>VATF01000001.1:0-1200000 GCA_008065175.1 Metschnikowia caudata
TCATTACCTCCTAAGACATCATTACCTCCTAAGACATCATTACCTCCTAAGACATCATTACCTCCTATGTACATGTAGCTAGTGGCCATGGGAAATGCCCAAGCTTCTTCTGTGTTCTATAATCTTCCAGTATGCCTCCTTTGTCTTGTTTCTCCAGTAATACCCGGTTTTGAGCATTAAGACAAATGTTCCAATACAGAAGAAACAGATGAAGGCAGCGGCAATGAAGGTATTCTGCAAGCCTTGATTATCCACCCATGGCGTGATTCCATAACTCATGGCGAAACTCATGGTGTTTTTGATAACAATCACCGTCGCCATGGCTTCACAAGAGACTTCGTGATAGCAATCGATGACATAGGTCACAGCGTTGACACAGCCAATGATGCACAAGCCTGCCATTAACCCCAAGCCGAACACGACTCCAAACCAGTGGATTCCGTGATAAGCACCAACGCCCCATAAAATCAAAGCGCAAGGGCCCAAAATAGTATAGACCGTGAGAGCCCAAAGTCGGTCTTCGGCTTGAGAAAGGCCACCTCTTCTCTTAGAAATCTTCACCTTCAACATATCCGTCACCCACCCAGCGTAAAAGTAAATGATGACAACAAAAATGCAAGGAGAAAGATAAGCCAATCCACACATTGAACTGGAAAAGCTGTATGGGGCGGCGGTAAGGACAATCGCCTCGGTGGCATTCAACACAGTGTACCAGAAAAGCGATGCACCGTACAAGAAGCCAGACCACAAAACAACGGGGAACTGCAACATTAGGAAAGGTGTCTTAAAGTACTCTTTGAGTAAGAACTGGGACCTGATGCCAGAGATAAGAGACAACTTCTGCACAAACGTCTTTGGAGGACCGTATGAGATATTGTCGTTGTCGATCACTTCGGCCAAGTTCTCCACAACTACCAGTTTTGTGAGCGCAATCTCGTTTTCCAATTGATCCTTTGAATCGAGAACAGTGATATTTCCAGGGTTGGTGACGACACCGCCGTTACTGGTCACCACGCCAATGGCATTTCCGTCGTCGTCACGCTTCACACGCAATCTTCTCTCGTAACTTGTCTCTTCCATTAACAAGAATAACACGACAAAACTAATGGCACAGAAAATGGCCGACCAGAAGATGACCCACCTCCAGCCACCAACGGGCAAGTCTCTGGAGTTCTCATTGATGAAACCAGCCACCAATGGAGCAATGTAGTTGGAGCCGAACACGGCACATGCGTATATACCCATGTAGGTGGCTCTCTCGTGCTCGAAGAAAATGTCAGAGATGGTTGTTTCGGGAAGCGCCTCGATTGGAGACCCGACAAAGCCAGCCAAGATCTTGGAGATGATCCACTCTCCGTTGCTTTTCACGTAGGGTTGCCACAAAGCCAACAAAAAGCAGGTAAGCGTACTGAAGAGGTAGACTGGTCTTCTGCCATACTGCATCGCAAGCGGTTGAAATACCAAGCACCCAAGTCCCAAAAACAAGAAGTTGTAGCCCGTGCCCGCGTTCAATTGCGCAACTGTGATGTCGATGCCCTCAGAGGCAGCGATGTCGGGGAGAATCGAGTAGATGCACGAGCCCGGAATACCTGTTGCAAATACCATCAACACGACACAGAACATATGGAGCCATTTGCGGCCCTTGCTCCAATTGAGCGGGTCGTTGGGATCATCGGAAGGCGTGGGAATTAACACAATCTCTTCGTGCTTCTCCTTAGTGTCGACGAGATGGGTTGTTCCTGGAACCACAGAATAATCAAGCGCCATTTGTTGATTCAGCGAAGGCTTGACGACCTACATGGCTTGTAAGCTTTTCATGGAGTAACTTGGAGTGTATGTATGTACACGCGATTAGATAAGACTGGACGTTCCGCGACCTGATAAGAAGTGGGCCGGGATCGGACATAAAATCGCTTTAAAATGCCTAAAGGAGACATTTAGATGTAAAAAGATACCGAGGTCTGGTCAACACCCCGCGGCCACGATGGCAATATTCGGTGAGAAGTGGTATTTCTGACTTTTTGGGTAAGAATCGAGACCGTTGAAGAAGTCGATGCTCGAAGCTTAGCTATTTTTATCTTTTCTTCGATCCTGAATTTAGCGGTCAGTGTTTTTTATACTTTGTTATAAGACATAACTATGTGCTTATAGCTCGTCCTTGAAATCCTCCTTGAGCGAGTCGATGTAAGCCTTTCTCTCCTTGTTTCTAGCCTCGAGCGAGCCGCCCAACTCATTATCAATCATTTCGTCAGTCACACCCGAAGAGATCAACGTGCGCCACGTGCGCAAGTTTGCAAAGCCGTTGCTTGCAGTTTGGTAGTCTTTGAATGCTTGTTGGATCCGTTCGCGGGAAGTGGCCACGAAGGGGCCGTGCTGAACCACTTTCTGATTCAAGATTTCGCCACCAATCAACACAAACTCAAGGTCCTCCTCCTCCGACGATGGGTAGTCACCGACAATGTGCTCACCATCAGGGTTGAAAAAGACATTTTTGTATTGCTCAACCACAGTGTTACCCTGTAGCTTCAAGTTCTTGCCCTTGAGCACATACAAGAAGAAATTGAAGTCTTTGGGCACCTGTTGCGTAAAGTGAGCACCAGGCTTCAAGATGTAATGGTAGTACTGCACAGGTGTGTAGGCGAGCTCCTTGAGCAGCTCCACACCGTAGCTCTTGCCCGAGATGACCCGCACAGTGACCTTCCCGTCCTTATCCTGGGCGGTGGGGATTTCCCAAGTCTTCAAGTCACGGTAACGGGGCTCCACCTCTTTCAATTTCTCGGGCAAGTCGACCCACAACTGCAAGCCGACATTTGGCGAGCCGTCCGGGTGGATTACTGGCATCTCGCTGTGCACGGTGCCTCTTCCGGCGGTCATGAACTGCAAGTCACCCTCACGCAACACACCTTTCGATCCGGTGAAATCCTCGTGAGCAAAGGCGCCCTTTAGCATCAAGGTGATGGTCTCCTGGCCCAAGTGAGGGTGTTCGGGAAATCCGCCAACTCCGTTGGAGGAGAAGTGGTCGAAAAGAAGGAAAGGGCTGAAGTTTCTCATCTTCATGTTGCCGATTGATCTGCGCACAGTGGCACCCACGCCCTCGGCCTGCTCGATTCCTGGCAAGATGGATTTGATGGTTCTCAAGGAAGACATTGTTGAAGCTGTGCTAAATAATAGGAAGATGGCTCCCAAGAAAAAGAGCTTCATTGTTTTATAGTGGCAGTAGTGAGTGCGCTAGCATGGGGTAGATGATGCGCGCATGCATTGAGTCAACCTTAGTAAAGCCGCGTTACTAAACATGACTAACGCGCGAAGCATGGAAGGAATTGGTAATGCGAGGAAGCATCAGCCATAAGTGCTAAAAGCGCATTTGTGGATAAAGGTTCGAGACATGCGGTTATGGAACGCCACGGAATCAGAGAGAATAGTCACCCAGGTAGAAAGTAATTCTTCAACTTTTGCACCCAAATATGCATTCGGCTTTACATTTTGCTATTCCGAGCGCGAATATGTAGCATTTTGCATTTTGTCCACAATCAAGCACGCCCCCAAAAATTAGACAAGCGAAAACGGTGTTGAGCTTGTTGATCCAGGTGTTTCATAGCGAACAAAAGAGTCCAATCGCTAGAAGAAATGGGGAGCATGACTCGTTTACCAACCACTTACGCTGGAGTTGCTTTCGCTTTGGCCTCCGTTCATGATCCACATGGACTAAAGCGCAGATTTTTCTAGCATTTGCAACTTGTGTAGTCTGTCAAGTCAATTTTATGAGCCCGCAGTAGAAGCTTCGGAACAGACCATGCAACCTCTTAGAGCTCTATTCCTACCCTGGGTGGGGCAAAAGCTTACAGCCACGAGTAGCCAACCCAAAACTCATCTCAGTGACAAATCTCCAAAATCAGTTGTTCTCACCGAAATGGAACACAGCTGTAGAAATATTCACACTTTACGCATCACTCTAAAAGGAGCAGTTGTAGCTTTACATGTGACCACGGCAACTCGCTTCCGCTGAAATGCCTGACCGACCGCTTCTCTATAATCATGCATAGGTTGAGCAAGCCCTTCAATCCAAGACTTACTCACTTTTGCTTGTTCCTTAACAGGCTGAATTGCAACCGGGTTCACAATCCAATCAATCACCTCAATCACTGTCTGTAGGCCCAACACTCTGAATGTGTCAATGTCAGTGCGGCACGATAGTTCCCCACATTCCGCTCGCTGCAGGATTGCTTCCACCAAATCACCGTCTTTCAAAAGTAAGCCGAGCCAAAGAAATATCCCCCCGTATATCTTTAGGATCCGTCGAACCTGACGCTTCCAATTCTCGACAAAGCCCGTTGTCCGTAGTTCGTAAATCGCCACATGTGCACTTCCCCACACTTTCTCAACATTCTCCACCCGCAATCTCCGAGCCATCATCCAACCCCATAGCAAACGGCGAAGCTCAGCCGACAGAGAAAACATCGTTCTTCCAGCAAACCCACAGAAACACCAGAAAGCAGCTTACTTGTACCATGTCGTTTCCTTCTAACCCAGTACTCATCGTGGGAGGCGGACTAGCTGGTCTATCTGCTGCCCACCAAGCCTACATCCGGGGCGCCAACGTCGTCTTGTTCGACAAGCAGGGCTTTCTCAGCGGGAACAGCGGGAAAGCCACATCCGGTATCAACGGCGCGCTCACCAGAACGCAGGTGTCGTTGAAAATCCCCGACTCCGTCGAGCAGTTCTACCAGGACACCTTGGCCACGGCAAAAGACAGAGCCAACCCGGCCCTCATCAAGGTGCTCACCTACAACAGCGCCGACGCCGTACACTGGCTCCAGGAGGAGTTTGGCTTGGACTTGTCGGTGGTCTCCAGGCTTGGAGGCCATTCCCAGCCCAGAACCCACAGAGGCAAAGACGCCAAGTTCCCGGGCATGGCGATCACGTACAAGTTGCTCGAGACGTTGGAGAACTTGGCGGACCAACAGCCCGAGCGCGTGGTCATCATGAAAGACACACAAGTGATCGACTTGGTGATTGACCCAGAAAACGACGCCGTGGTGCAGGGCGTGCGGTACAAGGACACCAAAACCAAGGAGAAGGGCGAGTTGCGGGGCCCCGTGATCATGGCCACGGGCGGCTACGCCGCCGACTTCACCAAGAACTCGTTGTTGCGCAAGCACCGCCCGGACATCATCGATCTCCCCTCCACCAACGGCAACCACGCCACTGGCGATGGCCAGAAGATCATCATGAAGAACGCCGGCGTGGGCATCGACATGGACAAGGTCCAGGTGCACCCCACGGGGCTCATCGACTACACCGACACGGAGGCGATTCTGGGCCAGAAACAGCCCCGCTTCTTGTTTTTGGGCGCCGAGGCCCTCAGAGGAGAGGGCGGCATCATAGTCAACCGGCACGGCGACCGCTTCTGCGACGAGTTGGGCACGCGAGACTACGTGAGCGGCGAGATGCTCAAGCAGACGGAGATGGGCAACGGGCCGTTGCGGTTGGTGATGAACCTGCAGAGCGAGCTGCGCTTGGAGTTCCACATCAAGCACTACAAGCAGCGCAGGTTGCTCAAGACCGTGTCGGGCAAAGGGTTGGCGGCGGAGATGGGCGTCCCTTTCAAAAAGCTCCAGGACACCATCTCCGAGTACAACGCGGCGGCAAGCGGCGACAAAGAGGACCGCTTCGGCAAAAAGTACTTCCCCACCACGCCGTTCGACATGGACGAGAACAACTCCTACCACGTGGCGTTCATCGCCCGCGTGTTGCACTTCACCATGGGCGGCGTGAAGATCAATGACAAGACCCAGGTGGTGCACCACTCAGGCGGGAAAGAAGACGTTTTCCGGGGCTTGTACGCTGCGGGCGAGGTCGCCGGAGGAGTCCATGGCCACAACCGGCTCGGGGGCTCGTCCCTTTTGGCGTGCGTCGTCTACGGCCGCTTGGCGGCGGACCAGGCCACCAACCACTTGATGAAGCTGCTCTCCGCGAAAACTGCCGCCGACAGATTGCACCAAATCAGTCTCCACATCGACCCAAACTCCAAGCGAGTGACAATCGATCTTGGCCTGGAGCAAGAGACGCAAGCGAAAGCGGAACCGATGGAGAAGGCCGGCGCAAAGGCCAAGGGTCCGGAAAAGAAGGAGCTGGGATCGTTCCTGATTCCAAATGACGAGTTCACCGCAGAGGAAGTGGCCAAACACGCCTCCGAGGATGACTGCTGGGTGATTGTCAAAAACGTGGTGTTGGACTTGACGCCCTTCTTGAACAACCACCCCGGCGGCAAGGACTCCATCTTGAAGTTTGCGGGCCAGGACGCCACCGAGAGTTTTGACATGTTGCACGAAGACAACGTCATTGCGCGGTATGCACCCAAGTGTGTGCTTGGGAGATTGAAGGGCAAGACGCCCTTCTTGGAGAAGTAGCTACAGGCCGTCTAATTAATCTTTTTTTCCTATTTATATCACTGCTTTCAAAACAACTCAACATACAAATGAAGAAAATCTAGATTCTTTTTTAAGAGGCAGTCGGTCACCACCCCTGCAAGAATACCAATTGAGCTAAACATATAGTCAATGAGCTTAGAAACACTTTTGGTGAACAATAGTGGGTCCAGACTCGTCGTATTCTTGCTTGGAGATCCACATCTGTTGGAAAGTGGACAACGAAGCCAAGATGGAACCACCGATCCAGACAGAGTACTTTCTCTCTGGTGGAGCAATGATCTTGACCTTCATGGAAGATGGGGCCAAGGCGGTGATCTCCTTTTGCATACGCTCAGCAATACCTGGGAACAAAGTAGTACCACCAGACATAACAATGTTACCGTACAACTCCTTTCTAACGTCAACGTCACACTTGATGATGGAGTTGTAGGTGGTTTGGTCGATACCGACGGCTTCCAATCCCAAGTCAGTAGGACGGAACAAAGCCTCAGCAGCTCTGAATCTCTCGTTACCAATGGTGATAACTTGACCATCAGGCAACTCGTAAGACTTCTCGATAGCAGAGGATTGAGAAGAGGTTTGCATCTCTTGCTCGAAGTCCAAGGCAACGTAACACAACTTCTCCTTGATGTCACGAACAATCTCTCTCTCGGCGGTGGTGGAGAAAGTGTAACCGCGCTCGGACAAGATCTTCATCAAGTAGTCGGTCAAGTCTCTACCAGCCAAGTTCAATCTCAAGATACCGTGAGGCATGGAGAAACCAGCGTAGATAGGAACCAAGTGGGTAACACCGTCACCAGAGTCCAAGACAATACCGGTAGTTCTACCGGAAGAGTACAAGGACAACACAGCCTGAATGGAGACGTAGAAGGCAGGAACGTTGAAAGTCTCGAACATGATTTGGGTCATCTTCTCTCTGTTGGACTTGGGGTTCATTGGGGCCTCGGTCAACAAAACTGGGTGCTCCTCTGGGGCAACTCTCAATTCGTTGTAGAAGGTGTGGTGCCAAATCTTCTCCATGTCGTCCCAGTTGTTGACGATACCGTGCTCAATAGGGTATCTCAAGGTCAAGATACCTCTCTTGGACTGAGCCTCGTCTCCAACGTAAGAGTCCTTTTGGCCCATGCCAACCATGATACCTTGGTGTCTTGGTCTACCAACGATAGATGGGAAAACGGCACGTGGAGCGTCATCACCGGCGAAACCGGCTTTGCACATACCAGAGCCATTGTCGATAACTAATGCAGCAACTTCTTCTATAACGAGTTAGTAACATGAATTCGCATTGTCTCTCAGCTTGGCCAGCCGGCTGTTGTGGGTGTGCGCACAATAGATTGCTTTACGGCAAGAAAGGGGGGGTCGGCTCGGCCTGTGTGCAGGCACACCCATACACCATCCGATCGACGATTGAACAAACACAAGGCTGGCTCGGCAATCGGTGGCAGCAATCGCCCGTGGCACGGAGCCGGTGGGACGGTCACATTGACAGTGTGCGATTGATGGATAAATTGCTCGATTGGTCCCGAAGACTCTCGATTGCGGTCGTTCCCAATACGAGCACGAATGGGAATACGTTCCGAAGTGATCCCGTAGCGGCACAAAGCCCGGTGACTCGGAGCAATCCATCAAAGCGCCCGCTGTAACTAAGCCTGAATGGGTCGGAGATGTGAACCCTCGCCTGTTGGTGCCGCCAATTGCCGGGATCGTGTGGGAGTAGTGGCCGACCCGATAAGCCAGGGTCAACGACGAATAAACACGGCGGCCAAAGAGAGAATTCTGGCGGGAGATTGGGATTGGGGAGCCTAGGTGCTAGCCGCTTCAGCTGTCGCGGCGCCCGGCGTTCGAAATACATACCACCGTCCATTTTGAAGGGATTATATTTGTTTGAGGGTAAAGAGAAAAGAGAAAAAAATGCGTCGTGGTCAGTTTTGGAGAGCACTCAGGCGAGCTGCTGTGTGCAGGAACCGCGGGTGCGCGTACGGTCTGCGAATAGAAATTTGTCTTACACGGCGAGGCATAGCGGACGTGACGGAGACGAAAGAATGGCGAGCGACAGAAAAGGAAAGGGAGGCGGGGAAGCGAAAATGAGGCGGTTGTTCGGGAACTCAACCGTTTCAGCGGAGACAGCGGAATGCCGCTATATATTGCGTGGCTTCCCTTCAATCTTGTAATTATCTCTCGTGTAGTGCACAGCCTGTCAGATCTCATAACTAGTCATGCGGCAGCCTCCAAGTAAGGTAGCACCGGGTAGCATGAAAGCACTACAAAATTAGAAACCATATGCAATTCTCCGAAGAGCTTCACTAAGCAACCACCAAAACCTCCGTGGTTTTTTTACTCCGTTTCGTCCCATCTCGAGACCTGACACTCCGCCTCGGAGGCACGCCAAAAACATGAAAAAGTTGCCCGACGCGTTCCGTGGTGAAAGTTTAAAAAAGGAATGCCTTGATTCCCGTAATGTTCAAATTTAGCTTCTCTACCTGGGCCTGCAATTTGTTTCCCGTTTCGGGTGGTCACGAGTACTGCGAACAAATACAAAACCAACCTCAACTCCTCAGATCCCCACAGTAAAATGTCCTCCTCTGTGCCTTACGATCCGTACATTCCCAATCAGACGACAGGCGAGCAGTCCAACTCGCGGACTGCCGCCATCCAAGCGGTACGAACTTTCTGGGCCGGATCGGCCCACTTCTGTTGCGCCACGTGAAACACATCGCCGGACGCTCCACGGCACCATACAACGTACTAACTTCAGCAAATCGACGATACCGTCGGCATCATGAGGGACAACATCAACAAGGTCGCCGAAAGAGGTGAGAGATTGGACTCCATCGAGAACAAGACGGACAATCTTGCCATCAGTGCCCAGGGTTTCCGCCGCGGTGCCAACCGTGTCAGAAAGGACATGTGGTGGAAAGACATGAAGATGAGAATGTGTCTTATCTTGGGTGTGATTATTGTGTTGATTGTGATCATTGTGCCTATTGCGGTTCACTTTTCTTAGTATATATGTAATGGAAGGGTTTTTGAATGTGGGCAGTCCTGGCCTACTCCACAGGGTGGATACAGCTGTGTTGGAGCAAAGCTTTTCCAGGCTTCCTCCCTCCAACGGCCTTCATCGCTGCTGCCGCTGCAGCGATCAATCTGGCATAAAGAACTCCGATGTCAATCTCAACATCACAATTCTCTTCTTCCCCCAAAATCTACAATTTATTAAGCAGTTTATAATAACGATTCGTACAACAGTTTGTATTTAATCTACTCAGAGTCCAAGCTGGCGGCGTAGGCGGCCTCGTCCATCAAGTCCTCCTGGGCCTGAACCTCCTCGATGGGCTTGGACAACTTGATCTGGGCAATCCAGCCAGCGCCCATGGGGTCTTCGTTGATCAATTGCGGCTTGCTCTCCAAGATGTCGTTGATGGCCACAACCTCGCCACTGATGGGACTGTAGATTTCACTGGCACTCTTCACAGACTCCACGGAGCCAATCGACTCTCCAGCCTCGTAGGTGACGCCAACCTCGGGCAACTCCACAAACGTGGTGTCGCCCAAGGCCTCGGAGGCGTAGCTGGTGATGCCGATGAACGCAGACTCGTCGCTGTGCACGGCCAACCACTCGTGCTGGTCGGTGAACTTGACAAAGACTGGCTCCTGGCCGAGGTACTTGTACACGTGGGAGTTTGTGTTGAGCTTGAAGTTGACGCTGTTGAATCTGACGCTGTTCACGTTGAAAGCGGGTCTCCAGGCGGAGCGCACGGATTGTCTGGCCAAGGTTCTGATCATTGTGGTAGTTGGTGGTAAGTGTAGATTTGATGTGTGGATACGTGCGCGGGCAGAGTCACATGGGTCGGAGTCACATTGACTCTGGAGAGCCGTGCTTTGCAGAACCCTAACAAATTTCTTGGTGTGTTGAAGCTATACCGTCAACACTCGGGAAAATCATTTTATTTTGTTGCATATGTTTGATTATTTTTGTGATGTTTCGTTGGAGTGGATAATCACGGTGTGCTGACTGAAATTGTAGGCCATAAAAGTGGCCATCTCGAATTTCACTGGTGCCGCTCAGTCTGAGTCTGCTAGAAAAACAGCGTATCGTGGCTTTCCCAAGAAATGCTACCAGCTTCAAAGGGCTTCCGTTTTGGAAGCTCAATACTATGCGCATTGACTGCAAATTCCAACCCAACACTGCCACCGGGTCAGATCACGATCAACAGGTGTCTGGAAGGATCCACGGCTTGCTTTCGGCATTAATTGAATCATATCGAAAAAATAATAGACCACATCTGCTGTCTGGTGGTATCTTCCTCGTGGCTTCGAGAACTTTCTAGGGCACTCCAGATTTCGCACCCACGCAAGACCCAGAAGCTTCTGGCACTGGCTCTGCAACAGTGCCCGATATAAAAGCACCACGATCTCGAGCATGTGTCCCATCAATCAAACAAAAGCAAAACACATTACATCATGACAAAAGCTATTGGAATTGACTTGGGCACCACCTACTCTTGTGTGGCCCACTTCGCAAACGACCGCGTGGAGATCATTGCCAACGACCAAGGCAACAGAACCACGCCCTCGTATGTTGCATTCACAGACACCGAGCGCTTGATTGGCGACGCCGCCAAGAACCAGGCCGCCATGAACCCTGCAAACACCGTGTTCGACGCCAAGAGACTCATTGGCAGAAAGTACAACGATGCGGATGTGCAAGAAGACAAGAAGCACTTCCCCTTCGCCGTCATCGACAAGGCCGGCAAGCCGCAGATCCAGGTCGACTTTAAGGGCGAGAAGAAGGTGTTCTCGCCGGAGGAGATCTCGTCGATGGTGTTGACGAAGATGAAGGAGACCGCCGAAAGCTACTTGGGCACCACCGTGACCGACGCCGTCATCACCGTCCCCGCCTACTTCAACGACTCGCAGAGACAGGCCACGAAGGACGCAGGTCTCATTGCCGGCTTGAACGTCAAGAGAATCATCAACGAGCCCACCGCCGCTGCCATTGCCTACGGCTTGGACAAAAAGAGCGCAAAGGAAAAGAACGTCTTGATCTTCGACTTGGGCGGAGGCACTTTCGACGTTTCATTGTTGTCGATCGAGGACGGCGTCTTTGAGGTCAAGGCCACCGCCGGCGACACGCACTTGGGCGGAGAGGACTTTGACCATAGATTGGTCACCCACTTCATCAATGAGTTCAAGAGAAAGAACAAGAAGGACATGTCGTCCAACCAGAGAGCATTGAGACGGTTGAGAACGGCCTGCGAGCGTGCCAAGAGAACGTTGTCCTCTTCGGCGCAAACCACCATCGAGATTGACTCGTTGTTCGAAGGCATTGATTTCTACACCTCCATCACCAGAGCCCGTTTCGAAGAGTTGTGCCAGGACTTGTTCAAGTCCACATTGGACCCTGTGGAGAAGGTGTTGAAGGACGCCAAGATCGACAAGTCCCAGGTGGACGACATTGTGCTCGTCGGAGGCTCCACCAGAATCCCCAAGGTGCAGAAGTTGGTCTCCGACTACTTCAACGGCAAGGAGCCCAGCAAGGCCATCAACCCCGACGAGGCCGTTGCCTACGGTGCTGCTGTGCAGGCCGCCATCTTGTCGGGCGACACGTCCTCCAAGACCCAAGACTTGTTGTTGTTGGATGTGGCCCCATTGTCTTTGGGTATCGAGACCGCCGGCGGCATCATGACCAAGTTGATCCCCAGAAACTCGACCATTCCTGCAAAGAAATCCGAGACGTTCTCCACCTACGCCGACAACCAGCCCGGTGTGTTGATCCAGGTGTTTGAAGGCGAAAGAGCCAAAACCAAGGACAACAATTTGTTGGGCAAGTTCGAGTTGACTGGCATTCCACCGGCTCCAAGAGGTGTTCCTCAAGTCGAAGTTACATTCGACATTGATGCCAACGGTATCTTGAATGTCTCTGCTTTGGAGAAAGGTACCGGCAAGACCCAGAAAATCACAATCACCAACGACAAGGGCAGATTGTCCAAGGAGGATATCGAGAGAATGGTTTCTGAGGCCGAGAGATACAAGGAGGAAGACGAGAAAGAGGCTTCCAGAATCCAGGCCAAGAACGGCTTGGAGTCCTACGCATACTCGTTGAAGAACAGCTTCAGCGAGCAAGAGTTCAAATCCAAATTGGACTCGAGCGACGTCGAGACAGTCACCAAGGCCGTTGACGACACCATCAAGTGGTTGGACGAGAACCAGACAGCCACCACTGACGAGTTCGCCGACAAGCAAAAGGAGTTGGAGGGTATCACGAACCCAATCATGGCAAAGGCCTACCAATCTGGCGCACCAGGCGGCGCTCCAGGTGCCGCTCCAGGCGGATTCCCAGGCGGATTCCCAGGCGGATTCCCAGGCGCTGCAGGCGGATCCGAAGGCACTTCTAGCGGCCCTACCGTCGAGGAAGTCGATTAATTTGAATTGTAAATAAATATTATAGGTTAGTGGTTAAATAATGTGTAGGTATTTGAGGATGGCGAAAACACCCAAGTTTTTGCCTTGAAGGTGGACTTTTGACTCAAAAGACTTCTCTGCAAGTATGTGGGCTACCGCTTGGAAGTTGTAGAAAGCAAGACCCCTATCCAATATTTTGCAATGACAGAAGGTTCTCACCTTGCCGTATCTTCATTACACTAGATCAAACCTCCCAATTTGTGACTGTTCTATCGATTAGATGCGTTGAGCCGTTGACCCTTCGCTCTATATGCTAATATATGCCTAAGACCACGGTTGCAATGAAGGAAGCAACCCAAATTATGATGAGCGAAAAACCAGTCTTCCGGTCAAACATCCAGTTGTTCCGTGGAATGAAAATGGAGATGAACACCAACGTGAAGAGTAGCACGGAAATGTTCAACTTGAGCGCCGGAGAAAACTTGACTGGGATGCTGTGGCCGCCAGACTTGTAGATGATAATCACCGAGCTCAATCCCAAAGAGCACACGGTCAAAAGCGGTCCGCCGAAGCAAGCGCCAAAGGCCATGATTGGCAAACCCATTCTCGAAATGGTGAGATTGGAGATCAAGTCGCCCACAGAATTTCCCAAGGCGAAAACAGTGGAGCCTATGATCTCGTCGCCAATGGTCAAGATCACCGCCACGGACTTGAGAATCGACACGATTTCTGTTGCAAAAGATGAGATCCAGAGCAACGACAAGACAAACCCGAGGAGCGACCCGACCGTGTTCCACAAGCGGTGGTTCCAGGCCGAAATCCCCAATCTTGGGTCGTTGGTGGGAACCAAGTAGCTCAGCACTGCGGCAATTGCGACGGCAATCGGCCCGGAAATCCACAGGCTAATGGTTTCCTGAACCACAGCCAAGTACACAAACGCAACGCCAAAGACAATCTGCAACTTTAGAAGCTTCATGTCGCTCGTGTAGTTGTAATTTTCGCAGCAGGTGTCCTCCTCCACTGCTCCAAATGTAAAGGCGTTGGACGATATCGACTGCAAGTACTCCAACGCCTGTTCTCTGTTGGGGGTCGTGAGCCGGAGAAGAACGGTCATGGGCAACGACACGTAGTGTGTGATTTTTGTTGCGAGCGGCGTGTTGGGGCCGAGCACCGGCAAAAGCGCCCTCCAGTAGTCCGAGGTGTCGTACTCGAACGGCTGTTGCTCGACAAGATCCGCCGGGTCGGCCGGTTCCAGCACGTTGGAGCTTTGTGCAGTCAACGGCCGCTCGTTGTTGAGTGCCACGCTGGTGGGGGTGGACGGGAGGTGGCCCAGATGGACGGAATGCTTGGAGAGTTCTCGGATCAAGAGTTTCAAGCCGTAGGACCCGGCCTCCATCGGCGCGAGCCCGTCCTGGGACCCGGTGCGGTGGCGCAAGAAGTAGTCGATTTCCTCGTTGCCCTCGGGCTCCTCGAGCGCTGAAAGAATGTCGATTGTGGGGTGCGGCACTAGGTTTTCGGCGTAGTGCTCCAACGACAGCGTTTCTTCAACTTCGGCATCGGTGTAGTTGCTTCGGAGCCGGGCGATGTTGGACGTCTGTATCATTTTCTGCAAGAAAAATGAGTGGATGTAGATCACCACCAACACGTACCCGATGTAGGTCGAGAACAAGAGCGAGCCGTTGAGGTATGTGAACGACCCAGAAAGTAGGCACCCCAAGAGCGTGCCCGTCACCAAGAAGTAAAAGAAGATGTCCCGGTAGAAGTGGTGCCTCGGCACCTTGAAGGGGCTAGCAATGGAGATGGCCCCAACCACCACCGTCAAGATGAAAATGGCGGCACCAACAAGCTCGGCAATGGCTAGCCCTGTTGCGCCCACCTCGAGCGCCTTGAACGTCGACACCACGTCGGCGGAGCCGTTCCCCAACGCAAGCAACGTCAACCCGGCAATGTTGTCGGACAAGTTCAAAAGCTTGGCAATCGAGTAGAGATTGGGACAGAGAAAGTCCGATGCTGTGAGCGCCAAAGAAAGGAAGCAAACGAGCATGGCGAGGCCGATCAACGGCACCGCGAGCCAGCGGTTGGGCGAGCAGTAGTAGAGCAGTAGGAGGTTGATGACTCCGATTGTGTCGCCACAAAAGTCCCTCGCAAAGGCACACTGGTCCTCGCTCGGTATGGTCGGAACGTCGAAACATACGAGGCCGGTGTTGTTGTAGGACGACACCGGCAAGTCCGGGGACAAGAACTGCGCCGCCGCTAGATGTAGGAGTGGGAGTAGAAGGAACGCTCGGTGTAGCTTCATGCTGAATTGTGGGGAAGCGATGAAAAGCAGTGGTATCTGTGCGAGCACTCAGAGCAGTGCACCGCGGTCGATTGCACCTTCGTATTTGCTTGCACATCTCATTTGCTCATGCATCGAACTTCGTTTTCGTGTCTGCTTTTCGCCTTACACTTAATCCCCAGGTCCTGGGCTTCACTACTCCAATTTACGTCCAGTCAAATGGCAAATGGCCGCCGGGCCGAGACACCAAGTGAACTAGTCTACGAAAAGATGTTAAGCTGATCATTGCACCAAACCCCATACGGGCACACGAAGGTAATCCCTTAGAAATAACAAGTATTTACGCATGGTCTGCTGCACCCAAGATCAACAAATTGTTCTCCAGTCCACCGCTCAAAATATACAACAATACCCCGATGGTCATGGGCCAGGAACGCCATAATGGGTTCAACCTCAACGGGATGCTGTTACGTTGTGAATGGCTGTGAAATTTGCGTTGAGGAAAAGAAAATTGTGCGAGATGTCGTTTATATATCCTGCGCTGGGCCGGGTAACCCCGGGAAGCAGGCGCGGGCAAAAAGAAAGGTCGTACCCGGGTTCGAACCGGGGTTGTCCGGATCAAAACCGAAAGTGATAACCACTACACTATACAACCTAATTTCGTTTCTTGAATTTTAGTATGCTGCTATGTCGTGAATACCCACAACAACACTTGGAAAAAAATTGACCTTTTTCCGAAGGGCCTTTCCATTACAGCAATTCAAAAGATGGGCCGCTCCATTCCTATATACAGTTGATGACGTCGCTGACTCCTAGAAAAGCCAGTACTTCTTCTTCTTCTTTTCGGAGCCGTCGCCGATGAACTCCCGGGCGTATTGGCGGTGCATGTCCAACTCTTTCAAGAGCTGCTCCTCTTGTTCTTGTTGGAGTCTTTGAGCCTCCAAAACGTGTCTCTCCGATGGCCTGTTCAATGCAAACACGCCCTCCTTGGTTCTCCGCATGTCCTCGGGGATGTAGTCCGTGTCACGCACGTTTTTGATGCTTATGCCTGAGTCCTTGGGGTGGTACAAGTCCTGTTGTTCCTGGTCGGTTAGACCAATGAGCTTTTCTTTGAACAGAAGCCTCGTTCTGTAGAAATCCGACATGACGTTCTCCTTGCCGTCATTCCACCTGTGGAAAAATGCAGAGTACACCACGATGGACACCGTGAGAAACGTGCCGAACCACCTGGTTCCGGTGTTGAGCCGTTGGTTCAGGTCGACCTTCCGCAACACCATGTACTGGCCGGGGTAGTTGGTGGACATGGGTCTGGGCGTGTAGTTGAGCCTCTTCATGGTCTCGTTGATCTTCTTGTATTGTGTGGGGTTCTTTGGGATCGAGGAAAAGCCTTGGGGCTCCTCTCTGGGCACTTTGAACTCCGATGGGTAACCCTCCGCGGGGCGGATGTCGGTTGGGTCGTAGGGATTGTAGGGGGCTTTGGGCGGGACCCAGCCCTTCGGGTTTGGTCTTCTGCTGAAATCGTCTGGCATGCCTAGATGTTGATCAGTGTAGTATTGAGAAGATTTTAGGGCTCCATACAGGCGACAGTCAAGATGATCATTACCTGGACTGAAAAATTGTTCCAGGGCTAAAGCAAGGAAGTTTTCCTATTCTGGATCTTTATTCGAGAAGTAGTGGTTAAAACCGACGGTTCTTTCTTTTTTTTCGATACCATTGACTGTGGCGTATTTGCAGAAGCTGTGAGAAATGCATGCAAGCTGCTATACTCTGTGGCGCCTCGGTCACCAAATGCAAATACTTAAAATTCAAAAGGTCAAGTAACAAAAGCTTGAGCATCGTCAATCAAAAGTAGCAATATAGCTGAGAATCGCTTCACCCAAAGCACTTTCCCATTTTGACCACTTATAGCGGCGCCGTTGTCAGCTATGCGCGTCATCACCCGAGTACAGGCACTACTTCGCCAAAGCTCCCATGTACCAGTTGCAGTCGTTCCTCCGGTTTTTCTCCTTGGAGGCACTCGACACCAGGCTATGTCCGCCCACGGACTTGGCCCGCAAGAAAGCCGTGGTGGCCAAGGCGTCCACGCCGTCCAAATGGAACACGTTGGAGTTCAAGGTCCACTTGGTTGTGTTTGCGGTGGTGGTGCCGTTGATGTTCAAGGCCGCCACGGACGCCTCCAACGAGACAAACCCCAACTACCCGCGGTTCCAGCACCTCTTGAGCGACGGCTGGCTCTTCGGCCGCAAGGTGGACAATTCCGACCAGCAATACCGCTTCCTCAGAGACAACTTCTGGTTGATCTGGGGCCTCTTGCTTGCGCACAGCGCCTTGCGCCGCGCCGTCAACTACGTGCTCCCGCTCAAGCGGACGGTGTTTGACTTTGTGTTTGGCCTCGGCTACTTGTACGCGTTGCACGGCACGAACTGCGTCCGTGTGGCGATCCACATTCTCGCCATGTACGCAATGGCGCGATACATCGACGACGCCCGCTTGGCCCGCGCCTGTCTCTGGACGTACGGCATCGCCACGCTTTTCCTTAACCACAGGCTCAAGGACATGCCGTTGCACATTGGCTTTCTCGACTCGGGTTTCCACGGCATCGTCAAGAGATGGGATGTCTTCTACAACTTCACGCTTCTCCGCATGCTCTCGTTCACGTTGGACTACTTGGAGAGAAAGAACAAGCCCGTGTCCGTGTCGGAGCTCCTGCTAGACTTGAGCAAAAAGCTGGCCAACAACTCGATGCCGGCGGACTTGGACGACAGAGAACGGCTCACGGCGCCGCTCCCGCTCGAGGACTACTCGTTCAGAAACTACATGTCGTACTTGTCGTACGCGCCGTTGTTCATTGGCGGGCCCATCATCACGTTCAACGACTACATGTACCAGTCGAACTACCACCAGTCCGCGTCCACGAAAAACTACCGGCGCATCTTTGTCTACGGCGCCCGCACCCTCTTCTGCGTGTTGGTGATGGAGTTCCTCTTGCACTACATGTATGTGGTGGCGGTGTCCAAGACCAAAGCCTGGGACGGCGACTCGCCGTTCCAGATCTCGATGTTGGGCATGTTCAACTTGAACATCATCTGGCTCAAGCTCCTCATCCCGTGGCGGCTTTTCCGCTTCTGGAGCTTGTTGGACGGCATCGACCCGCCCGAAAACATGATCCGCTGCATGGACAACAACTTCTCTGCGCTTGCGTTCTGGCGTGCCTGGCACCGGTCTTTCAACCGGTGGGTCATTCGCTACATCTACGTTCCCTTGGGCGGTGCTGGTGCGGGCGCCGGTGGCTCCAAAACCCGCATTCTCAACTCGCTTTTGGTCTTCACATTTGTGGCCATCTGGCACGACATTGAGTTGAGGCTTCTTATGTGGGGCTGGCTCGTGGTTGTGTTCTTGCTTCCGGAGCTTTTTGCCTCCGCTTATTTCAAACGTTTTGCAGCCCGGCCGTGGTACAGACACGTTTGTGCTGCTGGTGCGGTGGTCAACATTTGGATGATGATGATTGCAAATTTGTACGGGTTCTGTTTGGGCAACGACGGCACCTTGGCACTCTTGAAGGCTTTGGTGAGCACCGCCAACGGCATTGCCTATTTGGTGCTCGCTCTGTGCACGCTTTTCGTGGGTGTGCAAGTCATGTTCGAGATGAGAGAGGCCGAAAAGAGATGTGGGGTTGACGTCAAGTGTTAAAAACTACATGGTGTATATTATGTATCGATTATCTCATATCTCACAATCATTCGCACATCGTCGCACCACCCACAACCCAGGCAGATCATGTCTCCTCCAACACCCGTCAGAACACTCTCCGAAATACAGCATATATACCGGGAGCAATTTAAGAACCCAGAGAAATACAAGTGCTCGCTAAAATCGCTAACGCAGCTGGAATGCACGTTTCGGATTTCACAGACAAACTCGGTCCTGGAGATCATCTGCATACCCTTCAAACGGGTCTTCCAGCGGTGTCTCGAGCCATACACCCTGAACGAAAACGGCAAGAAGGTCAGGCGTGAGCGGTGGGTTAACATCGAAGTCACCAACGCACAGACAAACGACCCAATCACCAGCAAACACAGCCTGGAGATCCAGCGCTTCCTTCAAGCAGAGGTCGAGCTAGCGAAGTGGATTGAGCAACAGCCAGAGAGCAAGGAGTAGCATAGTGATAATGATATATACGGCAGTTCATTGCACCCTAAGGTAAATGCTTTACTGAAACTGACCAATGTTTACTAGGCAGTCGAACGATGACTTGGACGTACGTTGATCACAAAAGAGGTGTCTGGCTACTGAATGGTGCATGTGGTTAGCCTTGTGATTGGTGGCTTTGGTTGGCGGCGTGTTTCATGTTTGTGGATTTGAGCCCGCGCTGTGACAATATGCTATGGTCCGTCTAGTAGCACGATCCCTCGGCAGGCTGGGGCAACTTCTTGTTGGCCGACGAAGCCATGGATTTCCTCAAATCCAAAAGCACAATTTCCATGGTGTATGCTCTTTTCCAATTCTTCAAGGTCTCGAAGTCCGTCTCCAGGACGTTCCCCTGGGAGTCCACGCAGGGCAAGTTGATCTTGGAAATGAAGGTGACTTTGGGCGGCTTCTCCGGGTATTCCTTGCCGCACACGATGTTCAAGCTGTAGATCCTGTTCTCGTGCACAGAGTGTGGGGGGCCCAAAATGGTGCCGTTCCAGTTGGTCATGGTGATGTCATCTTGGTTGGTCAAGCCGTACGAAATGGACTGGGCACCGAGGCCCTTTTCTCCTTTCTCCAACTCCTCAAGGAGCTTGAAATTTCTGGGTCTGCGCGTTAGTTGGGTTCGTGGGATTCGTACGTGGCAACTTACATTTTGGACATGGTACTAGCAAGGAAATGGGTCGCCTGTGCGATCTCGGTGGTATCGGTGACCAGGTGCACGGATGTGCCACCAACAGTTGCAACAGCCACCCATCCTAGCAGGCAGCTTTCTATTACCCATCGATACGGTCTTATTGGTGTCTGGTGAGTAAGACGCTCAATTTTTGATTTTTGTTGTTTGCAGTGCACCGACATCGTCATGACAGTGGTTGGTTATGTCGAATTCAGAGACCGACTCACGGGCAGCAGCCCCGCTCAAACCAAATAATACCCGAGGCTCCCGCTGATCACGAATCTTGAGAAATTCACTTTTATTTTTGGCTCTTCAGTTTCTAGCTCTGGTGTTAGTCGACACCAACTCAATGCTCACGTCCCATATACCTGCACACTCAACGCTACCATATCCACCAAAATGCAACGGAGCCTGTCGCCGTTCTTGGAGCAGCCGTCCAAATTCGAGGATGGTGTTTCGTACCTGAGGGAAAAGTTCTCCCGTTTGGAGTACGAGCTCAATTCTTTAAAGACCGAACAGAGGCTTCTTGAACAGAGTAAACAGTCCTCCGTAGCCAAATACGAAGACCTTTTGGCGAAGAAAAACACACAGCTAGCACAACTCCAAAGCAACTTCGACTACGTCTACAAGCAGAGGCAAGACCTCCAGCTGAAGTTGAAGAACCAGAGCGAAACTACCGGCAAGGCTAGCTCAGATCTATCCTCAAGAGTCAAAACATTGTCATCCGAGAACAAATCGCTCAAAGTGAAGCTAGACAAATACGAGCGGCTGTACCAGACTACGACCGCGAAATGCGAGCATTTAAGGGCCGACCTTAACCGCGAGCTCTCTGTCAACGACCAGTATAGAGACAGAATCAAGGCGTTGGAAGGCGAGAACGCCAAGTTGACGCAGGCGAATGACAGCTTGTTAAGCCGGATGAAAAGCATGAGCTCCCAAGCGGACAGTGACATCCACGAGCGGAAGTTGCAGGACTGTCAGATGCGCTTGCTTTCGTTGCAGAAAACCAACAACGAGCTACAATTTCGGTTCGACCAGCTTCTCCAGCAGAAAACCAGCGTTGAGCTTTTGAAGCAAAAGAACGCATCGCTCGCTGCCAAGGTTCAGTCGTTCGAAAAAGCCTCTGAACGCGTTTCGGAACTTGAGTTGGTGAATGCAGAGTTGAGGGCCAGATTCGATGAGTATTTCGGTGTCATTGCAGGCACGATGGAGAACAGCCACAAGAGGCCAGACAAGGACGTCGTCTCCGACTTTGTTCAGTCTTTCAAGCAGTTGCAGAACAAAAATATTGTGCTTTACGAAAAGCTCAGTCAGACGCAATTGAACGAGACTGAGTTGCTGCAAAAATGCCTTGATTTGCAGGCCAAGATCGAGTCGACCTACGGTCCCCAAATCGAGTCGCTCAAAGAGGAGTTGAAGCAGAAGTCGAGGCAAGTCTCTGAACTCTCAAAGTTAAAGATATTGAACGCGAAAGAGATTGAGTTCCTTCGAAAATCGTTGAAAGACATGGACGAGGTGACTACTCGCCACAAAACAAGCATAGCTGCGCCCGATGCTCCGAGCGTTGAGGAGAGAAATGCAATGAACCAATACTTGAGCAGCTTGGAGAAGTTGGTCGACGACTACAAGAGGGAAATCGAGCAAATGAGAAAGGAGAGTGTGAAGAGTTCGTTTTCATCTGCGTTGCCGACCAAGCGGCCCCGAATCATTGACGACGAGGACTCGAAAACTAATGCCGTTCATTCCTTGAGAACGGAGAATTTGGACCTACTCACTAAAATCAGGACTCTCGAGGACCACTTGTCCACTATGAACAGAAAGCTTCAACTTGCTGAAGAGGCTTCAAAGCAACCTGCAAAGGGAAACATCGTTGAGCTCAGAGCAAATCCCTTCTCTGCAGATCAACTCATCAAACAGGAAACCCTTCTGGCGCTCCGAAAGGAAAACACAGATTTGATTGCCAAATACATCGAGTCCAGAGATGTCGAGATGGTTCCGAGAAGCGTCTTTGCCCGGCAAGAAAACGACAAAGACCTCCTACAAAATAAGGTGGACCAGTTGGTGAAGAAAAACAATCGGCTCAAATCTGTCTATTCTGACAAAAGTCGAGAGATTATTGCCTTAATTTCCAAGTATTTTGGATACACGATTGAGTTCATCCCCAGCCCAATCAATCCAAATGACTTGTGTTCAAAAATCAAACTCATTTCACGGTACATGGCAAAACACGATTCCGAAGAAAGCTTGCCGTATCTCATCATCGACGTGCATTCCCGAGGGTTAAAGGCCAATGGAAATCACGAGTTCAAAAACATGTGCGAGGAGCTTGTGAGTCAGTGGGTTAGTGAGAAGAACCAGATTCCGTGTTTTCTCAGCGCGTTGAACTTGCGAATCTACGAGGATTATTCAAAAAGGCGTTGTTCATAAATTCTATAGTTGTATAGTGGTGGCAAGAAGCTGCTCTGCCACGAGTTTAATGCAATTTTCTGGAGTGATCCCAAGATTGAGAGGATCTTTAGTTATTTTGATCCACGAGCGTCCTTTATGAATGTTGTCAAATGCTTCAGCGACTTGCTGTTCGATTAACACGAGGTCTTCCGGTTTTCCAAGCTTTTTCTGAAAACAGTAGAGCCATGCCCAGACATCACCGTTGTTTGCGTCCGCCGCCAAAGCGCGGTCAAACCACAGCTTCGCCTTTTGGTATTTTGCCTCGAGCCAGAAAAACAAGCCGATGCCCAAGACAATTTCTGTGGAGTTGCTCGTCAGCTTAAGAGCGTCAAGGAAGGCGTTCTTCCGATGGGAAGCTTTTGGAATGAGTTGAAGATGAAGCATCCAAATTGCAGGCAGATGTGGGAATTGCTTCAAAGCTCTATTAATGAGCTGACGAGCACTGACCATATCTTTTTGCTCAATCTCAAGATTGATTTTGGCTTCCCACAAAGCCGGGGCCTCGGGCAACGCCAAGACAGCACGATCCAAAGTTGACCTGGCTTTTGCCACGGAAGATTTCGCTTCCAATTGAGCCAATGCGATATAGAGCTCGGCGTTTGCAGAGCACAAGCGGATCCCCGTGGATAAAGATTCGATTGCTGCCGGCGTATCTTCAAAGTCTAGCATCACCTGGGATTTCTGGAGGTGCAACTTGTAATTATCAGGGAAGTTCTCTAAAGCCGATTCAAAGTCTGCTGTGAAATCGCTCTTCTTGACTTCGGTCACTTTTTTGAGGTACATGTAACGCGTGACATGAAAGAGCTTGTACCAAGCCCGTGGGGTTTGTGTGCCCAAAGCCTTCTTGGCAGCATTCGCGATATGAAAGGCGTTCTCGAAGTTCCGGCTCCGAATCTCCAATTTGAGACGGGCAAACCACAATCTCTCGCTGGACTCATTGCTTTCGTACGCCTTTTCCAATAGGGCCCTTGCTCCAGAAACGTCCGAGTCAAGCACCCATTTGTCCTTGGCGTACATCATGTAGAATAGGTCGGAACCCGGGTTTCGGTCGATGGCTTTTTCGTAAAAGTCGTACAAGTTCTTGCTCCGAGCTTTCTTCAAAGAAGCGAAGAGCTTGATCCAGCAAGACATGTCGTGTGGAGACTTCTCCGTCACATACAGATAGATGTAACTGGACACAACGACACTTTTTGCGGCGACATCTTCGGCACGTTTCAAAAGAACCAGGTTCTCGTCGTCTGCCGACGAAAGAATAGCATTGACAACAGCCTGTGCTGTCTTCTCGAAGTCTTCTTCCTGGGAAGTTGCACTATCGTCCAACCAATCGTCGACGTGTCTGATGAAATTGTTCTTTTCTAGCTCCTTAATACCTTTCGTCAACATCGAGGCGAGCTTTTCCACGGTTATATCAGGGTTTTGCCGCTCTTCAAGCTTGAGTGCTGTAATCCAGACCTTCGGCTCGGTCGGGAGCTGTTTTCTTGCTTTGTTGAGAACAGCTTTTGCGTCATTGTAAGCCGACATGTTGACTAAGGTGAGCCAAAATCCCCATTCGGAGGAACAGAGTTCCGTGGCCCGCTGCAAAAGCCGCATCTTGTCGCCATGGTCGTCTTCTAGATCCACTAGAGCCTTCCACAAATTGGCGCTGTTGGGAAGAAACTCGAGCGATTTCATGATGATTCGTTTCCGAGTCACCAAATCAGCCGAGTTTTCCAAATCCAACGAGGCAAACCAAAGCTTCTCCGATTCGGGGTTGAGCCGGAGTGCCTCGTTCATCAACAATTTGCACTTCTTGATGCCGTCGCTGCGGTGTAGGCGGATAGACTCCATCCAGATCTCGGGGCTGTACGGCACTCTGTTGCAGCCTTGCGCAATGATGGCTTTGGCGGCGTCAAATTGCTTGTCTTGCTCCTCTAGACGGGCAGAGGATATCCACGAGTCGGCGTTGTGTGGCTCGGTTTTTCGTAGCGAGGCGAGAATCAAGCGGCCCTTTTCCAAGTCGCCCATCTGAGATGCGCCCTGCTCCCATTTCTCAATCTCGGCCAACTTCAAAGAGTCCGTGTTTTCGATACCGGCGCCCGAGCCCTTTCTGTCTCGCGACGTGAACCCGCCGGACGTGCCTGCAATGAGAGTATCTGGGGCAGCATATGTTCTTTGCAGCTGTTGATCGAGCAATCGCTGCCGCTTGTTTTTGCGGGTAATATCGCCCACCTCCGGCAAGTTGGCCCATTCGTCGTTGCTGACTGCGGCGAGCTCGGTTTTCAACTCGGTAAACTGTTGCTGGATGGTTCCAGCTCCAGTGTGAATCTGGACGCTTTGGTCTGCTGCCTCAATGGGGCTTTCACGCTTGCGGCGCCGGCTCTGCATCCGCTGGTCGATTCCCTCGTAGATCCGGTCTGCCTCTTCATCCTCCACCGACTGATTTTTGGTCTGGGCCAAAATGCCTGCTTCATCTGCGGCGTCTTGCACTTCTGAGCCGAATTCCGACAGGAATGCCACGGGGCCCGTGTCGGCACTGGTGGTGAATCCGGTGGCGCCTCTGCCCACACCGGCAACGTAGCCAGGAGGCGCCTCCTGGTCGAGAAACGCTTTCCGGTTCATGGTCGGAAGAGTTGTTAGGGCGATATCGAAACCTGTACACCGCGTAAGTTGGCGTGTGAGTTTGCAGCAAACCTACAGAAAAAAAAAGAGGAAAAAAAAGCAAGGAGGCAGCGGGAATGAACCCTTATCAAGGTCGAAACAAGACGAGCCGTTTGCCGGCTGCTTCTGCCTGGAGGCGTGCCGTTGAGCCAGCAGGTCACGTGACGCGCCAAATTTTCGAGCCCACATCTCATCTCACTGCATCCATCAGATATCCAGTCATGAGCAAAAGATCAGCCGAGGAGAGCGAGTACTCCAGAACCGCGGTCAAGACAGATGCCGGCGCAGCCCCCGTGCTGAAAGAGCACCTCGACGACGAGCAGGACGTCGAAATGGGCGAGTTTGAAGACCCCTACGGCGACGAGTTTGAGTCGGACGGCGAGATCTTGGAATTGGACTCCGACGGCGACGACGAGCAGCCCGCGGGCGAGGGCAAGATCGAGGAGCTCGACCAGGAGGAGGAGGAGGCGCCCGCGTCCAGCATCTACTTGCCGCACAGATCCAAGCCGTTGGGCCCCGACGAGGTCTTGGAGGCAGACCCCACGGTGTACGAGATGTTGCACAACGTGAACATGCCGTGGCCGTGTTTGACGCTCGACATCTTGCCCGACAACTTGGGCAACGAGAGAAGAAACTACCCTGCATCGGCGTACATCGCCACGGCCACCCAGGCGTCCAAGGCCAAAGACAACGAGTTGATCACCATGAAGGTGTCGTCGTTGGCGAAGACGTTGGTCAAGACCGAGGAAGACGAGGACGACGAGGACGACGACGAGGACGACGACCACGTGGACCCCGTGTTGGTCTCCGAGACGATTCCGCTCAGAAGCACCACCAACCGCATCCGGGTCTCGCCGCACGCACAGGAGACCGGCGAGTACCTCACGGCGGTGTCGCAGGAGAACGGCGAGGTGCAGCTCTTCGACTTGGCGCCGCAGTTCAAGGCCTTCGACACGCCCGGGTACATGATCCCCAAGACGGCCAAGAAGCCGGCACACACAATCCGCGCCCACGGCAACGTGGAGGGCTACGGGTTGGACTGGTCACCGTTGCTCAACACCGGCGCGTTGTTGTCGGGCGACTGCCTGGGCCGCATCCACCTCACATCCAGAACCACGTCCAAGTGGGTCACCGACAGCACCCCCTTCTTCGCCTCGAACGACTCCATAGAAGACATCCAGTGGTCCACGGGCGAGACCACCGTGTTTGCCTCGGCCGGCTGCGACGGCTACGTGCGCATCTGGGACACGCGGTCCAAGAAGCACCAGCCCGTGATCTCGGTGCAGGCGTCCACCAGCGACGTCAATGTGATTTCGTGGAGCAGCAAAATCAACCACTTGTTGGCGTCGGGCCACGACGACGGCTCGTGGGGCGTGTGGGACTTGAGAAACTTCAACGGCAAGGACCAGCCCAGCCCCGTGGCCCACTACGACTTCCACAAGTCCGCCATCACGTCCATCTCGTTCAACCCGTTGGACGAGTCCATCATCGCCGTGTCGTCCGAGGACAACACCGTCACGTTGTGGGACTTGGCCGTGGAGGCGGACGACGAGGAGATTGCCCAGCAGAGGAAGGAGACGCAGGAGTTGAGCGACATTCCTCCGCAGTTGTTGTTTGTGCACTGGCAAAGAGACGTCAAGGACGTCAGGTGGCACAAGCAGATCCCGGGCTGCTTGGTGTCCACGGGCGGCGACGGCTTGAACATCTGGAAGACGATTTCTGTGTAAAAAGAGCAACGAACATTAGCTAGCAAGGTGTAGTGACAATTTTGAAGTGGCGAAATTTGCTTTTCAGTGCCCATTGACTCTGGCCGTTTTTTGCAGTCATGGTGGTTTCTCACATCTCGATCCACATCTCGCGCCTCCATCACCATAGCGCGAAGTAACAACCATGGCCAAAAAAGACAAGAAGGCCAAGGACGCCAAAAAGGCCCGTGCCGCCGAGAAGCAGAAGAAAAACGAGAGCAAGTCCGAGCAGAAGAACAAGAAGTTGGCCAAAAAGATTGGCGAGGACGAGGACGACCAGGACATCGACGCCATCTTGGAGCAGTATGCAAAAGAACAGGAGGCGCTCCACGCGGTGAAGATCGAGGTGTGCACGAAGCCGTCCAAGCGGCTCAACCCGGCCATGGTGGCGTCGCCGCTCCAGGGAAAGCGCGAGTTGCTTCTCTTTGGCGGCGAGACCGTGGAGGCCCAGCACTCGCGGTTTTTCAACGACTTGTTCACGTACTCTGTGGAGAACGACACCTGGCGCAAGATCACGTCCAAGAACGCGCCGCTCCCCAGGTCGTCGCACGCCATGTGCGCGCACCCGTCGGGCGTCATCTTGATGTTTGGCGGCGAGTTCTCGTCGCCCAAGCAGTCCACGTTCTACCACTACGGAGACACATGGGTGCTCGACGCCGACACCAAGGAGTGGGAGAAAATCGAGCAGAAGAAGGGGCCCTCGGCCAGATCGGGCCACCGCATGTGCGCGTGGAAGAACTACATCATCTTGCACGGCGGCTTCCGGGACTTGGGCACGCTGACCACCTACTTGCAGGACATGTGGCTCTTTGACATCACCACGTACAAGTGGACGCAGGTCGAGTTCCCGCCCGCGCACACGCTCCCGGACGCCCGCTCGGGCCACTCGCTCATCCCACACCCGGACGGCGCCGTGTTGTACGGCGGCTACACCAAGACCAAGGCGAAGAAAGGTGTGCAGAAGGGCAAGGTGTTGACGGACGCGTGGTTGGTGAAGATGAAGTCGGACCCGAGCGCGATCCGGCTCGAGAGAAGACGCAAGCAGGGCTTCGTGCCGTCGCCGCGTGTCGGCTGCTCCATGGTGCACCACAAGAACAGAGGCATTCTTTTCGGCGGCGTGTACGACTTTGACGAGAGCGAGGACAACCTCGACTCGCAGTTCTTCAACACGCTCTTCTCGTACCAGGTGGAGACCAACCGGTGGTTCAACATGGCGCTCAAGCCCCGGAAGAAGAAGAAGCAGGACACGACGAAAGACAAGAGCCGAGACGAGGACTTGGAGGAGATCTTGAACTCGATCTTGGCCAAGGCCAAGTTGAACGACGACGACGAAGACGACGAGGAGGTGTCGCAGATCGAGCGGCTCCGGCAGATTGAGGAGCGCGAGGAGGCCGAGAACGACAAGGTCGAGTACCCGATGATGAACCAGCTCCCCCACCCGCGGTTCAACGCCACCACCTGTGTCGTCGAGGACACGTTGTACATTTTCGGCGGTGTTTTCGAGCGCAACGACCAGGAGTTCACGTTGGACTCCATGTACGCCATCGACTTGACCAAGGTCGACGGTGTCAAGGTGTTTTGGGAGGACTTGACTGAATTGGAGAAGGAGTTGGAGGAGTCCGACGACGAGGACGACGACGAGGACGACGAAGACGAAGAGGAGGAACAGGAGGAACAAGAGGAAGAGGATGAGGATGAAGAAGAGGAGGAAGAGGAGGAAGAGGAGGTGGAGTTCCCGGACCCTCGCCCATGGCTTCCGCACCCAAAGCCCTTCGAGACGTTGCGTGCATTCTACATCCGCACTGGCCCCCAGTTCTTGGAGTGGTCCATTTCCAGCAACCGTGAGGCGCGCGGAAAGTACTTGAAGAAGGCCGCCTTCGACCTTTGTGAGGACCGATTCTGGGAAAGAAGAGAGCAGGTGAGAATCGCCGAGGACCACTTGGAGGACTTGGGCGGCGTGGGCGAGGTCATCGAGAAAGACATGTCCACCGTGACGAAAAGAAGATAGATAGATATACAAATTTATTGAAAAACGATGTCGTACTCAAGTTTATGCAAAGTGGATGCCGACCTGGTGGAAGGCATACAAGAGCTTCAAGAAGTCCGTCTGGTCCATTTTGGCGGCTCTCTTATCCGAAAAGCCAGTTTCATTCAACACAAGCTCGATTTTCTCCTTCACAGCGGCGCCCAAGTCGCTCTTGGCGTCCACCTGCATGGCGTCGGCGTTCTGCTGGGCCAAGAAGGCCGTGTAGTTCTTCGTGAGGATCTCCAACACGTTGTTTGACTTGAACCCGGCCGCGATAGTCTTGTTCTTTCTCACGAAGCAGATTCGGAGCAAGCCGTCCCACTCCTCAAAGTCGATCTGTGGGCGGGGCTGCTTGATTTCGATTCTCACCACCGAAGACTCCACCTGCGGCGGAGGACGGAAGTTGTTCTTGCCCACCTTCATGATGTGCGTCACGTTGGCCCACATCTGCACGTTGGCCGACAACCGACAGTACAAGCCGTCGCCCGGGCGGGCCAAAAGACGCATGGCAAACTCCCGCTGGAACATTAGAATGGACACGCGGGGAGGCTTGGGCTGGTTGAGCAACTTGAACACTAACGGCGACGAGATCTGGTACGGCGTGTTGGAGATGCACACGTCGAAGTACGGGAGCTCCGTCTTCATGAAGTCGCCGAGAATGATTTCCAACTTCTTCTCCTGTGGGGTGCCGTGGACTCTTTTGGTCAACTCGGCGGCCATCCGGGGATCCATCTCCAGCGCAATGACTCTTCTGGCCTGCTCCAAAATACGCACGGTAAGGTTACCGGTACCGGGACCGACTTCTAGAACAATGTCGCTGGGCTTGATCTGGGCCTTGTCAACAATTCCTTGGGCCACCAACGGGTTTTTGAGGATATGCTGGCCGAGGTTGGTGTTGAACTTGAACACCGAGTTCATGTGTTTTTCGGCAGACACGGTGGGGCCCGACGAGCTGTCGGTGGAGAACTTCTTTTTCGGTGCTTTAGCCATGGTTGTTCGTTTACTTGGGCTCATCTCATCGCTAACTACCGAGAAAAGACCCGTACACCACGAAACATGGTGAATCGTTCTTCAGTAGGCCCTACAATTCTGAAGATGAAAAAATGTGGCTTGTATCTTTTCAAGAGACGTAATGTTGTTTTGCATGGGCCTTGTCTGGTTTGGGTGTATGGCCTATCCTGCTGGTGTGCGATTTGCACCCAAACGCAGTGCTCATTTGAACCAAGACTCAGCTATCGACGCGAAATTTTATCTTCAACGATGATAGCCTAAGTTGCGGAGTGTGCCTTGTAGAAGAGTGGGTCTATAGGCTCATCAATGAAGCTCAAGTTGTCCTGCTTGAAATACTCCTTGATCTCCTTGCGAACAATCTTTTGCCGTTTCCTCTCTTGCTGAAGTGAATTCGGAGTGTCATTGTTCGAGACAGGCTCGTTTTGCCTCTCAAATTTCTCGGATTTGCAAGTAGCAGAGTTTGGTCTTGTGTCTCGTCTTTTATCAGCTTTTTTGTTTCTGTTGAAGAAAGATATAAGTTTGGCTTTGCGCCGAGAAGACAGATTTTTTGGTGTGTTGTCTCTGCTTCTCCCTTTAAAAAACAAAGAGCTTAGTGTCCCCTCCGCGCGTTTGTCAGTATAAGTCAATCCCAGTGAGACTCCTGATAGATCTCCTGATTGAGGCTCGAGAGGCGAGTGTCTGTCTTCAGCTGGGCTAGAGTCCAAGATTTCGATAAACTTACTGACCTGTTCTTGATTATCCGTCTGCTCTTGGTATCGTGCCAGTGGACTTGCTGCAGCTGAGATGCTTCCACCAAGAAGAGAAGTTATTTTGAAAGGCCTAAGGCAAAAGCCCAAGTCTTTTGCTGAATTCTCATTGTTCAGGTCCCCACCAACCGAAAGAGGTGACGAGAAAAATGGCAGTACTTTGGAGCTCGAGTAGTCCCAATACTCAAAATCTTCTGAATTGTGACTCGCGGTGGTTGAAGGGCTCGTAAAGTTGTGTTTCGGTTTTGGCTGGTCATTGGGTGCAACAAAAGAAATTACACCCAGTAAGTCTGATACTTCCGGAAATCCGACAGATGTGTCAGGCAAAGTATTGAGTGTCTGTGCAGCCATGAACTCTCGTGTGATATTCCACTCTTCTTGCTGGTTTACGAGGGTAGTCTCGGACTCATAGAGGTTTTCAGTTGCCAAAACCAGAACGGACATGTCCAAACACTTGGGAACAGTTTTTATGGAGCCGCTTTCACTATCAGCAAAGTACACCTCGTCCGGAGGCACACGCTGAATGTATCGAAGGCACATCCTCAGAGTGTACTTTCGACGATGGTAGCTGGTGCTCCGCTCTTGGTTTTGAGGTGGAGCGGCAGAAGAAACATTCCAATTGAGATAGAGTCTTGGATGGTTGGCACATTTCAAGTAGCTTTTACTCGAGAGCCAGAGCTCCAGGTCATCTAAAGCCATCACTGATTGTCTTAGCTTGTCGAAAAGTAGCTGATGAGTTTCGGGCTGGGTGCTTAGGATTTTTTTGTAGCCTTTGATTTTCGCCGGAGCGCCTTCATTAGACGTGATTGTTTTGTAGAATCCTTGAGCCCAAATTTCATCTAAACTTGAGAAATTTGAACCACAGGGTTTGAAATTTCCACCTTGGGTCCAGAAGTTGAGTTTAAGATCTCCCCAGACTTCCAGAGTTTGCGAGTCGCTCTCTCGAGTTTGTGACCAGAGGTTTTCTCCCCTCGAACAGCCAATTAATTGTGATTGTCGAAACGTTCTTGGCCTCTCGAAAAGTTCTGTGTCACTATCATCTTCATCTCCTCGGTAGCCTGAGTCCAGTGCTAAAGTCACAATCAAAGGTGCAAAGCCTGAAGAGCTCGTAGCCACCGTTTGAAGTGCAAAATTTGTCAGATCTTTTAATATGTGTGGTCTTAAAAACGACTTTACTCTCTTAAGCTTGTTTCGTAAACCGAGTCTTCTGGGTTTGTGCTTGACCTCCGAAGCAAAATACATCAACATGTTGAGATACCCCAAACTCAAGAAGGTCAAGAGAAACAAAAGGCAAGTCAGCTCACAGCTCGTGACAGGAACCGAAAGATGGACGTGGAAAAAGACATCTTTTGGCGAACTCCAGGTGATGTAATCATTCGCAATTCGACTTGGCCCGTAATACCTCTTGCGAGGCAGCTTCGTAGCAGTCCGGAAATCTTCAGAGTGATTGCGAACAAACGACCTATGTGGGAAATAATCTGGCGAAGCGATCATCCCCACATAAGGGAAAAGCGGTCCTGAGGGAGGCCGCCTCAAGATTTGTCTTTGCACCCATACCGTAGCCGGGTTTTCTCTGGAATTATGTGGCCGTAGCCTATTATGCTTCCTCAAAACAACCGTCTTCGTTAGATCATCTCCATTGAACGATTGTTTTGACCGTTCACGGACAGAAATCGGCCGGTATATACTCTTGACTGGCTTTGTGCCGGACTCACTTTTTGGCCGAACAACGCCTAAGATGTACTGGGCTGACGGAGAAAGCTCCCTGGGGGAACCAGCTGGAGATCTTCCATTAGGTTGACTTGTACAAGACCTCATCTGGTATGTTGGAGAGGGTACGTTGAGATGGCCTGATTTTGCACCCAGTTACGCACCGGCTGCTGGGCATTCCACAAATTGAACAAATCCATTTGTGGCAGTTGGGCCCGCCCAAACGCCCTCAGACGGGCCTAGAATCGAGCTCCTGCCGCAAAATAAACACCCCCTTAAAAGTCACGTCGGATCAATAAGGCTTCCTTTTTAGGTCGCCGCACCTGCACAGTGGGCCACATCAACAAACACCATTGATGAGACAAACAACCTACGACTACATCACTTCTCCCCGCGTCCAGACTGAGCACCAGACACTTTGCTAACAGAGTTAGCATCCAAATTCCTTTGAAACGTGCCAGGCCATGTCCGCATTTTCGCCTGAGCTAGCGGGTGCCCTCAACTTTGATATCGACAAACTACTAGATATACCGCGATTGCACGATCTGCAGAATCAACACAATGTTGTGAAATTTGAAAAGGTCTTACTGGACCTACAGCAGTTCCTTACGCGAACTTTACAACAGCTAGCATATGTATCCACACAACATCACGAAATAGAGTGGTATCTAGCGAACAAAGAGACGATCCAGCGAATCGATGCCATTGTGAGGAGATCCGACACGTTCATAGAGTCCGCGTTTGGGCTCGACATCAATGATCTGACCAGGTTGCTTCTTCAGAACTTGACTGTCGTCTCCGTCGACACAACGCAACTGCTAAGGTCTACCAAAGCCCGCTGTGATGTTGCCATGAATTACAGTGAGATCAAATTTCACGTTCTTGATACGTTGCGGCTGGAAATCCAAAGCTGCTGCCAAACGGTGGAGTCCATTGATACTTCCTTGCCGTGGACAATCCCCCCGGAGACAGAACTCGAGGAGGTTTTAAACTGCTACACCAAAAAAGGCACAATTCTATCTGCGCCGCCGACGTGCCAGCCTGACTATACTGAAATCACAGCTCTAGAGCACCGCCTTGGACCCATGCACTTTTCAATGACGATTCTACAGCACAGAATCGAGGAGTTTCAGATATCAGCCAAAACGTGGTTTCCAGACGTGGCGGTGAAAATCGCCAACGAGTACAATGCACTACTGTCAGACTGGGACCTGTTGCAGCAGTCATATCTGACGCTCAAGGAGCTCACCACGGGCAAAAGATCGCATTCCATGCTTCTGTTTGTTCTCAGCCAAACTCTGAAAATGATACATGAGCTAATACGAACGTTGCGGCTAATCGAGGCCAGCCAGAGAAATACCAAGGTGAAAGGAACCGATTTCAAGTTGTGCTCCAAAGCAATATCGGTGGTTGAGTATGCGTTGAAAGACGGAAAAAGCGGCCACAAAGACCTTATGCACATCTACAACGAAGAGGTTATTCCTCGTTGGAACTACCTCAACAACTTACTCCTGGACAGCGACAAGGTGCCGGAAAAAACCGCTCCGTCGGGCCAATTCCGGCCTTTAAAAATCGGACGCATCACCACGCCGCAGGCGGATGTGGCTAGAAACAGTGACAGGTTGCTGCTTTCAGGGCCTCTACTTGGGCTCGACCTCAGGATTCCAGTCGAGCAATCGCCAGCCGTACCCCTCAGCATCAACAAATTTGACAGGATCGTCGATTTGAGCATTGACTATGACATTCGACCCATATCCAACATACAGAACGCTTTGATGAGCGAGGGAACGAACGATGATACAGACACAATCCACATCCCCCACCAGGACTTCTTGCAATGCTTGCGCCCGGAGAAACAGAGGGAGAAATCGTTGAGCAACAAGGAGCTACTCAAAAAGTTGAGTAAAGAAGCACTGGGCCCGTCTCGGATTCCGTCGATCGTTTACAACTACGCGGAGCTAAAACTCCCGGTATTGAAGAAAATGTTTGTCACAGGCCATACTCCTACCCGGATCCCGGGGATTTCCGTGGACAACTCTGTGTTTTGCTCGCCAGAAAGAAAGAGCACAACGCCCAAAACTCCTCCTCGGTACACTGGCCAAAGCGATCTTTCGTCAGTGATGGAGGATTCGCCGGAAGAGCAATTGAAGAGCCCTATGGTTCTCCAGAGCCCGCCTGTCTTGGACTTTCTGCCCTTTCAGGACAAACGCACGTCTTTCGGCAACACCGTATTCGGCGACTTGACCAACACCGTTTCTCGGCAGTCGTCGTACGCACGTGCACTGAAGATGTCGTTGAATGACATCCACACGCCTAATTTAGCATTCAACACACCCGGAACGGACATCACCACGTCTCCAATGAGCTGGAGATCGACTTCTCCCGAGCGGCCCGGTTCGTCGATGGGGTCCCGGTTCGACGACAAGCACTTGACAAGAAGCGTGAAGGCTGGCAAGAGGCCGTGGAAATGAACCTTGCTGCTAGCGAAAATGAACCTTGCTGCTAGCGACTAGCTGAAATGAGAAAAAGTTGAATCGAGGACAGCCACCACGTAAACCCGTCCAACCGTTCAGCGAGTTACTTCTTCTCGCCCAGGTCTTTCATGGAGCTGGACGTGAAGCCCTCGAGGAAGTAGTCTTTGCCGAATATCTTGTACATCAAGCTGTTCTTCTCCGTGCGCCACTTCTCCTCCTCGTCAAACTTGCGGATGGTGTTGTCTTCCAAGATCTCGCCCTGCTGGACCTTTTTCGTCGACCTGCCCGAGATGCGGCGCAAAATCTCGTAGCCCGGCACCACGATGAACGGGATGGCGAAAAGAATCATGAACACGCCTCGGTACCGGGTTTTGACCTCCTTCGGGGCCTTCTTCCAGTTGGGAGTGCCGGTCTCCGCCAACTCCGAGAAGAAGGCGCTTTCCTTCGTTTTTGGTTTCGGCGGCACCACCGTGTTTGGCATTTTCTTTGCCGGCGTGGGCTTCTCCGGCCCGGCCCGGGGCACAGACGAGAAAGTTCCCGGCTTCTTCATTCTGTAGTTGGCAGACCAAAATAGATGTGCGGTGCAGGACTTGAGGCACACCACACCAGGCACCAGCGGCACAGCACCCTAAAAGCCGGCGCCAGCAGAAAAAAAAATACCCGCATCTACTCCTCAATCCCCGCCATGTCTGTCCACGAGCTCGTCCCCCAGCACGTGGCCCGCCATCAGAAGCCAGACTTCGACTACACGTACGGCACCGCCGGGTTCCGCATGAAGGCCGATTTCTTGGACTACGCCAACTACACCGTCGGCATTGTCGCGGCGTTGCGGTCCAAGTTCTTCCGCGGGCAAACCGTCGGCGTGATGATCACCGCGTCGCACAACCCGCCGCAAGACAACGGCGTGAAGGTGGTGGACCCCATGGGCTCCATGTTGGAGACGGCGTGGGAGACACACGCCACCGCGTTGGCCAACACCGCCGCCGACCAGTTGGCGGCGCGCGTCGAGGAGCTTGCCGCCGAGTTGGGCATTGACCTCGACACGCCGGCGAACGTGGTGGTGGCCATGGATTCGCGCGAGTCGTCCCGCAGATTGGCGCTGGCCACCATCGACGGCATCGCGTCGCTTCCGGGCACGACGTTCCAGGACTACGGCCTCTTGACCACGCCGCAGCTCCACTACATCACCCGCACCTCCAACGACCCCAGCTACGGCGAGTGTCTGGAGGAGGGCTACTACGCGAAGCTCGCGGCAGCATTCAAGGAGATCGTCAAGTACGGCGACGGGCAGAAGATCGACATCACCGTGGACTCCGCCAACGGAATTGGCGCGCCAAAGGTCCAGGAGCTCTTTGAGAAGTACCTCGCAGACGAGCTCTCCTTCTCCTTTGTCAACTCGGACTACGACAAGCCCGAGACCTTGAACTCCGGCTGCGGCGCCGACTACGTCAAGACAAACCAGAAGGCGCCCAGCAACGTCAGCCCGGTGCCGGGCAAGTTGTACGGCTCCTTCGACGGAGACGCGGACCGCTTGGTGCACTACTTCCACGACTCGGACAACCAGTTCCGCTTGTTGGACGGCGACAAGATCGCCACGTTGTTGACGTTGTTCTTGCAGAAGCTCTTTTCCCAGATCGACGCCCGCCGATTGAGCCTCCAGATTGCGCTCGTGCAGACCGCGTACGCAAACGGGTCCTCCACTAAATACGTGGAGCAAGTGTTGAAGGTGCCCAGCCGGTGCACCGCCACGGGCGTCAAGCACTTGCACCACGAGGCAGAGAAGTACGACGTCGGCGTCTACTTCGAGGCCAACGGCCACGGCACCGTGACGTTCTCGCCCGACGCCGAGAAAAAGATCTTTGCCTACGTCCCAGAAACGGAGGCCGAGAAAGAGGCCGTGGCCGTGCTACAGAGCTTCACGCGGCTCATCAACCAGACCGTGGGCGACGCGATTTCCGATTTGCTATGCGTGTTGGCGGTGTTGCACTACTTGCACATGACGCCAGAGATGTGGGACCAGCAGTACACCGACCTCCCCAACAAGTTGGTGAAGGTGGTTGTCCCGGACCGCACGGTGTTCCAGACCACCAACGCGGAGCGCACGTTGGTGGCGCCGGCCGGAATGCAGGCGCAGATCGACGCCCTCGTCGCCCAGTTCCCCGGCGGCCGCAGTTTTGTTCGTGCTTCGGGAACCGAAGATGCTGTGCGCGTGTACGCGGAGGCGGCCTCCAGCAGCGACGCTGCGCGGTTGAGCGACGCGGTGAGCCAGCTCTTGCGCTAGAGCTCGCGCTTGTATGTTCCGGGCGACACGAGCTTCTTGCCCAACGCCCATAAACCACGTTTTTTCGCCTTGGCCCGGGCCTCGAGCGCCCTGTACCATGCCTCGTTGTCGCCGAACTCGGCGCCGACCTTGGCCTCGTAGACCACCGCCAACCCGTTGCGGAGCATCTCCGCGCCCACGTCCTTCTTCCCGGTCAATTTCCACACCTGGGCCCGCGCAACCACCCGCTTGTACTGGTCGATGGAGTACGGCGTGATCACCACGGAGCGGTTGGCGAGGTACTTTTGGAGCCACACGAGCGCCTCCTCCGAAAACGGCTGTGCGGGGTTGCCGAAATGCGCCCGTTCCGGCGCGTCGACGCCGCAGAGCCTGATCATAAGGGTTTCGTCCTTGAGCTCGGCCCGCTTGGACGGCACGTGCCGGAGCCAGCCCCAGCCCATCATCGGCCCGCCGGGCGTGTGGAAAAACCGGAAGTTGTCGCCGTCGCCAACACGCGTGACCTTCCCGTACAAGCTGCGTTTCCCATCCAACACCTTGGGCGTCAAATGCAAGTAGTTGGGGATGCGCCGCACGTACCGCGTGTAGAATTTGTACGAAAGGAACAAGCCGCTGGTGAGCCCGGCGGAGAGGAGCACGACCTTGGGATGGAGCACCGAGATCTGCTGGTCCTCTTCTTTCATGGTGCAGTTGCACCTCCAGGCCCACTGCCGCAATGGCACCCGTACCGCCGCCCCCAGACCCGTGCACCACGCTTATGTGGGGTACTAAAAATACGCCGGCCGGGCCCGATTGTTTATCCTCCGGCGCTGCGGACGGCGTTTGGGCGCTTGCGTATTTTTGAAAGCTGCCTCCCCGGCGCCCAGGGCCTTCAGTGGCGGCGTGGGCCGGTCGAGGTCTAGGAGCCGGCCCAAGCAGGAGCCGTCACGGCGGGCGCCAGCGGAAAACCGTAGCAAGCAAGCAGCGTTAAGGCGCCAGCCAGGCACAGCCAGGCACGCCACGTAGCCCAGCCGCAACTGTACACAATCTTTGGTGGCACTTCTGTGGTAGGCTCTCGCACGTGACTGCAGAGTATCGCCCTACAGAGCCATTAGTGCGGAGGACCAGACCCGGCTATTTCTCTACCTTCTCCATGGCGTCGGCGACCATGAACATCCCCGACGGCGAGTACGATATCGACCTTCTGGTGTTGGATCTGCTCGACCTGCCGGAAACCTCGGCGTTGGCATTGCGCTACGGCTTCATTCCGGACTCGATGGATCAAACCCAGCCCTTGTCATTTATCCACAGCGATAACGTGTGCCTCCTCGAGGCCCAGCTGGTGGAAAAGTCAAGGGCGAACGGGCGGGGGCTTCCGATCATCTTCGAGGGCACTCCGCAGAGACAACGGCCGGCTCTGAAGGCGCAGGCGCTACCCACAGACTCATACTTCCTAGCATTCCTGCCGGCCCCAAACGCCTCGGGCGACGTCAAGGTGGCGCTCAAGCGGCTCGGAAACACCATCCGCGTGAGCAAGTCCCGCAACGCCGACAAGTGGCGCGCGTCCATCAGCGAGTGGCGCAAGAACCCGGCGTCGTTGGACAACGAGGGTGTCCCCTCCAAGGCCACTCCTAATTTGCATAAGCCGCTGGTGGAGCCAGCAAAGCCGGCCAAGGCAGAGCCAAAACCGGCGCCCAAACCGGCGCCCAGAGCAGCGCCCGCCAAGCCATCGGAGCCCCATACAAGCCTGGCCCAAGCACCAAAGACCATACCCCGAACCGTGGCGGCCAGACCACGCGCGTCTAAGCGGCCGCCGAAGCCCGAAAGCGGGAACGACATCATCTCCGTCTCCGACTTTGAGAACCTTGAGTCTGACGAAGACTCTAACTTTCCTGTATTTGACACCCAGAGCCGGGAGCAAAGCCAGCCCAAGCCAGCGCCAACGCCGAAAGCCGTCGCCAAAAAGAAGCCAGAGGACACCGCCAGCGACGACTTTGCGGACCTCGAGAACCAGCTCCACGAGGTGTTGGACAACGGCGCAAACTCGTCTAGCGACTCGGACACCGATGTGTTCTCCGGCGGGCCAATAATCATCGACGGCATCGAAGAGAAATCCAGAAAGAGCTACGTGGGCACCGTTTCGCCAAACAGAAAGCCGATGGGACTACGAGAGTTGTATGGTGGAGGCAAAAACGACTACCTCAGTTCGAGCGAAGAAGAGTAATATGCTGGCGCAAAAAAAATCCATGGTCGTTCCAGATTGCCGGGGCTTCCTATCTGCTAATTCTAGGGTGATTCCACAGGTAACTGAGTACCTTTCCATATTAGCCTTTTGGTCCTGGAAGTGTATACGTAAAGTGTATATATAGTCCAGATGCGCACCGAACTTTTGAACATAAACTTCCGATTACTGAACCCATGTCGAACGACTCGCTCGCCAGGCGATTGGTCAAGGCCGAAACGCAATTGGGCATTTTCTCTGACTCAGAGGGGCCGGAACTGTCTGAGACCCTCACTGCGACAATCGCCCGGCTTCAAAGCCAGGTCCACAATTTCATCCAGAAACACCCGGTCCTACACAAGCTTCCAGAAATATTGGTAGAGTTTGGCACTAACACTTCCGATGAGCCAGTGGAAGATGATGTTTCGATGGAGACAAAACAGGAGGTGCTCTTGGCCCAATACCCCATGATGTTGGAAAGTTTCAACCTACTCGTGGAGTTTCTGACGATGAAGATACCCGACTTACAAGAGGGAGTGATGGCCAAGTTGGAGTTGGCAGACATTGGCAAACACCGCGAGGCGTTGTTGCAGCTCGCCGCGGATTTCGAGCTACTCGTGTCTAAGAACTTGCTCGTGCTACATAAATTCACCGATTTGGTGGAGCGGCAAACTCGGTATTGGCTTGAGTTGGAAAGTCGACTAGTTCGCGTCTCGCGCGACTTGTCAGAGGCGGAAAAACTACGTGAGTTTTGACCTGCAGGCAGGAAAATAGAAATAGAAACAACTTCAAAAAAAATTCTAGAACTTATAGACTAAATCCAAAAAAGATGGACGAGTCCGGATTCGAACCGGAGACCTTTCCCATGCTAAGGGAACGCGCTACCAACAGCGCCACACGCCCGAAGAAATGGTCCCTAGCAGGATCGAACTGCTGATCTTGGCGTTATTAGCACCACGCCTTAACCAACTGGGCCAAGGGACCTTCCTTGTGGCTAGAAGACAGGGGATATGCTAAGTCATACAAAAACAAAAGGATATTTACACGACAACAAAAGATGCGTTTCGTTGCTGAGAGCCTATAACAGTAAATTTTGTCGCATAGTGCAAAGTGACGGTGCTTTACGGTCGGTTTCAAGTTTCAAACAGAAGCGCCGCGTATCTGAATGTGTAAACACCCGAAACATACAGGTTTACACCACATAGTTTTCAACTACAACACATCCAGATTCGTTCGACCAGTGTGCCGGAACTCTGCACGACACTTTTTGCAACCCACTCACTCTGTTATCTTGAACTAGAGCCGACCAGTTGTCCTCGTGTCCAACCGGCTAATCTCACACCTCACCGTTTAGCCATCGCTTCCTCGCTACAAAAACCCGCCTAAAATGGAAACAAGCCCCAGAAAACAACAGTCTACTTCGAAGGTGATCGACTCCCTCCACTCGCAGATCGACGAGTTGAAGAGCGAGTTGGAAAGCGTCAAAATGGCCCACGGAGACGAGCGCAAGAAAAACTCCATTTTGGCCAACAAGACCGAGTCTTTGGTCGACCAATTGGCCAATTGCAAGCACGAAAACGACATGATCAACGCCTTGCTAAAGCGGAAAGAGCGCCGGATTACGGACTTGGAATCCGAGTTGGACCTGGTGTGTTCGTCGTCTGAGTCTTTGAAGCTCTCCGTCAAAAACTACAAGATCCGCTGCGAAAACTTGGAGCTGTCGTCGGTGATGTCTACCAACGAGTTGGAACGAATGAAGATTTCCTATGATGCCTTGATGGCCGCTCAGAATGAATACAAGCGGCACTACAGAGACGAATTGAGTGTCTTGACATCACAGGTGAAGGAGCTCAAGGAAGAGGCCGCGGCAAACATGGCCGAACTCCTGACCAAATTCCAGAGTAACGGCAAGGATACCGAGGCGCTCTTGAGCAGCCTCAGCAACAAGAGAGCTGCCATGGACAACATTTACGTCAGCAGAACCAAGGTTGTCATGAACTCGCTCGCGCTCTTGGCCAAAGTTGCAAAGGCTCATGGCGAGGAGTGTCAGTCCATTTTGACCGCCAATGTCGACGTGGTCACTCAGCTCAGAGAGAAATTCCCTGACATCGCAGAGAAGGTTGCCGAACACACGGAGACGACTATTGACCTCGACGAACTACTCGGTAACTCGTCTGCTGCATTGGACCTCAGCTTCGACTCGAGCTTCCTGAGTCTCGAATCGGATGCTGCGCCACGGACAACGTCCGGGTCTCGCGGCAAGAAAAAGAGAAACTCCATGCGCAACTCTTCAGACTACACTGACACCCAGCTCGACATTCTTCCAAAGGTGCGCAACCTGCCCAAGCCACCGCGGGCGCCCTCCGGCGACCAACCCCGCCAATCACACCAGCGCCAGCCGTCGAGACGCCAAAACAGCACACATGACTCGCCGGACTTCAGTGCTCACAGAACAAGTCTGAAAGCTTCTCTGAGGTCTGACAGCCACAACAGCCATAGATTCAGCGGGAGAGCAACGAGCGTGACTGGCGAAGAGTCGACGGGAAGCACCGGTCATAATAGCCAGAACAAGAGCAACAGAAGGCTGTTTCTCGGAGGCAGCAACAACTACAACAAGGGAAACCCAGACCGCCGGTTGTCCCAAAAGGTGAAGCCTGAAGAGGTGACAAACTAGGGTTTATTTATTCGGCCTGGCCGGTCTATTAGTCTATATATTGATTTGGCAATTTTAGTAGTTGAATGCAGTGATGAGGCCGTCGCCGTATCCCACGATGAGAAACGGCAGGTCCCCGATTGCCTTTTTTCGAAGAAGCTGCTTTCGGCTATCCGTTCCGTTCGAAGTGGGTGCCCATGTGCATATACACAAGGACTTTTTAGAGGGTTTGGAGATGTCAGATTCCTCCGGGCGAATCACTTCCTCCTGGCGTTCTAGCCGGAATGTCTCCAGGAACAGTTTATCGTAGCCTTTCACCACGCCGTCCCAAAATCCCGTGATTATGTAGTCACCAAAGATCTTGATGCACTGGATTCCGTAGTGTCGGAGATTGTGTGTTTTACGGCTTGGTGCGTCCAGGGCCGTGGAGTCCCCGTACTTTTGGATCAAGGCGCCAATGTCGTACTCCAAAAGTTGTTTGGACGCCGAACCGGTGTATAGTTTCGTGCTTGAAGCATCGTAGGCGATGGACAAGACCGGCAGAGGGGTGTGTTCCAACAGGGCAAAGATGATCGACACCTTGAGGTCCTTTGCGATGATCAGCCGCTCGGTCCCGGTGGATGTGTCGTGGGTGGAGGACTCGAGGTGGAAGCCGTACACGGCGCCCGACTCGTAGCCGACAAACAAAATGGACGTGGACAAGAACAAAAGCCTCATGATGATTCCATGGCCGTCCCGCTTGGCCGCTTCGATCGGGTCGTTGATTTCCTCGATATCCAGCGGCGCCTTCTTGGTTTGCGACACGGAAACGTTCTCTAGGACGCGCAGGAGTTGGAACTGCTGGAACGGACTGGTGATTCTGTACACGTCGAAGTTGTTGGAGTCGACCGTGGCTGGAGTGGCCAAAAGCCCATCTCTATAGTCGACGTTGCAGAAGTTGAGCGAGTTGACTGGAATCTCCACGGCCAGCGGCTTCGGTACATCGCGGCCGATGGCAGACGTATCGGCCGTGCACCCGGAAAGGCTCTTTTCCGAGAGGTCCCAGATTTGCACCGCCGAGTCTCTTCCGTGAGAGATGAGCCCGATGGGCGTCACCGTGAGCGTAAGAATGTGGCCGTCATGTGCCTTCCAAAGCGCTCGCGGGCGCCGTGTTGCCATTGACCAGATGATAATCCACCCGTCCCGATCGGAAGAAACAAGGCCATCTGAAAGGGGCTCGACGCATGTGATGGGCGCCTTGTGCCCACGAAGTGAAAACCGCGGTTTCATGGACGCGCAGGTGGTACGAGCAGTCTCGAATTTGCGGCACTGCCCGGGTGTTGTGGACTGGTGTGGTGCTGGTGGTTGCAGCTCTGATGCTCACGTGCGAAGCCATCCAGAGCCTGGTACCAAGCGACCCACTCACCATTCAACAATTGCAATCCAGTTGCCGACCCGAATCTCATCGCCTGTGACAGAGTTGGGTCGATTCGCCGATCTTTTGTTCTGCTTTTCCTTTCTTATCTTTTTTTTTTTTTTTTTTTTTTTCTGGTGGAGATCACCGGGTCCTGCAGACTCCGTCCCCACACTTCCACGGCCCCAATTGCGCTTTCCACCACCACCTATTCCACCCAATCCCACCATGAGCGTTCCCTACAAACAACCCGAGCACAAGCTCACCATGATCCCCGGCCCCATCGAGTTCTCAGACCCGGTCTTGTACGCCATGGCCACGCCCTCGCAGGCCCACACGTCGCCGGAGTTTGTCAAGACTTTCCAGGCGGTCTTGCAGAACTTGAGAAAGCTCTTCAAGTCCACCGACGCCGGCGCACAGCCCTATGTCCTCGCCGGCTCGGGCACCTTGGGCTGGGACGTGGCCGCCGCCAACTTGCTCAACAAGGGCGACAAGGTTCTTGTGTTGCTGACCGGCTTTTTCTCGGACTCGTTCGCCGACTGCTTGCGGGTCTACGACGCCGACGTGGACGTGTTGACCGCGCCCGTGGGCGACGTCGTGCCCTTGGACCAGATCGAGGCCCAGTTGAAGAAGGAAAACTACTCGGCCATCACCATCACCCATGTCGACACCTCCACCTCGGTGGTTTCCGACGTGGGCAAGATCGCCGAGCTCGTGCGCAAGGCCTCGCCCGAGACGTTGATCATCGTGGACGGCGTGTGCTCCGTTGGCGTGGAGAACTTGGAGTTCGACAACTGGGGCGTGGACTTTGCGTTGACCGCATCGCAAAAAGCCATTGGTGTGCCTGCGGGCTTGTCTATTTTCTTTGCCTCCAAGAGAGCCGTGGACAAGGCTTTGGGCAGAGAGAAGGACCTGACGTTCTTTGCTTCCATGAAGAGATGGACGCCCATCATGAAGGCCTACGAGTCTGGGTCCGGCGCCTACTTTGCTACTCCGGCCGTGCAGACCATCACCGCCTTGAAGGTGTCTTTGGACGAAATCCTCGGCGAGACCTTGGACCAGAGATTTGCCAAGCACGCCGAGGTGTCGAGCAAGTTCAAGGGTGAGTTGAAGAAGTTGGGCTTGAAGATCTTGCCCGTCAACGACTCTGTTGCAGCCAACGGTCTCACTGCGGTGTACTTCCCCGAGAACGTCAACGGCCCAGACTTCTTGGCCAAGTTGGCCACCAAGGGCTTCACTGTTGCCGGCGGTATCCACAAGGCTTTGGTCGGCAAGTACTTCCGTGTTGGACACATGGGCTACTCTGTCTACGAAGGTCACGTGGACAAGGTGTCGGCTGCCATTGCCGAAGCCATCACCGAGTTGTCCACTTGACTATCCAAAGCGCACCTTTAAGCGCGCCGCAGTCAATTGAATGAACATTCTCAAAAATTAATGATTCGTAGGTGAGATACTGTCAAGGGCCTGTAAGCGACTGAACCCATTCGAGAAGTTTTTGATCTTCTGTTTTATTAGCGACCTAAAAGGGCTAGCATGAAACCTTCACTAAATCTATCTTCAATTAAGTAGTTTTAGCTGCACTTTTACATTCCGTGAAATCGATTTGCAAAACTTTCAGATTTGTGGCATTACTTTGCACAAGGCGTTGTAGAACCTACAAAAAATGCAGAACAACAAAAATCTTGACTCAGTGCTTATCATCTTGAGAGAAAAGATTCGAACGCTTATATCTTGTCATGAAAGGCTGGAGTTTTCTTGGTGGGACCAACTTTTGTGCTTTCTATCCAATGTATAGTTAAAGCGAAGGTCATGATGTATAGTGACACTCGGTGAGTAGACGGAGGAGACGAACAATCGCCTAGATGGACGGAGCTGCTGACAAATGATCGACGGCTTCTCGAATCCTTCTCTCACATGCCGAAGTGACACTTCTCGGACTCTTGACACGGATATACGACTCTATGGACCTCCTCGAATTCAGCTGACTTTAAACGAAATAAATAAGAAAAAAAGGCTCTCTTTCTAGACGGAGCATACAAAGCTTGTAAGGAAGTTTCACAAAAAGATGATATTCCCCATTTGGCCCAGCGATGCACGGCTTCCTCTGCCTGTCTAGACTGACGCGAAGCTAGGTTGCATCAGCAATACCCACCACATCATGGATTTGAATCCGTACGAAACGCTTGCGGTGGAACCCACAGCCACGCCGCTAGAAATCAAAAAGGCATACAAGAAGCTCTCCCTACAGTTCCACCCGGACAAAATCCAGCAGCTCAACACTGACCATGACAAAGATCAGTTTCCGAAAATCCAGTTTGCGTACAGCATTTTGTCCGATCCCGGCAAAAGAAAACTCTTCGACGAGACGGGCTCCTTGGGACTCTCGGGCGAAGACGTCGACGGCCTGTTTGACTGGAAGCAGTATTTCGACAATGTCACGGAGAAGATCACCATTGATATGATCGATGAGGACAGGGCCAAGTACCAGGGCTCTGCGGAAGAACAAGAGGACATTTTGAGTAACTTTGTTTACTACGAAGGTGACTTCCTCCGTCTTTTCGAGGTGATTCCTCATTTGGAATTCGACGAGAGCGAAGAGAACAGAGTGTTCACTATAGTGGAGGAGGCGGTCTCTTCGCTGGCAATTGCTCTCGACAAAACGGTCACCAAGACGTGGGACAAGTACAAGAAGTCGCGGAAGACCAAGGTCAAGCAGATGTTGAAGAAAATGGCCAAAGAAGCGCAGCAGGCGAGCGAGTTGGCGCAGAAGATTGGCGCCAAAAAGGCAAAGGACGAGAACGACTTGCGGGCCATGATCCAGAAAAGAAACTCCGGCCGCATGGACACACTTATAGCCGGGTTGGAGGCCAAGTATGGCAAGTCCAAAGGCAAAAAACGCGCTGTTCCGGACGACCAAGAGTTCGACCGCATCCAGCAGCGCTTGAAGAAAAAGAAGCATTGATAGAAGTTTAGGCCGTGTAAGTAGTATATAGAAGCCCTCGTCCCTAAAAAAAAAAGAAGCGGTATCAGTGAAGTGTCAAACGCTTCCAGTGAGTGTTTCATATGTGGAAGATTATGATTTGCAGTCTCATTTGGTGCGTCTGTTTATGTGGGGAGCGTGTCGCGTTAATAACAACATCTTTTCCTGATCTGCTGCAATTGTCACAATGTCTGACTATTCAGACGACGACTACGGCTCTGATGTGGAAGCATACGAGCCACAGAAAGGTAAGAAATCCGCCCTCACTCCGCCCTCGTCCAACGGCACCCCAGCCCCCAAAAATGGTGTCAGTGCATCGGAGCAGTACCAAAAACTCTCGCAGCTAGAGCACATTTTGAAGCGCCCCGACACGTACATTGGATCCGTGGAAAAAAATGAGGTTGAAATGTGGGTTTTCGACAACGAGACCGAAATGATGAAGTTCGGCAAGGTGACCATTGTGCCGGGCTTGTACAAGATCTTCGATGAGATCTTGGTCAACGCTGCCGATAACAAGATCAGAGACAGCTCCATGAAAAACATCAAGGTGGAAATCGACCTGGAGGCGAACACCATCCTGGTGATGAACGACGGACGCGGTATCCCGGTGGAAATTCACGACAAAGAGAAGATTTGGATCCCGGAAATGATCTTTGGCAACTTGCTTACATCCTCGAACTACGACGATGACCAGAAGAAGGTTGTTGGCGGAAGAAACGGTTTCGGAGCCAAGCTCTGTAACATTTTCTCGACGGAGTTCGAGGTTGAGACGGCGGACCAAAACACGGGTCAGCTCTACAAACAAACGTGGAGCAATAACATGCTGAAGGTTTCCAAGCCCAAAATTACCAAGGTGAAAAATAAAAAGGAGTTCACAAAGGTCACGTTCAAGCCCGACCTCTCCAAGTTTCACATGGAAGCGTTGGATAATGACATCTTGAGCGTTTTGCGCAGAAGAGTCTATGATTTGTGCGGTACTGTGAAAGACTGCAATGTGTTCTTGAACGACAAAAAGCTTAGTGTCAAAAACTTCAAGGGCTACGTGGAGATGTACGTTAAGGCCATCCAGGAACGCAGTCCTGACTTAGGCATTGAGCAGGCTGCAAACAACTACTTGTCCATTGTTCACGAGGTTATCAATGACCGTTGGGAAGTGGCATTTGCAGTCAGTGACGGCACCTTCAACCAAGTCAGTTTCGTCAATTCTATCGCTACTACTGCGGGAGGAACTCACGTCAAGTACGTGTCTGACCAAATCATCGACAAGCTCATGGAGGAATTGCTGAAGCGTGAAAAAGGTAAGAAGAAACTTATGATCAAGCCGCAGCAAATCAAGAATAACATGTTTGTCTTCATCAACAGTTTGGTTGAAAACCCAGCTTTCACTTCCCAGACAAAGGAGCAGATGACTACCAGGCCAGGTCAATTTGCAACCAAACAAAAGGACCGGCTTGTGATCCCAGAACTGTTCATCAAAAAGATATTGAAGACCAGCATCCGGGACACAATCACGCGAATTGTGGACGCAAATGAAGGCAAAGCTTTGTCCAAAGATGACGGAAAAAGAAAAACCAGAATCAAGGGTCAAGACAAATTGGTGGATGCAAACAAAGCAGGCACCAAAGAGGGTCACAAGTGCACCTTGATTTTGACCGAAGGTGAATCGGCCAAAGCTTTGGCTGTGGCCGGCTTCACTGTGGTTGGAAGAGATTACTACGGCTGTTTCCCTTTACGCGGTAAGTTGCTTAATGTCAGAGATGCTCCTGCGGACCAAATCGCCAAGAATGCTGAAATTACAGCATTGAAGCAAATCATTGGCTTGCAACACAAGAAGCAGTACTCCCCCGAGTCGATCAAGGATTTGAGATATGGTCATGTTATGATTATGACAGATCAGGATCACGACGGTTCGCACATCAAGGGCCTCCTTATCAACTTTTTCGAGACGAGTTTCCCAGGATTGCTTAACATTCCGGGCTTCTTGCTTGAGTTCATCACCCCTATTGTGAAAGTGACCATCAGAGGAACTGGAGCTAGAAGCGCCAACAAAATCTCTTTTTACTCCATGCCTGAGTTTGAGGCCTGGAGAGATAATGAGGGAAGAAACTGTCGGTGGACTCTCAAATACTACAAGGGTTTGGGTACATCCACCGCTGCAGAGGCCAAGGAATACTTTTCTAGTCTTGACAAGCACTTGAAAAAGTTTCACACCTTGCAATCGGAGGATCCATCTTTGATTGAATTGGCTTTCTCAAAAACGAAAGCAGATGACAGAAAAGAATGGTTGCAAGCATTCCAGCCAGGTACGCATCTTGATTCCGAGTTGAGCGTTATCCCCATCAGTAACTTCATCAACGAGGAGCTCATTTTGTTCTCAATGGCTGACAACATCAGATCCATTCCATCTGTGTTGGACGGTTTCAAACCGGGTCAGAGAAAGGTTTTGTTTGGCTGTATTAAGAAAAATATCAAAACTGAAATCAAAGTCGCTCAGTTGGCTGGTTTCATTGGAGAGAAGACAGCATATCATCATGGTGAGGCTGCATTGATGCAAACCATTATTGGAATGGCTCAAAACTTCGTTGGCTCCAACAACTTGAACCTTCTCAAGCCAAATGGTAACTTTGGTTCGCGTGCAGCAGGAGGTAAGGACTTTGCTGCTCCGAGATATATCTTCACAGAGTTGAACCAGATAACTCGCAAGATTTTCAATCCTTTGGATGACGCCCTATACACCTACGTTCAGGATGATGAGCAAACTGTCGAACCAGAATGGTATTTGCCTGTCCTTCCAATGGTCTTGGTTAACGGCGCTGAAGGAATTGGTACTGGTTGGTCTACAAACATTCCTAGTTTTAACCCCAAAGACTTGGTGGACAACATCAGGAGACTCATGAACAATGAGGAGCCCGAAGAATTGGTTCCGTGGTTCAGAGGCTGGGAGGGAGAAATTGAGCGTGTTGACAATTACAGATACAAGCTCAAGGGTCTTATCGAAGAGACGGACACGAAAACGGTGGAAATTACCGAGATTCCTGTCAAGACCTGGACCGACAATGTCAAGAAGTTCCTTTTGGAGGCAATTGAAAACGACAAGAAGGCTTGGGTCAAGGACATGGAAGAGCACCACACATCGAGAATCAGATTTATTGTCAAACTCACGGAAGAGGAGATGAAGAAGTCTAAGCAAATTGGGCTTCTCGAGAGATTCAAATTGATATCTAGTGTCAGCATGACCAATATGGTTGCGTTCGACCCATCTGGAAGAATCAAGAAATACGACAATCCGATCGAGATTTTGAGAGATTTCTACTACGTCAGACTTGAGTACTATCAAAAGCGGAAAGACTTCATGTGCGCTGAGTTTCAAAATCAATTGCTCAGATTGTCTGAGCAAGCAAGATTCATCAAAATGATCATTGACAATGAGTTTTCCGTTTCAAACAAAAAACGGGCGATTTTGGTGGAGAAGCTTGCCGCATTGAAGTTCGCTCGCTTTGACAAATCGGGCAAGCAAGTCAAAGACGAGGGTAACGACCTTTTTGTTGAAAACGCTGAGGAGATGTTGCGTGAGGAAGAAGATGAAATCGACGACATCTCACGGATCAACCAGACGAACGTGAATGATCTCGAAAGTGACGAAAACATCAACACCCCAGAAAACATCTACAATCAGTATGACTACTTGCTTGGAATGTCACTTTGGGCATTGACCAGAGAAAGATATGAGAAGCTTTTGAAGCAAAAGGGCGAAAAGGAGGCCGAGTTGAACACTCTTTTGCGGAAGAGTGCCAAAGATTTGTGGAATGAGGATTTAGACTCCTTTTTGGAGAGTTGGGACCAGTTCTTGGAGCTCGACGAGAAGGAAAGATCTAAGCTTGTCGGCGGCGTTGGCTCACTGGCTGCTAAAAAGAGAAAGCGGAAGCCAAAGGTGGAAGAGCTTGACCTGGACTACGGTGCAGCCAAGAAAAAACCCAAGACGAAGGCCACAGTGGCATCCAAGTCGGCCACGCCTTCTGCCGAGCCGAAGAAGCAAGCGACGTTGCCATTTGTTAAGAACGAGGCCACCAAGTCAGCATCGCCGCCAGTTGCAGTTCCCGAAGACGATCTTCTCACGTTTTTCAAAAAGTCAAAGGAACCCAAGAAGGCCGCTCCAAAGAAATCAACGACCAGCAAGAAGAAGTCGACATTCTTCGCGGATAGCGATGATGACCTCATGGTTATTTCCGACAAAGAGGAAGAACCGGAACCTCAACCAAAAGCCAAGAGGGCTGCGTCCAGATCCAGAAAAGTTCCCTCCATAGACGAGGAGCTTGACGACCTTTACGTTGTGAGTGCTTCGCCAAAGGCCAGAACTTCAACGAAAGTAAACTATGCTGTGGATGATGATATTGAAAGTGAGGTTCTGGCTCCGTCCGAAGAGAGCGAAGACGAGCCGTACTCTGATGACGACTAAGTATATAATGGTGTATTTGCAGGGATTACTCATTGGCCTCACATGTGACGCAATCAGCTAGAAGATCAGCCTTACCCTCGGAATGCCCCAAGCCTTGGTCGGGGAAGAGCTCGTTTCGTATGAGATTTTTCAAGAGCTTAGAATCAGGGAACCCATCGTAATAGAATGGCTCGTCTTGCGGGAGAGTGGATTTCTTCATTTTGCGCCGGTAGATGACCTTTTCCCCGTCGGCCTTTTCCACCAAAACTTGGAATAGCCCCGGTTGGTCGTACAGAGGGCAAACCGCCACCTCTGGAACAAGGTTTTTGTCAGGATCGCTGAAAGTTTGGAGGATTTCCTGCAAGTACCAGACTGCACGATTGTGCCACTTGCATCTAGCACAGAATTGAATCGTCACTTTCGGAAGCATGTGTGGGTGGTGCGACCTGAGATAAATCACTACATAGACGTTTTTCAGCCGCGATTATGGGGAACTCGTACAAACGAAATTGAGCACGACAGCTGTCTAATATTGGTCTAGATATTCATGCTGAGCCAGTCCCACTGCATCTTCTGGTCCTCGGGACCGTGCTCATCTAATATGAGATCCTGCTGAGGAATGGAGTCCCACTCATTTTCGGTGATTGGATGCAATCCGTCGTTGCCGTCTGTGGCGCCTCGGTCATCCACATCCATCCGGTCTGTCTTTCCAACTGTCTTTGCCCGGCTCGAGTCGATGCTGCGATTGATGGGCGTCGGGTTAAAGTCGTCGCCATCTCTATTGATCTTTGGTTTCGACGGCTGCGCCGGTTGCGCCTGCGCTTGTGTGGCACCACTGAGATTGGTCAGCGACGATTTGCGAGAGTTCAGCCCCTGTCCCTGGCCACGCTGCCGCTTTTTGATCACGTCCGTTTTGAGACTCAACGGCCGCACCGTGCCGTGCAACTTCAAAAACAACCCACAGGCGTTGCATAGCGGCTCACCTTGCGGATTTCTTCTCCACAAGGGTGTGGTTTTGGTGAAGCAATTGGTGCACTCCACGTTGGAGTTAACGTTGTTATTGTTGTTAGCCTTAGAGCTTCTGGGAATGGAATTAGGCGTGGTTCCAAGAGAGCTCGTTTCATTGGCGTTGTAGGCGCCGTTGAGAAAGCCGTCTTTCTTTTTGGTTTTCGGCTTCTTCGTCTTTTTCTTTGGCAGCGACACTAAACGAGTGTTATTTGGTGTTGCTGCAGAGGTGGAAGTGGAAACCGAGCCCTGTGGACTGCTGCTTTCATCAAGAAAGCTGTCGCGCCACAGTGGCGCTGAGGCGAATTGTGGCTGCAGCTGGAAGTAGTTGGACGTATTCTGCTGCTTTCCGCTCACCTCAAAGTAAGACATTTTGCTTTCCTGATCGACCAAAGGCAGCGGCTCTGCCAAGGAGCCATGGGCCTGTCTGCCACTTGTGGGTTCCTGCGGATAACGACAAAAATATGACTCTGTGAGAGACCCTTGATCTTCCAATTCGCTCGGCGTGTATGGCCGCAGCTGCGCAAAGTGATCAGCCACACTCACGAGCGAATTTTCTTGTCTGGTGATCGACGCCAGAAGAATCGAAGCCGGACCCACAGGGTACGAGAAAGACGATGGGTCGTACAGCAGCTGTGGTGTTTGCCGTTTGGACGGCGGATACCGCTGCATTTGGGGCACGCCGATTGCTTTTGAGGCCGAAGTGGAAAACATCGACTCGTTCGTCGCTTGCGGCACAAACGACGGATTCCTCAGCGAGGCATGGAGGTCCGCTGCTGAGGGGAATGACGAGAAATGCGGCGTACCGTGGCGTGAGTGGAGTTCCAGACCGAAACTAATTGTTTCAGGGACCGAAGGTGGATTTGCAGTGTAGCTTTGCGTGCGGCCCAAATGGGGGGCACCCTCTTCAAAAAACGATTCTTCGTTCGGCGCCTCGAGGGCGAGTGGGTCAAGCAGAAAATTGTAGCCCTGGTCGGTTCTATAAGTGTTGTTGCCCGAGGCCAGTTCTTCCCGGAGCGCAGCGGACAAGTTCGAGTGAGTCGACGGCGTGCCCTGTGCGTCGCCTACTGCCAACATAAAGGGCAGCATGGCTGCCGGCCGCTTTCGGCTCGCCTGCTGGCTCACGGATTTGCTCATGCGCCGGATGTGGGCCACGTAGTCAAAGTCTTCCCTGGAAGCGTCTTCCGCAGGCGAAGTACCATCGGCTGCTATTTGATTGAGCAAGGGTGTCGTGATGAACGACAGGAGTTCGTTTCTTGTGTGCACGTGGAAGCGGGGCTGCTGGTGACGTTTGTTCTTGACAAACATCATGCGCCAAATGAGGTTCTCCATCCGGGCCCGGTACGGAAGGAGGTTTTTTGCATTCTTGTACATTTGCCAGAGATGCAGGGCCAGGTCCTGCTGATCCATTTCTGCGCTAGCAGGAATGGGCACAGCAGCTTGGTTAAAAGCAGATAAGTGACTTATTGTAGTGGGGGACCGTAGCTAGAATCGCCTCGTCTTCAACTTGATGAGTGGGATATGGGGGAAAATGCTGTCCGATTAGCGTCACTTTAACGTCAAGCCGAGGCTGTTTTTATGTCTTTTCTGAACGTCGGGATCAGACTGGAGTGGAACCCAGCAGGGGGAGGATAAGTGATAGAGCGCAGTTTCGCGACTCAGCAGATTGCAAGAGCTAGTGTCGGCAGAATCCTCAGCGGAACGTCTTGAAATCCGCCAAACGTCAATTTGGACCTGACGGGGAATTCCTAGCTTATGGGTGCAAGCCGATGATGGCAACAAGCGAGATCTGCACCAGACCACGCACCAATGTCAACCTAAAGCAAGGCGTGTGCAGTGTTATCGATAGGAAGTGCGAGATGATTGGCCAGATAGGGCGCGTGCATGTCACGTGAATGGCCGAAACAATCTTTCGGCCCAATGCGGCGGCGCCCGAGCCTACAACTCGGTCTATGGTGCACGCCTGGCCGGGAAACCGCCGATAAGATCTAATATGGTGCAATTTCGCTTGGATGGAATTACGGCGTTTTCCAAATTCTCCGCCCGAGCTCCGGCAAAGCCCCCAGTCGAGCCAAGCCGCTTACGCTACGGCTCGTATTTCGTATCCCCTCCATGTATTGCCTTGGTTCTTTGCGCTGTCTCGGCTTCTGGGCAAAAACTCGACAAAACTTTTGAAGCGACAAGTGCAGCCGAGCACGGGTACTTCCGGAACATTTCTGGAAAAATTGTACGTGGGCGAAAAATAAGACTACGAGGGCGGGGATTCGAAGTGAGAATCGATAAAAAAAAGAACAATGTAAGTCTGAAAAGGCTTGGCCGTGGAGGTTGACACCAGACATAATTCCCTTCCGTTTGCATAAACATCAGCACGCAGCCTCTTCACGATGGCGACCCATAAATGTCAAAAAAAGAGGATATTGTTTGTTCAGGATTCGAAATAAAGTACCAGAGGGCATGTTTTGCATTTTTAGAAATTGGCTTTTTCTGTGTATGTCCGGATTGAGTGTTATGGCTTCCATTTTGTTCTCGCTCGGCCCCACACACGGCAATGTGAGGCTGTACGGGCCTTTCACCGCCCCCGTTGCTCCCACTACAAGCGCTAAGGAAACCGGTATAAATTAATGGAATTTCGCCGTCATACGCAGAGAAACACCCGCCACCGCCTCGAGAAACAAGCTATCCAGAAACTGCCCAAAGGGCCCATTTTGGACGCAATTTCCAGCAATACGTCATGCGTGCGCGTACCAAAGGGCCGTGCTCGTTCGCACTGTCGCCGCCCGCAATCCCACAATAATTGCCATCAACACTTTTTTCCACCTCACACCCCTTTCCGTCCCAACCTCCATCTACAAAAGGCACATCCCAGGCAATCTGGAGCGTTTCATCTGACCGCTTGTGGCTCCACCTGCTTTGCTTCTTTTGTTCATCCCCGACCACCACATCTGGTTATTTCGCGCTAATCCAAAGTGGTATCCACTGAGCCTCGTCTGTAAATAGATCCCCCAACGCAGTCGGCGACCCTTCATCGTCACTGATCACGCACATCGCTCAGCTCACCGTTTAACCCCGGCTTCACCCCCTATATCGCTTGTCTCATACCGACAACTGCGACAGTTCCGTGTCACTCATTACATGTCCAACACTTGAGCCACCAGTCTCATCTCCCTCAACAAATCCAATTTTCAGTATGGCCACCGTCACCACTGAAGTATGTTCAAAGAGAAGAATGGAAGACATCACCAATTGCCACAAAAAGGCAAAGGTGAATGCAAAGGCGTATTTTGCAACCGTGCAAGAGAGACTGCCTTCGCCATCCTCCCCATGCTCCATGCTGTCTCCTCCCAAACATGCTCGCCAAAAGTCAGTGCTGTTTGAGCTCTCTCGGAACCAACATTTCGAGCACTCGCCACTCTTGACCCCTAAGGACGAGGACTACGATTTGGACTCGGATCACAACGATGAAAAACCGCACGAGGAGGAACTCGGCCAACTTGACTCCAACCCCGACTACATGGCTTTGACCTCAACGGTGAACTTGTTGAACTCGACAAAAGAACGCATTGAGGCTGACCTTTCTGAGTTGGCAATGCTCAAGGCGCAGGCTGCAAATGGCTCCAAGCTGGACTTGGTGGAATTCTACGTGCGTCTCATTTGCGACAAGCCCTCATTGCCCGCGCAACACAAGATTGTCAAGGCTCCCTCCGTGTCGTGGGGCAAGTACCACAAGGGCTTGTCTGACGTGTGCCTCGGTAATGATTGTACGAACAATAACGAAACCTCCATTTTCGAGACGTTGAACCTTTTTGGCTCATCGACTTAAAAGCATCTACCCTGTGTATATTAGACTCAAATAGTCAAAAGAAAAGAAATAGAATAACTTGTAATTTTAGAGTCGCTCACAAAAGGATTTATTGGTAGTATTCACGGATAATTCGGATGCTTCACTTCTTGTCTTCGTCCTCCAGGTCCGTGACAAGGAACGCGTCAGAGTTGACTGGAACATCGGAATTGAGCGGTTGCCATCTGTTGTCTTGGGCGGTCTTTTCCTGTCTCTTGGGCAATTTGGGTGCATCGTCGTCGTTCATATGCACTTTTCTGCTGAAGTCCAGAGACAAGATTTCGGGATCTTCATCGAAGTTCTTGTTGCGGCGTGCCGTGTTGGAATTGAAAGAGGAACCTCCGAGTGCACCAAACAACTTAGGGTTCAGCTCACTGCGACCAGAGCTTTCAGAGTCCTGTCCAAACTTCTTCGTGAGGCCGGACACCCAGCCGTTGATGGTGGTTCTTGCCTCCTCAAAGCCCTGGGTGAACTCTCTCTTGATCTGTTCCAACTCGTCGGGCGAGTCGTCCTCGGAGTCGACAGCCGGCTGCGGTCTGCCACTCTTCTTGGCCGCAGCGGCTCTCTTTCTTCTTCTCTCCTCGCGGTCGAACTCTTGCTGCAATTGGCGAGCCAAAAGCTCGTCGTCTGTAAGCGCAGCCTTGCTCGAGGGTTGCAGTTGCTGTGGCACGGTCACGGGTTCCGGTTTGTAGGTTGGGTCCAGCAAGTACAACAAGCCATTGAAAGCCGGGTCCACTTTGCCTTCCGAGGCAATGAGCAAAGCATGAATGTACTTATCCTCAATTTGGGGGAAGGCATCCTTCAAATCCTTGTGCACCTGAGCAGCTGGGGAAAGTGGTCTGCTTGGTTTCGGGGGAGCGGCTTCCTCTGCAGCGCTTGTGCCCGAGGCGGAGATCATCTTAGAGGCATCTGAGTCGCTCTTCTTGGTTTCGCTTGTTCCGGTTTTGGTGTCGGGTTCCTTGCTGGCGGATGTAGCGGCTACCGTCTTGGAATCGGCACTTTGCTCGCTTTTGACTTCAATTGTTTCGGACTGCTCCTTCTCGCCTGTGGCGGCTGGGGCTTTAGTGTCTGTTTTTTTCTCGTCGAGAGAGACCGGGTCCGAGGACGCCACTGTCAATTTGTCTTGTGCCATGGTATAAATGTGGTAACGAACAGTGGGGGCGAGGGTGGAGGTGTATGCTGGGGTCACGTGCGCCTTGGCAGCGGTATATAAGCCGGTCGCATCGCCAACCTCTTTTTGCTCTTTGATAGTAAATTTTTAACTCCGAAACTATAGAGCTTTTTACCACATCCATTGGTACTTGAGTGTGGACAGCGGAGGCAAATCGAAATGGACCGGCGGCTCGTTGTTCTGGGTTTTCCTTAGAGCCAGAGCCGTCCTTCGACATCCCATCTGTAGATGTAAAGACCCATAAAGAAAGCACAAGGGAGAAGCATCAAATTGTGTGAGAAGTGAAGCCATTAACGGGACACCAGATGGCCTCTGCACGCGTCGAGGACGTTCCTCTTTCAGTGACTGAAGCCTCTTACACACTGCTCTCTACACGTACTTTCTTGTCTTGAGGTGCCTTGTTTCTTGAAGAATGGTAACGCCATTGCTCTTTTATTCCTCTGTGAGCTCACGTTCACTCTAGTTGAGGCCCTGTTCGCCTGTGGTCTGTTTCGTTGAGCTTGACACTCGTCAACATTCTTCATCTTCTACACAAGGCTATGTCCACGAAAATATCTATTGTTTGTATTCTCAAATGCAAGGGCACAGCACCGGCTGCTTATTTGTTTTCTCTCATCTTGTCCTTGACCTCCTTCAACTCGTCCTTTCTTCTGTTCAAGTCCAACACTTCACATTCCTCCCACACGTGTTTGTCGTGGTGGCAGTCGATCGAAGAGTTGGCACTCTGTCTCATGAGACAGGTGTTGTAGAGGGCGAAGTAGGCGGCACATCTGTCTCTCCATCTCAAGGGAACCTTGTATTTCTGCAAGTCTTGGTCCGAGACTGTTGGTTAGTATTCCGTGAGCATGGCGGTGTTGTCGAATCAGTGAGGCAGTAGGCACTCAGATTTGGAACACGAGGGCAAGCTGTGGGTACATACGGAGCGGAGGAAACTCTGTCAATGCCATATTGTGCTGAGTTGTGTAGGTTGAGTTTGTGAGGGTGATGTTTCCAGTTGGGCCAATGAGAATAACTGCGTTGAAAAACGGTTCTCTGCAGGCGGGAACAGTTATTCTTGTTGCACCCAAGCGTGGCTCCAAGAGCCAAAATTGGTCAAAAAAAAAGGTGATACGATAAAAAAGGCCAGTAGTGTTTCGAAGAAGATACCTGTGAGCCGGAAATTGGTGTGGCCGATTCATGGATTTAGGGCACCAATCCTCGCCATGGGTTCACGATAAATGATTCATAAATGAGCCAGGTTGTGGTGTCGACGACCATAGTTTGCTTGGAGAGCTCAGTTTGTTGAGTTTAGCCCTAGGCAAAAGATTCCTTTGAATATTGTCATTTTTCGTTGACGAGGAGAGTCTTTACAGTGTTTCCTGTCAGATCACCAATAAATGCTCAACATCAGCCCACAACGGAGTCGGTTGCCCCTTTCTTTCATCTATCTCTCTTCATCCGTGGATCTGACATCTTCGGACGTTCTACAATTCACTCAATAATCCGTGTATTCATGCAATAGTATCTCAGTGCTTGTCGAGTCTTTGCTTCAAAGCAACGTATTGACACTCGTAGAACTTGTCCTTGGTAGCACTGCAGAACGAGGTGCCTTTGGTAAGGCACTGGTAGTACGAGATGTAGTGGGCGGCGCATTTGTCTCTGTTGACAAATGGGACGTCGTTGTCGTCCAACTCTTTCTGAGAAGCTGGCGTTAGTATGGGGTTGGCAATCATCGGATGGAGCGAATAAAACTCTGCTCTTTAAGACTAGCACGTACGAATTGCAGGGTATTCATATGCCTGTGTTGCAGCGGCCATTATGGATTAGTTCGTGATGTGAGGTAAAGTCGATGGTACAGTTGGTTGAAAAGGTACCTCGGATGTACGGGTGTGGGTCTGGGCTGCATTGACCGGGAGATACGGCTGTTGAGGGAACCACTCGGCAAAACACTCAGCAAAACAAAACTCGCATGGAATCTGATCGCCGCCTGTTTTCCTGAATCATCTATGAGATTTCCCCCAGTTTGAAAATATGCCTTGTTGGGTAATATTTAGCAAGGTACCCTCCCCACTTCTCACTACGTGGTTCTATAATTACATAATCCAGCTCTTGAAATCGACTTCTCTTGCTCCTTCTTTCGTAAATTCAGGATGCCCCGGATCCTCCTCAACTTGTTCTCCATGAGTGTTTATTCGATGCACGTGTTTCGAAATTCCGGTTATCGGTATATTCCGTATGCCCAGTGTGCAAATGTTCAATACTCTTCCACTCATCAATGGCTGGCCAACAGAAGGCCCGATTCCTTGATAAATAATTTGCTTGAAATGAGAAAAGTTTCATGAAACGCTAAACCCTATTGCGCCTTCCTTCATCTGCTCCGACCCTTGAGAAGACCCACTCAACACTCGCGTCATGGGCGGTTTTTCGAACAGTCGCCAAGAAGCTGGTATTACATAATACGTGTGTACCCTCTGTTGACACTACCTGTCACTGATTGATCCAAAGAACAAAAGGTGACCTTAGACAAGGAAAGGCGCCCATGATGTTTCGGTGAATGACATGAAGGAAGGAGCCGGCTTGGTGCATGATAAAAGAACTGTTTGGATACTGTTAGAACACTTTAGTCAACAAGTCGATTCCACAGGTTCTCGTAAGCCGATTCAGCGAGCTCGTCGGAATTTCATAGTTTATGATGTAAGGTCATTACTAATGGCATTCGACGGATAGCTTAAACTTTTCGTAAAATCTCGCTTGACAATACGCTGGCGTACCCTCCTATTCCATTGTTGAACTTCCAGTGTGAATTCGACACCAAAAAATATTATTTCAGTCAGACCTCATGAGCCGGTAATGGTTGATGATGAAAATTGCTCGCCTCCTGTGTCAAGTTTGACGTTGTCTGGCATGTTAGAAGCTGCCATAATTTTTTTTATTCGACGCCTTCACATTCTTCGGCGTATAACATCCAAATGAGACAACTTTAGCCGCCTACACTTCTGCCAGATATTTCGCCACATATCCTTCAAATCACGGCTTTTAAGCCCCCTTGGTTAAACGCTTTTGAGTGCCGTTTTCGGGTGTCGCCGAGAACTACTAGGGTGACAAACAATCTGGTGTTGTTACTCAAAAAAGCGCAAAATTCGTTCTGCGCCCTCGGACTTGCACGTTAGACATGCCTCGTGAGATGCCACCGTGCAGCAGTGATTGCGGGAGTTGCATTCGCGAGTGAGATGAAATTTCCCTCGGCTCTGAACGTGCACGCTCTGCGGATACCATGGCCTCTTGACTTTTGTTTGAAATTGTAACGTAACATGATTATTTATCCGGTAATGTTGCACTGCAGGTAATCTGATCCGAGGTTCGATGCGAATGTTCGGCTTTACATTTGAGAGTGTACCATTTACCATTAAAAATCCTGTGCCAAATTTTCACAATAGCCAGTACATAAGCCATCCGAAGCAAAGCCCAGGATCTCATGCATGGGCAACTCGCTAAGGCGCCTGTGAAGTGGCTTGTCTCTTGCGCTTTAAACGAATGATGCTTACGAGTTTTCATTTGCCCGTGTCACTAAGTGATGGCAGCTGTAGAAGCTACCGTTTTGGTTATGGCGTGCAAGCCCTGACCCTCAAAGGGGAACCCAAGTCCTTTTATAGTGCCCCTTTCTGCCCGGTGATGGGTCGCCTTCAAAGCCTCGCTCATGATTTCTTCATTGGCAAAAATAAGCGATATGGGTTACATTAGTCGACGAGCCTCGAAGCCGTAAATATTTTTGAATTGTGCATCAATGGGCACATCGGCATATGATAGTAATACCTTTGCAACAATAGTAGAGCCGATAAAGAAGAGATTTAGTGAGTATGCTTTTACGCGAGGAGATGTGATGTGTGAACCGGCATGCGGCATTTGCAATCAATGCACCGGCATATACTTGCCCCATGACCAGTAGGCGAGCATATGTAAGGTGGATAAAGCTAACTCACCGCCCATTCTTCGAACAAGTGATTGTCATCGCGATCAGCAGATTATTTACCCCTCACGTTTGCTGGGAGAATGGCTGGAAGCTTGTTGTGAGACAAGGGCACTCAACGAAAGTCTACTTTCGGGTATGGGCGAGAAGTAGTGGTCACGGATGGAGCGCAGCGTTGGTCACGGCTTTCTCCGTCGTCGGAAGCGGGAAGCCTCAGCGACGAAGATCTGAGGTGCTTCGCCGATGCAGTGCAGGCCGTTTTCACGCAGGCGTGTTTCAAACTTGGCTCTATACAATCCGCACAAGGGAAGCGTGAGGGTCGCATTCTATTCACGGTTTCCAACTTTCCTGCTGCATAAACGGTATCATGCCGGAGGTTCCATGCAGCGCAATGCACGTTTCCTTTCGAAGACTCAAGTCTTAACTCGGGTACTTAAAATCGAACCCAGTATCTCATGTACATCACTGCCTTATGAACATCAACAGTCCCTACGAATTTGATCATAACCACACTCTTCTGAGACTTGACCTCCTGCCCCAACCATCATCCTAAAAGCCCCTCCTTTGAGTCAACCGCGTCCTGGCATATACGAATCTTCATATTGCCTCCATGACTTCGGACACGAGGGTGAAGCTACCTTCAATAGCCGAATTGACGTCCGCCCCCGTGCCACGCGCGGGTTCGGAAAGCCAAGCTTCGGATTCCTACCCTTTACTGCGGCCTCCAATAAAGCCCCACTCCACGGGCTCTGACCCCATACTCCTGTCCTCCTCCTCCTCCATAAACGTCGACTATAGCAGGCACCCATCGCCGCAAAGCCAGCCTATCATTGCACCACTTGGCTACCCCATGCCTTCACACGGAGTGTACTCCCAATCAGCACTTATTTCCCCACCAATTCATGTGCAGCTGTATCCACCACCCCCATATTTTTACCACCCGGGCCCGGCCATGGACGGAAACCGACTCGACTATCAATACATGAGCCAGCCGCAAATGGCCCTCCAGCAGCAGCCGCAACTTCCCCATAGGCAGCAGATGCCACAGCATATACAGCATTTACCGCAGCATTTACCACAGCATCTACAACACCATCTACATCAGCATATCCTACAACAGCAGCTCCTGGGCAGCCAGCTCCTGCCAGCACAAGCTCCGCAGGGCCAGTTTGCACCGGAAGTTATCACCAAACCGATGAATGAATGCCACAGATGTGGAACCACGCAGACTCCGGAATGGCGTAGGGGCCCTAACGGGCTCCGGACTCTATGCAACGCCTGTGGCCTTTACCACGCCAAGTTGGTCAAAAGAAAAGGAGCTGCCGTTGCAGCAGAGGAGTTGCTCAATAGCCAAGTCAGCCGAGGGAGGAATGGGCGGCGTATCTCTGTCAAAAAGGATGGGAAGAAAAGACGAAGTAATACAGAGTCACACGTTACGATGATTCCCCCACTTGCCCCGGAAGACGCTGCCGATAAAAATGCTCCCAAATATTCCCCCACCACAAGTGGAGACGCCACGCCAAAAAGTGAGCCGTCAAACAATGAAACCAGAGAATCCACGGATGCCGAAACAGCGGGCTCGCCGGCGGCCATGAAGCCGCACAGCCTTTATTAATCCGCGTCCATTTTCTGGCATTCTCCTTCTTGGGACATAATAGGCAGCGTTTCTCGTACGATTCGAGACGTCTCGGAAAAACTTTAATAGCACACCGCGTAAATTTGCATAATAAATAGAAAACTTGGTAAAATACTGTCTGGGAAATACATGGCGACGACGACTTGCAAGTTACGAGAACGTCGTATTCCGCCTGGTATTGTAGCCTGTAGCTTGGCCCTCGCACTTCGGTTCGTGCTTGCTCGATCTGCATTGCGTCTGTCGTGCATGCATGCCCCACGCGAATGATATACCCTTACGAAGTTTGAGGCGTAAGTAAGCCTCGGTACGAGGGCTAAAGGTGAACAACACATGCCAGTGAAGAAACACCGCGCACGTCGGTATGTAACACAGAATTCTCGGACACGTTTTTGTTCTTTTGACGCAGGGCACATTGAGGGCCATGCAAGTGAAGTTGTCGGCGGATCGAAGGCGGCCGGATCTTGTTTCAACACGACACGCGTCGTTTGGCAGGTTCGGGACCGAGGCCCATCTGCCGGCACTATACGACGAAAAAATTTTTGAAGCCGTAGCGGCGCTTTGCAGCGGGCATAGGTGATGATACCGTCAACAAGCATATTTCCCTCGTATTGCCTACCTACAGTCTAATCTACCAGCACAAGCGCATTGTGTGCAAGCACGCATTACAGCATTGTCGTCGTTAAAAGGCTGCCAAATCGTCCGATACTTCGGTCCCACTCTCCGGCTCTACTGTGATGTTTGGTAGCTAAAATCTATTCCTTCTATTAACTTAATCGTCCGTTGAGGACCCCAATTAATGCAAACTCTATCCCGGGTGTATGTTATGAAACATCAAAATGTGAAAAAATGAAATGTGTAAAGAAAGGTTGGAGGCAACGAAGTGAACGTAGCGGTCGACGAGTTGAGCATCGACCTGGTCGTGAGTCATCACATTAATTTGTTAAGTTGTGTCCGCTGGAGGTACTTAGAACTTCAATTCCTTTGGTTGTTCCCAAGTGTTCTCCTGGTTGGTGAAGTGACCGTAAGAAGCAGTCTTGAAGTAGATTGGTCTGGCCAAGTTCAACTCCTTCACAATCACACCTGGTCTCAAGTCGAAGTTGTTTCTGATGATCTCAACCAACTCGTCGGAGGTGTATTTGGAGGTGCCGTAGGTGTCGACGTGGATAGACAATGGCTCGGCAACACCAATGGCGTAGGAGAATTGAACCAATGCTCTTCTAGCCAAACCAGCGTTGACAAGGGACTTGGCAACCCATCTGGCGGCGTAGGCGGCAGATCTGTCGACCTTGGAGAAGTCCTTACCAGAGAAAGCACCACCACCGTGGGCACCCCAGCCACCGTAAGTGTCGACGATGATCTTTCTGCCGGTCAAACCGGCGTCACCCTGAGGGCCACCAATGACGAATCTACCGGAAGGTTGAATGTGGTAGATGGTCTTGTCGTCCAACAAGTTGGCTGGAATGGTCTTCTTGATGATCTTCTCCAAGATCTCGGATCTCAAGTCCTCGGTGGAGATCTCGTCAGCGTGTTGGGTCGAGATGACAACGGTGTCGACTCTCAATGGCTTGACAGCGCCACCGTCCTTCTCGTACTCAACGGTGACTTGAGTCTTGGTGTCGGGTCTCAACCACTCCAACTCGCCGGATCTTCTGGCGTCGGCCAAAGCCTTGTTCAACTTGTGAGACAACAAGACGGTCAAAGGCAACTTCTCCTCGGTCTCGTCGGTAGCGTAACCGAACATAATACCTTGGTCACCGGCACCCAACTCCTCCAAGGCCTTCTCGTAGTGCAAACCTTGAGCAATGTCTGGGGACTGTTCCTCAATGGCAACGAGCACGTTACAGGTCTTGTAGTCGAAGCCCTTCTCGGAGGCGTCGTAGCCAATGTGCTTGATGGTGTCTCTGATGATCTTCTGGTAGTCCAAGTTGGCCTTGGTGGTGATCTCACCGAAAACCATGATCAAACCGGTCTTGGCGGCGGTCTCGCAGGCAACCTTGGACAATGGGTCCTCGGCCAAACAAGCGTCCAAGATAGCGTCGGAGACTTGGTCACAGATCTTGTCTGGGTGGCCCTCGCCAACAGATTCGGAAGTAAAAAGGAAAGTCTCAGGCATGATTAGAGAGTTGAGTGTTACAAACGCAGAAAAAACTCCGTGGGGCGGTTGGGTTACTTTATATAACGGCCCGGGAAAAATTTGTGCATTCTTCACATGCGATCGACGTGCGTCACAGCACGTGATCCCCGCCCGTCGGCCACGTGTGTCCCTTGTCACGGCTTCTTCAGCTCTCGAGAAAGGGTCAAAATGAAACGCCATAGCTACTGCTAGATATTCAAGTCTTTTTCTCGATTTTCTCGGCGCAATGGCGGTGGTGGTCCGCCCGGGGTGGTAAGACTCTGGCCCAACGGATCCGGCTATACGACCGCGCGATTTGACTCTGAGACTTATCTGTACAAATTAGGCGATGCATTGGGGTTAAACGGCGTTGTGGAGAAAATTTTTTAGTGTGTGCTTTCACGGTTGATTCACTCTTCTAGTCAAGATTTACTATCTTAGTTTATGAGAGGCGGTCCCCGAGGCGGGATGTGGCGAGTAGAGCACACGTTGACTCCATCGCTCACGTGGCCCCACGGCACAATTTGAATGAGTTTAATTGAAATAAGAGTAAAAATAAGTATTACAGATTTAGATTATTTTCAGATAAAGAATGGTCCGTCCCGGCTTGCAAATGCTCTTTTGTGACAGTCCTTTAACGTTTGAAACCTCCACGATTCAATTTACTGTATTGTCTCGTGGCATTGGGCAGGCAAACTGTGGCGCTCCCTCGCGCTAAGGGCGTAGGTCTCACCTGGCACACCGCGTTATTTACCATACGCGCGCGGAGCGTGTCTGGTATCGCATTTTACCTGCGCTCCTCAATCTTTTTATCCATACCATGACTCTCTTTGACTCCTCCATTCTAAATAAAGTCAAAAAGAGACTCCAGGGTGATGATAGCACTGGTCCAGTTGCCGGTGACACCCAAGTAATCAATTTCAATGACTCAGTTTTGTTTGCAGAACCCGCAATGACAAAGGATGCATCTCCTGAAAAAGACATCCCCGCCTCACAGAAGCCCTTGAGGCTTCCACAGTTGGCCTTGGATATGAGCGACTTCGTGCCCCCAGCATCCGCGTCAACGCAGAACCTTGCCGGCTCAACTCAAATCATACCGCAGGCAGACACTCAAGCTAACATAGACGCGAGCCTCCAGGACGCGCAATCAAAAGTCTTGACAGAGGAAATCATCCGTGAATCACTCACTGACGAAGAGCTTGAGTTGAATGATGTTGCGGACACAACGCGAGACTCCTCCGTCCAGAGAACGATCACGACAAAAGCTGAATTGTTTCAGATTGAGAAGGAGCTTAGTGAAGCCAAGCGCATGAAGAACATTCAGCCAATCTTCGAAAAACACACAATAAACCCTGTTGAGCAGTTGATGAACGCGTTCGAAAGCGAAAGCGAGAGCGAGTCTCGAAGCGAAGCCCAAGCGCCAAAGCTGAGCCCTGTCACGTCTCCCCTCAAAATCGCCAAAGATATTGACCTCAGCGCCTCGGACACGGACGCCGAATTCGACACTGCAAATGTCTTGGACCTCCTTGAACGGCCGGCTGGACCTTTGAAGAAGAAGAAGTCCCCAATAGATGACTACGCACAGAAGCTCAAGAGGCAATTGTTTTCCTCTCCAACCGGTGACAAGATTGTCCTTGAGCTCTCTGGGAGTGAGAGCGTTCACGAGGAGCCAGCCAAAGAAATCCCTGACTTGTCCAAAGAACAGGCTTTCTTGATCAAGCAAAAATTCTCCAGAAAGCAATTGGGGAAAAACAGACCTTTCGGTGGCCAGCTGCGGGCAGGCACTGGCGGCAAAAATCTTTTTGATGCCCTTAGACGTGCAAACGCAAAACAACTTACCGATTTGAGAAAAGCCAACCCGGATGCGGAACTTCTCGAGGAGATTGAACAAGAGGAAGAGGTCATGGGCACGCTTCTCGAAAGAGAGATGGAACGTGTTCGCAAGATCCGCAAGAGGGAGAAGCTCGCTGAAAAGGCTAGAAAAGCTTTGCTCGAGAACGAAGATGCTGACTACAACGTCAATAAGCCCGATGAAGGCTCCGAGAACGGCTCTGAAGTCCCAGACAGTGATGTTGACTCTTCTTTAGCTGCCTCTGATAGCAGTGATGATGAGAATCTCTCGAATGAAGACGAAAGCATTCAGGATGTGCCTCGGGGTCCGAGGTTTCGCCGTGCCGTCATCACTGATGACGAAGAAGAGGGTGGTGATTCGGCGGAAGAATCCCCGCATTCTCAAACCGCTACGCCTCGTCCAGACGAACGAAGCGACGATAGCTATATGTTTGGTGGTCAAGTTGGCATCGCACAACAAGATGATCAAGATGAAAGTATCATGAGGATTCACAGTGACTTGCCACAGCCTGACTCGCCCGAGCCAAGCCGTTTCAATCAAAGCTACGAGGCTGATAAGTCGTCTCACACGCTCTTCCTGAACTTGCCACCGCAATCGGAAACACAGCAGTCCATTGTGGAAAGTACTGAAGCCGGACAAAAGGGCCCCGATTTTTCATTCCACGAGCTAGAGGCCACGCAAGATAGCCTTATCCTGAACGGCATTCTCCCAACACAAGTCGACACGCAGCCCACCACGCAACAACACCTTGCCGTTCCTTCTCAAATCGTGCAACAATCAGATGGTGAGGAGGACTACTCTGTTGCTGTGGAAAAAGGAAGACAGCTCGTAAGAGGTAATGTCTCCCAAGATGCAAATGTTCCAACCGATAATGAAGAAGCTGATCAACTAAACGAGGAGGAAATGAAACAACAAGTTGCGCTATACGAGGCACGCATCAGAAGAAAGGAACTCAAGGCGAGAAAGCGCAGAAAAGAGATGGAGAGAAGAGGCCTCAAGGGAGTGATTGAAGGAGAGGCTGAAGAATCTGATGACGAGTGGAAAGGTATCGGTGGAAAAGACAACGAAGACTCTGACCAGGCTAACTCTGATGATGAGAGAATGATTGACAACAACTTCAACATCGATCTCAATGATGAGGAGGTTCGGAAAAAGTTCATGGAGCAATACCAAATCAAAGACAGAAACGAATTGGAGAAGTTGATCGATGATATCAAGAACCACAAGCTCACAAGAAGAGCCCGCTCCAATCGCTTTGATGTCGAGTTGAGTGACGAGGAAGACGAGCTTCTTCTTGCGTACAGACGGCAGAAGCTCGAAGAGCAGAAGCAGAGACTTCTCGCAAACCAAAAGGCGATGTCTTCAACTAAAAGCGAGAAGTCTAAAGCCTTCTTCGATAGCATGCATGAAGAAAGCCCTGCTTTCGTGCTAGAAGAAAGCGATGCTTCTGATCCAAGCATGCTGGAGCCCGAAAACAAAGAGAACACTGATGAGGCCCCACAACTCCCGGTCAAGAAAACAATCAAGCTCAAGGAAGAGTTTGTCCAACGGCAGCTCTCTTTTCTCTCGAAGACCGAAGATGATCGGTACGAACGCATCCAAATCGAGTCCAACAGGCAGCACGACGTCGATGATGGCGATGACTTGGATGACGTTGCAGCATTGAAACATAAGAGTTTGGCCAGCCTTTATTCCAAGTCACAAAGCCAAGACTCGCTTGTCGAAAGTGCCAAGCGCACTTTGGACTATGCATCTACTGACGACGATGAGGACGATGTTTCTCGTGTTTTCAAGAAGCCTTCTGTGGTGAGCTCATTCAGATCCTATCACGAAAAACAAGGAGCACAGATCTCAACATCGTTCAGCGGAGTGACCGTGAACAAGCAGTACAAGGCTGCCTCCGGGTCGAAGGCATCCATCACATATATGTCCAAGACCAAGAAACAAAAAGAGGCACCGTCTTTCAGAAGTTCGAGGGCACAGGAAATCGAGGAAAAGGTTGAAGATGCACGGAAATCCAGTGGGATTTTCAAGAGCGGCCTGATCTTCTCTTAGTACATAGGAATTTATACGGGGTAATGCTAGGCGTGGTATTGTGATTTAAAAAAGTGACTCTCTCAATGCGTCCTTGAGAAGCGACTGACTCAAGCGGCGAACTATGGGTTTCTTCAACACCGAGTTGTCGCCGTGATTGACAATTTTCGTCTTGTTTGGTCCAATGGTCAAAGACGAGTGGCTTCCGTTCCTGAGTTGGCGTTGACCAGGAGGAAGCCGCATGGACATGCTGGTGTTGCTGATGGCGATTGGGTCTTTCAAGTCTCTCTTCATCTTCTTGATTTTCTCCGGAGGCGACACTCCAACCGCCTTGATGCTTGTGGCGGGGGCCTTTGTGGGGCCGTTTCCGACAAAACTCAAGAATGTGTCTGTCAACGACTTGCTGATGCTATCCCTTCTGAGCGGCCCAGTGCTTTCGACGGGCTTCACCTTGAATCCTCGTGGGGAGCCAAGGGGCGAGTTTAGAAGGCTGAACAAACCGTAGTTATTTTTCTTGGTGGGGGTCTCCACGCGAGTCTTGTCGGGTTCCGATCGGTGGGCTAGCAACTTCGCTGAGTGTTCTTTGAAATTCAATGAGCCGTCGAACCCCAGCGAGTAGATGGCCTCCACCGTTGGTGCGGCCGAGATGTGTTTTAGTGACGAGCTGACCATATCGGCCGGGTTGTGGAACTTCCCTTGCACAAAGGGAACATGTGGGTTTTCGTTGAAGACGGACTCCTGCGACTTGCTTTTGAGAAATGGGTCGGGGAATGCTTCTCGGAGATCGAGCCTGCTTTTGCGGAGAAACAGGTGGAAATTGTCGAACTTTTCCGAGCCCGTGGGCGAGTGCAGATCAAAGTCCAGATACTCAAGGTCGTCAATGTCGAAAGAGTCGAGATTGAGCGGACTGTTTCGCTTGCTGAGCGGCAGGGCCTCGGAGTGTTCGTCCTGCTCCAGAATGGGGAACGTGTTCCAGCCGTACTTCTTTCCTCCAGTCTCCATGGAAAATGCAGAGGATTCTGGGGAGTCGTAGTACTCGGCTATGTCGTTACCCATGACGTTGGACAATTCTGTGTTTGCCGTGCTGCTCAGGATCTCCCGCACGGGCTGGGAAGTGAGCGGGTTGAAGGTGTACGCCCCGCTGAGTCTGTACCTGGACTTTTGCTTGGACACCTTGGTCTCTTTGCATCTTAGCGGCTTCAAGTTGAGATTCGACACAGAGAGCATGTTTCTGAGTTTCCGATTGGGCGAAGGCTCCTGCAGTTTGGGCTCAGTTTTCCGGGGCGGAGACGGCTCAACCAGCATTGGGTACGCCGAGTTGTCGTTGTCAAAGTTGGTCCAGAGGTAGTTGTACTCTTTGTTCAAGTTGCGGTACGAGGTCTCGTTTGTGTAGCAGTCGTTCAAGTGCAAGTTGGCCTCCAAAAGAAACGACTTCTCGTAGAGCTTCTGGAACTCGGCGAGATAGGCGTTGTTCTTGCTGATAAGCTCCAGCATCTCGTCAATCATGGCGTCCGACGACGTGATCGAGTGGCTCAAGTCCAGAATCAGCGACATGAGGTTGTTGGACTCGGACACAGACAGGATGAGCACGTTCGAGCGGGAGCTGATGGTGTCCACCATGCCGAGGAGGGCGTCGAGCTTCGACATGTTTGGTTTTGTGGAAGTGGCCAGGGTGAGCTGTGTATTGGAGTGAGCCTGGGGAGCCTGTGGAAAAAATTGGCTGGATCACTTAGGCAGGCACTGTGATCACAGAGAAGCGTTGGGGCGGATTTTTGATCTGGGGGCCGGTGGATACACTTGTAGTCTTTGTTTACTTTTGCCTGCATGTATTTTGAGATGCCCAAAGAATAAGCGAGCGAAAAGCCACGGTGCATGAGGCCGAAAACCGCCTCGGTATCGCAGGACATACCCGCAACAAACATTCTACAGTGGAACCCAAATTTAGTTTTATGCGATGCTATTACTCGGCCTTCCTCTTCTTCTTTGGCTCCTCGTCGTCCTCGGTAGATCTCTTCTTCTCTTTCTTTTCTTTCTTTTCCTTCTTGTCCTTCTTCTCCTTCTTGTCTCCGTCGAGCAACTTGTTCTCGTAGACGGCCTCCTCCGGCGCCTCGAAGGCCTTGTTTCTCTCGACCTTTCTCTCCTGGTTCACCTCCTCCTGCTTGGCTCTCTTCTCCTGCAAGTCCTTCAAGTGCTTCTCCTTCTTGCCCAAGAAGTACTCACCACTCTCAATCTGCAAGTCGACCTTTCTTGGTTGTTGCACTGGAGGGAATGGCGTGTACACCTTCTTCGGCTTCTTCTGGTCAATCTTTTTACGGGCCACGTTCTTCTTCTTGAAGTTGGGCAAGAATCTCGACCAGTCCTCGTTGGCCAACTCCGGGTTCTTGGCCAATTCCTGCTTGATCATCAACTCCTTGATGTGGTAGATGGGGTGCACGTTCTTCATGCAATCCTCCACCACTCTTCTGAGCTCCTTGAGGCCCTTGAACGGGCCCATGGCACTGACGGTATTACCCTGGACCAAGATGTAGCACTTCGTAAGCAACTCCAACGCCTTCAATGTGTTTCCGTTGGGGCCGACCAATCTCTGTCTTCTCTTGACAAATCTTTCCTTGTTGGAAACGAAGCTGCCGATTTTGATCACGTCACAAGCGATATCATCCTGCAATATTTTCACGGCTTGTGGGAAAGGCACGGATCTGGCCAAGAGCTTGATCAAGTCCCTGGCTTTCAAAATGATCGAGGGGTCGTACGTCTTTCTAGTGGTTTTCACAGTCATGGAGCCCTCCACCAAATCGAGCTGGCACGCAATGTGGTGGCCGTCCAAGGCACTGGTGACGTCCGCCCATATCGACCGCAAGTAGTTCTCTCTGTATTTGGGGAAGAGGGTCATGAACGAGGACTCTTCGGCGAAGGCCTGGCCGGACTTGTTGTCCTCGGGCTTGAACTCGTCAATCTTCCATTTGTCTATGTCTGGGGTGTCCCACGGCTTTTCACGGTTGTGAGTAGAAACCATTTTTATGAGTGATGTGTTTCGAGCAGTACGCTGGTGTATGCGAAGAACTGAAGCGGGAGGCGGTGGCTGCGTCTGTGATTTTGCGATACGCTTCGATGCTCATCGAAAAAACTTTATACTCATTTTTCGGCTACTGTGCACTACATTAGAGCCACCACACCCCACTGTTTCCACCATGGGCAAGACACCGAAACAGAGCCGAAACAAAGCCCCGAAGGCGTCAGCCAAGGGCGTGACCAAGCCCCTGAAGTCGAAACTCAAACAAAAGTCGAGGACGGCCCGGGCGCAAATCGAGAGGTTGAACGAGGACACCTCCTCCATCACGTCGGTGCACACGGCACTTTCGCAAGCTGGGCTGGCCCCAAAGGAGGTGAATGTCTTGGACGTGAAGAGTCTCAAGGAGGGTTTGGCCAAGGACGAGAAGGACAAGCGTGCCAACGAAACGGCCGAGAATGACTTGACTTCGCAGTTGGAGCTAATAACAGGAATGGCATTGTAGAGGCATTATTTGCATGAGGGTTGTTTTGGATAATAAAAGCATTTTTATGAAAGAAGTAGACGCTGTTCGTTGTTGAGGCGGACTTCATTTGCTTTTATTCTCGTGTTATTCATTTTGTCGTAACCATTTACATTTGCAGGCTGATGGCAAACTGGTGAGTATTCAGAAACCTTTCGGGAACTTACTAGTGCAAATGCTGAAAATAGAAAAATAGACAATCAAAAGGGAAAAGAAAGATAAAGGTGAAGATACACAAGATCAGAAAACTAGAGAAATTCATCAATTCCATTAGTTGTAGTACCTGACAGAGTTAGCTGGGACCTGTAGACACTCCCGATGCCCACCGCACATAGCAAATTACTAATCTCTACTTCTTCCACAATGTCCGATCCCGTCAACGAGAATCCCGAATTCCAAGAGGAAGAGTACGTCGACAACAGCGACATCCAGGAAGTCGTGGCCGACGATGTTGGCCCAGCCCCTGAGGATGACGAAAACGACATGGACATGGATGAAGACGGCACCATTGAAATCGACCTCGCCAACAACTCCTGGACGTATTTCGACCAGCACAAGGACAGTGTGTTTGTTGTGTTCAAGCACCCCACGTTGCCCATGGTGGTCACCGGCGGAGCCGACAACACAGCCTACATGTGGACCACCCACAGCCAACCACCCAAGTTTGTGGGTGAGTTGACTGGCCACAAGGAGAGCGTGGTGGCCGGAGGCTTCACTGGCGACGGCAAGTACGTCGTCACGGGCGACATGAACGGGTGCGTGCTCGTGCACAAGGCTTCGAAGGGCGGCCAGAAATGGACCCGCTTTGGCGACTTGGACGAGGTCGAGGAGGTCTTGTGGATCACCGTGCACCCCAGCTTGCCGTACTTTGCCTTCGGTGCGCCCGACGGCTCTGTGTGGGTGTACCAGATCGACGAGGACTCCAAGTCGCTCCAGCAGGTGATGTCTGGATTTGCCCACACTTTGGAGTGCAACAACGGTGTGTTTGTCAACACCGACGCTCAGGACCTGTTGACGTTGGTCACCATCTCCGAGGACGGCTCCATCGTCAACTGGAACGCCTACAGCGGCGCGGTCAACTACAAGTTGCTGCCTCACGACGACTTCAAGGGCGTGGAGAGTCCGTGGGTGTCCGTCACAGCATACAAGAACGTGTTTGCCGCGGGCGCCCGCGACGGGCAGTTGGCCATTGTCAACTTGGACACAGGCCGCCTCGTGCACACGGTGAAAACCATCGACAATGTCGAGGACATCGCAGACCTCTCGGTGGAGGCTCTATCATGGTGCAAACACGAGCTGTTCCACTTGCTCGCCGTGGGCTTGGTCTCCGGCGACATCTTGTTGTTCGACACCCAGCAGTGGAGATTGCGCCGCACGTTGAAGGTTGACGACACCATCACCAAGCTCGAGTTCATTGACCAGAGCCCATACTTGGTTGGTTCGAGCATGAACGGAAAGATCTACAAGTGGGATGCTCGCACGGGCGAAGAGATGTTTGTTGGTGTGGGCCACAATGTGGGCATTTTAGACTTTGCCGTTTTGGACAACGGCTCCAAATTGGTCACCGCCGGTGACGAGGGTGTGTCTTTGGTCTACGCTCTCGAGTAATGCATTTATAGAAGAATCTAAAACAGGGTTTTTCGCTGACTAACAGGACGGTGCCAGAACATAGAAGGGGTGTTACGGATTTACATTGAGGAGGTCTTGTCACCTTGTGGCATGGCCTTTTCATCTTGTGGCATGTTTCAATTTACAATCCACTCAAGAGTGGTTAATTATGATCTTGGATCTTTCTGATTTCTTTCAGAACTCTTTTCATTTTTTCTAAAATCGTCCATGCTGAAAATCAGCAGTATTGTACGCTGTTATTCTTGCATCACGTGTGGACCTCCAGACGCGTTCTCAGATCCGAAGTATTCAGATAAACCACATGGCTCCAGCAACTACCATGGAAAATGCCGCCCCGCCTAGCGGCAAAGGCTCCGAGAAACCTTCAAAGCCATCGTCTTCAGATATGCTTTTTTATTACCAGAGAGTCTTGCCCTTCAAACACATTTTCAAGTGGTTGAACCACTCACCCAAGCCAACGCGTGATTTCACCATGAGAGAGTTTGCATACGAGTTCCGGCTGGGGGCGTACCAGCGGTACAATTCCTTCAACAGCCCCGAGGAATTCAAGAACTCGGTTGTCAGCGCCAACCCTACGCGTTTCGAAGTTGGCGCCGTATACACCATCAACCCCAAAGAGAGAAAGAACCTCCCCAAAGCGGCCATGAAACCGATTCTGAAGGAGTTGGTGTTCGATATCGATTTGACAGATTACGATGAAATCAGAACCTGCTGCTCGGGCACGGACATCTGTCAGAAATGCTGGAAGTTCATCCAGGTCGCGTCGGAGGTGCTTTCGGTCGCGTTGCGGGAAGACTTTGGATTTCAGCACTTCATTTGGGTGTTTTCCGGAAGAAGAGGTGCCCATTGCTGGGTCAGTGATGCCCGCGCCAGACAATTGGACGAGTCTTCACGGAAGGCAGTCATTGAATATCTTGATGTGCTAGGGGCGAAGTCGTCCAAGATGAACCGCTCGCTGCTCGGGTTGAAGAAACCATACCACCCACACATTGAGCGCTCGTTTGACATCTTGAAGGGCCGGTTCACGGAGATTATTCTCGAAGAACAAGATGCCTGGGGAACAAGTGCCGGGTCTGAGGAGAACTGGCAAAGAGTCGAGGATATGTTGGCATTCATCCCAGAGGAAGCGCTCCGAAACGAACTCAGAGCGAAGTGGAAGGAACAGTCCACCTACTCATCATCCAAGCTGAAGTGGGATGACTTGAATTCTGTCGCCAAAAAAGTCTTGAAGACCCAGCTTCAAGCTACACAACTCACGGACGCCAAAAAGGAGATCATCATCGCATTCATGTACCCGCGGTTGGATATCGAGGTTTCCAAGCAGATGATTCACTTGTTGAAGTCGCCATTCTGTATTCATCCAGGCACAGGAAATGTCTGTGTTCCTTTCGACCCGACGAAGAACTTGTCCGACAACATGGAAGATGATGCATACGGCTTCAATCCTACCAATGCTCCCAACTTGAATCAAATTCAAGACGAGATAGACACTTGGGAAGCAAAAAGAGTCAACAGAGACTCGAGCCAGCCTGCTGAAGAATCGGACTCCGACAATAACGCCCTACAAGGAACTCCTGATTGGGAGAAGTCGAGCCTCAAACCATATGTCGACTTTTTTACGACCTACGTGAACGGCTTGCTCAAAGAGGAGTTGAAGGAGAGCGGGAAAAGAAATAGGGACTCTCTAGATTTTTAAAGTCTATGTTTATGTTTTGATGACGACAATTCACTAGAGCTAGCTAGTTGCAGTCATAGTTCATGTCCTGTGGGTAGCTCTCGTGGTTTTTACCACTGTTGTTCTTGACAACGAGAATGTGTTCGAGTCCTTCAGGATTTCGCTTCAACTTGGCTTCGATCTCATCGCAGTCGTAATGGTACCACTCCAAATACTCGTTAGCCTCGTCGTATTTGACGGATCCCACATTCAAATAAATGTCATTGTAATTGAGGTATGGGTAGTGCCACTTGGGCAAGAAAATGATGGTTGGCGTAGACTGCAACACCCTGCTTGGAAGTTGCGGATCTATCTTGATGCAAAGAATGAACTTTGACAGCTTGATGTCGAATTCCGACTCTTTCACGGAACCAACGGTTGCGACCAAGAAGGGGCGGATTACAGCACTTACTGCACGGACCCCGTCTGGCGAAGGATAGCACTTCCTCAAGTGGCGATAACGCAAGTTGGTGGAGGTCAATGAGATGAGGGACGAGTCGTCTAAATCGAGAACAGCACCGCTTGTGTCCACTTGGCAATCCGAGGAAAGCTGATTGCACACTGTTTTAAGAACTCTCTTCTTCAGATAGTTACTGGAGATCTTGAGCAAGTCCAATAATGCAGAAGTGTCCTTTTCTTTGATCGCTGTGATGGAAGCTGATAGCGCAGAGCCTCTCGATGAAGGTGGAGAGATTGTAGACTCGTGTGGATCGTCTTCGAAAGTCAAGTCACGATCGTCCGGAGACCAGAACGAGAAGTCCTCATTGTTCCACCGGTCTCCCCATTTGTGGCAGTTGATGCTCGTGTAACACCAGTAGGTGTGGTGCATACCGGCTCCCTCGAGCGCATTGGCCAATGCATCCAAAGCAGCAGTCTGCGACTGATACTTCCCGTCCTCGTACGACTTTTTCCCGTCCATATCAAACGGCATTCCTGTCTCTGACATGAGCACGGGAATGTTGCCCAAGTGCTCCTGGCACTCCTTCGTGATCTCCACAAACTGTCTCTTGATGCAATTTCGGATAGCCTTTTCGCCAAACACAATGCCCAAAACTGGGTTCAAGTACCTGTTCCGCATTATGCCAAAAGTGTCGACATTGTATCGTGTGTTCCAGCTTTTAAACATCAAGGACATGCCGTCGTAGTAGTGGGGGCAGTAGATTGTTTTGTTGTCGATGATTCCTCGTGGGTCGTCTTTCAACGACGGCGGCACTTCAAGCACCGGTGGCTGGAGAAGAACAAAGACATCAGGCGCAACCTCGCGGACCATCTCCCTGAACTTCACGTAGAATTCAACAAAGAAGTGGTTCACAAAGAAAGTGTGGTCAATCTTGCGAGGGAGTCTTTCGTCCGGAACATTGTAGGAGATGGTTGCAAATATGTCGCTGAAATACGTGGGCTTCAACAATTTGCAACACTGGCTACTGAACTCCAACCTGTTGGTTTGCGCCGAGTCGTTGATCCTGTTGAGGTCCACGTCTTTCCATTTCCACACGCCGAGTTCGGCGAAAATGCACTCGTGTGGAGTCCAGCCACTTCGTTCCCACGAGTGCTTCTTATCCACACTTGCCATCTCTCCCGCAGTCATCCAGGCCCTTTGCCCGCGGGGATCCACCACCACGCGCCCGTTTTTTTGCGGGCCCGTGATACTGATTTTGTAGTTGTCCACAGTTACGGGGAATCCCATCCCGAGCCTAAAACAGTCGTACACGCTGGGCGTTGTCCCGATTCTCAACTGCTGATAAGCCGGGATGCAAGAAAGATCTGGGGTGCCAATGACACCGCAGTTTGGCTCGTTGAGCAGCTCGAACCCGAGCATGGAGCCATTCTCAAACATTTCGGGAAGCCGCTCCACCACGGCCTCCCACATCCGCTTTAAGCTGTTGAAGTGATGCTGCTGCAAGTAATGCTGGATATTCACGCCGTTGATCTTGAGATGTGGGAAGTACGTATCGCCAGCGAAGAACAAGGTGAACATCGTCAACAGCGCCAATCTTTTGTAGTTGGAGGTCCAGAGCATTTTTGGGTAGCAGTCGGGGTCGCTGCGGCTCTGCGGCGGGAACTGGTCGCTGTTGTGTAGGATGGCCGCCTCTGTCACGTCGAAGCGTGTGGGCTGGAGACCCGCAGCATGAAATGTCCACAACGGGGCGCCAGAGCCACCGGAAAACCGAGACCAGGTGTCTTGGTGGCACTCCAAAAAGACGTAGAGACCACCAACGCGGTGAATGATGCGCAAAATCTCGACGGTGTAGTCGATGTACTCCTCGTCGTAGATCCCCGGGCCCTTATGCTCAAGTGCTTCCCAGCACACCAAATACCGGATGGTATTGTAGCCCCACGACTTGATGCGTTCAAGGTGTGCTTCAGCCACTTCGAGTGGGAACGGCCGGCCAACAAAGGACACGTTTTCGCCGTCGAAAAACACATTCGACGACTGGGAACTGTCGCCTTCGTAAGAAGGCATGAAAGGTTTAACCGGGGCTTTCAGCGACGAGTCGACGTTGATTCCTTTAAGGGTGCGCCGCCGGCCCTGGCCGTCCACGATATGGCCGTTTTCAATGTGTAGCGGCGAGCAGTCGAGAATGGAATTGCCTGACTTCCCAACACATGTGATCGGCTCAAACGAGTTCGCCTTCCTCCGCAAGGACTTCACGCCCCGGCCAGTGATGGCAGGGCCGGGCGTGCAGAGGCCCAATCGCTCTGATAGGAAATCCTTCGCGAACTGGGCCGTTTTCGATTTGTAGGGAGGTGGAGCCATGGGGTTGCAAAGTTGAGGTTCCCCACAGTTGATGTCTACATGTATGCGCGCAATGTACTGTGATTTTGCACTGCAGATATGCAACTCTGCCAGAGTACACCGGGCCAGGTGAATGAAAAATTTTGGCTGCTAGCCGGTTTATTGGTTTATTCATGCAAGTTTCCGAGGGCCTTCTTTTTGGCCTCGATCTGCGCAGTCAATCTCCACGAGTTCTGGTCGGATGCGAAACGATCAAACAACGGAACAATCTTCTGCTGGAGCTTTCGTTCCGATAAGTTGTTTGGATCGCTCTTCTTGAAGAAGCGCGGCGCCAACTCCGTGAGCCAGCGTGGATCGATGGTAGTGGCACAATGCATATATTCCTTCGTTGTGAGAAGAAGAGTGTGGTACACCACATACTCCACGCTTTTGCCAAAGATCGCCAGCGACGGGTGCAAGTGGACCGGCGTCTGGTCGAGAAGCGTATTGTAGAGTCCCTCATGGGGGTCCCGCTTGGCCAGGTTTCGGAAGAATCCCGAGCAGAACGCCTTTCTGATCTCGGAACTATTGTCGTTGCTCTCGACGGCAAGCCCGAACTTTCTCATGATTTGGCCCAACTGCTTCTTCACGTCAAACGCGCGCCGCATACTGCGCTCGTGGATGTAGTTTTCCTTACACCATTGACTCGATTTCCCACTCAATTCCCACGCTTTGTAAACGTTGAGATACGTCAAGTGGTCTCCGTGAATGCTGTGGAACCGCTGCTTGCGCTGGTCTGCAGCTGCCTGCTTTTCTTTTGGCCGATAGAAAATCGTTTGCACAGAAAGCATCGCCACGATGGCCAAAACCTCCTCAGTGCATGCGTGGTTGACAGAAGCTAAGACGGTTTTTGCTAAAGACGGCTCCATCGGGAAATCTGCCATTCTGCGGCCCATCGGGGTAAGTTGGCCTTTATCGTCGAGGGCGTCCAAGGTGAAGAGCTCGTGGAGAGCATTGACCATGGTTTGCGCTGGTGGGGGATCCATGAACTCGAAGTTGATGAGGTCATTTATGCCCATGGCTTTGAGCATGAGAATTGTCGAGGCCAAGTTCTTCCGCTGAATTTCGGGAATCGAGTTGGGCAACATCTCCATGTTGAAGGCCGCTTCTGTATAGAGCCGAAAACACTTTCCGGGCCCGGTACGGCCTGCTCTTCCGCTTCTCTGGTTGGCCTGCGCACGGGAAATAGGAGTCACCACCAACAGGTCCATTCCGAGTTTTGGGTCGTAGGCGTTGACCTTGACGAAGCCCGGATCCACGACGTACTTAATGCCGTCGATTGTAATGGAGGTCTCGGCGATGTTGGTGGCTAGCACCACTTTTCTCGTTCCTGGAGGCGCCGGGTCAAAGATCTTTGACTGCATTTCCGAGGGCAACGCGGCGTACACGGGGACAATGAGAAGCTCGGGCACGGCGTTTCCGAGGGTCTTCATTCGGGAAGCGAGCGCCTCAACGCTGGTTTCGATCTCCTCCTGGCCAGTAAGAAAAACCAAGATGTCGCCGTCGTCTTCGGCGACATGGATCTGCATCACACAGTCCAATGCCGCAGCCAAGTAGTCTTGCTCGGGATCCCGAGAAAACATCACTTCCACTGGGAAAGTTCTTCCCGGAATCTCCAAAATGGGGCAATTGTTGAAGAAAGTCGAGAATTTGCTAGAGTCGAGGGTAGCGGATGTGACTATGATCTTGAGACTGGGGTTCTGCGCAGCAGCTTTCTTCAACAAGGCGAAAAGCACATCTGTGGCGATTGTCCTTTCGTGCGCCTCATCCAACATGATGAGCGAGTACTTCAGCATCAGCGGGTCCAACAACGCTTCTCTCTGCAACATACCATCGGTCATGTACTTGATCTTGGTTTTTGGTGACGTCACGTCCTCGAAACGAATGGTGTACCCGACATCCTCACCAACTTTGCAGCCGACCTCTTCAGCAACTCTAGTCGCCACAGAGACCGCGGCGACTCTTCTTGGCTGGGTACAGCCAATGATCTTTGACTGGCCATCAACGACATTGAGCGCTTCTTCGTAGACATACTGCACGATTTGGGTGGTTTTACCGGAACCAGTCTCACCCACAATGACCAAAAACTGGTTTGACTTGATCGCCTCGACAAGCTCTTTCCGCATCGTGTACACCGGGAGGGACCTGCGCTGTTGCGAGATGGTGAGGCTGGCGTGGGAGCCCCCGGAAGCCTTGCTCTTTCGCTGCTTCAGTCTCCATTGGTTGATCACATCCTCCGTTCGTTCTTTCAAGTCATTGTCTCGTTGGTTCAAGACTCTGAGCGGGTCGCTTGAGTCTCGGGCATCGCGTGACTCCTTGGCCCGCTGTTTCTGCTGAGAAAGCTTTTCGTCCTTCATTTCTCGCACAAGCTTGGATCCGCTCTGCGCTGCCCTGTTCATGGACCCTTCGGGGTTTTTGATGATGGACATGGGATTGAAGCTGATGCTGGCGCTCAACTGCCCCTTCAAGAACTCAGGCTCATCTGTGTTCAATTCCACCTCCACTGTTTCCTCCGAGAGGTGTTCAGAGTCACCTGGCTCGTCGTTGACAATGTTTAGCTCAGGATAGTCTGCGGCCGACGCCACACCGGCGGCTATAAGCTGGCGGATTTCCCACCGCTCGGGCGATGTCAACCGGCGCCGTTTCGGCTGTTGCTCGTACAGAGAGGCTCTGCCTCTGTTTTCGTGATGTTGCAGCTCGAGTTCGTCCGTTTTGTCCACTCCGGTGAGCTGGTCGATGCCCACCATTGAAAGCGAAATCTTCCCCTGACGGCCTTTGCCCCGAGAAATCTCCGCCACCTTCACAAAGACCCCTTGGTTGGGCAGTACCACATCACGTGGATGCCCGATTCGGGTTCTGCCGCTGAACAGCATTTTCGACACGTGACAGAGACCAGAGGTGAACGATGTGGGACTGTGGAGACGAATGAATGCGCCGTACGGCGTGATGTTGCTCACATAGCCTTTGTAGATGTGATCTAGCTCAACTTCTGGTTCTTTGGCCCTGGGATTCTGTCGCGGCGGTCTTTCGCTGGCGGTCTTTTCTGGGGCGGAAGGTTTGTTATCCGTATTGAGCGGCCTGGCGTGACTTTGCGCCGGTTTCTCTGGCGCATTTGGGCCATCGGGGAGCGAAAGAGAGGTGTAGATGGAGTCCACTTTGGAGTGCGGTAGGCTCAGTCGGCTGGATTCAGTCGGTAGCGTCGACGGGGCCGATGTAGAAGTCAAGGACTTCGTGATGGTCTCAAAGACAGCCTTCACGAATTCTGAGGGGAACTCTTCGCCGCCGTTGTCTTTGACCGTGTTTGCAAAATGTGCCAACTGCGATGAGCCAGAGCCCGAGGACTGGCGATATAGATTAAGGAGAAACCCAGAAATGGCAGAGTCCTCGTCATCAACAGAGAGATGCCGGGACACAAGTTTGTCCACTTGCAGGAGAATGTGAGTGTCGTTTCCCATGAAAGTTGGTCTGGTGATGTTGATGTCGCGATTATGCACTAGATACGATGAGACTAGACACGGCCTAAAGTACTTTGTCAAATGGATTTCTGTTAAATTGCGTTTTTTCTTACGATTAGGCAAGCGTCATTTTTTACGTACCACCGTGCTTGAAACGGGTCGATGTCGAATCCAAACTGGTGCCACAGCACACATGTCTCCAGCAGCCCTACAACATATTCCATATTTCTTTTTTTCGTTTATGTACTGCCAAATCGGCCGGCACAGAAAGGAGCACCGGTGCCACTGACACCTCGCTTCATGCCCCGGCTTCGACTATTCCTTCAGTAACTGTTCGACATTCTCGAGTGCACCCAGTTACACCTCAATCGGGCGAGTGCCGTCCTTGTCAATGACCTTCACGTAAACACCCTTGAAGTCGATCGGCATTCTTGTCTCCAACTCCTTCAAACTCAACTTCAACAACTCCAAGCCCTCGTCCAAGTTCATGTCGGGTCTGTAGTGTCTGTCGAACAACGAGGTGCAGTAGAAGGCAGCGTAGCCGTGAGCACCGTAGGGCAATTCCACCTGGGTGCCCAAGTAGTCGATCCAGTTCAACGACGGCTTGCCTGTTTTGGTGTCGTAGCCGCCGATCAACACGTTCACCTGGTATGGTTTTCGGGATCTGAGCGACGTGGCGAGCTGGTTTCTGACAAACGACGCAATCGCCTTGGGCGACAACGCAGAGTCATTCTCTCTCATGGAGTACAACTGGATGTTGGCCTGGACGTACTCGGCAAATTGCACCGTGTCACCAGATTCGCCAGTGTAGGCCAACACATTGTGTGGGTTAAGGGTTCTGGTTTTGTCGTCATCGGCCTTGAGCACAGAAATGCCCCGCGTGGCTGCCTTTGACGTGGCTATGATTGTGGCGTCTTGCACCCTGATGCCGAGAATGATATCCATGGTGTGGTTTGTGTGAGCGGTGGGGTTTTCGAGCTTTGCCACGGTGCGTGCGAGAATCAAAAGGGTAGAAAGTACCGTGGCTCGCTGCTTCCCTATGAAATAATCTGTCACCTTCTTATTAGTCTTAATTGTTTATTTTGTGTACTGCTCCTTACTTGTTACCCAACTCCCGCTTCACGACATTGGCGATGAATTTCACCAATGGGCTGTCGCCGTTGTTCAACTGGCCTTCCAATGTCAACTCCACCTGCTTTTCAATGAGCTTTCCGGTGAAGTCAACCTCGATGTTCACCGTGCTGCCCAACTCTTTTGCAGTGAGAACCACCTTCTCTTGCGAGTAGCTGATCAACATCACAGAGAATTCTTTGGTCTTGTAGTCCACACCCGTAACGGTCAACGACGTTCCGTCGATGGCAATGAAGCCCTTCTCCACAATGTAGTTGATGAACTGCACGTCGCGGAGCTGAAAGGTGTAGGCAATCGAGTTGCCGTCGGCGACTTTCTTTGTGATCGTGGCTATGGTGTCCACATGGCCTTGCACCATATGTCCTCCCAATCTGGCCTCACTTGTGATTGCCCGTTCCAAGTTCACCCGGCAGCCGGGTTTCAAGTCGCCCAAGTTGGTGCGTCGGAGCGTTTCAGGTGCGATTCCAACTTTGAAGTGAGTTTTGGCATCGTCGAACTCTGTCACGGTGAGACACACACCGTTGGTGGAGATGGAGTCTCCGAGGTGCACATCCACCAAAATTTCCAGGCACTTTCCAATCACCATCGATACGCCGTTGCCACCGGAGCCCGACCGGTCGAGCTCCGACACCTGCAAAATCTCTCCAGTGGTTTCAATCAAGCCCGTGAACATGGTGAGGTACGGGTGTGTAGATGAGTAATGGTGTGAGTAATGGGACGTGTGAGGCGAGGCGCGGGTGTGGCGTTACCGAGGCGCCCGCCGCTGTTGCGGAAAAACTCTCGCTTCCGGCCCGCCCTGTTTCAGGACTGATCCGTCAAACTTAAATTTTATAGGTCGTTCGAGAATCCGCTACTCTAATCTACAATTTTTCTTGTGGTGTCAAGATATATTCTCTAATAAATATACATATTGAAACAAAACGCTGTGGCAGGTTAAATTAGGCCGCCAGCTAATGACAAAACCGAATTAAAAGTATTCCATGATACTCAGAAATTAGTGTGTCATTTAGATCAACAAAGCGACACCAGCGGCGGCAACGGCACCGAAGACACCAGCACCAACAACTTGGGCAGCACCAGAGTCAGCAGAAGAAGAGGTGGTGTTGGAGCCGTTGGTGGCGTTGGAGGCGTTAGCGGCGGAAGCAGCGGAGACGGCGGTCAAAGCGATAACAACGGACTTGAATTGCATTGTGATGTGTATGTGAAGAAGAAAAAAAGTACCGGCGACGGCAACACCTTTTATATGTCCCGCCTTGCCGTCCTGCAGGGCCAGATTATTGTTCCCGTGAGTAATTGAATACATAATGCATGCGTGATTGCTTTTTGTCATTGCAATTGCTCAGTGTGCAGGCCGTGCAGACAAGGCGAAGCACTTACACCAAAGCCCCCTTTTCTACTTCATGGACTTGTACCACGTCAACGTATCGAAAAAGTGCAAAATTTACACACGTGGTCAAGTAAGAGCTTCGCTACATGTAAGTCCACTTTTTTCTCGATAAAAAATTGTTTGTGATAGATCCCGCTGCTACCCGCTTTCAGGGCGTTGTCCTGCATTGACACGCGTTGCCATTTATAGAAATTTTATTCTCTATTAGGGGTCCGAGGTGGGGCAGTTGTCCTGCATCACCATTAGCAAGAATTCGCAGATGTTGCACGCCATAGTGGTGTCAGATGACTTTCATTACACAATAGGGCATAATTAACACCAACCAAAAGCAGTACTTGCCCGTGAACTCGAGGCACATTTGACACAAGTCTTTGCCGAGAGCAATGCCCGGATCTGGCCACGCCTGATTCCAGGCCCCTGGCTGGTGCATTGTTTGCAAAACACGAACCAGCCACCCCATCGGGGTTTTGCGCACTGGTTTTTTTGAAACGCACTGCGCCGCAGGGAGCCAATAAAGAACTATGGCGGCAACCGGTAGCGCGCGCAGTCAGAAGCGCCCCTGGTCTGACGCGTGTAATGCAGGAATCCGCCCCCAACCAGCGCAGTGTATGGAAACGGACTCCGCGTACATGCGGCAGATTCCGTGCGCTGATAACACTTCGGAGTCCCGATCCGGGAAAGGAACCCGTCGCGTCGCCACCCAATTCTTGAACAAAGAATTTTTTCACCGTCGTAATTTACCGTCAATCTCGTCTAATTCTCGCGTTGCCATGCTCGTCACCGTTTCCCGTCGCCAACGAGCTTATCTCCCCCACCGGAAAAATTCGTTGTTTCGCACCGCGTCGACACCCCCTTGCTGCTGAGATCTCTGAGATCAGTGAAATTCGCAGCACGCCCGATTCAGCAATATTCACTTTCGTGCCTCGTCGGCTCTAGAGTGAAGTTCTGTTCTTCAATTATTTATATTAGTAAGCCCATCGATCTCCCCACGTTGAGCTCTTCATTTAGGCTTTCAACGAGATTTTACCCGTTTAGCTTCGTAGGCATCGTTCTCACCCATCGCTTGCTCGTTGCTCACAACCCCTTACGATTTAGTTTTGCTGTGAGGGTATGATTAGTGCTAAATAATGAGTTTGGTGCGCTCCAGGTTCTCTCTATTGGCTTCATTTTGTTTGTGAACCTGGGCGAGTGCAGTCACCTTTTGCAATTCTTTATCGTAATTCCAGCCTCGGGAAACACGGTTCAAGAAAATGTCGCCCCAGAGCGCCCTGTTTTTGCCGTCGCTTTCGCTGAAATTAGTGGTGAGCTCCTTGAACTTGCTCATGCGACCACTCAACAATGCCGACATTTGTTTCTCGTGAAATAACGTGAAGTCTTTGCTCACCACGTACTCTTGAAATAGCTTGTCATTGTAGAGCAAAGCAGCATGATCGTCCACGGTGAGCTTGCCAATGTCCTTAACTTCATCTGCTCTCAAGTCACGTTTACCGAGACCGCGTTGCAGGTTGGTCCAGCCGGTTCTGTCCTTCATGTAGTCCCCCAAATGATTTGAGGGAACCCACAACCTAAGACTGTTCACGTAATAGTGGCTGCCAAACTCGTTTTTCAAGAAGCCTTTATCGCCGTACTCGTGTTCCAATATGGGTGCAAAGTTTTTGGGAATGTAACCAACTTGGTTCTGCACTCCTGTCATCACCAAAGGCGACACCTCGTCCATCGAGACAAAGTGGCGGTTTCTGCAGTTGTACAACTTGTTGAGTTTGTTTTCTTTTTTGGTATCGGAGCCTTCCTTGGCCGGGGCAGGCACCGAGTACCGAGAAGGAGCCTTCTCTCCAGAAACGGCCAATCCCGTTATGTCCACGTATAAGCCGGTGTGGATGTCCGTGAAACGGGCATCGATGTTGTTGTTTCCGTTGCCGTTTTCACGGTGGGTGATGCTGGTTCCAACGTCTATGAAGTAAGCACCCATTCCGTTGAATTCCATATCCTTGAGTCTCTTCAGTGCCTGATCGCGTCCGATGTTCTCCACAACCAAGGATTGGTTGAACTCTCGGGCCAACCGATGCAAATCTTGAATGGGCATCTGCACATCAGTGTCGGCGTCCCATGGGAACGACATGCCGTTCCAATACCAGGACAACAATGAGCCGTGGGCGATCCAGGTCGTGAGTTCGTGGGAATTGCAAAAATGAAGAAAGTTTTTGACCAATCTGTGCAACGCAAGCTCTTGCGTCACGGTGTTTGGCGCAAGGCCGTTAAAAAACCGCCAGTCGTGGTGATCGCCAAGGGACTTTTGGGGATCGGAGTCAAGGAACTTGACCTCCTCGAAGGATTTACCTGGATTGTCGGTGCTCTTTGAATATTTGAGGGCATTGACGTACTCGCGGGTCATTTTGTTTTCGTCCTTTTCGAGGCCTTTAATGGTCTCATCGATATCGATATCGAACTGGGACTCTTGGAGAAATATCTCGGGTTTTTGCTGGCTATTTTTGTTTTCACGCAAATGTGCTTTGAGGAACCTTGAATACGCGTCCAAGACATCCACTTTGTATGTTTCGAGGGTGCTGAGAACATTCTCCACCATGTTGTTTTGAAGCAAAGAGTATTTGATGTCGTTTTCTGTGCTGGCCACCTCAACTTTGTGGGAGCCTCTGTCGTTAGAAAGGAAGACTATTCGGCGTGGTGCGTTGAACTTGCCGAAGAGATATGCTTTGCCGAGGGTCTGCGCAATCAGCCTTTCATGCTTCTGAGCAAACTCTGTGATGCGGAAGCCAAGAGCCGATTTGGAGTCCTCGACACAGTACTTTTCCACCGGCCTGGTTTCCTCGTTTTCCAACTTGAACAAGCTCGCGCAAGACTCCTTTTTCGGCGCAAAGACAAACTTGTTCAAGTCCGAGAGGTCGACCCAGTCGCTCCAGTGAAATGGGACGGGCTTGCCTGGATTAAGACGCACCCAATGTAAATATATGGACAAGGTGAAGCGCGGGTCGAAAGGCTGCACTGGGGGCTTTTTATCCATTTGCGGGTGCATTTCGTAATAGCCTGGAATGTGGACCCAGGTTTCAGGGACGTACTCTGGGCGGAGAAACGGAAAAACCGAGTTGTGGTCGTCGTCAAACTTCTCCACAGACACTTCGTGCAAGCGTTTCTGGAAGTGTTCGTCGTGATCTAGCCCGAGGTTTCGCTCGGTGATGTCCTTGTAAAACACCTGGAACCGCAACGGGAGCATCGCCGGCAATGTCTCTGTGATGTGTTTGGAGTCGAGCCGGACAAAGCTGAAGATGACCACCGCGGCCACCACGGCCACTAGTAGCATTTTGCGTACTTTACGGACGCTCAGCATGGATGCAAATGGGGAGTGGAGAGCAACTTTGTCGTCGCAAAAAGACCAGCAGCCGAAGCCGCTATCTATAAGAACAAGGCTTAGTTTAAGCCGCGTGCATACTTCGAACGGCGGCGCTGCAAAGCGTCTCCGCACTGGGCGGAAGCTTATTTGTCCAGCGAGCCACTCACAGCGGAAACCTTGACACAATGGTTACGAGATACAGCCCAGTGTGCAGGTTGCCAGTTAGTCAAGGGCCTAGTTTCGCCTGCTGCAGATTTTAGCAGTACCGGCGCGCGACAGGTTGCTTTGTACAGAATGCCGGCGCGGCCGTTTCCGGGGTCCACACATTACAAACATTCCCAGTTGCGGTTCCAGCGTCTGGTATTGTTACATCGTGAAAAGCCCTCAAGGGCACTTTCCTTGGCGTTGCTTGTATTTGGGACTAGGTTTGGGATAAGGTTGTTCTTGCTGTCGGCGGGGCCATGCAGCCAGACTGCCCGGAACCGAGGAGGCTTCCCCGGCGGCGGGGTCTGGAGACGCACTGTGGTTACGCATAATCCGCCGCCCGCTTACGCCAAATCTGGAAATTCTCGTGCCGGGTCTGCAGAATTTCTCGTGTCGGGACTGCCAAGCGAACATTCGCTTACAGAAGCTTTGATAATTTCGAAGTGAAATTTGCGCCACCTGCATTTGTGGGCACCGTTTACAGAATATACGGCGAACAATGCATAATGCTCACCCCACGCTCCTGCCTTTAACCCACACACAACGATTTCGCTCTACGCTTAGCTTCTCTGTATTTTTCATTCATCATTATTACTCTCTAACAAGAATAGATGCTGCGCCCATACCGGTACCGATACACATGGACGTCAAGCCGATCTCGCCCTTCTTCAACAATGGCAAAATAGTGGCGTATTGTCTTGCACCAGTGCATCCCAACGGGTGGCCCAAAGCAATGGCTCCACCGTTGATGTTCAACTTGTCCTTTGGAATGTTGCACGTCTCCGCAGAGTACAAGCACTGGGCCGCGAAGGCCTCGTTGACCTCGAAGATCGAAATGTCGCTGACCTTCAAGCCGGTCTTTTGCAACACCTTGGGGATGGCCACGGCGGGGCCAATTCCCATGATCTCCGGGGGCACACCGACAGACGAGCACAACACGAACTTGCCTTCGATCGGGTAGCCCTTCTTCTCGGCCAAGTCTCTTCTCATCAACAACACGGCGGCAGCACCGTCGGAAACCTGCGACGCGTTACCGGCGTGCGTGGAGCCGTCAGCCTTGAAAGCGGGCTTCAACTTGCCCAAGCTGGCGGCAGTGACGCCCTTTCTGGGGCCCTCGTCGGTGTCCACAATGTACTTGTTGATTTTGGCGGGAGCGTCGTCATCGTCCTCGTCGTCATCGTCTTCCTTGGAGTACGCCTCGATGGGCAAGATCTCCGACTTGAAGGCACCCAGAGTGACGGCGTGCTCGGCTCTTCTGTAGGATTCGGCTGCAAAAGCATCCTGCTTCTCTCTTGGAATCTTGTACTTTTCGGCAACGTTCTCGTTGGTGATGCCCATGGGGATCATGCACTTGGCCATCTCCTTGTCTTCTTGCATCTGGGTGTCGACCTTGGGGAGGGCGTCGGGGCCGTAGTTGGCAGACATCGACTCCACACCGGCGCCGATACCGCAGTCGATCTCGCCACACTTGATTTTGTTGGCAATGTCCGACACGGCCATCAAGCCGGACGAGCACTGTCTATTGATGGCGACAAAAGCGGCGGTGTTGGGGATTCCGGCGGCGAGACAGGCACCTCTGTGCTCGGAGGCACCGGCAGCACGGTTCAAGACGTTACCAACGGCAACGTCCTCAATCAAGTTGGGGTCCACGCCGGTCTTCTTCAAGAAGGCTTCGAGGAATTTGCTCAAGAGGTAGTCGGAGCCCACGTCTTTGAACTTACCTTTGCCACCTTTGGTCATGGCGGTTCTGTAGGCTCCCACAATAACCACATCGTCGGGTCTCTTTTCGAGGAGCGCTTGTTTGGAGGAGGGCGACAATTGGCCAGCCAACTGATTTAATCTGTCCATGGTGAATTTATTGAATGTTATTGGGTAAAAATGAAGGGCCGGGATTATGTGGGGACGGCGTATTTTTATAGTGAGGTATCACGTTCACTCGGGGCCACTCCGCATTTGTGGTGCAGGTCATCCGAGGATCACTGGAAAATCCGGGGAAGCCATCGGCCGAGGACAAAATGTGGAAAACAAGAACGAAACGGTGTTTTTGTGGGAAACGCCGAACCACAAATCCTCGTGGCAATTACTTCAAGCAATGCCAGCACCAGGGCTTACGGACACGGGTGGGGAACAGGGTCTTTTTCGGTAGTGAGGCTCTACTTTTGGCATTTAGCTATGATTGAATTGACAACCTATTGAGCGCTCTGTTTAACAGCCAAATGCCTGAATCTGGACAAGGTCTGTGACCCTCGGATCTCTGGCCTCTCACATGGTGGCACCCGTGCACAACCAAGCTGAGCCCGCAAACACCGGAAATCATTACCTCCCAAAGGCTAATTGACTCCGAATCATAATTGGCCAGAACGAGTGAATGAATAAAGTATGGCTCACTGCCTAGGGCATAACAAAGTTTGCAAATGGCAAAACTGCTAATAAGGTACGAGGCATTCGGTTTGGATTCACGACAGCAGAACGGTCTACGTTCTGCCGCCGGGCTAATCCGACATGTGAGCAAGTCACATGCCCATTCCTCTTCACCACGTCTTTTAGTCCGTGGCCGGGAAATTCCCAGCTACTCCTCTTTTTCGAACGAGAAAATGCCAATGAAGGGCTCGATCTTGTCCGGGTGACCCTCGGGGCACACGCCCATGTAGACCATGGAGGGGATCCCACTTTCGTCGCTGGGGCCCAAGGGCTTGACCTCCTCGAGATGAGGGCTGCCGTCGTTGGCGATTTTGGTGAAGTCGATGCGGAGCATGCCCTGCTCGTCCACCACGACAAACAACTTGTACTTTTTATCCTGCAAATCGGCAGCGTCGTTGTAGTGGATGGATCCTTGCGACGTTCCAGTCACGAGCCCCATGGTGGAGCCTATGCCCATGAGATTCGTGCCTCTGACCTTGATGTAAACGCCGCTGAGGCCGAACGGCGAGCAGTGGATCTCGAGGTCACACTCGTTGGCATACTGGAATTCAATGTTCTCTGGCACGGACGTCATGCTGTGGTTTGCGGTGCTGCTCGGTGTGCTCACTATATATACTGTACAGAGATCGCAGGCCAACCAAAGTTGGGCATTGCAAAAATGACCAATTTTTAGATCTATGGACAGGTGGTTTCCATGGCCTGGCGGAAACTTTGCATCGTAGCCTTCTTTTCTTGGTATTCGTCTTTTGCCGCCGTGAGCTTGGGCAAGCTGATGTGGAGCGTGTTGAGGTATTGGACCAATGAGATCCCACTGTGCCAGTCGCCGGCGTTGTCGTTGAAATTGCGTTCGGCCGCTTTTGCCTCCAGGACAACGTCCATGATCGACAACTTCTGCTCCTCGACCCGGCTTTTCTTGGCAACAATGAGATTGGAGTTGAAGTTGGATGCAATCTTGGCCTTTGGAGGCTCCAACGGATAGGAGATCGGCACCGTCAAGAACACGTCGACAGTCAGGTTGTCGAGCGTCCAGAGCACGGGCAAGCCGTCCCTGCCGATAGGGAAGCTCACTTTGTAGCGGGCCTCTGTCTTGCTCTCGTTGAAAAGTTTGATGTGGCTCGATAGCTTGGTGCACATTTCTTGCACCTGTATGCTTCGTTTGTGCAAGCTCTCCTTGGTGAAGTTTGATGATGCTGTGACCTGGGGAACGGCTTTGGCAGTTGTAGGCTTGGGCGGCTGCGGTTGGACGGGAGCCGGTGCTTTTGCGGCGGGCTTGGCTGCGTTCTTGAACGTGATGAACTTGACCGTCTGCTTCTTTTCCTTCAGCAAGAAGTACTCCAAGTGCTTGTTGAGCGTGTCCACCTGCGAGCGCAAGCCCGATCCGCTGACGAGCTCCACGCCCGCCTCCTGCATTTCTGGAAGTTCCTGGCCCTTGGCAAGCCGCGTGATGGAGCGGAACCCGGCCTCGATGTTCACGGAAAACCCTCGCGGGATGTTTGTGTTGAGCACAACAATGGACGGGAATGCGTCCTTCTCCGCCGGGTAGCCTGCCGGGACAGACAAGTTGAAGTTCAACAGTTCTAGGTCGTAGGGGAACTCTGGATCTGAGGGATGCAAGATGAAGCTGAGGTAAATGGGCTGCTCCGGATTATTCTCAACAACAGCGTCTAGGTGGGCTGCGAGGATGTCGCCCACCTCCTTCTTTGTAGGCTTCTTGGTCTCGGTGGGCTCTTCGCCATCTGGCTGTGCTCTGGACGCCACGAGCTTGGACACCGCCACGCCGTTGACGGTGGCGGGCGTGTGCCGTTTGATGAGCTTGATGGATTCGGCGAGACGCGCTTTGTTCGAGAGCTTGGCGGCCTTTGCCTTTGGTTTGCCCTTGGTTCTGGAATTTTCAGGCTTTCTCTTTGGCGTCTTCTTGGAGCTGCTCCCGCTGCTGTCGGCCGACTCTGTGTTCTCGGTGGACGCCGTATCATTAAAAAACCTCCTCCGAACGACCTTTTTTCCCGCTGCGGGGCTTGGGGCGCCGGACGGTTCAGACATTGGTGTTGATGGGGTGCTGAGATGCGCAGTGCATGTAGAACCCAGGTGGGCTNAAGCCGGTTTCCGGTTCGGCCTCCTCCGAACGACCTTTTTTCCCGCTGCGGGGCTTGGGGCGCCGGACGGTTCAGACATTGGTGTTGATGGGGTGCTGAGATGCGCAGTGCATGTAGAACCCAGGTGGGCTGGCTACGAAATCGGCCAAGCCGAAGCAAAATGGGCTTTTCGTGGACCGGCCCGCCGAGCCGTTTTCGTTTGTCGTATGTTTGCCTGCGCCCGCTGGCATACTACTTTCGTGGCCTCTGCTTAAATATGCAGCAGTCGCTCGCTTTTGCACCCACGCTCCAGCACCTGTCACCAGACCAACCACCCCGCCACAATGACCCAGGTCCACCCCATCACGCCGAAAATGCTCCTCAGCAGCGTTCTCTTTGCGCCCGAAATCCGCCACGCCGTGGCCCTTGTGAAGGCGATGTGCCGCAACGCAGTCGCCGCCGCTGACTCGTACACCAGCTGCATCCACGTCAACTGGATGAAGGCCGTGTGGATCCTGTCCCACCTCTCGTGCGCCGCCGGGTTTTCGCTCGCGGTGCTCTTCCCCTCGCCCGTGTGGTACTACATTTCCATCTGCGGGGCCATCTCCACCTACTCCATCTCTGTGGCTCGGCACTTGCACCAGCTCACAAAGGCGCCGGCGCCCAAGGACGAGGAGGCGATCCCGTTGGCGTCGGTGCTCAACTCGGAAAATGCGTTGTTGTTGGCGGCCGCGTGGTTGCACTGCACGTCCACGCCGTTTGCGCTCAAGTTGTACTCGTTTGCAACCTTTTCCAGCATGAACCTCCTCTCGTACGTGTTGCACGAGGTGGTGATGACCAACACCTTCACCGCGTCGTTGCTTCCCGTGTTGAGCTGCGCCGAGCCCGCGCTCTTGGCGGTGGCGTGCTGCGCAGACTACACCCTTCTGGGGGTGTACTTGCGAGAGTACATGTGCAGCAAGACCAGCGTGTTGTACGCGTTGATCTTTTCGTACATTTGCTTCAAGCGCTTGGAAAACTCCCACCTCGCCCGCGTCAGCTTGTACCACATGATGGACTTTTGCCTCCGCATCTTGGCGTACCTCCGGTGCCCCGCCGTGGTGATGAGGGTGTTGCTCGCGTTCAGAGAGGCGGTGCACATTTTGGTGCCGTTGGACTCGGACGACGGGTACACTGCCGACGGCGACAAGAGCACCGCCCGCACCCGGGCAACGTCGTTGTTTTTCGAGCCCGTGCTGATTATAAACGATATCGAGTAGTTGTCTATATGTCTATAATGTACTAGTTTGTGAGGTCGTCCTTCAACGCCACCAACCGCTCCCAGCCCTCGGAGTCCTCCCACAGCGCCTTGCCCTTGGACATGAGCGAGCGCACGCTGGTGCGGGCCTTGAACCGCCAGTCCTTGCAAACCACGTCGCCCGCTCCGTGCTTCCCCGGCATCTCGCCCAACGACTCGTACGCAGACACGAGGTCCGCGCAGGCCTCCACGGCGTCGGCCCAGAGGCCCTCGTCCGTGTCCAAGTCGGGCCTCGACGACGTCGACCGGTAGGCCTTCTCGGCGCAGTCCAAGGCCGCCCACGGGCGGCCCTGCCAGAGCTCGACCCGGCTCACAATGCGCCACACGCGCGCAGAGTGGTTGTTCACGGCGGGCAACATGTTGCACACCAAGTCGATGCACGAGCTCTGGAAGTGCGACGGTCTGCTGTCGGCAGCGTAGGGCTCCTCGACCAAGATCTGCACCAAGCGCTCCACCACGGGGACGTCGATGACCACGTCCGCCTGGGCGTCCTTTCTGATCTCAATCAACTGCCGCGTGGCGTGGAGCACGTCGTTCCACTCGCCGAGCTTGGCCGCCACCAAGAGGTAGTTCTCGAAGATGCGCCACGACCGCTTGGCGCCCTCGCCCTGCTGCAACGCGCGCTTCAACGCCGTGAACGCCTGCTTGGTCTTGTCCAACTTGAGCAACGCGCTGGCCAAGTTCAGCCACGCGTGCGAGTTGGTGTCGTCGAGCGACACGCACCGCGTGAAGGCCTCGGAGGCCAACTCGTAGTTCTCAATCTCCAAGCCGCAGCACCCGTAGAAGAACCAGTTTTCGTACGACAACGGGCTGGCGGTCAAGCAGTCTTGCATGTGCGCGAGGGCCAGCGCAACGTCGCGCTGCACGTCGCTGCCCGGCGGCGGCTTGTAGTAGAAACGGCAGAGGGAGGCCTTGGCCTTGGCATAGCGGCCCACCGCCCACGCCTTTTCCCACAACGCCGGGTCTTGGCGGATGTCGCCGAGAATGGACGTGGCACGCGCGTCCTCCGGGTGCGAGGCGATGCGCTCCTCCAAGATCTTTTCCGCGTGGGCCTCGTCGCCCACCGCCGCGTAGCACAAGGCCGCCTCGGTGAACATGTGCAATCTCTCGTAGATGTCGATTGCGGACCGCAACACGCCCAACGACATGTACTTCTCGGCCAACTTGGCGTCCATGGTCCACTGCGGCATGAGCGGGAGCTGGTGGATGAAGCGCAAGCGCGAGGACACCACGCCCACGGCGGCGGCGTCCTGTGCCTGCGGGATCATGCGGGTGTTGATGTTGATGCCCACCTCCTCGACCAACGACGTCATCTGCAAGATGGCGCGCTCCACGGTGCGCGACTTGGAGGTCTCCAACACCGAGCGCTCCCACAACGCGCGGCCAAACACGGCCCAGTTGTTGGTCTTGGTGGCGGAGTACACGATGCGGTTGACGATCGCCAGCAACTCCTCGTCCACCATGTTGTTGCCGCTGGCGGTGGTCTGCTTGATGGTGGCGAAGCGCAAGAGGAGCTGGGTGATGTCAATGTCGGACAACCTGGGCTGGTTGTTGGGGTCCAACTCGCGGAGGCGCGCGGGGATGTCGTCCTGCGTCAACGAGATGGGCAAGAGCCGCGGCTCCGCGGACTCCGTGAAGGCGACGCCGTCGAGGCGGATCTTCTTGGCGTCGCGCGCGTCGCCCGTGGCAATGTCGTCCAAGGCCTCGTACTCGGGCTTCTCCAAGAGCAAGTCCGAGTTGAGCTGCAAGCTCTCGGGCGCGCTCTCGCCGCGGTGGTTGGCGTAGAGCGCGGACTCGCGGCTGCGGGCCAACAACACCAACGACGACGTGTAGAACGTCTGGAACTTGGTGCGCTTGGCCTTGGCGCCGGTCAACACAAACTCGAGCTGCGACACCTCGGCCGCCTTGTGCAAGAACGGCGCCGCGAGGTGCTCCGTCTGCGCGTGGATGCCCGTGCGGGCGCTCTCCAACAAGAACGCCAACTGCACGTGCTTGAGAAGCTCCACGGGCGCCGCGTCCGCGGGCACCAACGTGTTGACGAGCTGCTGCTGGAGGAGCAGCGACGTCACCGCCGCGAGGATGTCCGACGGCTCCGCGAGCACCGAGAGGTGCACCTGCAACGCGCGGGCGCGCCACCAGAGAAGCGACGCGGCGACGGGCAGGCGCGCGGCGTCGAGCGCGGCAGCCGCCGCCAACGTGTCCGCCGTGGCCCGCTCGATGGTGCTGTCCGCGTCGCGCTGCACGAGCGTGAGGCCCACGCCTTGGAGCCGCTCGAACACCAAGAGCGCGAGCACCAACCAGAGCGGGTCGTGGAGCAAGTCGTACGCCATCTGGCCCTCGATGTTCAACAACCGCACAGTCTCCGCCTGCACGAGCTGCGGGTCTGCTGCCGGGAAGAGCACGTCCGCCGCGGCCGTCGCGGACTTGGGGCCCGTGTAGTTGTTCTGGAGGAAGAGCTGGAGGCACGCCACGGCGAGCATCTGGCCCGACACCGCGGGCGCGCTGGCGGCGACGAGGTCGGCGAGCTCGCCCAACACGGAGCGCATGCTGCGCGCGGGGAACTGCGCGAGGATGCGCTGCGCCTGGTCGCCCTGGAGCGCGGCGCCGGAAACCACCTGCTCGTAGTCGCCGTGCAAGAGAGTTCCCACGACACCGTGGAGGTGCTGCACCGTGGGGTCGTCGGAGGCCACCGGCGAGAGGTTTTCCGCCGGGATGAGGAGCAAAAGCTCGGCCAAAAGCGTCCGGGTCTGCGGGGCGTCCATTTCGAGCGTGGCGGGGGAAAAGTGGGTGCCGCTTCGCGATGCGCTGATGCGCGCTACACATGCGCGATGGATCTAGGTTACTAAAGGAATGTAAATGTGGGCGTGCCGCCGCGCCGCTCAGTCGGAGGTGCCGCCAAAGAACGAGAGCCGCTTCTTGTCGCCGGCCCCGCCCTCGCTTCGCTTGTGGTCGCTGTGCTTGCGCGACTTGCGCAACTTGTCCCGGATGGACATTCTGCTCATCGCCGACTTGCTGTTCTCGTCGTCAGACTCAAAGTCAATCACCTGCTCCTGGAACGAGATGGGCGTGTGCTCCGTGAGGCTCTTCTTGAACCGCGGCCGGAACTCGTCGCTCTTCTTCCGCGGCGCCTCGTCAATCTCCAAGTCCACCAACGAGACCTCGGCTCTGGGCCGCGCCTCCTCCGGCGCCGCGTACGGCTTGGCGGTGCTGGTGCCGGAGGACTCGAGAGCGGCCTCGAGCTGGATCAAGTCTCCGTCAATGGCGATCTCGGGCGGCGCGCTCAACTTGAGCGCCTCCACTCTTTGGCTCAAGTCCAGACTGTGCACCCGTGCACTACTGCCGCTTCTCAGAAGACCCTGCTTGTCGATGGCGTTCCCCCACGGGTTGGAGCCCTCTCTGTGATGCTTGTACCTTTGTCCCGCAGCAGCGCCATGGGGACTTGTCGGGTCGCAGGTCGGTTGTAGCTGTTCAAACATGCCGCCTGCAAATGGCTTGGCGCTAGCGACTGGCCCCGGCGCCACGCCCTTGTTGTCAGAACTTCGTGCTGGCCGCGACTTTTTGTAGTCTTTGACCGGAGCGTCGAAGTCCAAGAGCGGCTCCTGTGGTTTGACGTACGAAGGCGCCACAGGCGCTTCAATTTCGGCAGGCGCGCTCTCGACCAACGACTCGAACGTAATCTCCTCCTGGGACTTGTCGGAGAACCTTTGCTCAGGCGACACGAGTGGCGCCTTGGGCGCTGCTTCGTCGTTTGTGAAAATTTCATCCACCAACTTCTCAGCTCCTTTGTCAATGTGCGAGGACGCCGCTTGTTTCCAGCCAGTGGCAGATTCTAGCTCCGATGCACGAGGGAAGCTCTTCTCACCAATGTCCACGTTCGATGAGTTGTTGCTTTTTTCAAACGACGATCTTGGCAAAGACGCAGACGTGTTGCCTGTGATTGGCACCTCGATCTCCTCCAACGACGGGTACCGCTCCTCGACCTTGTCCAACTCGGAGAGATCCACGTCGGATTCTTCTGACGCAGGGGTGGCTATTCCGGCGTGCGATGAATCAGAGGCCGACTTCTGGCTGCTCTTCCCGGTTGCGTCCAGAGTGTGGATGACTGCCAGACTATCACGCGACTTCACCTCGGCCAACGACTCGCTTGACCGCCCCCTGTACCCATGCTCTAGCTCTGGAACTGCATTCAGGCCGCCCGTATCTTTTTGGCTGTTTGCAGAGCTGGCGTTCGTACCGGGGGCAATCTGCTGTTGTCTCAACTCGTACTCCTGCTGCTGCTTCTGCTGCTCATAGTAAAGCTGCTGCTGCTTGAGAAGCTGGTTCTGTTTGTCTCTTTGCATTTCGTGGAGCGCTTGGAAGTTGTAAGGGCCGGCGTGGAAGAAGTCCTCGACGCCCAAAGTCTCATAATCCTTACCCATCATCTTGGAGAGGAGCATGAGGATCTGGACAATGTTGGGCCGGTAGAGGGGCGATTCCTGGAGCATGATGATGATGAGATTCTTCAAGTCGCCGGAGTAGGCCGGGGCGGGCGGGAACTGGAAAGATGCATGAAGAATGGCGATATCTCCCGCAGCCTCAAACGGCGTGGTATAATAGCAGAGCTTGTACAAGAAACAACCAAGCGCCCAGATGTCCGAGCGCTCGTCCACGGGGAAACCACGATACAAGTCAATCATCTCCGGCGCCCGGTACTGCGGGGTGGTGTTGTACAAGATATCGTGGGAAAGAAGCTGGAACTCCTGCTGGTCCTTCGGTGGACGGATGGGGCTGGACACAGAGCCAAAGTCGCAGAGCTTGAAGCTGTGTTTGGCATCGATCAACACATTCTCAATCTTGATGTCCCGGTGCACGAGCTTGATCTTGTGCATCTCAAACACGCCAATCAGGATGTCCAACATGATCTTGAGGATCTCGGGCTCGGCGAGCTTCAGGCGGATGCGGTCGTTCATGTAGTGGAGCAACGAGTTGTTGGGGCACAACTCCATGAGCACCAAAACCTGGTAGGACCCGTCAGGCAAGCGCTCGGCGTTGGAGTCGTAGTACTTGACTATGGAGCGGGCCTTGCGTAGCGTCTTCATGACGTCCACCTCCTTGCGGAGCAAGTTGAGCCCGTTCTTGTCCGGCACCAACACCTGCTTCAAGCAGCCAATGTCGGTGCCGCTCTCCTTGGGATCCATGGACACCTCATAAATTTTGGAGAACCCGCCCGAGGAAAGGAACCGGATCACCCGGACCTTGTGGGTGCCCACAAGAAGCGAGGTTCCTTCTTTGAGCATGCTGGGTTTTGCGGGAGCCGGCGTGGGGGGTGTGGAACGGCAATTGCGGGTTTGTGCTGCCGGTCTGGGCTTGGATGCACTATAGCCGATCACTAGGCTGTACGGTCGTGCGGCGCCCGATCCCGGGTGCGAAACTACTGTTGATGCGAAACGGTGCCTTCACCTCCTATTCCTGGAACTCGGTGCCGAGAAGCTTTTCCATCTCGTCGTACGTGAACGGCACAAATACAATCTCCACGCCGCCTGCATTCTTGCTGAGCGTGCACATCTTGTGCTCCACGTACTCGCCGAGCATCGTCTTGAAGTTGATCTCGTTGTTGGCAATGTACTCCTCCACACACCTGTCGTAGACGTCGCGGAGGAGCATGCCAAGCTTGAGGTTGGGCCGGAGCCCCGTGCGGCCCGCCGTCGTCGTTGTGCTTTCTTCGAGTTTCTTCAACTGCATCTCGAGCAACACCTTGTAGAGCTTTTTCGCGTTTGCAGTCAACGACGTCAAAACGTACTTGACACCCTTGCTGCCGACAAACTTTTTGGAGCGGCCCATGCTGAGAATGTCCTTGAACGACGTTTCGACCTCGTACGTCTCGTAGGTGGTGACGTCGTGCCAGAGGAAATTGAAGTTTTTGAACCGGTAGAGATCCCAGAGGAGACTCAGGTTGATGTTGTCCGTCGACGTGACGAGCCACACGTTCGGGAGTGCAGCGAGCTGCGAGAGAAAGTTTTGCGACCGCTCGTCTCGGAATGCCTCGCCGTCAATGTTGTGAATGAGCATGATCAACTTGATCTTGACGATGCCGTTCTTGCTGCTTGGCACCATCGATTTTTTCAAGTGCGAGAGCAAGAACGGGAACACCTCAGAAACGTGTTTCGGCATCTTCACGTTGCCGTCACCTTGCTTGACCAACACAGACACAATGTCGTGGAGGACCGACTTGAGCTTCGTGTTGGGATTGTAGCCATTGATCACCATCACACCGGGCATCTCGTCGCCGTCGTTGATCACCTCGTCGTACCAGTCGAAGAGATAATTGTGTGCAAATTCCATCATGAGGTTGGCTTTCGACCCAACACCATAGAAGTTCAAGCTGTAGCCCTGGCTTAACTCGAAGCACCATTGGTGGTAGAGTCCCTGGTACATTTTGTGGAGGGCCTCTTTCTCGCGTTTGTGAATGAGCTGGCCAAGCTTCACAATGGGAATAAGCTCTTCGTAGTCAAGGGATGGTGCGTGGGAGGTGAGCGAGCTGGCAGACGGCCGGAAGCGGAGACTGTGTTGTTCGAAGTAACCTTCACTTCCCTCGAGAAAGAACGCTCTTTCGTCAGTTAGCCTGGCACTTGAGTCGAGCAGAAGCTTAATGTCTCCCAAGTGCTTCTCGATAAACCCGGGGTCTGCAATGTTGCCGTCTGCGTCGACCTCGGGAATCGGAAGCGGCTCAAACTTGGGGATTTCCATCGCACTGCCCTTTTTAGCCGTTTCTTTGTTCTTGATGCCGCTTATCGTGGGGACACCAGAGAACAGGCTTTGGCCGTTGTTTTCGAAGTTCAAGGAAATGGATCCCTTCTCCTTGCCCTCAGGCTTGTCGCTTTCCTTGGCTTTCAGATCGTTGCGGTCAAAGAAGAATTCATGATCATCCATCTGAAATATACTCGAGATGTTCTGAGTCACACGCTCCTGCTTGCTTGGGCGTCCTTTTTTCGTTCTTCGTTGCAAAGGGGTCTTCGTCGGACTTTCAGGCACCGGCGTTTCTTCATCGGACTCCAGCTGGTATGCTTTCCTTGATTTGCGTGGACTACTCTTTGGGGTTTTTGTGGGTGACGCTTTGGTCTTTGCAGGGGACCGTGGCGCCCGCTTGCGCTTCTTGGGCTGTTCGTCCTCCGATGAGAACTCCGCATCCGACTCTTCCTCAGAATCTAGGTCCTCTTCATCGTCAGACTCGGTTTTGAACTGCATTTTCTCTTGTCTGAGCTTTTCAAGAACGGCTCTTCGTTCGCTTCTTCTGGGTGTGAGCTCAATGTTTGGCGACGGAGGAGCCACGGGCGCTTTTCTTGCTTCATCCTTACGTGGTCTTCCCCTCTTCCTCTTTGGAGTTCCTTCCACCAGTGTAGGTATCGTGACATCGGGCTTTTCAACCATATTGGTGGCGTTGGCTCCGTTTTCCGTTGAAGACGCAGCCTTGCTCGTTTCAGAAACCGTTTGAGCATGTGCTTTCAGCGAAGGCTGTTTGTGTGGAGCGCCATGGTCTGGACTTGGAGTGCTTGACTCAACCTTGAGCACAGCGTGTGATGAGACATTATCAGTCAGCGCCGAGAGATTTCCAGAGTTATCTTCGGGCATTCGGGGATGATCCAAGGGGCTCAATTAATCAAAGGAGTGGAATTAGCTGCTGGTGTGATGAATGGCTGAATCAAGTACTCAAGTTTGTCTGAGCGTACTCTTCGCACGTGACTAAATGATCTGAGTGGAAAGACATGACAACTGCAACACTTGGGATTCAAAACTCGGAATACCCAGGGTTGAGTTCCAAATACAATGGCTAAAATTCCGAATCACGATGCATCGCCTTGAACTTGTTGCCGTTCTCGTGATCCAAGTAGGTCACGTGCGCTCATCGTTACCTCGATGTTGTAACTGAGAATCGAGAATTGTGTAGGTGATCTAAGCATTCAAGTTAGCTGCTCAGCCCAGCCACAGGATATAACCTACGTCCTAAAATTCACAGTCACACCCGGAAATGCTATCCTTTTGTCCTTACTGCTCCAACATGCTCTTGGTGTCTCAAGGCGAGGACAACTGCAATCGCTTGTACTGCCCAACTTGCCCATACGAGTTTCTCATCCAAGGCATCCAAATGTTCGACAGAAAAGTTCTACCCAGAAAAGAGGTCGACGACGTCTTGGGTGGTGAAGGAGCCTGGGACTTGGTGGATCAGACCACCGCCCAGTGTCCTATTGATTCTTGTGGAAATGACAAAGCATACTTTTTCCAGTTACAAATCAGATCTGCGGATGAGCCTATGACCACCTTCTACAAGTGTACCAAATGCGCTCACCAATGGAGGGAAAACTAGTTGGCTTCTATGCATTTGCAGTGTATGTTGAGACCTGCCTTTGGAGCCCTCATCCTCCATCAAGCGGAGACTTGTGACGAGACACTCTCCTTTTTAACAGCCGGCGCTTCGGACATTACCCGAACGTCAAACCAGCATTGGGATCCTGACTTGAGATCTCTCGATAATTCATCAATTTTTTTAGCATCAAGCCTCGCCTCTGAGTGATAATAAATGTTGTGCAAAGAGGGCTTGCGTCTCTTCTTTCCGTCCTGACTTTCCTCAAAAGAATCGAAGGAGGAAGCAACAAACGAGCCGGTGGGCGTTAGGTTTTTTTGTAGGCACATCAGGTTATGCTCTTGCTGGGTCTCAGACACAATGCTCAAATGGTCAGAGTTGGATGTGAAGATGCGAGGTTTCTCCATCATTTGTAAAAGGTCCATTGAACTATCGCAGCTATCCGTCGCATAGTCACTCGTACCACCTAGAGTTGACCTCTGCCCACTGCTGTGTTTGCTTGGGTCGAACATTTGCTGGTTCTGGTACCTGTCTTTGTAAAGCTCCTGTTGCTGCCTCAAAAAGTCCTCGTACGATTTGTTTCTTTTGCCTCCCACTAATCGCTGGATCGAGAAATCCTTCCGTCTCTGATTCAAGTAGTCATCTGCGTCACCCATTTTTTTCTGCTTTGGAAGTCGAACAACTCTTCGAAGATTTATAAGGGCTGGACCTTGGTTCTGCAATGCGGTATTTTCGCTCACGAGGTGATCTAGGTGTGTTTGTACGAGTTTCTGCTCCCTTTTGCACTGGTCAATTTCCCACCGATTGATAGTGAGTACCGGCCGGCCCATGGTTTCTCGCGTCGGAAGACCGTATTGCTTCAACATCATTTGGTCAAAGTGGTTCTCGAGCGAAGGACATACTTCGGGAAAAACTCTACTCATGGTGAAACCCTTAAGCCAAGCGTCACGCGAGTAGACACATGGAAATAGTTGTTTCGGCTGGAACATGCAAAGAAGATGTTTTGTCTCGGTAAACGAAGAGTGTCTCGAGAATATCAACTTGATCTGAGAAGGTAGGAGCTCGTTGCCACTCTTGGGAAGCAACCACGTGCGGCCTCGGAGTTGGAAGAGTTTTGTTCCCAGCGTGGTTGTGTGAAGTAGTTGCAAAGCTTCGCTTTCGGATATCGTTGAAAGAGGGATCGGGCAGCATATCCCAGCATAGTCCATGACGTTAAAGTCGATGCATTGCTTCACAGAGACCTCTATTTTTTTCGATTCTCCTTTCCCCACGTGCATCGTGAGCTTTCTGGGTCGGCTTGGTTGCTTGAGCGCTTTCGCTAGAATTGCACCATTTGAGCGGTCAAATTTAGCAGCAACTTCTATTTTCTCTTTGAGCCCAGAATCAGCAATATGTATTGCACATCTGAAAAATCCCGCAAAGAATGCCCACACTTGCTCGAAACCGAGAGTGGTGTCTGGAAAGAGGTACTGTATCTCCGGGTCATGTAGTGGGTACTTCCGCAACAAGCATATGGCGGCATGTATGCCCATATTGTTGGGCGGCATCTCGATAAAGGGCTCTCCTCTGTACGCGAAAGTCGAGTCGAAGTAGATGTTATCGAGCTGGCATTCGCCCAGCAAGTACGGTTGTAGCCCAGGCACGGTGTGGAGGCTTTCTCGCCACCACTGTTCTGCTTTGATGTCGCCCGTTATAAGCACTGCTCTTTTGGCATCATATTTGGGTTCGAGATCAAGGGAAGCCTCGAGGCTGCCGAGATCGGAGTCTGTTGTTTCTGTTTGTTCCACCAAGAACATACACGCGCCTGGGCAATGGTACGCCTCGACTAGAGTGACGTACACGGGCGCTTTCTGTGAATCCAGGATTTCGATGCGGGTGGCGATGTTGCTGGGCAAGGCACAGAAGTTTCTGGCCACCAGGCGATACCGCAGGCTGCACTGCATTAGTGCTTTCGTGCCCTCAGAACAATACACCACACCCTTGAAGCTTTCGTTTGCGAGACCGACGAGATGATCCTCGTGAAAGTGCGTTAGGAGGAACACAGAGGAGCCCGTGTTGAATCTGTCCACCGAGATGAACGGAAACTCCCGCAAGGTGCCGTCGAAAGAATTTGACATGCGGGCCACACTAAGACTACGCGGGTGCAAATCGATGCGACCCAGATGTAGTACAGGCTAGTAAATACCTTCGAGGATATACCGGGATAAATATTTCTTGAAAATTGCTATTCACACAGAAGGCGTTGAATGGGGGAATGAAGGTCAAGCCCGGAGGCTCCGGGGTTTCTATACAAGAATGCCGTGGTACTCGGCTCTTCTGTACTTGTATGCCAATGGTTTCCACTGCACCAAAAACCGGTTGGCAATCGGCATCACCAACTTTCCCGTCAAGCTCAACGAGTTGACACGGGCCAACGACTCAACATAGACAATTTTCGTGTTGCACAAGCCAAACACCTTCATGATAAAGTAGACGTAGGCTACGGGAACACACGTCCCGGGCCCATTGAGCAACAACACGTCGGGCGTGGGCACGGACCGTATTTGTGATAGGAGAGAAATGAAGGAGCTCAAGGTGCTTTTGACCGACAGCAAAAGGGGCTCCTTGACCTTCCGGGCCCGGTACACGGTAGCGTACACCAGTTTTCCAGTGACCTGCTCGTCCAACGCCTTGGCCTTCTGCAAGGACGTCGTGTCACCGGAAGATACCAACCATGTCCTGTTCACGTTGGTGAGGTCCATTTGCCCCAACATCCGGATCATTTCGCCCGTGTGGCCTCCAGAGCCTAGAACGATGGTGATGCACGTGTTGGGCTGGATGGACAACGGCGGTTTTCGAGCTGGCGGCGCCTGAACAGCGGGCAAGACGTACACGATGCGGGCCAAGAATAGTAGCACTGGTGTGAACGTCGCCAACACCATGTAGCAGATTGTTGTCTCGGAGACCATAGTGACGGTGGAGTGCTCAGATGGTTTACGGTGCGACTCCATATACCGATATCGATGTACCACGGTTATCGATGCAACACTGACATCGTTTCTGGTTGCACCACGAAATTTATCCCATTTCCTTATCATTCAGCCCAATTACAATCTATTTACTCCCCCATTCTCAGAACTCCACGTCCTTGGACAAAGCTTTGTACGCCTTTTCTCTCTGCTCCGCCTTCTTCTCCGTCAGTGGCTTGGCACCCTTGCCCCGGTCTTTTGCCGCCAATTGTGACATGGCTTTCGTCACCACTATGCCGATCTTGCCTTGCTCCTCCTTCGACATGCCAAACACCCGCGGCTGGCCCCAGCATACACGTATGGTCTCTTTCCCATCAGGCAAAACTAGACCAGCAGTGTTCTTTCCCTTGTTTAGGCCGCTGCTGCTGATGGCCTTGGCGCAAGCTTCTGCCGCTTCTCGCGTTTGAAAAGTGATGAAGCCACACTTGGCGTGGTGGACGATCTTGACCTGCGCTAGTGGGCCGTACTGCTCGAAGTAGTTTGAAAGCACATACTGCGGCATCTCGGGCGAGAACCCAAACACAAAGAAAGACTTCATGCCGCTGTCTTCCGGGATGTCGAGATTGCCGCCGAACGGAAGCTTGGAAATGGTCTTTGTAATCTCCTTGTTGGACACCTCGAGTGCCTTTTGCTTGGGCCGAATGGTGCCTCCCGAAGCCAACTTCGCCGAAAGCGCCTGTAGAATTGCTTCGGCTTTCTCCCTCTTTTCCAGCGCCGTGCCCTTCGCTAGCTTCTTGTTACGCTCTTCTAGCTTGTCTGCGATGATAGCCTTGACCTCAGCATTCTTCGTTGTTTGGTCAACGGCAAACTGGTTTTCGACGCCAGCCATCTTCAAGGCGGCGTCACGGATGTCGATTGGGATTCCGTAGTCCACATCGACCATGCACGACAGACAGCAGTTGCGGGCTCGGGCGCAGGTTGTGCAGAAGATGGTTTTCTTCAGCTGCCGCAACTCCTGGCTCGGGTTCCAGCGGAAAACGGTGAATGGCCGCGTACATAGTTTGCACTGTTCACCTGCCGCCTGTTTCACCATCTTCAAATGCTCTTTGTCGCCCAAACATTGGGCGCAAAGCGGGGGCATCTCCATAGTAATGTAGTGGGTGCACTGAGATGCGCCACTATACCGGAGCAGAGGTAAGGCAAAGAGGACCAAACACAAGACAACAAAGGACCGCCGTTCACCAGCAAATCAGAGTTTACTGTAAACGGGCTACGGCTTCGACTTGTGTCTTCTACATTTACACGGGGCTCGGAGGACGCGGTTCAACTAGCAACACCAACCGTTTACTGATAAGGAAGCTAACGATGGGTCGGCAGTTGGACCCGTTTTGACTTTTCAAATGAATGGGAACGTCTTGGTTGTGTCAAGCTAATTGTTAGTAAAGATCTTTGAAAGATTTTTGAGGTTGTCAGTGTTAAAAAGCTCTGTATTTTTTTTTCTACATGAGTTTTCAGGTGAAGAAATTCGTTGTTGTGTAATATGGATTCATCCTTTAACCTCTTTTGAGCCACATACCATTTCTGTGTATAGTATAGTCAAAAATTTGTCGCTGCGGGTGGCCTCTATATATACGTTTTTTTCGCGCCTGGTTACCCGGCCACTACCTGGGTGCAAATTAATGCCCTATGCAATTGTTCTATATAACTATGAATAATTGACGGCCACCAAAACGCTTTCCAAGCGGCTGAGCTGCTCTTCAACCGCGTCATTTTTGAGAGCTCGGCAGCTCAAGGCTTTCCGAATTGCGGTGTCCACATGCACATCGTACATCCAAACCTGGAGAAGCTCAGTGTTTTCTGTGGCAAAATCAATAAGGTCCGAAATTTGGCCAGCTAGCTGGTCAGCAAGAACTTTGCCCTCTGTTTTGAATTGTGGCATGGTAACCAAGACATCGAGAAGGGCTTTGTGCGTTTCAACTTCATTGCGGAAAATGTTGTCTCGCTCTTCTTCAAAGTAAGCGTTTTGTCGTTCGGCAACGGCACTTCTCAAGTGCAGCTGAATGGCATTTTTGAAGTACGGCAGCACAGCTTCCCAAAAAAATTCTTGCTCAGCCGATTGCAACAAAAGACGAGAGCTTTCCACACTGCATTTCTCACCCAGCACGGCTGCAATTCTGACCTCGCCTGACTCGTCGCTGTGTCTCCTCCATATTTCGAAGTTGAGCTGTGCATGCATTTTTGTTCCCTTCGTCAGCTTAGCCACGCGCTTGGCGACGTGAGTTGCAATGAGTCGAAGGTCCTCGGGCTCTGAATCTTGGCAGCACGACAAAATAAACGGAACCTGAGTTTGCCATTGATCCGTGATAGCCTTGATGCCACAAGACATCACGACCATCGCTTTAGTCCAGCTCGCTTGGGGAGTCAAGTCTCTGGCCGCTGACAAACGCGCGTCGGAAGCTAGCTCGAGATATGCCTCTTTGATGTGGATCCAGCCAGACTTCCGTTCGATCTCGTCAAAAACCAAAGCATGAAGAGCCGTCATTTTCTTGAACTTTTCAGAGTTGGCTTTCCAGAACCGAGCAGTAGCCAACTGAACCTCGTAGTACCTAGAAGTGAAGCAATCCTTGGAGAAGGATTCGAGCACTTCAACGGACGTGATGCTTTTCAAGATGGCTGCAGCTGCAGTTTCTAAAAATATTCTCAATGACCCGTTATTCGGAGTGTTGGATAGTTTCAATTGCCCCCTTGTCAAATTCATCAACGTGTGGAGTAAGGCGTCATCAATCTCGTGCTCGGACAAGATCTCCAAGTATGCACGTGCAAGTACCCAGTCAGTGCCAGCGCCATTGAGAAGATCGTGAAAGTTCTTGGTTGTCAACTGCAAGCATTCCTGAAGACCCTCGTCTGAGTGTCGGGCCTTCAAAAGCTCTTTTACCGCAATTAATTGTCCATGCAACCGATTTCTCGACCCGTCGGATTTTTGGAGAAGCTCCATGGCCACCTCAAGATACCTGCCTGCAAAAGTAACGTTGCACATCATTCTTGCAGACATCTCGCGGATTTTCCACAGCGGATGGCCCAACAGCTGCTTTCGAATAACACGGTGAAACTCCTGCAAGGAATGGTCCGAGTCTGAGAACACTCCCAAACTCGACAAAATCGTCAAGACTGGAATGATGGAGTTTGCATTGGAGGCATCCGGGCTTTGTATGGCTGTCAACAAAAGCTCTGCGATTCCTGGATATTTTCTGAAAAAGAAGGCAGCGTTAGTTTTATTAGAATTTCCGTCAATGGATTCAGAACCGAAAAGGCACTCCTGCAAAGCTGTGAAGAGCATAAGTGCGCCGTTTTTGATGGCCCAGGTTGGGTGATTGATGTTGGTCAATGAGAGCTTTAGAGCATCATTAATGTAGGCCTGATACCCCGAGCTCAATGCTCTCTCCCGGAATATGCTTTTCAAACAGTTGTATGAATGAACTTGCGGTAAATCCTTTGTCTCCGCTTCAGTTGCAGAATAAACGGTATTCCCAATCGTGAACAACTCTTGGAATGTGAATTTGAGGAAGGTGTCGAGTCTTTCCTTCACCTTCGACGCCGCCGTGAGAATACTTGTGAAAATAAGCGGGATACCTGCCGATCTCCGGGAAATGAGCTGCTCCCTTCTCTTCAACAAGTCTAAGTTCGACTTGAGCCAGCGGAGTGGCTCGTGCTCCAACGTGGAGTCGAAGCAGATTTCGCAGGCTTTAATGAAAGTGGGGCTCACTGAGGAGAAAGCACCGCGGTGTGAAATCTCCACAAGCTGGTTCATCAAAAGGTCGCAAATTTCCAAGAACGTTTCCTGGTCGAGCAAAGCCCACTTTTGGCTGTAGTTCACTTCGATGAGAACCCTGAGAAGATGTGCGGATTCTTTGATGACCCTCCAGTCCAGGGTATCTGACTCAACGGGGCCCACATTGAGATTGTGATTGGAGACCAACGCAGGTTTCATGTTATCCCAAGACTCTTTGATTGTTGTTATGAGCAGCACAGCAATTGGCCGAAAATACTCATGATGCCCGGAAATTAGGTCTGAACTTGTTGCGGAAAGAATTTTCGCGAGCGCAGTCAAGTGGCCATGGACTGCTTGGCTATTTGCCACCGTGACATCGTTAACCAAACGGTCGACCAACGCAAAGTAGCGTGTCAAGTCGTTCTTTTGGTAGAGCTGCGCGAAGCACAGCATAAGTTGTGCCATGGCGTCGCTTTGGCGTCCTTTGAGCGATGATAACAATTTCATTGAATTGGCGAGGTAAGTCTCGTTTTGGAGCGAGGCGATGTAGGTGTACGGGCACTCCAAAATGATGGAGTAGGCGCGAGAACGCACATCCTCATAATTGTTGGTGGTCATTCGGAGTAGCCTGGCCGCAAAATACGGATTATAGATTTCAATGATGGGGCAAGCAGGCGCCCTGTGTTTTTTTCGCAAATGACCATCAAAGCCGAACTCAATGAGAAATGAAAGTAGATCGGCGGAGAGAATCAACTGATGGTATGACGAGTCTGGAAGAAGCTGGCTCACAGCATAGTCGTAAAGCCTTTGCACAAACAGAGTGACGAGGCGCAATCCCGCGTCGACGTTGGCGGCAGAGCTTTTCTTTGACCGTTTTTGTTGAGTGTCATAAAAGTCTCTCAAGTTGATGAGACTCTTTCTCAATGTGGAGAAGAAAACACCTCTAGACTCGGGCGAGTTTGACTCCTGAAAGAAAATCGAGAGTGTGCTTTTGTCCAGAAGAATATCCAAAGTCTCTGGCCGAGGGGCGTTTTTCGAGCCCAAGCCAAGACAGAGAATAGCAAATGCGTCTTCTCTGTAGCTTCTGCTCTTGTGAGTAAGTAACTGCTTCAACTCATCAAGCGTCACCAACTGAAGAGCTACAGGATCGTTTCGGGCTGAAATCGAGTAACCCATCTTCAAAAGTGGTAGAAGCAAATCGATGGAGACATCACGGGACCGCATCTCCTCCATCCAGATCCCAAATGCCGGTGGGCAGCTCGAGAAAAGCGTGGGCAAAAGCATCGATATTATATTCGAGGTGTAGTCCTGTTTGGGCAAGTAGGAGTTCACTTGACTCGACCACGCAGAAACGTATTCTGCGGGGGCTTTGGGGTTGTGAAGGCGAGAGTAGTACGCTGCAAACGCTTTGGCAGCGGCGTTGGCCGTCACGTCTGACAGCATCGCCTCCAAGCACTTGGTGGGAAACAGTCCATCTCTGAGGAGAGTGTGGACAGTGCAATCCACTTCCCTGATGATCCTCTCGGATATCAGGAAGAACGCCTTTTGGTGCGACGGTGCTTTCAAGAGCATCTCGACCCAGGTTTCTGCCACCGCCGTGTTGTTCGCATCTTTGCATAGCGTGTTGACGAAAACCAGAAGCTTCAAAAGAAGGCCGTTCACTGCACTTGCAAAAGGCCCCGAACTGGAATTGTATACGCCACATACGTAGCTGAATAGCTCTGCTAGCTGCTCGCTATATGAGTCTAGTAAATTTTCGGCCAGCTTCCATGTGTTGCGCCTCTGAATTTGGATAGCTCGGGTAAGCCACACTGTGAGAGTGTCGACCGCCAAGATCGTATTTTCATCGATGGCACGGCTGGAAACTAACGCATGGGATAGTTGTGGGAAAAGGTCATAGAAGTGGTCCAAATTGCCCGAGTTGTCTGGCTTCAAGGCCATTAGCTCTTGTTTGATGGTGTCCAACTCCATGTTGAAATGTTAGATCGAGCCTGTTCAGAGATGAGCATCACGCGAGTATCCGAGATCAGGCAAAGAAATAGACGTGGGGATAATTCTTAACAATTTTCGGGAAAAACAGAAAAGCTACAATTGAATGAAAGAACCAGAATTCGGTACTTTTTCCACTGCCTGATTTCGACGGCTCGATATGCGCCTCATACCGACAATGTGCTGGTACATTCCGGTGCTCGCCCCGGTAATATAGCTCGGTGCGGCCACAACACAATCTACTCCCACCATCCCACCCAGACCCGCTCGCTCAAAATGGCCACGAAAAGCCCCAAATTGACGTTGTCCCAGCAAGTCTGGAACATGTACTACCATCACTTCCCCTTTTACATGTTGACGGGGCCCGAGGGAATCCTCTTGCACTTGGTGATTCTTTCCTTCTTCTGGTTCGTCGCCTACGGGCTCTATAGCGTGCTTCCCACGTACGTTCCGTTCATCTTCTTCAGAGGCTACTACTACTTGACCGGCGGAGAGTTCAAGTAATTTAATATATGGGTATTTGCACGTTATCGTGGCTTGTAGGGCTGTTTTCCATAGCCGAGAAGTATGTTCAGATCAGCTGACACCAGCGGCAACGATAACACTGTTGCTTAGTTCGGCCCGTTTGCCAAAGACCTTTTTCCCCGTTCCTCGAGATTTAAGTATTAAAGTCACTTTTTTCTCGAGTTCGGAGTTGACATGTTGGACTCATACACGTCCGTGTACGCGGTCTACGTACTATTGTGCCCACCATGTACAAACGGCCCAACGCCCCGTTCAAGGCACCCCGGATGGCGTCTACGTCAGCTCCGCTGGCGAAGAACGAAACCACCCTTTTTGTCCCCGAAAGCCAGTCCCCGGGCAATCCCACCACCAACTCGCAAACTGCAGTTGCCAAACCTCTACGAACAAATGCTTACAAAAGACCCCGCTTATCAATTAACAACAGTCCACAGTCACTGTCACAACCCCAGGCACTGCAGCCCCATGAGAACAAAAGACTTGATCCTCCGCAGGCGCCAGGGCTGTCGCTGGAGCTGACTGCAAAGTATTTCACAGTGCAATGGCGAAAACGCTCCAACAAGAAGAACAAATCGTGGGATGGCGATGGGTATATTGCTGTCACGGGAAGCGGCATCATTTTCAAGATCCAACAAGCGGAACACTCTTACAAACCTGCCGGCAGGTCTAAGAAAACAGACATTGATGGTATTTTCTCGGTTGGTATCTACGAACTTGAGGTCGATGGCCCAACCTCCAAGGCAGAGCTCTTTAGTGACGAAAAGGTGATTACAGAAGAGCCCACGCCACCCCCAAAAGCCTCAGTACAGCTGCTTATCACAGGCTCAGGCTCTATAGTTCAAAAAGTGGTGAGGAAAGGCGATGTTTCGGCGCCTGAAGAATCACCTCGTCACGACGAGATTGAGCTTCCGTCCACAAACACGCCTGATTGCAAAAAAGTGAGAATCGACCCAGACCTAGCCTCTTTTCTTCGGCCACATCAGATTGAAGGCGTAACATTCCTATATGGATGTTTGATGGGAATCCGCAACAAACAGCACTGTGGTGCAATCTTGGCTGACGAGATGGGCTTGGGCAAAACATTGATGACAATCACTGTCATCTGGACCCTTCTTCGTCAAAGTCCATTCCCGAACGAGAAGGGCCACTTGAAGAAAGTTCTCATTTGTTGCCCGCTAACGCTCATAGGCAACTGGGAAAAAGAGTTTGGTAAGTGGCTCAACAAAAACCGGATTGGTGTTCTTTCGCTCAATGGGAAAAACCAGTCTGCTGCCAGAGATAAAGCCGACATTGTGAACTTCGGCAAAATGAACGTGTACCAAGTGTTGATCATGAGCTACGAAAAGGTGCTATCTACCCGGCAAGAGTTGGCCACAGTGGACATTGACTTTCTCGTCTGTGATGAGGGCCACCGGTTGAAAAGCGCCTCCGCGAAAGTGTTGAAGATCTTGAATGATATCAAAACCGCAAAACGACTCGTCTTGAGTGGCACGCCGATACAGAACGATCTTTTGGAGTTCCATACCATCATCAACTTTGTCAATCCCGGAATTTTGGGTACAGCTCAAGAGTTCCAGAAAAACTACCTTCGACCAATTTTGAGGTCCAGGGACCCAGCATGCGTGGATAAAGCCGTTTTGGATGAGGGCAAACGCCTATCTACGCTGTTGATTGATACCACAAAGCAATTCATCCTCAGAAGAACAAAGAGTGTCATTGAGGAATTTTTGACAAAGAAAACAGACGTACTCCTTTTTTGTCCACCTACGCTGCTTCAAAAGAGGCTTTTTGATGCGGTGTTGACTAGTTCGAGCTTTAGTTCAATTTTGGACTCAAACCCACGGGAAGCGTTAGCTATGATCAACGTTTTTCGCAAAATTTGCAACTCGCCCTCTCTTCTTGCTTCCGACAAGTTTTTCCAGTCTCTTCGACAAACTTTCAAGAATCCGTCTGCAGATTTGGACCCGGCATCAATCTTCAAAAATACCACGGGCAGCAAAGTGAATGTGTTAATACCGCTATTATGTGAAATACGTGAGGCCAGCGAGAGAGTGGTGATTGTGTCGAATTACACACAAACGCTCGATTTGCTAGAGCAGATTCTTCAAAAACTCAATTTCTCGTCTCTCCGATTGGATGGTACAACACCCCAAAAGTCTCGAATTCATTTGGTGAATACTTTCAACAAAAAAGCTGAGCATGACGCTTTCTTGCTTTCTTCCAAAGCCGGAGGGGTGGGTCTTAATTTAATTGGTGCTTCACGTCTCATCTTGTTCGATAATGACTGGAATCCACTGGTGGATTTGCAGGCGATGGCTCGGATACATCGTGATGGACAGGAAAAGCCGGTTTTCATTTACCGTCTTTTCACTACCGGTGGAATCGACGAGAAGATCTTTCAACGGCAACTCATGAAAAACAATCTCAGTGACATGTTCTTAGACGAGGACTCAAATTCTGACCTGAACATCTTTGACTATCACGATTTGCGCAATATTTTTACCGTTATGGACACGAACTGCAACACTCATGACTTGATCGAATGCGACTGCAAGGGAAACGGTGAGGATATCGTTTTTCTGAAAGTGTCTGTGGATGAAAGTCGAGCGCTTTCCAAAGAAGGGTCAGAATCAGAGTGCGAAGGAAGTCAGAGTCTGTTTTCCTCCTCTCCAGGTTGGATGAGTGCTTTGAAATACAAGGCTTTGGACGATACGAGCGTTGTGAAGAAAGAGGCAATCCGGTCTGCTCTTTCTCGTTACAGACACTTTGATCCGAAATGTTTTACAAAAAAGTCAGATACGGGAGATTTGATTCTAAACAATCTACTCACGAAACCAGGAAACGGTTTAAGTTTTGTGTTCACCCACCAAGCGTGATACAAATCGCATGACAACTGCCCCTATGCAATCTCAGGTCCTGCCCTCAACGCTTGTTGTATCATCATTGTTCTGTTCCTTGGAGGCCAATTCTGCGGTGCTGGTCCCGTCGTCCTCGTTTTCCGACAAGTCCTCAGCTGCTGGGATAGCTTGAGATTTCTCGGCGTCTCTGACCTGATCCGTGCCGTGTGGGAGTCTTTTGTTTGTAATAAACACACACGCAAAGACACTGATGGCTGCAAACCCGAAATTCATGTAAAATGTGTTTCTTATGGCTTTCATGAACTCTTGCTTGACGAACTCCTTTGTGGCTGGACTAAAGGATTTGATCATATCAGGTGATTTGATGAGCAGACGCAACTCATAAGCCTGGAGCTCCTGTTGAATGGCCGCAGACTGCTTGGCTACCGCAGGACCAATGTTGTTCACGAACGTGGTGGTGTAGACCGTGTCGGCAAGAGTCGAAGCAAGTGCTCCGCCGAAAGAGCGGAGAAAGTTGAAGAAGGAGGTGGCCATGATGACTCCCCCTGGGGTCTTTGGTGCCGTGATCTGACACGCAATGATAGTCGACTGCATTTGCAAGCCAATTCCAACACCCAAAGGAATTAACAAACCAATTCGTTTGGAGGAACTCGAATGAACTTCAAGTAAAGTGACTAAACCGCATCCAACGAAGCCGATAATAACACCGGCGAGAGCAAACGGTTTGACAAAAGTGGTCTTCTTGATCAAAATTCCTGTCGGAATAGAAGATACGACCACGGCAATGATCTGGGGCAACAAATCCACACCTGATTTCCAAGCACTGGCCTCCCTAACAACCTGGAAATATATCGAGAGATACAACACACTTGAAATGAAGTATGCGAAGGCACCAAACATTGTCAAAGCGGCCGCAAACGTTGGGAAGGACTTGACCACATCAGGTGGAACAATTGGGGATTTCGAAAAGTAAAAGTTCCAAATGCAGAAAGCAATGCACACAGCCCCTCCCAAAACGAAACACGAGACCACGGCTCCAGAGTGCCACGAATATTGGCTGCCTGAGCCAAACGTCAAGGCCAAAAGGATTAACACCAACCCCGCAGTCATCAAAAATGCACCAACATAGTCAATCAACAAAAGCTTTTCACGGATGTTCGTCTTGGATTTTGGAGGATTGAACGAAAAGATGAATGCAGCAGTGGCCAATCCGCCGATTGGCAAGTTGATGTAGAAGCACCATCTCCAGGAAACGTGAGATGTGAAAGCGCCTCCAACCAATGGCCCCATGACCGACGCAACCGCAAACACAATACCAACGAGAGCCATTGCGACGGGCCTCTTGTGAATTGGTAAGATCTCGGTGATGACAATAAAAATGGAGGTTTGGATTCCTCCGCCTCCAACACCAGCCAAGACCCTTCCTCCAATGAGCACGTTCATATCGTTTGCAAGTGCACACATCAAAGAGCCAGCTTCAAAAAGAATGATGGCAGCAATCATGGTGCTCTTTCTTCCAAAAATGATTGACACTTTTCCCCAAATGGCCACCAACGCGGCCATACTGATGAGAAACCCGGCAGTCAACCAGCCAATCTGGTTATTGGCGTTGAACTTGTTTCCCACGGTGGAAAGAATGGTCACGACAATGAGCTGGTCTAAGGCAAACAACAAGAGACAAAGGTAAAGCGACAATAGGGTGAGGATCAATTTGACGCCGCTGAGATACATGTCTTCTCTTCTGGTTCCATCGCCTGCGTCAGCCTCATAGTACTCGTCCTTCTTTGCGGGCTCCGCGTCGAGCAAAGACTGCTCCTTGTGTAAGCTCATTTTTCTTGCTCAATGCCGCAAACATTGAGGGCAGAGTGGCTGCCTTTTATAATTTGATATTTTCGTGATTGACGGATGCAATGCAGCCTGTGGGGGCTAATCTCATGCGTGCAGAAGGCCAGTGGCAAAGATCCGCGTCGCAGCCAAATTGACACAAGCGTAACGGTACTCGACCTTTCGCCACCATGTTCAAATGACACGCAATTGGAGAGTCAATTCTTTGCTGATAGCCTGATCCCGCATCATGAGTGTCAACCATACAGTAATTTTCTCGAGTTCGTGGTTTTTTTTTTGCTCCTGACAAGTCAGCCGCGGACGGAGCTTGCCATTTTGGGCTTAATCTCCGCATCGCTTGCGCGGGTCGCTCAGAGGCGTCTCGCACGGAGCTAACGGAAGGAAACGGACGCTCGGCAGCATGTATGCAGCTCCGTGCACAGCTTGCCTGAGGCCCGGAGAGGCTGATCTATGACCGAGTCCAGGCCAACATTCAATTGGACTGTAATTAAGTATTCTATATTTATCAACCCCTCTTCATTCTGGCCTCTGCTGCTCTTGCTCGCTGCTCCCGCATAACAGCCATCTTTTGCGCAGCGCTCAATCCACTTGTTTCGGGAACACTGCTCAAAACGGTTCCGCCGAGTCTGTTCCCGGCGCCGTGCCTGTTCTTTCTGAGCGAAAACTCTGGCTCAGGATCCGCGGTCAAGGCCTCCTCCATCAACCTCTTCTGCTCTTTCGCGTGTTCCTGCTTCTCCTGGGCCTCCATTTCCGCGATTTCTTCGCTCGTTTTTGGTGCCCCCACCTTTGCTTCATCCCAGCTGCAGTAGTCTTCACCCAAAGAGCCGCGGCAAATTTGAAAGGTGTGCACAGCTTGCTTAGAAGTGGCGATTTCGTAGGCCGTCTTGCCGCCCGAGTTTTTGATGGTTGGGTCCGCTTTCAAATTCATCAAAAGCACCCGGACCATGTGATGCAAGCCCTGTGCCGATGCCGCATGCAACAAAGTGGGGGTGTGTCCATATTGCTGAGCTGGGGTGAGGGCCATGTTCACATTCAATGCATTATTTTTCAAATAACTGATCATGAGTGGAGCTTTGGATTTTTTCAAAAGCTGTATTAACTCTTTGGTGTGGATGTCTGACGGCAGCAATTGCACTGGCTCTGGGCTTTTAGTGGCGGTTTTTTCTTTGACTGGCTTTTCAGCCTTGGGCTTGCTCTTTGGTATGTCAAAAGCCAGGATGTATGTGAGTTTCGTCCAAGCGCTCTTGACTTCTGAAAGCGTGGCTCTTTTCGTCGTAAATGGAAGAGACTTGATTCTCTTGTCTTGTGAGCTGAGTGGCGCTCCTTCGTAGCCAACCAAGATTTTCCTGCTGGCTGCTCCGGTGGCTCTGATAAACACATGCTCCGCCGTATTGAGGTGAGACTTCCACGCCTGGAGCAAGTCCCGCACCTCTTTTTGCAAAGCCTGCTCGTTATATCTACGGATACTCGATCCTGCAGAGTTTGCCTTACCATGGGCGTTGTCAGACGCACTTTGGGACCCACCCTGTTTTCTTCTTGTGGTATACCGGTGGAAAGTCTTAGACTCCGCCACAACCACCTTTTGCATGCGGATGCTTTCCTTTTGGTTCTGAGCATTTCCCTTGATGTTTGCGGGCTGGTGCGAGACAACTGCCCCGGCAAAATGGCCACCACCGATCATTAAGATCACGGAGTGACCACTCTTGGTAGCTCCGGTATTGAACTTCCGTAATGCCGGGACCACGTTTCCGGAGTCGAGGGTGTCGACATCAAACACTGCTTTGTAGATTCCGAACGCTTTGCTGGGCTCCAAAAGGCTCGACTTAAGCAAGAGAAAAGGCGATTTTGTGTTCATGTGGCTCGCACTGGACTCTTCGTCCTCGGCGTGCTCGTTGGTGGAGAGCTTCTCGAAGATCGTCAGCATGTTGCTGCTCTCGGTCTCTGAGTCAGAATCTTCCGACCCCGAGATACTCTCCATCGATTGCGTCTCTAGCAATTCCTCAAACTCATTCTCTTGCAATGGGCGTAGGCCGTTCACTGCCCGTTTCAAGTTCAAGCGGTGCAAGTCGGACTTGTAGTGTTTCGTTCTTTCTGCGCTTGATGCTGCGGAGCTGACCTTGAGTCCACATGTGGTGCATTCGTCGGTGCTTTTCACCAGGGTGATTTGGCCTTCAGTGGAGACATCGGCTGGTTGCACGACGCTGACCACAGAAGATGAGTCGTCAAATTGTAGGAGATCTAGCGAGTCGAGGAACTCGGCACTGAGGCCAAACAAGTAATGGTCCAGCTTATCCATGATGTAGGTAGTGGCGAATAGTGACCAAAATGACGGAAAGATTTGGCTGAGTCGCACCGCCGATGTCGCACAGATGTTGCTGCAACAATCCATTAGTCATACCAATTGTGGCAAACTGAAAAAAAAATAAGGAAAGAGCAAAGCTTGTGCTCTTTATGTATTAGTCTTTCTGTTTTCAGTCGGAACAGAAATGATACTATTCTTGCGAGATATGTTCGTTAAGATTCTGATTCTGTCGAGTTTTCGTCATAATTGAGTAAAATGCTTGACTTTCGTGAAAAAAGTACGAAACTAGACGGCCATTATACAGATCGCGCCTTTTAGCCGTTTTCTATTATGGTTTTTCGCTTCATAGTTGCCTATTGTCTTCCCTCTTCAATTACTTATTGCAGCCCGATACGGTGGCACTCCTTGAGGAAGTGGCCCACCTTCTCTGGCTTCATGAACGGATGAGTTCCGTGGCCAAAGTTGATGATGTAGTTTTGCTTTCCGCCACCAAAGCCCTTGATCATCTGCTCCACCTTTTGCGTGATCACCTCGTCGGAGCCGTACATGATTCCTGGGTCCAAATTACCTTGCAAAGTGATTCTGCGGCCATTGACAACTTTCACGGCGTCTTCTGGCTTGTAAAGCCAGTCGAGAGAAACCGTGTCGTAGCCAGACTCACACAAGTCGTCCAAGGCATACCAAGCGCCTTTGGCGAACACAGTGAGTGGGATCTTCTCGGAGACACCCAACTCAACAAGTCTCTTGGGAAGCTTCTCGGCAATTTGGCGCAAGTATGGCAAGCAGAACTCGTTGAATTCGTGCGGGCCCAACTCACCGGCCCACGACTCGAACACCTGTAACATCTGGCATCCGGCCACAACCTGCTGAGCCAAAAACTCGATACAGGCGTCGGTGGTGGCCTGCAACAACTGGTGGGCCTGGGTGGCGTGTTCGTAGATCCACTCCTTGGCGAATCTAAACATCTTGGAGCCCTGGCCCTCGGTCATGTACACCAACAACGTCCATGGGGCACCGCAGAATCCGATCAAGGGGACACGGCCTTGCAACTTCGTTCTTGTGAGCGTGATGGCCTTGAACGCCCAGTCCAAGCTCTTGAGAATGTCTGGCTTCATGATAACGCGGTCCATGTCCTTAACAGACCTCAAAGGGTCGACGAAAACGGGGCCTTTGCCTTCGACCATCTCGATCTCAAAGCCCATGGCCTGTGGAATCACGAGAATGTCGCTGAAGATAATGGCGGCATCGATCATGCCGTCAAAGTGCTCGATCGGCTGAATGGTGATTTCGGCGGCGATCTCGGCGTCCCGGCACGTCTCGAAAAAGTCCCGCTTGCCTTTGACCTCGTGGTACTCGGGCAAGTATCTACCGGCTTGTCTCTGTCGGTTAGCAAAAGCAATTGGCCCGCAAAGTCACTAGACATACCATGATCCAGATTGGAGGTCTTTCGACCTTTTCGCCCTTGGCGGCCCTCAAGATAAGGTCGTTTTTCAATGCTGGGAAAGTCATGGTGGGCGAAAAATTCAGGTGCTCCACGCAAAAGGAGACTCGGTGCGGTACGGGTTTGCCTGCCAAGAGCCTAAACGAAAGCTAATTTGCAGTCAGAGAGTCTATACACTGGAAGCGGGCCAAGGGCAGGAGGACCGTTACCAAACAGCTTATTGGCTCTCTTTTTTTTTTCTCGTATTTTTTATCTTGTCTGGTCGATATCGGCATGCTCACCCGTGGGTCCGATTATCTTTTCTCACTACCACACCTCATCCTTGCTCATCTGGCGATAGCACAAGCCCCACCCACGAAATGGCCTCAACAAGCGTTTCGTCCGAGCATTACCGCAATGGCGTGGCCGACCTGATGTCGAACCGGTCTCGGAGGAATTTGCCCAAGGCCTCTCAGTCGAACTGGTTCACCCGTACTTTCCGCTCGCTCTTTGGCTACAGAAAAACGTCCTTGACTGTCTTGGTGTTCGCCGCCTTGCTTTTTTCCGTGATTCTCTCTGTGATTGACAACTCCTTGGACTTGACCGTGCCTTTGCCCACCGATAAGCTCGAAAACGCCGTCTTGGACTATTCTTGGGCATCGCTTCAAAAGATTGGGGCGTCCGAACACACCTACACTTCCAAGAACAACGACCGCGTCCACGATTTCTTGGAGAAGGAGATTCTCGAGCTTGTGCTGGAGAAGAAATACATGGAGTACGACAATGATCTCAACTACAAGAACAACATCTTGTATGCGGTCAAGTACTTGTCGTACAACTCGGTGTCCTACTACGAGAGCAACAACTTGTTGGTACGCATCAATGGCTCCGACTCTTCGTTGCCTGCTCTCTTGTTGAGCGCCCACTACGACTCTGTGCCGTCTTCCTTTGGTATCACGGATGACGGAATGGGAGTGGCCTCTATGATGGGTCTTGTCAAGTACTTTGCCTCCAAAAAAGTCGGCCAGCCCAAGAGAACCATCATCTTCAACTTCAACAACAACGAAGAGTTTGGCCTCTACGGTGCCAACGCCTTTTTGTCCCACCCATGGTTCTCCTCAATTAGATACTTTTTGAACTTGGAGGGAACCGGCGCCGGCGGGAAGGCCGTCTTGTTCAGAGGTACCGACTACGGCATCGTGAGCCATTTCAGCTCCGTGCGGTACCCTTACGCTACATCTTTGTTCCAGCAAGGCTTTAACAACGAACTCATCCACAGTGAAACAGACTACTCGGTCTACAAGACCAAGGGAAACATCCGTGGTCTTGACTTGGCATTCTACAAGCCAAGAGACTTGTACCACACTGCCGGAGACAACATCAAAAACATCGACATCAAGTCCTTGTGGCACATGTTGTCTAACGCCTTGGACTTTACCAACCACATGGTCGAGGGCGCCATTGACTTGGACGATGAGGCTCAAAACACCAACTTTCTTAACAAAAGCTCAGACTTTGCCGCGTACGCCTCGTGCATGAACTTTTTCTTTTCTGCATCGGTCTCGGCTGTTTTCGTGGTGAACATTGTGGCACTTGTGTTCCTTCCGGTCTTGTCGCTTTTGCTTCTCATCACCATCTTCAATTATAAAAAGGACTGGTGCTTCAACTTCACGAATGTCGTGAAATTCCCAGTCTCGTTTGCTTTGTCCACGGTTTTGTTGAGTTTTGCAACCGACGTGCTCATTATTCCAAGCAACGCGTTTTTGCCAAACAACTCCATTGGCGTGCTCATGGCAACTATGTTTTCCGCCTTTTTGTTGTTTAACTATCTCTTTTTGAACGGTATCAACGCTCTCTTCAAGCCTTTGAAGGGCCACCACCACGACGAAAAGTTGATTGTTTTGCTCGAAACCTCGTTGCTCTCGTGGATCGCTCTCGTTTATTCCACGGTGAAGCTCTCAAAAAATAGAATCGGTGACGACCACACCGGCGAATTCTATCTCACCATCGTTTTTTGTTTCCAGAGTTTGGCCTGCATCATTGGCCTCCTCAGCTGGTGCTTCACCCGTTCTCCAAAGAGAGCAAACAAAATCAAGGCCCAATCCAATGGAGACACTCAGCCTTTGTTGGGTCAAAACGACCATGAAGAATACGGCACTCAGGATGATGGGTCTTTGAGTGGCTCTTCGTCTTTGATGCTGGAGGATGATGATCATGAACAATGCCAAAGACCGAAGTCGTGGTCTTACGACTGGCTACTCCAGTTTTTGGTGGCGGTGCCTGTTGCATCCTTCGTCGTCTACAATTCGGGATTTTTGATTTTGAACGGCTTTAACAAATCCATTCAAGAGTCGCTCCAAGCACAGGAGTTAATATATCTCTTCTTGAAAGGATTTGTGATTGTCTGGGCTCTCATTTTCATGCCTTTCATCTTCAAGTTGAACAGAATCATGGTGCTTGCTCTCGTGGTCGTATTGATTCAAGGAATTGTTACGATTGGACTGAGACCAGCGTTCGACGTGTCCAATCCCTTGAAGTTGAGATTCTTGGAAACCGTCAACCTCCACACCAACCCGCCAACGAACGTTGTGTCTGTGAGCGCGCGTCTGATGCCTTTGGTGGAAGAGATCTTGCAAGACATGCCTTCTTTCAAAGACAGTGGCAGTGTCTTGAAGACGCAAAGCCTAGGCGACGGAATGCTGCTCTACTCCTGGAATTCAAGCTTGTCTCCTCGTTTGCTTTCTGGAGAGAGCAAGACGAAGCGTTTCTTAAACATTGAGGTTTTAAAGGATTCCACTAATGCTCCTGCCGGCTCATTTGGAATGTTGACCGGAGAACTCAAAATCTTCGTGCCAAAAAACCGAAACTGCAAAATCACATTCAGTGTTTCTGAGAGTGCAGTCAAGATCCTCGGAGAGCAGAACAAGGAGCAATCCCCTGTCAGAACAGTAACGATCTACCAGGATACATCAGCCAATGGCACCGACTACAGCACCAATGGCATTTTCCAGGAGTCTTCGAGAGACTCCAAGGGGAACTTGGTTTACAAAGACTCGGACGGTATCAAACAGTTGCAGCTCAACAAACTCGATTGGGACAAGCCATATCACGTGGGCTTTCAATGGGTGCCCGAGCTCGCGGAATTGGAGGAGGGAGCGGAGCAAAAGGTTGATCTCAAGAAATTGGGAGTCGAGGTTGAATGTTACTGGAGCGATCTCAGCTATGTGGTCGCAGAGGGACAGGACGAAGCACAAAGCACAATTCCAGCTTACAACGAGTTGTTGCACTACTCGCCAAACTTTGTCAGCGTTGCGAACAGGGATCGCGGGTTGCTTTCTGTGAAGAAATATATCGAAGTATAATATAGCTATGTTGTTTTATAGCAAACCCAAGCTTCAACGATCAAATCAGAAACATCAAAAAGTAACGCATTTCCTGTGCATGAAAGGCAGGACCTCCAGATGTCCAATGTTCAGATCAAGATAAGTAAAAAATAATGCGATTTCTGTGGATCGAACACAGGACCTCCAGATCTTCAGTCTGGCGCTCTCCCAACTTAGCTAAAACCGCGAAGAACCAATGCCGGGACTCGAACCCGGAATCTTTTGATTAGAAGTCAAATGCGCTAACCATTACGCCACACAGGCGGTCTTCGCTTAAAGAGATGCTGTGGTTTGAAGGGTTCTTAGAACCACAGCCTTTGTCAATGGATCAAACGCAAGCCATAATCTGTCGCAGTCCCTTTACTTGAGTTTAGTCTCACAGGTACTTCCAGCAGGCCACGCCTGGTTCAGTATACATGAACGGGGTCGCCCCTGGGCTTTCAAAACAGCACCAGGTAACCTCGTAATAACATCTTGGGTGACGGCTCCACTTAACAATGGCTCTTCGAAAGTGAAGCTTTAGTCTCGAATGTGGTTCCATATCAAAACCGCGTTACCACACTCAAGCCTATGAAAATTGATGATTCATTTTACACAAGTTGTACGGTGCTTCATCAAGGAAGGAGCCTGTATTATTCGTCGAAGCATCATTGATATTTTGAATTGTGAAGATCGTTACCGCGGCACAACATAATAAATTTCAATGAAAAGTCTTAGTTTGCAAACTTTCGTACTCCACGATGTATATCAGCACAGTTGATTTTTTTTGAAATAAGGAGGGTTGGCCGAGTGGTCTAAGGCGGAAGACTTAAGATCTTTTGGACTGTTGTCCGCGCGAGTTCGAACCTCGCATCCTTCATTATTCTTTTTGCGATTTAAGATTATACACTTCTAACCTTTAGCTACAAGATATATTCTCTGTCCATTCATGTTTTTTTTGGCCATTTATTTTTCTGTGCCCCCAATTGTCAGTTGTTCCCGTTGCCCTGTATGGGCGCAAATAAACTACCCCGCAATTCGCCCAACTGCCAGTGAGTACTGTAGTACATTTGATGTCGAGGTATACATCGAATTTTAGCCCTGACCGCACAATTAAGCGCAATTGCAATCTGGTTGCTGACTTTAGTCAATTTTCTGTTGAGCAATAGAATGCTTCAGAACCCAAGCGCACTACACTACGCACTGTGAATCACAATCGAAAAACCTAGCCTTGCCAATTATCAAGTGGCCAATGACATAATTGTCCACAAAGTCCAGAATGATTCGTGTCGTCATTTAAACTCACAAGACCCCTGGCCGCTGCACAATTCGCCGCACCAAGGCATTTAGGGCCACACTCACGTAAGTTCGCATAGCGGCTCCTGTACTCATACGGTTGCGGTGCGAGTCGATTGCTAACACCACCGCAGATCGTGACGGCGGTCGGGGTACATAAATAGCGAGCCCGAACCACCTGAAATTACATCTTTACATAGAAACCACACAAAAAGGTTACTACAAATTTGAAACCACCACAACGGTCTTTCTCAAAAACATCAATTGAATCACATTGCAAAAATGGTTGCCCCACACAAACTCTTCCACAAAGGTGCCGACAGCGACTTCGTCATTTTCATTGAAGACCCAGAGCTTGTCCAGAAATACAAGGGTGGCGACAGCACATTGCCCTTGATTGACATTGTGTCCATCTACAAGGTGTTTGTCAACAGACAAGGTGGTGTTGAGGGCGTCTTGGACGAAGCCTCCAAGGAAGAATTGGAGGCCGAGTTCGGCCCCAAGGCGAACGTGGACGTTGCCATCAAGAAAATCTTGCAAGACGGCGCCGACAAGCAAAGCGCCGGTGGCATCTCGAAGAAGTTCGAGAAGATGCCCAGCGAGTAAAAGTATAGCTAATGAATTTGATGAATTAAGAATAATGGATGTAGAGATCGTATGACCGCAGGCAATCTGTACTTGGTTTGTAGATAGCTGAAGCAAGCTTGGTGCAAACAGAAGGTTTGTAAATCCATCGACTATGTTCTTTCGTTTTCGATTCCGACCTTACGACCCGACTCATCGAGATCTCACAGATTTCGCGCGTACTACCACTGATCATGAGTTCCAGGGCGTTGAGACGTATGGAAAGAGCGAAGGCTATGACTCCCGTTGAGGATGAGCATTCCGAAGAAGAACAGGCGCCTGCTCCGCCAAAAGTAAACGCTTTTGCGTTGCTTAACGGCTCGGAGGACGATGCCTCAAGTGACAGTGAAGAAGAACAACCCTCGCCAGAATCAGAGCCGGAACCAAAACCTGTACCGCAACCTCCTACCAAATTCACCAGAAGCAAGGGGAAGAAGCAGGCGAAAAAGCAAGCAAAGGGCACCAGTCCGGAGGAAGACGACGATCTCGATAAGTTTCTAGAGGAAGTCAAAAAGAGAGATTTGGCTGGGTCCCAATCACCCGCAACACAGCTGCCAGCGCCCACAAGAGAGAACCTCGAGGAAAGCTATGATGAGCACGACACTCCAATCAGCTATGCTGACTCGAATTACCTCTTCTTCACCACGGCCCGTTTGAAACTGTGCATGCATCTCTTGTCGATCAAGGCTGCCAAGAACCTAGACCCAGACACTGAGCTCAAGAATTTATTTGGCAACTTGTCGCTCGAGACAATCGAGGACGCAAACAGCACCACCTCGTTGGCTGTTTCGCCGGAGGTTCTCGCCCAGTTCAAAAAGCTAGCTCGACTCACAAGAGGCTGGGGAGGCAAGGACCACCGCTCTGTTCCCGGAACGTCAAGAAAGTTGTTGTTCACGCGCATCAAGGAGGACTGGTTGCCCACGGCGCAAAAGACACTCTCCATGGAAGACATGAGAACAGAGTCCGTTGTCGACACAAAACTTTACAAAGAAGAAGAGGCCGACTACCACACGTTGGAGCTGAAGGTGAAGAACGAGGAGGACCTCGGGATTCGCTACTTCCGTTTTGCCAAGATGCCGGCTGTCCACGAGCGTGTTGCCAACTCTCGTTTCTATGCATCTGTTGTCATGACTCCAGATCCTGAATCTCTCATGCAACTTCTCCAGCAACACCCTTACCATGTCGAGACGTTGTTGCAGGTCGCAATGGTGATGTTGCGCCAAGGCAACAGTAAAGCCACTAGCAATGCATTGGTCGAAAAGGCTTTGTTTGTTTTCGACCGCTCATTCGGCAAGAGATTTCACGAGATCTTGAGCAGTGGCAAATCGGAACTTCTAAGGCTCCCTTACGAGAGCTTCGCCAACCGCCAGTTCTACTTGACGTTGTTCCGTGTCATAACCGGTATGTCCGAAAGATCCATGCATTACACTGCCCTCACATACTCCAAATTGTTGCTTTCCATCTCCCCTGCCGAAGACCCATTGGGTGTGCGCTACTTTATTGACCATTATGCCATTCTTTCAGAAGAGTTCCTGTTCTTGGTGAAGTTTGTGGAATCTGCTTTGGTGCAAACCTACCAGCAGTGGTACACCCCGGGTTTGGCGTTCTCCCATGTTTTGGCATTGCTCCACTTGAAGAAACTCCCAGAGGCAAAAGCAGCACTCCAGACCGCTTTTGAGGCCCACCCATACTGTGCATTGCAACTACTTTGCGATGTAGGCTTGGTAGCTGTTCCTCCGGTTAAAGGCGATCAAGTCGGGAAAGATGAGTACACGCAATTGGTGAGCGAGACGTATTTGATGCGTGCTGGCGTTTTGTGGAAAGACCAAGCTCATAAGCAATTCTTGCATGATGAGCTTTTGAGGCTTTTCGAAGAGAAAAAGGCAAGTCAGAAGGAATCGTTCCTCTCAAGATGGTGGGGCAAGAGCAAAGACGTCGAACAAACCTCCATCCCTGTCAACTTGGTTAGATTTGTCGTATTGGCAGGAGAGAACAAGCTTTTGGCTAAAATCCCAGAAAAAATTTTGGAGATGGACGATATGTTCGAATATGACGTCAAACCTCCCAAAGATGAGTCCAGGGCATACGACGTATTCCGTGGAGCAGATGGTGACTCGAAGGTGACAGACTCGTTGTTCGACTATCTTGACCACAACATCATCAGTGCCATTGTGCAGAATCGAACTGGAGCTGAATTTGAGCAGTTCATGGATTTTGCCGACGACGGCGACGAAGAGTGATTGTTCAGACATCACGTCAGTGAGCATGGCTGATTATAATACCCCACCAAGTGCTCCCTTTCACATACAATAGAATATTATGAGCTGCGAGAAGATTGTAGTGTCGGAAGCACTGAAATATCAGTCCTCAAGGTTGCAGTCTCATAAGTGACTGTCGTAGCCCAACGCCAGGTAAAGCTTCATCTGGGGTTTGCACGTTTCGCATGGCGACACAACCCAAACAAAGTGTCCGAAGTTCAAGAGTCTCGCTTGGAATCTTCGCTTCTATGCACTTACCCACATCGGACAACGCGCACATAACCAGTTAGCAACGGCCATATACTCCGATCTCCGCCAAAACCACCTGGCAACATGATCGCAATAAATCTCGATTTTGCCGACATCCAATGGCACTATCAAATCTCCACCACGTTTTTCGTGTGTGTCATCTTGCCGTGGATGTACTACATCTATGAAAAGTACGTCACCCACAGACCCAACAAGTACAACAAACTCGAGGCCCCGAAGAAATTGGAGTACCCGGTGCCCGACGAGGCAAAGCCCCACTGGAAGGGTAAAAGACTATATCCCCCAAGCTTGAAGCTTGAGGCCGACGGCGAGAGAGACAAGATCCAGAGCTACTGTCCGGCTACGGGCCAATACTTGGGAGTATTCGAGTGCATCACGAAGGAGCAAATGGACGCTCAAATCGAGGCAGCGTCAGTGGCTCAGAAGGAGTGGGCGCAGTCGAGCTTCGCCTTGAGAAAGCAGTTGCTCAGAACGCTCAACCAGTTCATCTTGGAAAACCAAGAGAACATCGCCAGGGTCGCCTGCCGAGACAGCGGCAAGACCCGGTTGGACGCATCGATGGGGGAGATCATGGTCACGCTCGAGAAGATCTCGTGGATCGTGGCCAATGGCGAAAGAGCTTTGCGGACATCTGCGAGACCCGGCCCGGCATCGCTTTTCATGGGGCTCATGAAAAACGCCGAGATCCGCTACGAGCCTCTCGGCGTTGTGTCTGCCATTGTCTCGTGGAACTACCCCTTGCATAACCTCATTGGCCCTGTGGTTGCGGCGTTGTTCAGCGGAAACGCAATTGTGGTGAAGTGTTCCGAGCAGGTGGTTTGGTCTTCTACATGGTTTGTTGGGATGATCCGGGCAGCACTACGCCTGCTCAACATCAGCCAGGATCTCATCCAGCTCTGCTACTGCTTCCCCCAAGACGCGGGCCACTTTACGTCCCATCCAGGTTTGAAACACATCACCTTCATTGGTTCCAAGCCTGTCGCTCACAAAGTGTTGGAAAGCGCCTCCAAAGAGTTGACGCCCTGCGTGATCGAGTTGGGAGGAAAAGACTCTGTGATTGTGATGGACGATGTCAAGGACATCAAGGCCCTCTCCTCGGTCATCATGAGAGGAACTTTCCAGAGCGCTGGCCAAAACTGCATTGGAATTGAGCGCGTGATTTGCTTGCCCGAGCACTACGACAACCTTGTGTCAATACTTTCCGAAAGAGTCAAAACGTTCAGGCTTGGCTCCGACATTGACCAGCTCGACGAAATAGATATGGGCGCCATGATCTCGGACAACCGCTTCGCCGAAATCGAGAGTCTAGTCCAAGACGCCGTCGAGAAGGGCGCCCGCTTATTGCATGGGGGAAAGAGATATCTGCACCCAAATTATCCGCAAGGCCACTACTTTGAACCCACGCTTTTGGTCGATGTTGACCGCAACATGAGAATCGCGCAAGAAGAGGTTTTCGGCCCGGTGTTGACCGTCATGAAGGCCCAAGACATCGAAGATGCCATTACGATCTCGAACAGCTCCGAATACGGCTTGGGCAATTCCGTGTTCGGTGCCAACTTCGATGCTTGCAACGAGGTGGCCAGAAGATTGGAAAGTGGCAATGTGGCCATCAACGACTTTGCCACATTCTACGTCTGCCAGCTTCCGTTTGGCGGCATCAAGAAGTCTGGCTTCGGTAAGTTTGGCGGAGAGGAGGGCTTGACCGGACTATGCAATGCCAAATCTGTCGTTATGGACAAACCGATTCTCAGAGCATTCGGCGTCAAAACCGCTATTCCCCCACCAATCGACTACCCAATTGCCGACGACAAAAAGGCGTGGGGCTTTGTGAGCAGCCTCAACACGGCCAGTTACGACAGCAGTTTCTGGAAGGTGGTGAAAGCGATCAAGAAAATGGCCAGGGGAGGAGCGTAGGCAGCCCGACCGGCTGTCGGATTACAAAGACAATACATTTTTCGCATAAAACCAGTTTTATTGATAATTATTAAGCATTGATGTGCATCTCTGGAGTGGGCTTGGTGGCAGCCTCAACCAACAAGTTGATCACCTCAGTCTTCTTCTTCTGGTAGTTGCCCTTGATCTCGGCCAAGTCCTTCTCAACAGCAGCAGCAGCCTCCTTCTCGACGTTTTCGTTCAACCCGGCGTGATCGCTTTCGAACTTCTTCAACTCCTGCTCCTTCTGTTCCTTGTAGTCGTCGATTTCCTTTTGAGCGTCGGTCTTGGCAGCCTTCAAACGGTCCGTTCTGTACTTTCTAGCCTCGTTGACAATGCCAGCGGCTTCTTTTTCGGTTTTCAAGAGGGATTGGATGCTGGAAGACATGTTATCAGTGGGTGGGAGGTTTATCTGGACAATTTCAATGATAATACATCCGCGCCCGTAATGAATTGGGCACGTGACGTGCGCTCGGGTGCAGCACCGGACTTTGCACCCACAAAATGGTCGCCGACTAAATAATAGATTATGCTTTATGATGCTATGTAAGTTCTATTCGGCGTAGTAGCCCTCTTTGATGTATCTCAACATGTACTCATCAATGTGGCCCACACCCTCATCGTAATCAATGTCATCAATGTCTTCACCCGGATTTCGCTGTGGACCGGGCGTTCCCTGTTTGCTTTCCTCGTTGAAGTCATCCTCGTCGACCGCAACTTCCTTCATTGCCTCCTTTGCTGCGTTGCGATCGGCTTCGTCCTCTGCTTGTGCCAACAACTCGACGTTGGCGTCTGCGCCAATCGGCTTGTCTGGAAGATCGCTGATGATGCTTGTGTCGTTGACCAAATCACGCACAGAGAACTTGCCGAGATAATCCGTCGTGAAATCACCCTCCTGGATGACAACGTTGTCGAGCTGCCTCTTTTGGTTGGCTTTCTTCAAAATGTTTGACTCAATAGTGTACTCAGAAACAAACCGATAGATGTGGACATCTCTCGACTGGCCAATTCTGTGACAACGATCCTGACACTGCTTGTCCATGGCAGGGTTCCAGTCAGAGTCGTAGAAAATAACGGTGTCAGCACCAGTCAAGTTGATACCCAAACCACCGGAACGTGTCGATAGAATGAACACAGGAATCTTGGGATCTCTGTTAAACTTTTCTGTGAGCAACTGTCTGTCTTCAATCTTCGTGGCACCATCCAATCTCATGTACCGATAGCCGTGAATATTCAAGAATTGCTCCAAGATATCCAAAACCTTGGTCATTTGTGTAAAGATTAAGGCTCTGTGGCCATTAGGGACCAAATCCTGCAACAAGGAAGCCAACTTTTGCAATTTACCACAGTCATACTGGAGAAGCTGTTTGTCAGGGAATGCAATAGAAAGTTTCACCTGCGCTTGGTGGTAAGGATTTTGAATTTCCTCACTCTGAACACTCTCGCGGACAAAGTATTGGGTGTTCACAGGGATCAACTGATCCTTCATATCGAGCACAACGACAGGTGGGGTTATAACCGCATACTTGTTGACCACGTCGGCCATTTTTTCCTGTCTTTGTGGAATGCTCAAAACCATGTTCCTAAATGTTTCGCAGTGCTCTTTTCTGCTGAATTTCAGAAGGGTTTGGAGAACAGCCTCGCCCAACATCGGCTTTCTGTTGCACCGCAAGGAGTTCAAGTACACTGCTTGTTTGAGGTTCTCAAGAAGATCTGTTTGCTCCTCGAGTTTGAGTCTCCTGTTGACCAGAACAACATCAGTGGAGCCGAAATCAGTCGTTTTCTTTCCCTCTGTGATGATGTTTTCCAATGTGGCAATCTGCTTCTCAAGCTCAGAATTTGACATCAAGCGGGTTGCAGACTCTGAAGCAAAGTAATTGGAGTCGTCGATATTGGTGATATCAAGATTCAAAACGGGCAAAGAAATCTTGGGGCTGGTATCATATTCAAGCAATTTCCTCACCGTATCATCAGTGCTATTGTAAGAGTTTGTCACTGCTCTGGGCATTGCAAAAGATGTGACGATGGGACGAACCTCGAATAGATCCGGGTGGTTGCAAACTTTTCTGAGCTGCATTAAACAGTTGATGATAGACAAAAAGTTTCCCGATGCCAAAGTCTCCTTGGTTTTTGCCCGCGACATGAAGTCATCGTATAAATACCTCTGTCTTTTTGACAAACGGCAGTATATGATATGCTCGTATTTTCCGGGCATTTGCTTTTCAACATCCTTTTTCAAACGTCTGAGCAAATAAGGACGCAAAACTTGATGCAATCTCGCGACCGTATCCTTAGTCTCTTTGTCCAACTTGTTGGTGACGTTGTCGTCGATAACGTCTCCGGTGGCTGTCTTCTCCAAAATCTTGTCCACAGGCTTTCCAAACCATTGCTGAAAGTCCTCGAAATTTGCGAAACCTTCAGGCATCATTTGTTCCACCTTCGAGGACGGCATCAAGAAATAAAGCAACGACCACAATTCCATGAGGTTGTTCTGCAATGGCGTACCAGTGAGAAGAAGTCTGTTTTCTGTGTTGAAGTTCAACAATGCCTTCCACCGAGTGGACCTGAAATTTTTGATGTTGTGAGCCTCATCCAAAATCATGTATCTCCATCTTTTTCTTTTGAAAGAAGAGTGGTCATGAACGACCAATTGATACGAGGTGATGCAAACATGGAAGGAGTCTTCTTTGTTCCAACCCTTCCTTTTTCTCGCTCTTTCTTGAGGAGACCCATAGTAAGTCATCACTTTGAAACCGGGAGCGAACTTCTTAAACTCCATTTCCCAGTTGAGCATCACAGATGTAGGCACGACGATCAAATGAGGGCCCCAGATCTGATGCTCTGAGGCCAAGTAAGCAAGCAAAGAGATGGTTTGAATGGTTTTACCCAAACCCATCTCATCTGCTAGAATACCGTTCGTGTCGTTATTGTACAAACTGGCTAGCCAGTTAAGACCTTGCTTCTGGTAAGGCCGAAGAGTGCCTCTCAAAAGCGGTGGTAGTGGGACTTCTTTCACTTTGAAGCCGTTGATTTCCTCCACTTTTTCTTCGGGTTTATCTTCTTTGACCACTTTAGAATTGCCTGTCTCATTTCCGAGAACAGAGGCAAGTTCGGACGTTTTTGGCGTCTCGACGTCGGAGTCATCAGTCTCTTCCGACAGCGAGTCCGTGGATGCCTCATCTTCCATTGAATCGGAATAATCATCGGAGTCGAGAACCTTACCATTACCATCGCTTGTGTATGAGTTGATCAACTTCTGTTGCTCCTCGCTGTATTCCGTTGAGGTTGATGCGTTGTTGAGTTGCAACCCTTCACCTGTGGCACCATATAACGAGGCGAGACCAGCGCCAGCGCCATCCTCAGGAAGTGAGTCAGAGTCGTCGTCTGAGGAAGCCGCTTCACCATTGGCCGTGGAGGATTCACGTAGGTTAGAGTATTTTGCCTTGAGTTGTTCGACACTCAACTCGCTGTCCAATGGGCCACTACCATTGGATTTGGTAATTTTCGCGTCATCCTCTGAGTCGGAGGAGGACGAGAAGTTGTCTGAATCGTCGTCCGAGTCTCGGCCTTCTGATTTGTCCATGTCTGAGTCGTCATTGGCAGATTCCGGCTCAGTATTCTCTCTCGAGGACCTGTTCAACTGGGCTTCGAGAAGCTGTGTGGAGTGCTCCAACATCTTGCTCAAATGTTCCCGGCCTTCGATTTGTTTGAGCTCCTCAAGCTTTTCGTTTTGAATGAACCTGTACACTTTGTGGGCCTGCGACCACCGCTTCTTGACGGCTTGAATCGCCAACTTGCTGATTTTCTTGAGATTCTGCTCTCGTTCGCGCTCAAGGCGTTCCTTCTCTCCTGCTTTTTTCCGGAAATGCTGCTCAATCAGTTGCGCTATTCTCCGGATACGAGCCTGATGCTGTCTTCTTGCGCTCAAGTGTATCTTTGAAAAAGCCATTCCCTGAGTGACGAGGTGGTCTTGAAAAGTCTGGTCATTCACAGCACCCTGTATTTTCGGTATGATGCATCCGTTTTCCCGGAAGAAGTCGGTCAGCTTGGTTATGACGTTCGGAAGCATGATTTTACGCCTCTCGATCTTGTCTCCGTTTAGCTCAAATCTTTCCTCTACCATCACTTTGTGATAGAGGCGCTTGAGAAGATGCAACTGCAGGTCCAAAGTCGATTGATACTCCTCTGGAGTGTTGGCAACTTCAATACCACCATCGTCAATGATACCAGCTTTATATTTCTTGGTGAGGAAAGTCTGTATCTTTTCTTCAATCTCCGGATTCAGAAGCACGTGTTTCTTGTCGGTGGTCACTTCCATAGGGTGAAAATCGAAATCTATGATCTCGCCCGCGCTTTCGCTAACGTCTCCATTAGCGCCTACGCTGGGTTTCCAGGTGGGGATGTGGGACGGATGAGTGACGACAGGGGGCGGGATCGAGTACTTGATCGCTTTGAGTTTGTAGTTTGTGTTCAAATCTGTGAGCGAGCTGAAGTCGTACTCTTCCTCCAGCGACTCCGGCGTGAATTCTCTGGGCTTGTGGGTGATTCTTCCGTTTTGTTCTGCTTTGATCATCGTGGACTGCTTTCCTGATGCATTGAAAGGCGCAACCAAATGTAGTTCACGCTCCACGCTCCTTTGTTTGACCTTTTCCATAAACGGATATTTCTTGCGCAAAGTCGCCTCCAACTCTTGGAGTTTCTTCTTTTGGAGCCTGAGAGGTAAGCTGTCCATGTCTGCCAAGAAGGATTCATCCCATTTGAGCTCGTATTTGCCGCTCTGGATGAAGAATTCGAAAATCTCCGGCAAGTCTGGTTTTGCCGCCTTGGAGAAGTCGGATGGTTTCCACTCCACCAAGGACCCGTATTCTTTTAGCTGGAACAACTCATTGGCGGCTATGTTGAAATCGGATATGAGCTCAACAAGCTCGTCCGATTTGCTGAGGGGGTTCTTGGGCAAGAGATCAATCTGCTCTTGCTTGACTTTCTTGGAGTTATGCTCATCTTCGAAGTCTTCGTCCGAAGCGCTTTCCGACGTGTCGAGAACTTTGGAGGCGCTTCTCTTTTTTGACGGATTCCCATTCAGGTCGGAGTGACCGTTTTGGGTGGGGCTAGTGGAATCCAGCATGGGAGATGTACGCATACAACCTGTTGAGCGTTAGTTGAGAACGCGAGAGGTGAGCATGGTGGGACTGCAGGGTGCGTCCCAGTGAAAACCACAGTGATAGATACAAATAGTTAGAATTTCCTAAAAATTATTTGGGAGAGGCTTTTTGAAAGAAGGAGTCTTGCAGCGAGAGGAGGTCGAAAAGAGAGAGGCTTCCACAAAAGGCTGAAGTTCATATGTGTGTTTATTCGTGTGAATTATGCGTAGTATACAGCCTAGGCCTTGATGAAATCAGCATTGGCCAGCAAGTAAGCTTCCTTTTGGGCGGCCACGTCTTCGTCGTCAGCCAAAATTCCTGCGGCCTCGGCGGTGGTGTCGGGCTTGACTCTGTAGAAGAAGTCAGACTCGTCATCACCAGAACCCAAACTCTTGGCCAAACCGTTGTAAGGGAAGGACTTGGGCATGGCGGGCTTCTCGGGGTTGAGCTGGAAGTAGGCAATGAGGGCGCCAAAGGCAAACACAGCGGAGAAGAAGATGGCGTTGTGCTTCAAGGCGGTCTTGTCAGAGACGAACTGGTAGTAGTCGGGGGACCACATGTCGTACAAGTCGTCGTCAATGTTCAAGGGCTCGTTCTTGTTTCTTCTCATCTGCTGGAAGTCGTAAGTGGCGTATGGGTCTCTGGACAGGGCCAACTTTGGTTGTGGGTTGTCGTAGTCGGCGATTTGGGGACGGGTTGGGTCCGTCAAGGTGATCTTCTCGCCAGTAAGATGGTCTGTGATGGTGGTCTTGGTGGTCAAGGCCCTCACGCATAGGCGTGGCGTTTGCGAGACGGATTTCAAGCCCAATCTGGAGAGCATTTTAGCAGCTTGATGTTACGTTAGACTGAGTAGATTTTCTGCCCAATGGAAATATCTCAAAAGTAATTGCGCGGCGCACGCCCTGTTTCTAGTGCTTGCCCCAGGCAATTGGATTCGGGAGAGTCCGTTATCGGGAGCCGTATGGGTGTTTTGTTTTGTAGGATGCTTGAAGTCGAGATCTTCTTTTTTACTTAATTTTCGAAGTGAAATTTGGTTTCACGTGAGAACCGACTTATGGCTCCAAACCTTTGTTTTCGCATACATCTGCGAACACCGATTCAAATCTGCATCGTTGATATACGGTGGCTATTCCTTTGGAAGACCATTTACATCACATTCACATTTCATTTACAGCAGAACATAACAAAACTCTCCTCACTACACTTCTCTCCCGGTACGTGTCTCTATTACTATACACATCATGCATCACTTTCTGAGCTGAGGCTCGCCAAACTTCTGCAGCTTCAAAGGCGACTCCTCAGATTCGGCGTACTCCAACAAGCCCTCGTAGCCGCTCAAGTTCTCACCCGTGTATTTACCCAAGTAGCCCACGCCAAGGTAGATGGGGACAAATGCAAGTAACACAGAGAAGTTGCGTGCGTTCCAGTAGGCGTGCACTGGAGGAGGATTTATGTTGAAGTTGTGCTTGTTGTTGAAGGGGGCCTCGGCCTCGGCCTTGGGGGCGTGCGAGGCATGCGATTGGAATCTTCTGGCCACGCGGCTGGTACGACTGGCGACTCTGGAGAACATGGTGGGAGTTGGTTTTGAAGGTGTAATTTCTCAGATTTTCATTGGAGCGCAACCATGCAGGCGGCGCGGTGCCCTCCAACACTGCTAGCCTTAGTGGATGGTACTTGTCATTGTATTTTTTGATTGTGTTGAGAGGTTTGAGCTTATGTTTCTGTGAATTGAACTCGTTGTGTTTTTTAAGTTTCTTCAAAATACTCCAGCTCCAAATTGCCAACCAGAGGCTATATTGAAGTGTCGTCTGTGCTGCTCCACATAAACATCGTGCTGGAACAACCGGTTGTGTGTTTCGAGCTTCCCTTCATCGGAAGAGAATCCAAAATCATAAGTCAAATGTCTTTAGAATGCATTTGCTTTTCTTTGTAGGGTGCTAACCTTCAGACGGCTGCAACACACATTTCCCGCACATCACCGCGAAATTCACATCCACTTCAACTCATGTCCTACTACCAAAAAAGCTCGTACAGGCCGAACGGCGACCTGTACAGGCCAAATCAGAAAACCGACAATCCCGGTTTTGGCGGCGCTGCGCAAGCAAGCCCGCAAAACGACAGGAATGCTGCGTCCTCATACAGACCCCACCAGGCAAACAGCCGTCCGCTGAACCAAGGCAGCTCCTACGTACCTGGAGCTAGACAGACTCCTTCCAGGTACCCAGACCGGGGACTGCACAGCAACCCGCCAAACGCATACAATCGCCACAACAACGCAGGCCAACACTCGCAGAATCGGTACCCAAAGCAGAGCTCCAGCCATGGCAGCGGCCAGGGCCAGGATTACGGGGCGAAATACGCCCCAAGGGGCCAGCAGAACAGCTACCACCAAGTGTACTCGCAGACACAGGCAGAAACCCAGTTGTGGATGGGAGACCTCGACCCACGGTGGACTGAAAGCGACATTTCCAGCATATGGGCCCTGGTGGGCGAGACGCCTACGGGCGTGAAGATCATGCGGGACAAGGGCGGGAAGCCCCAGTACTGCTTCGTGACCTTCGCAGACCTGACCGCGGTGGCAAGCGCCCTCAAAAAGAACAAGTTGCCGATTCCAGGCTCACAAAGGACCTTTAAGCTCAACTGGGCTTCGGGCGGCTCCCAGCTGCAAGGCGACTCCAGACAAGTCCCCGGGCTGTCAAGAGGTGCGCCGTCCAGACAAGCCACCGACTTCTCGGTTTTTGTGGGCGACATAGCGCCTGATGCAACGGAAGCTCTCATATTCGCCAAGTTCGACAAAGAGTACCCGGGCGCCGTCAAGCAGGTGAAGATTATGGTGGATGCCAATACCGGGGCTTCCAAAGGGTTTGGGTTCGTTCGCTTCCACACCCTCGACGCTCAGCAGGCTGCGTTGAAGGAGATGAGCGGCACCGTTATCTGCAAAAGACCCATCCGGGTGGGGCCTGCCAACGGAGGAAACCTGGAGGCCGTTCCCACGCGAAAAGACGGCACCCCAGCTGTGAAGCTAGCGCAGCTGCAGCCCAGCCTCACGCCGTTCACGGACCCGCACAATTCTGTCATCTCGGTCAGGGGCATTTCTCCGGCAGTCACCAGAGAAGAGATTATTGCGCATTTCTTGCCCTTCGGTCACATCGTATTCTGTGCCGTGGACGAGTCGTCTGCCGAAATCAAGTATCTACATCGTGAATCCGCAGAGAAAGCGTTGTTGTTCATGGATGGCTTCACGATCAACGGGTGCAGAGTTTCTTTGAGATGGAGCCGAGAAATGGTGGATTTGGAGGGAGAGACTCGGTTCAAACCAGGTCACAAGGGTGCAAAGTACAGTGCTGCTGAGCAGCCTCCGCAGATCTACGGTCAAATGATTGAAAATGTTGTTTTCGAGGACCTCTCAGCTGCAGATCTTCGTTCTCTTGAAACGATCGACCCAAGTGTCAATTTGACCATCAGCCAGATTGACGAGAACACAGTGAAGCTTTTGCAGAGCCGCGAGGCGTATTTGAGCCTGGCCTACTAGCTCACAAGTCGTGGTCTTGCGCCGTTATCCCAGGGCAGTTTGACTCCAAGTCCGCCGCATCGTCATACCTTACACTGCAATAAGGGCAATAAAAGTAATTTTCCCGCGAATACTGTAGAAGGCCGATGAGGAGCTGGACGGGATCGCTGGGCTGCTCACATTCAGTCGCTGGGGGTTCTCTCAGTATGTTCGGAGCACCTCTCTCGTTGAATAGAAGCGTGCGCTTTTGCGGTTTGCGGCCTCTGGCAACGCTCTTCCACAACGGATCGATATCAGCCTCCGTGATCTCGCCGGCCTCCAAACGCTCGTCATCTCCCGACTCGTGGAAGCAAAACTTTTGCAACTTTGCAATTGTGGCGATGTGCAATGACATCATGTACTTATCTTTGAGTTGGTCCCGTAGCTCTGTGATGGCTTTCTGAGTGAAAGGCTGCACAGAGGCACCTCTGTTGCCGCCGAGACCGGCTCGAGAAGCCTTCATTCTGATGGTGAGCGGCTCCACCAAGGCATCGGGATTCCTGCCGGAACCCAAGGCCTGGCCCACCTTGTAGCCCATCTTCTCCATCATTTTGAGCCCGACAGAGTTTGAGTAGAGGATGGAGGTATCGAGGGAAGACCGGGCTGGTGGCTCAAGGGTTCCCACAGTCCACTCTTCGAAGTCGAGCGGTTCAGGCTGTTCAAACTCCGCTTCGGAGTCCCCATCGTTGGCACTAAGAGGCTCAGGTAGACTCAAAACCTTCAACTTCTTCGGCGGGGGAACGAACACTTCCGGCTCGCTCTCGGAGCCCGACGAGTTTTCAAATACATTCTTCATCCATGGACTGACGCAGGGGACAAGTGAGGAGGACTAAAACAGAACATGCATGCGAGAAACATGTCGCGATACCGCACTGGTGAACGGCACACTCCACCATCTTCTCCGATGTCGTCGCCGAAAAAAGAGCAACCGTTCCTATCTGTGCCGGTCTCCCGGACCGCTCTGTCCACACGCGTAAACCAGATCTCAAACGGCATTTCCTCCAAGCCCCAGTCCCGCCCCGCCACGCCCAGTTATGTGACGAGCTCACTCAACCCAGCACGGAACACGCCGGTGACGGTGCAGAACATCAACCTGAAGCTCAAGACGAATGAGGATCTCGAGAAGTTCGAGCAATTGCCCATCATCGAGAGCCTCCGGCAGTTCGAGGCCAACTTGAACCGGCTCTCGCAGTCGGTGATGTCCTTCGAAGACGACAAGTTGGTGCCCACCGTCGACGACCTAATAAAGTCCAACAACGAGGTCATGGCCGGCATCCACAAGTTGAAAAGGCACCAGCAGTTGGGCACCGAGATCGAGGCCTTGACGAAGGCCAACGACGAGTCGGGGGCCGAGTTGAAGCACCTTCTTAAAGAGCTCATAGCGTACCGGGCGCAGTTGAAGAGCCTTCCCAGGCTACCCGCCGCCAAAGACCATTCTGTGCAAGAGCTCAAGAGCGTGGACGTGCAGACGCTTCTCGACTACGCGATGAAGTTGGCCAAATTCTCCAAAACCCCAGCCACCGTGCTGTCGCAGTTCATCCACCCGAACAACTACATCTGGCCCGCCGAGGACGCGCTCCGAAGGGGCATGTTGGCGATGGTCTCGCTCAAGCCGGAGGAGGTGATCAAAATGGAGCTTGGCGAAACGGAGGCGGCCCCAGAAGCCGAGGAAGACGTGGATATGGAGGACGTGGAGTTGAAGGATGCCGAGCCGGTGGAATCGAAGCCGAGGCCCAAAAGCGCCCCGCGGGAAGCGCAGCCGGCGCCAACGCTCGACTTGGATCTCTTCGACCCCGAAGACGATTCGGACTAGATATGGTGAATATCTCATTGGCCAATGTAACTATGTACTGAATTTACTCCTGGTCTTTTTGGTGAGGCCCGAACAAGTCTCTTGGGTGGTTGAATGTGTCGGTGGTGTACTCCTTGCTCAAGGCCCAGTCCAACTCCAACTGGTTGGAGTACAACTCGCCCGAGTCCAAGTGGCGCTTGACCAAGTCGGCCAAGCCCTCGATGAACTCCTCGTTGTCGTTCAAGGACTCGGCTCTCTTGATGAGGTGCGGCTTCTTCACCTCCTCCAACAACTCAATGTCCAACTCGTGGGACGTTTCGATGTGGTCCGACGTGAATGCAATCGGCACCAACACCATGCCCTTGATGTTCTCGTCCTTCTCCAATCTCTGCACAATGTCAGAAGTGGCGCCACCCAACCACGCCTTGGGGCCCACCTTCGACTGCCACACCAAGCGGTATGGGTTGCAGAAGTTCAACTTCTCCATGACCGCGTACACGGACGCAGCCACCTCGGCCGGGTACGAGTCGCCGCGGTTGACGATCTGCATGGGCAACGAGTGCGCCGAGAACAAAACAATCACCTTGTCCCTGTCTTCGGCCGGGAACTCGTCGATCTTGTTTTTGATGAGCTTGGCAAACGGGTTCACCAAACACTTGTCCTTGGGCCAACGGTCGATCGCAGACCACTCCACGGTACGCTCAGGGTCGTGGACAAGCGTTTGGCGCCAGAGCTCGTGCACGGAGGACGCCGACGTGGACGCCGACCACTGCGGGTACTGGGAGAACGCCACAGCACGCTTGACGCCGTCCTTCTTCATCTGCTCCAACATGTCCTCCGTCAAGGGGCGCGCGTATCTAAATGCCACGTACGGCTTGTGGGGAGCCGACTCGGGGCGGATCTCGTCCAAGATCTTGCACACCCGCTCGGACTGGTATTCCGACCAGTAGCGAATGGGCGAGCCGCCACCGATTTCCTCGTACTTCTCCTTGACAGGGGGCGTTCTGCGGAACGCAATGAAGCGAGCGAGCCACTTCTGGAACGGGCCCAATGGAATCAAGTCTCTGTCGGAGAAGAGTCTGAGGAGAAAGTCGTAGGTCTCGGAACTTTTGTTGGGGCCACCCATGTTCATGAACACCACTCCGGTCGGGGATTTCGGGGCGGTGGACGAGAAGCGGGCGAGGCGCCGGGATTGCGCCGCAAGCGGCGTTTGGCGTAAAATGTTCATGTCGCTATTTGCGTTGGTGTGTCGACTAGCAACTGGCGGTTAGACTCGCGGTGCTCTAGACCCCGCCACCGAGGCGTGCCGCGCCTAAACCGCAACGGCGCGCCAAGATGGAAATGATAACCTTTCCTCGCCACAGTACAATGTTTATATAGATCCTTGAAAATTCCGCCCCCAAACTCAGCTCTTCTTCTCTTTCTGCTCCTTCTGCTCCTTGGTCGCAGTCAAGATGCTGTTGATTTCGGTGGTGAAGTTTGCGTAGGCATCCTTCAAGCCGTCCAAATCGTTGGTGAAGGACCCTCTGCGGTCCCGGAACGACTGCCATGCGGCTGAAAAATCCTTCATGTCTTCCTCGAAATCGTCTCTCGTGGCTTGCTCCAACAGGTCGATCGGCGGAACACCCAATGTAGGCGAGTTGTAACTCTCGCTGAGCGCCTTTTTCACGGCGACCGAAACGGCCTCGGACTCCTTGGAGTTCAACTTCAAGTCCACACCCTCCGGCTTCTTGGCCTTCAACGACTCGCAGTACTGCGCCACCTGCTTCTTGTAAGGGCCCTTGAAAACAGCCAAAGTAACAGCAATGCCAATTGGAATGTAGAAGTTGACGGTCGCCCAGCAGACCAACGACTGCTTCAAGTCCAAAATGACAAACGGCTGGCACACAAAGCCAAAGGCAAGCTGCGTGACAACCCAGCACACGAAATCGTAGTACTTCTTCGACGAAGTGGGCGTCTTGCCGTCCGCCTCCAAGAAGATCGGACGCAAGTTCCGGCGGAACAACTTGCCCACTGTCTGGATGAAGGCTGCCAACACAAAAGTCAAGTAGTATCCTGGTCTGGTGCCGTGCCAGAACGCGCTGGTGGCGAACGTGAACAAGGTGCTCTTGAAGCCGGGCTTCTTGCCTTTCTTGGCGAGTCGGGCGTAAACGTAGTGCTTCAACCACTTGTTGGTGTTCATGTTCCAAGCCTCGAGGCATTCCCTCGTGTTCTGGCCAAACTCGAACCGCCAGGTGTCGATGTTCTGCACCCTGTTCCACCGAAATTTGTCCTGCTCCTTGTCGTAGCCATTGTAACCGATGCCACAAAGAATACAAGAGCCCTCGGCAATCAACCAGATCGTGTAGTACTTCAACCTGTGCACAAGGCCGAGAACCCACAAGTAGAAGATGCGGTAGAAGAAACCGTGGTACTTTGTGAAGCCCTCGGCGAACACGTACTCGAGATTGACGTACTTGGGCAACTGAAGGAACAACACAGCCCAGAAGAAGCCCTGTGCCACCTTCGACAAGGCCTCCCTGCCGCTTCTGGGGATCCTCCGCTTTTTCTTGCCCGGCCGTTTGTCCTCGGGCACGTCGTCAAAGAGCGTGCTGTGGATGAACTTATCGTAGTCAACGTAGTCGAAAGCCGGCCCTGTCAACAACGACGGGTAGAAGAACACGTACCCCAAGAACGGCAAGATGTCCGGGTGTTTCCGGATGGCCCGTTCCAGCGCGTAGTCGGAAGGGGCCAACTTGGTCTTGCCGTCAAATACGTTCCAGCCAAAGGCGGACAACTTCATCACCAACACCATCTGGGCGCCGGTGATGTCAATGCGGTGGCTGTCGTAGGCCTGGAAGAACTGCATGTTGCAGTGGCTGATGGCCAAGTGGGACATCAAGAAGAGGAAGTTGATCCATGGCATCAGGGTCGTTCTGAGGTATCTGGTGATGAAGTAGCACCCGAGCGAGGAAATCAAAATGGTTCTAAGCCCGGAGCCTAGGTCCAAAACGCCGAAGATGTAGAACGACGAGACGCCGATCACGTAGAGATTCTTCAACGTGTACTTCTGGTCAGGTAGTCTCTTGAACACCCAGCTGAAGGGGAAGGAGAGCAAGGCGCAAAGCAAGATCTTGAAGTTGGCCTCGTCCATACCAGCCAGGTCCAGCGCGTGGCCAATTGCCTCTTGCAACCACTGAAACATCGGTGAAAGGGGGATCAATGGAAGGAAGCGGCTCTAGAAAGAATGTCACTGCGCGGTGCGATTGCGATTTGCTGTGAGGCTGAATGACATAATTGACACCCTCGCCGCCAATTGAGGTGTGCCGTTCGATTGGCTGATCTAATATTTACTGACGTGCCAACACCTTCTTGAACTCTGTGCCCAACGCCGTTGTTATGCTCTCGTTTTTGTAAGGCATGGTGTTCAACACAAATGCAAGATCCTGCCATTGCTCCTCGGTCTGCGACTTGGACAACCGCACCAAAAGCTTCTCCGACAATTGCTTTTGGTGCTTCTCTTTTTCGATGAAACCAACCAAGAATTTGACGATTCTCCGCATCGAGTCCTTCGACAACGTCTCGTCGTTGGACAAACCACTGAAAATATCAATGAAACCGTTGTAGACGGCGTTGTCCTTCGTGGCCAACTCAGTAAAGAACAACCGGCACATATCGCTGATTCCCTGGTCAGGGTTCTCCAAACACTTGGCCATCGAGGAAAGTTGGCCCTTCACCTTCACTTGGCCCGCCAAAATCAAGAACGTGACCGTCATGAGACAAGTCTTCTGTACCATGATGTTTTCGTCCGTGAGTCGACGGTATAAGAAGTCAGTGTTCTCATCAACAAGGTTGTTAAAGCACACGGCCATATCGCCCAATCCCAAGACACAGTTACAGCGGATGATGGGGTCGGGCGATTTCTCCATGATTGTGATCAACAATGGCAAGTTGTCCTCGCAGAATTTCGAAGACACGCACATAAACTTGGCCAAGGAAAGCACGGCTGTTCTTTGAAGAAACTCATCGTCGAAGTCGTCTTTGTTCATGCAAATTTCTCTCAACAATGGACCGAACCTTGCCAACAAGGACTTTTCATCATACAAAAGCTCGCGTTCTTTGATGTGTATGATGGCGTCGGTGAAGTCATCCTCAGAGGTGCCGCCGATCATTTCAAGCTCATTCTCACCTTCATCAGTATCGGCTTTCTTAGACTCCATGGAGTGTTTCTGCTTCTTGAACTGGGTTTCGAGGTTTTCCAAATAGCCAAGTGTTTTGAGTGCAACGTGCCCAACAATGAACACCAACTGAGAAAGTGAAACGACCTGCGTTTTTCCGGGCTCCAGCCGTTGGAAAACTTGTACGGACTTGTGGCTGATGCAGCGAGAGCAGACTTCAATAGGGCTTGAGGACACTTTGAAAATGGCATTGATAGCCTGCTCGGCAACACCGTACCATTCTGATTTGTCTGTGTAAAGCAACAAGACCTCTTCAAGGCCCTTTGTAGCCTCCTCTTCTTGAGCAAATCTGTTTGTCTCTGTGATTTTCATTTCGGCCGGAATGATTTTCAGGAGGGTGGCACAGGTGTATTTGCAAAGAAGCAAATCGTCTTTCCCGACGTCACCCAAACCAATACGCAACAACGAGTCAATTCCGAGCTGCACAACCTTTGTGTCGGCAACTGACAACATGCCTAGAATCTGAATTGCGCCGTGGACGAACTCGCCCGGAAACTCGCAGTCTGCGCCAGCTTTGCCGTAAATCTGCCACAAGACTCGTATGATATCCGGGTTGATGAGTTTAGCCTCGTACATCATGCCTAGGAGAACCTCCAAGGAAGCCAAATCGGCCAAAGACGCAGAAGTTGTGAGACCGATGAGGTTTTTTGCGAAGAACATGGACGCTTGCGAAGCTGTGGCATTTGCCGGCGCAGTCAAAAATAACTGCTTGTAGCACTCGATGAGATGGGAGGAAATGGATTTGCCTTCGTCAGAGGAGCCCTTCATCCACACCAAATGCAACATGCGGCGGATTCCCTCGCTAGCTTTTCGGATGCCGTAGGCGTCGGCTAGGACCAAGAAATCCATTGCCTCGAGAACCTCATTTCTGTTTTTCGAGAACAAAAGATTCGACGTGATGGATGTTCCCTCGTCGAGCGTTTCAATATACTGCACCGCATCCTCGTAGTATTGCAAGGTGAGTTTGGCCTTGACAAGGACGGCCAGATCTGGCAAATGCTCTTCCTGTTCCATCATCGACCGGTTGAGCTCTTCGTGGTCGATCTCGTCGTCTCCATCTTCTTCTTCAGAAACCGGGTCAAGTTCCATGTCATCTTCCGCGTTCAGCTTTTTGATGTGCTTCGTGGGCGACGTAGTCGGGAGGTACTTCTGAAGCTCTTCCTCTGCATTCGCAAGTCGCTGCTTCCATGTGTCGTAATCGAGTTGGGTGCCGTGAGCAGCCGAGAACGGATGCGACAAAAGCAACTTGTACATCAATTTGATTGCGTTTCTCCGCACCAACGTACTCTTGTCGCCCAAAGAACGCACTGTGATGAGCATCACGCTATATCTGCGTCTGGAGACACGAACGGGTAGAGAGCAGACCTTGACCATGGCCTGGATTGCCTTTGTTCTGACAAAGGGGTTCTGGTCCAAGAACCGCTCCTCGAGCAAATTGAGAAGCCCGTCAACCTGCAGCACGCTGTTGTCGAGCACGTCCTCCAGCTGCGCAGACTCGGACTCCGACTTGAGGATGTCCACCACGATGTTTCCGCATGTCTCGACCACCGAGCACCGCAAGGACTGATTGCTATTGTCTAGTAGCTGTGCGGTGGACGACATCTGCTTGAGAATGAGCCGCGGGCTGAGCTCCGAGAGCTTGATGAGAAACTCGGAGATCGACTTGGGGCCGTTGGAGTCGTTGGAGTTGAACTGGAGCAGGCTGATTTCACGCAAAAGGTCTTCCGTGAGCGCAATGTACCCGTACTGCTTGTCGAGCGTGTGCAAGAGCTCGGCCATGTACGCGGGCAAATGGACGTAATACGTGAGACACTGCATCACCGAGTTCTGCACGACGGTGGCGAGCGAGTGCTTGGTGACTGCTAGCGCGATGTTCCTGAACATGAGTGTTTTGATGGAGATGACCTTCATGCGGTCGATGTGCTCCATCAAGTGGAACGTGGGGCGGATGAACATCTCGAGGTATTGCACTCTCTCTGGGGTGGTGACAAAGAGCTTCGAGAGCGGCACCTTCAAGCACGCGGTGACGGCCTCCAAGGTGTCCTCGATGTGCGTGCAGTTGTTCTTCCACGCCACAGACGTCTGCTTCAGCCGGGCGTTGCCGCTGCTGGTGGGGAAGTCCTCCTTGCCCAAGTAGCTGATCAACACAAACACCAAGTACCCGTAGCGCTCAAGCTCCGCGCGAAGGCCGTCTGTGGAGTCGGCGAAGTCGTGCAGCTCCAACACGAGCTTGGCCTGCTGGCACGCGGTCAGGAAAGACGAACACACCAAGTACACTAGCTGCTTCTTGTGGTTTGCTTCGAGGTGGGGGAACCCGTGCATCATGTCTACGAGTTCCTCGAGCAACTCCTCGTTGTGGACGATGGCCTCGGTGGAGTGTGCCAACGCGTTGGTGACTGTCTCGAGCTTGGAGTCGACCCCGGACGGGTCGTAGGTGGTGTCTTTCTCGGCATCGAACGCGTTGTAGAAGGTGGAGAGATGGAAGTCCATTTCGAAACGGCACGAAGAATGAGGGGGCACGGCTTCTGCGATCACTCTGCCGGGAGAATTGCAGCGGATTTGACTAGATGGCGATGTATGTCTCTGAGGTAAACACACTGCATGCGCGCACACCATACGAGGTGCAAATGTGAGGACCGAGAGGTGCGAAAAATACATTGCGGGAAACCGGAAATGGAATGTTGAGTTCTGCCTATTTGCATCTAGTCCTTCAACCTGGCGTAGCCCTTGATGACAGCCTTGGAGGTGCCCATGCGCTCCTCTTCTAGCACTCCGAGCAAGTCTTTGGTGGTGATCATATTGCCTGTGCGGATCTCTCTGAATCTCAAGCCGTTGTCGCCGCGGGCCGATATGAGCGTGCTCTGCTTGGGCCCCGCGTCCTTGCTGCCGTTGCTCTTCTCCTCGGCTCCCCCGGCGGCCCCCGAGGTCATCCACGAGTACTTCTTTTTGGAAGGGTTCATGGCCATCATCGCTGCCGTGGCATTGGCCGCCCGGTGCAAGGTTTCCTCGGCGCCCGACTTGGACGCGCCCTCGGGCGCCACCTCGTCGCTCTTCTCGAGCCCCAACAACGCGCGCTTGGCGACACGCCGCTCCTCGCTCTCTTTTTGTTTTAGCGCAATGTTTCTGAGCTCTTTGCTCACCTCCGACCGCTGCGCGAGCGGCGTGGCCTTCTGCTTGGCCTGCTTGTTCTTGCCGTTGAACGCGGGTATGCTTCTTCGTCTGTGCTTGGCCAACGCGGCGGTCTTGGTGACGATGTTGGAGAGCCACTCTTTGCACGCGCATGACATGAACTCGAGCATTTCTGGATCAACCATGAAATTCTGCATCATGCCGTTCTCGCGCGCGGTTCTGTTCATGACAAGCGCCAAGTGGTACGGGTGCAAGAACGCGTTCAACTGGCCGTACGACTGTCTCTGGCGGTTGACGAGCTGCTGTTGGTGGAGGTTGAGCGCCGACCGGTTGTAGTTGGTCGAGAGCAACTCCTCCTCCCGCTGGATGTCCACGCCGGCGGCGGCCAAGGCGTCGTTGAGCTTCGACGGGTCCTCCACTTTGTCCTTGTCACCAGCGCCGTTGGGCGCGCCGTACGGCGCACCCATGGGGTTTGTGGCCATGGGCACCGCCGACGTCGACATCGATGTCGGCTGCGGGTACGGCTTCTTTGGGTCAAACCTTATGCTGGACTTGTACGCCAGGCTGTCCGCGCCCTGTGCTCGGTACTGGCTGCCATATGCGGATTGTGTCTTCTGGTACGGGTAGTTGGGAATGGACAGTTGCGATCTCGAGTGGTGGAGCTGCGTGCCGCCGAGGTGCGCCGCATCCGTGGGGAGCTTGCCCATGGAGTTGACACGCGCCATCCCGGGCGAGTTCTGGTACTGGCCGCCGTTCTGGCCCAAGTAGTCGTGAGCTGGCGTGGATGCTTTGGAGCCGCCGTTGTCGGGCTTGTCTTGGAGGAAGTCGGGCAACTCGAGGTCCACGTCGCCGGGGTTGCCTTTGCCCTCGAAGGGGAGCGGCGCAAACAAGTCGCCGACATCGGCGTCTTCTAGTGGCTCGGTCTTGATTCTTTTGGTGTTGCCGTCGTCGGAAACGTCCTCCAGCGCCCGTTTGGAGTGGCTGCCGCTTCCGGGCGGGGAATTCTGCGGCATTGTTTTGTGGATGGCGGCGGTGGATGGGTCAGGCTCGGGTGTGGCGAGATGTACACCTGGGCTTCGGTTTGGGTGTGGGCGCTACGGACTGGTGTTGTGAGCATGTTGAGTCGCGGGCGTGCGCGCACCGTAAAGTGGGCAAGCCGGCGTCAGGCCGGCGGCCACGGCCGGGGAAAAATTATTTTGTGAAAATGCCAGGCGATTCCCGAGCCAAAAGCAAGCGGTGCCCTTTCCTGGGAATTTTTTTTGGCCGGGTTGGGCAGGGGTCCTGCGTGCACGACGAGCAGATGCTCATCTCGAAAATCAAAGTATACTCCACCACCATGTCGTCCAAACCCCTTGCCTTCGAAGGCGAGCGGAACTTCCGTTCCCGGCTCATGTTGGCCACGCTCGCAGGCACGCACATCAAGATCTCGAAGATCAGATCCAACGACGTCAACCCAGGTCTCAGAGACCACGAGGTGTCGTTCTTGCGCCTTCTAGAGGCCATCACCAACGGCTCGCACATTGAGATTTCCTACACCGGTACCACCGTCATCTACAGACCGGGGCTCATCATCGGCGGCCTGCTCACGCACACGTGCTCCGGCAACAAGCCCGTGGGCTATTTCTTGGAGCCGCTCCTCTACCTCGCGCCGTTTTCCAAGAAGAAGTTTTCCATCATTCTCAAAGGCTTGACCTCCTCCGACAAAACGCTCGACGCGGGCGTGGAGGCCATCAAGTGGGGGTTGCTCCCGGTGATGGAGAAGTTCGGTGTCCGTGAAGTTGAGCTCCACGTCTTGAAGAGAGGCTGCCCGCCCTTGGGCGGCGGAGAGGTGCACTTCATCTGCAACTCGTTGATCACCCAGCCGTTGACCGTGCACGCGTTGGAGACCCCGAAGATGTCCGCCATCCGCGGCGTGGCGTTCTGCGCCAGAGTGTCGCCGTCGATTGTCAACAGAATTATCGACAGTGCCAGAAAAGTCTTGAAGCCCACGGGAATCGAGGTGAACATCACTGCAGACGTGTGGCGCGGCGAGACGTCGGGCAAGTCGCCGGGCTTCGGCGTCACCTTGGTGGCGGAGCTGAAGAAGGGCTGGAGAGTGTTTGCGGAAGGCAACGGCACCGCCGGGTCCTTGCCCGAGGACTTGGGCGAGGCCGTGGCGTACCAGCTTCTAGACGAATTGACCAAGTCCAGCTGCTTCGGCAGAAACCAGATGAAGTTGGTGTTGGCCTACATGGCGATCGGCAAAGAGGACGTGGGGAGAGTGAAATTGCATAAGAGCCAGATTGATGAGGATCTCGTGTGGTGCTTGAGAGACGTCAAGACGATATTCGGCACCGAGGCGTTCTTGAAGGACAATGCCGACGATATGGAGGAGGACTACATGACTCTTTCCATGAAGGGCTCTGGCTTCACCAGTGCGTCTAAAAAAGTTGCATAGATTGATATATAACCTCTCGGTCGTGATTTTGCTGTGGTGATCTGGATCACCAGAATGAGCACCACCCGATGTAGTGCTGGCACAAATTCTCGACACTGGTGGCCTGCTGGATCAACTTGTCCACTTGCGTCGGAATGTCCAAGCCCCGGAGTCTTTTGATGTCGTTACCGGTGAGCTTGTCGGTGATGCGCTTAAGAACAAGCGCCGCTCTGGCGTTTCTGATCTCGAGCTGGTTCTGCTTGTTCAACTTCTGCGCCTCCTCCTCGTCAATCTCTCCCTTCTTCAAAATCTCCGCCGTGTTGTACTGCGGGACCTTGATGCCAGTGGCTTCCGCCAAAACCTTGGTGGGGAAGTCAAATCCCCAGTTGATCAACGGATCGTAGGCAAATGCCTCTAAGATGGCCATCAACGACTCCTTGTTGTCTCTCAAGACCCTCATGACGTGCTCACATGTGATGCGGAAAGACCCCTCGATTCCACTCACCTCCATGGCATAGTTGAGCATCCGAGTAAGTCTGAACGGAACCTTCTCAGGGTACTTCTCTCTGAGAATCGCAGCCTCGAAACAGTCACCAAAATCGATGTGGACGACTTTTCCGGTGAATCGGTCGAGCATCAAGTTGGAAGGATGGCGATCGCCCAACCCCAAGATGTATCCAACCATCGACATGACTGCCAACGACCTCGTGTATGTTGTTCTTCTGTCAAGCCATGCTTCCGACGATTTCGACTTGAGCCAGAGAACTTTGTAGAGGTCCTGGCCTCTTGTATTGTCCAAGGCACCGGTGAAGACTTCAACCTTTTGCAAAATCGTCAAACTGTCGTAGTCTGGGGCCATTTGCAACATGATTCGGTGCTCGATATTGAGTAAGATCTTGCGCGACTCTCTGTATTCTCTGATGAGAACATGGAACGTGTCACTGTTTGGCACCCATCCCAACAATCCGACCTTTGGAGACAATGGGATGGCAGGGTACTGCTGAATATCCAAGTGTCTCTTGAAGCACTCTGTGTCGTTTGTCAACAAAGTGTTGACCAATCCGAATAACTGCATCACCAAATTGTCTTGGCGAATGTCTTCGTGGCCCTTCAACACATACTGGTAGTCCTTGCCGTCACTTCCCTTGCAGCTCAATTTTCTTGGCCGCTGCTTCGAGGAAATCACCGTGAATGTGTGGTCAAACTTCATGATCCGGATGATCGGCTTGCCTGCTTCGTAGGTGCCTGGAACAGCCAACTCGAGATTATTCGCTTCTTCAAGCTTCGGCGACACAAACAGCAATTCCAAGCTTTGGAGTTGTGGAAGTTGTCTGCTGATTCTGCGGAACACATTGTAGTAAACATCCCACGCCTGATTCAAGTTTGTAATGTCTTTGGTACGGCGGTAGTTGAGCACCCACTCGTAGGCGTCGGCCAACTCCCTGCCAAAAGCGTTGTTGAAGGAAGCCTCCCGCATTGTCTCTGGGCCTTTTTGAAGCATCAAATGAAGCGGGCTAAGTACCTCGAACATCTTCTCGGTATTGTGCTCCCCGAAAAACAACCGGGATGCATCCTCCAAACCTTCGTACCATTGCTCGAGCCATAAAACGGCGACACGAATGAGCTCGTGACTGACCAACTCGGATTGTTCCACCAAGACTGGCGAGTGGATCCGCATTTTGTCGATAATCGACAAAGCGGCTTTCTTCCGGTTGAGAGACTCAGAGGTCACGGCCACGGCAAGTGGATATACCAATGCTTGAGGATGCGCTTTGCCGAGATCTGCCAAAAGACCGAGCAAAGAGCTGCTGACAATAGGGTTTGGCTGGTGAATCCGTGAAATCAATTGGGGAACAATCTGCAACCAGTTGTCGATCTTCACCATGTTGAAGCCATCGGTCATTGCCTGAGCGGCCTCAGGAATACCACCAAATCTAAACCAAAGTGCAAGCAAACGCAATGTATCCTGCAAAGAACTGGAACTCGAAAGAGCGATGGAGTGGAAGAATCCTTGAATGGAGGGCACAACATGTCTTTGAACAACCTCCATTGAAATCACCTGCAGGTTTTGCACCAAGTTTTCCTGGCTCTCGTTTTGCTCCGTGATGGACGGGTTGCCGCCAATGTTTTGGGAATACATGGAAATAACCTCAAAGTTGGCCAATGCCCAGTTGTGCCAGGCCTTGTACCATTTGCTGTCAAAGTGAGTGGCCAAAAGAAACGCGCCCAAAATGATCTCGGCCGTCTCAGTTCTCCAGTTGTTGTTCAAGACAATCTGCCATTCACCCTGCTTCAAGAAACAACGGGCCAAAAGCTTCGTGTACTCCTCAACATGTTTAGGAATTCCCGGGCCATCGACTGGCACCGGCTGAGTGATCAAGTCGTTGGGATTGAGTCCAAGATCTTGCGACATTCTTGTGGTGAAATCAACAAGGTGGCGAAGTGCCTCTTTTCCTTGGCCCTTGGCCCACATATACTTGAGCTGCGCATATACGACCTGAGGAGGAGCTCTTGACGGGTTCTCGGAGGAGCCGCCTTCCAAAAGGTTGTTCAAGGAGTTTTCGGCCAAGTTGAACCGACCAGATTTCCGGCAGAGGTTTGCAAACTTGATCCACATGTCCATGTCCTGTTTTGGCTTGATGACAAGCGCTCTCACCTTGAGCATACGCTGCCATATATCGACATTTCGTTGACAGCCAAGAAGCCTGGTGTTCCAAGTTTTGCGCATCAAGGCTCGTTTTTCAGATCCCTGGGGCAAGCACTTGTACTTCATGATTTCTTCGAGCTCCGCCAACATCTGCACTCTCACAACAACGCCGTAAGCTCTGTTGTAACTCTCACTGACTAAGGCAGTGATTTCTGTCACTAAGAGGTCACGAGCGTTCAAGATGTGGTTTGAGGCTGCCTCAAAGTTGTTTCTATGCAAGTTCAAAATTGCACTGAAGAACGCCTTATCGGGAGACTCCAGTTTCATCACCTTGATGTAGGCGTCCATTCTGTCCCATTGCCCGAGTCCCCAGGCAGCAGCAGCAGCCAATGGGGCCACGTTTCTTTTGATGTCACTCGATGAGGTAGTCCACTTCTTCTGGGCCAATTCAGACAATTGCTCCCATTCTCCAAGCGCGTGAAGAGATCTCATCTTACCCATGACAACCTCCATGTTATCTGGCTCGCGTTTTTCTCTCTCATTGTACGCCTTCAAAGCGTCGTCCCATCTCTGCAATTTCTCGTGCCAGGTCTCTTTCAATTGAAGATCGTGGTGCATTTGAGCATGCTTCAAGATACCGACAGCCGCATCAGATTGTTGCAATTGGTTGTTGATGCTGATCAAAGACTCAATCGTAGGTGTTGTTGGTTCCTCATAGAACTCGAGTTCCTTGTAATGCAACGCTTTTGCATAGGCGTGGCATCTTTGGGCATATTGACCAAGAGTTGAGATCGCAATGGGCAACGATTTGTCGTCATGCTCCATGAACTCAGCTAAGTTCAAGAGAATCTGGTGGATTTCCGGGGGATTGTTGGGCGCTGATAAGGCAATGCACAACGACTCAATCAACTCTTCTTGGTGTTGCGAGTACAACTCGCTCCAACAAGAGGCAAAACTGGAATTGAAGAGGTCTTTGGCGAGCGGGTGATAGTCAGATGCCAACCCAGCACATGCCCTGATAGCATGCGAAGGACTTTGCTTCAATAACTCCTTACTCAAGCGAGCGATCCACTCTTGCCAGTCTTCCTTTGTGTTGTTTCTTTGCGAGGAATCCCATGCGGCCTTCAACGCGGCCTGGTTGACGGGAAGTTTTTTCGAGGGCATGTCGATATCGGGAACATCAAAATGCGTCGCATGCATGTCGTAGTCCTTGTATATGTTCAAGTTTGTGGGCAAAGGATCTCCGCTCAACATCTTTGACACCAACAGCTCGAAGAGTGTAGAGTGAACATTGAACTGAATGAGTACTTTCTTGATGACAGAAATGAACATCAAGAACTCGTTACCCATACTGAGCGCCAAGCAGCAGAATGTGTTCATCACTGCTGTAGTGAGCTCCTCGTTGCCTTGCTGCAATACTCTCAACAATGGATGAACGATTCTCGAGCACATATCATTGAGCGCAATGTTCTTCGAAAGCTTGCCAACGGTTTCGATGGCATATCTTCTGAGACGCATGGGGCCCGTCTCAAACATTTTCACAATTGTTGGGATGATGACGTGGTCGTATTCTTCGATGTTGCTACCGAAAACAACGAAACTGCGAAGAACGTGTATCGATGGATCGCCTTCAGGCGATTTATCGTTTTCGATCAAATTGAGCAAAAGCGGTAAAATTTCTGGCAAGTACATTTTGAACTCCCCTTCCAAAGCACGAGAGATCGACTCAATCAAATGCGTGATGATGACCTTGATGTTGAAATGCGGCACGTTGGTGAAGAATTCCTTGATGGTGCTGAAAATCTCAGGAAGGAACGGGCGGATGTGCTGCTTGACAATCAAAATCAATGCTCCGAGTTGCTGCAAGTAGAACTTTAACATACTTGGGGGGCATGTTTGCATGACCTTGATGATTCCTGGGATGATTTGTGGCAAGAATGAGACACACCGTAATCCGAGCGTCTGGAAAATATACATCACCGCCTGGATGACTTTGTTGTGATGCGAGCTCAATGAGCTGTCTTTCAATATCTTCATCAAGTTGTTGATCGCCACAGTGGGGTAGTATTCTTCATTGGAAGGTGACATTCCCTTCATCAACAATGCAATGTCCACTGGAGGAGCATTCTGCTGGTCGGGGATTTTATGAGAAGTCTGCTCGACCTCGCGATGCTTGTAGGGATCCAAGGCACCCAAAATACCCAAGAGTCTCACCGTTTCCCGCCTTATGTTTGAAGAAGTTTCCAGCTTCAAGATTGCAACTAGCATTCCAAGAAGTTGCGGATAATCGAGCAATGGCTGGATAACGTATCCAGACGAGCTTGCAATTTGGCCAAGGGCTTTTAAAGCAGCGTCTCTCTTGAACGAGGAACTTTGGTCTTGGAAGGTATCGAGAATAATTGGCATGAGGTCTTTCAAGAACGGCTTCATATCCTCACCAGCGACAATGGCCGCTTCGCCCAAACAGCTGATCGCGCTGGCAGCCACCGAGGAGCTAGGGTCTTTGGTTTTTGGGATCAAAGTCTCAACAATGGGCTTGATGTAGGGCCGAGTGAGTTCTGTTGAGTTGCTGATGAGCAACGAAAGGATAACAGCGGACTCTTCCTTTTTTCTCCGGGTGTTGGAGTACTTCAATCTGCTCAATAATTGAATAAGGGTCTTTCTCAATGAAGGAACGATGTAGGCGGGGTTGATTGTGGATAATCGGCCCAAGATTTTGATCGCCACTTTACGCATCTCAAAAATCTCGTCGTTGAGCGCCACGAACAAGTGCTTCACATTCTCGGCCTGTGATAGTTGCGGGTCGAAGTTTGTGGCTTTCGAGAGACAGTGGAGGCCCTCGAGTCTGATCTCGGGGACCGGGTCGGTGATGGAAATCGATAAAATCTTGTCCACGACCTCGTTGACTGCAGTAAGCGCATTCACACTAGTTTGGTGGCAAATGGGATCTTTTGTGAAGATTCTGCAAGAAGTGGTGGTTGCGGCTTGTCTCACCTTAGGACTGTTGCTTTCGAGGTATGTTATGATGCAATAGCGAACGAATTCGTTGAGCTGGTAATTCTCGAACTCAAAGAAAGACACCATCTCGAGAGCTTGCACGACAATCGTGTCATCGTGGTTTTGGTACGTCTCCAAATTCCCGAGGATGCTGTTCACACTGAGGCCAGTGTCTCTGGAAATCATGATCAAACGGTAATCACGAGCTGCCGACTCGTTGATTTTGATGGATCCATAGGGGGAACCGGGCAGTTGAAACGCTTTTCCGGAAAGGACAAAACTGAGCAAGTTCAAAAGCTTCAGATTGATAATCGGGGTAAGCGGCGGGATATTTTTGATGAGAATCTGTAAGGCGCACTGCATGGACTGGGACAACGAACAGCTTGTGAAGATCATGTCGAGGATATCTCTTTGGAGGTGTTTTGTGAGCGCAGGACCCACTGCAATGGACAATTTGCCAATGCAGTCGAAAATGGCCGGCTCGATGTCTTTGCGGATTGCCCGGTTTTTAGAGGAGATCAGGGAGTTTCCTGCGAGCGAAGCAATGTTCGGGATCGAGGATTCCGAGTTCGACACTCCGCTGGCCAACAACAGCTGGACGCCCGAACTCGAGCCGTAGCAGAGGCCGTCTCTGATGTTGTCCAAAATGGCATCCAAGTACGTTGCCATCTGGGTGCCAACTTTCAATGCAATGAGCCCGATGGATTTGAAAATGGCACTTTTCTCCGTCTTGACCGTCTCGCCCGTCTGGCTCTTGTATTTTTTCAACTGCGACAAGTAGTAGTAGAGCGTGCGGTGCAAGTACTTCTCGACAAAGAGCTCTGGGTTGATGTCGCAGAGCAATGGATATATGTTGGTGAGCTCCTGCCTGATGACGGACATTCTCGAGTTTTTGTAGAGAGCGACGTTCTCGTACATGGTGTCGAACATCGACTTGATGTACGGGTCGTCGTGGTGGCGTATCAACTCGCGGTACACCAAGAGAGAGCCGTGGATCGCCTCGTTGGACGGCGTGGAGGACGCCGACAGCGGGAGGAGGCTCATGGTGTCCAGGGAGTTTCTCGTCAGGTCGTTCAACGTCATGGACGCCAGGTCTATTAGGATCTTGATCCACTTGCGCCTCGTTTCCACGTCACGCGAGTAGATGATGGACGTGCACTTGCGCAACGCAATCGCCGCGTCGTTCCGGATGATGAGCTTGTGCTCGCGCAAGGGCACCCAGATGTGCTCCAAGATCTGGGTCACGTAGCCCTGGAGAAGCAACGGCGCGTTTTCGGCCAACGCCGTGATGATGAGAATGGCCGCGTGGCGCCTGTTCTCATACTGTCTGCTGTCGCTCTGGAGCCACTCGATGGCCTTCTTCGCCTCGAAATCCACAAAGTCTCCGGTCAAAGTGCCGCCCGGGGTGGCCAACTTGCCCAACGTCTTGGTCGCCTGCTTCATGATGTTGATGTCGCTCGAGAGAATCAACGAGCTGAGGTAGTTGGAGAAGCGCGCCGTTTTCGTGGCGCTCTCCTCGCCCACGCCGCTGTCGAAGTCGATCAACGAGTTCAACGCGGAGATTCCCCCCAACGTCTGCGCCGTGTCTTTGCTCTGGAGAAGCTCGAAAATCGTGCGGTTGATCTCGTTGTTGTACTTGTTGAACTGCTCGGAGGTCAAGTCCCGGGCGATAGACGCCAAGAAGTTGCGTAACTCCACGGCGGAACGGCTCCGGACATCCTCTTTGGTCAGCTTGAGGCCCTTGAAGATCTGGTTCAATGCCACGCCATCGACGACTTGCGCTTGTGCGGTGGATGACATTTCGGGGGTTATGCAAATGTGAAGTTCCAGCCTCGAAGCGGGCGTGGTTCGTAGTGATGCGGTGACTTACAGTTGTCGGCTGAGATAAGATTACTGTGCTGGTGCACGGGTGCGAACCCACCAAAAGCGGGCACCACCCAAACAGCCAGAGCGCCACTACACTGGGGCAAAACTCGGTCTTTCATTTTACTTGCTTTCTCTATGGCACAGAGAAGAGCGAGAAGTTTCTCACGATGCTGGGCCCGTACTCGTCGTAGTCCTGCTTGGTGTAGCAGTAGCTCTTGAACTCAGCCGTCTGCGCCAACAACGACCCGCCAAACCACACGGCGTTTCTCTGTCTCTTGTGCGAGATCACCTGGACCTCCACACCGGTGCTCTTGACACCACTCAACTGCTCGCTCATCTCGATGCGCTCGTTGACGAGACCCTTGATGTCTCTCTGCAATCTCCGGCCAAAGTCCTTGAACATGGTCGAGCCGCCGGACAACACAATGTTCTTGTACAACTTCTTGCGCACGTCGATGGGCGACGACTGCACCACCTGGTCAACCACGGTGGGCAAGGGAGTCAAGTAGTCGGATGAGCAGATCTCCGGGTTGAAGAAGATCTCGGGCGCCAAGAACCGCTCGTACCCGACGTCCACGCTCTTCTTCTGGCCCGCGGTCTCCACAATGTACTGGGCAAACTTCTCCTGCGGGTACTGGTCGAATTTCTTGAACTCCTTCACCATGTCCGGGCACACGTAGCAAAACTGCTGCTTGATTTTCTCGGCCGTCTGCAACGACGTATCGCTCTCGCCACGGTCTCTCAACAACGTCTGGATGAAGTGCGTGATGTCTCTGCCGGCCAATGGGATGTTTTTGATGGCGCCTCCAATGACGTAGCCCTCGGCCACGGGGATCACGTGGGTGACACCGTCACCGGAGTCAATCACCGTGCCGGTCAACGATCTGTCCTGGACCTTGGACGACGTCCAGGACGCGGCCAACGCCAAAACGGCCTGGACGGCAATGTACAATCCTGCGCAGTTGAAGGACTCGAACATGATCTCAGCGGTGCTCTCTCTGTTCTCCGGCGGGTTCAACGGCGGCTCGGTCAACAAGAAGTAGTGGTCCTCGGGCTCGCACCGGAGATACTTGAAAATGGAGTTTTCCCAGAACCGCTCCATGTGGTCCCAGTTCTCGATTTGCCCATGTCTCACGGGATACGACAACGAGTAGTTGGCGCCGGAGGCGGCGGAGAGCGCCTCGTTGCCGATGAAAAAGTCCAAGTCCTCCAAGCCGCGCTTGTTGCTCAAGAAGGACCCGTGGGAGGCGGCCTTGCCTCCTTTTCCGGCACTGGTGGATGTTGCAATAGCCGTGGGGAAAACAAAGGACGGGGAGTCGTTTCCAGCGAATCCCAACTTGGTCAAGCCGGTACCGTTGTCCATGACGACCGCGGGGGTTCCCATAGAAGCCATGATGGGGATTGAGTCAATTGAGCAGGTAGGTTTGGGCTCTTAGGAGTATTGTGGAGCGCCGGTGCGCACACGACGTTTGCTCGGCCGCTCGGGACACACAGACTGCTCGAGAAAATTGAGAGGGCACACAAAAAATTATCATCACCGTTGCTGCAGAATTTCCAGTTGACTCGTAAATATATGTAGAGGGATGCGCTGGCGGCGCCCCCAGGTATTTGAATGCCGTGTTCCGATGTGGGTGGCTGCGACTAGTACTCGTCCTTACCACTGATGATGACATCATTGATCTTCAAAATCATTCTGGTCAATTGCGTGGCCAACAACAACTGCTGCTTCTTGCCAATCAATGGGTCAATGACGAAGAGCTCCTTCATGTCGTTCGTGCCCTTACCCAAGCAGTCAACACCCAACTTGGACGACTTTTCGAGCACCTGCTTCGATTTGAGCGCAGACAACGTCTCGATCGGGTCCAAGCCGGAGTTCTCGGCGAGAATCATCGGGATCTGGTCCAACGCGTTGGCAAACGCTCTGAACGCGTACTGGTCAATGCCCTTCTGCTTGTCGGCCGCAGCGTTGACCGCGATGGACGCAGTCAACTCGGCGGCACCTCCACCGTACACGACTCTGCCGTCTCTAATCAAGTTGCGCACCACGCAGATGGAGTCGTGCAACGCTCTGACACCCTCGGCGATGATCATCTCGTTGGAGCCTCTGATGAAGCACGTGACCGCCTTGGTGTTGGAGCAGTCCTCCACAACCAACATCCGGTCTCTGGTCGTGCCAAACTCGAGTTCTCTGATGACGCCGGCCTTGCCCAACTTGTCGGCAGACAAGTCTTCGAATCTGGGCACAATGTGGCCGTTCGTGGCGATCGCCAACAACTCCAACTCGGAGCCGCCGATCCATCTGATGGCGTTTAAGTCGTTGGCCAACAACAAGTGGTTGGCCTCGTCGTCGAAGCCCCACTGGCAGGCAACAACATTGGCGCCAGAGTCCTTCACCTGCTGGATCATGTCCTGGAACTTCTTCTGCTCGTACTCCTGCAACACCTTGAACTCCTCCACCGAGGAGATGTCCAACTTGTGCTTGGTCTTGGGCTTTGGGGGTTCGAACGGACACGTCAAGATGGCAATTTTGCAGTCCTTGACGTTCTTGTTCATCTGCGGATGGGAGAAGTCCTTGTCCAAGAGCACGCCCTTGATCAAGGCGGAGTCCTCGAGGGCACCGCCAACCTTGCTCTCCGTCTTGATCAACTCAAAGTCCACGTCCTTTCTCTCGAGGTCGGCCACCGCCAACACAGAGTCCACGGCCATCTGGGCAAAGTGGCTGTGGGCCTTGGACACGATCTTGGACCCCAAGGAGGTTTTGGCGGCCTTCAACAAGTTGGAGTCCGTGCTCTCGAGCGAGATGTCGATCTCGTCGGCGACCGATTCCAACTGGGCCACGGCGATTTTACACGCCTCGTCAAACCCGTTGGCGATCTTGATTGGGTGGATGCCCTTCTCGATGAGCTCGAGCGCCTGGTCCAACAACGAGCTGGCCAACACAACGACACCGGTGGTGCCGTCTCCGATCTCGTCGTCCTGCGAGCGGGACAATTCTACCAACAACTTGGCAATCTCGTTATCCAAGTCCATCTGTGAGAGAATGGTGGCGCCGTCGTTGGTGATGGTGATGTCGCCATCCTGGCTCACCAAGATCTTGTCCAAGCCGCGCGGGCCCAAGGATGTTTTGACAATGGAGGCCACGGCTCGGGCGGCCAAAATGTGGGATTTCGTGGCTTCCACGCCGTGTTTTCTCTGTTTTTTGCCCTGGTCCCGGACAATGATGAACGGTCTGCCCATCTCATCCTGTGCCACGATGGCGTTCGACAAGTCTGGCATTCCGTGTTGCGCCATAGTAGTGTGTGTCGTGGGTGTTGTACTTCAAAAATTTTCGACACTTGTGCGCATTGGTTTGGCGCGGTTTGGGTGGCACCAGGTGGTCGAAAAAATGTGTTTTGCTGGTATGACGTGTTCTGGAAGATCTGGCTCTCTTTCGGCAGCATCTAGTGGGATTTTTTATTTTTGTTGTGTTTGGCTCTCAATTGGCCTGATCTGGGCGCATACGATCCAGGCTGCGAATCGGTAGAGCCCAGTTGGGGGCTCAAGACATAGCACATCCGGTAACTTTCAGTAACCTATTTCAGCTCAAGAGGCTATACTTGGACTACAGTTTATGATTCGGGGAGAAGCCCAAGATTGGATGTCTTAGGTGGCGATTTGGTGGCAATTTGGCGGCAATTTGATGGCATTTGGTGGCAAGTTGGTGGACGGGTAGCTCAGTCGAAGCTATCACTGGGCTTAACAGAAAAAAGAGAAGCGTTTTATCCTGCCCCAGTGCAAACTCATTCAGGAAGCACTTCAACGACGTCGCTCAAGCTGTTTGTTCTCCACCGGTGTTCCATTCTTGGCGAGCCATGTGGATGCAGGCAGATTGACAGAGCTGAGATGGCTGATCACCCAAAGGAAGCCAAATGCAAGAAGCACACAAACAAACTCTATGACAATAAAACGTTTCTAGCCCGCTGCACCAGCTTCGGTCATTTTTTCGCCAAAGTCCTCTTCCCACCAATTACTCGTCGGTGGCCGAATGCCGCCTACTCGGCTTCTGCGCAGCTGAAAAAAAGAAAGCCTGCAAACCACATCCAATGAGCGAAATCGACGTGGACACCGCCACCATCGAGCAGTTGAGAGACGTTTTGTGTAACAAGGCCGGCGACGTGCCGTTGGCCAACCGCTTCAGAGCGTTGTTCAACTTGAAGTGCCTTGGCTCGGACTCCACCGATGAGCACACGGTGCACAAGGCCATCGACTACATCGCCGAGTGCTTCGCCGACAAGTCCGAGCTCTTGAAGCACGAGGTCGCCTACGTGTTGGGCCAGATCCACGACACCTACGCCAGCAGGTACTTGAAGGACGTCTTGAAGGACACCACGCAGCAGGTGATGGTCAGACACGAGGCCGCCGAGGCCATCGGCGCCATCGGCGACTCGGACTGCTTGGACGTGTTGCAGGACTACTTCACGAACGACCCGTCGGTGGAGATCAGACAGACGTGCGAGTTGGCCATCGAGAGAATCAAGTGGGAGAAGTCCGACAAGGCGCAGACCGAGACCTTGGAGAAGTCGGCGTTCACGTCCATCGACCCGGCGCCGCCTATGGCCTCCGACCAGGAGTCCAAGGTGGAGAAGTTGCAGGCCATCTTGAACAACCAGGAGACGCCGTTGTTCGAGAGATACAGAGCCATGTTCAGGTTGAGAGACCTAGCCACGGACGAGGCGTGCCTCGCCTTGGCGTCGGGGTTCGCCGACCCGTCCGCGTTGTTCAGACACGAGATCGCGTACGTGTTTGGCCAGTTGTGCAACCCGGTCACCGTGCCGTCGTTGATCAAGGTGTTGAAGAACGAGACCGAGGCCGGGATGGTGAGACACGAGGCCGCGGAGGCCTTGGGCTCCATCGCCACCGACGAGTGCTTGCCGGTGTTGAAGTCGTTTTTGCACGACAAGGAGGACGTCGTCCGCGACAGCGCGATCGTGGCGTTGGACATGTACGAGTACGAGAACTCCAACCAGTTGGAGTACGCTGCGGTGGTCTAGGTTAGCTACAATGCACATTAATGATTATGCAAATTCTATGGTACATAGACACCGCGGGCGTGTCCTAATTATTCGTTCTGAAGCGGTAGCCACAGCCCGTGCACGTGTAGAAGACGGTGGCACCTTCGTCGGCGGATCTCAACTGCAACGTGTGGTATTGCATCTCTTCGTTTCCACACTTTGGACACTTCTCCTTGATTGTGGCGCCGTCCTCCAACTCGTCGTTCTTCAAGCTGGTCTTGACCGACGATCTCTTCAACCGCAACGACGAGGGGAAGGCGTCTTCGGACGACTGGGTGACGACCTTCAAGTTGGCGAACTCCTTGCTGGGGAAGGATTTGCGGCACACACGGCAGTCCAACGTGGGCTTGGAGCTGACCGTGTCTAGCAAGTTTCCGCAGTCCGTGCAGAAAATGAGGGAGCCGACGGCAGACATGTGGGGTTGATTTGAGCTATCTTGGTTTTTCAGTGCGCATCGCCTTGTGGGCCGGTGAGTTTTTTCGCTGGCGGCCCTCGGAAGTTCGCGCACAATCCTTGCCCTCGGAAGTCCCCCAAGGCTCGCACCCAGAGAGATGCTGTGCGCGCGGCGGCCGCCCGCCTGGAGATGGGGGCGTGGAGAGGCCGCGCTTCGCCCTCGGAATTCGCACAAGAAAAAAAGTGCCGGCCCGCTGCGCGACCCTCGGCAATGCGCCCGCGAGAGCCCCCACCCTCGGTTCTGGGCTCTGCGCGAGTGCAAACCTCATCGACCTCATCACCTTCAGCTTCCACAATGAGACAAAAGCGTGCCAAGGCCTACAAGAAACAAATCAACCTCTACCTCCACACCTTCAAGTTCAGAGAGCCGTTCCAGACCATCGTCGACGATGAGCTCATTCTCACCTGTGTCACCGCCTCCTTCGATGTGGTGAAGGGCCTCAACAGAACCATCCAGGCGGAAACAAAGCCCATGATCACGCAGTGTTGCATGCAAGCGTTGTACGCCACCGAGAACCAGGCCGCCATTGACTTGGGCAAGACCTTCGAGAGAAGAAGATGCAACCACCCCCCAAAAAGCCCGGAGCCTCCAGCCGAGTGCATCAAGTCCATTGTCGACATTGACGGCGCCAACAAACACAGATACATTGTGGCCACGCAGAACCAGAAGTTGAGGAGCAAGCTCCGCCGCGTTCCGGGCGTGCCGCTAGTGTTCATGAACAGATCCGTCATGGTCATGGAGCCGGCATCCGATGCGACTAAGAGGGCAGCTGTGTTGAGCGAAAACGCAAAGTTGACCGCTGGCTTGAACGACGCCAAGGTGGGCTACGTCGACAAAGGCCCCGAGCCCACGATCGGGGAACAGCCGCCAAAGAAGAAGAAGAAGGGTCCCAGCGGTCCCAACCCGTTGAGTGTGAAGCGGAAGAAGAGCGAGAACCCCACCAAGAGCGGCGGCACCGAGAGCTCCGAGCCGAAGAAGAAGCGCGCCAGAAAACACAAGAGCGGTGACGCCGGCGCCGAAAAGAAGGACGAGCCTCAAGAGTCGACAGAGGAGAGCAAGGACCCAGAGCCTGTTGCGGAATAAATGCATATATACAATCTATAAAAGCGCTACACCTCTGCATCTCCGAGGGCGTCGAACGCGTTGGCCGTTTGCGGCTCGGCCGGCTTATCCTCCGCCGGCTTCTCTTTGCGGGCGTTGTCTATCTTAATCACCTGCGCCGTTTCGGAGTCGACAAAACACATTTTGCAGTCGAACGCAACGTAGTTTTCTCTCAACACCTTCTTGAACGTCTTCGTGAGCATGTACAACTCGTCTTCCTTTTCCTTGGTCATCTCCGAAAAGTAGTCCGCGTGGAACACAAATGTGGAGTCCTTGACCCAGCTGACGGGCTTGAACTCGATGTGGGGCTTGCTCTCCAAGATGCCGGTGACGTTCTTGTCGACGTCGTCCTTGGAAATGCCAAAGAACACGTCCTGGATAAGGATGCCGTTGGAGAGGCTGCTCTGGGCCTCTGCCGTGTCGAGGCTTTCGAGGAGCTCCTTCTTCTTGGCCAACACATCCTCTGCCTCCACCGCCTGGGCCAATGTTTGGCTCGGAAGAACGGTCGCCGGCGTGATGACAAGGAAAACTGACCGCTTGGGCTCCTTGTCCTGAGACTCCGAGTAGAGGCGGTACGCCTCGGCGAGGTCGTGGATGAATTTCCTCTGCGGCTTGGTCATTGGTGGCAAATGCACCGTTTTTTTGGCGGGGATCTCTGCAGCGACGCAGTCCATGTGGTCGCTGATGAAATCGCGCATGACGGATTCGTATCTCAGGCACCACTTTGTTTGCACCCGGAACACTTTCAAAGCCTCGGCAGGGTATGCGGTGGAGCTTTGCTTGGAGGACAAGTTGAAGAGCGAGCGGAGCTCCTCCTCCCGCTTGTTCAATGCGCAGATGTCGTCGCACTCGAGCAAAGTGCCGATGCGCGAGTTGTTCGACACCGAGGCGCCGCACGCGACGCTCTTGGAGATGCGGCCGCACCCGCAGGTGACCACGACGCTGGCCTCGCACTTGCGCAAATCGCAGGGCGTCTTCTTGCCCACGTGGCACTTCTGCTCGCACATGTGCGGGCAGCTGTTTTTGATTTTGCGGCAGAAGGACTGGCACGACACGAGCGGCGAGTGGCGGCCCTCGACGCAGTCCCGGGAGCACGCACGGTTGCAGGCGTGGCCGCACTCTTTGGCGTGCGCGCAGAGCTTCCCGCAGGACGCGCTCTCCACGAAACACGGCACGTTGGCAATCTCCTTGGCCCCGCAGTTGCACATGCGCGCCACCTTGGTCAAGCACTTGGGGCAGTCGGCGTCGTCGCCGTGGCACTCGTGCACCTCCTGCTCGTGGCCGCACGCCTTGGCGCGCACGCACTGCTCGCGGCAGTCAATCACGGTGCCGCACCGCACCGGCGCGGCCACCACCGTCTTGCCGCAGTGGCACACGAGGTCCTCGCTGGAGGACTCCAAGCAGGGCCCGCACGGCCCGCGGTGGCACATGGCGTCGCACGTGTGCTTGCCGCACAGCCGGGTCTGGTTGCACGTGCGCGTGCAGATGTGGATGGCCTCCATGGTGTCGATCTGGTGGTCGAAGTTGACCTGCGCCCGCTTGCGCAGCAAGCGCCGGTTCTCGCGCTCGCGGCGCAACGCCGCCTGCTCGTACTCGCAGCACTCCTCGCGGTGCCAGTGTTTTTTGCAGCTGAGCAACGCGTTGCACTTGTGGCGGCACCGCGGCGCGAAGCCCTGCTGGAGCGCCTTGCACGGCACGAGGCACGAGGTTTGCCCGCAAACACACGCCGTGTCGAGAATGCTGAAGCACACACACGGGCCCGGGTGGCACTTGGTCCTGCACCGGCAGCCGCACGGAAGCGCCTTGCCGCACACCTCGTCGCACTCGGGCATGGGGTCCGTGCAGCGCTCGCGGGCAATGGCCCCGCTCGCGGTCTTGCCGCAGTAGCACGAGTCCACGACGTCCGGCGCGAACTCGCAGTGCGGCGCCCGCGCCGGGAGCGGCTGGCACCGCTTCTCCGCAAAATGCACGTTGCAGTCAAAATACTGCACCAACGTGTCCTGGCACGCGGCCGCGCCAATGAACTCCTCCGCGCCCCGGTGGCACCGCTCGGGGCGCACCTCGGCGCACGGCTTCTGCACCGTGTGCTTGCCGCAGAAGCACGCCACCTCCAACGGCTGGGCACACGGGCCGCAAAAGCCGGCGTGGCACGTGTCGCTGGCGCACTTGTGCCCGAGCGGGCACACGGTGACGTCGCACGGCGTGTCGCAGCCCCAGCCGGCCTCGTACGGCGTGGCCAAGCACGGGAGCTGCTGCTCGTGCTTGCCGCAGTGGCACTTCATCACGGGCCCGAGCGCGCCGCACTCCGGGTGTTTGCCGGGGTGGCAGTGCGACGAGCACTGGTGCACGCAAGATGGGTACGTGGTGCCGCACGGGTTCCCGCACGAGAACGGAATCAAGCTGTCGGGCCCCGGGTTCTTGACGCGCCCGCACCAGCACGTGGAGGTTTTCGGGAGCTTCAGGTGGTTGAAGTTGCACGCGGGGCATCGCCATTGCTTGTTGCTGGTGGTAGACGAGCCCCGCACCGCCCAGTCCTTGATGCAGTCGAGGTCGTACACCCGGTAGCACTCGTCGCAGCTCCAGATCTTGGACTGCCGGTCGATCTCGCACGTGCACACGAGACACACGTAGCTGCCGTCCTCGATCTCTTGGATGATGGTGGAGGCGAGCGACTCGTCAACGGCCTCCTCCAGATCGGAGTCGGAGTACGCGTCGGACGACGTTAGCTCCGAGTCATCGCTGGAATCTGTGGCTATGAGAATCTCTTTGGGCGGAAGATCCTCGACGATTTCCTCTGCCATGTACTAGATGATGTAGCTGAGTTGAAATTTTCGCACCTGATGCCTACATACACTTAGTCAGGCCTGGCACCGATCACTCCACGGCGCGAATATTACTGGCAAACTTTTACACCGCCGGGTTCGGCTGTCTATCCTCCAAGCCCCAGTGCCCTTAGAATCATTACCTAACATGTGATTACCCATGATACCTATCATGTGTTTACCTAACTATGGTTGGACCGGAGAACATACCGATCGCTATCCCAATCTAACACTTCTCCTCTTGAAAAAGTTCATGACTTTCCGTGCTGCGTTGGCCTCCTTGGCACTGCTGTAGCTGCTGTTCTCTGTGTCTGCAGGGGCCCTTCTTTGCGAGCTCCCGTTGGCATTATTGGTGTCGATGGGCTTGCTGTCTCGCGCCACCAGCGCTGTGTTTGCAGCATTGGAGGGCTCAAGAACCTTGCGCGCGGGCGCAGGCGACGGGTTGCTCGAGGTGCTGGTGCCGTAGAACGAAAGAAGACTGAATCTGTTCTTCTTTTTCGCCTCCGTGACTTCTTTGGGCTCTTTCTTCTTCTCTCTTCGTGGAACTGCATCGGCTGGCAACGACATTCTCTTCTTCTCAACCAGAGTGACTCTGCGCCCAGCGCCCCCGCTAGAGTCCTTCTCCTTCGCGCTCTGCACTGTGTTGCTCTCGATGCCGACAACCGTCTCTTCAGTTCCCTTGCTCGCGGCGCTCGCCGCTGGCAGGCTTTCCAGGACGACAGTTCCGGATGCACCGTCTTCGGCAGCGTCAACTTTCTTGAGGCTGCTCACGTCGGCGACCGGAGTGTCGGCTTGGGCACTGAATTTAGGCAGGTGGTCAAGCTGAGGCGTCACGTCCGCTAAAGGCTTCGCGTCGGGTTTGACGGTCTCGGCCTTCAGATCGGAAACATTCACGACTGGCCGGGTAGGACTATGCAGATCGGTCAACTCCAAGCCCTCCATCTTGTCTTCCAAGTAACTGAAAACAGAATTGCGCTTATTTTCGTGGCTGTGGAGGTCGCTCGTCAACACGCCGTTGACATTAATGGCCGTGACAACAGAGTCTCTCCGGGAGGTTCTTGGTGCCAAATTCTTTGGAGAGCCGGGGCTGCCCAGTATAAACTCATTGGCACTGTGAATGGACTCGTTGCCCTTGATGCTTTTCGTTGGAGATCCCGACAAAAACTGGGGAACGGGTATGTTCATCTGTGTGCTGGACTTCATGTAGTCCAAAATGACTGAGGAGCCTCCCGAGAAGCTCATCAAGGTGGACGTCATGGAGCTTGGGTGGTACGATGTAGGGCGGGGTCTCTTCTGAGTCGTAGGCAATTTGTCGTGAGTGGACATGGAGACGCCCGAGGTGTTCTCCTTCTTGGTGCCGCCTTCAGCCCGAGTAGGGCTCTCGACAATAGTGGAGATCGAACCAATGTACGTCGACGAGCGGTTGCCATTGTCCGCAATACTCTGAGGAAGGGTGGTGTCCTCGACGGATTTGTCGTATTCAGATGCAACAGCCTTGAGAGCGTGACTAGCAGATACGTATGTGCCAGACATCGATGCTGATTTGACGTGCCCTTTCTGTGCAAAAGCTTGGCTCGGTTTTGTGGGCAGATGGTTCTCGTGGGCTTGCGTTGCCAAAGACGACGTGCCTGAATTGATCGAGGATGCCGAGCTGTTCAACTTGTTGTCGCCAGGCAAGGCAACAACATTTGCAAATGAGTATGACGTCGTGGGGTGTGAGTAGATGATGTTAGAGCTAGATGTGTAGGATCTTCCATGAGACTGCTTGTTCGCGTTCAACACCAACGATGGCGAGCTGGTGGTGAGTTCGTTGAACATCGAGTACCGGTGGTGCTTGTTCTGGTTGAGCATCCGCGTCGTCGTTGTGGACTCCTTCTCATCGGTGTGAATCTTGTCCCAGTCGGGCTGTCTGATCGACAACAAGTTGGCATGAGGAGCCAACCAAGGATGGTTTCTTATTTCGTCGATACCAATCCGTTTTGTTGGGTCCGGCACAATGATCTTTCGAAGCAAGTCTCTGGCCAAAGGCGACACATACTCGGGGAATGTGATCGGGTTGTTGCAAATGTAGTTGTAGAGTCTGACGATGTCTGCTCCGTCCTCGTTCTCGGCGTCATCGTCGAAGGGTAGGTAGCCGGCAAGCATAGCGTAAAGAATGACACCGATCGACCAGACGTCGACCTTCCGGCCCGAGTACGGGCTTTGCGTAAGCACCAATTCTGGGGCAGCGTAGCACGGAGAGCCACACGAGGTTTTCATGAGGTCATTTTTTGCCTTGTTATAGGAGTTGACGAAGCCAAAGTCAGATATGATTATGTTCTTGTGCTTGTCCAAGAGGAGGTTTTCGAGTTTCAAGTCCCGGTGGATTAAACCCTTAGAATGCATGTAGTCGACTCCGCTCACAAGCTGAGCAAAGAGTTTCTTGGCGACATTTTCCTTCAAGTATTTGTGTCTCAAGATGTAGTCGAAGAGCTCGCCGCCAGAAGCGTACTCGAGAACAATGCCAATGTACTTGCCACTCTTGAGAACTTCCACAAGGTTGACAATGTTGGGGTGGTTTAGGAGGCGCAAGGAGTTGATCTCGCGGTAGATCTTGACTTCAGACTCTGAGTCCTTCATGATGGTGTCGCGCTTGATGAGCTTGATGGCCACCTGGCTCGGGTGTTTGCCATCCTTGCGCCAGCCGAGCTTGACCTTGCCAAACTCTCCCTCGCCGAGAGTCGATCCGAGCACGTATGCTCCGAAGCGAACCTCTCGGGAGCGTTTTTGCATGCCGGCCATACTGGCCATGGAGCCTGGGCGGCTAGGCTTGTCGATTTCAGACGCCATTTTCGAGTACACAGGCTCGGCAATGGTGGTGACGGTTGACATGGAGGGCCTGCTGGAAAAATGGGTGGTGGCGGCTGATGGGACTTTGTTGGAAAAGACGACGTGTGGGCACGTGGTGAGTTTCGAGATCGGGAAAGATGGATGTAGAAAGCGGAGTGGTGTGTGTCAATCGACTGGAAACGGAACAATAGGGAGGTACACAAGTCTTGTAGGAGGCCCGCCAAGCTTCGGAACTGGAGAAGATGGGGTTGGGGAACCGAGCTGAGGGAGGGGAGCGCGTGTTTAGGAGTATTCGGGAGAAGAAATAGGCATGCCCGGGAGTGTTTACCTGGAGGGGAGTTTTATGTTTCTGTCCTGACTGTGCGTTTCAACTTCTTTTTTTCGCACTTGTTTGTTGTCGGAATTGCCCAATGCGGCATTGTTGCATCTGTCTCACCACTCGTTAGGCACCGCGCATGTCTGCAACAGGCAAGAATGAACCGTGAACGTACACAACACGATGGCGACGTCACACCGCCATGGCGTGTTTTTTCGTTGTCGGTGCAACTGGCCGTGGAGAACTTTAGTTTCGGGTTTGTGAATTCTAAGACAAGACACAAAGTGTGAAGCAGAATTTTATTTCGTGCTGTGCACCGTGTAATACACTTCTGTAGACGGGCCACCTGGCACCCCATTCTGGGGCGTGAATTGTTTCGCTGCAGTATTCATTTGCAACCGGGAATTCCTCAGTGCGCCTGGCGTTTTGTCGCTCTCGGCTATCGCATTGGCATTCCCTGATTATGCGGCTGCAGCATGCCGACTCGAGACCGTTTTAGGCCCTGAGTCCGACTCCACCTTCGAAGCTGGGCTCCGTTTGTTCTCCCATTCTTCGTGTCCCCAGCTCTTGTATAGACGCTTGGTTTGTGTCGATTAGGTTTGTGTCATTGTAGTCCCGTGAATAGCTGCGCGGACGCCAATTTGAGTTTCGAGCTAGAATTTGTTGCAACTCTAAACAGTCGATATCACTTTTGAGTAGTGATCCCGTATTAAAGCACCGAAGTTTGTGCCTAGGCGCATGTCTAGATTCCAGAAGAAAATGAAACGTCTAGACGATCAAACCTACGCAACATGTGATCAGCCACCGTCCAGTGACTCATTCTTTTGGCGCTTTTCCCCGCTTGCCAAAGGAAACTATTTGTGCTAACTTAATAACTTTTTTAGCTAGATTTATTTTGTTGAAAAAGGCTTGTTTCATTGGCTCATTTCCCCGCCATGTCCCACAATTTCGGATAGTTGCACCAATTCCATGAGAAAGTCATTTTTGAAATTATTCTCCATAATTTAAAGATAGCAATTATCTCAATCTGCTTGCTTCAAAATGCAACTCCAAAAGAATTCAATACTTTTCTTCAGACAGATTACGAGGTTAGACTTGTATTGCAGCCACTGAATAGTAGGAGGGATCACCGCGTAACTACGCGTCTCAAACATACTCACCACACTCAATGGCTCGCAAAGCAACACACCAGCCGGCTGTGAATTTCAATATCATTTCCTCGATAGGAAAATCTATTCCCACGAAAGAGCTCGTGGCTCGTCTTCAGGGAGTGGCCGACTTTCTTGCGTCTCTAGATCAAAGCAAAGTCAACCCGGAGGACTACAGAAACCTCGCAAAAGACTTGGCCAACCCGAAATTGCTTAAGAACAAAAACACCGGGATTCAAGCTTACACATGCTGCGCCATAGCAGACGTGTTGCGGCTTTTTGCCCCTGAAGCCCCGTTCACGCCGGAAGAGCTTTCATCTATCTTCACCACGTTCTTCTCCCAATTCTCTCACCTTTGGGATGAGGAAAACCCATACTTTGCACAGCAATGTTACGTGTTGAAGAGCATTGTCGAGGTAAGATCTGTTGTGTTGATGTCGGACTTACCAGACGCCCAAGATCTTATCGTGAAGCTCTTTGACACCATCTACACAGTGTCCACCAAAGGGTATCCACCTAAGTTGGAGCACATCACGTCTGAAATGCTCGCTGAGATTGTATCGGAAGCCGACGTCATTCCTCAGAAAGTTGTCTCGTCGATTATCAAAAGGCTTACGCTGTATTCTGACTCAGAGCTCACTGGTGGATCTTCGAACATATCCAACCCTTCGTTTGTATTCTCCTTGGCGGTGTGCGAGGCTAACGTCGACAAAATGGCCCGCCAAGTTGCCCATTTGTTCTCTGAGATGCTTGATGACAGTGTCAAGGCAACGGAAACAGGGGACATCGACTACAACAAAACCTTCAAGGCGTTGGAAAAGGTGCACACATCGTCCATCAATATCTGGACGCATGTGCCCGATCTCCTCGGATCTGTCATGGGCCTCATAAGTGACGAGTTGAACTCGGACAACGAACAGATCCGGTCACTTGCAACCGAGACAATCGGCAAAATGCTTTCCACATCAAACAGGGTGAACACGAACCAATCGGCAACCACCTTTGTTCTCTTGCATAAATCGACATGGCTTAACTGGCTCAAAAAGTCATCTGACCAGTCCATTCATGTACGGGTGAAGTGGGTCGAGCAGCTTTCCTCGATCTTTACAGCACAAACCACCTCCGACATAACTTCTGAATTGAGCATAGGCTTCTCAAAGTGTCTTGTCGACCTGAGCGAGAAAGTTCGCCTTGCGGCTCTCAAAGCTGTCAAGGAATTGCCCTACGATGTGATCACCAACAAAATTTGCAACAAGACGAACCTCAACTCGTTACTCCAACTCATGAGGGAGAAACACCCAGATCTTAGGTGGCTTGCAATCGAAATTCTTGCAGATGCATACAACAAGTTCATGGAGATGACTCTGAGGGACCAGGTTGCAGACCTTGGAAACCTTTCTTCCGCAGAGGCAAAAGAGGTCGAAGACATTATTTTGAGGTCGATTCCGAACGAAATTCTCAAGCTCAACTACATCAACGACAAGGGCATCACAGTCTCTGTTGACGTTGTCTTGTTCGAAAAATTGCTTCCATTCGAAGAAGACTCACAGAAGCGCGTTTCGAGACTTATCTCATTTTACAAGGTGCTAGACCAAAAAAGCAAGGCAGCTTTTGCAGCTATTACTAAACGGCAAAAAAAGAATGTTGATGTTTTGATCAAACTCATTGATCTCGCTGAAGAATTCACCTACCAGGGTGGCTTCGAAAAAGATGACAAGGAAAATCACCCCGAGCTACCAAAACAAAAGGATCACTTGCTTGCAACATTTGACAAAATTATACTGTGGCTCGCAAATTCATGCCCCGAGGGTATCAACAGTTACGAATGTCTCGATACTTTCTTCAAGCTCAAGAACATGAGGCTTATCAATTTGGTCAAGAATTGCGTCAATTCTCAACTGGACTACAAAACAGTGAAGAATTCGATGAAAGAGCTTTTGTTAAAATTGAGCGAACCCAAGACCTTGCGTCCGGGCAGCGAGAAGATCACCGTGAGTGTGCCTGATATGATGACAAACATGAAGGTTCTCTTGTACAGAGCATCAAGCATCTTGTACAACAAGTCTAACATCGTGGAGCTTATTGCAATTTCAGAAAGCGACAACGCTGAACAAAAGAAGGTGTGTGATGAGCTAATGCAGAACATCTCATCTACGTTTCCAGGTGTCTTCCGGTCCCATGTCAAAACACTCGCAGATCTAATTTCGAAGTCCAAGCAAAGTGATTTGAGCAATTCGATTCTCAAATCATTCTACAGGTTTGTCAAGCGCTTTCCGGAATGCAACCCAGAGGATGATGCATTTACGAGTTCATTGTGCAAACTTGCAATTTCCGGGAATCCCATACAAGCCAAGTACGCAGTCAAAATTGTTGGCTGTCATCAAAGAAAAGAGCTTATCGTCTCTGAAATGCTTGAGTCTATTTTACCGTTGGATATTGAAAATGATAACCTCGCAACGCATCTTTCCGCGTTGGCAGAAATTTACTTAGTTGATCCCGTCTCCCTCTCCAACGAATCCCAAAGTATCAACACCATTTTGGTGAATGAAATCTTGAGAAAAAATCGGATAGAACCTTCAGAACTTCCGAAATTGAATAAATTGGAGAAGGTTGAGCCAGAGGAAAACGAATCCTTCGCACAGAAATTTTACTCACTTCGCCTTGTCGTGAACAGAGTCAGAAGTGTGGCGACTTTTCAAGGCGACAATGAGTCGGCCATCGGTGCTTGTGAGAAACCCGTGAAGCTCCTTTGCAGCATAATTGGAAACCATGGTGAAATTGTCAGGTTGGTTCCAGAAAGTCAACATACGCCTTCGTGCTTCCGCCGCGGCTTAGTCTTGGCAGCTGGATTACAGTTATTGAAACTTGCGAAATATCCAGCATTCACACCTTTCATGACCGAAAATGTCATTTCCAGAGCCTCTTCATTGCTCCATGATGAAGCTGAGTTCATCCGGCTGACATTTTTGAAAGCTTTGCAAAAGCATCTTTCGAATCACACAGTCTCTGAGCGATTCTTGCATCTTGTTTTCTTAATGGGGCACGAGCCTCAATTGTCATTGAAGCGGGACGCTCAAACATGGATAATGTCTCAGCACAAGCGCTTGAAAGCCAAAAGAGATCTAGCTTTTGAGAGAATTTTGGCCCGGCTCATACACGGATTAGCTCACGACGAACGATTCCAAAAGTACATGTCAGAGCAAACCGAGGATGCTTCTATGCAAAAAGAAACTAAGGCGTTCATGTACATTCTGGCTTACGCTTCAATGTACTTGGACACTATCGCCGACGAATCAAACGTGTCCTTATTGTACTACTTTGCAAGCAGAGTCAAGCAGTACAGAGATAACTCTATCGACCAAGATCTTTATCGTCATGAGGTTATCGGGCTGGAGGTACTCAACTTGTACCGCGTGGCAGAATTCTTCCAACTTGTGTTAAAAGAGTTAGCAGACAGCAAAAAGTGGAACTTACAAACTTGGCCAGGAAAGATCAACCTCCCTGTTGACTTGTTTCTGCCAATGTCTAATTACGAAGAGGCGCAGCAATTCATTTCACGAGTTTACATTCCTGATGATGTGCAAATTGAGTTGAGGCTGATGTTGAAGTTTACACCTAGCGCTACAAAGAAGAATGGGTCTACAGTTGCAAAAGCTACAGCTTCTCGCGGTAAAAACACACCGAAACAAGCCAGGAAGCCAAAATCTGTTGCTAAACTGAGCACACCAAGGAAGCGAACAGCGAACGAGGAGCAGAATTTCACACCTCGCAAGAGCACTAGAAACAGAGCTCGCGTGAATTACGGGGAAGCTAAAGTTGATTCATCCGATGGCCTGGATGAAGAAGACGCTGACAGCTACGACGAAGATGATAGCGAGTAACCTCTGCTTGAGATTATTATAGTGTATGCACATCGGAAACTTCAAGCTTCCATCGATTTGAGACTATTGAAAGTCTGGTTATTTCTGAGATCTTCGCCCAAAACTTCCAATCTGGTGGCAGCGGGGAAGGATTTTTGTTTCCCAAAAGCCGCCCACTCCGAGGTGAAGAGAGCAATGATTTTGTAGCCTTGGCTTTTGTAAGTGGAGATAAAACTCTGACACGAGGCCTCCCACCAGTTGCTGACGAGGAAGTAGTGAACATCAGTCAAAAGACTTTGGTCGGTGTTGAGGATTCTGGCAAGCACTTTCCATTGTGATTCCATGCTGAAGAAGGGAAACTTTTGCGTGATATTCATGCGAGACATGACACTCCATACTGAAAAGATTCCGCCCACACGCTCTTCGTATTTGACCTCGTTTTCCCACTTCCCGTCGGAGCGTTTCCAGCCCATCCGGATGCGGCCCTCTTCTGTGTCAATAGCCCCGGTGTAGCCAATTGTGAAGCAGCACTTCTTGGCGAAGCGGGCGCATAGAAAGTACTCTAGGTCTTCAAAGGTTTGGAGCAAAGTGATCGAGAGCATCGCGAGCGGGAGAGCCGCAGAAGTCATGACCGGCACTTCCGTTTCGGATTGTGCTACGATGGCTTTGGCAACAAAGTTGAGGAGCCATTTGTGTGCCAAAGGATGCGATGCTGTCTGGTTGATCAACTGGGTGATTTCGTTTGCAACTGTCCTGACTTGGTTCATGGAGTTGGAGAGCTGTCCCATCTTGACGTTGATTTTTCTCTTCACCTGGTTGACGTTCTTCTTGAGATCCTTGTTCTTGTCGAGCTCTCCGACGATGCTGGTCTTGATGTCCTTGATGTCTTTTTGGTAGGAGAGCATCTGCTTCTCGACCTCGGTCCAGTTGGTGAAGCCTCTGTTTTTCTTCTCGGCTTCCTCCTTTGCCTTCTTCTCGGCAAGCTTCTTTTTCTCAAGCTCCTGCTTGTCTTTTAGGTCCTTTGCCTTTTTGGCTTCTTCATCTTTTCTCTTCTGTTCTTCCTCCGCAGCCTTCTTCTTGGCAGCCGCCTCAGCCGCCTCCTTCTGCCTTTGTTTTTCTTCCTCTTTCTTTCTCTTTAATTCTTCCTGCTCCTTTTTCCGGCGCTCCTCCTCTTCCGCCTTCAAGCGCTGTATGAACTTTTGCAACTCGAGTTCTTGGCTTTGCAAGCTACTCGTAAACTCATTGTCCAAGTGGGCGAGATCTGCCGTCACTTGTGACAGGATCTGGTTAAAGAGCGGCCGGACAGAGTCATCCTGCTTCCTGGCAACATGACTTGCTTGCAGAATGTGAAGCTTCTGTAGTCCTTCAAGCGAGTCGTGAAGTAGCTGGGATGCAGAGGAGACGATTTGGTGGGCGTTGGCAGAAGCGAGGCTCCGCAATTGCGGCTTCATCGCCGGCGCTGCGGAAAGAACCCCTATTGTGTCGTCGTGGGGTAGGCCGTATCTCATTGTTTGTAGTGATAATAGTCAAGTGTGTGTCTGATGCGCACTGGGTTGGAAGGCCCTGGAATTGTGGGATTTTACGGGGAAAAAAAAAAAAGAAGAAAAAAGGGAACTACTTGAGACGAAAAGAAAAAACCGAGAATCTAGTATAGCCTTGTCATCGAAACCCTCTTCGAACCAGGTGTTTGTGAATCTAGCCAGTGCCGGCGGGCCATGTCGCACTGGGGTAAAGGTTTTCATCCACAAAATTTTCCACCTACCAAGTCACAGTCCTCAACATGAACAAGCAGTGGGTGCGTCATCTCTCCGTCACCGGAGCTAGGGCCAAATCATACTCCACTGTCAAGCCTGTGCACCACTTGGTGGAAATCAAAAAGGCCGCCTTGTCGCCAAAATACCAGCCTTTGTTGATACCAAGAGATGACATTGAGTCTGTGGGATTCAAGCCCACCGAGTTCGAGCAGGACAGACTCGCCGAACACTACAAGAACACTTTGCAAAGTGACTTGTTGTTGCATTGCTTCGACCACGAAGAAAAAACCATCCCAGGTATCAAGAGAAGACTCTGGAAGGCAGACTCTCCATACGCCTTGTACCGTAAGTTGAAGAAGCCCAAGGGAGCCAACCGGCCCACCAAGGACGTCAAGCCTGTCGGCCCACACAACATCCCGCAGCTAACAGGCATTACCCTCAACTTGTACTCCAAGGAGGCGTTGGAGTACCCATGGCTCAACATCTCCACCAGGTTGCAGCTTGCACAAATCACCAACGTCAAGCCCAAACAACTATACAACAGATCCAACATTTTGCCCTGGAAGGTCAGAGAGGGCAAGCCCTGTGGCTGCAAGGTGGAGCTCACCGGCAGCGACATGTCGCAGTTTTTCTTGACCTTGACCGAGTTGGTGTTGCCCAGAATCAGAACTTTCGAGGGCATCAAGGCCACGGCCGGCGACCAGAACGGTAACATCACGTTTGGCTTGAACCCCGAGGACGTGAAGTACTTCCCCGAGATTGAGAACTTCCAAGAGCTTTTCGCCAACCTTTTCGGGTTCCACATCACCTTCAAAACCTCTGCTCAGACGGACGAAGATGCAAGGACTTTGTTGAGCGCTATGGGTATGCCTTTCCGCAACTCGGCCTAATTATGTACATAGCAATAGAAGAATAAGTGGTGAGTAATTTGGCGTGCCCAAGGTGTATTTTTCTCCAAGCGACCGCATCTCGTAGAAGCGCGAACATACATGTCCATCATCTCCGTGGTCCATGAGTTCGAGGTGCTATATTCCACGCGATTGCACCAAAAGGACAAGAGATGGAGCGACGGTAGGTTGAAGTTTTACGAGTTCAATAATAAGATCGAGGTCTACAGCGACAACAACGTGTTAGTGTGCTCCGACTTTTACCCTCACAAATCACGAAACCCGCTAGAAAACGGCTATTTCGCCGACGGCAAAACGTACACGCTTCCCAGCGGGAAGATGGTGGTGGAGTTCTCGGAATACTTGGGCTGTCTGGAGCGGGACATCTCCAATCTTTTTGTAAAGAAAGAGCCCCAACGCGTGCTGGTCAAGACCGAGCCGCGTGGCGACAGTAATCAGGAACTCCGCCAAATGCGTTTCGGCCAACAAATCAAACGAGAGCTTTCCCCAAACTGCATTAATTTGGAGCCAGAGCCGTGCCCGCTGACCTCCGGCCCAAAATCGGTAAGTGAGCTCGTGTCGCGTTCTAAAATAAGCCACAAGCGTGTTGGGCTAAGCCGTCTGAGACACACTCCGAAAAGGGTCTCCCCAGAAGCGGCCACCCCCGCACGCCGGGACTTGGAGCACCACGATTGCGTCCTTCCCCGGTTCAAAGGTCGGATTCTCCCGGGCTCCAACAAAACCCTCCAGCGGTTGCAAGTCGAAGCAGGCCTGGGGGTTGATTATGGTTCCATGATAAAGGTACCACCCGACGTGCATGATGCCCTGCATGAGAACGGAGAGAATAATTGGGCTCTGGCTGAGAATCCACGATAACGCACCGAGTCAGAATCTAGAGATTAGTATTCACTTTACGACGCGGCTTATCACTTTGTTCCATGCAAGTCAAAGTATTACACTTTCTGAGTCGGCCGTCTCCAAAGAGCAAGCGGCCCATGAAGCCAACCGTCGTGGATGCCACCAAGCTGAATGACCTGTCAGGAACTCGTGATTCAGCCGCACGGAGGGGGCCCGCCTGCCGAGGATTTTGGGCGGCTCGCCCGGTGACCGCAGACGCTTGTATTGCAGAGCGAAAATTATCTTGCTGATATGGCTGTCAACGTGGGGTACCCCACCTGCAACACGTGCGCACAGGCTTCGACACGCGGCCACATATTCCGCAATAGTGGAATTGTGGTGTATTAATATATAGAATCTCCGGTTGCTGTTTTTAGATCCGTTGTCTTGAATCTTTCTCCCGTTTGCTTCGAAAGTGCTTAGCCTGCCAGCTTCGAAAATCTCTTCACTAAATTAGCCGGCGCCAAGACTTCAAATTTGGTCACCTGACGTGAAGCCCAAGACTCATAACTGCCGCACTCAGCTGGGCTTCCATACATACACCTGCCCGCCGGTGGCGCTTAAGCTGAAAGCCATCTATTCTATTTATTCCACATATATAGCGTCGTTTCTAGCGTCCTAAAACATCGTCGACAGCCCCGCACGAACCCGATCTGGCATCACCTTCCAACTCCCGGTCCCGCCCATTTTCACAAATAGCTCATCTATCTTTTGACCAAGCCTCCACCTTCCGCATGGCGAAGCACCTATGAGTTTGATTCTTTCCCCACACACGTGTCCCATGTCTGCGGCTAACGGTTCGTCCACCATAGTCGCCGACTACAAAAGTTCCCCTCGCAGCATATCATCGCATCTGTCTTGTGGACAGTATGCCAACCTATTCGACCAGAGCCCTTCCGATGACCTGGTCAGACTACATTACAGTCCTCCGAAGATTCTCGACGACTTGAGAGACCCCTTCCTCGCACAGTACTTGAAGCCCAGCTCTAGCAACAACCATGAGCTCTACTTCAAGTCTCTAAACCAGCAAACCCGGATCAACAGCTTTGACTACTACCGACAATACCTAAAGCAGAACAAGGCTCGGACACCCAGCATCACAAGAAAAAGCCCGGATGCCCAGTCCGGCAAGGCCTCCTCGCCGTTGCGAAACGAATCATCTCCGGAAGAGTCAAAAACACCGAGCTCGGACCAGAACGCAGATACCCTCTCTCGCCGTAGACGGCGCCAGACTGACTCCTTATCCCCCGTGGGCGCTAAGAAAACACACTCCGAGGTGTCCACGGTGGTCTTGCCTGAGCAGTTCACCGAGTGTGACACGGCAGACTTGATCAACTTGATCTCCAGAATGATCCAGTCTTTGATCAACTTGAACGACAAGAGCGTCCCAGAGACGATATCCAATCCACTCATGTCCACTGCAGGAGACCAAAACAAAAAGCTCTTGACGCGGTACCACTCGAGAACCCCTCCAGCAATTTCAATTCACACCTATCTCACGAGACTCACAAAGTTCAACAACTTTTCTCAGACAACGTTGCTTGCGACGATTTACTACATTGATCTTCTCTCCCACAACTTCCAGCCGTTCTTCACGCTAAATTCGTGGACTGTGCATCGGTTCTTGTTGGTGGCCACCATGTTGGCGCAGAAGTCGTTGGAGGATTTCTTCTACACCAACGACCACTACGCTAAAGTGGGAGGTGTTGCATTAACAGAGATCAACTGTCTAGAGTTGGACTTCTTGAATCGGGTTAACTGGAAAGTTGTTCCAGCGAAGCAGATACTGCCTACTGAAACTTCGATCAAGTACTCGAAAGATGTGTTGGATTTGTATTACTGGCAGTTGGTGACTTTGATGGGTAGCAATGTTACGGAGAAGAACAACGTCAACTATCAACTACCTGAAAAATCAGGCTAATGGGATTATGGTTCATGGATTAAAAAAAAATGTGAGATCACTCTAATCAATATTGTAAAGAAGTGGATTTTCAATTAACGTACGTCTTAAAGTTACTAAAAAACAAACTAGATATAAAGTGCAGAAAGAAATCATCAAAGTTCATAATATGAGAGGCCGGGACTGAGTCTCGACTTAATGCACCAAATGAACGCCTGAAAGATCCCCTATATTCGTCCTAATCTCATTTTCACATTGGCTTGATAAGCTCGAAAGAGCAGCAAAGGCTCTTGTCGACACTCATGACTGCTCCGTAATTATTGAATTCACCACAATAATTAGGAGCCAGGAACACCGTTACCAATTTTCTCTTGTTGAAGAATTCATAGCCGTCTTCGACAACCATGTGGCCTCTAACAATCAAGTCCATATTGAACTTGGCTAGGAAATGATCGACGTGCTTTTTGCCGAAACTATAAGACACACCTCGGTCATTTTTCGGCCAGTTTCCAGCGGAAAAAGTTCGAACCAGTGGGTCTGGATCGGACCACAATAGATCAGCAAGAAGGCCCTTATCAGGGATATCTGTTGGCCTTTGGATCTGATCAATCTGACTCAAGGTATGCAAATCCGGCGAAAGACCACCATGGATACAGAAAATTTTGTCGTTGATGGTGGCAGCAATCGGCAAAGTGTTGAAAACATCAATGAAGTTTTTCCACAACTTGTGGCTTCCAGAGATAAGAGGCAAGCGCCGCTTACACTCATCGTAGAAGCCATAAATCTTTGTGATGTTGGCGGATTCGTGGTTTCCTCTCAACATGAAAAAGTTCTCGGGATACTTGATCTTGTAGCACAAGAGAAGCAAAATCGACTCCAACGATTTGTAACCCCTGTCCACGTAGTCACCCAAAAAGAGGTAGTTGGTGTGCGGAGGGAAGCCACAAGAGCTGAAAATTCTGATAAGATCGAAAAACTGACCATGAATGTCGCCGACAATCTTCACAGGAGGCGACAACTTGAGCAAAGTTGGCTGCTCCATAAAGATGGTGCGGGCTTTTGCCAAGATCGACTTGATCTCCAGAGTTGTAACGGGAAGCTTGTCCTTGAGCTTCCTATTTCTTGAGCCAGTTGGTCCACGCTTAGACCCCACTGCAACCAACCGTTCGATTATTTCATCCAAGTCAAAGTCGAGCTTTTTTGTGGATGGAACGAGCGGTGGTGATACTGAAGGACTGGACGAGACGCTGGACCGCTTTCTGCCGTAAGCCCCAAGATAGTTGGTTTTGGGGATGTACGAGATCTGCCGCGATGGTTCTGGAGTAGACTCGCTTGACATCTCGGCGATGGGGTCCAATGAAACGTCCAGAGGAGGAGCAAATGGTGGCTGAGCACCCTTTGTGAGAGTTGGCAGATTCGACACTGAGCACAGGGACGAAAGCGAGCTAATGTCCTTTTCGCTGGCGGTGAAAACCGGAGAAGTCGAGAGATTCTCGCTTTTTTGGCTTTCAAAGGACGACCCATAGTCGTTGTCGTTGGAAAAGTCCGACCCAGGTCTAGACTTCTGAGGTCTAGTACACGGGGATAACTGCGAACCCAGGGTGCTCAACAAGGCAGCCATGGAAACATCGATGTCTAGATCAAGCTGGTGGTCATGGTTTGTCAAGGAAGATCTGCGTCTGGCAGGGCCTGGGGCTGGAATGGATTTCGGGGAGGACCTGGAGGAAGTGAAGGGATCAGTGAGGGATAAGTGGGCCAAACGTTCAGATGGTACACTGCTACCGTTTCCGGTAGAATGCGATAGCGCAGAGGGAGGCTCTTCAGCTTCGACGTCGCCGGCGACTACTTCTGACGAAGAGCCATTGCTTTTGGATTTTGAGATATTCGGTAGGGGGTCATTTTTAGACGGGTTGTTCCCCATAGTATAGTTATGTTGGAGAGGGGCGGACGAGGAATAGCACGAGAGACAGGCCTAACAGGGAGAGTCGGGTAAAGTCAGGAGAGAAGGTTTGTAGTGGTTGAATTTGGAAAGCGGATTAGGGACAATTTTTGAGCCTCACCAAGTCGTGCGCGTCCCATTCCTAACAAAGGGGTCGAGCGACCATTCGCTGGGTGCAAAACAAGAATGTACGGAGAATTTACGAAAGGGGGTTTTTGCGTGCGGTGTTTCTGCTTGGGCGATTCGTGCCGATTTGTAAGTCAATCGGGACGCTTTGTGGCCAACGGGCCTGCTTTGTGCCGTTTTGCGAGCCCGGCATTGCGAAGACTTTGTCGCCGACAGTGTGCAGTTGGGTCCACGCCACGGTCTAGACAGGTGACAGCGCAGACCAATGAAAGAAATGAGAAGAAAAAAAAAATCAGATAAAACAAACGAAAGGAGAAAAGAACTTAGAAAGAAGTTTGGCTCAAAAAATGATGACAGAATGAGGCGAAGGTGGCACAGGCGGAGCGTTCATTTATAAGGTCCGAGGCTTAGTGGATCGACGGTCTGGCGTATTAGTGGCGACATGACGCGGCCAACTTCGGCAATTACCATCGGGTGAAGGAACAATTGGCGACAATAAATCAAAGCGTGAGCTTTTTCATTAACAAGTAGTTATGTTCGTATTGGCTCCTACTTGCCAGAGCAGATTGCACGAGCGTACTCATTTGCAACCATTTGCCGGTCCGGTCGAAAAGTAAAAAGCCCGTTGATAAGCAATGTCTGCTCACCAGCGACTTCCAGAGCAGCGGCTTCTGAACTCTGGTTCGGCCCTCCAGTCTCAAGTTCCAGTTTGCAAGATGTGTAGAAAGTCATGGTTCCCACCGCTGGCTATAAGAATATTAGCAGCACGGCGCAACCCCGCCAACTGTGGCTCGCCCCATCACTCAACAGCGCTGCAAGATTCGGCCTCGTATAGTGGCAAACGTCATTCAAAGGCTTAAGAATTAAGCGTCGTGTGCTCCATTCGGCCAATTTAAACTAGAATTTACGTGCTGGACGGCAGTTGCAGCTGGGTCGCCGCTGCGCGCAAGCCAAGCAGTGACCATGCTTTCTCACCTCTCCAAAATGACCCGCTCGATCCGTTCCGCCGGGTGCCTCATCATTGGCGATGAAGTGCTCAACGGCAAGATCCTCGACACGAACCTGTACGAGTTTGCCAAATTCTGCTTCAACGAGCTCTCCGTGCCGCTAAAAAAGACCATCGTTTGCGGGGACGACAAGGCGGACATCATCAACTCGTTGAACATCCTCAGAAAGGAAAACTGCGACTTCATCGTCACTAGCGGCGGGATCGGCTCGACGCACGACGACATCACGTACGACGCCTTGGCCGAGGCGTTTGGCATTGAGTGCTCGGTGGACGAGCAGACAGTCAAGAAGATGCACGATCTACGGGGAGAGTACCTACAAGCGCTCAACAAACCGCTGTTGGACGCGTTCTACAGAATGGCCACGTTGCCCAAACCCACCGCCCTGGTGGCGGTGCTGAAGCTCTTCACAGACGAAAGCCTCTGGGTGCCCATTGTGGGGATCCAGCACCAGGTCTACGTCTTGCCGGGCGTGCCACAGCTCTTTGCCAAATTGTTGGTTGGGTTGGGCGAGTCCATCAAGGACCGCGTGGTCAAAAACGACTTTCGCCGCTACTTTGTCAAGACAACCAACAGCGAGAACAACTTGGCACCGTACCTCTCCGACCTCCAGGGCAAATGCGACGACCGGTACGGCAAGGGCAAAATCAAGCTCGGGTCGTACCCCCACTTCAGCTGGAAGATCGTCACCATCAGCATCATCGGCGACAAATCCATCGTGGTGGACGACTTGCGGCTGATTGTCTCCAACGTCATTGAGAACATCGGCGCCAACGCCCAGGAAATCTCCGTGGAGGAGGAGGACTACATGTCCACCAACGAGCCGGCACAGCAATAAATTATGTTAATTCGTTATGAACCCCCTACAACTTCTCGGCCAACAACTTTGTAACCTCAGCAACAGCGTCGGCAATGCCTTGCACATTGTCACCCATGCCTTGCACCACGTTGCCCTTTCCGCCGGCCTTTCCGCCAATGTGGCCCGAAACGGCCTGCGCCAAAGCAGTGGCGTCGGCGCCCTTGCTGATGGCCTCGTCAGAGATGTAGCACCCGTGGGCAACTTTGCCGGACGACCCAGTGATCAAGTAGATGGACTTGGTCTTGTCCGCCTTCTTCACGAGGTTGATGGCCTCCGTGATGGCCTTGGCGTTGGCATCGATGGGCACGTGCGCCACGAAGTAAGCCGCCTTGGACTTCTCCTCGTCCTTCAACCAGCCGTTGACAGCGTCGAGCGTCTTCTTGGACTCCTCCTTCTGCTTGGCCTTCAAGTTGTCCTTGATGGACTTGTCCAACTTGTTGAACTTGTCGTTCAACTTGGCCTTCTCCAACACGGAAATGGAGAGCTTCTTCAAGGCAACACCCAACTCCTTGGTTCTCTGCTCCTTCTCAGCGCCGAAGGCAAGCTTCTCTGCGGCGGTCAAGCTGTCGTCAAAGTCCCGCGCAATTCTTTGCACCTCGTGGGCCTCGTGGCCGGTCACGGCAACAACTCTTCTGATGCCCTTGGCGATACCGGATTCCTCGATAATCACCAACTCCTTGATCTCGTTGGTCTTGGCAACGTGCGTTCCTCCACAGAACTCGATGGAGAGCTTGTGCCACTCCTCGTTCTTGGGGTCCGCCAACAAGTCCTCCACAGAAACACCAATGGAAACGACTCTCACGGGGTCGGGGTAGGTCTCGCCGAAAACGGCTCTCACACCGTTGATTTCCTTGGCCGAGGCCAACGAAACGTCCTTGGAGAAAACGCGCTTGCTGCTCTTGATGGTGTCATTGCAGATGCGCTCCACGGCCTCGAGCTCCTTGGGGCTCAACGCTTGCTTGTGAGAGAAGTCGAATCTCAACTTCTCGGGTGCAACCAAAGAGCCCTTCTGGTCGATGCCGTCGCCCAAAACCTGTCTCAAGCCCAAGTTCAACACGTGCGTGCCCGTGTGGTTGTTTCTGATGGGCCATCTTCTCAACTCGTCGTACGAGGCAATGACCTCGTCGTCCAACTTGAACGAGCCCTCAGACAAGTGGCCGACGTGGAGCACGTAGCCAGCATACTGCTGCACGTTGACAACACCGAACTCGGCGCTGCCGTCAATCACCAAGCTACCGGTGTCGTACTCCTGGCCGCCTTGTTCCGCGTAGAACGGAGTCTTGTCCAAGATAATGCCAAACTGTTGGCCGACCTCGGAGATGGAGTCGACAAACTTGGAGCCGTCATAAATGGCAACGACCTTGGACTTGGTGTTGTCCATGCCGTACTTGGCGGAGTCGTCGGTCTTGACCACGGCCTGGTTGTTGTCTAACTCGGACAATGCGTGAACGTCCAACTTGATCAAGTTCGAGGCGGCCTTGGAGTTGGAGGCCTTGGAGGCCTCTCTGGAGGCTTCCTTGGCCTGCTCGAAGCCCTCTTCGTCAATCTTCAAGTTACCCTCCTCGGCCATCAATCTGGTCAAGTCGACGGGGAAGCCGTAGGTGTCGTACAATCTCCAGACAATCGAGCCAGGAAGAGTCTGCTCTGGGGTCTTGGAGCAAATAATAGAGTACTTCTCGAACAACTTCTCGCCTCTCTCCAAGGTCTTGGCAAAGGACACCTCCTCCTCAACCAAGATCTCCTTCAACTCGGCGGAGTTCTTGGCGATTTCAGGGAAAATAGCCGAGTTCTGCTCAATCACAACGTCCACCAACTGCTGGAAGAACTGGCCAATTGGGTAGTTCATGTACTTGCGCACGTAACGGGCGCCTCTTCTCAAGATTCTTCTCAACACGTAGCCTCTGCCCTCGTTGTTGGGCACACCACCGTCGGAAATGGCGAAAGTCAACGTTCTCACGTGGTCGGCAATGACTCTGTACGCGGTGTCGATACCGTCAATGTCCTCGGCGCCGAACTTTCCGGCGTAAGGTCTGACGCCGGTGATCTCTCTGATCTTGTCGAAGATCGGGGTGAAGACGTCGGTGTCGTAGTTGGATGACTTGTCCTGCAAAATGGACACCAATCTCTCGAAACCCATACCGGTGTCAATGTGCTTGTTGGGCAACGGCTTCAACGACGAGTCGGGCTCTCTGTTGTACTGGATGAACACAATGTTCCAGATCTCCAACACGTTGGGGTCGTCCATATTGACCAAGGATGCAGCGTTTCTGCCGCCGATTCTGTCGTAGTGGATCTCGGAGCAGGGGCCACATGGGCCTTGGTCGCCCATTTCCCAGAAGTTGTCGGCAGCGTTGCCGGGCAAGATGTGGTCCTCGGCCACGCCGACGTCCAACCAGAACTGCTTGGCCTCCAAGTCCGGTTCCAAGCCGTTCTTGGCGTCGCCCTCAAAGTACGTCACGTACATTCTGTCCGCGTCCAAGCCGTAGACCGTGGTCAACAACTCCCATGAGTATTGGATGGCCTCCTTCTTGAAGTAGTCGCCAAAGGACCAGTTGCCCAACATCTCGAAAAAGGTGTGGTGGTAGGAGTCCTTTCCAACATCGTCCAAGTCGTTGTGCTTGCCGCCGGCTCTGATGCATTTCTGCGAGTTGACGGATCTCTTCAACGTGTAGAAGTCCGAGCTCGGGTCCACAGTGCCCAAGAAAATGGGCTTGTACTGGTTCATGCCCGCATTGGCGAAAAGCAAGGTGGGGTCATTGTGGGGCACGACGGAGGAGGAGGGCACGTACGTGTGCGATCTCTCCTTGAAATAGTCCAAGAAAGTGGCTCTAACTGTACTGGCAGTCCAGGATGTGGTGGTAGACATTGTACGCTTTCGAGTTAGATGCTTTAGCATGGACCTCAAGATCGAGCACGAGATTTTTTCTGGACACCTGCGCGGACACCCGTGCACCACAACCATCCAAGGGCTTGCAAATGTGAGCTTCAGAGATTGCAGCCGCGGCGATGGCCAAAATTGTTAGGGTGCGTCTACTTTCATCATAGTGAGGGCTGGCGACCTCCGTTTCGCCGCTGAAAAGAGAAATGCCGGCAGCTGGGCCAAAAACACAAACACGAAACACAAACGTCACGATGCCGTCCCCGGGAGCACCGAAAAGCACGGCCGCAAAGTGGTGCGAGCTGTCGCGGAGGTTCTGATATGTCACATCCGTGCACCAGGGACATCGGCTTATTTGCTCATACTATGGGGCCCCAGGCTGGAACTCAAAGTGGCCGTCTCAGCAGCTACTACGCATTTCGTTTGCAGCTTTTCGACGCCCCATCATGATCCTCGTCAACGACGTCAAGTACGCTTGCCTGGAATGTATACGCGGCCACCGCTCTACGCTGTGCCGCCATTACATGCGTGCCCTACTACGCGTAAGATCCAAAGGAAGGCCCAATGACCAGTTCCCCCAAGGAAACAAAAACTACCGCGTGGCCGTTTTCGCCACCGAGGTCGAGGACACGTCCTTGAAGAAGGAAGACGGCTGCAAAAATACCCCGGTGATCATCTTGAAGGTCTCAGACAAGCAGGTGATGGACGTCACTAGTGGCCACATCGTGGGGCCGTACAGAGAGAAGGATCCTCGGAAGCTCCAGGTGGACGCCGACTCGTTCGTGAACTCCACGTCGTGCTGCTCCTCGGGCGTGTCGAAGCCCCGGAGGAAAAAGTGTTCCTGCAACCACGGCGACATCTCCAAGCAAAGCATATTAACGTCCTACTTGAACAAGAAGCTCGCTCTTCAAAGAAAATCCACAGCAGCTCCGGGGGACGAAGACAGCCCGCTGCCCTCCAACAGCTCTGTGAAAACAGAGCCGGGCCTTGAAGCACCGCTGAGCAAAGGCGGCTGTTGCGTGTCTGCCAAAGGCGTGGCACAACCCGCAAGCTGCTGCTCAGACAAAGCGGCCAACTCTGCATTTCCCCAAGTACCCTTCTATGCATACGGCAAGCACGACGACGTCAGCTCCGACCCATCACTGGCACTTCTGGACGGCTTCGACAGAATGTCACCCGAACAAACGGAGATCTCGTCCATCACCGAACAGCCAGACCGCGTTTTCCAAGTCATCCCTGTCGAGCCGTGCTCTCTACCCGGCACCTGCTCGTGCTCCTCCAACTGCAGCTGCCCTACTTGTGTGGTGCACAACAATGTGCCACAGGACAATTCGTCGTTCGAGTTTCTCAACAACGACACACAATACGGCTCCAATATCATCCTAACGCTGGCGTCTAACGCCATGCCGCTGTTCCCGCCCGACCGAGCTTTCAACGGCCCAAAAGATATCTTCAACCAACTTCTATCGCAATATATCGGGCCTAGCGCACAGGGCACGATCCCGCCTTTCTTGAATGAGCTACAAAAAGACTTTTCCAGAGAAGGTTTGGCAGCAGAAGGCAACGCACAAAGCACATCCTCGTGCAATTGTCCTGACAACGCTTGTCTTTGTCTCAATTGCGAGCAACATGGCATTATTGATGGTTACCATCTAGACGACTACTTCAACGCGCCGAAAGTTGATCTATGAGGCATTTGCACTTGGAAGAGAGGCTCTTTGGGTTTTTGGTTAACAGCGGTTTTTTTAGTTGACAGCGAATTACGCAGTATTTCATCTCGGTCTTTGAAGCCTAATCTCCCATGGCCGCGAACGGACGGCTGCGGCAGCCATGGAATCTTCTAGAAAACACACCTGCCAGCGCAGCAGTTAGCGATCAATACAAATGTAGGACATGCCAACGGCTTCTTTATTTTTGCAAACTTTTAGTTCCCCAAGCGTGTTCCACGTGACCCTTCCAGCCAGCGATAGCGTCTGAGTGCAGGCATCTCCAGCAACCTTCCACAAGGCTAGGATACGATACCACCGACATCAAGCTAGAAAATATTTAGCCAAAAAATAAATCTGCTTCAATCCCGTTGTTTCATTTCAGTCGCTCACTCGGCGCCCGGCACCTGTGAAATCCAGAATTTCGGTCATCTCAGTGGCTCTCATTTTTTCGTTGACATTCATTAGACACTTGACAGTCCTTTCTTCCAGCCCCAAACTCCCCCGCCCGAGCCTCGCCAGAACCACAAGCGCAAATGTCGTTCCCTGCCGCTGACCGGGACAACGACAATGACATCCACATCATTTCCCGAGACTCCTCGGACTACCCCCAGCCCGAGAGCATGGACACGCCAAACTTCATCCTGGGCCTCGACTTGCCCACGCCTTCCAATGGCGACACGCTGTTCTTCGACCACTTCAACGACGCCGGCGGCCAGGCGCAGCCCCACTCCGCGGACGCAAACTTCAACGACCTCCATCTTCCTACAGGGCTCAGTCCCATGCCGGACTATGCCCATCCCGACAGTAATACCAAAGAGGGCTACAATGCCGCCATCGCAGGCACGTTGACCAAGATCTCGCACAACCTCCCGCCTCTCCCGCAGCTATCGGAGCCCGTGATTCCGACAAATATCCCTCTCAACCACGCCGTGATGCCCGACTACCTTCTGAGCACCTCCTCCGGAAACAGGGCCCAGCCGTTGATCACCATGGGCAAGAAAAAGAAGGAGTCGCAGACACCCAAGACCCGCCCCGCGTTCGTGATGAAGATCTGGTCCATGGTCAACGACCCGAAAAACCACGACTACATCCGGTGGAACGACGACGGAGAGACATTCCAGGTGGTGCATCGCGAGGAGTTCATGAAGTCCATTCTCCCGAAGTACTTCAAACACAACAACTTTGCCTCCTTCGTCCGCCAGTTGAACATGTACGGCTGGCACAAGGTGCAAGACGTCAACTCGGGGTCCATGAAAGACGACCGCAACCAGGACGAGGTGTTGCAGTTTAAAAACCCGTTCTTCATCAAGGGCAGAGAGGACTTGCTCGATAACATCGTGCGCAACAAGGCGGGCAGCTCTGAAGAAAGCCTGGACTTGAACATGATGAACATCCAGCTAGTGATGGGCGAGCTCGACCAGATCAAAATGAACCAGCTCGCCATAATGGAGGACATGCGTCGCATGAGGAAGGACAACCTGATGCTCTGGAACGAAAGCTTCTCCGCGAGGGAGCGCCACCAGAAACAAACCCACACTTTGGAGAAGATCATGAAGTTCTTGGCCGCCGTGTACGGCAACTCGGCAGGCAAGATTTTCGAGGTCGAGGACAGCGGGTTCAACAACAACCAGGTTTCAGCCTACAACAACACAACCGCGCCCAGCAGCTACAACTCGCCGGCGCCAATACTGAAGCCCAGATTGATGTTGATGGACCAGGCGTACCAGAAACAAAGCCCGAACGGCAGATCGCCGTCGGCGGTGTCCAACGGCACAGGCGAGTCCATTGAGGAGATTGTGAGAAACACCCCGGACATGCCGCACCCCTCGGACGCCACCACCAACAAGATCTATAATCAGATCATGAACCCCGAAGCGAACGGCTCTGCTTCCCCAAGTCAGTACTTCCCTGAGCTCAGCAACTCCTACTTCAACGCACAACAACAGCAGCAGCAGCAGCAGCAGCAGCAGCAGCAGCAGCAACAACAACAACAACAACAGAGTCCAAAGGCCACCCCCGAAGCGCAAAACATCAAAGAAGAGCAGCTTCTGGGGCTCGAGCAAAACATATACCGCCAGGGCCAGGCTTTGCTGCAAGTCCAGGACTGGATCCAGGCGTTGGCAAGCAAGCAGCAGCAACAGCAGGAGCAGATTCACCAGCAGCAGAAGCAACAGAAGAGCCCGGCCAGCCTGCCGAGACTCGACGACTTCGATGTCGATGATTTCTTGAATAACAACTCCAATACCAGCCAGAAAGCAACTCCCACTCACGACCTCCCAAGCGGGTCCAAGCGTGTGATTGAAGAAGTGAACGAGGGCGATAATAAGGCTTCCAAGAAGGCCAAAGTGGTGAACCGTTAGGCCCGCTGCATGAATTACGAATTTTGCTTTAATCTAAATAGATATGACGTGAATTTTGGCGCGAGTGTAATTATCTCTAGAGTGGACGCCTCGAGAACGAGAACCTGACCCCGTCGTCGTCGTTCTCTGGATCGTGGACCGCGAACCTGGGAGGCTGCAAAGTGCGAGGTAAATGAGGGCCGCTCAGAACATTGTCTGCAAAATTCTGTTTCACCTCAGTTTCACTCTCGCTCTCATCGACGAACAACTGAGAGGCGTCCGGGTCAAAGCCAGACACGGCGCCCAATTCGTTTCCGAAGTTCGCAGCGATCCTTTGCGCCTTGGTGACTTCACGACGCATAGCATTGTGGGAAGCCAAGGCTTCGGTCGTGTCGTCGGTCATTTCAATGAAGGTTCTGGTGATGCTATGTGGTCTGGGCGTTTTCTTCAGAAACGTCTTGTAGTTTTTCCGGCCCTCGTAAAAACTATTTTCAGAGACGGCGGGCTTTTTGGGCGGAATTTTCAAATCAAATTCTTCAATGACAATGTGGTCACCCAAGGGTATCAGGTCAAGATCGAAGGCATGTAATTCTTGCTTGACACTTTCCTCTGCTTCTCTTTTGGTCGAGATAATTGCATCGGCCAATGACACTTTTGGGACTATCCACTTTGAACTTTTGCTGGGTACGGAGGATGCGGCAGGTTTTGCAGCTGTTGTGACATCTTCCTTTGGTGCAGTATTACTTTGCCTTTTAGGGGACACTGCCAGAGCTGCGGGGGTAGGTTTCGAGCCCAAATTAGCCGAGATTTCCACCTGTGGCGCATGTGACCTCGAGTCCAAATCAGGCTCGCCCTGTTCTTCCTCGTGCGTTCTCAGAATACTTGGGGAGCTCTCTGTGTCACGAAGTTGTGATGACTTTGGAGTGAACAGGAAGAAGTCTGTATCGTTCACTCTTTCAAGCCGTCTCCGTTTTCGTTTTTGCGGCGATCTGGACAGGTCGCCTTCAATGTCAGTGGCCGCGGTCAAAGCCAAAGGCTTGAGCACAGAAACATCCATTTTCTTAATGGCTGCCCATAGCTGCTCTGAGTCCATGAACCCATCTAGTTCGGAAGTCCTCGTTTTGTCCTGCAACACACTAAACCCATAGAGTGGGTTGGTTGACGCAGAGAAGAGATCAAGCAAGACTTCTTTAGACGTCCCTTCGGTAACTTGACAGTGTTTTGGCCCTAGACACGAGACCAAGTCTTTGAATCTCGCGACTTTCGTGGACGAAGGCAGATCCGAGTAGATTACAACGGAAGATCCCGTCAAGAGCTCAGATCTCCTGGAGTCGGGGTGGCTGTAGTGATCTGGATCTGGAGACAAATAGAGGTCTTCACGCGGAGCCCGGAGCCATTGCTCAACATCATCAGGCGTAGCCTTGATGAACTCACACCATCGACCAGACATCACGGGGACGCCTCTCAGCACGGCGACTTGCAAGTTGTAGTCCACGTGGTCTAGAAAGGTCAAGTAGTGGGTCGCCTCGAACGGACTGTGGCACGCTCGAATATCAAGGCCTTCCGCTATGAGCAGGTCAAGTGAGTCCGGTAAAGGGCTCTGCTGAACCAAGCCCTCGTACATGATGCGTTTCGAGAAGGCCAAGACATTCACCGGGATCCACTCAAGCTGGATCTTGATGCGGTCGGACTTGTTGGCGTTGACTCGCAACAATAACAGCAGCTGGAAGAACTCTTTTTTGATTGGCGGGGCGTCTCTTGACGGTAGTTTGTAGACTGCTCCGTTGACATCCGTGGTGCAGATGGAGTCGAACTGAATGTGCAAAGGAGACTGGTCGGGGCTGCCACGATCCGAAGGCCCCACGCTGATTGTGATGTATTTCTTGGGCACCTTCAAGTCTCCAATGTAAAGACACCCGGGGTCTGTCTTGTAGTCGGCGCTTCTGCCAACATGGAGGTGCGAGTTTCTTCGTAGAGCCCGTGTTGTTGCTGGCGTTAGTACACAAGTCGGAATACTTCGGAATCGTTTTGGTGCATACTGCTGTCGTTGAAAAAGAGGGTAAGCACCCACATACTGGGGTAGTCGGTCGCGCTCATCCGCACATGGACAGTTTCTACACCAGCCGCCTTTTTGCGAGTACGCGCTTTTCTTGCTAATATCTTATATCACATCATGGCTTGGACACACGGCCCTCCTCCTTGGTCTTTTTCGACTTCTTGGCCTTCAACTTCTTGCCAATAACCTTGGCGACAGTCTCCTCGTCGGCCAACTCCAACAATGCCTTGGTGTAGACGTCCTCGGTCTCCTCCGCCTGGGCCTTCTCCTCAGAAGCGTTTTCGAGCACGTCGGCCTCCTCATAGAGCTTGTCGGTGTAGAAGAGCGGCAACACGGGAGAGTCGCCGGCACTCAAACCAACAGTGAGCACCTGCTCCTTGGGGAACTTCTCCAAGACCTGGCGGACGTTCGAGATCAAGTCCTTGTCGGAGAGCTCGGCGCCAACGCTGCCGACATCGATGACGATGTTCGTGCCGATGGGCTGGATGTATGCAGTAGATGACAAGACCTTGTTGATTTCGTTGGTGACGGTTTCGATGCTCAACACCTTGGGCGCCTCGCGGGTGTCGACCCTTATGTGCACAGGAAACTTTCTCGACTCGTAGAAGGTCTTGCCCAACACAACGGGCATGGAGTTGAAGATGGCGCTGTCGACGACAAACACGTCGTATTCGTCTCGCAACTCTTCACGCTTGTCGTATGGGTTGTACACCGTTTTCAACTCCTTCAATGAGATGATCTTGGACAAGGTGGGGATGTTGGCGTCCTCGATTTGCTCCAACTGCTCGGCAGTAGAGATGAGGTTGTCTCTGACGAAGAAACAAGTCTTCAACTCTTTGGCAGCCTTCAAGAAGGGCTTCTCCAAGGCAATGAGCTTGGGCTTCAACTGCGGCTTCTTGTTGGCGATCTTCTTCAACTCCACGGTGACGAACACGGGTCTCACGTGGCTGTCGTTGTCCTCGGCGAACAAGTCCAACTTGGTGGAAGCCTGGCTCTGGACAGTACGGTCAATGTATTTCTTGAGTTCCTCGATGGCCTTGGCGGTTTGTTTCTCAGAAACGTAGCCGGAGTCCTGGGGCGCGGCAGCAGCCGGGGCGGGCTCGGCAGTTTTGGCCTTCGAGGCAGTTTTTCTGGTTTTGGCCATGGTGAAGGGTTATGGTTATAGTGAGATGAGAACTCATCGCTCATGAAAAAAATGGTGCGCACTGCAGGCGGCGGGCCCAGGCAGACCCCGCGCAGCCATTCACTTACCACACTGTCGCCGATGTAAATTTGGACCCTATTTTATTTTTTTTTGTGGTCGTCTCTGTCCTGTGATGTAAGCGAACTCTCTACTCGACTGGCGGACATGTCGTTTTCGGGAGCGGAAGCGTTCTTTTTCCCTGGTTCTGCACCTTGTCAACCACAATGACCGGCACTCCGTTGTCAACGTCTTCAAACAACACTTCGGGACGAGAGGCGAAGTCAAAGACATTCTCGGCGTCTCTCTCCGTCTCATCCTCGCTCTGGTCTGCGCCGTCCCAGGCAAACCGGCGCACCTGTGAGCTCTCAAAGCCTCCCAATCGATCCCATAGTAGATGCGAGATCTCCTCCGGCGAGTACACCGACTTTTTGTTGGGGCCCTCTTCGACCCTGTGGTAGTCGTTCCACTCACTGTGCGGAGAGAGCGGAGGCAGAATGAGAAACCGTCGGGAACCTTCGTCGGTGGGCAACTCCAAGAACGTGGCGGAGGTCGACTGCAAGGCCCACAGGTCGTCTTCAAGAATCGCCAGGCGGTTGTCGTTGAGCGCGAAGGAAATGTGCGGCCGGGGCGCCAAGTTGGCTTCGAGGATGTCTCGGAGATGGCAGGCCACGGTGGGGGAGATGCATATCAAGATGATGCGCTGAAAGTTCGGGAGCGACACCAAATCAACGTAGAAATGGTGCGACGATATGAGCGCAATCAAGTCTGCGGGGTCGTCTAGTAGGCCCTGCTCCACACGCGTCAAAATGAGCGTGTTTGTCGGCTTTCTTGTCATTGCGATAAGAAGTGGTGTACGCACTGCGCCTGCAAGTGCTGCGAGTGAAGCAAGATAGTGCGGGTGACGAACATATCGGCCGCGGCTCAATAAAAGCCAAGAACACGCTAAACCAGATTTTCTGTGACTTTTCCAATGCTAAATGTGGAGCCCGCACAATCCCAATTTGCGGAAGTAGGTGTTGTGGGTGTGGTATAGGTCACGCTCCTTGGGGAAAAAGAGGCCAAAGTCGCCAGCTATGCAGTCGCCGTTCTGGTCACTGTAGCAGTCCACGACGTCCTCGTACTTGGGGTCTGTGTTTTCCGCCGTTGTGTTGATGTAGATCTGGTTCCCGAACTTCGCATAGTGTTCGAGAGTGTTTGAGGTGTGGGGGAGGGTAGGAACAATGTCGCCCTTGTGGATCACTCGGAGGAACTTACGGTCGTAGGTGTTGTGCACAGCCGGGAACTGGCTCCCCAACACAAAGTCTGCCCACGTCGTGAATGCGGCGTTCCCGACCAACGGCTGGCCCATTGTGACCAAGGTCACCTTGTCGTAGCCCATATCTAGGAAATGGAGCGCAAGCAAAAGGGCGACCGATCCGCCCATGGAGTGGCCAACAAAAATCAACTCGTACTTGCCGGCGGCAGCATCGAGCTCTTCTGTTATGTGTTTCTGAATCAGCGCCAAATTGCGCCGGAAGTAGTCGTCGAAGCCGCGGTGGACCCGGCACTTCTCGCCGCACTGAGGTAATCGACTGCCTCTGTGGCGATAAGAGGTCATGCCCACTCTAAGGTCTGCGACAGTGTCCGACAACGAGCGTGTGCCACGGAGGGACACCACTAGCGTGAGCTTCTCGTTGAGGGCAGTGTCGTTGTAGTTGAAGAGGTTACCGTGTGTTTTTGCAATATAGCCACAGACCGCATCCTCAAAGTACCACTGATATATCAAGGACATATTGCTAAACTGAGAGCACAAACCGCAGTCGAAGGGTTTCTCGATCTGGTGGAACGTATCGATGCAGTAGGCGATATCGATGAGATGTGCATAAGTGTATAGATTGTGGTAGATCGCAGGTTCAATGGGTTGTGGGGCGAATGCTGTTGTACCCTTCCCTAGACATGGCGAAGAGAGAGCAAGTTGCAGGAATTCGTAATAAGTGGGGAAGTGGCTGCACACGTACGACCCGACCAACAAAAGAGCTAGCACTAGAGGGTAGCCGTAGGAGCTCATGAGGCTTATCTTGTGGTTCGCACTTTGAGACAATATGACCGCGAAAAACCAAATGTGGGGTTACTTTGCCGATTGGGAACGTGATAATCATGCGACATTTCTGTTGTAAAAAAAGACAAAAACGAGTCTCACACACAAAGCAGAGACGGTGCCCCCGATTACAGCGTTGGCGTATTTCCGAGTTACCGCAAACGTTCTGGCGGTAAGCACGACCAAAGTTGCACCCATTATCGCGCAGCATACATACCATAGGGCGTAGAGGCGTGTGCGAAACAATGTGCCAAAATCAATGTGTTCCAACCTGTTGGTAGCCGCAGCAAGCTTCTCGAGGTGGAGACTGAGGCTGGATGATAGTGTGGGGAATTGGTACAAAAACCCGCCCATTTCACTGCAAAGTGTCTGCATTCGTGCACTCATGTTGCCGAAATCAGAGTTGATGGCCCGTGAAAGGGTTGCAACCTCAAGGTGTAACTGGGCACTTATGTTTGCAACAAGAAGCTTGGACTGACCTTTCATTGCGTTGAACGATTCCAAAAGTCTCTCGTCGGCGTCATCGAACCAATGATTTAAACTCTCGCTTTTACTCAAGCTGTGGTCCAACGACAGCTGCAAAAGCTCGCTGGATTCCTGAACAAGCGCCATTTGCGAAAGGGCTTTGCCGAACAGTGCCAGCAACTGGGAGCGGAAATCGTGATGCTGCATCGACACCAGGAGAGAAGTCTCGTCGCCGAGAAATACTAGGTCTTCGAGTCGCAGCCGCACTACCGCAAAGTGCTGTTCCACGGTGAGCGCGTTCTCGTCCCAAAACCGGCTGGTGGTGTCCCAAAGCCGCTCGATGCCCTTGGATTTTTGCTGCAATTTGTCTACTAGGCCCTCGAGTGCTTCCTCCAGCCGAGCTGTCCGCAGCTCCATGGTCGTGATAGCCGAGGACACCACATCCACCAAATTTTGCAACCGAATCTGTGCCTCATGTTCCTTATTCTTGATGTCCTCGGACGAGTGGTGTGCTGCCTGATAAAAGGTGCTGTACAACGATGTGATGTTGAAAAACAAATCTAATATGTTGGTTTTCGTGTGCGGCAAGGCCTCTTCGTAGCACAATGTTCGGAGCTTTCGGTAGTGCCCCGAGTACGTAGTCCAAAGCTGAGAACTCTGCCTGAACTGCTGAACACACAAATGGTACCCTTGAATGGTGTCCAAAATGAGACATTCGGAGGGCACGGATACTTGTGCATCGGCTAACTCACACAAAGAGAGTTTCACTGCCAGCTGTAGGCGCAACTTGGAAGAAAGCGCATCCAAGCCGTAGTCACCACACTGCGAGAGAAATTCCTCGGCAGCTTGATTTGCGCAATGTAAATGTTCACGTTCAACCAAACTTCTTCGGTAATCAGCGTATGCACTGGACGGAAAGTCAAGCTGGCTGCCTGAAACCAACTGCAATAAAATGAAAAAGCTCAAAAATCGGTACATGTAAAAACCCTGTGGTTTATACTTGAGACAGCTTGATCTATGTAGCCACCCACTCCTGTTTCAGGACAGTTTGAAATGAGTTTCATCGGAAAAATGTAGTTCCGAAGGCCAAGGCCAAAACCAGCGGGCACAAACCGTCACTTGAAGTAGACGTGCTTTGTCTCGAATAGAAGTATCTTGGATTCTTGAAACCGATCTACATGTCCATGGTGCGAAATTTGATCTCTTCCTACCACTCAGCACCAAGTTTTTCAGCACAGCATGATCGCGTCCTCTCGAGCCAAAATTCCGCAGCGAGTGCGCCTGGCCAGCCGGGCTCTTCTACAATCTCGGCACAACTCCGCCACGTCGTTTTCCTTCACACCCACAGCAGATTACAAAGCCGAAAAGCAGTCTCACGATGTCGATGTTCCAGCCCGTCCAACTTTCAAGGATTCCGAGATCTACAAGCCGATCGTGAGACCCGAGGACGTGGCCGATTTGTTCTTCCAGCCAAAGTTCGAAGACATCCTCGTCACCTCTCTCGCCAAAGACTGTCCGTATTCGGGCTCTTCGTCGTATAAAGTCACATCCAAAAGCGAGGTCAAGAGCTCGAATTTGATGTTCGCCAATATTGTTATCGAGTGGATGGCATCCTTCGGCGGCCAGGTTTGCTGCCTTGCTCCCTTGCCCCAGCTGGGAAAACCCTTGAGTTTCATCAGTGTGAGTAAGACAGCGGAGATCGATGCCTTCTTTAATGACGGCGTTTTCAAGAACCAGGCTTCGGTGAACTCTTTTTGCCAACAGTTCTCCGGAAGCGGCATCTGCGTGGAGAACCTTGCACAGTATCTCGTTAAGAAATGCCAGTCTTCAGCCGACTACGAGCTCTTGATGAAATATTTGAGTCAAAACGTGGAAGCTCTCAGTCCGATGTCGGTCAACGACTTGGTGATCATGCTCATGGAAGACCTCTCTGGAGACATGTCCTTGGAGAGGGTTTCCCACTTCGACACATTTTTCACAGAGTACCTCACTCCTTTATACCCCAAACTCCCACACAGTGTTGACGTGGCTACACTCGATCGCTTGGCCTACATTTCTGCGTTTTCGTCGAACATACCTGCATCGACGCAAATCCTCTCCATTCTCGTGAACACCCACCGGGTCGCTCCTCTGAAACACACCTTTGAGCTCTATTTCGCTCGCTATGCGAAATACGCAGCCAGTCGGACCTCTTCCAAGGAGGACATTCTCTTGGACTTGAGCCCGTTGAAACCGCTTTTTTTCCACTTCGACTTGCCGCCAAAAGTCGTAGACTTTTTGTTGAAAAACGTGGTTGACAACTCGTTTGATTTGTCGAACTTCGTCAAGCTCCTCGTGAAAACTTCGCCTCAAACATTGGCAGAATGCCGTGAGTCAATCACTGAAAAATTGCATCACATCCACACGCTGTCGCAGTGCAGTGATTTAGTAAAGTCCGTGGAGCTTATGCAACTTCAAAAACTTATTGCCGACTGCGCCGTCATGCAGAACGATAAGCAATGAGCCACAAGATCAATTGCGTCAAAAGTGTAATTGGAACTGTCGCGGCGCGGGCTGATGGTGAGCCATATGCACAAAAAATGGCATAAAGTTGGGGTAATTTTCGCACCCATAGTGTGGCATCAGAGCCACAGTGCGCACAGCAATACACTCAAGAAATTGGTAAGCAGCATCAATATATAAGAGTGAAATGTCAGGGCGATATTTTCAGCAACTAAACCAAAATGTCTACGTTGTTTAGCGTCAACGGAAGTGAATTGGACAATGTGGGATACGCCAAAGAGATCTTGAACTCAACTGGTATCCAGCTCGTTTCTGAGGAAGAGTACAAGAAACAAAAAAGTACCCTCAAGTACCCTGACTTTCTCCATCGCGTTGGGCCAAAGGAGGCGGGCTCTTACAAGGCCATCTCCAATCCCGACCACGCCAAAAATGACAAGGGCCATTTGGGCGATCCGTCCTTTAAAAATCTCTTCCCAGAACCATCAAAAGTGAAGAAATTTGACTTGTCGCCCAGCTTCGGCACAGAAATTGAAGGCGTGCAGTTGAGCCAGTTGGACGATGCTGGGAAGAACGATTTGGCTTTGTTCTTGGAAACCCGAGGCTTGGCCGTTTTCAGGAACCAGGACTTGAGAGACAAAGGACCGGAGTTCTCAGTCAACTTCGGGAAGTACTTTGGGCCATTACATGTCCACCCGGTGGCAAACACTGCAGAGGGGTTCCCGGAGGTTTTCGCTACTTACAGACCGGCCGGAGACTCCTCCAGGTATGAGCAAGTATATCAACATACCACCCACACCTACGCCTGGCACTCGGATGTTAGTTTCGAGGAATACCCTGCGGCGTTTTCTTTCTTCGTCGCTTTGGAGGTGCCTCCATCCGGCGGCGACACGGTCTTCGTGGACTTGAGGGAGGCTTACAACAGGTTGTCTGAGCCACTCAAGAAATTCTTCGAGACTCTTACCGTTGTTCACTCCAACCATTACCAAAGAAAGCTTGGGGAGTTGAAAAACCACAACTTGAAGTCTGCAGAGGACACCACAAATGAGCACCCGCTCGTGAGAACACACCCAGTGACGGGCGAGAAAAGTTTGTACTTCTCTCGCATCTTCATCCAGAGAATCAAGGGCTTGAAGCCAACGGAGTCTGGGGCCATCTTGAATTTTTTGGAGGACCACGTTCTCAATAACCCTGAGATCCAGGTGAGGGCTTCACACAGAGGTACAGAGGCCGGCACGGTGATTGCGTGGGACAACAGGTTTTTGGCCCACACCGCCACTGCCGACTTTCTCCAGCACCACACCGGCCCAAGACATCACTACAGAATCACCGTCGTCGGTGAAAAGCCGTACTTTGAACAAAGCGACGCCGAAGACTTGTCGGCGCGCCCCAAGGCTTATTGATATATATAATAATGGACTAATCTCTGATTTCCTGGCTCGCGCGTCTTTGATCAAACGTGTTGAGCTCTAGCAGGTATTCGTCTGTGCGCACAGCTCCACTGTGGCCATGGCTGATGATGGTGTTGGCCTCGTCTTCAAGTTTGCCGGTCTGGAACCCGTTGGAGTAGATGTAGACCCCATCGTCAGAATCGTCAGGCCAGTCGGTGGCCACGCCTCTACGACGAGCCCCTCTCCTGTACCGGCTTTCGTTGAGATGGCTGCGGGAGGAAATGGATCTTTTCAAAAAGCACACAAACGACGAGAGGATTGCAAGAAGCGTGATGGGCAATAGTTGGATCCAGCCCAACCAGCTCAACTTGGGGACGAACAAGAGCACGTCGGCCAAGAATGCCAAGAGATTCAGCAAGAACGAGAGGTTCGTGAAGAGGAGCATGAGATTCAAGTAGCCTGTGATGCACCGTCGTTTTCTCTTCACCTTGGGCGGTAGCGTTCCCCCAGAGGGCAGATCTGGCGAAGACGTCAACAGCTTTCGTAGCTGCGCTTTCCACGATGCAAAGGAGTTGAGATGCGGGAAGTAGTCTTCCATGAAGTCCAAAAACACAAGGAACGCCGACTCCAAGACTAGCAAGGACGAAAAGACAAAGGCAATCACATGGACTACGAGAAGCTTGGAGATGGAGTGCTTGGCTTCCGACGGAAGGCTGAGTGTGCAGATGTTGTTGATGTTCTGCTCGTCGTTGTCGCTCCACATGTACAAGCTGTCTCCGTCCTTGTAGCCGACTTGCGGAGACGAGCAGACGTCGGTCACGGTATCACAGAGGCCAAACACGCCAAAGGAGAAGTTGTTGTATTTGGAAAGATACAAGTTGGAGCCTGCGGTGGTGATGGGAACAGATATCACCGGTAGAAACTGGATCACCCAGCAGACTGTGGATAGTGCTGCGATGAACAAGATCCCCGAGTGCATTAGATGTAGTTGAAGTCCGCGCAGCCATCGGGTCCGGATGTCAAGGATAAGCTGATCGATAACGCAGGACAGAAAAAAGTGATATGAAGGTGGGACTGGAAAACTATATTTTTCATCAGGATTTTTGTCAGCTTATCAGATATTTGGTCAGCACGAGGCTGAATTTTACAGATCTTGGAATTGGTCTTGCCCTAATTATTACATGCGAGCTTCATTCGGCTGGTGCTTGAGCTTTTTCTATCTTCAAAGCACCAGCTCAAAAGAAATACTCTCAGGAAGTCAACGGTGGCGATTTCGGCCAAAGTCTCCAAATTTGCTGTCCTCGGGTTTGAAAATCAGATTGTGCATTGGCTTTAATCCGCCGCACAGCTTCTCCAGACCGCACGTGCTCGCACGACTCCATGAACCTTACAAACCGGATTCTCCTCCTAAGCATCACGGTGATTTTGATCAGCAGCATTTTCAGAAGTTTCCCCAAAGCAAGACTTTTTTCCACAATGCCCCACCCGTACGCAAAAGAATTGGAGGTGGCCACCTTGGCGGTCAAGAGAGCCTCTGTGTTAACCAAGAAGTTGAGTGACTCTATTGCCGCCACGCTGAAAACAGGCACCCAGATCAAGGACGACAAGTCCCCGGTGACAATTGGTGACTACGCCGCGCAGGCCATCATCAACAAAGCCATCATCTCCAACTTCCCCAGCGACAAGATCGTGGGTGAGGAGGATGCTGACTTCTTGCGGGAAGGTTCGGAGGAGGCTCGGGCCTTGAGCCAGAAGATCCACCACATCATTGAGGATGTGCAAACTGAAACAACCTCCTCCAGCGGAACCATCGGCACGCTCGAGACGCTTGAGCAGATCTACGATAGCATTGATTTGGGCAATTTCGAGGGTGGAAGCCTGGGCCGGTTCTGGGCCTTGGACCCAATCGATGGCACCAAGGGCTTTTTGAGAGGCGATCAGTTTGCTGTGTGCTTGGCGCTCGTGGAAAACGGTAAGGTTGTTTTGGGCGTCATTGGCTGCCCCAACTTGGCCGAAAACATCGTCTCCAATGAGGAGCAAACTGGCGTGAAGGGTGGTCTTTTCTCCGCAATCAAGGGCGTGGGCTCGTTCTACACACCGCTCTTCACGGAGTCGTTCAAGCCATTGTCTGAGCAGGAGAAGATTCTGATGAAGCAGCAGTCGTCTCCAGACAAGTTGAAGGTGTTGGAGGGCGTGGAGAAAGGCCACTCCTCGCACTCTACCCAGAGCCAAATTAAAGCCGCTTTGGGATTCGACACCGCCACCGTTGCTGCGCAAACCATCAACATGGACTCCCAGGTCAAGTACTGTGTTTTGGCCAAGGGCCAGGCTGATGTTTACTTGCGTTTGCCCATCAACGACACCTACAGAGAGAAGATCTGGGATCACGCAGCCGGTAACATCTTGTTGTACGAGAGTGGCGGGCAAGTCGGCGACATCTACGGAACTGCTTTGGATTTTGGCAAGGGCAGATATTTGGAATCCAAGGGTGTTATCGCAGGCAACAAGGAAGTGTTTCCTCTGGTGATTGCCGCCGTTAAAGAAGTTTTGAAGCTTTAGTTTATCTTCTTGTATATACATGTGCCTAGTCCGTGACCTCTGCCAAGAAGTAGTTTTGCTTTCCCGCTCTGAGGAGGAGGAGCTTGTCCTCGAACAAATGGTTTTCCCTGTCAAACAAAACAACATCGTCGGGGTCCTCGAATTGGTCTCTCTCGATGCCCAAGTAAATCCCCCCGGACTTGATCAAATTTTTGGTTTCGCTCTTGGATTTACCCATGATTGTCGCCAAAAGAGTGCTCATTTTCACGTCGCCTTTGTCGGGGAACTGGCTAAGACTCACCTTCTGCAAAATTCCAGACTTGGCGAACTTCAGCAGCAACTTGTCAGCAGTCACTTCGTCGTCGAAAGGCTGGTCTGGGGTTGGGAACAAGAAGCTAGTGATGTAGGCCATTTCGTCTCCAACACCGGGGCCGTGGATCAAATCCACCACTTCTCTGGCCAAAACACGGTGAGCGATTCTCAAACTTGGGTCCTCTTTGTGTTTTTGCATGATGACGCCTTCGACAACGTCGATGGGTATAAGCGTGAACATGCGCAAAAGTTTGTGCACCATTTCGTCTTGGGTGTTGATGAAGAACTGGTATAGTTGGAATGGAGAGGTCAAGTTTTCACTGATGAACACTGCATTCCCTGCCGATTTTCCAAACTTTTCGCCGCTGGGGGTAGTAAGCAAAGGGACTGTCATGCCGTAGGCGGGAGCGTCCTTTTTATTCCCGTGCCCGCTTTTTTGAAGCCGGGAAATCAAGTCGGTGCCTGCAGTGATATTGCCCCATTGATCGTTTCCACCAACCTGAACGTTCACGTTGAGGTTCTTGAAAAGATGCCAGAAGTCATACGCCTGAAGAATCTGGTACGTGAACTCATTGAAGCCAATCCCCAGTTTCGACTCGAGCCGGGACAGAATGGAGTCCCGCGCAAGCATCTGAGACACACGAATGTGCTTCCCGAAAGTGCCCAAGAAGTCCAACAATTTGACATTTTTCCACCAGTCAGCGTTGTTGACCGAGGTGATGGTGCCAATTTCCGTAGGCTCCTTGTCCAAGAGATGACGAGACTTTGCATACTCGACACCGTTGTGGAGAAACTTCTCAATTTGAGACCCGATGATTTTCACATTCGCCTCCCTCTCTCTGTTTTCCATTTCGCTTCTCTCGGTCGTTCTGCCACTCGGATCACCCACAACGCCTGTTGCACCACCCACAAGACCAACTACATCGTGTCCCCGCAAAAGAAAATGGAGAAGGACCATGAGTGGTAGAAGGTTACCCAAGTGGAGAGACTTTGCCGTCGGGTCGGCGCCGCAGTAGAGTTTCAACTTGGCAGCCCCGGACTCCGTAAGTTTGTAGAGGTCGTCGCTGGTCATGGACTCGACCAAAAACCGGTTCTGGAGGTTCGCAACCAACGGCGACTGGAGCTCGTTCTCGATCGCCTCGGCCTTCATCAATTGGTTGACGGAAGGAACGATCGAAATAGTTTCTGGGGGAAGTTCGGTGGTGGACACAGCCGCAGACGACTGTGCCCTCACAGCCCTGAGAAACGACCGGCTGTTTTGAAGCGTCCGAAGTGACTTGAACATGTGGAGTAATCAGAAAGTGGTGCGTGCGATCCGAGTTTCTGAACGGCGCCAGTGAATACTGCAAAATAGATGAATAGAGGACAGCAAATCTTGAAGAAAAGTATACAGTCTGGACGTGGGCACAGATGACAGTTTTGTTTCGTGATTCCCTTTGTCGGCACCAAAATTTCCATCCTTTTTTATTTTTCGCTTGTGCCCTGGCTCAGCGCTATCAGTCTTCTCATCATCGCACAATAAAGGTGCATCATGTCTTCTGAGCCAGTCCCACATAATGGAGGTGCCGAGCTCTCCAAAAAGAGAAAAAGAAAGAGATCCAAGAAACCATCTACGGAAGCCCAGGCTACCGAAACAGATGTGCGTGTGAACAGAACAAATAAAAAGACCAAGTTCGACGATGAGCCACAAGATGAGCTGGTCCCAGAGCCTGTTGCAGAAGCTCCCGAGCCTGCTCCTCAACAAGAAAAGGAGGAACCAAAGCAGGATGTCGTTTCCGAAGCCCCCGTATCAGCACCCTCGAAACCCGAGCCGGCGAAAGCCCCGAAGCCTCCCAAGAAAAAGAAGAAGGCCGTTTTCTATGACGAAAACGAGAACGACGACGACGACGACGAGGACATGGGCCTGAGATTCAACATCGGCAAGCATGCGTCCAAAGCCATGCTCATAGAAAGAGCCCAGAGCTTGGCCAAGCTCAGAGAGTCTCTTCCCATCTACCAGCATAAAGACACCATTCTCGAGTACGTCTCGAGCAACCAGGTCACTGTGATTATTGGTGAAACTGGTTCCGGTAAGTCGACACAGATCCCCCAGTTTCTCATCCCCTTGAACAAGAAGAAGATTGCCGTGACACAGCCACGTCGAGTTGCAGCAGCTTCTTTAGCAGCAAGAGTCAGCGAGGAATTTGGCTGCGTGCTCGGCCAGGAGGTGGGATACCAGGTCCGGTTTTCCAACATCACCTCGGCAAAAACGAGGCTCAACTACTTGACCGACGGTATGCTCATCCGTGAGTTGATGCTCGATCCATTGTTGACCAAGTACACCACCATTGTCATTGACGAGGCGCACGAAAGAACCGTGTTGACCGATCTTATTCTCGGTTTTTTGAAACAACTCATCATCCACAAGAAGCGCAAGGACTTGAAGGTCATTGTCATGTCGGCCACCTTGAACGCAGACCTCTTCAGCAAGTTCTTCAACAACGCGCCGATCTTGTACGTGGAGGGAAAAATGTACCCAGTGTCGAGACACTATTTGACCCAGTCGTCCGAAGACATCGTGGACTCTGTCATCAAAACGGTGGTGCAGTTGAACCAGTCCGAGCAAGAGGGCGATGTGCTCTGCTTCTTGCCCGGCCAAGAAGAGATCGACAACTGTGTAACAATCTTGAACACGTTGGCACCTGAACTACCCAAGGAGGCGCCTCTCATTGTTCCATTGCCGTTGTACGCTGCGTTGTCTCCGGGCCAGCAGCTGAAGATTTTCGAGCCTCTCAAAGGAAGAAAGCGGAAGGTGATTCTCGCCACCAACATCGCAGAAACCTCCATCACTGTCAGCGGCGTCAAGTACGTCGTGGACTCGGGTTTGCGGAAGGTCAAGGTGTGGAAGCATCAGCTCGGCCTCTCCACCTTGCTCACTACACCAATCTCGCAGGCGTCGGCGAAGCAAAGAGCCGGTAGAGCCGGTAGAGAAAGTGCAGGAAAAGTGTTCAGACTCTACTCAGAGAAGCTTTTCCTCGAGCGGTTGCCCAAGCAGCAAGAGTCCGAGATTTTGCGCAACGATGTGATTCTTCCTGTCTTGACACTCAAGAGAATGGGTGTCGATGACTTGCTCAACTGGACCTGGCTCGAGCATCCTGGCCAAGAAAGCATCTTGAGTGCCCTCAACACGCTTTACTCTCTCGGAGCACTCAACGATTCCGGCGAAGTGACTCTGTTGGGTATCAAGATGGCCGTTTTGCCCTTGCCTCCAGCTTTGTCCGCGGTGCTTATCAGCGCATTGGACTATGGTGTTGTCCAGGAAGTGATTGACATCATCTCGTGCCTCTCGGTCGACAACCTCATTCTCAACATTGGAGGAAACGGCGAGTTGCGAGACGAGATCAATTACAAAAGAAGACAGTATTGCCCACTCGGCACGAAGCTGGGCGACCTCATTGCGTTGAAAGAGTACTTTGACTACTTCAAGAAGTTGACAGACCAGGACAGCGTCATGGAGTTGAAGTTGTGGTGCAAGGAGTTGTTCTTGAGCTACAAAGGGTTCAAGAACGTGATGAAGGTCAGGCGGCAGTTGACGGAGTACATGACCACCACAATCAAGCAAGACGAGTCCTTGACGCAAAACCAAAGAGAGACGCAGTTGCGCAACCTCAAAATGCAATTGGCCCCAGCAGACGAGTCGTCGGACGAAGACGAGTTCCAGGAACTTTCCCGCTCGTTGAACATCGAGAACATCTTGAAGTCGTTCCTCAAAGGATTCACGCTCAACACTGCAATCGGCATGCCCGACCGGTCTTTCCGCACTTGCTCGACTGGCCAGCTCATCAGCATCCACCCTTCGTCGAATCTCTTTGGCAAGGCGAATCTCGATGCGGTGATGTACATCGAGTACGTCTTCACGGCAAAGGCGTACGGCCGTACCTGCTCGCAGATCGAGCTCAGCTGGCTTCAGGAGGTTGCCCCCCATTTGATGGGTGGCACGAAAATGAACGTCAACGAATAATATAGAAACCAATACATAGCTCTTTTCATGGCTCTTTTCAATACATGCCTCTTTTGCAGCTTTGTTTGGTGTACGGGTGCGTCGTCGTCTACTAGTGCGAGCGTCTGCAGACCGTCTCCACCACCCTCTATGCTAAATGACGAGCCGTTGCCGCTCATCCCTTCCGAGAGCCATGTTGCCCATTCGGATGAGCTGGACGGGAGCACCCACAGATGGGGAGTTTTGATTCTCGTCGCGACGTGGCTTCTTTTCCTCGTCACGGTGAACACCGTATTCAGGTGCTGGAGCTGGATTCTTCAGCCCTTGACGTGGCACGCTGAAACCTCGGGCCTATACCACAAGGCCGCAGTGTGGTGCCAGCGCTTTGACTACCTCGTCATCAGCCTATGGTGCATTTACGTCGTTGGGTGCTGGTGGGCGTTTGTGTCGTGGCTCGGGCTCAAGCTATTCCGTCAATCCAAGGGAATTCAGACGTGATCAGCCTCCATCCTCGCCGCGGCCAGCCGTCCACTCGGCGGAGCCTGTTTGGCGGCCCTTGGGCAAAGTAGACGTTTTCGTTGCTGAAAGCGTGTGCTTTCTCTCTTGTGCCATAGGTAAGAGAATGTCCTCATAAAGCTTGTACCACCTCTCGTCCTCTGCGAGGGGCAACAGGGCGTACTGGTCACACACGTTGAGCAATATCCGGGCGTTCATGGCGTCCATCACTGCGCGTACAGAAACTTCGTTGGCAACGGTCGCCTTGGGAATTCGCTTGTCTTCCTTGGTGATGTACTTGTCACTCAAATCCGCCACATAGCTGAAGCCAATGCCCACCACCCAGCTCATTTTCTTGCCCCAGTTTTCGCAGTAGAGCGAAGGCTCGTCGTAGGCGTTTTCACACGGATCTAGGTGCACCCACCGCCGCATCTTTCTGCTGTAGTACTCACACCACACGTGGTCCTCTGCGTTCCAAACGTGGCGAATGGGCACCTCGCTTCCTAGCACAGCCCGTAGAACCAACATGAAACAGTTGACCCACTCTCCGCACCGACCCTCGCGTGTCCTCAAAAGCGTGGCTGGATTGTTAATACGTGCAAATGTGGCTCTCTGGTTGCACATTGAGCACTTGTACACCTCGTAGCCTGCAATTTCGTCCGGATTGGGGCTGGGTGGATTCTCGCGGCCAATGAAGTTCATGTCCTTGTCCGTGTGGCATTGGCTGCAATCAGGTTTGTTGACCCACTTGAAAAAGTCATTCTTGAAATACTTCAACGTCTCCATGACAATGAAGTCTTCGTAACCATGTGCACTGGACCGCTCTTCCTGCGCAGCATTCGCCTCCCGAGCGTCAACGCCCTCGTATATCTTCGCCAAGTCAATTGCATCGAGCGCCTGGTCGATATTCGTGTCAAGCAGGTACTTGGAGAGGCTCTCGTAATTGCGTTGGATGGTGCGTGCAAATGCTGCGTCTTTCGAATCACGGACAGCGGTTCTTTTGGGCGCTTTCTTCCGGGCAAGCTCGACTGATTTCTTTGCGTAAATCGTGAGAAGCCGTTCGGCCAAGCCACTGTAATCCAGTTCCACACTCATGTTGAGGATTACTGGGCCGGTGCGAAGCGTGATGTGGGGCAATGCCTCGCTTCAATTCGTCTACCGAGTAATAAATTTGAAAAACCTCCAGTTTTGCCCGAATACATTTTCGTTCTTATTCTTTCAAAAATCTCTATTGGTGTTTGCAGGCTGCCGTCTGCAGATCACGTGTGGCGGGGCATACTTCTCACCGCAGACATAAACAACTGATAACAAATGGGAAACCCAAAGAGTCAGCTACGAAAGTCAAATAGCGAGGCCAGGGCGGTTTCCGGCGAGCCAAAAAAGCCGGCCGCCTCGAAACCGCCCGCGGAGTCGCCTCCCTCGAAAACAGCCAACCCATACGTTTCCTCCCCATTGTACAACATCCTCCACGTCTTTGAACGGGCACAGGACCAATGGGCTGCTAGGTACGCCATCATCTTGAGCGTGGTGCTCTTGAAAAGTGCCGTGGGTCTCGGGCTGTTTTCAGGCCAAGGCCAAAAGCCGATCAACGGCGACTTCGAGGCTCAGAGGCATTGGATGGAATTGACCATCAATCTCCCAATCACAAAGTGGTACTTCTACGACCTTCCGTATTGGGGGCTCGACTACCCTCCTTTGACGGCTTTTCACCTGTGGTTCTTGGGCAGAGTCGGGTCTGTCATCGATTCGAAGTGGTTCCGGTTGGGCGTATCTCGCGGCCTCGAAACGAGCCAGTTGAAGACGTACATGAGACTCACTGCTTTGATCAGCGACTTGGTAGTTTATACTCCGGCCGTGATGCAGCTCACGTACTTTCTTGCTCGGGAAAAACGCTTCTCCAGCAGGATCCACCAGCTCGTTGTTCTCACTTTGATTCTTTGCCAGCCTGGGTTGATTCTCATTGACAATGGCCATTTCCAATACAACTCCGTCATGTTGGGGCTTTTCCTTTTGTCTGTTCTCGAGCTCATGAAAGGCAATTTGGTCATTGCGTCGGTGTGGTTTGTGGGGTCGATCTTGTTCAAGCAGATGGCGCTCTACTACAGCCCATTCATTTTCTTTTTCATCCTTTCCAAGCTTTTCACACCAAAGAAGTCTGTGCTCTCCACTTTCTTGTCCCTCAACGTTGGAAAACTCATTGTTGTTGGGTTGACGGTTGCGTTGACTATCGCCGCTGTTGTGACTCCTTTCATCCTTGGCTCGGAGGACAACTCCCAGGCAATCACTGTTCTTCAGCAAATCTTGATCCGCATGTTCCCCTTTGACAGAGGTCTCTTCGAGGACAAGGTTGCCAATTTTTGGTGCACGTCCAACATCTTGGTCAAGTATACCAGCAGATTCACCAACGAGCAATTGAAGACACTTTCTTTGGCTTTGACGCTCGCGGGTATGCTTCCTCCATGTTTGATGTGTTTCTGGAAGAATATCAGAAGACTGAAGCCCCCAGCAGACTTGATAATTTACGGGTTTAGTGCGACCGCTTGGGCATTCTATCTATTCCTGTTTCAGGTGCATGAAAAGACTGTCTTAGTCCCACTCATCCCATCGACGTTCTTGCTACTTTCCTCGGACCGCGACACAGTCGCTATTGTGCAGTGGATCAATAACATCGCCACCTTTAGCTTGTTTCCGTTGTTGAAGAAAGACGGTTTGGTGTTGCAGTACATCACCACACTCGCACTCATCAACTGGTTGATCGGCGGCTTTACGATTAGGAACAACCTTTTATGGCCCGGCTCCTCGTTGCTTTTCAAGCTTATTATTCCCGTCTCCTACTTGGCGGTGGCGGCGGTGCATATCGTGGACGGCTTTTTGGTACCTCCGCCAAAGTACCCCGATCTCTGGGTGATTGCAAACACCACCGTATCGTTTGGCGCATTTGGCATCTTCTACTTGTGGCTCTTGTACAAGATCTACATTCACTAATAGTAACACGGGATGTTGATCATGTGAAGTGGCTCAGTAAGGAACTTTTACAGTCCCCCAATATGTCAGCCGAATGCAAGATTCCGTGCTGCGTGCATCGTGCAGGAATGCTTCGCCCAACTTCAGTGAGGCAACGAGTAATGGGCGACAAGCGCGTACGGGCGTCCCTTTCCAAAAAGCGCTCTGAGTCCTTGAATCGAGACCTATGTTATTAGACACACATGTGCTGAGTTTAGTGCGGTCATAGGCGGGGCAGCAGCGAATGTGGAGTGTACAATCTGCGCGGAACCAGCGAATGCCGGATCGAAGCATATTATGGAAGATCGGCCTGCGCGGGCGGGTCCAGAAGGAAAACACCGAGAATGTACATGCACCTAGACATAAAATCTTTAAGCCGCAAAACCCGAGACGCAGACACCTTGGTGCAAAATTTTCAGGGAGCACGAGACATCGGCCCAATTGAATCTTTAGAGTAGACGGAGCCATATGGGCAGGCCAGCAACAGAGTTGTATACCCTAACCTTATTCCATTGGGGAGCCGCACCACTAATTGAGGATGACATAATGAGCGCCGAGCTCATCAAGGGAGTGTCCGCAACAAAGGAAGCAAGGCAATCACAAAGTGTAAACCACCGCTACAGTAAAGATATTAGTTCCACGATTCTCGAATCTAGACCCAGTGGAGCGAATCGGTGGGATCGGCTCCGTGTAGGCCCTATATAGCAGGTGAAGCAGCCGGCCGGCTTCTCATCTCTTACATGCGGCCAAGCAGATGTTGCCACAGAAGGCGCCCAAGGTGGACATGAAGCCTTCGCCCGTCAGCGGGCAGCACGAGTCACAGGCCCCGAAACACGTAAACAAGTCTGTGCAAAACTCGGTGCACTCGTTCTTCTCTCTGACGAACCCACTCTCGTCGTCCGAGTACGACTCGATCGAGTCTCTGCCGAATGAGGACCTATTGGAGTCCATCAGCACAGGATTGGGCTCCTGTTTGACGGTGAGGTTGTTGGCGTCGGTAGACGCTGCCTGTTTTGGCTCGGTCGTGGCTGCGCTCATGGCTCGATTTTGGAGATGATTGGGGTGTCCTGGTACGTTCTGGAGCAGTAAGTAGCCGGGCTGTCGGGGAAAAGCACAGGGTCCAGTGGGGGGAAACGAGGGAAAGAAGTAAGTATTTAACTTCACCTGCCCGCCGCATCTGTACATCCACCTGCCTGTGCGCCCCACCCCACAGGAACGCGCAGTGCGCAGAGCTCGAATCATGCGATACGCCATCGAACTCCATGGATGCGCTACACACTGACAAAGTGCAGCTTCTCCAGCTTTACTACCCGGGGTTCCTGGAGGGCGCCCTTCTGGACTTGCTAGTCAGCTGCTCGGGAGATTTGGCCGCGACGCGTGCCCTCATCGACGGCAAACCGCAGCCCAAGAAAAGACCGGCCCAGCCCCAGGCTCTGCTTCCAATAGCGAGTGCTCCCGGGCCCAAAAAGGCAAAAATCGGCTTGCAGCCGGCGCCGGCGGTCAAGGGCCAGCGCTCAAAAATCATCACCCTCCACACGTGCCGGGAGGTCACCGATCATCTTGGCCCCTACGTCTCTCTACACTTGAATGTGGCAACCGATGACTTGAGCTACCCGCTCATGGACGATTTCGAAAGCGAACACAAGCACTTTGTCATGAACCAGTTCTATCTTTTCGGCAATCAGTGCGAGCTGTCCCACCATACGGCGCCCTTCGCCCGGGAGAACGCGACGTACCCGAAATTAGCATACAATGGGTTGCTTCTGCGATCCAAACCTTACACCAAAAGCATGGACAGGGCGTCCCGGTTGCTCGAAAAATTTATCAATGAGAAAATCTTGCCCACGGCAGAACCTTACCCGTTCCAGCGCAAAGAAGACTGGGCCTGTGAGTATCTATTGGCGAATCGCTACGATAAGCTCAACAGCCATTTGGAGTGGCACTCAGACCGGCTCTCGCACATTGGGCCCCACAGCTACGTTGCGACGCTCTCGCTCGGTGCCACGAGGCTTTTCCGCTTGCGAAGTACCTGGAAGAAAAACGCCCCCATATACCAGATCCCACTACCCCACAATAGTGTGCTTCTAATGCGCCCCGGATGCCAGGAGGAATTTAAGCACTGCGTAGGGCCGATGAGCAAACCCATCGACGTTCACCCCAAAGTAGGGACCTTGCGGTATGGCGTCACGCTCCGCCACTACCCCATTGACTTTATTCGCAATATTCCAAAGTGCAAGTGCGACATCGGTATGGTGTTGCGCAGATCCTACAACACACCCGAGACCCGGGGCAAGTACTTTTGGCTGTGTGAAAACGTCTATCAAAATAAGTGTTGTGGCAAGTTCCACTGGGCTGACTTCTCGAACGTGGAAGGGCATTTTGTTGCTCAGGACGAAGAGAGTGCGTCGCGGTGGATAGCACCAGATGACACGGAAGCCTTTGAGGCCCAAAAGAAGGGTAAAAAGAATACCGAAGAGAGCTGAATGAGAGTATGTTGTTTGGTGAATAAGAAATAGCTTCCTATTGGCGAAAAAAAATATCGACAACTGCAGGATTCGAACCTGCGCGGGCAAAGCCCAAAAGATTTCTAATCTTTCTCCTTAACCGCTCGGACAAGTTGCCAATTAGTATCAGTTAAGAGCGCGCGCAAGTTCGAGTCTCTCAAATCTTGACCGAAAGACTTCTTTTTTCGACACCCTGCTCGACCTTGTGTGTATGCAGTCGGAACGCACAAAATTTCCGCCTTTCAAATAAGTGTGAGTTAAGTGCGTCTTTTTCGGTTGACTCGAGCAGTCAAAGTTCCAAGTTCGAAAAATCAGTTGGAGGGAACAATGATCTGCGCAACTATAGACCGAGAGAGTGGTCAACAATTAAGGCTGTGAATGAAAGCAACAACATATAATCTTGCAATTAAAGACCATTTGGTAATATATAAGTTGCAAAAGAATCATCGAATTTTGTAAATTGATCACGAGTGGTTAGCGTATGCTTTGAAATGCCATTTTTGAAAATACCAGCGACGAACGAAATCAGCAACCAGACTGAAAGACTTAAGAAGAAAAAAACGGAACAGCATGTAGTCATGGAATTCGTTGAACTGTGAGTATCACTTGCCCTAGACAGCTGTAAGTGCAACAATGACCCACACTCCACACATTTGTTGGAATTCTGTGGCAGCTCACAATACCGTATAGACAATTCAATATAGATAGAATCGTTGTCTTTACCCACAATAATTTGTCTAACCATAGCGAATAAGGGGTCGGTATTTGATCTCACTAGAGCCAAGATGGCATTTCAGTCAAGAGCGTTTCTACATGAGAGTCAGAAGTCAAGAAGTAACAAAGCGAGTCGTTAGTTTTCTGACTGCTATGGCGCAATCCTCTTGTCAAAATACATTGGCGATCGAACTCATTAGTGCTCGTACTTTTGGCGCTCGTGGTCTTAGATTATATTCCCCGTTGCAGCACAAATGTCCTGAAGCACGGCACTGGACTCACTTTGATCCACACTTTCCATTCACTCCCTCTCGTTTTTGGATACCTGACACCTGCCTAAACTCGTCCGGCCCGAAAATACGCAATCCCACCATTTATCTTCACACGCGATTGCAGTTACCCCGGCTATGGAACACTGCGCGGTCTCCAGTACATACAGCCAAATACTGCCCCACCGTCCGGCTCACCCTCAACACATCGGCATGGGATTCCGGTGCCAGAATTGCGAGACACCCCTAGAACTAGACGACTCGCTCAAGCCGCTCACCAGAGCCCAGGTCAAAGTACTCTTCCCGGACGGACATAGCGACAAACGAACACCTCCCGGCGCCAGCAGCTACATCCCGAAAGACAGACTCGAGCTCTTCAATGAAAGCATGAAAAACTCCAAACCGTACATTGAAAAGAACCACCTTGAGTTCGACCCGCATCTGCCCCCCGGGCCTGCCCAATCGTTCGTGTACGTCAGCGACCAAAACGACGAGATTCAGGATGAACACAGCAACGACACCAGCGTCACTTTCGACACGCAGCTACCGGACTTCTCCAAAATCCTGACCTTGGACCAGGTGTTCAAAATCCTATCAGACAACCTGGACGTGACCCATCCGTTATCCGCAGATTGCGCTGATCTTCTCATCGAAAACTACAAGCTCAAGTTCGACCAAAGCCAGCGCGAGAAAGACTACTACTTGTCATTTCTCAAAAAGCTCAGAGACCGGGGCGCTGCAGCAGACGAAACGCCGGAGCAGCTCGATGTGAAATTGGCAGAGGCCTCGAGCAATCTTTCCAAGCTACAACTTGACGAGGAAGAGAAGCTTAAGAAGCTCGAAGAGCTCGAAGAGTCAAACCAGCAGCTTGAGCAGCAGCTCCTGGACCTCAATGCGCAGTTGGCCGAGTTGCGACTGTCGGAATTGAAGGAGGTGTTTGAGCTAAAAAACAAGCTCCAGTGCGGCTTGCAAGACAAACAGGCGAAGCTCGACCAAGCAAAGGCGGCGTACCACAAGCAGTTGAACACACTCGACCACCTCCGCCAGTTCAACGTCTACACGCGGCTCTTCCAAATCCTGTTTGACGATTGTGGTCGCATCAACGGGTTCCGCTTGGGGTACAGAGTGCCCTGGGCAGAGTGCAACGTTGCGCTAGGCCACATTGTGCTGCTCTTGAAATTTCTTAAGAGCAGCTTAGACATCAGTCTTCCCGAGTACACACTCGTGCCTCTTGGCTCCAGATCTTACGTGGTCAAGCACGGCACACATTCCGTCGATGCGAGCGGGAGAAGCAAAACCAACTCCATACTTCCGTTGCACTCGTCCAACGAGTTTACCTTGGGCAAGCTCTTCAACTTCAACAAGCTAGATGTGTCGATGATTGCACTACTCGACATCGTTGGGCACTTTGAGCAAAAGCTCGTCACGCTCGACGACGGGCTCGTGCTCCCGTACGAGATCTCCGTTCCCCGAGGCACCATCGGCGGAAAAAGCATCCGGGTCACATCCAACTCGCAATGGACCGAGTCGTGCCGGTGTTTGCTCGTGAACTTGAACTGGATTCTTGTTTACGTAAGCACACAGTCCGAGCGCCAATTCACATAGCTGCGGCTTACGTAATAGCGTACGAGGCGTGTAGCTTGATTGCAGCGCTTGCCTGGGCAGGTTTTGTAGTAGCTGCGTCAGTGTGTCAAGTGAATAGACCATAAAACGTGAGAGGTGAGGCACAAGGTGCATTCAACCAGACCAAAACCAACCTGTAAACAATCTTCAGTGAAGGACGTACTTGTAACAGCTCTCCTCCTAACTCCCTGTTCCTGGTCACTACTTGACAGTTTCGCAGCTATCACTGGCACGAATTGCAGCCAACCACAACCTTCTCCATGAAAACACCCTTGTCCAGATCCAGCGTCAGCACCACCACCTCTGACGATGTCTCTGTCATCATCGACCAGTCGCTTCTCACTTCGGAGCCTGACGTCTGTGACAGGTCCATCATCGAGGACTTGGTTGTCATGTCAAGAGCAGCCGAGGTGAACGATCTGTACTTCAGAAACACACCGAAGGACGAGTTGCCAGCGGAACTGCCCCTGAAACGACGGCAACGGCTAGACCTCTACACCGAGGATTGCAAATGGAGGCCCGATACCCTTGATGCAAAAACCGCCAAGCCTACGAGGAAGTACGTGAAAAAAGCCCGAGACGCCAGCCACGCACTAGTAGAGGAGCCGGCAAGGAGAAAGCGGCAGAAGTGTGCCCGTTCGAAAAACGGCTGCTGGACTTGCAGACTTCGGCACAAGGCCTGTCCTGAGGACGGTGTGCCTTGCAGTGTATGCAAGCGTTTGAAGTTGCAATGCGACAGCTCCAGCAACCGGCCCCAGTACATGGTCGACTCCGGCCTCACCGAGGTCAAGTTGCAGGAAATCCGGCAAACAACAAACCGGGTCCGGTGGCCGCTACGCCGCAAGTAGAGCGATGGTTGTGGGCGGCGTGTACTCTGCCGCCTCGTTACGGGCCTCCGCGCCTGCATACGCTGCTCTGTTTTTTTGGTGCGCTCAACCTGAGCCGTCCCCTTCCAACACGTCTGGCCCTACAGGTATAGAGTATCAATGAAGTCGAGCTTGTGGCATTTGGCCACCTTGTTGTCCCTATGGGCGGGTCTTGTGAGCGCATTCTACTTGCCTGGCGTCGCCCCCACAAACTACGCCGAGGGCGACCCGATCCAGTTGTTTGTCAACCACTTGACTCCATCGTTGAACCACATGAGCAGCTTCAAGACGAAGGGCCACTCCAAGGTCACCATCTACTCTTACGACTACTACTACCCCAAGTTCAGATTCTGCCAGCCAGAGGGCGGCCCCTCCAAGCAGTCCGAGTCCTTGGGCTCCATTATCTTTGGTGATCGTATCTTCGACTCTCCGTACAAGATCCGCATGTTGAAGGACGAAAAGTGCAATGTTTTGTGCTCCTCCAACTACAACAAGGTCGACTCCGTGTTCGTCAACAGAAACATCCGGGCGGGCTACACTCACAACTGGATCGTCGACGGCTTGCCTGCCGCAAACCATGTGACCGAAAAGAGAACCCAGTCCGAGTTCTACAGCCCGGGCTTCCCTATCGGGTATGTCGACCAGGACGAGAACCCGCATTTGTACAACCACCACGAAATCCACGTTGAGTACCACAAGCGCGACGAGAACACCTACAGAGTTGTCGGTGTGGTTGTCAAGTCCTTTTCCCTTGACCGGTCAAGCGTCGAAAAGACTGCAAAGAACCCCGAGGTGACTTGTGACCTCAAGTTGTCGCCCGTTTCCTTGAACAAGGACAAGGACAAAAACGAGGTGTTGTTCACTTACTCCGTCATCTACGAATCCTCCACTACGGCCTGGGCCACCAGATGGGACAAGTACTTGCACGTGTACGACCCAAAGATCCAGTGGGTTTCCTTGATCAACTTCTCCTTGGTGGTGATCATTTTGGCTATCATCATGGCCCACATCTTGGTTTCCACGTTGAAGAGCGACATCATCAAGTACAACGAGGTGAATTTGGACGATGACGTTGCTTACGAAAGTGGCTGGAAGTTGGTCTACGGTGATGTTTTCAGATCCCCACCAAACAGAATGCTTTTGTCGGTTGTCGTTGGAAGCGGAACACAAATCTTCTGCATGCTCCTTGTCACGATCATTTTCGCTTTGTTTGGCCTCTTGTCGCCTTCGAACAGAGGTGCTTTGTCGACCTTCATGTTCATTGTGTTCATTCTTTTCGGAATCATCTCGTCGTATGTCAGTGGCTACGTCTACAGATTTTTCGGTGGTGAGAACTGGAAGTTGAACATGATGCTCACGCCCATCCTCGTTCCCGGCATTCTCTTTGCTGGTTTCGTTTTGTTGAACTTTTTCTTGATCAGTGTCAACTCCTCGGGGGCTATTCCATTTGGCACCATGATTGCCATTGTGGTAATCTGGTTTGCGATTTCGGTTCCTTTGTCTGTTGTTGGTTCCATTTTGCAATCCAAGAAATCAGTCATTTCTGTTCCAGTCAGAACCAACCAAATCCCAAGACAGATTCCTCCTCAACACTGGTACTTGAGAACAGTTCCTTCGATCATCATGTCAGGTCTTTTCCCATTCGGATCTATCGCCGTGGAATTGTACTTCATCTACTCGTCGATCTGGTTCAACAGAATTTACTACATGTTCGGCTTCTTGTTCTTTTGCTTCGTTTTGATGATCATCACCACCAGTTTGATCTCTGTCTTATCCATCTACTACACCTTGTGCGGTGAAAACTACAAGTGGCAATGGAAATCGATATTCGTTGGCGGTGGCTGTGCCCTCTACGTTTTCATTCACTCGATTTTCTTCATTGGAAACGATGCCTTTGCTGGATTTACATCCCTCGTGTTGTTTGTGGGGTACTCTGCGATCATCTCCATGTTGGTCTTCTTGGTTTGCGGCTCCATTGGATTCTTCAGTTGTTTGCTCTTCGTCAGAAGAATTTACTCCCAAATCAAAATCGACTAGTGGAAATTCTCAACTCGATTATCAACCAAGTAAAAGCTGAGGCAGAAATTTGGGATATATAGTATTGAGCATATAAATTAACATCCCCCGCGAGAACTTACCCCCAGCTCTGCGAGCGATCAAGAAGCACAGTCGATTCATAAACTGTTCTGTACTCATCGACCCAGGACAGCAAACTCTCCGCTGTCTCATTTCTCACTTGCGGAAGCTCGTAGAAATTCATGTTGTAGCTTGCAACTCTTTTCGTGAGAAACCCAACATAAGTAATGCCTAGACCACTGATGTCCATAGATTCAGGTAGCGACAACACTGAATTGCCTCCATTGAGTTGGCTCTGAGTAGTGAGCGAATTCTTTGCGGTTTCGATGAGACTAGTTTTCGAGTTCATATGACTGACCATGAGATTGAACGCAATGGATAAGTCGTTGTAAACTTTGATGGTGCGAGTCAAGACTTCATCATCTTTTATGTGCTTCTGCACAGAATCGATGGAAACCTTGCAAATGTAAATGAGCTTGAGACAATGGCCAAAGCTGACGTTGAAGTAAGGATTGTTGAGAAGCGAAGCTTTGTTGTTCGATGCTGACTTCGCTTGCATGTAAATGCTGGAAATGTAGTTTGCAAAGTTCATGATTGATTGAGAAAGCTTCTTAACCAACTTGCTCATCTGGATATTTTGTTCTGCGAGCTTGTTGTGATTGATGCCTGGAGTCGAGCTTGCATCAAGCGTGCTGATTGTATCAGTCACTGCAGACATGAAGTGAAAAAGATCATATTTGTCCTGCAAAATAGCAAGAAATTGGGCTGCAAAAGAGAAAGAAGGCAAGCCGGAAGATATTTTCAGGAGCAACTCCGAGCTCTTTGCTAGGAGCGAATCGGCCCTCGAATTCTGTCTCTTCAACTCATTGAGGCCGATGAATGCTTCTCCAACCTTGAGGTCGAAAATAAAAGGGATCTCTTTGAAGGTTGTTGGAATGAGCATTGTGACCACATGGAGAAGGGCATCCAAAGGTGGCGGGAGCTGGCATTGGGAACCCTGCGATAAAGACGAGCATGCATCGATGATATGCGAGCAAAGCAAAAGACGAAGCAACAACGCAGTCTTTTCGTCGGCCTGCTTCTCGCTCAATTCGCTGGCTTTCATATCGTACAAAGCATTAGCTACTTTCAGATCATGAAAGATACCTCCTAGTAACAGAACTCCCATCGAGCAAGCTTCGCCTTTCAAAAGCATGGCGTAGTTGATAAGCAGCAAGGCAATGCATAAAACAACCAAGACATTGTCGTGGGATGAAATGCTTCCTTTTTCAGAAGAGTAGAAATTCATGGTTCTCAACAAGAGACTGGAGTGGGCTTCGCAGGGCACGAGCTGGTAGTTGATCATGTTGTTCAAGGCAGTGTTGAAAATCTGAGCCACTTCAAATTGAACGCCAGCATTCTTTTGCATATCGCTCACTAGCCTGACAATAAGGGTTTCATCAAAGGGTAATATGGGAAGGTTTCCCTGAAAGCGGATGTGGTACAAATGAGAATTGTACTCCAATGAGTTGAAAGGAATGTGATAAAATGCCGCTTGCATTGGGGCTTGAGGAAAACTTGTGCCCATTGGAAGCGACGAGGGGGTTTTGAAAGGCATTTGAGGAGCGGGGCCTGGTGTGCCACTCACGTATGGCACCTGAGGACTAGAATAGTTCATTTGAGGGCCATTCAAGGTGTGAGGCGAGATAGGCTTCGGATAGGAGTTGAGGGTCAACGTATTGGCCACGCGGCCATTTAACGACAGCAAAGAACTGATTGAGTTCCTGGGTGAGGTGTTGCTGGACATGCCGCTTTCGTCAGCCTCGGCTTTTGCGAAATCGGAGGCCGCCGAAAGCAGCGGCTGAAGTGAAGGTAGCCTGGATCTGGAGCCAGCCGACAGAATCGAGCTGATGGAGTCTATGGACGACCGGCGGCTGTCGAAGTCCATGGCAGACATCCCTGGTGAGGATGCGTTCAGATCCTGGCCACCAGAGGTGGGCATTTCATAAGGCACTTTCCAAAGGGGGCCCTTCACGACGGTATCTTGCAAGTCGCCTGGCTTACCATTGGTGATATGCGGAGGACTCAAGGGGCTGCCGACAGAATGGGAGCCATTCAAGTTCAACTTGATTGTTTGATGTTGGGTTCCGATGAGTGGAGGCAAGATAATTGGCAGGGTGCTTGACGCGGAGGCAAGCTTTGGCCGATGTAGCGTGGGCTTCGCCTGCGAGCTAGAGATTGGCGATGGCGGTGTGTTGAAGCGACCCAGCCCGTTCGACTGTGGGGATGTGAAGGTGCTATACTGGGCCGTGTCCATCAGCTTCAGGCGTGGGCGCCAGGAGGAGTCCTTGCCATACTCTGTGTGGTCGACAGGGTCCATGTGCATCGAGCCCTTCGAAGGGCCCCTCTTCAACGGAACGCGGGAAAACGTGCAGAGCTCGCTTGCTTTGACACAGTTGGTGCAGATCTTGGTGACTTTCTGGTAGACGGACAGGTACTCGCCGTTGCAGCGGACCTTCTTGCGCCGACACGCATCACAGGCTCTTGACACCTTTGATCGTTTCCTAGGGGCATCTTTCTTATCGTGCACGGTTTCATGGTCGTAGCTCACGGAAGGAGCCACGGCTGATGACATTGGGCGATGGAGCGTAAAGTTCAGGAAAAGCGGCGTGGGAATTTGGCCTTGTGAGGAGGATTTAGGGGTACTTCCTAGTGGCAGGCGCTGGAGGGGTAAGTTTAGTTCTGGTGCCGGGCTTTCGAATCTGTGCTATCCTGGGGACGGAAACGGAACGGAATGACGGCTGTATTTGGGCCTCTTCACGGAAAAAGCACAATGAACAACAAAAAGGGAAGATCGAACGGTGCAGAAAACAAGACGTCACTATGGAAAAAGTTGTGGAGAAAATAGGGCGACTATCCCGGATTTACATTTTCTCCGTGCGCGTGCAGGAAAAGCAGATGCATGTAGTAACCGTAAAGTATGGGGGAGGGTGGGGTAGCTGCCCTGGGCAGCTGAGAGTGCGAGGGGCCGGATAAAAACCCACTCCCGGGGTTACACGGGCCGGCTGCAACTGTGGAGACGCTTTCTCTTGTCGGCAGCCAACCCCGGATTACCCGGCGGCGTTGTGTTGCCCAATCAATTCCACGGCAACTTGCACCGTTTACGAACTCGCGGTGTGGTGCACGGATAAATTAGGGTAACGGCTATAACCGGCAAAACCCCAATGGGGTCATTCGGACAAATGGCACTGGCCCCGCTCGACAAACGGTCCCGCCCCAAACTGTCATGAGCACGCCGGCTAAATTAGGGTTTGAATATTTTTCACGGCACGGTCAGGCCCACGGCCACGCCGCCAGGCCCTCGAAAGGCGCCGCAACCATCTAGTGCCTCTTTTGTGAAGGGGAAAAACCGTGACGGAAAAACCTCGTTCCTGTAGCTGGCTGGGGAAGGTGCAGGGCCGCGATGTACAAGGCGGCATACACGGCGCTCGCCCTGCGAGTACGCACTATGAATCACGGTGAAACTGGGGCCACGAAAAGCAGTGCTACGCAAACGGCAGGTCTAAAACTCGGCAACAATGGCTGCGGGTGCTAATTTTCTTGATGGCGGGTTACGAGCGCCTCCTCTGGGCTTCAGTTGCCCATTACGCAAGGCGCAACTGTGGATCGTATGTTTCTACCCGGGTTCATGATGGGTGCACATAGATGCGGTGTCCGTGGATCCCGGTCTCCAAAGGCGGCATCAAAGGGCGGTGCCGAGGTGCTTTTCGCCTGGGTGGTGAGTCCGTAGATCTTCATGGCAGTGCAAGCGAACGCACGCGGCTTGTGCTCGTGGTTTTTTTCTGGGGTGGGACACTCTGGTGCAACTCTCACTGCAACTGGAGTTCGCAGATCTCAGCGGTGAGCGCAGCTGAACAACCACCATCCACCGGCCACACTGAATGCAAAAGCCTCTACAGAGAGTGAGATGGCTCGTCCCACTCTTTGTGGTGTTGTGTTTGGCGTATCTTGACTACGCCTCGTGCTACCTGGTCGCATACAAGGAATACTACCTCCACCGCCTGCGAGCAGCGGCAGTAGTCTTCTGGGTCCTTGCTGCGATCTTCCAGATCACGCTCCTCGCCTACTGGATCGCCATTTACGCCCAGGGCCCGGGGTCCGTGCCTGAGCTTCCGCATCTCGACATCTACGGGACCCGGCTGCCAGAGACTCAGCCACTCCCACATGCATTTGTCTGCGACGAGCAGGGCTACCCGTTCTGGTGCTCCAAGTCGCAGAAACTCAAGCCCGACCGGTCCTTCTACCTGAAACACATCCAGTCGCTTGTGCCCAAATTCGACCACTTTTGCTTGTGGATCGGAACCGCCATCGGCAGAGCAAACTACCTCAGCTTCCTCAAGTTTCTCCAGTGGGGTCTAGCATACGTCATCACCGTTGTCATCTTTTGCGCTGTGGCTATCCGCCCGGCCATGCGCAGAGGCAACGTCTCTGTGGCACAGTACATTGTTGTCTTTGCCTTGTGTGGTTTTGGCTTGGCCTTTGGCTCGTCGCTATACATCATGGCCATTCTCAACATGAACGCCAACACAACCACCCTCGACGGCATGACCGAAAAGCTGGCTCGCTCCTACAAGAGATGGACCGAAAAGCGGGCGAAGTTGTCTCCCAAGAGAGCTTGGTTGGCGGGGAAGATGCCACGCCAGGAACTGGGAGTACGACACATCAATGTTGCCCACAATGGCTCTCGCGTGGTGGTCCCATACAGTGTCCATGACCAGCCGTATTCCCTAGGGTTTCGCAGAAACCTCATCAACACCTGCTTGAAAGGCAATTACAGCCGGAATGACACGGCTGGCTCCACCTCCGAGTTCTGCAAAGCGCTCGCAGTCTTTTTTCTTCCGTTTGTTGATTTGTTCTGTTCGCATGACGCCAAAGATGCCTTGCTCGAGAGCCACCTGGACGACTTTAGTCCCCGTTTTCTCGAGTCCATCGAAAGAAAGATTGACCGAAAGAGCTTCAAGATGCCTCTGTATTGCCAAACTTCGCTTGACCAAGGCAGCAGTCCTACAGGATCACCAAAGGTGGAGTCTCAATGCATTAACCCAAACTCATGACTATATCCCATTCTCGGATCATATCCATGAATCCGTTTTCCGTGCCCTCCTCGCTTTGCCTGTGCCAGACCTCAAACAAAATCTGCTTTGACCGCCAGTAGTTGTACGTCTGGTAGCACGGTGAACTCCAGAGCTCCTGGCATTTGTCTTTCAAATGACTATGTGTGGACAAATCGATATCACAGCCACACACCAATAGCGGCCAGAATGACGGTGAAAACGAAAACGTCTCGCGGGACGAAACGTCCATCAATTTCAAGAGCTTTTCAAGCTTCGAGAAGCTCTTCTCAATGTATCCCTGTACCTCCTTGAGTGGTGCCTCGGAGATCAACCTTTTATAGTAAATGATCAATGCATTGTGAAAGCACTTCACGTAGTAGAAAATACCCTCGTGAAGCGGTGAAATGAATGTTTTGGTGGCAACATTGGAGATTGGATTGTACTCGTTATCGTAGAGCTTCCAGTGATTCTCAACGTTCCAGTTGATCAAGCGGTCCTCGGTGTCAGCGCAAATTCTGGGGAAGTTCCTTGGGGTAACACCCTTTGATCTGAACACCGCTTTGTGGTTCGTTAATTGCACCACTTCGTGGAAAAGCTGAATGAGTGACTTGGGAATTCCAAAGGTGACAAAGACTGATTTGTCATCGGGCGAGATTGTCAACGGCGACGAGCTATTGGTAGGCTCTAGAAGCTCCTGCTTGGGGATTTCGTAAACCTGATTATAGATGGCTTCGTTGTCGGCGTGTGGCTTTGGTTTGGGAGTTCGCGAGCCATCGAAATTGACAGTGAAGGTCAAAGGCATGGACTCTTTGACCTGAACGGGACGATTCCCGCCGTCCAGGTCCGAGTCTGAGTCCGCATCTGAGAATTCACTTGAGTTGTTCCTATCGCCAGTTTTGGAAAGATCGTAGTTCTCATTGAGGTCCAGGTATTTTGATCTCTGGTCTTTTTCCGGAATCGAATAATTAAAGAAAGTGATGGACTGGGTGGATCCGTAAAAGATGTTCAAGATGTTGAACCGGTTGCGCAAAAACCTCTCCACTGGCAATTGCTTCTCCTTTGAAACCTTTGGCTTTTTCAAAATGAAGTCTCCGATCGCGTACATCAACTCGAAATTTTCAAAGACGCCAAAAGTAACGTCCAATTGAATTTGGAGGATCAAAGCCAAGAGGAGAAATGTGTCGTAGTCGTCATTGGATGCCGACATGGAGTTGTCGTGGTACTCATCCAAATGGTAGTTGAGCGAGTTGATTGCGACTTTTCGAAGCTCAATGCTATATCGGATGTCCTGATTAAGCTGCCCATCGGAAGAGTTTCTTCTGGGCCTTCTGAGAGACCGTTCAGCGCAACTCAAAGAAATGCACATGCAAAATATGGTGAGACGGAGATTGCGCAAAAGAACGTCTCTTGGAACATCCATCTGCTGGCGGTCTATCAAGTGGTTTTGCCAGCCCTCGGTGGCGGAGTACTCCTCACAGATCATCTCATAAAACATCTGCTTCAACACGGGCACCACCAACGTGTTCCACGGGCCTCGAGGATCGTAGACGCGGGTGAAGGAAACGGTGCTTTTTAGCAAGTCCGCGGACATCAGCCGTAGAAGGGGCGAGAGAATGACCTCGTTCGACTGCGAGACGCTGAAGTACAGGTTCAAAATCCGGAGGTCCGGCTCCCATTCGTCGGATTCCACGTTGGGGAAGAACTTGGGGTACAAGATGTGGAGCATGCCCTGCTCCGTGAACCTGTAGCGGGGGCCCTTGATGGCCCAGATTGCCAACTTGGCGGCATCTAGAAGCTCGTGGTGGATGTACGAGTTGTCGCCTCTCGGCACCATGGCCGAGTCCGCCTCATTGGACAGATTTTGAGGAGAGGCCGAGTCCGGCACTCTTTCTTGTTTGGGCATGTGAGTCCGGGGCTTCTTTGCGGGTTTCGGAGCCGGCGCAGGCGCTGCTCGAGACTTCCCGTGCTCATTGTTGGGGACGTGCCTTTCGGCAGTCGAGCTCGAGACCCTGGGGTCGGATTGATCCGGCAAATAAGCTGCTCGGCCGGGACCTCCGATCACCGTGGGGAACATGCCAAACGGGCCAACGGCAACCGGGTCGCGGCCCTGCGCCGTGGCCGAGTCCACCGTGATGACAATGTCGTTGAGCTCTTTGTAGGTGTCGTATTGCATCAGCTGGGGGAACTTGACCAACAGTAGTCTGCGGCGCAGCGAGCGGTTCTCGAGCGGGCCTTTGCTGGAGGCCACGAGGACCTTCTCGTTGGCGCCGTTCACGGTGTGGAGCTCGGCCCACACAAGCGAGATATCGTAACCTCTGCACTGGACGCCTGTTTTACGGCATCGTAGGCATGTGGGCTTTGTGTTGTCACACTTGACCTTTCGTATTCGGCAGGTCCAGCAGCCGTCGAAGTTGCGAGATCTGGGAGGCATGCAAAGTTGCGGGAAAACGGGAGGCTAGGCAGCGGTTGGTGTGGGGCTGGCTGCTTTGAGATGCATCGATGCGAGGCAGGATAAGAGTCGCACCCCAACAACAACCAGAAGCGGCCCTCTTTTGCAACCGGAAAAAATGGAGCTCCTGGAAGAGGCCGACCCCAAGATCCCGCTCATCTTGCCCCACGACAAGGTGTTCTCCATCCAGGTCGGGTACAAGCTCTTCAAGATCTCCGGCGCCTCGCTACTGTCGGACGGCCCGTCGTACTTCACCAACTTCTTCTCGGCGCCCGACAACGAGAGCAAGGTGCTCTTCATCGACCGCAACCCGCTCGTGTTCGACAAGCTCTACATGCACTTGCAGGGCTACCACATCAAGATCGAGTCCGAGTACGAGTTTGTGTACATCTGGCAGGATGCCTTCTACTACGGCTTGAAGCGGTTGCAGCGGCTATTGAACGACGAGTGCTCCATTGCCTGCATCGGCAACCAGACGTTCCGCGTGCCCAAGTCGCTTGTGTTCAGCACCGGCAACTACCCCAACTACTTCCTGGTGGGCTTGGAGAGCCTCATGACAAAGGGCAACCTAGTCGAGCACTCGCTCTCCATGATCCGGCCGCCGTCGCAGAAACCGCCCTCCACGGCCAACCGCTCGCCGAAGCTCTTTGCGGACTTGCTCGAGGTTTTCTGGGGCAACGAGCGCGTCATCACAGACGACAAGCACCGGGACTTGTTGGTGAAGGAGTGCCAGTACTACCACTTCTTGGAGCTCGAGCAGCGGCTCGTCAAGCACCGCGTGACGCGAAACCCGTTCCTGAAAAAGGCCGAGATCACCTTGAACTTGAGCAACGTGGTCCCGCAGGGAATCATCAACCCCTGCAATCCGGAGGTCGAGCTGCCCGTGGCGTACGTGCGCCCGTTCATTGCGCGTGAGCAGCAGCGGGACCTCATCATCGAAATCGACTCGGGCGCCGACAGCACAATCAAGCTCATCCTCAACCGGCTCTCTGGCGTTCCGGTCGTCGTGCTCGAGAACAAGCACGCCACAAAGGTCATGCAATTGTTCAAAGACCTCAAGGCCAATTTCGGCGACCCGGCCAACAAAAAGAAACTCGTCGTTCCGTGCTCGTTGGAGATCTGCGCCACCACCATCAACGGCTGCCGCATGAAGCCCGGCTGGTACTCCAACTTCCTTACCCCACCGCCCGAGAACCAGGACGAGCCGGAGAAGAAACGGCCGCGCAGCAACAGCGCTTCCGGTGACTACGCAGAGTTCCAGATCGTCAAGTCTTTGTGGCGGGTGCTCAAGCACGGCGACAAGTCTCTCTTCCAGGCGGTCTTGATAAACGCTGTGAGCGACCCGCTCGAATACAACCAGAGCATGGTATTCCTATAGAGTATAGACATCCGACCTTCACTTGTCCGCGTCGTACTCGTAGTTGTTGTCGAATCTGATCCTGTCCAACATGGTCATTTCAACCACGCTGTCGTTCCACGAGGCGATCTCGGTGTCTTTGCGGCCGGCCTTCAATGCTTCCCCGACAGCAATCGCCTGGAAGTAGAAACCCGTGGTGCCCGGCACCGGGTTCTCGAACTTCTCCACGATCTTCTCGCCATCAACCTCGATCGTGAACTCCCAGGAGCACGGGAACCCCGCGTTCTTCACACGGGCCGTGCCCTTTGTGCCCTCAATGACACACAACTCGTATGGGTCAGACTTGCTGATGTACGTAGACTCCATGTAGCCCTTTTGGGAGTACTTGGGGAGGGAAAAAGAGGCCGTGCAGCTGAAGTCGACATTGTCCTCTGGGTTTCCCGTGATGTTGTCCAAAATAAGCTTTGACTCGTCCATCTGCCAGTCCTTCAACGGGTCCAGCTCTGGGTGCAAGAACATGCGCAAATATGTCAACGAGTAGACACCAATGTCAAGACAGGCCCCGCCGCCCAATTTCTTGTTCAACATGCGATGGCTGGCATCCAAGTTTCTGGACCGCACGTCGTGGCTGTATTTGGTCTTGACGGTCTTGACGTCACCCAAGATCTTCTGGTTGTGGACAAGGTCAATGAGCTTTCTGTTTGCGGGGAAAAAACACACCCACAACGCCTCCATGAAAAACACATTGTTCTTCTTTGCAGCTTCCAAAATCGTGTGCAACTGCTTGGCGTTGACCGTGACGGGCTTCTCGCACAAGATGTTCTTCTTGTGCTTGATGGCCAGCAAGCAGTTTTCCATGTGGTTGACATGCGGGGACCCCACGTACACAATGTCGACAATGTCCGACTTGTACAAGTCCTCGTAGCCCGAAGCGACAATGTCGGTCACCTCGGCCCCCAATTCTTTTTGCAAGCTGTTCAATTTCTCCTCCGCAAAGGACCGGGCCTTGGCAACCGTGGAGGAGCCCACCTGCGTGATTACGTGCTGGATGTCCGTGGTGTTTTCGGCCGAGAACTTCACGAGGTCTGTGGCGAACTCCTCAGAGATCCAGCCGGTGCCAATGATTCCCCATCTGATGGTAGTCATGTTGTGTAAATTAGTAGAGTGAAAAATCGCGGTACGCCGGACTTTGCAGTGCTGATATACTGCAATGTTGCGGTGCCCCACACTAGATGCATGATGAGCTATAAATTACGTAAAACGAAAAAGCGGCTTATGTGAGCAGCGCGAATCCTGACAAATTCCCGTGAATCGCATTCAAACACAATACCCCGCCACGACACTAATCGTTGAATTCTAATTATGCTGGAACTTCATGTTAGCTGCGCCTGCCGCAGAACCTGCTACAAGGCAATTTTGTGAAACAATCACATCTGAGAAGAAGTGAGCCCCCAAAATTATTCAGACCGCAGTCACTGCGGTGAGTGAACACGATTCCCCACACACAGCAATTCTGGACTCGTACAGATCGTTTAGGAATTACTCTTCATGTGGCGGGACGATTGTAGTGGTTGTGAAGTTTTATCAATTGACTCCATGTAGATGCATCGTAGGTCTTTCTTGCTAACGGTGTAGCCAAGCCAATGTATCAATACGCAACAACGCTGCAAATCTTATTTCGATACCTCAGAAGTGAATTCTCGAGTTAACTGTACACCGTTCACGAATCTGTAGCGTCTTGTATTAAATTATCGGCACTTTTGGGCTTCAAGGTCGAACCTGACCCTGGAATTGCGTTTCGCCTCATGCTTCAAATCAGTGGCCATTCCAAAGCGCTGTGGGTGTTCTGACATCATTATGCCAACTCAGCTGCCTCTCAACACCAAAAACTAACACCTCCGGTGCCCGTAAGGACGAGGTGCGACCACTGTTTCATGGACATTTATTCCAAGGGCTTTGTATCACAATCTCTGTGTTGCGCCTTCATTTGAGCGAAAAGGATGGCGTTGCAATTTTAAAATATGATGATTCTGTGGTAAAGAGGCCACATTCCCGACCAAGTGGCTTTTGCTACCCCAGCATGGCTGATCCGCAGCCTCAAACACCAGCCAGTATTCGCAGCCTTCGGAATGAAGTAAATTAGCCCGCCGGTGTGCGCGCGCGCACCCGTGCACCATATCTACCACCGACAACTTGGTCGCTCTATTAAACCTCATATCCTCAAAGTGCAATCATGGCTGTCACGCAGTCGATCGTTATTGCGAGTCTCTTGACCGTTGGCGGCTACTTGCTTTTCCAGGGCCAGGGCGAGTCGTTCAATGTCGGCGAATTCCTAGAAACCACCTCCCCTTACATGTGGGCCAACTTGGGTATTGCCAGTTGTATTGGCTTCTCCGTCGTCGGTGCCGCCTGGGGTATCTTCGTGACCGGCACCTCCATTCTCGGCGCAGGTGTCAAGGCGCCCAGAATCACCACCAAGAACTTGATCTCCATTATTTTCTGTGAGGTGGTGGCCATTTACGGCTTGATCATGGCCATTGTGTTTTCCGCCAAAATTACCAACGTGCCAGAAACCTCCTTGTACACCAAGGAGAACTTGTACACTGGCTACGCATTGTTCTGGGCCGGCATCACCGTCGGTGTCTCGAACTTGTTGTGTGGTATCGCCGTCGGAATCACCGGTTCCACTGCTGCAATCAGTGACGCTGCCGACCCCTCTTTGTTCGTGAAAATCTTGGTCATTGAGATTTTCGGCTCAGTGTTGGGTTTGTTTGGCTTGATCGTGGGCTTGATGATGGCTGGAAAGGCCCCAGAGTTCAAGTGATGCATGCCGAACCAGACATTCAAAACCTTCATTTCTTAGTCAATAGACGTCATTAGAAGTAGCTACACACATCTCAATTCTTCGTACGTTTGTTAAAGATCTAGTTGTCCACCTCCATGAACTCGGGGTTCTTCTTCAAGATCACAATGCCCTCCAACGTGTGCGACAAGCTGATCCATTCCTCCGTGCTCTCCAACTCGGCTCTTTCTCCGTAGTTCAACAAGACGGGCGTAGCTTGCGTGACCCATCCAGTGATAGTCTTGGGCTTACCGGCCTGTCCCACGACATCCACAGCCTGTCCGACTCTCACATTTACCTTCACAGGGTTCATGTCTTCGTCAACAGTCACCAACATCTTGGGCTTCACTGCTGGAGTCAAATAGTACAACAACTGGTGAGACGTTTGCGTGGTAGAGTCGTTGAGAATGAAGTCCTTAGGATCTAGCAAGGACACGGCAATCGTCAACAACGAAGCCAAGGAAACCTTCTTCATGATACTTCTCTCGACGTTGAATGGCGTCAAGGTCAAAGTTCCCTTACCCAAGTACAAGATACCCTGGGCTATTCTGACCATGAACAAGCAGTCTGGAGACTTCGAGTAGTACTGGGCCAATTGTCTCAACAATTGGGCCAATCTGGCGTTGTTGGTACCGGCACCGACCAATCCCATGGCATAGATGGCGTTTTGAGACACTTCCATGTCTGGGTCGTGGGAGTATCTCGAAAGAGTGTCAAACACTTTCATTTGCGGGTGGGACGCCGATACGAGACCCATGGCCAAAGGAACTGCTCTGCGGATCAATGGGTTTCCGTAGTGCATCAAACGGGAAAAGTGGCGCAAAACCATGTCTTGGCCAATGTCTTCTCCCATGGCGATACATGCAAGACCCAAGACTGCGAAGCCTTGGTACAATTCACCTTCCTCCTCAAGTTCCTCTTCGTCCTTCTCTCCCTCTTCAGTTTCTGCGTCAGCCTCGGATTTGACATCCTCCTTCTTCACGGCAGAGTCTTCGGCGTCTTGCATTTCGACGTCTTTAGCCTCGCCTTCAGTTTCAGCCTTGAGGGCCTCCTCTTCAGCTTGCTGCTCTTCCTCCATCATTTTTCTGGTTTCTTCATCCTCGTCCTTTGGCTTTGCAGAGCACATTTGCAACAACAGCTGGAGTTGTAAGACGTTACCAGTTCCGGCAAAAGCACAGATGTTCACCATGACTTTCAAAGTCTTGTTGATAGGGTGCTCGATGGCATCGATGATGTCCATCACGTCGTCGATCTGCTCGGTCTTGCCCATGTACAACAATCCAAGGCCCAAGGCCATGAATCTGATGAACTTGTTGTTCAATTGCGTGAAGTCTCTTTCCAAGAGCGTCTGCAAGATGGTGGATGTGATGTCGCTGTGGCAGGTGCCAACGAAAACGTGGCCAAGTGCCAAAGCGGCCAAACTGGAGATTTCCAACGACATGTCGGTGTCGGAAACCAAAGGCAACAACAAGCCCAAGACCTCCTCGTTTGCCGAGCCTGCAAACGCGATTCCGAGACCGTTGATGGAAGAGGACTGCAACAATTTGTTGGAGTCAGTAACGTACTCTTGCAACAAAGCGAACGCGGCTTCGGCCTCATCGTGAATGCCGGCAGAGACGATACCAGTTCCCAACAACGCACCGGCCTTAATTTCAACTTCGCTGGAGTACGTGTATTTGTCCAACGCTTGCAAACCATCGTCGATGTTCCACTGGTAGATGGATCCGATGGAAGCAGTGGCGGAGGTCATGCCGGAACCCTTGGTTCTGTAGATCCACAGCTTGGACTCGTCTTTTCCAGACTGCAAAACCAACTTGTCGTTACCGTAGCCCATGTTGGTGAAGGCGTTGACGAAGGCAGAGGCCAAGTTTTGCTTGGCAGAGTCGATTGAGCCAGTGCCGTACGTGAATCTAGAGTCTTCCAAGTGAGACTTGTAGATGTCCTCGGGCACCTTGGGCTCCAACAAGTTCAACTCCTTGACTAAGTACGAGTAGAACTCAGGCAACTTGACGTTGGAGATGGCTTCCTGTACCCCCTCGTTTTCGCCGGGGTAGGTGAATCTGTTGAACTGCTGACCCAAAGAGTAGCCCAACTGCTTGTGCACCAACGGGTCGTTCGTGCTTTCAAACACCTGCTTGATCAAGTTCTCATTGTCGAGTTTGATAGCAAGCGTCAAAGCTTGGGTCAATTGGTTGTAGGCCAAGTATATGGTGTAGGCGGTATGGAGGAACGCCGAGTCGTCGGGTGGCGCCAAGAGTGGAACACAGCTCACCATGTAGAGACACGCTCTGGCGTAGGTGGACTCGTCCAAGTACTCTGGCAATTTCTCAATGCTCTCCACCTCCAACAACAAGTCAACGGCGTCTGCCTCGGCATTGTGCTTCAAGAAGAAGGGGACAATCTTGAGGGACAACTGCACCAAGCGCTCAATGTGCTCGTCGTCGGTGCCCAAGTGCTCCTGGTATGACTCGCCGATCTCAAGCGCCAAATGGCGCATGTATTCGTGGCCCCAGTCAGCAACGGAGTCGTCGCCAGCAAGGAATCTGTACTTGAGCGACTCTCTGTTGCCGGCGTCGGAGTACGTCATGGCCAACACGGAAAGCACGTTGGCAAGCAGCACCACGAGTTCGGTGGGAGCCTTGCTTTCTGCGCCGGTCCACTTTTCGTACAACTCGGACATCAACGGGTAGTGTGGTCTCAAGAACTTCAACGGCTTCGGGACGGCGGTCATCGACGTGGTGGAGTCCTTGATGAAGTTCTTCATCGTGTTCAAGCACTCGAGGTAGAACTCGTGCTGTTGGTCGGGCTCGTTCAAGCGCTCCACCAACATCTCCAAGCTGTCCTTCAATTTCTGGTCTTCTTCGGACAATTCCTCCTCTGTGGCGGCGACGGGTTTGGCCTTGGAAGGCTCTGTGGGCTGCAGGCCCTGGTCTTTGACAGGCGCCATGTTGGATAGTGATTGGGGTTTTGAGAGTGGTGTTGAGTTTCGAGCGTGGCAAAGAGTGCGTCACGTGACCAGAGCACACGGCCATGCCACCACACGCCGGCAACCGAATAGGCCAAGCAGCGAACGGTTTTGTGGCTGTGGCCCATACAATTGCCTCTAGCTTTAAATTGCAGCTGTTTCTGTTCTGCTGTATGTGTGTGTTGGTGTCCCTACAAGCATGCGGAACCACTGTGTGGTGTCAAAAACAAGGTGGGCTTGGCCCCCAATTGTGCCAGAATGGTGGTGGCCATCGCTTGGCATTCCTCTATTGAATTTTCTTGTTTGTGCCTGAAACTGTTTTTTTTAGTGTACTTCGGACCGACTCGCCTTCCTATTCGGGCTTAATTCTCACCTCGGACGAGTAACTCTTCTTCACTCACTCCATCAACTCCGACTGAACCGGACATTCTCGGTCGAACCAAACTCCACGAGACCCAACATCCCCCGCCAAAGCACATATCCAAGCCCCATCTCCGTCCGAGTCGAATTTCAGCAGCACAGTCATGGCCCACCATGGAGAGAATCTTCTACAAAACTGAACTTACCGACGCATACTCTGGCCACCCCATCTATGTGTTCGACACCTCCCATCTCCCGGCGCCGGAGGAAATCGACTACGAGCTCTTCATTCCCTCGCTCATGCTCCGGTTGCCCTCGGACCCCTATGTAGTGGTCATGTTCAGCTGCGGATTGAACAAGATCAACTGGGTCTGGGGCATCAAGTTCCTCAAGGCGTTCCTCACCCAGGCCGCCGGCAGCAACTCCAACGCAGACAACATCCACAAGATCATCGCGGTGCACGAGAGCTTCTTCGTCAAGTCGGTTTCGCAGTTCTTCACCAACTTCATGGGCACCAAGAAAGGCTTCCCGAGCTTCAACGCGTTGTTTGACTCTGCGCCGCAGAGCAAGAACTTTCTCGTCAGCTGCCCGTCGTTGGCGGAGCTCTCGGAGTTTGTGGACGTTCCGAGACTCAAACTCTCCATTAGCATATACCGGCATGACTACCAAATCACGGGCTCGCCGGCCCTCAAACTCCACTGCCCCACGATGCAGATCATCACCCCAAGCACATCCTTCGACCCACAGGCCGACCCGCTTTTCATGTACCACTTCTGCCAGATCTTCAACATCTTGGAGATGCACGGGCCCAAGGTGGATTTGCTCTTCCACAAGCCGGGGAAGAAGTTGAACACCGAGATCTTGTTCCATTGCATTCTGCGGAACCAGTTGTTGTGGATCAACGACTGGGACCTCAGCTGCGTCGCCCTGTGCTTCAAGAAGATCTTGCTGGAGATTCGTCGCCCGTTGATGCCCGTGGATGCAATCACCATCCCCATGAGAAACGACTTTGAGTACACGGTGGAGGTGTTCAACAAGTTGCTGGCGGACCAGAACAACGCCACCGTCCTTTTCCAGATCTTCGACCTCTGCCAGAAAATCACCGAGAACGAAGACATCACGGGCCACTCCTCGGCGTCGATTCTGAGATGCTTGTGCCACTGCCTCACCCACGAATCGCCGTCCACCCAGAACAGAGACAGAGTCTCGATCGCCGTGCGCTTCATGAAAAACGTGCTTCTACATTGGGCGCACATCCGGCCGCTCTACACCAGCAGAGTGAAAACCGCCCACCAGGTCATGAACGACGAGAAGTTGCACGACGACACCATCGACGAACTGTACAACATGTCGCAGAACATGACCATGCACAGCACCATCTCGTCGGAGGACGAGAACGAAAGCACGTTCGAAACACAGAACATCATCGAATCCTTGCACATCACCAACGAGCCCTCGCCAAAAAGCGTGGAGACGTTGTTTGAGCCGCACGCCGCTAGTGAAAGCCCCCATCTGGCCAAATCGCCGCAAAAGTCGCCGCAAAAGTTGCTGCAAGGAGGTTTCGCCGCCTCAGGCACCAAAGAGAAAAGCATGGAGTCCAAATCCGAAAAAACACCAAACGACGCCCGGCCGCAACTCCAATTCCCGCCGCAAAAATACAAGTTCGAGCGTAGCCACGAGGCTCCTCAGGAACTACATCGCACGGAGCTGATGGCGTCTCTCAAGAAACCCGTGATTCGGGGCCGAAAAGTCGGCGAGCTCACGAGAATCTTCGAGGAACGGACGCAGGCCATCGAGATCCTCCGGACTCTATAGACGCCGAGGTGTTGATCCTGGATGTGCTAATATACATTATTATACAAGTTATTCGCCGACAAGTCTGCTGTCGATATTGTCGATGGACAAGTCGTTGCCGCCGTTTTCGGCGGCATGGGCCACAGCGGCAATAGCAGCCGCAGCCGTGTTGTCGCCGTGGTCGGTGTCGTGGAGATCGTGCGCCTGTAATTGGTGCTGATAGTGCTGTAGTTGTTGTTCGTCCAAATGTTGGTGATGCGTGAGGGAGTGTGGGTGGGCCATGCCGTGGTGGTGCGAGTGGCGCGCCTCGGCGGCGTGGATCTGCCGCTGCAACTCCTGCCGCTGGCGCTCCAACTCGTACGACAACACTTCGTCGTGTTCGTCGTCGTCGTCGCCGTCCATGACCTGGTGGTACGAGGCCGCGTTGCGGCGTCTTTTCACGCCGTTCGGCGCGACGCCGCCGGGCAAGAACTTGTTCTGCTTCTTCAACTTGCGCTTGTACCCGCGGATCTCGTTGTAAATGTCTTCGCGCTTGATGAGGACGTCCGGAAACTGGTGCTTGATCTTGGCCTCAATGTGCGACGGCTTGGTGCCCACTTTGTACAAGTCCAAGATCAAGAGGTTGAGCTCCTCCGTGCGCTTGCGCAACATGGGGTGGTTGGAAAGCGGGTCGAGCTGTGGGTGGTTGTGCTCGTTGCAGGTGGTGCGCAAGGACCAGATCAGGTTGGACTTGCGGAACAGCGCGGTCATGGAAAACGGACAGCGCAACTTCTTGGTGCGGGCGTGCGGCTCCAACACGTACCCGCCGGCCTCGTTGAGTTCTCGCGTCTCCTCCTCCTCCTGCTCGTGTATGCTCTTGCCTTTTTTGTGGCGGTAGCGCCCGCCCAACTCGCACGTGTAGTAGATGGCTTTCTTGTTGGAGTGCGCAATGACAATGCCAAAGCCATTGTCCCGGGCAAACTCGGAGATGAACTCGTTCAACTCCTCTCGCGAGTGGAACATCTGTTCCGGAAACGGGCGTGTGATCAAGTTGCCCTCGTGCGTGATGGTGTTCTCGTTGACCGGGTATATTTTCAGCCTCGAATCGATAATCGGGTCTGGAATGTGGATATTGTATTCCGAGTCGTCGACTTCATGCATGTGTTGCTGGTGGTGGTACAACGCCTGTGCCTGTGCCAGCGCCTGTGCTGCTTGTGCCGCTTGTGCCGCCTGCGCTGCCTGGGCCGCTTCTGCTGCTCTTTCCTGCAGAGTCTGCCCGCCGTGGCTTTGGCTGTGCTCGAGGCCCTTTCGGGCCAATTTTGGCGACTCGTGGGCGCCTAGGTCGTGCACGTTCACTTCATTTTTGACCGCAGTGAGCAACTGCTCGTCAATGTTTGTGGTGTAGTCTTCTGCGTGACTCATGTGCGAGCGGTGTGGGTGCAAAATCGTGGGTTAAAAAGGTCGTGTTGGGGTAGTAGTGTCGAAGTAAAAATTTGTTTGTTTTTTCGAGGGTGGTGGTTCCGCGCGCACGTGACCCCTGCGGTCACGTGCCGGGATGAGCCGGCGGGTCGCCTTCTGTTTCTTATTTGTTCTTGTATATTAATTTGTCTAGTTTGTTTACTTGGTTGTTTCTGTTTACGTGTCCTTTTGTGTGTGTGTGTGTCTCACTGCTTGTTCAAGGCAATGTCGGCCCAGGTGGGCAACACAAACGATGCCTCGTGCACCTTCTTGTTGTAGTACCTGAACAAGGCCTTCTCGCGGTCGGATACTCTCAACGGAATCTTCAAGTCCTTCGAGGTGTCCTGCGTGGCAACGATGAGCCCTAGTTGTCCGCTGGTGTAGGAAGGCATGTAGCACTGGCAGTATTCGACGTTCCTGAACACCATTTGCGTTTTTTCCATGAGCTCGCCCAAGTACGTGAGATTCAACCAGATGTTCTCGCTGCTCTGCATCACCACCACGCCGTCGTGTTTGAGTGCGTTGTTCAACAAGTTGTAGTAGTTGACCTGGAAAAACTCCTCTGCCGGGCCCTCCGGGTCGGACGAGTCGGTGATAATCACGTCGAACTTATCGGACTCGGCCGCGTTTTCCATGTCCAGTAAGTACCGGAACCCGTCCTGGATGACTATGTTCACCTTGGGGTGGTTGTGGAATTTGGCCATGTTGGGGAGGTACTGGACGCTCAAGTCGATCACCTGGCGGTCGATCTCCACCATGGTCACCTCGTCCACGCCGTTATCTATGTGCTTAACGAGCTCGCGCACCACACCACAATCTCCGCCGCCAATCACCAACACCTTGGAAGGCTGCGGGTGGGACATGATGGGCACGTGCGTGATAAGCTCTTGATACGCGAACTCGTCTTTTTCCGTGCACTGGACGATGCCGTTCAACACAAGCACGTTCCCAAAGGTCGATGACTTGAACACCAAGATGTCCTGGAATTCGGAGGTCGACCGGTGGAGTACCTCCTCCACTTGCAACCCGAACGACTGCCCTGGGAACGCGTCGTCGCTGATTTCGTGGAACCAGTACTTCCCGTTGATCTCGGTGATGGAGGGGTGTTTGACGTCTGCCGGGTTCATAATAAGTATCGTGTGAGATGCGCTGCTGCGATGCAGAAACTGCGACTCAACCTTCCCTCAAGCGATTATGACGAAAAAAAAGCTTTCGAAAATGACTGAAGAATGTGTTTCAGAATGTTAGAGTTGCATTACGCGATTTCAATTATGAGCACGGTTTTACGGAAAAACAACCTTTTGGGCTCCCTACAGATCTCAATCGCTCTGAAAAGTTTATAATCGCCCGGTCTCTTTTTTGTGTCAGAAGTCTTTGCCTATTTCTCGCTGACACAACTGATTCACCCCCGTCCTGATTATTATCGCCACTTTTTCCCCCGGAGAAAGATATCATCGGTGACTCTTCGGTCCGAGAGGCGCATTATTCCTGCCCCACACTCTGGCGCGCCTCATCAGCTGTACCCCGCCATTTTAGATATTCACACAACCACTGCCCAGAAGGTGACCAACGCGTGTGTGCCCGTCCAAAAACATGTTCGTGTTTCCGGCTTTCAACAGCAGCTACAACACCCGAAAACGGACGTTCCGCTGTTGCAAAAAATGCAGGGCCAAACGCATCCGGTGCAAGCTCCTGGACCAATATGAAAAATTGGGCTGTGACAACTGCAAGGCCCGCAACATCGAGTGTGACTTGGTCGCCGACTTGCGGGCCGGCGCTAAAGATGGCTTTGTCAAGACCGAGCCCACGGGGATTCCGCCGGCGGTCTACGTGGAGAATTCCGTGCCTACAAATACACAGAATTGCCTTAAGAAAGAGAGCTTCCTTCGCCCAGATTCTCACTTCCCGTTGGCTCGCCACGACAGCAGAAGCAATGACAATTTCCGAAACGACGCCTTCCCTCACGGCATGGTCTGTGGCTCGCCGTATCTGTCTTCACAATCCGAGTTGCGCAAGGCCCCACCCCCGCCCATGGAGTCGGGCTTTGATCCACGAAGAAGGGTTTCCTCGGGGCATTACGAGTCTTCGCCACCGGCATTGGCAAACAACATGCTGCTGCTTCCTGAAAGGCTGCATTCCTTCCCGAATACGCAATCTTCCCCATTACCCGAAAGAAGTGGGCACCCCGCCTCCAACGGGTTCCTCGGCCCCTCTCCTACCAGCGTTGCAACCACCGCACCTTCAGAATACAAAAATCCAACTGTGCATAGATATCAGCATTTTCACCACAGGGGAGAACGCCGGCAAGCTGAGAAAGATCCAAGCCCCAAAACACAATCCGAATTCTCTGGTTCTGCAAATCAGAGCCCCATTGCCACCATTCACATCGACCAGACATACATCGACTCTTTGGAGTCGATCATCCACCAGATCGATTATCGGTATCTCAAAACGCATTTCGACTTCAACATCAATTTCCGACAATCCCGCTTCTACTTCCACAAAATCAACAGCAGAAAGCAGCTCGGTAACGTGAAGACCAGCACAGAGGATCGCATGTCGGTCACACACCTAAAAAAGCTTAAGTGTCTCGATGCTACCGACTTGCCGTTGTTCAAATTTCTTTTGAGCATTAATGCATTCACCCTCGATACCCCGGGGTTCTACACCATAACAGAAGCCGACTTGGTAAAGCTTCTCGAGATTTACTTCTTCAAGACTAACTCGGTCTTTCCCATTGTGTTTGAGGCCGAGTTCTGGGAACTCTACAAAAGAAATCGTATTCCAAACATCATTCTCTATGCAGTGGTATTGAATGCTGCCAGGGACGAGCTTTCTGAGCCAATTTTGGCCCGCTCGTTTGCCAAAAACGGAGCCTCGTTCCAAGTCAATTACGCCCGCTTTTTGAAAGAGTTGGACTTGAAGATCAGGCAGTTATTGGTGTTCTTGCCCGAGCTCGGAGATACCGAAAAGTTGGCCAGGCTCATCACCCACTTACTTCTCTCGCTTTGCTTCAAGCTCAATCAATTCGGAAACGAACAGAGCAGCAGTGACATTGGCGATTGTGTGAGTTATGCCTACTCTCTTGTCATACATCACCAGTTTTTCCACAAACGCCTCGAAGAAGCTGGCGCACTGCTCAAGTCTGCCTACTTGAAGCACCTTTGGTGGACGATCTTTATTTTCGACAGGTTCAATGGCCTATTGAACGGGAAAGCCATGTACATCAACCACCTCGACTTCAACATTGAGCGGCCCGCAGATTTACCCCACCTCAATCGACTAGTCGAGCTAGCATGCACACTTGAGGGTACGTTGATAGCTGTGTTCCGGCCATCGGCAAAGGATAAAAGTCCCAACACTATATGCCCAGAGTTCAGCCCTGCCAGAGTCATTGAAAACGAGTTGGTTGTAATCTCGAACATTGACGGGATCCGGGAGAAGCTCGGAGAGTACAAAAAGTGCAAGACGGGAACGGTATCTCACTTGCCAGATATTCCCATGCACAGCTACAGGGACAGAATGGTATTTTTTCTCGAGAGGCTAGTGCATTACCAGGCTTTGTTACTTTTGCGGACGGGCCAGGCAAAATACCTGGGAGAGGATCCCCACTTTGACGAGTTCAGTCTACATATTGGCAAACAGCTCTTTGAAACACTCAGCCTCTTGAAAGATGGGCAGCAGTACAAATTGGTCTTGTCGACGCCCTTGATCCCCTCGATTATCTTGGTTGCATTTTCTGTTTCGATGACTGCACGCTTGAAAGTCATGCGGGGTGATGCAGATATTGTCGGCATTGCACAGCATAAAATCACCGAGGCAATCGGGTCGGCGAAAAACTTTTTGGGCGAAATCAAGCAAATGCTGAAGAAATGGTGGTTTGTGCAAGAGGTAATGGTGTCCTTGGAGCGCCTTAACTTGGACACAACCGGTACTCCGCCCTCCACCAGAAAAAGTCCCGCCGGCTCCGAGAGCAGTGCCAGTAAGCGAAGCAAGCTCTCGATCAATTCGCTAGTGAGCGATGTCGCAGATCCGGAAAGCGTGCTTCCGACCCTGCACTCCATCACCTCGCCTGGAATCTACGAGGATGTCATTGATAAAGACGAAAGTGACACTGAGGACGGGGACTACGACAAAGACCAGCCCATAAGCAGCAAAGCACTAGTTCCCCCGGTGCTTTTCTCCAATGTTTGGGACACGCCATTGGTCACGTTCGAAGACTCTGCCGTCAAGAAATCCGAGCAGCCAATCAAAAATCCCATGAGTAGCAGGGACAGCATCACCAGCGGGGAAGACGTGCATTTCGACGTTGCCGGATTGGTGGACGTGGTGAACAACGAGGCGAACTTCATGCCGAACGTGATGGAATTTTTGCTGGATGCAAATTTTGACTTTTGGAAGTAGGCCAAGATCGACGCGCCTGCAATTGCTGGGGCGAAATGCCGTGCTACCAAACGCAACAGTAGCTTATATGACTGCGGACTATTTTTGGGGTGCCCAGGGCCCAAAATGGTGTCGTTTTGTCACCAATGAAAAACGAGTCACCTGTGCTTCAGCCTTCGAAATCTGGTAAAAAATGCCATTGTTGAACATAGCTTCCGCATTAAGCGCATCCTCGAAATGGATTTATTTCCACTACCCCACACTACACACCTGTCTAATGCCCTGTAGTGTGCACGTCGCGAAAGATGGAAAACCGAGGCAGCTCGTTCTTGTCACACTAGGCGTGTGCGACCCATTTCTCATTGTACGGTGCCAACATCACTCGGTCAAAACTGAGGGGAAAAAAATTACAACTAAGACATTTGCAAACCGCCTGCAACCCCCGCCAACAAACATTTCTGCTGCTGTACGAGACATCCACTATTAACTCGTACATTCGATCCGAACGTGCCGCCTAAAAAAACTCATTTTGCCTGAACGAGGAGTTCCGGGCTATCGGTCGACACTTTTTCCCGCCATCTACGTTTTGCCCGCCACACCACATCGCCGTTTCATAGGCCGCACTCTGAATCCTGGGTTCTGAAAGCACATCAAATTCGATCAGCCCCCTCTGCAGATCAAAAAAATGGCAGTTCTTTTTCCTTTAGAGTGGCCCGTTATCACGGCGCTTGGACTCATCACGCAACTGACGCTCAGTGCAGAGTCGAGTTCGTCTTTCTGGCTCTGGGCCATTTTAGCGACCGCCTTGTTGTCGCTTCTTTCAACCAAGTTCAAAAAGCCGGCCAAGGTCGAGAAAGTTGACACGGAGAAAAGTTTGTTTCCCTCAATCGATCGCTCTCTGATATACCAAGAGCCTTCTGCAAGCCACAGAGTCGAGGCCTCGGCCGAAAACTCGCCGAAGCCATGCTCGACTGGTTTGACGACACGCTTGTTGCCTTTCAAAAACTCGAAAGGTGAGATCGAGTGGGTGTTCACCGACGATATGCAACCCGGCTGTGAATTGGATGCGTTCAAGGCTGATGTCACTCCGTCTTCGAGAATGAAACTCGAGCACAATGCGGTTGCTTTGTCTCCTGTGACCTCGAACTCCTCCAACAACGACTCACTCTCCGGTAAAAAGAATGACTCGTCTTCGCCTCAAGTCAACACTCCCGCATCGACTTCAAGTGAGGACCACAAGGAAGAGGAGAGCGACGGCCAAATTCACCAGTGCCCCCACTGCGAGGCTACATTCAGAATGAGAGGGTATTTGACACGTCATTTGAAGAAGCACTCGTCAGAGAAAGCTTACAGGTGTCCTTTCCACCAATCATCTATTTACAAAGACGAGAACGATCAAACCCACCGGTGCCACCCCAACGGTGGGTTCTCTAGAAGGGATACCTACAAAACTCACTTGAAGTCCAGACATTTCAGATACCCAGGCGGAACTTCAATCAAGGACAGAATCAACTCCCCTGGACATTGCTCCATGTGCGGAGAATGGTTTCAAAACGCCGAAATCTGGAGTGAGCTTCATATCGAAGGTGCCGAGTGCAAGTACTTGCCTCCAGGCTTCAAGGGAAAGTCCAGAATAAAGAACAGACTCAAGAAGCAAATGGCTCGCTTGTTGAAGGAGCAGAACAAGAGCATGAAGAAGAACAACGGAAGCGCTCCAAGCACTGTGGAAGCACTGTCGTCGACGCTTGCCACGCCAAACTCGATGTGTACTCCAGTGGTGCCAACTGCTTCTTGTTACGACATGCAAGACTCTCCACAGTCGGTGAACTCGTCGATAGGACCCCGCACAATTGCCTCGCTGTCTTTCACCGACGGGTACAGCAAGCCATTCATCAACCCAGCTTACCAACCATCGATGATGCCTCAGCCAACGATATTGCAGGAGCCTCAGGTGCCCATGGACCGTCCGATCGAGGACTACGACGACGAGTTCTGCCTAGATACCGAGCAAATGAGCGTGCAAGATTTCCACCTGCGTGCGTTGGGGCACTACCCAATCTACCAGCCAATGGGATATCCGCAGAACGGACATGTTTCGCAGTTCATTCATTGAGCCGCAGGCACAGGTCCACGAGCGTTGCGTTGACGATGCGTGTAATGGGTGTAATATAGGTCTGGGTCGGTTATATCAGCAAACGGTCACTGTATCAGGTTGATTATTGCTAAATAGTGTGTTCATTGTATATAAATGTTGCTAACCGAAAATGTCGTCCATGGCGTTTTTCTTCTTCTTTGGCTTCTTCTCCTTCTTGTGCTGCTTCTTCTTGGGCTCCTTGTCTTTCTTCTTTGACGGCCCAAATATGCTCTCGATGTCGTCGAATTGTCTCTTTGGAGGGGCGACGGGTCTTGGTGGCTCGCTGGGTTCAACTTCCTCGCCCAAATCAAAGTCGTCTGAGGCTTCCACTGCGGGAGCAGCGGCCGCGGGTCTCGCTGCCACGTCGTTCAAGTTCTCGACCTTGCCCACCAAAGAATGGATCTTGCCCAAGCAGGCCACCAACACCAACCCTAGACTGACGAAATGGCCCAACGCAATGACCCCGTTGAATGCGTAGTACGCGCTGGGGCACACTTTGTAGTACAAGTGCCTAGCGATGGCCACGGCCTCCTTTTTGAGCCTGTCTTTGATGCGGTGCTTGATGGTGTCTTCATGTTCTTGGATCTTGAGTAGAAGCTGGCGGAGGTGGCGGTGCACCTGCGAGAGACTTCTCCACCACACTGCCACCCGGTGCTGGTTTTTGTTCCGGTGGTAGAGAAGATGTAGGATGTAGTACTCCTGTCGGAGCTCGGCGATGGCGTCTGGCGGTAGGATGGACATTGGTGTATGATGGCGCACCCATGCGCAGTTGCAAAAGGGCCTGGCCAAAGTGCCCTTAAAACAAAAAAAAAAAATTGAAAAAGCTGTTTGCCGCAAGAGAGACAATGTAGAGAAAAAAAAAACGAAATTGCCGCTTTCGCCGTGCCCCAATTGACGTGGTGCCCGTTGCTAACTTCGCTGGGCATCGCGAAAATTCAACCTTCACATCACCATGAGTTCAGTTGTGGAGAAAGCCCGTGCCCTCATGCAAAACGGGCAAGAGGCGAAGGCCTTGGAGCTCTTGACCCCCGAGATCCAGAAGGCGCCCGAGGACGTGGTGCTCCTCCAGATCTTTGGCGAGGCGTTGCTCGAGGTCAACGACGTCGAGACCGCCTACACCGTGTTGCAAAAGGCCACGGAGTTGGACCCCGAGGCCCGGCTCGGCGTGGAGAAGTTCTTGTACCTCGGGCAAATTGTCGGAGGCAGGGACGGCGTTGCCTTGTTGAGCAGCGCCATCCAGCGGTTGCAGGGCCAGTTGCAGAGCCTCCAGGACGGCAAGGGCGAGGACGACGCGGTGTTGGTGGAGTTGGCCGCGGTGTACCCGAGCTCGGAGCAGTTGGCGGCGTACCTAATAAAAAAGGCCAACGAGGCGATCTTCGCCGAGATCGAGATCTGGATGACGGACTTGTGTGACGAGCCCGAGGCCGAGCTGCAGTGCGACCAGTTGATCTCCCACTCGTTGTCCATCGACGCGCAGAACCCGGAGGCCCACTCGTTGTTGGCGCTGATCCGCATCTCGCAGCAAAGACCCGCGAACGCCAAGCAGGCCGTGCAGCAGGCGTGGGAGTTGTTTGCCCAGAAGAAGCTGCGCCTCGAGCAGCAGCTGACCCAGGAGGGCGAAGAGGCGTCATTCGAGTACGTCGAGTTGGTGCAGCCGTTGCTAAATCTCACCCGCTTTGCCTTGGAGTTGGAGATGTACGACTTGACGCCGTTGGTGTGCACCGCGGTGGCCGAGATCAACGACAACGCGTTGGACTGCTTCTACTACGACGCCTTGTCGGCGCTCTTCCACGCCAAGCAGCTCTACGCGCAGGCGAACTCGGTGGCCGACGACTACAGAGACATCAGCAACCTGGCCGTGGTTGACTCCGCCGACGAGGCCATCCAGGCCTGTGTCCGGGACGCCAAGTCGGCCTTGACGCAGGGCTACCGTGTCATCAACGGCGCGCAAGTGGAGGCCTCCGACCCCGAGCTCGTCAACGAGGTCGAGCAGTTGCTCGCGGAGTTGGGCGGGCCCGTTTTGGCGGAGTTGATGCCGCAGAGACGTATTGCGGAGGACGAAGAGGAGGGCTGGGAAGACGAGATTGCCAGCGACAACGAATAGACAATAACACAGCGTACCAGATGCTGCGAGGCTCCTTGATCGGGAGATGTAGCTGAATTAACAATTTACCGTGTGGCTGATTTTTGGCGGTGCACTTCATTGCGCCAGTCTTTAGTTATCTACAAATACGCACACAAGACTGTAAACTCATCTACACCCTCATCTCACCAACACAATGACCACCAACCACAGACCGACCCTCGAAAGCAAGCGAGGCAGGGACATCGCCATCAAGAACACCATCCAGCATTCCCGCTCCATCAAAAACCACTCGTCTCTCAAACTCAGACTGGACATTTCCGGCGCCACGATCGACTCCACACTGGCCAAAAGAGCGTTGGAGGAGATCCAGCAGCCGGAAAAGAAGCAGAAGAAGCAGCTTCCTGACGGAGAGTCAGAGACCGAGACAAAAGAGCCCGCCGCGGCCCACGCGGACGAATCTGCAAACGAGGAGCCATCTCCGGAGTCAAGTAAAGAGGCCTCTCTGGAGTCAGAGTCCGAGTCTGACGACGATACCGACGAGTTGTTGGCGGAACTACAGAAAATCAAGGACGATAAGGCAAAGGAGGTGCTCAGCAGAAACCCGCTAATAGCCGCCGATGGCACCGACACCATTCCCCAGAGAAAGTCCTGGAGAAGCGCCCCTGCCTTTGGCAGAGCAAAGGCCCCCGCCAAGCCAGCCTACACCACCGATAAGTTGCAGTCCGACACGCACAAGCAGTTCCTATCAAAATACATCCATTGATTCTATACCCATTTACGTGAGGTCCTCGCCCTGGTTGAGTCTTGCGTCGAGATGAGCAATGTCCTCCTTCAAGCTGGCCTCCTCCACGGTCTTCACCAACTCCTTGGTGCACTTGGCAATGTCAAACGAGATACCCGCAAGCCTCTGCTTGAACAGCCGGTCAGCAAACTCCTGCTGGTCTGGCTCCGCAGAGCTGGGCCTGCAGAGCGCATCCATTCTGTGGTTGCAGTCCTCCAAGCTCTTGACGACCCAGCTGCCGTGCTCCTTCAACTGGAAGTTTCGGGTCTGGTTCATCGAGGTGTTGGTGGCCTCGGTCATCTGCCGGATCACCTCAGAAATCGCCTCCGAGTTTTCTCTTAACTCGCCCTTGGTGGCGTCTGGCTTCTTGATGGCCGACAACAAGTCCTGAATAGTGGCAATCACCTGCACGGTTTGGTGCTCAAGGTAAAGCAACACCTGGGTCACGGTGTTATCAGGGTCATCGATATCGAACAAATCAAAGTTGAAAGTGGCTGCAGCCATAGACTTTCTGTAGTCTTGACGTTGCCTCAACTCATCCTGCTCTTCATCCTCTTCATCCTCTTCATCTTCTTCCTCCGACAGTAGCTCATCGGCTTGTGCTTGCTGCGGTGTGACTTTTCTCACCTTGAAGGACGGCGACTTGATTTTAAGCCCTTTACCCGTCTCGATGGTGCTGGAGTTGGAGCGCTCCACAGGCTTCTCAGTTGCGGGTCCGCTCGACGCGGATTCCAATGGCTTTTGAGGTTTTTCCTCTGAGCTCATGGAGGCTTTGCGAAGGCCGCCGCTGAGGGCCTTGCTCATTTTCGAAGAGAGTGTGGATTTGAGTGAGCTGCTGTCAGCACTTGGTGCCTTTGCTTGCTCACTCTCAGCCACGTTGCTCACGGATCTTTCGCGTGCCTCTGTCGTAGGACGGGATTCAGATCTAGAGTCTGTGCTTGTGTTGGACTTGTGAGAAGCAACCGTGTCCGAAGCATTGGAGATGTCTCTGAACACATGGCCGTTTTCGCGCCCGCTCTTCTCCTCGACCGGCTCCTTCACCTTCGCGTTCTTGTCTTCATTCACGGCCGGGGTCTCTGAAGCCTTGTCTCCACTGTTGTCTGTTGTGAACCTATCTCTCAAACTCTGAAAGATGCTCTTGTTCCTCGTTGGAGTGTTATTATCCGAAACTGATTTATCGGCGGCTTCATCTGTCTTGGTTTGCTCCGACTGCTTCTTAAAGCTCTGCTCTGGCTGCTTCTTGGAAGTATGCTCTGGCTGCTTCTTGATATTCTGTTCTGGTTGATATCTGGGAGTCTGGTCTGTCTCGTACTTCTTGACTTTGTCCAGAACCTCTTTAGACTTCCTCCTGACATCTTCTGAAAGCGATGATGTCAACTCCTTGTTTTGGAAGAAGGCAGGCTTGGTTTGGTCGGGCTCAGATGCAACTACCTTGGGCTCTGCATCGGCAACTTTCACATCATCGGCAACCTTCACAGGTCTTGTAATCTTCAAGGGTCTCACATTCATTTCATCATCGGCAGAAGCAGAAGCAGAAGCAGAAGCAGTCTGCGATTTTTCTGGAGCTTTGGAGCCATCGTTTATCTTCAAGATGGAAACGTAGTCACATACACTGAAGGCGATCTCGCTCACAGCACGCTCCACAATCAGCTTCGGTAACAATTGCGAATGCGTGACATAATATCTCGTTGCCGTCAAAGCATGACTGGCAGCCTCCTTGATTTGATTGGATTGGATGCTGTTGCCTATAAGGCTTTTTGAGCCCTCTTGAGCAATCCTGTCGGCGGCGATAGCAGTCGTGCAAATCTTCTCGAAAAGCAAGTCTTTGTCTGGGTTCTTTGTCTGAATTGCTTCGAAGAAAGAGTCAATCAATGCAAAGAAGTTTGAGACCTTGTCGAGGCTGATCAAACCATCATGAGATCTGAAAGAGTTAATGTCCAGCAACAATGGCTTGCGAGTGTTGCTTTCACTAAATTTCGAGGCCTTGAGGCTCTCGTACTTATTTTGCCATTGCGACACTTCGCTTCTCAAGACCTGCTCCTGACTCGATGCGGCCTTGGCACTGGAAGCCGGGGTAAGTTGTTCCAATCTTTCGTAAAATCTCCTCAACTCTGCATTCACATCGACTGGCTGGGAATGGACGTCACTCGAAGACAAGTCTCGCGACACAGAAGTGCTCTTCGGTTGTGGGTTTTTGAGCGCTTGGTTTTCGAGACGCAAAGCGGCGTTAGCCGAGCGCAAGTTCTCGATCTCTTCGGCGCTGGGCAAGTCTTCCATATTGGACAAGTAGTTTTCCTTGTCCTTCATAAGGTCATTGAGTGTCAACTCCAATTCATTGTTCTTGGCGAGTGCCACCTCGTACATCCTCTTGATGGCCGCAGCGTCGGTCTCTTGCGTTTGCAAAGACGCCAACTGCACCTTGAGGTCCTCGTAGTCCTTCAACAAAGTCTCGTGGGCATTCTTCAAATCGTCATATTCATTAAGAGAAACCGTGTTCTCTGTCGGGATGCTCACGCCACGAGGAGGGAACGCGTTGCTGAGCGAAAGTCTTCTGGGCTGCTCGTCGTGAGCAGCCTCTTCCTCTTCGTCGTCGCTGGACCAGGCCATGCTAGCCTTTGTGGGGATAACATTCGAGGGCTGGATCCCGATGGCCTGCTGAGGGGTGACCTCGCGGAAGTCAGGCGTGGCGATTTCCTCCTGGATGGTGGTGCTGTGGGCCGGGTTCATGGTGCCCAAAGACCGCTCCGACATGTTGGACATGTCCGCCTTGTCGTTGGCGTGATCCGCGGTGCTGTCGATCGGAGACGTCTGCAGGGGCAGCGAGTGGTAGTTGTCGGACAAGCGGGATCTCTGCTGGTGCTGCGACAGCGAGGTTTCCAGGCCCGAGCGGCCATGGTTGACGTGGGCCTGCGAATGGAGCGTGGGCAGGTTCTGCGGCGAGGCGGCCTTGGGCACGTGCAAGAAGCGGCGCTCAATCTCGTAGCTGATGTCGGAGACCAAGTCCTTGAAGCGCGACTGGGGCAACGACGACAACTTCTGTCTGGCCTGGTTTCTCTTTGGGTGGAAGGACAGCTTGGGGAGCAAGAAGTCCGGCTCCGACCTGCTCTCGTCGATTCTCCGGCGCAACTCGTCGTAGACGTCGGTGCTGAGCTCCTTGAACTGGGCGCTGGACAACTTCAAGAGCTTTTCGCGGGCACGGGCGGCCCGGGAAGAGTTGGTTTTGGATCGGGACGTGGAGTCATCCGAAATATCGAGAAACTGCTTGAGCACCTTGTAGTGGTGCAGTATATCCGGGTCGTTCATGGCGGCAGGGGGCGGCGGCCAGGGGCGGACTTGGGGTTTTTACGGGAGGCGACAAGGCCGTTTGTGGACGGGTGTTGTTGAGCGGGAAGTTGAACGAAGTACACAAAGTGCGACACGGTCGACCATGCATGTGTGTGAGAAGAGGAAAAACTTGGATACAGGTGGCTGGGACGCGGTCTGCCCATACAGGCTAAATGGCGGGCATACGGAATTTCGGACCACGAAATCAACGCCGATCAGCAGAATGCAAATGCCGCAAAAAAACCACCGCCCTTTCCTCGGCCTCGGCCGATTTCCCCAGCGGCACAGCCGGCCGCGTGCGGGCGGGGGCTTTGCTGGGCTGCGAATATGTTCTGCTGGGCCACGACCGAGTCTTGGTGCATTCATGCCTCCGGGCTATTCCTTCCAGCAGTTGGTGTTGGTCTTTCCCGGCTATATTTTTGGCAGTTTCTGCGTTGAGTTATTTATTTGATTGGGCTACGCGTGGGGCTTGCCCTTGGCCGTCAACGGGGTGGTTTCGTGGACAATCTCTATGCTCTCATCCGAGTGGTCCGCATCCCTCGTGTCCGAGGCCCTGCGTGCAAGCGTGCTCTTGGTGGCGGCGTAGCCCATGGCCTCGACCTTCTCGAGCATTTTCTCTCTCACGGTGCTGGCAAAGTCGCTGACGTCCTCGGTCTTCAAGTCCGTGGTGGCCATCGGCTCCATCACCTCCAACACAATCTCGCCCTGGTTGAAGATCTGGTCCCGCGCGTGGAAAAGCGTGCTGTAGTTCTGTACCGCCACGGGCACCACGGGGATGCCGGCCTGCCGGGCCAAGTGGAACGCGCCCTTCTTGAAGGGAAGCAACTCCAACTTCTTGGTGGCCGATCTCGTCCCCTCTGGGAACATGAAGATGGACCGCTTCTTCTGCTTGAGCCCGTTCAAGCCGCTCTCCAACACCTTGCGGGCCTTCTCGCCCTTGGAGCGGTCGAGGAAGAACGTGCCCGAGGCGAGCATGAACCAGCCCAAGAAAGGAACGTACTTCAACGCGCTCTTGGCGGTCACGGTGTAGCCGGTCTGGAAGAGCCTGCCCAAGACCAAGATGTCCAACGCCGACTGGTGGTTCGAGACAACCACCGACGGCTTCTGGTGCAAGTAGTGCTCGTTTTTGATGGTGACCTTGATGCCCAACAACTTGGAGAAGCAGAAGTGGAACACCCTTGCCACGGTGTACTGGGCGTAGTCGTCCTTACCCACAATCCGCAAGAGTATGCTGGCAATGACGCCATAGAACGCGCATATGAGGATCAACGATCCAAACACAAACGACTTGCAGTAGAACTTCAAGGTGCCGAAGAGACCCATTTTTACGAAGTAGGGACTTGCGTGCGCTGCGACTTTGGGTGGTTTTGGTCACCCACTACCCGGGGGGAAACTGCGGAGGGGCACTTGCCAACTTACCTTATTTTTTTTTTGCTTATGTTTGAGTTTGGCCCCCGCCTCCGTTCCCAGTTTTGGTCCCAGCCTGTCAATTTTGCCTCTAGCGTACTTTGTGCTGTTGTAGTCTCCACATTGTCTAGCTGTCTTACATGTCTCACTTTCTCACGTTCTCACTTGTCCCATTCAGCCTCGCTATTCTCACCTCATTACATCCTAAACCGTCTCCCTCTCGTTCGGCCCACCATGGAAACCAGAAGAGGATTGCTCACAAAATTGGGCGGCTTCACCGTCGTTGCCGTTGGTCTTGTCGTGCTCGGAAAACAGCACATTGCCTCCATTAAAGACGACAAACACAGACAGGAAAGCGAAGCGAGCGTAGACACCGACTACGAGTTCGCCAACCCCAGCCCAAGACCGGGCTTTCCCTCCAACAACCCTTACCTTGACTACGAGAACTCGTCCAGAGAATCAAAGTACGTCAGCTCCGGGGTTGCCTACGCCACTCGCACCAAGGGAGATCGCTTGAGCATCTGGAACATCTTCCGGGCGAAAACGAAAAGAGACGAGGAGTGAAGCTGGTCTCGAATAGTTGGGATTGTATGGTCTCCAATATGTGGGCTTGTATATAGAAATAAAGCGAAGGTCATACCGTGCCGCTCTTGCGGCTGCTGAGCTCCTCGAACGCCAACTGGTACATGCAGTTGGAGTCGAAGAGATTGTTGATGCACCACCCACAGAGGAAGTTGTCCTGGAGCTCCTGGATGATCATCACGATGATCAGCTTGATCTCGTCGTCCGCGTTGAAAAGATTAAGGAAGAGCTGCTCGAGGCCCTTGTTTTTGTCAAAGACCGTGAGGTTGCCTCCGTGGACAGACGAGCTCTGGAGACTGGTGGACGTGGCCGGCGGGATCAAGTACGTCACCAACATGAACGTCTCAAGCGAGCGCCCGCTGATCAAGTATTTGAGGATGTTGAGCCAAATCTCTCTCTCGTTGACTTTGGCGCCCGTGCTGGGGTTTGCCGACGCGCTGCTGAGCTTCTGGAGCTGGTGCTGCAAGTCGATCATCAAGTTGAGCTCGTTGGTGAGCTTGGGCGCCAAGAGGCTGTAGCTGAACTTGCCCGCGTAGAGCAAGGTCTGGAACTTCTCCGACACCTTTTGGTAGCAGGCCGTTTCCTGGAGTTTTGTGGAGTCGCTGTGCCAGAAGTAGCCGACGCCGTCCATGAGGAGCGTCACCTTGTCGCCGCCGGCGAGGTTCGGGTTGAAGTTAGTCAGCGACAAGAGAATGCGGATGATTTCGTTGATGTGTCTCCGGAGGATGAGCTGCACCGTGGTCAAGTCGTCGTTGTAGTTGAAGAGCGAGAGCTGCAAGTTGGACAAAAAGCGGGCGTCCTCGCCCACGATGGAGTTGCGCACGTACTCGGGCTCCTCTATCTGGGAGGAGAGGTGGAACTCGTTGGAGTCCAAGTCGTACAACAAGTCCCAGAGCTTGTCGTTGGCCTTGAAGAACGGGTTGATGGTGCCGGCGAGATACGACGAGCACAGCTCGAGAAGATCTGTCTTCGACACGTCCACCATCGGGAAGACGTTGTAGTTCGTGAGGACGCCGCTCAAAAGGCCGCCGCCGGTGACGAGCTTGAGCGCCAAAAGCACGTGGTCGATGATGTAGCCCGCGGAGTTGTCGTAGCTCATGAACATGATCTTCTTGCCCGTCAAGAGGGCGTTGGTGAGGATGACGATGGGCGGGGTGCCCAAGCCGTAGATGGTGAGCTCGTTGTTGTGGTGGTGGGTCGCCAAGCGGGCGCTGAGGAGGTTGAGGAGGTTCGGCTTGAAGTTCATGTCGGTGGGGTTCAAGTAGTCGCCCACGGTGTCCGGTAGCAGGATGAGCGGCACCTTGATAGGAATCTTCATGTTGTTGAACTGCACCACCGAGTTGTAGCTCAAGTCCTTGCGGATGAACAAGTCGTCGCACGTCTTGCGGATGCCCAAGAAGCGGTTGCGGAAGCCCTCGTCGTGGTAGATCTTGTCGTGCAAGGGCAAGTCCAAGATGGACGTGATGAGGAGCCTCCGCACCACCGACTGCTTGTGCTGCCCGTTCTGGAGCTGCTTGCAGTTGATGGCGTCGTAGAGCTCGACCAACGCCGCCGCTGCGTCGCCGCGGAAGCACAAGTCTAAGCAGATCATGAGCAACGGCTTGAAGTGCTTGAAGTACGCCAACCGCGTGACTATGCTGAGGGCCTTGATCACCGTGCCCCGCTTGACCGTGCTGTCGGCGACGTTGTTGACGATGGTGTACACGTAGTACGGCTCCGGCTCGCTGACCTCCGCGTCGTACTTGTACTCGAAGTGGCCCGTGCGCTGGTTGCGGTGCAAGAGAAAGAGCGTGTAGTCCTCCTCCCGCTTGTGGATCTGGTCCGGGATCATCAATTCGGCAAAGAACGGCAAGTGCTTGTACCCGGGGATCGGCTTCGGGTGATGGTGCACGATGCACGGCCCCATGTCCACATGGAACTCGCTGGCAACGACAAAGTCGATGTTTGGCATCGTGGGTGCTGGCTGGGCGGCACTGCAGAAGTGGAGGTGCTTGCGTGGGCGTGCGGGCGGATTTACGGGGTGCGGGCGCGGCGGCTAGTCAGGGTCACTGGAGGGGAAACCGGGGGCTCGAATGTGCCCGGTGCTCGATGGTGTAATTATGTGCCCGGGTCGGAGGCTGGGTGTTTTCTCGGGCAATGGAGCGACTGCAAGTTCCTGTACGCGTCGCATGTACATCGTCAAGCCCTCGGAAAAAACAATCGTCTACAGAGCGCTAAAGTCCGTCCCAGCGGGAACACGTCAATACGGCTATATACGACACTAAGCTTAGTTCTTGAAGTAGTCGGCCATCTCCTGGTCCAACTGCTCCACGGTCTTTGGCGCGGGCTTGGCTGCCTTGGCCTTGTTCTCCTTCGGCTTGGTGGCCGCCTTGACAGCCTTGGCCTTCACGAGCGCCTTCTTCTTGTTCTGGAGAAGCTTCTTCTTCTCCTGGAGCTTCTCCTTGAGCTTGCTCTTGGGGTCGTTCTGCGCGTTGGTGTTGGCCGTGATGCGGGCCGCCAACGGCTTCTTGCTGGGGTCAATCACCAACTCCATCTTCAACTTGGAGGCGCCGCCGTCGATGGGCGCGTTGTTGTACTTCTCAACGGCCTTGACGGCGTGCTTACTGGACTTGAAGATGATGGTGGCGATGCCTCTGAAGTTGCCCTTCTCGTTGTAGCTCATGGAGACCGTTTGCACAGCGCCAATCTGCGACTGAAAGAAATCCTAAAATGTTAGTCAATGTCATGCTGATGCGTGGCGGCTCGGCCCGCGTTCTATTGCCAGTGGCTCTGTTGCCGTTGGTGCACTGGTCTTCTGGTCAGCCCGCCAAGAAGATGTGTTTCGTGAGCTGTCGCAGCCAGGCCAGCCAGATTGCGATCCTGCGGCCCGGCTTAGTCCTGGTCTGGGCCCACATCTAGCCCGTAGATCCGGAGCCAGCGTGCAGACCTGGGTGTATCCGTGTCTGGGTGGATTTGGCGCCAGTGTCTAAGCGTGTCCAGCAAGAACTTCACGATCCAACGCACGTGCGTCACGGCACTATTACCGTTCGTAGCACGAACCAACAAGGCGTTTCCGCCGGGGCATGTTCTGCCAGGCTCAATAGAAAAGCGAGCCGGGGTTCAACCATAAAATAATGCAATCCCAAAACCCAAATTCCGGGCCCGCAGGCCCGCGCCCGAGCCGCGTCTAGCGGAGTTCGGGGCTCATGCATAACTGGCACAGCCAGCGGCGTCGGTGGCACCTGGTCCCGCAGGGTCGCCACACAACGATAAATATTCGTGTTTCCGGGTCGGAAACTAACATACCTTAACATTCTCTTGCTTCAAGTCTCTTGGCAAGCCATGAGCAACAACCTTGGTGGCGTAGGATAAGTCCATGGCTGGAGCGGCGGCTTTTGGCGCCACGGGCTTGTCTTTTTTGAAGGAAACAATGGCCTTCTTCAGGGCCTTGCCCACGCCCTTGCCGACGGCCTTTTTCTTGGTGTTGGCGACCTTTCTGGCCTTTCTGGAAGAAGAGATGATCTCGTCCAAGGATTTGTCCAAAGCAGCAGACATTGTATGTTGTGTTTAAAAAAGAGGTGGTGTAATTTTGGGTGTCGGTCGTGGCGTCGCACTTTTTTTTCCCATTTGTGGAGGTACAGGTGTCCACGGGCCACCAGCCACCTCGACCTCCTCTCCGATCACAGAATGGACAACCAACAGGCAAAAGTGCAGGAGATCACGCGGCTCAAGGGCGACATCTCCAAGCTTTTGCTGAATGTCAGGGACCAGAAGACAATCGCGGAGAAGTACAGCTACGAGAACCAGTATTTGCAAGACTACATTGGTTCGGTCATGAGCGCCAAGGATATCAAGTGATATACGGGGAGACACCAATGTCAAGTGATACCCGGAAAGACGACAATATCGAGTCATAATCGGGGAGGCGATACAGGTTTGAGCCTAGTACCGGTTTGAGTCTAGTTCAGGTTCGAGTGTGGTGGAATGTTGGCTTTCGACTAGGCCGAAACGACAAATTCGCTGGTGAAAGTTCCAAGCTACAGGATGTACATAGTTGAACGAATAGATTAACTGCGCTGTGCGCTGGAGAAAAGAAGGAACGGCGTCAACACCGCCCGTGACTGGATGATGCCCGCAGTCATCCAATCTGGTCCGTGGATCCACTAGTGTACACAGGCGCTATGCCTCGGGCTCCAACTTCACCGCACTCTGAGAGACCTGGCTTACAAACCCGTTGCACTTGCCCGCCTCGATATGCTCTTTGAACCAAATGACGTTGTTGCCGAAATACTCGAAGCACCCAGCACAGCGACCCCCCGTCGTCCCCCGCTCGTTGCATTTTGTGCGTGGTGGGTAGATGAAATGGAGCGCCTTCAAGTGGGTCTTGTAAGTGTCTTTCCGCGAGAACCCGCCGGTGGAGTGGCATTTGGTGCCGACCTTGCCGGGGCCAAATTGCTTGCCGTCGTTGGACTCGTCGTAGAAAGGGCACACAAACGCGTTGGCCTTGTAGTGCTTTCTCGAGTGCCGGGTCAAGTACGACTTGACTTTGAACACGGCGTCGCACTCGGTGCAGGCAAACAGGGTGTGCTTGTTGTGGTCTGCAAAGCCATTTTGCATCTCGGGGCCGGAGAAGAACTTCTCTTCGAGCTGCTCCTCGCTAGCAACAAAGTGGGCCTGCAGACTGAATGAGCGGGGCGGTTCGGGGCGTTCAAAAGTACGGGCGGTGTTTTCGAGCTTCATCTTCTTCGTGTCGTGGAACTCGAAGGCAGTGCTGTTCTTCTGGTCGTGGCCATATTGTGGGACCTCGGAGGCGCTGGTCTTCCTCTTTCTGGAGACATCGGTGGCTGGGTGGCTGCCGGTGCTGCCGTAGAACATCTCGTCCAAAGGAGAGTCGAAGGAGTCCACGGAAGAGTCGCAGGACAAGACGTCGGAGGTTCTGTGCTTGAAGTCGGTGAACTCATGAACTGGGTTGTTGTTCATGTGGAAATTATTGTAGGGCAAGAAACCGCCTTGGAACACTGGGTTGTGGAAGTCCATCACGGGCTGCAGAGCTCTTCCGACCGAGCCTCCGTTCATGTGGGGCATGCCCAATCTCATGTGTTCAGAGTGGCCAGATACGTTGGTTTGCGGCGATAGCTCGTCCATGTACGAGTCCGAGTGCAACGAGGAGTTGAGCTCCATCTGCACCGGGTCGCTGATGGTGAAGAACCCGTTCTGGTCGAACTGGGGCTTTTCGTTGGCCATCTTGGGAGGCAACCCGTAGAAGTTCTGGGGCATGGGCACGTAGTTGTCAAACACCTCGATCTGGCCGTTTTCGGCATTGTAGCCGAGTTCCAAGTCGTCGGCCGCACATGCGGTGGGGAGGCCCCGAACGGTGTTGCTCAACAGGTGGATTTGCGCTGTGCTGAGCCTAGGGAACAAGGCCTTGGGGGTGGAGACGCTGCGCTTGAAGACGTACGTGGCGAGAAAGTCGGAGGCGGAGAAGCTCAACTTCTTGAGGTTTATGGCGAGCTTGTCGCCAGGGAGACAGTCCCTCATTCTCAAGCCGACAAACAACATTTTGACATGTGTGATATTTTACTAGGTGGTGTGACTGGATCCAGGGGCAGGGAAGGGGCAAGAGAAACTCTCGAAGACTGACGGTGAGGGGCGAAAAAATGGACGGATGCGGTAAGATCGGAAATTAAACAAATAAATACAAATCGGCGTTGATAAGGAACGGGTGGAGAATTTTTATCTCGTGAGCCTTCATCCGGTAAGCGCACTGCGCTGTATATTATAGGGCAGGCAGAAACGCTCGGAGTACCGGTGCGGCAATGGGATAAAACCCCCGAGATAAGAGATAGACTACTCGAATGTACGGGTGGGGGTGCTTCACTGCCGAGGTATGGACGCCGTCCTTGCAGCGAAGCCAGCAAACGCAACAGAAAACCGCCACTGGAGCAATCCTCCACCGCGGTGTCTCCGCATAGTGGCCCGGTGCAACATGGCAAATCCGTCATTCTGCCACTGCACACCCGGAGCCGCGCAGAAATGCCGTATGGTCGCAGGAAACCCTGCACACAGGGCGGATCTTTCACCGCAGAGGCACGGGTGTCGGTTATTATTAGCCCATCCTCCTCCAGCACCTTCCTCACCTGAAACGAGCGGTGACATCCTCGGCTCAAAGCCAATCGGAGGCCAGCTCCCACCCAACTCGCAAATTAGGGATTATCTTTCCGCAGTGCAGGCACACACGTCAGTAAAGCTGCGGTGGGCAAGGCTCGCACCGAAAATGATCAGCTGATCATTTGCAGTGAATTCCCTATCAGTGGGCGTAGGCAAAAGATAAGAACTGCCAAGAATATGCGCAAAGGTGGCAGGTGCACCCGGACCTGCCTTCGACCCCTCGAACGTCATCGCTGTCAGTTTAGAGCGATCGGAGATTTGGATCGGGTCCATAACTGTGGCTCATGAAACAGAGTCACAATGACACTTGCAACTCTGAAACTCAAACCGGGACACGCCTGGAACCTTGATTCTCGCAGTTTACGAAACGATGCATATTCGCTCAGAGGCGTTTCGGCTCGCCATCTTTCCGCACTGCTGGGGTCATGTTAGACGGGCCCGGTGTTATCTGAGTCAAAGCCCCGTAATGGCTGAGGTTACCGCTGCAACAAGAAACTATTCCCGGTGAGGTGCCCAAAACTTCAAACACTATTGCGGCATGTAGAAGGAGCTAGTGGCACTGGGCGTAGTGCTCCCAGCTGGCGAACAAACACAAGAGCTTATTATTAAGGAGTCGTGCCTCCATTGTCAGATTTAGGCTCTGCTCAAATCTTGTAATCAATGCGACCTGGAGCGATTGCAAAGTGCGAAGCACCGGGAGTACTCCACATCATGTAGTGCGTTGAAAGAAGAAGCTCGACGATTCGTGAAAGTTTTCGGAAACAGCGGCTTGCGGGCTTTAAACCTTCCCGGGTCTCCTACCGTCAGTTACATCGACAATGCAGAGCGACCTCTTTAGAGCCGGCTCTTGCAGCGGTCTATTGTTAGATGCGTGCAAACCGGCCGTCACTACCGGTACAACCACACAACACTTTCCTGTTCTGGTAAGAAAAAAAACTAGAAGCCGTCTATGGAGGGCAATAATAGATTCAGCCGGGACGCCAGTCGCAAGGACGTGCTCCCAAGTTTATCTGGGAACGATACTCGAGACAACCGTCTAGGTCACGTGACTGCACTCGCGACAGTGTTTATGATTTGCACCACCCTAGGCATCATATTACATTTTCAAACGTACACTTGGCTTCTCCCTGACTAGCTAAAAAGGCCACTTTCGGCTTGAACTTTTGAGCCCGCACCTTCTCCATCAACAGCAGACGCTTGATCCACTCTCATCGCCCGACTCACACGTGAAACGTCTCTGCTTCACCATGTCAGAGAAGTTTCAGCTGGACAACCCCAACTCCCATTACTTGGCGAACTTGGACAACTTAAACCTCACCAACAACAATATCCAGCTAGGAAGGCTCCCTACCCTAGGCGAAATCTTGTCAAACAAGACAAAGTCGCCGATCAATCTTTACAACTTTTACATTTACACGAAGAGCGTCGAGTACAATGTGGATTACTTGGACTTCTGGTTCGACCTCATCAACCACTTGAACTTGTGTAAGCACTACGTCAAAGGGTTGAGAGAGTCCATCGTGCGGCAGTCTGCCCAAAGCGGGTCGACGGGCTTCGCCACTAACAATCCATTTGGTGCGCCGGACCCGAGAAACTCTTACCCGTTGTCGGAGAAAAGCAAACACAAGTCCTTGTCGCTGTCGATGTTGCTTGACCTCATCATCAACGACCACATTTTGGAGGACAACGACTCCAACAGACTCTCGCAGTTCCTCCGCGGAGACATCAACTTGAACACGGTGGACCCGAAATTGAAGGAAATGATTGAGGTGTATGGCCAAGAGAAGGGCATTGCCCCACCATCGCCCATCGTCGACCGGCCCCGCTCGTCGCACGAAAAGAGACTCTCGTCGAACTCGCGGCTCATGGACGAATACGAGCCGTCGGTCGAATCTGGCGCGTTCCCCGACCAACAGCAGCCAGTAGCGGCAACAAAAGGCGCCAGAGCACACAAGTACTCTTCTTTGAGGCAGTCCTTGAACCCTACGTTCGTGGAGCAGCTTATAGGAGAGTCGAACGTGAGCAACCAGCTCATATCTAGAACCACACTCAAAGAGTCATCGCACAACTTGCTTCTCAAGTACTTTGTCGAAGATTCTGAAAAGACATTGGACATTCCCCAGAAGCTCAATGAATATGTCGTGAGAGCAATCGAATTGGACGGCAGAGATGATCCCGACGTGTTCAACGCAGTCAAGCGGTTTGTTTTCAGCAAGCTTGAAAACGAGTACTTGCCCGACTTCTTGAACTTTGTTGCCATCAAGAACATCAACTCGTCCGTCAACTCTCGCATTATTGTCGGTTTCATCTCGATTTTCCTTTCCTTCTGGGTCGCTTTCTCGCTCATTTTTTTGAACGAGAAGAAACGCTATAGGTGTGTGGTGATTTCCACATTTTTCATTGGCTTCTACTGTCTACTATCCGCCGTTTACCGGTTGGACCCATTCCTTGCATTGGTGAGAAGAAGTGAGTTCGATGTTGTTGGATACAGGTTGATCAAAGTGGAGGACTCGTTCATTCACCGTCTCCTTCTCAAAAGAGCCGCGTGGGTGTTTCTCCTCATCATCTTGTGCACTGCAGCGTTGAGCGTGCTCTTTTGCCTTGTGCCTGGCCACAGACTTTGATACGAAAAAAAACTTTTACAGATAATCATACATTAAAATGCACTACCAAACGATCACATAACCTGAGACGATATTGATTATGGGCCACCTAATAAATTAGGCAGAGCTATGTAGTGGAAGAAATGTTTAAGCAGCGTTCAAGAAAGCTTCTCTCTTCTCATCAACTCTTTGTTGTCTTCTCTCTCTGGCGGCTCTGTTCTTGGCTCTTCTAGCCTCAGACTCCTCCTTCAAGGACTTCTCACGAGCAGCCTCGGCCTTGGCTTGGATGATGTGCTCGACCAAAGCTCTCTTGTGCTTGAAGGTGTTACCCTTGGCAGCCAAGTACAAGTGGTGGTACAAGTGCTTGTCGATCTTGCCGGCCTCTCTGTACTTGGCCAACAATCTTCTCAAGACTCTCAATCTTCTCATCCAGATAACTTGGGTTGGCATACGGGCGTTTCTGGTACCCTTTCTCTTACCGTAACCCATGTGTCTACCGTTTCTCTTGGCCTCGGCGTAAGCTCTGGCACTGGCTCTGGAGTGGATGGTGACTGGCTTCTTGACAATGGTACCGTTCTTGTACAACTCTCTGATGGCCTCACGAGAGTTGGCAGAAGCCAACTCGGTGGTCTCGTTGGGGTCCAACCAGATCTTTCTCTTACCGACACCAATGACGCTAGCGGCGAGTCTCTTCTGAGTTCTAAGATTAGCCCTGTTCATGTTAGTACTGCTGTTTTGTTTGCTGCTGCGGCTACTGTTTCAGGTGGTGTGTGTGGTGGGACTGAGGGCGTCTTCCCCAAGACTCATTTAGGGGATGGCGGTTATCTTTGCGGTGATATGATCAAGGGAATGCCGTGGTGATTGGACGGCGAATCAGCTGGTTTGATACGGTTGGATAGGATGGAGGTGGTGCAACTGTAATCCGAGGCCACATGGCGAATTGTGGATACATACATTTTGCTTGTGATTCAAAAAAAAAAAGAGCAGGAAAATTTTCATGAGTGTGAGAAATGTGCGGGAGAGAGTCGTGGCCTCTCTGCAGGACACCCAGACCTTCGCACTGAGAGGGCCAGGGTTAAGTATGGCTTGGAGGGCGGTTCGCGCGAGGGGTGTAGCCCTCGCTGCGCGCACGTGACCTGGGCGCCGGACCAATAAGTGGGTCACTGGGTTCTTTCCCTAAACGGTACGGTGTTTGGGGAATAGTTGACCGTTTAGCGGAATTGGGCCGTTTGGGTCTTTACGTTTCTACAGGAGCCACTTGCGGAAATAATTGCCCAGGTCCTGGCGGGCGGTGTGATGGGCGTAGCTGTGGCGAGCGCCTGGAATGTGTTGTCCCGGGAATGCAAGGAGTTCTGCGTCCGGATACTGCGTTTGTTTTTGCGTTTGTATTTGCGTTGGTGTTAGCACAGGAATGTATTGCCAAGGACGCCAGAGAACGTGGGTGCAAGCGCCATGCTTATGCATCCTGTAAGATGAAGGGTGCCTACCAGCATTCTTTGACACATTAAGTATAGCCTAATTCGGCCCTGTAAATCACCGTAAACGGGCACGAATATGGACATGCTGCAACGGAAGCAAGCGAAGCCGAGGCAGGCCAATTCTTCGAAAAGAGGGATGTCCGCTGCCCGGTTCTGGCAAAAAGGACTTTTACCACTCCGAGGCGACGATCGTGGCAGGGCGGTGGGCTGCGAAAGCGGTGCAATTGGCTGGATGTGGGGCGGAGCGAAAATAGTAGCAAAAGACGCTGGGCCTGATTTGGCCGGTGGAGGATTACGTGAACAGGAGTCTAATTCTGGGGTTTTCCCCTCTTTCGGGCCACCCGCTCCCCGAGCTTAACTATGGGGCCTCCAGGGTGCGATGCGCACAGATGAGATGAGAAAAAATACACCCCATCTCTTAACCAGCCATGGCCAAATCCATAAGATCCAAGCCCAAGTTGCGGGCCAAAAGCATAAAACGCAAGGGCGAGTTTGAGAAGTTCGTCACGGACAGAAACACCCGTTTGGTCGAGAGACAAAAGGAAAACTTGCAGAAGCAGAAGGAAGACGCCGAGGAAAAACCGGTGCAGCCTGCGCCGGCCAAGATCAGCACTTCCGGCTGGAGAGACACGTCCAAGCAGAGAAGAAAGGCCAACAAGAACAAGCGCAAGGGCCACAAGTTCTGAGCCGCCCCGAGGGTACGCCCGGCCCATGCGATGGGAGCACCGGCACCACAGGACACCCATTCCCAGCGGCCCCAGGGCCCCCCGTGGCCTTGATGACCGAGGCCCAGCGGCCGATTTGACTTCATTTCCCGACTTGCATTTTTCGTCCCGGTACAATAAACGGATTAGGTACTAGAGCAGTAGGCCATCGCACCGGTGGCTGTAGGCGGCCGAAATTTTTCCTCGCCAAAATCCGTAAAGTAAAATTTCAGCTCTTTGTTCATTCCCCCAGCCGCCGTTTCTCCCGCTGTTTTTTTCTCTCCCGCTCTCCATCTGCCGTTCTTTGCCTCGTTGCTCGATCTCTGGCATCAACGTGCTCGCAGTGACTCCGATCGCGCTACTCATTTTCTTTCCCTACACCATGGACAACAAAACTATCGGAGTGCTCGGCGGCGGCCAGTTGGGCCGCATGCTTGTGGAAGCCGCCCACAGATTGAACATCAAGACCATCATCTTGGACCAGGCCGGCTCGCCCGCCAAGCAGATCAACGCCTTGGACGCCCACGTCGACGGCTCCTTCACGGACTTGGCCGCCATCACCAAGCTCGCCGAGAAGTGCGACGTGTTGACCGTGGAGATCGAGCACGTGGACGTCGACGCGTTGAAGTCGGTGTCCGCGTCGTTGAACATCCCCATCTACCCGCTCCCGGAAACCATCCGCCTCATCCAGGACAAGTACTTGCAGAAGCTCCACTTGCAGAAGCACGGCGTGGGCGTGGTCGAGTCCGTGGAGGTGGACAACACCGCCGAGTGCCTCGAGCGCGTGGGCGCCCAGTTCGGCTACCCCTACATGTTGAAGGCCCGCACGTTGGCGTACGACGGGCGCGGCAACTACGTGGTCAAGAGCAAGGCCAGCGTGGCCGAGGCGTTGGAGTTCTTGGCGGACCGCCCGTTGTACGCCGAGAAGTGGTGCCCCTTCGCCAAGGAGTTGGCGGTGATGGTGGTGCGCACGCTCGACGGCGAGGTGTTTGCCTACCCGACGGTGGAGACCATCCACCAGGACAACATCTGCCACTTGGTGTACGCGCCGGCGCGCATCAACGACACGTTGCAGCAGAAGGCGTCGGTGTTGGCGCAGAACGCGGTCAAGTCGTTCCCCGGCTGCGGCATCTTTGGCGTCGAGATGTTCTTGTTGCCCAGCCAGGAGCTCTTGATCAACGAGATCGCGCCCCGCCCGCACAACTCGGGCCACTACACCATCGACGCGTGCGTGACCAACCAGTTCGAGGCCCACGTGCGCGCCGTCGCCGGCTTGCCCATGCCCAAGAACGTGTCGCAGTTGGCCACCGCCACCACCCACGCGGTGATGCTCAACGTGTTGGGCGACAACACCACCAAGGGCGCCGAGCTCGCCATCTGCCGCCGCGCGTTGGAGACCGCCAACGCGTCCGTGTACTTGTACGGCAAGGAGAGCAAGCCCAAGCGCAAGATGGGCCACATCAACGTGGTGGGCAACTCCATGGCCGACGTCGAGAACAAGCTCCGCTACATCATGGGCGACGCCAGCCTGGTGCCGGAGCCCGCGCCCGCCAAGGAGAAGCCCTTGGTGTCCATCATCATGGGCTCGGACTCGGACTTGCCCGTGATGGCCGTCGGCGCCAACATCTTGAAGAAGTTCGGCGTGCCGTTCGAGCTCACCATTGTGTCGGCGCACCGCACGCCGCACCGCATGTCCAAGTTCGCCATCGAGGCGGCGTCGCGGGGCATCAAGGCCATCATCGCCGGCGCCGGCGGCGCCGCGCACCTCCCGGGCATGGTGGCGGCCATGACACCGTTGCCGGTGATTGGTGTGCCGGTGAAGGGCTCCACGCTTGACGGCGTGGACTCGTTGCACTCGATTGTGCAGATGCCGCGCGGCATCCCCGTGGCGACCGTGGCCATCAACAACAGCACCAATGCCGCGTTGTTGGCGATCCGCATCTTGGGCGCGTGCGACCCTAAGTGGTTGAGCGAGATGACGCAGTACATGAACAATATGGAGGAGGAGGTGTTGGGCAAGGCCGAGCGGTTGGAGGCCGTGGGCTACGAGGCGTACTAGTGATGCTGTCAATAAATAATGTACCAATGTGCCGAGTCGCTCAGTAATAGTATGAGCCAGCATATTGAGACGACTCCTCCTTGATGGGTCCGACGTCGAAGCTGCTCGCGGGCTGCGCCGGGAAGTGCACCGGCGCAAAGTCCTCCATCATCACCAGGTGCATGCCGAAGAACGGCTGGGCGGTGTAGACGCTGTGGCTGGAGTAGATGTCCTCGTCGCCGAACGGCATGTTGTGCAACTCGGAGATGCCCGTTTCCAACGAGTTGGCCGAGTCCGACTGCAGGTCTGCCGGGTAGTCCTCCCCGGGGTAGCTATGTAGGGAAGGCATGAGCGAGTAGTTGGATGTGGGCATCTGCGCGTAGCCGAGCGACGGAGGCAAGTACAAGCGGGACGTGGTGGAGATGGCGTCGCGGATGTCGTCGACCTTGGAAAATTCCCAGAGCACGACGGCCTTGACGCTGTTCTTGGCGATCACGGAGCCGGCGCCGTCGGTGCTGTCGTAGACAATCTGCTTGACGGTGGTGCCCTTGAGCGCGGCGTCCAAGGATGAAGGCAGCTTGACGAGCTGGAGGAAGAAGCACTTCCAGAACTTGAGGAGGAACGGCTGGTCCGTGTTGACGGCAAAGTCGTCCTCGTTGACGTTCAACACCTCGTTGCCGAACGAGTACACGGTGGTGAAGCTGGACAACGAGTCGTGGGCGCCCGAGAACGAGAGCAGGTAGTTGGTGCGCAAGCCGGAGCCGATGGAGTAGTCGCTCAGGAGCTGCAACGGGCTGAAGACGCGCACCATGTTGTGGATCACGGGCACCGGCGTGTCGGAGAAGTCCGTGAGCCCCGGGAAGCGCAGCGACACCTCGGCGTCCTCCTTGATGGTCAAGGGCTTCATGGGCTTGTTTTCCAGCACGGTCAAGAACACGGTGTTGACGCCGCCGGCGCTGTTCTCGAGCGAGAAGCTGATGTTGCCCACGCCGGTGACGCAGCCGGACACCAGGCTCTTTTTGCGCTTGGGGCTCAGCGACATCACCGCGGACGAGTGCCGTCTGGCCGGCGGCGGCGACACGCGCTCGTCCATCACGCCCAACGACTTGTTCATGTTAATTTTCGAGAAGGTCTCCTCGAACTTGCGGTTGTTCTGCGCGTGCATCTCCGCGGACGCGAACGTGGGCCCGTCGTTGATCAAGGCAATGAGGTGCTTTTTCAACCCCATGTTCTTGATCACCTGGATGTGGCTCAGGATCTGCTTGCGCGAGCGCACCTTGCCCGTCTTGGCCTGGATGTAGTCCGAGATCAACTCGTTGCGCCCGCACGACTTGCCGCCGATTTTGATTTTATTGAGCCCGTTCTTGGGCACCATCGCCAACGCCTCCTCGAACGCTTCCTGAACGTCGCTGCACCAGATGTCGGCGTCGGTGCAGCTGCGGGGCTCGGCGCGGAACGCGCTCACGGACTTGCCGCATTCGGACCCGGGCAGCAGATTGCTGAGCGCCGAGTCCGGGCTGCTCAAGTCGTCCTGGCTGGCCAGTTTGAAGCTCTTGGTGAAGCTAGTGGAGATGGGCATGCCCGCCCGCGTGGCCTTGGCGGTCTCGTGGATCTGGTACATATTTTGCCCGTCGGTGTCCAAGGCAATGTCCACAATCATCGGGAGGCTTTTGGTGTTCAACTCCGAGGTATCGAGCGACATGGTGTACACTGGGATGCGAGCGTCGGTGGGAATGGGGGAATGGGCAAGGCGGTCGGGGTGACGCTTCTCTGGTGGCCTGGCGGAGGTGGCTGGAGGCCCGGTAGGCGACGAATGTTTGACAGCGGCGGCTGGATCACCTACTCGCGGGGCAGGTGTGGTGTGGGTGGAAGAAGGTTAACAAAGAGAGCTTTAGAAAATAAAGCGTGTCTCAAAAAGTAGCAGAGGCAAATTCGCCGGACCAGGTATGGGTATTAAGTATCAAATGCGTCTGAACTATGTCCGACCGTCAGCAAAACAAATCGATCACTTGTACAGGTTAGATGTAGGACGAGCATGGCCAGAAGCAGGAACGAAACCACGGGGGCTGTGAGAACGGGGATCTCAAAAAGCGGCGCACCGTTCCAGCGGGGCGAATAAGCGGCCGAAAAAAACCGGGAAAAAAGCACGCCGCCCGGAAAGCACCACCGCACCGGGGCCCGCAAAAGAAACAGCGAAAACCGGGAGCATAGCACGGTTTGGCCAAAGCGCCCATGCCAGAAATAGCAACACGTTGAAGCAGGTATCCAAGAAGGTTATGACTCGGTCAGATGTGAAGACTAGCATGCATAAGATGCAGATACCCGTATACGCATGCCGTGCAAACCGATCTGATTTGAAGGGCGGAATTAACCTTTGCGCGGCCCGTGAGCGTGGTGGTTGGTCCAGCGGGACGCTTGAAGGCTCTCACATATGCGCACGTATCTGCGGGATGGGTTCCAGTGCCGCCAGCGTGCAGCCCCATGCCCTTTAGATGCATTGCATGCCAGCCGTATACAGCTCGACCCCAGCTCACGCATATCTCTCTCGGCAGCATGCACTACATCTCCACAAACCCCGTCTGCCGAACGATCGGATTGGACCAAGATCAAACTTGACGTAAATGTGTGGCTTCTATCTTCTCTGCGATCAGTCTAGATACAGGCTTCTGACTTGCTTACAAACTAGGTCAGCTTTCGCCACCGGCCACCGCGATAGGTATTCCGCAACGGTCTCCGGCAGCCGTCTCTTTGTTCTCCAAAAGGTGGGGATCTTGCTTCGATCCGGAGCAAGCGCACGCCTGTAACGGCAAACCCAAACTGTAATTGGGCCGCTCAGTAGTCCAGCCGAGCCGGAAAGTCGGGCACGTGTGCACCGCCACAGGATACTTCTCGCGCTTTTTCGCCCTCCCGCACCCGTTGGGAAAACCCACGCTACTACGTTGTATTATGCAGACCCGCTAATACGTTTTGCGCTTTAACCTGATAACGAATCTCAAATGCCGGGTCCGCGTTCACAACTGCATGGAATAAATTGCATCCTCGGTTATTTTTTATAAGTTCGATATTTTCGTGTGGTGGCGCTCCCACAGTTTCTTGGCCTTGGTCCGGGGAAAGCGGGTGTTGGCTCGCTCCTGTAGCCGGCCGTCCGTGGGCTTCGCCGCGGTGGCTGTACCTGCCGGCTTTGCCCTCTCTTTTCCGGGTCCGGTTGCACTCTTCTCCGGTATATGCAGTCCCTGTCTGTCCCTTCTCAGCTTAAGCTTCAATGACGTTCTCCAGTGACGTTCTCCAATGCGCTTCCTACATGGAGCTCGATCAACTGGAGCAAGGCCTTTTGGTCGCCTAGCGCCCCTTAATTAGCCCGCTCGGACTCCGTCGGTGGCCAACCCTTTTACCCGCGGGGCTCATCCAAAAAGGAGCGGAGCATGTGCCGGTTTTGGGCGTCCGCGAAGGGGTCGCCCTCAATCTCGCTCAATTCGGCATCCAACAACGCCAGCCCGGGGTCGTAGGGCTTGAGCGCAAATTCGAGGCCCCTGGTGGTAGCAAACGGAATATGGCTGCATTTGGCAGCGGTAGCTTCTGGCAAGTTATGCAAGTTTTGACTTTGCCAAATTTCGGCCGCTTTTCGCGCAGTTTTAGCCGTGCCGTGCCCAGGCTTTTCCAGATGCGCAAGCTGATTAAGCAACATGTAGATGCGTTGATATAATTTGCTAGCATCGTTGTGGTCATGGAATTCTTGGATGATTGCATCCACCGCCTTCCCCACAGTTGTCTCTGCATTCACGTTTAGCGTGGATAAGTGGCTGTACCCCGGAATTCTCGAGAGTGTATTCTTGGCGATGGCGGCGGCGGGGTAGTGGGCGTCGTCGGCCATTTGCAAAAGCATATTGTCCCTTTTTGTGATAAGGTGTTGCCGGTCTCGAGTCAATGCACTGAGCCCAATTAGTTTCTCAAGATCCTGAACTAAAACGTCCCCGAAATTAACTTTTTCTGCGAGAGGGTGAGGTGCGTGAGGTGCCCCACAATTGCCGTTGAGCGTTACTTCCGAGGGTAAATCAATGCGAACTACCGTATTGAGCACAGATAAGCTTTCCTCATTAGCCAGCTGTTTCACTAAAGGGGCTCCTCTTCTGGCTTCCCTCTTGAGACACCAGTATCTGCATAGAGCGGCGCTGACGTCAACGAGAGATTGGCCCGGATCTTTCACCGTGGACTCCGTGCTGAGGCCCCGGAGCATCCGGCTGGACGGGCCGTGCACGAGATTCAACGACAGCAACAACTCGCGGATTTTGTCGGCGAACTGCTGCGGCGCAATTGGCGTGTTGTCCTCGGTTTTCCACTTGAAGCTGCTCTCCCGGTTTTCCCGCTTCCGCTGCGAGGCGAGGCGGTCGTTGCGCTTGCTCAAGAGCTGGCAGTCCCGGTAGAACCTGCGGGTCTTGTGGATTCCCTCAATCACCACGTCCCGGTGCCAGTCGTGCGGCGTGTGCTTGTCGCAGAAGGACGAGAGCGTCGCCTTGGACGCTATGGCGCCCTGCACGCCCTTGGCCATGTGCATGTAGAGGCCGGCTCTTTTGGCACAGGTGACGTGGTACGCCTGGAAGCAGTTTCTGTTGGTGCACTGGATACACGCGCCCATGCGCTGTTTGCAGATGTAGCACTGCAACTTCCAGCGGTTGCGCGGGATGGCGTCGACGCCCTCGATGGGCTCCAAGTAGATGGGGTTGGCAAAGTATACCTCGTTGATCCAGAGCGCACACACTACGTGGCTCCACAAGCCGTTGTCCAACTGCTTGAAGGCGCCGGTCTTGCTCGAGCAAAAGGCGCACGATACGGCGGAGCCCTTGCTGACCATGCAGCGGCGGCAGAACCACTGGCCCTCGGGGATGAAGGCGATGCCGTAGCACTCCTGGTGCACGGCGATGTTGCACCCGTCGCAAAAGACAATGGCGTTGGTGTTGTCGCACTCCAGGTCGTTGCACACGGCGCAGCGCTGCTCGGAGAGCGGGCCGCCGCCGCCCGTGCCGTCGTCGCTGCCGTACTTCTCGTAGTTGTAGTCCAAGGTCAACACGTCGCGGTTTTCCTGGTTGGTGCCGGCCACGGCCAGCATCTTCTGCTCGAGCCGGTGCCACTCCGCCTCCAACGTGCTGATGGCGAGCTCGAACACCTCGGCCGTGACGCGCACCTCGGGGTTCGCCTCGTTGAGCCACGCGAGGTACAACTCGTCCTGCTCGTCCATGTCGTACAACACCACCGGCTGTGGCGGCGGCGCGTGCGAGTACGGGCGGATGTAGGTCGCGGCAAAGGCTGTCTGGGGCGGCTTTTTGCTACGGAAGCCGTACTTCGACAACTCCTTGGCCACTTTGTAGTCCTTGGCCTTTGCAGTCGCGTCGGCCGGTAGAGGGTTGGAGACGAAGCCCTTGGATTCTCGGGCGGGCGGGGGCGGCGCGTGTTCCGGCGCGAGCGGGGCGTCCAGAACGAAGAGTGGGAATTTGGTGGACTCGTCGAAATCCCGGTACAATTCGGGCAAGTCCCGCTCCTCTCGCGGACGCGTATCCATTGGTGAGGCCATGCGGCTGGCCCAGCGACTCGCGTTGAGAAGTAGTGGGTCGTGCGGGGCACGGCCGCCACCAGACGTGGCCCTAAATCTACAATAGGGAGGGTTCCGCCATTTGGGGGCGTCCGCTCGGTGTGTCCCATTTTTTCTCCTTCTCTCGAGCTCAATTTTTTGAAGTTCTCTATTTTTTTTTTTTTTTTTGTCTTTTCCCTCGAGCGGGCTCGCTTGCTCGGTGCACAGTCCACCAGCAACGTTTGATTGCTCCAACCCGGTTAGAAGCTCCGACATATCGAACAAAGTTGCGCGAGACAACGCTCGCTTGCGACTACAGAGCACCACTTTGACTTCGATCCGAACGTTAACCTTGTCGGCCTGTATATACTGTGGGGTAGGCTCGTCGATAACGCAAGAGTTACCAACCACTCCACCACCGGCTTCATCCACCACACCGCAATGGGCAACAACACCTCGTCCACACGCAAGTCTTCGGCGACACACAGACACGCGGCGCCGTTCCGCAAGTCGCACCAGTCGCAAAGCAACCACCACAACTTGGAGGAGGAGTTCAGCGACATGATCCTCCACGAGGTCAAGCGGCAGAAGCAGGACCGCGGCCACGACGCCACACAGGCGTCGGGCACGCCCACGCTGGCCACGTCGCTGGCCAAGTACGGCGTCGCGGGCAAGGACCGCTTCACCAACGACCTCATCGAGGACGAGTTCAACGAGCTCAACCAGGGCATTTTGGAGAACGAGGAGCTTCTGCGCAACATCTTGCCCGTGGCCGGCTCGGACGACGACCACGACATGCAAATGGACGACGCGGACGCTGCGGGCAGCGTGGTTTCGTCGATGGAGGACATCTCCAAGGTGGACTTCACCAAGATCTCGCTGCCGACGAGCGCCCGCGAGCACGCCATGGAGTCGAACACGTCGGTGAACCTGGCGCCCGCCAACCGCAGCAAGAGCAGCCTCAACGAGTTGGTGCCGGTCAAGATCAAGTGGGTCAACTACGCCAAGGAGCCCATCTCGAAGGTGGCCATCATCGGCTCGTTCTCCAACTGGCGCGACGTGATCAAGCTCAAGCGCCTGCAGCACAACCCGGCCGACTACCACACCACGGTGAAGTTGCCCTTGGGCGTGCACAAGCTCCTCTACGTGGTGAACAACGAGTACCGCGTGCTGGAGCAGTTGCCCACCGCCACGGACCAGGAGGGCATCTTCTTCAACTGGTTCGAGGTGTTGGACCCGCGGCTCTTGCTCCCGCACCCGAACCACAGCCGGTCACCCGGCTCGTTCGAGCACGCGCAGAACGTGCAGACCGCGGGCGAGCACAACTCGTCGCAGATCCAGAAGAAGTCCAACAGCTTCCTCGCCAAGGTGTCGCAGAAGGAAAAGGACAACTTGCACGAGCATGTGGAGTACGCCGAGCAGCCGGCCCACGAGTACAGAGACCCGCACGAGGCGTCGTACACCAACCTGCATAACGGCTCCTACTCGTCGCTCATCGAGGACGGCTACGTGGAGAAGGAGCTCGTGTACTCGTCCGACATCCCCGAGATGCTCGTGGACTACAAGTACTTCAAGGACAAGGCGCCCGACTACGAGCTCCCGGAGCCGCCGCAGCTCCCGGCACACCTCAACAACGTGCTCTTGAACAAGATGTCTGCCAGCCAGCAGCAAAACCAGTCCATGAACATTCCGCAGGTCGGCGGCGACCCCGCGTTTGCCCGCCGCCCGCCGTTGCGCCGCGCCGACAGCTCGTACTACGCCTCCAACGAACAGGCCTACCACCGGGCGATCCCGAACCACGTGATCTTGAACCACCTCATGACGACGTCCATTCGCAACGACGTGTTGACGGTGGCGTGCATCACGCGGTACTCGGGCAAGTTTGTCACCCAGATCATGCACTCTCCAGCAGACACTATACTAGACAGCTAGAGACCATGCACTCTCCAGCAGACACCACAGCTAGGTAGAAGTACAAGCTCGCAACCCCCGGTGCTTCCGAAAATCAGCGGCTCCTCTTGTAAACACGATTATCTGCATCGGCCAGAAACACGATTATCTGCATCGGCCAGAAGTGGCCCAAAGTGGCCAATCCCGAGGTTCTCGGCTCCACTATGGGCCGCGGCGCGGGCCCTGCGCGGGCAGATCGGAGCTGCAGCGCGGCACAAAGCCAACTGCAAACCACATTACTAAGACGGAAACCCACTTTACACGCACCTTCCCATGTCTTGGAGCGGCTTGAAAGACGCCGTCAGCAGAGCGGGCGCCCACGTCAAGGGCACAAAAATCTCCGACACCACGGATCTCGACTTTGACTATGACGAAAAGCGGTACAGAGCCATGGAGGCCGTCACCACCCGGCTCGAGAAGGAGCTCCGCCACTACCGGGACTCGTTGAGAATGCTCACCAACGCGCAGGAGTCCATGACCCTGGTGCTCTCGGGCTTCTACGGCGAGGACGAAACCACAATTGCGCACGCGTACTACGAGGCCATGAAGGAGATCTCAGAGCGCAGCCTCGGCGAGCTTGAGGAGCCGTACCTCCAGACCGTGCTCAACCCGGTGGAGCGCTTCAACGCGTACTACGTGGACGTCAACGAGGCGATCAAGAAGCGGGCACACAAGCGCCTGAACTACGATCTTTTGCGGGCCAAGGTCAAGCGGCTCGAGGCCACACGGACGGACGACCCCGCGCACGAGCCCCGGCTCTCGGACTTGCGCCTGGACGCGCACTTTGCGCAGATCAAGTACGACCAGCTCAATGGCCAGTTGAAGGACGAGTTGCCGCAGTTGGTCACCATGCGCGTGCCTTACTTGAACCCGCTGTTCGAGGCGTTTGTCAAGATCCAGTTGCGCTTCTTCCACGAGAACTTCCACAAGCTCAACGAGCTCCAGCAGCGGCTCGACCCGCAAACGAGACAGAACTACGTCGACGGCACCTTGGAGAAGAACATGGATGGCATCCTCGACAAGATCAAGGAGCTCAACATCACCGTGTGAGCGCGTTGCTGGGACTAGTTTCCCACGCCGGCAGCCGGCCGGCCACTTTAGTTCAGCGCCCCGGGGCGGTATTTATTCGGGCGACTCGCACATGCGCGGTCGATATATTGTGTATTGGTTCACGCAGCGTTGTAGCGGCGCGGCAGCGCTTCGGCGGCCGCTGGCGTTGGAAACCGGCAGCACGGCGCGAGCGGCCACGGCGGCGGCGGCCGTTCAAGCAGAGCCCCCCGCGAGCCTGGTGGGGCCCCCTCTGCAACTGCGTCCCAGGCTATCTTGAAATTCGGTATCGCGCGGCCCTGCGCAGGCCAAAATCCAGTGCAGCCCACACAATCCCGCCCCATGCTCCGCAAACGAATCTCGCGGTGGAGCTCGAGGCTGGAAGGCCTGCTGGGCCCGCCCAGCGCGTTGTCCGACGCGTTCTGGCAGTACTGCGTCGACTGCCTCGGCAAGGCCCCGCCGCCTGCCTTTTCCGACATCAGTCCCGTCTACACCAAGAAGTACACGGCGAGCTCGAGCGCCGTGGTGCAGCTCCGGGGCTTGTTCGGCGCCGAGGTGCCGCAGCCGTCGCTCGCGCAGGCGGTGGCGGCGCTCAAGTCGCCGTTTGCCCAGGGCGACGTGGTGCGGGCGTACCACTTGATCCGCTACTACCAGCTCTGCGAGTACGGCTACTTCATCACCAACGACTGCAGCGACCGCACGGGCGCGCACATCCAGCCCGCGGGCGCCGAGAACTGGGAGCACGTGATGTGCTACATGGACGCCCTCTTGTTCTCGATGTTCTCGAACCTCGAGTCGTTCGAGCCCATTCTCTTTGTGCTGAACCAGAGCTCCGACCCGTTGGTGTCGCAGCTCCTGTGCCTCTTGCGTGTCTACGTGAGCCTCATGCGCCTGGGCAACTTGATCACCACCGACTTGACCCAGCGCATCTGCGACTGCCTCTACAAGTTGGGCTTCCGGGAGGCGCTCAGCCACAAGCAGCAAGACTGCGCCCCGCTCTTTGAGTTTCTCACCGAGACGCTCGCCATGCCGCTCTTGACCTTCAAGGTGGAGATCCAGCACTCGGGGAAGCACGACGACGACGACACCAAGTACTCCAAGGAGCGCATCTTGTTCGTTTCGGTGCCCGACGCCGACGACGCCGCGGACCCGGCCGGCCCTTGCGACGACCCCGTGCTGTTGGAGGACTGCCTTGAGCACTACTTCAACAACTCCATCTCGGTCAAGCGCGAGCTCCAGCGCAGAGCCACCTTGGAGAACGCGGCGCGCCCGAAACTCAACGACGCGGCAGACTTGTCCGCCGAAAAGGCGCCCGGCTCCGTGATGATCCGCACAGGCTCCCAGGTGTCCGCCGCCACCAAGAAGAGCGCCACCAGCGGCTCCCTCGCCCACGCCCGCCACAGACTGTCCACCTTGTCCGTGTGGTCCATTCCCAGCGTGGACTCCAAGTCCCAGGAAGTCATGCTTCCGGCGTGGATGCTCTTGCGCCTCTTGCCGTTTTACACAGACGACAACAAGGTGACCAAGGCCAGCGAGAGCATCGCGCGAAGCTCCAACGAGTTTGCAGACCGCAGGCCGGTGTTGCCAATCTGCTTGAAGCGGTACTCCTTCGAGAACAACCGCTCGAAGCGCATGCGGAAGAAAATCGACATTCCGCCGGTGATCCACCTCCCGCAGTTCGTGGCCGACGACAGCTCCAACGAGATCAGCGGCTCGAGCTTCAAGTTGGTTTTGGAGAGCGCGGTGTGCCACCGCGGCTCGACCATCGAGTCGGGCCACTTTGTGTCCGCCGTGCGCAAAGTGAGCCATGTGGACGACGAGCCTCTAGACGAGTCCCTCAGCGCCCCGTGGTACTTGTACGACGACATGAAGTCTCCCAGGGTGGTGACGAAAACCTTCACCGAGATCTTCGACTCCGAGTGGCCGTACATGCTCTTTTACCGGCTCACGCCGGCCAACAAGCTGGGGCCGTTGGGCGTGGCGAACATGAGCCCAGTGACAAGGCCAAAGGGCCACAGACCGAAGTATTGGAACGAAGACCTCACGCCCTTGCATTCGTCCGCGGAGGACTTGGAGACCATGGATATGACTGAGTCTATCTCTGTGTTGAAAGTCAAAGACACGGACGCCCCCGAGACCAGTGTCCCCATTCCGGACGTGCTACCCACTGATGCAAAATTCACCGACATCCGCAAACGATACTTGTGGTATGTCACCGACAAGGAGAAGAACTACTACAAGGAGTCTGCTTCTGTCTCGAAAAGCGGCAGTGGCAGCGTGAGCATAAGCATAACTCCGCAGTTCCGGAGAAACAGTCAATGGAGCGACACGTCCAACATCAGCGGCCTTGTCTTGGAGGAGGAGGTCCCGGGTGCCCGAAACGGCAGCGTTGCCCTCGAAAACATCCACGAGAAGCCCGAAGTGAGGGTCTCCGAAAGCGTGTCGCGGACAAGTGAGGCCGAGAACGCTGCCCAGCCCACCAAAAGCCGGGGCTCGTTGCACGTGTCACGATCTTTGCACAAGTTGCACAGCCACGAAGCCCACAAGAAGCACAAGAAGAAGCGTGGGGAGAAAAAGGCAAAATGTGTGATTTTCTAATGCTCACCCACACCCCATCAACGGCACCTCGAAACTCAAATTTTTGGCTGCCCAATTGACGGAAGTCTATAAAACCCGACGTGTTTCGCTATAAACTCACACACAGTGGCTAATTATATACACATGCACAATTGCGTAGCGCCAATGGCTTTTAGTTGCATCGCTCGACCAGTGTCTCGCAGCTTGCACAGAATGCGCGATGAGTGCAACCAAGCCATCATCCACCACAACATGAGCAAAAGAAGAGTTGACGACGAAGACTCCGATATCAACGTCAGTTCCACCGACGAATCCGACGTCGAGGTCGACCAGGACGAGGGCCTTGAGGAAATCATCGATGTGGACTTTGACTACTTCGACATGAACCCCGAAGTGGACTTCCACGCCACGAAAACGTTCCTCCGCCAGCTTTTCGGCGACGACGCCAACAGGCTCGACATCTCGGGCCTCGCCGACTTGGTGTTGAACCAAAGCTCCGTGGGCACCACCATCAAGACGGACGGGCAAGAGGGCGACCCATTCGCCTTGCTCAGTGTCATTGACATCACGTCCAACGGCATCAAGCCCAGTGTCAAGGCGGTCGTCGACTATGTCTTGGAGAAAACAAAGCCCAACGCCGAGTTCAACATGATCTTGAAGAAGTTGTTGACGCCTGGCAAAACCACCAAGGACCAGAGTAAGCAGTTGAAGGTGGGACTCATTGTCAGCGAGAGAATGATCAACATGCCCGTGGAGGTTGTGCCGCCAATGTACAAGATGCTTCTCGACGAGATGTCGAAGGCCGAGGACGCGCACGAGAAGTACGAGTTTGACTACTTCTTAGTCGTGTCCAAGATATACAAGTTGGTGGATGCAGTGGTCAAGGACGACAGCGACGAGCAGCAGCTGAAGAAGAAGAAGCTGGCTCCTGGGAAGGCTGACCAGGAGCTCGACTACTTCCATTACGAGGACCTTGTGTTGGAGGAGAACGCCAAGTACAAAGGCTACTACGACTACACCGAGAAGAAACAAGAGACGGACTCCCGCAGAGTGTTCACGGACTACGGAATCGACCCCATGTTGAGTCTCATGTTGTTGGACAAGAACGGGTTGGCCAAGTCCGTGCCTGAAATGGAGCAGAAGTTTCCTCCATTCTAATGAACAAGAACCTGAGAACATGTAGGTATTTTGCAGGCGTATTTCAACCAGACTGAATTGGGCTGTTCGGTTGGTCTCTTTGGTGACAGAGAACAAGCTTGAGTTAGAAATTTGGTGTTCTGTGATTTTTGGTGGCCGTTTGTAGATTGCGTTAGTATTGATCTTCTCTCTCACGATTTATTTTTCGCAGTTAAAGGCAGGTTTCGGAGGAAGTAAGAATCAGAGAAGTAAAAATTACATCACCTAGACTCAATCACAATCTTTTGATAAGAAAGAAACAGCCAGATCTTCATCTAATACAACGAAAACATTCAAAGGACCAGTAATGTCCGTCACGAATCAAGCCATTGTACATTCACCTGACGCATGGTCTTCTATGCGAGTCCAGTAACGACTGCAAATCCTGAAAACCCGAATTGGGGAAAAAGAAAAATCTGAAAGCCAGTAAGTGATCTGCTCATTGCAGCTTTTTCACAGAATCAAACAGAAAACGCCTAAGTCCAACTCACGGCTTTCTTTGTCCAGCCACCATCCGCCGATCCACCGCGTAGCAGGCGCGGAGTGCACACGGCGCGGCGAAAATTTTACAAGGTTTCTTTTCAGACCCCAGCATCAAATCCCACCACCATGCCTCCGCCACACCACAGAAACCAGGCGTTCCGCCCTGAAAACGTCTTGAAGCGTGCCGAGGACCTCATCGGCGTCGGCCAGAGAGAAGCCGCCCTCGAGACCTTGTACGAGTTGATCACCTCCAAGAGAATCCGTCACTTGCAGGTGGAGGACTTGGAGCCTATTGGCTTGTTGCTTATCGAGTTGGCCGTCGACTTGAGAAAGGGCAAGTTGGCCAAGGACGCCTTGCACCAGTACAAGAAGAACGTCCAGTCGTCCGAGAACGGCTTGGAGTCGGTCCAGGTTGTGGTGAGAAGATTCATCGAGTTGGCCGAGAAGAAGTTGAACGAGGCGCAGGCCAAGGCCGACACCAAGATCGACGCCGACGAGGAGGTGGACTTGGAGACCTCGCAGACGCCCGAGAGCATCTTGCTTTCCACCGTGTCCAACACCGACTCGGCCGACAGAACCGAGAGAGAGTTGGTGACGCCGTGGTTGAGATTCTTGTGGGAGGCCTTGAGAGCCGTGTTGGACATCTTGAGAAACAACTCCAAGTTGGAGGTGACGTACTCGGCCATCGTCAGCCAGGCGTTCCAGTTCTGCTTCAAGTTCAACAGAAGAGCCGAGTTTAGAAGATTGTGCGAGCTCTTGAGACTCCACATGCAATCGGTCACCACCCAGGTGCAGCCCAAGCCCGCCGTGGCCAACGTCAACGCCATCGACTTGTCGGACGCCGAGACCATGCAGCGCTACTTGGAGCAGCGCTTCTCCCAGTTGAACATCGCCGTCAAGTTGGAGTTGTGGCAGGAGTCGTTCCGCTCCGTTGACGACGTGCACACGTTGATCACAGCATCCAAGAAGGCGCCCAAGCCAGTCATGATGGCCAACTACTACGAGAACTTGGCCAGAATCTTCGCCGTGTCCGACAACACCTTGTTCCACGCTGCGGCCTGGAACAAGTTCTTCAACTTGTTCTCGCAGTCGCCGATCGCCACCGACGAGGAGTTGAGCCGCTACTCGTCTGTGCTCGTCTTGTCGACGTTGTCCATCCCCACCAAGTCGTTGAACGTCAACGAGACCGTTGTCGACGACCAGAAGGCCAAGTACGCCAAGTTGACTTCTTTGTTGAACTTGAACCAGGTGCCCACCAGAGACAGCTTGATCTCGTCCATCGTCAACAAGTCCATCTTGAACTACGTGAAGGAGCCAGTGAGAGAGTTGTTTGAGTTGATGAGCGACTCCGAGTTCCACCCATTGACCGCCAAGGTCAAGGTGGCCAACGTGTTTGCCGAGCTCTACAAGGACGAGACCTTCAGAAAGTACATCCCAATCTTGACCGAGGTCGTTTTGATCAGATCCTTCCAACAGGTGTCGCAGATCTACGAGGCTGTCAAGTTGGACTTCTTGGTGTCGTTGGGCCAGATCGAGGGCACCGAGTTCACGTTGACTCCTTTGGAGGTCGAGGACTTGATTGTCAGCGCCGTCAAGAAGGGCCACTTGTCCATGAGCATCGACCACGAGACCCAGGTTGTGACGTTCAAGTCTAACCCCTTCGAGGACTCGTTCACCGACTCTCTTTCCTCCAGATTGCAAGCCTCGCCAGCCGAGTTGGTGAGAACCCAGTTGTCCAAGTTGGCCTCCACGTTGGCCGCTTCCTACAGCATGCTCGACCCACAGTCTGAGGCCCGCGAGAAGCACAGACGCGACACTGCGTTCCAGAACGCCCTTGCCGGCTTGGTCAGCGAGCAGGAAGAGCTCCAGGACCGCGTCAGAATCTTGGAGGAGCGCAGAAAGATTGCCGAGAAGCTCAGACGCGAGGAGGAGGAGCGTGCTGCCAAGGAGAGACAAGAAAGATTGGTGGCGGAGCAAAAGGCCGAGACCGAGAGATTGGCTAAGGAGCAGGAGAGAAGAGACATGGAGAGATTGGAGAAGGAGAGACAGGCCATTCTCGAGAACGACAAGAGAAAGATTGCCGAGGAGATCAACGCCAAGGGTATCATCACCATCGACTTAAACAACTTGGCCGACTTGGACACCGAGAAGTTGAAGATCATGCAGATCGAGCAGTTGAACAAGGACAGAAAGATCTTGGACGAGAAGTTGAGAATCACCTTCAAGAAGGCCGACCACCACGAGAGAGCGTTGAGAAAGCACGAGTTGGCTCTCTTGGCCAAGGACGCCGAGGCACAGAAGGAGAGAGACATCCAGGCATACGAGGAAATGAAGCAGGCTAAGATCGAGAAGGCCAAGAAGGAGTTCAAGAACGCCGTCAGCCTCAAGGAGCGCTTGACCCGTGTTCTCCCCGACTTCACCAGCTACAAGGCCACCATTGACGAGCAAAACGCCGCCAGGGTCGCCGAGATGAAGGCCAGAGCCAAGGAGGCTTTGGAGAACGCCAAGGCCGCGCGCATTGAGCAAGTCAAGAACCAGCGCATCGAGGAGTTGAGACACGCCCGCGAGCAAGAGAGAAGACTCGCTGAGGAGGCTGCCATGAAGAAGGCCAAGGAGGACGAGATTGCCAAGTTTAAAGAGGAGTTGTTGTTGCAAAAGGAGAGAGACGAGGAGTTGGCCAAGAAGAGAGCCGCCATGCAAGCCGAGATGGACGCCCAGAGAGGCTTCTCCAGACCGTCGCCAGCTGCACCAGTGGCTGCTCCTAGAGCGCCAGTGGCCGCACCTAGAGTGCCCGCTGCTGCTCCGGCCGCCGAAAAGCCCACCGCTCCATTGACATTCGCCGAGAGAATGAGATTGAAGAGATTGGGCCAGCTTTAGTTTGGGAATATAGTGCGTAACGATTTAAGTGCATGCATATACTGTAAGTGGCTAGGAGGTGCATGCGGGTGCGAAATCTTGTATATGCGGCGCTTAGGCTTCCAGCGCAAACTACTTGGCAACATGATCACCGTCGTTGGATCGCTCAATTACGACCTCGTCACGTTCACGGACAGAGTTCCGGACGGCGGCGAAACGTTCCAGGCCAGCTCGTTCGAAAACCACCTCGGAGGCAAAGGTTTGAACGAGGCCTTGGCGTGCGCTAGATTGTCCGAAAATGGCGGACAAGGTGTTCGAATGATCGGCAACGTCGGTGCGGACTCGTTCGGCAAGGAATTGAAGCAGGCGCTTGTGGACGCTGAGGTGGATGTCTCCCACGTCAAGACTTTGGAGAACCAATCCTCGGGAGTTGCCGTCATCATAGTGGAGACCTCTGGCGAAAACAGGATCTTGATCACGGCGGGCGCCAACGGCGAATTGAAGCCATCGGCTGCTGATTTGGAAAAGTACTTTCCCGAAACAAACAGTCGCGGGGACTACGTGGTGTTGCAGAATGAGTTTCCTCACACGATGGAGACCATTGCGTGGGTGAAGAAGAATAGACCGGGGATTAACATTGCCTACAACCCGTCTCCATTCAACAAGGACACGATGACGCCGGAAACGCTTGCGAAGCTCGACTTCCTCATATTGAACGAGGGCGAGGCCATTGACGTTGCAGACTGTGTGTTGGACTCCCAGGAAATCGCCCAGTTCGAAGAGGCCATGAAGAGCACCAAAGTGGACGGGTTCAGCCAGTTGGCGACGAAAATCCAGAGCATGATCGACCAGAACAACGTGAGTGGCGTGGTGGTCACCATGGGCAGCATGGGCAGTGTTTTCGTGACGAAGAACGAAGCCAGCCAATTTGTGCCTTCCAATAAAGTGGAGAAAGTGACCGACACCACGGGCGCTGGCGACACGTTTTTCGGAGGCGTGATTCTGAAGCTTAGCAGCGGCGCCTCGATGTTGCAAGCTGTTACGTTTGCCACGGCAGCCAGTAGCTTGGCGATTCAAAAGAAGGGTGCCGCCGAGGGAATCCCGTTCTACAACGAAGTGAACCAAATCTTATAGTAAAATGACATTAAAATAATCTAGAGGCGGTCATCAATAGAGACCCATCAGCACAGCGTCTACTTTCTCTTGCGAAGGGACTCTGGGGCAGGCGAGGAAGACGTGCCGGTGGTGTGCACGTATTCGTTGACTTGCGCAGCAAAACCACTGACGGACTTGACTCTCTGCGATCTTCTGGTGGTCTTTCTTCTGTAGACCTGGATGTAGAAGGCAATAAATAACACGAGGTAGGAGGACAAGATGCCGCAGCCAGAGTAGGCCGCGAGCATGGTGCCGGCACAGTCGCCGCAGGTGGGCAAGACATCCAAAAGGTTGGGGAAGTAGGTGTAGACGACCTTTTGGTAGGTGGCAAAGTAGACGAAGCCCAAGTCCAAGACGAACTGGACAATCTGGAAGCGCGTGACCCACTCCTTCCACCAGACTCTGATGCCTCTGGCAGCCAAGAAGTAGTACCAGTACATGATCACGTGCACGGCCAAGTTCAAGGTGATGGGCACCCAGGAGATCGGGGTCAAGCCAATCAACTGCGTGTAGCACAACAACGCGGTGGCGCCGTGGTGGTAGGTGTGCAAGAAGGTCAAGGGCTTCTGCTTGACCACCAAGAACACGGTGTCGATGAACTCGCAGAACTTGGTCAAGTAGTTCAAGTAGTACAAGGTGACCAATCTCTGGGTCCACGCGGTGGGGTTACAGATGGCGTAAAAGACGCCGTGGTGGTAAATCATGGGGATGAGTTCTTCCACCATCAACACAAGCAACGTCAAGGACAAGGACGTGAGGAAGAAGTTGTGGAGCTGGAACAAGCCGTTCAACACAAAGGGCTTGATGTTGAACTTCTTGAAGACCCAGTTGCCGCCTAAAATCACGGTGTAGTACACGGCAATGGCGGTGGCCACGGTGTTGAACGATGAGAAGGTTGTTTGGTTAGGGACAAACTGGAAGTCGGAGGGCACGAAGCGGCCGCCGGTGGCGTGGGCCACGGCCGTGTCGAAGTACGGCCACAACTCGACCACAAAGGGGGTATCCAAGGAGTATTGGGAGAACATGTGTGAAAAGAAAGCACTAGGAGCAAAATTCTAAACAAAAAATTTCCATTGACGTGAGCCAGGCTACATGCACTATACGCGCGAGTGTGATTTCGAGCCCAACAAGCGGGTGCGGAGGCGTGGCTGGGCCGGCCGGGGCCTGTGTTTTACGCAGCTACGGGATTCTCCGACGGGCGCTACAAGGGCACGGGCTTGTCTTTTGGCTTTACGCTCTTGTCGTTTTGGCACATGTCGTAGCCGAACAAGCCGCGGCTTAATTACGGTCGGCCGCGTGGACATAGGAGCCGGGTGCGCCAAATAACACACCGTTATCAGCAGCACAGAAACCCCCGAACGAGCTTCTCCAGGGTGGATATGTTTGCAGGACGCCAATCGCAGCAGCCTGTCGCAGGACCGTTGTGGGCAAACGACTTTTCCATGTGCACCCGTAGCAGCCAAACACAGTTGCAACCAACGGCACGTCCGGCAACAACCGCCGAGAATTTCTGTCCTGGGGCTCGGGGCCACTCCGCCCCCAACGTAAAACTCGTAGCGCCGCCACGCCCCCGTATTCCAAATGTGTTCACCCATGGGTCTTTCTGACCGTCGAGTCGCGGTCTCCATCTCCACATGTCGCTAGTCCCACTACCCCAGACACTCATTCCGTTTCTCAAGCCGTACTTGCCCGTCGAACAGGAAAACCGGCCATTTGTGACGTTGACATGGGCACAATCGCTTGACTCGCGCATCGCCAGCGCCCCGGGCCAGCAGACCAAGATCTCCCACTTGGAGACCAAGACCATGACCCACTATCTCCGGGCGTACCACGACGCCATCCTCGTCGGCATCGGCACGGTGTTGGCGGACGACCCGAAGCTCAACTGCCGCTACGGCAACTTCTCCAAAATCCGCCCTGTCATTGTAGACCCGCACGGCAAGTGGGCCTACTCGACGTCCACACTATGCTCCGTTTGCAACGAGGGGAACGCCTTGGCGCCATACATTCTCGTGGGCAAAGACGTGGAGCCTGCCGCAGAAGACCGAGCGGCATTAAAGGCGCAGGACGGCGCCTTCTTCCCAATCGCCTACGACGCCGAAAACACCCTCTCCAACTGGCTGGCCATCTTGAGCACCATCCACGGCCGCGGCCTCCGGTCGGTCATGATCGAGGGCGGCGCAAAGGTCATCAACGAGTTGCTTCTAAGCGAGCATGTCGACTCCGTCATCATCACCGTGGCGCCAGTGTTCTTGGGCAAGGACGGCGTGGAGGTGGCGCCAGCGGCCAGGGCGCAACTCACCGAGACGGACTGGTGGAAGGGCCAGAGCGACACAGTCTTGGCCGGGCGGCTCCCGCTGCGCGAGCAGTAGAAACAAACACTACACACTGTCATTACCGTACTTTTCTATATTACACTGCTCACAAACAAATTCTGTAGGATGCATAACGACCCGAGGTCTCGGATCTCCGGATGATTTTCACCACGTCTCCTCTCTTCAAGCCCAAGTAGCGTGCGACCGGGTCCTCTCTCTGGATTCTGGGCAACTGCGACTCCTTCAATCTGTATCTGTCCAACAATTCCTTCTTCTCGGGCTTGGACAACCGAATATGCTTGGGCACCAACTCGTGATGCGTGATGTTCACAATCAAATCGCTCTCCTGGAACACTTCGATGGTGGCGGGCGACACGGTGGGGATCAACTTGTTGGCGCTGGGCGTGATGGACGTCTGGTAGATGAAGATACCCGTGCTGAAGTTCTTTTCACTAATGTGGATACAGAAGTTTCTCATGGTCTTGATGCCCACAGAGGCCTCGTCGCAAAACTCCACCCACAAAGAACCCATCTCCGGGAACTTCTCTGCCGCTTCGGGCGTGGGCTGTGCCTGGAAACACATCAACTTCCTCTGCGGCTCTCCCATGGGACAGAGCTTGGCCTTGAACTCCTCCAACGTCATGTTGATTTCCTCGTCGGTGATGAAGTAGCCCTTGTCTCTGACCATCTCCTTGACGGTTCTGAACGTTCTGTACAAACGGGAAGTGGCCCTTTCAATGTCCTCCATGTTGTCTCGTTGTCCACCGGAAGTGAAATGATGCGAGGTGAACAATTCCTCATCTCAAAAATTTCTTGAGCCCGACACGACCGGCGCGCCTCGCAGCCAAAGAGGCAACATGGGCTCTGGCTGCGGGTGCAATCTACTTCGCGGGCTGCTTCGGTTCGTGTATTTTTTTTTTTTTCGTTTTTCTTGTTCGTCATGTTGCTAGTGGTACATTTGTCGTTGTTCATGGCGGGCCGCATGGATCGAATCTGCGGCGGAAATACAACTCTATGTCTGTGTTGGACTTCCATATGAGTGTTTTGATCGTCTGGAGTGTCATGGAGTTCTCGAGCTCCTGGCCCCTGCATTCCAACACTAGCCACTCGCCCGGCGATTTTTTTGATTTCATTTCACTGGTTCGGGAGTCGAACTTATCTGTGAGATAGTTCAAGATCTTGCTGACTCGAAGCATGCTATGCGAAGTGAGCTTGATGGAACCGTCGAGCATCGGGAGCTTCTTGATTTTGCGCTGCGACTTGCCTCCGATTTTCTTTTCCGGCGGAAGGTCCCCGTATTCCATCTCGAGAAGCTGGAACGCAATTTTGGGCATTTCCTTGGCTGGGAACCGATTGTAAAGAATGGTGTAGCCAATCCATTTGGGTAGAAATGTCCGGATTTGATTGACCAACTGGTTTTGCTTCGTGAACTCGGCCGACTTAAGGGCGAATATCTCGCCCAAGCGGAAACTGCAAAGGTCTCGGTAATTGCCGAGTTCGGGGGAGCTTTCGACCACGATGATGAGAAGATCCTTGGGAAGATGCTTCTCGGGAATGAGCGGCCTGTATTCGTCCACCATGTTCGCAGCATTATAATCCCAGTAGGGCTTCAAAATAGAGTCCAAGGTTTTCTTGCTTCCTTCAACTCTGTATTTCTCCTTGTAAAGCTGATAAATCTGCGTCAACGACTTGTATACGGAGTCATCAGAAACACTGGAAGCTCCCTCTATGGACACGGAGTATTGTGAAGGATCTCCCACATCAGTCTTTTCTGTTGGAGAAGAGTTGATGCTAGATTTCAACTGGGGAATACTGGCTTTGGATGACATTCTGGAGAAAAGCTTTCCCCTTTTCGGCGTGTCATCGACTTCGGTAGAGCTTTCAGGGCTATTGGATGCCAGCTTCTGCTTAGCAGCGGCGGCTTTCAATTGCTCTCTCAATAGCCTATCGGCGTCACTCTCATATATCATGTACTGGTAGAAGATGGAGTTCAAGAAGATCCGCGCAAGCCAGAAACGATCGTCGGGCCCAACGAGATGGTTCTTTGGCTGATATAGCTGATTGAGCCGGGAATCAAGATAGGGGTAGTCTCGAAGAAGCTCGTCGTAATGTATCTCGACATTGTTGAAGAACGACTCTCCGATGGTGACAAGCAAGTGGCCAGCCCTGATGTCCACCTCACACCAGTTGTTGAGGATTTCGTTTGTCTGATGCTGCTCCAACAAAGTGTCTAACTCACCCATTCTGATTTTCAACTCCTCGCTTGAAAGAGCCTCTTTGTTGTTACCCTGAGGAAATTTTTTGACCTCTTTGCAGATGAAAAGGTCCCAAATCAGAATCTCGCCATCTGCGTACAAAGCCATCACTTGACGCTTGTTGTTCAACATCCGCTTGGCGATGATCGACTTGGGCGTTAGCTTGAAGTCCTGGAACGGCTTTTTGTTGAATGGTATCGTGACGATTTGGCTTGAAGGCACAGGGTATAGAAGCATCTCAATCGGCGTGCTGTCGACAAACTCGCCCGAGACCGTGTCCAGAAAACTTTGTACTGGGTCTTTGAAAGCATTGACGAATTCAAAAGACGAGCCTCCGTTGACGTTCAAGAACATCGAGACATACTCGGCATCAGACTCCGAGGTCTCTGGGTCATGATTGGCACCCAAGGAAATAACGGACACCGAGTGGGGTAGGTCGATGTTTGTCGAGTCCATCGATAAATGGCTGACGATGTCGTAGAAGTCGGAGTTTAAATCAGACTGGTTGGCGAGCGACGCTTCGACTCCATTGCTCAAATTTTCGTCAAACTTCGAGTCCATTGTCCGAATGTAATCCACACACGTGCGGACATACTGGTAATTGGCCAATTGTCTGGTTTGGGGAATATGGTACCGGTGTAGCGACAGGTATGTGGAGGCGAAAACGGAGGCATCGCCCTCGAGACAGAGTGAGACGATTGGCGAGTCTGCTCTTGCGACCAAAGTGCACAACCCTAGTTTTTCGTCGATGAACGCAGAGTCGGACGACGAGAACGTGTTCGCGCCGAAAGGGTCTTCTTCGTCGTACTCAGAGTGCGTGGACAAGTAGTTGATGTCTGTCTTGATGATCTCGCCAGCCTTATTTCCAGAATAAAACTCTTTGAAATCAGCAATCGACGAGGACTGCGAATATGGATCAGAGGAGACTGCCGTGCACAAGCTCCACACCGCATCGTCGTTGTGCTCGAAGTTCTTGTACACGTTGAAGTTGCGCATGTCCCAGAGCTTGACCGACGTGTCTGCGGAGCCACTCAAAATGTAGTTGGAGTTCATCAAGAGACAGCGCACATTGTCCTGGTGCCCGACCAATCTCCGGATGAGGTTTGAGTTGGCCGAGCTGTCGATTCTCGTGTCGTACAAATTGACCACGTTGTTGGGCCCGCCGGTCGCCACCACGTTGCCGTTGTCGTTGGACAAGGCGTAAATCGAGCCCGGGAGGCCGGCCGTCGTGGTGCCGTTGAGAAACGACTGCACCGGTTTTAGCGACTGCAAGTCCCACAACACGACCAAGCCGTCGAGGCCGCCGCTGACCAAGGAGTTCTTGCTCGGGATCGAGGAGAGCTTTTTGATGTAGTCGGTGTGGATGGTCAGGAATTTCAGGAACGAGAACTGCAGGCACTCCAAGTCAATGAGCTTCATGGACAAGTCGGCGCTCGCGGAGACAATGTGGCGGTCGTTATTGACGAGCTTGAGGTCATTGATCCAGTCGAAGTGGACGTTGTAATTTATTCCCCCGGCGGTGTCGAATACGTGCGCCGGTTCCCGGTGGCTGAGCGGCGACGAGGAGATGCTTGTCTCCAACTTTAGGAGCATTTCGTCCATGTCCTGCAGATCTTCGTACGCCGCCGGCTCCGGGGCGCCGCCCGACGGCGAGCCCGGAAGAGCGTTCCACACCTTGACAGTTCCGTCTCTGCCGGCAGAATATAGCTGGTTGCGGAATCGGGAATATTGCATGGCGTTGATGGGCAAGATGTGGTTTTCCTTTTCGCTGATGTCCCCTAGGACGTACGAGAGGGCCTTTTTGGTCCTGCTCATGGTTGGAGGAGGAGAGTTATCGGAAGTCGCTTAATGCGGGTGCGACTGTGGAGGAGGGGGAGTTGGAGAAGCAGTAGGGTGGCTGAAAAAGGGTAATTACCTGAGTGCTTTTAACTGAAGCCACAATTTTAACTACAGATTGTTTCCGTGATGTTCTTTGTTTAGTGGAATGCACCAATTGGCACTTTTCTAAACTCCGTGCTTATGCGGGTGTCTCAGTGCGGTCGTCTTATCGCCCGACGAAAGTAAGCTAGAAGCTGGAATTCAAATGCGTATTGTGAATACAAAATTGGCTAGAGTCTCTTTTAAAAAGGGATGCAAGGAACGGACCCCACGAGATCAAACGCCATCACTCCACAGAAGAGGCGGGGTGGCTGGGCCTCGCGAGCCCAGCTCGGCACTGCTCCGCTGAGCTTCTTTTCTCGTAATTCGGCGATGAGGCCGGAAAGCCAGACGCACAACTTTTCGCTAAGGCAGTTCCGCTGCCACATGGAGGGAGCCGGCCCTACGTCTGTTTGCGGAGGCTCTGCTCAAAGTCCTTCAATGCGTTCGTGAGGATCTCGTTCTTCCTCGTCACCATGTAGACGTCGCTGGTGTCGACAACGGACCGGCCGGCGTGCTCCGCGAAAAGCTCCAAGTCTTCCCCCATCGAAACCAACTGGTTGTACACGAGTTCCACGAGCGAGGCCACAAACGACGGGCTGGCGCTGACGCCCAATTCCTTGGTGTAGGCCTCCACCATTTTGGCGACCCCCAAGTATACCGAGCCCTTGAGCTGCGTGGGCAAATCTGACATGACGCTGGTTGGGAGGCTCAAGGTGTAGGATATGTAAGGGCCGCTGCGCGGCTCCATACGCCCGAAAACCCAAAGGTTCGAAAAGCGCCATCAACCCAGAAATTTTTGGAGTCGAAACAGAGTTTTTTTTTCTTCACAGATCAGTGTGCTTCAATCGGCTCTTGATACTTCACTTGGCTCTACGCGTTCAATACCAATTTCCTTTTTCGTTTCCATCTTTTACGTTCCATCGGCAGCCTTGTTTTGCCGCGTACCTTCGCCAGCAGTCGCGACGCGAACACTAAGTTAACCGCACTGGGTTAATGGAACGCGTCATGTCCGATCTACAAATTGCACGTCCCTCACCTTCTCATCTCACATTCTTTCCATACTTCATTTCCTTTCATTTTTCCAGAGATCTTCTGTCATTCACTTCATAGCATATACTTTTTAACACCCCAAAACACAATGCAATCCACGAAAAGAGTTACTGACATGGACCTTCCCATGCCCAAGAGAAGAGCCCTTCAGCCAATGAACCTGTTGGTCACTCCTCCCACCACGCCCGATAAGAAGTCCGTGATCGACATCAGCAACAACATCAAGGGCAACGGGCGCAAACTCAACTTGCACTTGCCTTCGATCTACTCGAGCGCCAAAGCTCTTTTCCAGCGAGGTGCAAAGAACATCGACTCCTCCAGCTTGGTCGGTAGGGAGAAGGAAGCCGCCGTGTTTTCGTCCTTCCTCGAGGACTCAATTAAAGGCAGAAAATGCAGCAGCATCTACATCTCGGGGCCGCCAGGCACTGGCAAAACAGCGCAGACCAACTTGTCTTTGGACTACTTGTCTCTGGGCGATTCGTCTTCCATCCAGCACATGCTCGGGGCCAAAGTCAGAGTGTTGAGAATCAACTGCATGACGGTGTCGAAACCCGAACACATCTTCCACGAGCTCTACAGCGCAATCACCGAAACGGCTCCGACCCGCAAAGCGTCGTTCGACGATTTGTACAAGGTTTTGCTGGGCAAGACAAACATTGACTCGTTGGTGGTGGTGCTTGACGAAATGGACTGCTTGATCACCAAGGACCAGCAGGTTTTGTTCCAGCTCTTCCACTGTGGCTCTCATTTAAAAAGCGACGTGCTTCAAACAAAGCTCGTCCTCATTGGAATCTCCAACGCGTTGGATCTCACAGACAAGTTCCTCCCACGTCTCCGGAGCAACGGGTTCAACCCACAATCGCTCCAGTTCTTGCCTTACAGCGCGGAACAAATCAAGCAGGTCATTCTTTCCAAGTTGAACTCGTTGAACGAACAAGACAAAGAAAATTCTCCCAACATTGTGCCGCTCATCCACCCAGGCGCTGTTCAATTGTGCTGCAAGAAATGCGCCACGGTCACAGGTGACCTCAGAAAAGCATTTGACATTTGTTACAAAAGCATTGAGCTTGTGGAGCAGCAGGCTAAGCAGAAGGACAACTTCAGCGAGTTGACCCTCGAGACAGCACCCAAGGTGCTCATTTCGCACGTCGCCAAGGTGTGTGCTTCTTCGTTTGGGGAGTCGTCAGAGAAGAAAATCGAAAACCTCAACTTGTTGCAAAAAGCCGTGCTCTGCTGTCTCTTCAACCTGGAGAAAAACAGCAACAAACTCATCTCGCTCACTGTCAACGAGTTGTATGAGTACTACTGCAAACACACGCACAAGGTGCTCGACAATCTTCTCGGCAAAATCAAAAAAGGCGAGTTCTTGGAAATCGTCAGTGCTTTGGAATCCGCCTCCGCTGTTGTTTTATCTTCCTCCTCCAAAGCATACGGCAGTGTTGACGCAGGAAACAAACAAATCCGCCCCAACGTGCTGTACGGCGATATGCTCAATTGCAGCGAGGAGGTTGGAATTTTGAAGAGAATTCTACTCGCCACACCATAGACTATAGACTAATTCGCATCAATCAACATCATGATACATACGAGAGCTGAACGAAAAGCCTCACCTCAATGAATAATTGTACACAATAAATACAAGCTGCCCTTTTGACAAATCAAATAATCGAGAAAAAATCCGGAAGTTCTTGGGGCTGAGAGTATGTCTTCTCTGGTTGTTGCAAATCGCTGGCTGTGTCACGTGAGACACTACAAAATTCTCACAAACATCACCTTATGAATACTACCACCATAAATTCCCAATTCATCTGTCTCAAACTACCCTGCCTGTTGTAAGGTCCATGTCACACTTTTAAACCAGAAAGCATCCACTTCGCCAAGCCTTCGCTCCCTGATATCCACCACTTTCTTTCGCTAATTATACACAATGTCTTCAGGGCAAAGCTCACGAAATACGCCCCCCAATAACCGCTACGGCAGCGAAAGTGATTACAGTAAACGGCGCAAGAACTTCCATGCTTCCTCCACGCGCCGTGATTTCAAAAGCTCACCAAACGTGGCGCTGCTAGCGACGAGCTCGTCCGGAGCATTATCATCCTCCTCAGCGCCTTCCAATGCCCCAGCACGAGGAGAAAAGCCTCCTACAGGCGAGTACTCTAGCCGAAACAGGTTCAGGGATTCGCCGCTGGGTGGCTCCTCGGGGCTCTCCAGGTCGTCGAGTTATCCCAAAGACCCCAGATATGCATCGTATGGTAAACAATACCCATACCCCTCCAATTACTACCAGGACCGGCCCGCCGGTGCGTATGGCTCCTTCAGCAGCGCCAAGCGCGCAGAAAACGACGCCTATGCCCACTACCAGTCTGCAAGAGACGCCAGCGCTCGAGACATGACTGCAGCCTCTCGAAGCGAAAGCACGCCTTTCGCGCGAGACTCCTGGCGTTCGGAACGCCCGAAGCCCACGTCCGTCAGTGGTGCGTCCAAATCGTTCCCCGGATCTCGCTTCAACCCCAACAACATGCCGGTCACGCGACCTAGTCAGCCCAGTCTTCTGGCATCGGTTCCAACCGACTACAAGAAGGATCGCTACGAGTCGTTTGACGACAACTACACTGGGAGATGGAAAGGCGGCTACAGGCCCGAGAAGCACGAACGTAGCCCGAGCGGGCCATCGGGTAGTCGTCCAAGCTCGACGAAGGAAAGAATCAGAAGTTCTGGCTTGACCAATAGCGTTCGGTCGTCTAAGCGCAGCGACTCATACTACCCCTCAAAGCCGCATGCGGGCTCTTCCAGCCGCTATGTTGACAGATATACGCGAGAAAAGTCTTTTGACGGCGAAAACGAGGAGACAACATCTTCTGATCAAGGCTCAAAGTATGGCCAGGCTTCGTTCCCGGAAGATTACCAGCCCGAGGCTGCAAGAGAAATTTACGAAGAGAGAGATAATAGAGCAGCCTCGATGGAATTGGAAGATGAGGATGACGAGGAGGATGATGAAGAGGAAGAAGAAGAAGAAGAAGAAGACGAGGAAGAAGCCGATGAAGCTGATAACCTGATGGACATGCATGTTGACGAAGAAGAAGAAGCTGAAACAGAACCAGCTTCCATCAAACCCGAAGAAGCGGAATCGCTACCTATCGATAGTCTCGAAGTATTGAGGCCGGATCTCAAACTTACCGCTGCAGATATCGAGGGCCACATTGACTACCCGAAAGGGTGTGTTTTCCCCGCGACAAGGTTGGATACAGAGCTTGAGGCTTTGCGGGTGGAATTCGTCCAGAACCCTTCACTGGAGACGCAGGTTCCCGCACAAGACTTCACAAGTTACCCGTCTTTCGTGTTCAACCTTCAAACTTTCGCAGAAAAGCACAAGAGCTACATCGAAATTCTCAAAGAGGGCAAGGCCCGCTTGAAGAGAAAACAATTAATCCTATGGGTGCAGTACAAGGCCCTTTGGGATGAAAGTGAAAAGAAGCGACTTGATATGGAGGAACAACTTAAAGTTGTTCATCCTGCTGACGACGACTCGCGGAAAGAACTTGAGGCTATTGACGTCCGTGTCAAACACACTGAGCCAGCGGTGGAGCCGACGGTGGAACAGCCACTCCCTCAACCTGCTCGGCGAAACCGCAGACACGGTGATTTGGTCACCACAGAGGCTGAATTTCAGGAGATTCTCAAGAGCTTGAAGAACGAGCAAAACGATGATCCTTTGCTGAAAGCCAAGCTGGTTGCCGCGACTATCCCCGACCTTATTCTCGACCCTGTGGAACGTCACGCTTTCAAGTTCATGGACTCGAACAACTTTGTGCGCGATAAGCGCGTGTGGTTGGACAGACTTCAAACAGACTTCGAAACCAACTTCACCGAGAAAGAGCATGATTTGTTTTGCGAGGGATTCTGCAGAGCCCCCAAAAGGTTTGGCGAGATTTCCAGATATATGGGCGGATTGCGGTCTGCCGAAGAGTGCGTCATGCACTACTACATCACGAAGAAGGCGGTCAACTATAAGTTTTTGGTTTCCCAGCACAAGAAGCGGGTCTCCAAGAGAAGCTCCAAGAAGAAAAAGACTAAAGCGCATGAAGAGGCGTCGAATCCCGATCCCGATGCGGCCACCACGGAAACACCTGGCAACGGTATTTCCGAGCCCAGTGTCGAAGTTTCTGTCTCCACATCTGAGCTTCCAGTTCCGCCACCTGTACGCCCAAAGGAGGACGAGACTGCAGAAGAGCCTCCGAAGAAGAAGCCACGGAAAAACGAGGAAGAGAAAAGTCCTGTCGAGCCAGTTGTGGCGCCCGTTTTGCAGGAGACTGCCGCTGAGGAACCCACTCAAGCTCCAGTCGAAGCCATCAAAGTGAGTGTTGAAGTCCCAAAGGTCAGCGCAGAAGCTCCAGAAGTCAATGCCGAAGCACCCCAAATCAGCGTTGAAGTTGCGGTGACAGAAACTGACGCCACCGGTGCTGCGCCAGAGGCGTCAGCAGAAAACGCGGGAGACGAGAAGAAGAAGCAAATCACCAGCTACTGGAGCATCACCGAAGTCAACGAGTTCCCGCATTTGCTTAACTCGTTTGGCTCCAAGTGGTCGATTATCGCCGAAAAGCTCACCACCAAAAGCGCCACTATGGTGCGCAACTATTTCCAGCGAAATGCTGAGAAGTACGGCTGGAACGACATCGTGGCTACTGCAGATGAGCGCATAGCACGAGGCACCGACGCGTCGGCGGAGGTCCCCTTTTCAAGTGTGGACAACACGATTGTGGTGAAGCCGCAAAAGACGACGGACGCCCAGGCGCCCAAGACGGAGTTCAACGTCTACGACGCCACCGAAGGACAGGCGAGTGCGCCGAAGATTGCGCCCGTCAAAACAGAGCCCCAGCCCGCTTTGGCGACGGCTCCAGACCGCCCGCGGGCCTCGATAATGAGTCTTCTCAACGAGTCGGCGCCAGAGGAGGAGAAGCCGAAGAACCCGCCGAACCACAAGCTGCCAAGCCACAGTGGAGGCAGTCTAGCCTCGCTTTTAAACGCGGCCTCCTCACCTCCCAGACCTGGGCCATGACGTATTCGCTGCTGGATGGAAGAATGCTGAAATAGCTAGGTCAATGCACTATTTATTGGAATCAGCGCAGTGTGCGATTGTTCTTTGACAGACCGTAGGTTCCGTTGACGCTTTGGATTTGCGCCGAGCACCAAATGGGAATTGTCAAGAAAGAAAAGCAGGCTCAAGTGGCACTAGTTTTTCTGCAAGTTGATCGACTGCAAAAACCCGAACAAGCGCAGACATTTGCCAGGCCCTCGCGCGCCTCCGCACCCGTGCACCCGCACCGAAAAATTCTTCTGACCAGAACAATCTCAGTCAGACCCACGATGATAAGCAGCAAGATCCTCGGGGGCCTCAGAAGCCCGGGATTCATAAGGCCGTGCGGCCTTTGGCGGCGGCAGTTCGCCGTCTGCCACCAGCTCCAGCAGCAACACACGCCCGAGCAGGACAGGCCGGCGGTGCCGGAAAACGTCAAACAGAGCAGCAAGTTTGCGCCCGAGCTCGCGAAAACGCCGTTCCCGCAATGGGAGCTCGAGCGGTTGCGGGTGGTGCCGGCGCTCAACACGTTCTACGGCGGCAACCCGATCCACGACGACATCATGAACAAGTTGAAGGCGTTGGTGACCAAGTACGAGCACTTGCCCACCAAGGTGGTGGACGCCAAGGAGGCCAACACGCACAAGTTCATGTCGTTCGAGGAGTACAAGGTGTTGGCCAACTCCGGCACGCGGCTCAAGGTGGGGCACCACAAGGCGTTGTTGGCGGCGTTGCACAGGTTGAGAAGCATCGACACGCAGTTGATGCCCAGCGAGGTGGCGGACGTGTTGCAGCAGTACGCGTCGGCGGCGGAGGAGACGAGAAAGTCGGGCAAGACGGCGGTGTTGGCGTTGGACGAGTTTGGCCGCGCCAACGCCGTGGGCAAGAGAAAGAGATCGGTGGCCCACGTCTCCATGGTCAGAGGAGACGGCCAGGTGCTCGTCAACGGGCAGTCGTTTCTCAAGGTGTTTGCGCGCGACAACGACCGCAACAAGATTGCGTACCCGTTCAAGGTGGTGTGCCAGGAGGGCCAGTACAACATCTTCATCACCACGGAGGGCGGAGGAGTCAGCGGCCAGGCCGAGGCGGCCATGTACGGCATCGCCAAGGCGTTGGTGATCTTCAACCCGTTGTTCAAGCCGCGGTTGAGACAGGCCGGGTTGATGACCAGAGACACCAGGAAGGTTGAGAGAAAGAAGCCGGGCAAGCTCAAGGCCAGAAAGTCGCCCACCTGGGTCAAACGTTAAGCATGTACATACAATCCACACCCGTCACAGCATCGACTCGAAGTAGCGCAACACCAGCTCCACCTCGCCCTTGTCGTACTTGGTCACCTTGCCCTGGAAACTCAGGCCCTTGCCGCCGCCTTTCAACTGGCCAATGAGCTCCTTGAGCTGCCGCTGCACCTCCTCAGCCTTGGGCCCCGTGACCTTGACCATGCCGCCGCCAGACCGGTGGTCGCCGCTGAGGTACGCCACCGTGCAGTCGTCGTGCAAGTTGAACTCGCAGCCGGCGGTGTTGACCAACGTGGCCAACTCCTTCTGCAACGCCGTGAAGTACTCGGGCGCGGTGTCCTCGCGGTACACGTGGGCGAACTTGGCCTGCTTGTTCTGGAAGCGGGCAAAGATCTCGCGCGCCTTGATCCCCGATAGCTCCCGGAGAAGCGCGCTCTCGCGGGCCTGGCTCTTGCGGTAGTTCTGGCTGAGCTCGGCGACCTTCTGCGTCACCTCCTCGATCTGGCACGACAACTGCATGCCCAGCACCTCCTTCAAGTCGCCGTGGTACTCCTGCAACAACGCCGGAACCCTCGACCCGCAGGCAAAGTGCAACTTCGAGTTTCCTCCGCGCACGTTGATCTGGTGCAACAACGCAACCGCCTGCACCTGGCCCGTGGCGGTGAGGTGGGTGCCGCAGCACGGGTTCTTGTCGAAGTCGCCGATCGACACCACCCGCAAGATGCCCTTGGACAAGTCGTAGTCGCCCGGGATGTGCGAGGTGTCCACCTCCCCGCCGGCCGAGTCCGGCGTGGACACGGTGATGGGCAAGTTGTCGACGATGATCTGGTTGATCTTGGCGCCCACCTCCCGGAGAACGCTGTCCTCGACCCTGCGCGGCAACTCAATGTACGAGATCCTGTCCCCCATCGACCAGCCCAAGGTCTCCAAGTCGTAGGTGTCGAACACCGCCGAGATCAAGTGCTGCCCCGTGTGCTGCTGCATGATGTCGAGGCGCCGTTTCCAGTCCACCTCCAAGGTGACCGCGGCGCCGGACTCGAGCGGCTCGGGCGTGACGTGCACGGCCGTGAGGCCCTGGCGGAGCACCTTCTGCACCGGGATTTTGCCCGTGGCCTCGCTGCAGATGGTGCCCGTGTCGTGGGGCTGCCCGCCGCCCTCGGGGAACAACACCGTGTCGTCCAACTCGACGGCGTAGAGCTTCCCGGTGGGCGGCTCGGCGTTTGTAGCCTTCTTTCTGGCCTGCTTATCTCTGGGGCCTTCGATTGGCTGGTACTCTTTGCAGGCGACGACCGTGGCGCGGAGCGTTTTCAAGAACGAGTTTTTCTGGCACGCCAAGGCGCCGACGATGGCAGAGCTGGATACCGCGGCCATGGGGTGGTGGGAGGAGATACGGTGCTTTTCGTTGGCCTTCCGCGCCCGTTATCTCCACCCATGCGCGCAAGCCAGAACACCAAACCCATGCCGCTGTTCACTGTCTCGCCCCGGCTCAGGGCGCTCATACAAGAGTCCGCCTTGGAGAACGAGGAGAAGGAAAAGCTCTTGGCGCACAGTGAAATCTCCACCGCCAACTTGGTGGCGTTCTACCGCCGGTGCAAGCCGACGGAGTCCATGCTCGATCTCCTAAAAGCCACCCGCATGCACATCCCCAACATGAACATTGATCCCAGCCCGCCGCCGAAGCTGGAGGCGTTCCTCGAGTCCATGAGGCAATTGCGGCTCCGGGCGAAAGAGGAGGAGTACCAGCGGCTCGTGAGCCCGCGGCCCATTGGAGGCACGCTATACGAGGAGAAGTTCGATGACGAGAAGCTCACGCCGGCGCAGTTCCACAAGGAAACGAAAAGCCAGATCACCACCATGTTCAACATCTTGATCAGCGTGCTCAGCGTCATGTACGCGATCTGGTACTGGACCGACACCTCGTGGAAGATCAGGGATAGTTACCGCGTGCTACTCTGTGTCTTCTTTGGTCTTCTCATCCTCGTGGCCGAGGTCGTGGTGTACATGGGATACCTCAACAAGATCGAGGAGGCGAAGCGCAAGGAGCGCAGCACGCCGGAGGTGAAGAAGGTGATTCGCTCGTATACGGTGAGATGAGATCTGACGAAGTGGCGTGGGACCAGCCGACGAAAGCGTGTACCTTCACGCCAGTGCTAATATAATCAATGGAGCCAGTGATGATATAATCAATGGAGCCAGTGCCAGATACCCGCCACAAATCCAGTGCTGGATTCTCACTACGGACCCAAAGCCGGATACCCACCACGAACCCATATGGATATCTTGAGCTGCTGGAATTTGTGTTTAATCGCGGGACTCACCGCTCACGGGAGGAAAAAGTGCTGGTCTTATGGAACACTCAAGCCATACTGCGCCATGAAAGATGCACCACAAGCTTGGGTTGTGAGCAGCATGGCCTTCTCTGTGGGATGACATTTCTGCAAATGGAGTGTGCAATCACTGCATAAAAACCAAACTTTCTATAATTGGTATTTCTTAATATATAATAAAATGAAGGGAGGAGCAACTGAAGTTGCGATCTTGGTTCGGTCTCTTGGCTATGATCACAGTTGGAGGTTTCCGTCCAGGACAAACAAAGAACGGGGACATCTCGAGGAAAATCACCGATGATTCCTTAGGCAAATCACGGCGAGTATATCTGAAAGACAAGCCACTGCAATCTAATTCGGAAGCCCCGCTAAATTTCGATACAAGCCCTTACAGTAGACTTAGGTCATGATGAGAGTCGAGACTCACCGTGGGTGCAAATGTGCAGAGTATAAGGCTGCATCAAGCGGACGCGGCGAGCTCGTTCAGAACCATCTGTTTCTTTTTCCTTTTATCTTTTCTTCCTTTCACTTTTTTTGTCAGCATTTTTCGCTGTAGCTCTTTTGCCCTATTGAGAGCATTCACTTATACATATGGGGGAGCTCGCACTACTAGATTTGCATCCACTCTTACCAAGCAGTGGACAAATCAGTGAACGTCTGGATTTATCTTAGAAAAAAGATGATAATAACCGATTATTCTCTTTATCGCATCGGAACACCACTCATCAAAAAATCACCGACGTGCCCGTATACCAGGTTTCGTCTCGCTCTGTTTTAGCCAGACTATATCTCCGTTTGTTGACAAACACGCCTGTATAGGATATACACACCTCGTTTTTCTACTACACGCCATGTCTGCCTTTCGGAAGACCCAGGAGGCCCCGTCCAAAGACTCAAGAAGCAGGCAGTCCAAGAAAGACGATGCCATCCGCAGAAAGATCGAGCACGAGCTCTCCAAAAAACGCAGCTCGGGCTCCCGTGTGTCCAGAAGGGGCAAAACCGTTCCAGGGACCGTGCTGTACTTGAAACCTTCGGAGCCCATCATCTGCAAAATGTCGTCGACCGTTTTCGAGGCGGCGCAGTTGATGTCCGCCCGCAGAGAAAACTGCATCTTGGTGGTTGACGACAAGGGCGAGTTGATGGGCATCTTTACCGCCAAGGACTTGGCCTTTAGGATCGTGGGCCTGGGCTTGAACGCTGCCCTGGTGTCAATTGAGCGCATCATGACGCCCTCGCCCGTGTGCGCCAACGCCAACAACCCAGCGTCGGAGGCTTTGACCATGATGGTGGAGCGGGGGTTCCGCCACTTGCCCGTTTTGGATGACAACCACCACATTGTGGGTGTGCTAGATATCACCAAGTCGTACGCGCAGCAGATGGAGAAGCTCGAAAGGTTGAACACCTCGTCGAAAAAGCTCTACGAGGCACTCGACTCTGTGCACTTGGAAATCGGCATGTCCGACCAGCCCCGCCACGTGATTGAGTACTTTGCCAACTTGAAGTCGAAGATGGACGGCCCCACGTTGGAGTCCGTGTTGGACCTGACCACGGCGCCGGTTTACGCCAGCATCAAAACCACCGTGTACGAGGCCACGCTCCTCATGAAGGAAAACCGCACAACCGCTGTTTTGGTCAAGGACAACAACGGCGTCGTCACCGGCATTTTCACCTCCAAGGATGTGGTCTTGCGCGTTATCGCCGTGGGGCTCGAGCCTAAAACCTGCTCTCTTGTTCGGGTGATGACGCCACAGCCCGACGTTGCACGGCTCCACACTTCCATCCAGTCGGCCTTGAGACAGATGTTTGATGGCCACTATTTAAACTTGCCTGTCGTGGATGACGACAACAACATCGTGGGGATTGTGGATGTGTTGAGACTTACGTATGCCACCTTGAACCAGATCAAGAAGATTGAGCTGAACCCGTCTGAGAACAGAGAGTTGGAGGAAGGCCCCGCGTGGAACAAGTTTTGGACGTCCTTGGACAACGAGGACTCCGTGTCCGTGCACTCCGACTCGCAGGCCAGTGCGCCAGACGTGACTCCCTCTGAGTTCCAACTGTTCGACATTGGCCCCGCGGACTCGATTTCAGCCGTGGGCGAGGAGTCCTCGAAGTTCCAGTCTCTGTCGCATCTTTCCACCACCGAAGCGTTCCTGTTCAAGTTCAGGGCACCTGCAATCCAGGGACGGGTCCACAGAGTGGCCTTGAAAACGGGCGACAGCTACGAAGCGTTGAGAGCCATGGTCGATGCCAAGCTCACTGGGAAGGACTTTGAGATGCTCGGTGCCAGCGATGACAAGGGCTCGTACGTGATCAGTTACGTGGATGACGAGGGAGACTTGGTCTCCATCACATCCGAGCACGACTTGCAGGATTGCATCCGGGTGAATCAGGCGCTCAACAGCAACAAGGCCGACATCTACCTCCACAGCGCGCACGAGGACGCGCCAACCGAGCACATCAGACGCAGCCGCGGCAGCGAGAAGCAAAGTGATGGGCTTGTCGCCGGAATCCCCGTCTCCGTGCTTGCGTCGGGCGTCGCGGGCCTCTTGTGCGTGGCAGTGGCTGCCATGGTGGCCTTGAGGAAAAAGTGAATGTGATCGTGCTAATTTCTTCGTTTATATATACAAGCGAGGCCCTCTATTGGTTTGCGACAGCCTTCTCCTTCAAGTCCTTGAAGTACTTCTTCTGCTCGGCAGCATCGCGCTCGTTGTTCAAGTACACGTTGCCCTGGCCGCGGAAGTCCTCGGGTCTCAAGACGATGGCGTTGGGGTTTCTTTCACTGGACCATCTGTGTGCGATTTGTTTTCTCAACGCAGAGTACAAGTACTCCACGTCGTGGGCTCTAGAAATGACGTAGTCCTTGATGTCAAAGCCCAAGGACTTCTGCAACGCCTTGGTGAACTGGAATCTCAACTCCAAGTCGTCCAACTTGGCGCTGGAGTAGGAGTCCGGGCTGATGTCGCTGCCGTAAACACTCTTGTATGCTTGGTTGATGGCGTGGGATACCATCTTGTTGGTCACCGTCAGTTCGATGTCCTGCGCCCGCACCACGGAGTCCTTCCACTGTGCAATTTTGAAGCCCGGCATGTCGGTCTCTCGATCAAACGGCTTGTAGGTCAGAGAGTTTTTCTCGTTCAAGATGACTATTTTGGAGTTGGGGTCCACCTCGTACTCGTCCTGCTTTTGGATGATCTCCTTGTTCTTGGCCTCGCGAGAACCGAAGATGTTCCCGAGGAAGCGGGAGCGGGAACTCGTGGAAAAAAGCCTTATGTTTCTTCCTAGCGGTGCCCTGATCATTTTTGTGGTGAGTGCCAAAGCGTGGACTTGAACCTTCTCACATTTTCACAACGAAAAATCTGCGCACCATGCAGGCCGCTAGGCCAGGCCTGAGGTGCAAAACGGGTTGGTCTTGCAAAAGTGCAACGCTTTGCCGTGGCCTCCTTTCAGTTGGCTCTGACTCCGCGTATTTTTTTTTCTCGTAGCTATCATCCATTGTAAACCCAGTGTCTATTTATGTTCCTCCTTGTGCTTTGGTCGCGTTCTTTGGATCATCCGGTAACACAAGAATCCCATCACCACCACGATTGAAATGTTCTGGTAGTGGTTTGCAAGCTCGAAACCCGGGAGCTCGGCCTTCGGCGAATCGGCATATGAAAACGCCTCGTGCGAGTTGCGCTGGATGCTCTCGTAACTGCGCTGATTGAGGATCTCGGTGGGCAACGCCGAGGTGATTTCCACCGAGTTTGTGGAGGTGGCGGTGGGCGTGGCCGTGCTGCTTGTCGGCGTGCTCTCGACGCTCACAACGCCCATCTCGCACCAGCCGTTCACGGGAATGCAATTGATGTACTTGCACCACGAGCACAGGTCGGTGTTTTCCTCCAGCTGCTTTGACTTGAGGTTCTTGACGAGAAGCGCAAAGTACACCACGGCGAGCGCAAGCGACACGACACGCACCGCCGCCCACACAAGTACCTTCCACAAGATCTTGTCCTCCAAATTGTTGAGCGGGTTCCAGTTCTTGACGAAAAGCTGCCACGTGCTGGTGTCTGCTTCGTAAGTGTAAATGCCGTCGATGTAGACAAACGAGGGGTCGGGCAAGAGGAGGAACGACGTCAAGATGCCCATGCAAAAGCCTCCAATGTGCGAGAAGTTGTCGAGTCCCGGCAAAAGCCCCAACACTAGCGAGACTATGATTTCACCCACCATAATCAAAATGAAGGTCTTGTAGCGCTTGGTGGCGTAGATGTTTGTGTTCATGCGGCCGCAGAAGATGAAGAGAATCAAGTTCGTGGCGATGATGCCGAACAACGCGCCAGAGGCCCCGGTGGAGGCGATTCCGTCGGGCGAGAAGTTGGCGCCGAGCAAAAACCCGGAGACGCCGCTCGCCATGTAGATGGCGCCGTACTTGAGCCAGCCGATGTTGCGCTCCACAGAGAGCCCCATGGTGAGCTGGAGGAGCAAGTTGAAGAGAATGTGCAAAAAGCCGGCGTGCAAGAAGATGGGGAGCACGATGCGGAAGTACTGCGCCGGGCGGAACTCGCCATCCACCACCGGGATGCCGCCCAAGCCGCACAACTCGCTCAAGTTGCACACGTTGGTGTCGGTGCTGGTGGAATTGGGGCACGGGAACTGGATCGACGTGTCTGTGGTGATGGTGTCGATCGGGTGCATGCACGGCACATAGCGGGCGCCCATGTTGACCAAGAGGTACGTGGAGGGCCCCAACATGGGGTTGAAGTACGGCTTCGTCTGGAACGGCGACCCCGTGAGGATGCCCATCCGCGCCAACTCCACAATGAACATGACGAGCTGGATCGTGGTGACCACGATGTTGAACCAGGGCAACTTCGTGTAGTGGAACCGCGGGAGCCGCGCCTCGAGTTTGCGGCGGTTGCGCTCGTTGCGCCTGAACCTGACCATTTTGGGGTCGTCCAAGTCCTCGACCTCCTCCTTTGGGAAGGCAGTGTAGCCCGACTCAAATGGGTTGTGGCGGTACTCGTGCTCGCCGAAAGGGTTTGGGTATGTGGCGAGCTCGTGGAGCTCCGGGGCGGTTTTGCCCGAGTCTGCTCGGTGGCCCACGTCTGCTCTGTATCCCGAATCTGCTGTGTATCCGGAATCAGCTCTGTATCCAGAGTTTGCTCTATACCCCGAGTCTGCTCCGTGCCGAGACCTCCCCGTGTAGCCGCCAAAATCGGAGTCCACTCTGTAAAAAGACTCGTCGTGCAAAGGGCGCTCCGGTAGCATTTCGGAGTTTGATGTTTCGGGGCCAGTGCGCTGACTGGGGTATGGGTGGAATGGCGAACGGCGTGGTTCGTTGACGTACTCAGAGGACGGATATAGCGAGGACGCAGCGCCCGCGTCGCTGACGAAACGGTCTCGAGTCGACATCTTGGTGGGGGGCAGCTGTTGGGGTGGTGCCACGGTGGGTTATTTTTGGAAGGAGTATTGATCTGAGGCACAGCCTGAGACCGCGCATCGAGTACTAAAGTGCAGCCAACTCAACTTTAAAATAGGTGGCGAGAGTGGGAAAAGAAAAAAAAAACGACAACAGCGCGTGGCCAAGACTGAAATAAAATTTAAAGCGTCGCTATTTAAACAAACTCTCGTTGGACAATGGGTCCAGCTTGACGATTTGGTCCCGCAACTTGACCTTTCTGTCCAAAGCAGCCAGGGCGCGCGATCTGGCCTGGTTGGCCGCCTTCTGCTTGAGCTGTGCTCTGACGAGGTTGGGCGACACGTACTCCTTGTTCTCGTAGATCTTGGGGCCGCCGAAGGAGCCCTCCAAAATGGTGATCAAGGTCATGACGAAACGGGGCCCGATTTCCACCAACGACAAGGCGTCGGCGTCCACGGTGGCAATGTCCGAGTCCTTGAGCTGCTCGGTCTCGGAGATCTGGTAGTTTCTGACCCAAATCTTGTTGTCCACGATGGAAAACGTCATGACGTGGTCGATGAACGGCTTGGACTTTCTGGCGTTGGGCGGCACGCCAAAGGTGTGGATGAACATTTCCTTGACGAGCTCGTGGTGGGGCGAGTCGGTGAACGACTTGTCGAAACTGAGGATCGGGCGCGAGCCCTTTAAGCAGTTGCCGGTGAAGTTCAACTCGTCGAGCGTATGCATGTTTTGGATGTGGAATTTCATGGTGGCTCCGTTGGGCGGCTTGGAGATCCAGAGATAGAGGTCCTGGTGCTTTCTGGCCTCGAAGAAGAAGATGTTGTTGCAGTTGTACAACTCGGCCACCTCATTGAGCTGCCACAAGTTTTTCTTGGAGTCGAACTTGGGCTCCTTTCTGGCGTGGGGCATCAACTGGGTCAAGTCGCTGATCAAGTGGCGGTGTCTGTACGTGACACCACGCGACATGATCACCAACACTCTCTGCCGATTTATGTGCTTGGCCTTTTCCGAGGTGTCCTGGCTGCTTTTGGACTGCAAGGCTTTGTAGATGGCGGACATGGTGTTTGGGTATGGAGTAGCTTTTTTTTTGCGATGTGCTGATGAGGTGGTGTACAGTGCGATGCGGTGCGGACCAGGCCTCACAGTGCCAGGCCCCAGAGTGGCACGCTACAAAGCATCGAATTTGGGCTATTTTAATTTTTTCCTATATTTTCTTGCACCCAGCGTAAGCGGGACGCCCAAGCACAGACTGGCAAATTGACCCCCAGTGCCGTGTGGCGGGGCGGTGTCTGCAGACGTTTAGCCGGCCCGGCGCGTTGGGCTACACCTCGTAACATAAGCATTCATTTCTCTATGTATTTTCGCCTAGTGCTTCTCGGCGTGCTTGGCCAAAAAGTCCTGGACAAACTTCTCCTCCTCGGCGGAGGCGGCGTTCACAGGTGGGTGCACGGGTTTGGCGGGGCCCCACGGCTTGGGGGCGGCGACAAAGACGACGGCGCCCAAGGTGGCCATGGCCAACACGTGTGGTTGCACGGATCTACCAAGAATTTGATAAGCAGCACCCATTGTGAATAGAAGTAGGATGTGGTGGGTTTTTCGTTGGCTCGACGCGGATTTCATTGGTGGCTGGTGTGTGCAGGCCCGGGTTAAGCCACTCTGGAGCCGACCCCACAGTGGGATATGATTGGGCTCCGGCCTGATGATCGCCCACTTTGTGCGCGCTCTGCGGCTGCGTCTCTGGCACCATCTGAAACGCTTATCTCCAATAAGCCACCTTTTCCGCCGTTGCATCGTAGGTCTAGACTCGGACGCTCGGCCTGAGCACGCTGCCGACCCTGTCCGCCGACTCTGGCAATCGTAACCGCCGCCAGCACCGAGGGGAACGGAGAACACATTTTTGCTTGTTTTAAAAATATATGAGCCGACGGCGTATATTAGCGGGCCGTCTAGAGGCCCATGTAGTGTTCCACCGGGCCCGCTCGTGAGTCACAGGCATAATATCGCTCTTTTGGGAACAAAGCGGACCAAAGGACACTTTCAGGTATTCTATGCGTTACAGGTCCTGCTCCTCGAATTTTGCATTATACTCGCTTTCTTTGTTCCCCTTTATTTGGAGGCTGACCCCAGCTAAACCACCAGCGCGCATTTATCCACCCACTTCCTCTTTTCCTTAGGCCCTACAACTGCTGGTCCCACCCCCCAGACCGCAGCATCTCCCCGAAACCCGACCGCCCCATCACACACAAACACCGCTTCCCCATTTTGCATCCCACGACCTTTGCATCCACAGCACGTGCCCCAATTTCCCGGACAACCACATCACCAGGCTCCCCCCAGCCACCTCCCTCACCATCCCGAATCACCCCGCCTCCAGCGGCTGACCACACACCCACCCCAGCTCACCACTGCCGACTGGCGATCTTAACCCCGGCCGTCCGAAAACGCGCGACGCCCCTACCCATAGCCGGAAACGCCCAGCATGAAACTGTCCACCGGCTTCATCCAGGCGTTGGTAGCAAAGCTTGAGAGCACGCTACCGCACAAAACGGGCAGCTCCATCACAGAGGTGGAGTTGAACGCGCAGTTCATCATCACCACAAACCTCATCACCAAGAACTGCAAGCCCAGTGAAATCAATGGTGACAAGAACTTCATGCCCATCATCCTCAGAGGCTTCGCCGCCTTGTTGGAGAGCCTCAACATCGACCCCGAAACGGGCCAGATGCTTGAGCGCGATACCAACAGCTTGAACTCTACCTTCATCCTCATCCGCTTGCTCAAGGTGATTGTCATCAGCAATTGGGACACACACAGAGCTAAATCTAAAACGGACGATCCCTTGTTCAACGTCGGCGTCGAGCTCAACAGCGCGTTTGGCATGTCGCGGAACTGCTACTACTTGTACGACCGCCCGAAGCCAGTTGAACTCGACATCAACATCGACCCCATCTTGAAGGTGCTTTTCAAGCTATCTTCAGTGGAGGTCAATCGCCACGCCTTCTCGCTCCTAAAGAGAACCAAAGACCCTCCCACGCATTCGGACTACTACGTCTCGCCACGTTCGTCAATCGAGCAGAGACATCTCCAGTCTTTGATGGTACAGACAGACTCGAACATTGAAATCATCGCGCGGTATTTGGCTGCAGCTAACCCCAAAGATTACTTTTCGTTTGTCAAAAAGAGGCTCTTCCACAGCTCGGAACAAGGCTCTGCCATTCCCCTTTTGGCGTTGCAAAGATATGCCAAACTGTTGAACTACTTTGACCTCTCGTCGGAAAACATCGAGCCCTACCTCAAATTGGTGTACACAGCAATTCCATACATACGGAGCAATACTTGGATCCAACTTGTGTTATATTACCAGTCGCTGTGCTTGCAGATCCAGTGCAACCACAAGCCTGGCTTCTACTACAACGTCATTTTCGCAAACCCGCAAGTTGAGCGCACGTGCAAGCTGCTCTTTGACATCATCGAGTCGGCATTCGAAACGAGTAACATTGCATCCACATCTTTATACTCGTGGTACATTTTGGCATGCACGTCAGATTTTGACGACTTACTAAAATTCAAGAAATTAAAGCAGGCCTTCAACAGAAGGCTAAGATATCTACATGGCATGTTGAAAGACACGCAAGCAGGGGTGAATATTGAGTCGTTTGAATCGCTCTTGAACATACTTTTGTTGGGGTCTCTTACTCCGGAACTGGAAGGCGGAGTGAGAGACTTCAGTGTCAAATATCTCGATGAAACCTACCACAACTTGAAGAAGTTCCGTCAGAAACTTACGGAGGAACTGCTCATACTGCGTCACAGACACCTCATGGCGCGGTTTTTCACTGCTGCATTGATTTTGAACCCCGAAATCTACATTTCGCATTTTGTCAAAAGCTTGAAAGAGAAACATAAGGACTACAAAGCTTCGCCTGACGCCGAAGACAAAATCAAAGCACTCCAGGAATGCATTGAAACACTACGGGCATTGTCCTCACAGAAACACTACAGAGAGGTATTCGATGACATCATGATCCAGGTCAATCCTCTTCTATTTGACATATTGGACACCTGCGCTAGAAAGCTTTCGAAGTACGAAACTACTTGGTCAGCCTCTTCCAGCTGCGAATTGGACTACGATACGAGTGTTGTTCAAAGTTTGACTACTCTTCATGAAAGCAGTCTTCACGAAACTGTACACAGCTCAGAGTCACAAGAGCTTTCTGAATCTTCGGCCGTTTCCGACGAGCGTGATCGCCGCGATACTCATCTTGTATCCGTGGAAAATGTGGTGAACTCACTTTTACACATTTACACTGTTGTTCCCCAGTATTTCATGAGCGTTCCAGGGGCAGACGATAGCGAGGACCCTGAAGTTGTGGTCGACCGCATGTCGAGATATGTGGAGAAGATCTTTCCCTCGTTGGACATCGCTATTCGGTTGAGGTCTAGTGATGGTACTTCCCGCCTATTCCACTCTGCTTGCATGCTTTCTGTGATACTCTTGAAGGGTACGACAGAGCAAATGTCTGCAGAACGCCAATGCTTTGGTATCATGATTTCCGATGAGATTATCCATGCTACATGTGATGTTTTGGGATCACTCTCTGATAGTCTTTTTAAGGACTACTACATTTTCCTTGACTATTTCATGCAAGAAAAGTATAGGGCAATCATGAAGATGGGCAAGAACAAGTATTTTGATACAATCAGAGCCCATTCTGGATGCAAAAAAGTCAATACCGCGTTGGACAAGCTTTTTATGCTCTCGCTTTGCACCCACAACATTCAGTTTTTCAGTTTGCTCAAACTCTCTACAAAGTTACACATCATTGGCTTGAGTGGAGAGTACCACGGTGCTGATTGCTTCAACAAGTCGCTGATTCACATCGTGAAGGCTATTTCTGAGGATGATTCAGTGTTTACTGGATTTGTCTCGCTTCACAAAAAATTCAAAACACTTCTTTCGCAAGCAGTTCCTACCGAAGGCTTATACTTGGCTTGGGTTTCTATTTACGAACGCTGGTTGGAAATTTACCAGGACTCAGCAAAACTCAGTGAAGAGAGTACAACTTTCAAGCACTACACTGAGTTTTTGGTGAGTACCTCCGGCTGTTTTTTGAGCAACGAAGCAAATGCTAAAATTGGGTCGCAAGAATTCACAGAGATAATCATTCCAGCATTCTACGACAAAGCGGTTAGTCTTCTCAAATCAAGTGAGCTTTACATCAGAGTGGTTGTAAAAGATGCTTTGTCTTCAGAACCTCATCCTGCTGTCCAGGTTCTCCTTTGTGAGAAATTGACCGCCATTGTGACTTCTTACTTGGACATGGGCCAAGTCTCCGAAGAGGCAATTCATTTTGTGGAGCAGACAATCGGTATTTTTACCGTGCTTGTTGGGTTCAAGAATGTCGACGTCTTCCTTCTCGCTGAGTTCTTCCCGGATTTCTGTCTCACGCTCTTTAGCTTCATCAGCTTGGTTACCAACATAGCAGACCAAATCAAGCTCAAGCTTAGAATGTGCAAACTCACCTCAGTCATTTCTGCCGATCGTGAAAGACTTGGCTTGTCGGGAGCTCACAGGTTGAGGAACCTTTTTGCTAGAACAGCCGCAGATTGGCTTGACCTTGCACTGTCAGATAAATTGGCCAGCGCAGGAACTCGCACCTCAGACATTGAGTATCTACAAGTTGAGCTTGCCACAGATGCCTCAAAATGCTTGGAATTGCAATTGCAGTCTTTGGTCCTTCTCGTTCCCGACGGAACGAAGGAAAACAACTGCAAGCAAGCACGGGACTTGGTATTCAACGGCTACTTCTCGTTGTTTTACAAGATTTTCCAAAAGTACAACTCCAACAACCCTTCTGCATTGGTGGTGCGGTCCAAATACAAAATTCAAAGCATTGTTGACAATGTTTTGAAGTCTATCTCCAACATCCACGTCTACAACGATGAGGTAGGGATCGAGATCGCGTTTCCCCTCGGATACCATGAGAATGACAAAATCAGAATGATTTTCATGGAGATTTTTGCGAAGACATACTCGGCCAGAAAAGTGAGATCGGAGGAAGAAGAGTTTCCGGACAGCATTGTGTATCAACTCGCTGAGGTATACGAGCTTTATGGTGCAGCGGCCGAAACTGCTTCCCCTTCTGAGCACAACTTGCTTGCTTCTTCCTTACACGGATTATTCGGGTACACACTGCGCCTCGATAAGCTTTTCATCACTTTGTTAAACGACGAAACTGCGTCCGTGACAAGAACATCGGACATTTTTCGCAGTAACTCCACTTTGACACGGTTGATGTCCATATTTGCAAAAGAGTATGGTTTGCCATATCTTACCGTCGTGTTAAAGCCTTTCATCCAGGAAATGTCGGACAATAACGTCGTTTTTGAAGTTGAAAGAGGAGCTGACGAGGCTGATGTCGATCTCTTTGTCGAATACTTGCAGAAGTTGGTTGTCATTATCGTTGATTCGATCAAATGGGTGCCAGATTCTTTCAGGTTCATTTGCACGGAGATTTACAAGTGTATCGGCAGCAAGTTTGAGGAGGCATCTTTGATAGCCGTTGGGTCGTTTTTGTTTCTTCGGTTTTTCTGTCCTGCCATTGTGAGCCCTGAGTCATTCTTTGACTTGACCTTGTCGAACTTCAAAGTCAAGAGATCGTTGATGCAGTTGGTGAAGGTCATTCAATACATGGCAAACGGATCATTGGCGAATCTCAGATGGGCATCCTTATCAAAGAGAATGGACGCAGTGAATGACTTGAACTTGCAAATATTCGACTTCATTAAGGTAATCGCAACTCTGGATTTCGGAAGCGATTATCCGTTCCACAGATTAACCTTGAAGCCGAACTCTTGCTTGCGCTACGTCCACAAGTTTTTGCACACGCATTTCTTGGTTATCAGACGCAAGTTCGTTTTGAAATGCCACTTGTCTCATGAAAAATGTCTTGACCGCAGAATAAAAATCTGGCGTCAATTCGACAAGGTTTTAGCGGATCTCGGAAGCCCAAAGCCGTACCTTTCGTTGCAAGGAACAAAATCATTCAAAACAATTGACCCGCAAGCTATCGGTAATTCTCAATTCGCAGAGTTCATGGCAAAGATGTCGGCCAAAAACATTGAAGCAACATTCGATGCTCCCGTCACTCACAATGCAGTCTTCCACGACGGAACGCCAGTGTTGGTAGTCAATTTCAGACATATCAGAGATGTTGGCTACGACATCAACACTTTTGTCTACCTTGTGTTCGAAGCAGCGAGTCAAATTTGGGACAACCGATTCTACTGCGTCTATGATTTCACGCAATACCAATTCGTGGGCATCTTGGGTAAAAACTATGTGAGCTTGATGAAGTACTACGCTCCCAAAATCTACTTTCAAAACTGTGAAAAGGCCTTTTATTTCAATCTTTCCAGGGCAAGTCATTTGCTGCTTTTCAATACGCTGATAACTTTGCGTTCTCAGATTGCACTGGCCACCAAGGTGTATTTCTATTCCGAGCAGGATGGTGCTGAAATCAAGAATTCGCTTTGTCTCAGCGAGCCATCTCTCTCTTTGAACCAAGATGTCAAGATTGTGTGCAAACAATGCAAGATCTACGATCCGGTGACTCAGGAAACCGATGATTGTACAATTCATATCGGTCGTCAGTGGTTGCAAATATGGCTTCCTAGAGTCAAGTATACTGGTCCTCATCATGGCACCGAAACAGTGGCTCCTGTTGAAACATTTTTGATTTCAGAGTTGTCTAAATGTGAGGTTTCCTACAAAAGTGGGCAGGACAATGAGTTCACCATTCATTTGAACAAGTTCAACTACCAGGTCACGTTGATTTCTCCGAGAAGACAAGAGATCTTGAGATTCATGTATTTTGCCATGTTGCGCCCATCGAAGCAAGCCAACAAGATCAACACGAATCATGTTGATGACGAGCACGAAAAGGCTCAACGGTTTTGCATTACCGCTAACTTGATCTTCCATGGATTGCTTAGAAAGAATGACGAAGTCAGAGCCGCATCATCAAAGTTGATGCGATCTTTTTCGTCATATTTCGACATTGTTTTTGACGAATCGATTGACAATTTGAGCAAGGTCGCTTTCCCTGTTGACACCACCGACTATGTCGCCGCCTTTTCCTCAAACCTTGCAAGGAAATCTCCTCAACACACCTACACGTTTTTGAAAGCATTTTTCGATGGATTCGATAAGCTTCCGAAAGACATGAGAATCTCGGGAATTAGATACGTGTCTCCTTGGATCTCAAATTTGAACGAGCTTGCTATTGAGAATGAGGGTCTGGCTAAGGTGGCGTACATTGTGCGCCAGTTCTGCAAGATCACGATTGCCAACAAGACATCGATTCCAATCATGAGCCATTACATATGGAGAAAACTCTTCCGGGACGTGCGGCTCATCAGTGTCATCGTGGAGGAATTGGTAGCGATGGCCATGGAAAACAACTCCGAATCTGACGACTGGGACTCGATCATTTCTATCTTCTCACCAAGTGTTGAGCTCTGTGGAGAGATCGTGTTGCGATTGAACGACTGCATTTCAAGAACGAAGAAGGACGATTCCGATATTGCCCTTCAGAGCAAGCAGTTGGAAATCACGATTTTGGTCAAAATTTGTGCATCGCTTCTCTTCGATTCTTACGTTTTCGCATCGATGTACTTGCTGGAGGTTTTGCTTTTCTGCACGCTTTTCATCGATAGCCCAGAACTCGGCTTCGGCTTGGACTTACAAAGACTTGTGATCAACACAATTCAATCTTTTGCTCAAAAGCCTAACATTACGCCTGCCCAAGTGAAAGTCATCAATGATACAGTGAGTTACTTTAGTGGACAAAGAGCAAAAATGTTGTTCGGGTTAACAGTCAAAGAACGCGGAAAACACAACGAGAACAACCAAAACTTTGACCGTGCGTTTTCCTTTGAACTTTTGTGCGATTACTTGCACGGCTTCATTTCGGATATTGGCTCGGCAGATGACCGCAAATGCTGGCTTTCTCGCTGGTCCTGTCTTGCGAAGGATATTGCATTCAGCGATTCGTTATTCAAAAAGAGAGCCTTGACTGTTGTCAGCACTTTGGCAAGATCTGGAATTAGCGACTCGACGGCGGGAAGAATTTTGGAGTTGCTTGCCGGTCCTATATTCGACGACCCCGAAACCTCGTTTGAATACTCGGTTAACTTCTACCGCGTGGAGAAAGGCTTAGCTTCTACGTCGGCATACCTTCCATTACTTCTTTGGCTGACAATCAGTTTTGCATTCCTGGAAAAGACAATCAACTACCAGGCCGTGGTGATGTCTATGGGAAGCAATCTCTCCCGCATGGTGTTGGATAAAAACTTACAGGCAGCATTTTTCGCTGCTCGCAAACAATTGGAGCCTTTGTTTACCAGCGTGGAGGAGGTGATTGAAGTGAATGTCAACCCTGTCAATTTCGAGTTTGTCTACTTGTTCTTGTTCTCCAAGGGCTTGTTGTTGTCGCAATGTCGCCATATTTCCATTATCAACATCGAGAAAGTGTTACAAGTGAAGCTCAAATCGGTTTTGAATGAGGTCACAGAAAACGAGATCGAGGCAGTGCTGGAAGATGGATTCGCTATCGCGTATATCATGATCTACTACCTTTCTGTGTCGGACAGCACCTACCAGAACTTTTTGGAAGAACAAGGTTTGGACGGCTACGCATTCTTGCAAATTGGAGAAGACAAACTCCCTCCGATCATCGTGAAATGCATGAAATTGAAATGTGAGAAAATGCAGTTGGCCGTCATCTTGGCCTCCTACATTTTTGCAGATGATTGTGAGCAAAGCTTCAAGTGGAAATTCATTCGCTTGTATGAGCAATCGCTCAAAAACCTGCGCGAATCGGCATTGGCGGTGTTCCACATTGTTCGGCCTACGTTGGAGGATATGCTCATCAACTCTCTGTCGATCTCGTTGGTGAACGATATCTCGAACCTCCTCATGTCGGTGGTGCAGCTCAGATATTATAGAGAGGAGGGCTACCAGGCGGAAATTGACTACCTTCAGCGAAAATTTTCGTTCCTTGTCCTCCACCGTGTCTCGGAATTCGACTTCGGTGCTCTTCTGATAGACACAGAGTACATGAGAACCGTCCGTGCCATGTTCTACCGCATCTTGTGCATCGTTGTGGATGGGCAAAAGTTAGAGAAGTACTGATAATGCATGCAAATGAGATACGTCCTAGTGGCTGCCTTCGTCCATCTCCTTTTGGTAAAGCCGGTAAAGCGCCATTGTAGCCCGGGCATCTTCAACCGACGAATGCAGCCCGTCCTGTATGTTCACGTTCAAAAGAATGGTGCAGAGTTTCTTTAGACTGGGGCTGCCGCCTTTGGCGAGCTTGCGGAACTTGGCAAACTTCGACGTGTCCCGCGCCTTCCGCCGGTCCAACGTAAGCGCAAGGCTCCGCATGTCGTTTTGAAGCGCGTGGCCTACCACAATCCTGTTGCGTATAAGCTCGTCGACCTTCAGCTGAGCCGCCTTGAATGAGATGGCGTGTTGCATATCTTTGGGGCCTACGCCCGAAACCCACGTTCTCCAGTCTGTGACCCGCTCCTTGGGTTTCACAAATGTGTCCAACAAAACAACTCCGTAGTAGTTGACGATGGATACTCTTGCAAGTGCAGAGGCGTGGTCGCCCACACCGACAAACTCGCAGTCGAGAGCAACAAACCGGCCTGGCTCCTTTTTCCTGGTGTCTCTGAAATCAACCGCCTTTTTTCCTGCGAACTTTTCAATCTGGAATGCTCCGTCCTGCTTGGTGGTGGACCACAAGGCGTGCTCTAGCGGGGACATGAGTTTGGTCGATTCCTCCACTTTCTTCGCCGCTTCCGCCTCCTCATTCTTCCCCTTTTTCTCTAAGGGTTTCGCCATCGAAACATGCTTCAGCTTCTTGCGCTTTTCCTGCGTCACAGCACCTTTCGGCGCTATTTTAGAGCTCAATGCCTTCCAGTTCAGTGAAAGAGACATGTGTGTGCCAATATGCAGTGGCATCGCGCATCAAGCCGCATTTGAGGTGTTATACGCATTGAGCGCCCATTTGATTTTCTCAATGATGTCCTCGCATTGTGCCACAGTCTCCGCCTCGAGGTCGTATTTCTTTTTCACCACAGTATCCTTTCCACCGTGCGAGCCTTCTTTGTGAATCACGATCTTGAAGTGCGTCGGGTTTTTGCTCTCCTTGTACTGCTTAATCTTGATGATCTGCGAAATGTGGAACAGACTCGTCTTCAACATCGACTCGTTGTAGTACTTCGAGTAGTTATAGTGGTGGAGATAGTGGTGGTGGTGATTGCCGCTCTGGGAGGGTCCTGCAAATGAGTTGTGGATGGAGTTTCTCCAGCTAGTGTCATCGGTGGGTGCCAAATGCACGTAGTCTCCGTCAAGAATCAACGACTTTTCGATTCTCGTCAAGAGAGGGGGTTTTTTCCTGAAGACGCCCCATTTGAAATAGATCGTGTTCAAGCTTGTCGGGAAGTGGTTGATGGTCCTGCCCATGAAATCGTTCATGCCGCCCTGCTTCGGCACGTTGTTCAGTTTGATCTCATATTTCTTCACATCCGCTGACTTCGTCTGAGAGTGCTTGCTGCCGGTGGTCTCAGACTCCAACGCCATGCCTTGGAGCTTTTGCTCCAACTGAGCAATCGGAGGCGTGATACTGCTTTGAAACGTCGATGAGTTGGGCGTGATGCCTGTCTCAATAACCAGGTCCTGTTTCGTTTTCAATTCGAGCATTGAACGGATAGGCTGCTTGATGGGAACCACCTTGAACTCGTTGCAGTCAACGTCACTCAAGAATTTGGACACTTCCAATGGGATTAGTTTTTGTCTGCTTGAGTCTGATGCATTAGATTTCAAGAGGAGACCTTGCGACTCGATCTTTTCCGCTTTGCAGCCACACAATTTGTAAACAGCTGGATCAACCTGGTACTGCCTGCAAATGAGATCGAACAATTCACCAACGCGCATCGACGAACCAACAAAGAAACTGATGAACTTCATTGACATGTTAGGGATATTGGCGACTTTCACCTCGACGTTGTTGTTCGAGGAAAATCCAAAGTTCTGTGTGGTGAAGTTTTTATCTTGCACAATCACAGGAGTATCTAGACGCTTGGCATACTCCTCCAAGTTTTGACGGAACTCGAGCGGGAGAGGCGAGTGCTTCTCGTTTCGTGAAATTTCGGCTGGCGTTTTTACTCTGCAAAGAGCAAGATGCCGGGGACAATTGTACGACCCAAGGAGCCTTGTTCTGTCCAAGACTCCAAATGTAGAATCGTACAACTCGCCGTCCTCATCCGTCAACTCCATTCTCCAATGGTTGGGGTTCATCCACTGGGTTTGATCATCCTGGGGCATGTAGCCCAGAATTTCTGAGAGCCGCTTGAGGCAAACCCCGATACAGTCGAAAACGGTGATATTGCTTGCCACCGAAAGGGCTGTGAGCGCCGGTTTCACCTCTGGCGGCACAAAGAGATCAAATTGCGCCATCTGCACTTTTTCTGCCCGCTCCGTCTCCACAAACGAGAAGAACGTCAATGGGTTCACATTCAGTGACTTGTGTCTCAGCTGGATCATCATACTGAGATTGGATCTCACTTCCGAACTCTGCGGAGCAGGGTCGTAGACCTTGGAGAAAATGAAGGAGGAGCGCTTCCTTAAAGTGCCGTGTCGCTCGAGTTTCGTGGGCGAGGTTTGTTTCACCAGCAGCTCGGTTTTCGGAGCTAGCGACGATTTCAAAGTGCTGGGGTCAAGCATGGAGTCGCCCGGGATGTTTTTTTGCTTCTTCGACTTGATGTCGGCCTCGTACGTGTAAAGCATCTCCGGGCTGACGTCGATCATGGACTCTCCCTCGATGTCGGTGAAGGTGGATTTGGACGAGACGTCATCTGTGTCCTCGCCACTGACATCGCCGTGGTCTAGTGTGTCGTTGCTGGAGCCAAAGTTACTCTTCAGTGTGCTGTTGGAGTCCGAAATCGACTCCTCCGATTCCTCTTCTATGCTCTCAGCTGGTAGGCTTTCGACCAGGCCAAGCGACCCTGACGCGGGGGAAAGACTGGCGGTGTCTAGCTCGGAGGCGGACGAGCGGCTCGTTTTGAAGAAGAGCTTAGCCAACGGGTTCTTCTTGTCCTTGTGTTTCTTCTCTCGGCTGTCGCTCGTCTCTATGGACGGCTCGCCGGTGGTGGACACGTCGAGATCGGACGCCTTCTCCAACATGTCCGCAGTCTCCAACATCTCGGCCGTGCCCAACATCTCGGCCGGTTTGAGCTTCTTCTTGGACGCGACCGAGTGGCGGGACTTTTTCCGAGAGTGTTTATGGACGGAGCTGGTGGAAAGGCGCTTGTGGTGCGAGTAGCTGTGCGTAGCCTTGTGCCTGGGCGGGTCTTGGGTGTCGTACGGGATCGGCGGCGACTCCGGCTGGAAGTCCCGCCAGGAAAACGGCTTGGACTTGTCAAAAGTGGCCGCGGGCACGGGCCGGATGATTCTGGTGGTGGAGTCGAGGTGGTCGTTTGCGAGCGCCAAGCTGTGTGTTCGCTGCTGCACGCGGAGATGCGAGGGCTCGAACGGGAAGGCCATTTTGCGGGATCAGTGTGTTTGGACGGCGGGAACGGGCCGCATGTGGGTGCAAATGTGGGGCGTAGTTTTTACCAGTTGATCGAGGCGCGATCGGTCAGAATGGCCCGGTCGGCAGAATTTGGCCCGGGGTGCTAATCTGTGACACGGAAGTGCCGTTAAGAGCGGCCAGTGTGCTGTGACAGATGGCCTGTTTGGCTTTTGCAGGTTTCGGGCGTGGCCGATTTTTGCTGCCGATTTCCGCCACGACTTCACAGTTGCTGGTGCATTTTGCAATTACCACCCAAAAACACTCGTGGCCTACCGTGCCCAACAACCCGTCACCAATAAATAAAAGCACCAAAGCAGCCCAATACAAAACGACACCAACACAACAAACCCGTCTTCTCTGCCGCTACAAAATTATCTTTGTGGACACAGTCACCAGGCAAGGAGGTGTCCACAGCAATTGGCCGGCATAGAACATAAGTTGGCCCAGGTGCAACCGAAGCTCCGAATCCTTCGACAGCACCACGTTCGGCGCAGCCAAAAGTCAAAACCGCCAAAACACGTTTTGCCCGCCCGACCCCGCCACAGACCTCGCCGCCGCCCGCACGCCGGATCACCGCCCCCGATCCCCGATTCCCCGTGCCTTTATATAGCCTCTGTACCAGCAACACCAAGCCTGGACAGAGTTCGGCAACACACCGCCACACCGTGCCCCGCCAGCGATCCCCGCCACCGTTGCATCAGAATAGCCGCCGCGTCCACCGTGCCACGAGTGTAGGCCCCAGCCCAGCGCCACATCTGCATAACCGGCCACCATGGTTTCTCCACAAACGACGGGCAACTCCAGCCTCGGCAGCTTATCGGACGACATCAACGACATCTACCGCAACTACACCAACGGCACGTCCCGAAACACGCTAGATTCCGCGATGAACGAGCTGGCGGTGCCCTTGCACCAGGTCCGGCCGCTGGTGTTCCGCCACGCAGATCAGGATCTGCCCATCAACCGCTCCACGCCCGCAACTCCGCTCTCGGCCTCCTCCTTCGACTTCACCCAGCACGACCTCCACGTGGGCGCGACGAACTCGTCCTTGAACGTGATCCTCGACGCCCTGAGCGACGCCCGGCCCCGCTTCGCTTCGGACTCGTCCTTCACCAACTCCGAGCTCAAGGACCGCGACTTGGACCAGAGCGTCGAGAGCATCCCCGGATACGAGAAGTCAGAGCCCTCTCCCGCCAAGAGCAACGACGACGACTGGCAGGAGAGGGGCGCCGCCGTGGGGTCGAAATCCACCTCCGACGGCGACAAGGTCATCCGCAGAACGGTCAAGGACTTCGAGTTCGGCAAGGACTTGGGCGAGGGCTCCTATTCCACCGTGGTGTTGGCCACTGACAAAATCACGTCGGTGCAGTACGCAGTCAAGATCTTGGACAAACGCCACATCATCAAGGAGAAGAAGGTCAAGTACGTCAACATCGAGAAGCACGCGCTCAACAGACTCAGCAACGTCAACGGCATCATATCGCTCTTCTTCACATTCCAGGATCGCGAGTCGCTCTACTTTGTGCTCGACTTTGCCTCCAACGGCGAGTTGTTGGGCCTTATCAAGAAATACGGCACTCTCAACGAGAACTGCACCCGCTACTTCTGTGCCCAGATTCTCGATGCCATGCACCACATGCACAACAACGGCGTGATTCACAGAGACATCAAGCCGGAAAACATCTTGTTGGACGAGAAATTCAGAATCAGAATCACAGACTTTGGAACGGCAAAGTTGCTCGAGAGAAAGAAGAACGGCGAGACCGGTGCCGAAGAAGACTATCCGGTAGATGTTCGGGCAAAGTCCTTTGTGGGAACGGCAGAGTACGTGTCTCCAGAATTGTTGGACAACAAGTACTGCGGAAAGCCAGGTGATGTTTGGGCCTTTGGCTGCATCATGTACCAGATGATTGCAGGCAAGCCTCCTTTCAAGGCCACGAACGAGTACCTCACGTTCCAGAAAATCACAAAGCTACAATATGCGTTCAGCGCCGGCTTCCCCGCCATCCTCCGGGACTTGATCAAACAGATCTTGGTGTTGCAGCCTTCCCGCAGAGCAACAATAGAGCAAATTCAAAAACACTTGTTCTTCCAAGGCTGCAATTTCAAAGATCCTGCGCTGATTTGGGAGGGCGAAATGCCCGAAATCACTCCCTACAAGATGACTGCGCAATCAATGATGAAGATGCCTGCCGCCTCGCAAAAGCAGGTAAAAAAGCCTGTCAAGAAAAGCACACCGAAATCAGCGAAGGCAGGCGAAAAGGCTGCTGAAGAAAGTGCTGGTTCAAGAAACTTCACGCCTGCCAGCGTTGCAGCCTACGTTCTTTCCAAAGAAGGCGACGACAGCCACGAACAGCCTGAGGCTCCTGCAAAGCCACCCACACCCAAGAATGGCCACGTCAAACCATCACCTGATTACATTCCTGGCACCAAAATTTTGCGGCCACAAATCAAGTCTATTCCCACATTTTCCAGAACAAGCACGAGCTCGAATCTGCTGAAGAGCGACCAAGAGACTGTGAAAAGAACCACGTCTAGAGTGTTGGAGGTGACCCCTCAAACAGCCGTCGAAGACGCTTGGATCCAATATTTGAGCCCCAACGAAAGGGTTATGCACTTGGGCCTGGCTCTTGTTCGCAAACAGTCGACAGAATTGTTTGAGAAAAAGAACAAGGGGCTTATCATTGACAGCCCCTTAGGGTTCAACAACAGATCGCAGACCGCTTTCAGCAGAAATGCACCTCGCTCGATGCTTTCGCAAGTCGTCCAGGGAAGCCGGATGAAAGAGGCTTCCGAATCCAGTGCTGCACAGTTCACTGAAACTGACGCCATCACCATGTACGTCTATGACGTCGGGATCTCGCGCAGCAGCACAGAGGAGGAGAATACGTCTACCAATACATCCACATCGAGAATTGGCAAGTCGCTTTTCAAGAAGTTGCTCCCCAACTCTGACAAAAAAGAAAGCGGAAGTGCGGAATCTAGCAGTGGACCTGCTCCGTCTGAAGAGCGCACCAACCCACTCAGTCTTGACAAGGCTCGTGCTTGCACAGTGTTGGTAACGACGTTTGGTCGGGCGTTGCTCTTTTTGCGGGACGATCAGAAGACAGACTACAAGCTTGTGTGCCAGATCAAACTCAACTTCCCCTTCATTCAGTTCAAAGAGGTCCTCTCCCATGTGGGCAGCAAGTTTAACAAGTTGATGCCTGCTACCGGCATTTTTGCAATTGTGTCGCAACAGACCACGTTTTTATTTGAGGTGGAGAAGTTTGAGGTGAACCAGTGGACAGACGCATTGGCAAAGTCCAAGCTCAACCAGTTCGAGAGAGAAAAGGAGTCGGAGGCCAAGTTGCAGCCGCGGGTCGTCTCCAAAAACTCGCCCAAACTCATGGAATCCCCGCAATTTAGCGCTCCTGTACAGCGGGCTCCAAGAAGAGAGGGTTCACCTTCAGCCGCGTCATCAAGCCCGAAACAACCGGAGCCCAAGCCCCAGTCGAGATCTCGGGTCAGCTCGCCGTCAGGTGACACGAAGGAGCTTCTGATGTTGCAGATGAAATTCAAAAATAGGGACGCGACCAAAAGAAAGCCGCCACCTCCGATCCCCACCAGTCCTGCATTCGAGTCCAACGGACTAGTTAGAAACTACGGGCAGGGAGATACAGTCTACGCCGCACAGCTCGCAGTTTCCAACAACCCGCACGCGGCCACGATGGAAAATCGGAGATCGAGTTTTTCAAAAGTAAACTCGCCTACAAGCACCCACAAACCTGCGGGCAGCAGTCCCAGCACTGGGGCCAAGATCACGTCCATGAACTCCAAATTCTTGGCTAGAAGCAGGGGCAAACGGTGAGTAGACGTTAAAAACGAACGAACAAACAATTCAAACACGAAGCACAATTTCAATGTGTCTTTGCTTGTAGTTGCGTACTTCCATAACCGAAGTATGGAGAACGCGGGACAGTCACGGCCATCACGTGCCGCGGACGAGGAGTCGCACAAGCCTGGCGCACAAGACCCAACCCTCCCCATCGCCTGACGTTCGGCACACAAGTTGCCTGCAGAGAGCCGCGGAATCCTCAAATCCTCAAAATTTTTTCTACGTTACAGGTTTTCAACTGTTCACTACACAACGTTAAAATGGCTAAGTTCATCAAATCCGGTAAAGTTGGTATGTACCCTGAACCTTTACACTTAACAACATGATCGTCCGAATCCCCGGCAGCCCCAATATCCCACTTCCCAGAACGTTCCAGTTCCCACGGGCGAAAAATTTGGTACCGAAGTCTTCGAGGCCCATTCGAGGTGCCAAAACGAATACAGCCGGTCCCGCTCCATCGTCAGAGGCGACCAAGCCGTCTGCACGCGCCAGATCATGTGTCGTTTGCTCCCGTACTAACAATTCAGCTATCATTACCCGTGGTCGTTTCGCTGGTAAGAAGGTTGTCGTCGTCAGACCTCACGACGAGGGCACCAAGTCTCACGCATTCTCTCACGCCATTGTTGTTGGTGTTGAGAAGGGCCCATTGAAGGTTACCAAGAACCACAGCGAGAAGGCTCTTGCCAAGAGAACCAGAGTCAAGCCTTTCGTCAAGTTGGTCAACTACAACCACATGATGCCAACCAGATACTCCTTGGACGTCGAGTCTTTCAAGAACGCTGTCACCCCAGAGACCTTGAAGGAGCCATCCCAGAGAGAGGAAGCCAAGAAGGTTGTCAGAAAGGCTTTGGAAGAAAAGCACCAAGCCGGTAAGAACAAGTGGTTCTTCACCAAACTCAGATTCTAATCTCATGATATAGCCTTATATAACGTGTAATAAAACTTCTCCAACGGACCAAACGACTGTAGTGTGTAGGGTGAAGAATTTTCGGGCGGGCGCGGCTCTACGCTGGGCACAATGCACGGCCAGTTGGGCTGGGATGGCTGGCGCTGGGGTTTACCGGCAGCCTTGCAGAAAGCACCGAGAATGCCCCAAAATTTCCAACGGGTTTTGCAGAGGTGCGTTCTTTTCTCTTCTGTGAGGCCATTATCGCTGGATCTGGTCTGTGCGCACTCAAAGATTTTATCTTGATATTACCACCACACAATGACGGAACAAGCGGACCTCGCCGGTCTCAAAATCACCGAGTCGCAGGAGCAGAAGGTCACGCCCTGGGAGGTGGCGGCCGCGGTCGACGAAAACGGCCTTTCCAAGGGCATCGACTACAACAAGCTCATTGAGTCCTTTGGTACCAAAAAGATCACCGAGGAGACGTTAGTCAGATTCACCGAGGCGACCGGCCACGAGCCGCACCCGTTCTTGAAGAGAGGCGTGTTCTTCTCCGAGCGGGACTTGGCCCGCATTTTGGACTTGTACGAGCACGGCGAGCCGTTCTTCTTGTATACTGGAAGAGGGCCCTCGTCCGACTCCTTGCACTTGGGCCACATGGTGCCGTTCATTTTCACCAAGTGGTTGCAGGACGTCTTCGACGTGCCGTTGGTGATTGAGTTGACGGACGACGAGAAGTTCTTGTTCAAGCAGAAGTTGACCATCGAGGACGTCAAGAGGTTTGCCGTGGAGAACTGCAAGGACATCATCGCCGTGGGCTTCAACCCGGAAAACACCTTCATCTTCTCCGACTTGGAGTACATGAACCCGTCCTTCTACGAGAACATTGTCAGAACATCGAGGCAGATCACCACGTCCACGGCCAAGGCCGTGTTCGGGTTCCAGGACTCGGACTGCGTGGGCAAGTTGCACTTTGCCAGTGTGCAAATCGCCACCGCGTTCCCGTCGTCGTTCCCCGAGGTGTTGGGCTTGCCGCCCAAGACGCCGTGCTTGATCCCCTGTGCCATCGACCAGGACCCTTACTTCAGAGTGTGCAGAGACGTCGCAGACAAGTTGAAGTTCGCCAAGCCGGCGTTGATCCACGCCAAGTTCTTCCCCGCCTTGCAAGGCGCTGCGACCAAGATGTCGGCGTCGGACACCACGACGTCCATCTTCATGGACGACACCGCCAAGCAGATCCAGAAGAAGATCAACAAGTACGCGTTTTCCGGCGGAAGAGCCACGTTGGAGGAGCACCGCGAGTTGGGCGGAAACGTGGAGGTGGACGTGGCGTACCAGTACCTCTCGTTCTTCACCTACGACGACGAGAAGTTGGCCGCCTTGGCCGCCGGCTACAAAGAGGGCACGCTCTTGTCGTCTGAGATGAAGAAAGAGTGCATCTCCGTGTTGCAGGAGTACGTCGCTGCGTACCAGGAGAGAAGAAGCAAGGTGAGCGAGGATGTGCTCAACTCCTTCATGAAGCCGCACAGATTGGTTCACGGCCAGAAGGAGAGATTGGTGCCCGTCAAGGAAAGAGTCAAGAAGACCAAGAACTAGCATCTATAGATTTAAGATTATCCGCAGCTAACGCGCGCTACTGTAGCACGGCCTTGACGTTCTGGAGCACGAACATGAGCTTCTCAAAGTCGTCCTTGCCGGCCTCGGCGCCCGGCCCAAACCACCGGGAACAGATGCTGAGGATGACGTTGCGGGGCTCCTGCGTTTGCAACACGAGCTTGCCGATCTGGCTGGCGACCACCTGCAACTTCAAGTTCTGCGGGTCGCCCACGAGCACCACGGGCTCCACGCCCAAAGACTCCTCGTCCAGGAGGTTCCGGTTGACGGTGGCCTTGGTGGACACCGGGATGTCGAACGTGGTGTCCACGACGCCGTTGACGAGCACGTTCAACACGAGCTTGTCGGCGAAAGAGATGCGCTGGAAGCTGAAGCTGTCGGGCCCGTGCGTGGCGGCCACTTCTTTGGTGGAGGTGCGTTCGTCCATGGTGTCTAGTGAGATGCGGCCGCGGGCAAGTCTACACCCGTGCCGGGAGGAAAAGTCGCCATTTGCGGCATTTGTGACGCAAAAGGACGTTTCGCCACGGCGCCTGCTTCTGCTGCAAAAAGCCAGGCCAAATTGCAAATTACTAAGGTGCTCACGCCGGGCGCCCAGATTAGTCATTGTGACCTCACATCAGTAATCGCACCATGCTCGCAGCTTTTTAACCTCCAGACCCCGCAGTTCACACCACCACCAGCACCATGGCGACCTTCTCCCCGATCCCAGAGGCCATCGAGGCGTACAAAAACGGCGAGTTCTTGGTCGTGATGGACGACGAGTCCCGCGAGAACGAGGGCGACTTGATCTTGGCCGCCGAGAAAATGACCCAGGAGAAAATGGCCTTTCTCGTCAAGCACTCGTCCGGGTACGTGTGCTGCCCGCTCTCCACGAAAAGAGCCGACGAGCTCGATTTGCAGCCCATGTTGAAGGACCGCTTCGACAGACACGGCACGGCGTACACCGTGACGTGCGATTACGCCCACGGCACCACCACCGGCATCTCCGCCCACGACCGGGCGTTGACCGCGCGGCTGTTGGCGAGCGCCGCCAGCAAGCCGGACGACTTCATCAGACCGGGCCACATCTTGCCGCTAAGAGCGGTGCCCGGCCTTCTCAAGCAGAGAAGAGGCCACACCGAGGCCAGCGTGCATTTGTGTGAGTTGGCCGGCTTGGAGCCGGCGGCGGTCATCTGCGAGTTGGTGAGGGACGACGACGGCTTGATGATGCGCTTGGACGACTGCAAGCAGTTTGCGCAGAAGTTCGGCATCAAGCTCATCACCATCGAGCAGATTGTGGAGTACATAGGGTAGATGCGACAACAATGGAACGCGTTCCGATTGCGCCCGAATGGCAATTACGGTGGCTTCCCCCCGGCGTAGGCGGCTTCATGAATGGGTTGTTGCCGCTGGCAGCGGCTCCTCCATACAGTTACTATACAAGCAAGAGCTGCGCCTTTCTCTTGCCGTTGGCCTCGTCCTTGACCGACTTGACCTCCACCGTGACCTTGTCAAACACACCAACGTGTCTCTTCTTTCCGCTGTGGTCGGTGAACTTCAACTCGAACTTCTCCTCGTTGAAGTCGGCGCTGTCCACGTCTCCAAGCATCTCCAACTTGATGAGGCCCTCGACACCGAACTTCGGGACGAGCACCACTATTCCGTTGTTGAAGCACTTGATGACGTAGCCCTCCTGCGTGCTCTCGTTGTTTCTCATCACCTGGCCCACGTAGTACTCGATACTGGCTCTTCCGGCAAACTGCGCGTTGCGGTGTCTTCTGTTGATGTTCTTGACAATGAGCTCCATCTTGGTCTTGTCTCTGTGTCCCAAGTCCAAGTTCTCGTACCCGATGGCGCCCGCAAGCTGTCTGTGGGCAACCACGTCACAGTATCTGCGGATGGGCGACGTGAAATGCGTGTAGATGTCCACCGCCAAACCGTAGTGCCGGAAGTCGGGGTACCCAAACGAGCCCGACGAGAAGTACTCGGCGGCCATCATGCATCGGGTGGACATGATGCGGATGAGGGTGTTGAAGTACGGGTCTTCGGAGTCCTCGCAGCGGTCGAGCGAGTCCGCAAGCGCTCTCGAGGACTCGGTCGAAATCGACAAGCCCGGCTTTCTGACCCGCAACATTTCGTTGAGAATCTCGAAGTTGGTCGCGGGCGGAGCCGCGTGTCTTCTCAACATGGCCGTCTGGGGGTATGCGTCGTAGATCTTTCTGGCCACGGAAATGTTGGCGAGCAACATGAACTCCTCCACCAACGAGTTGGTCTCGAGCAACTTCTTGATCTCCACCTCGCCGGGGTCCGACGTTTCGCTGTCCATGTGCACCTTCACCTCTGGCGAGGACAAGTTCAAGGCGCCGGCGTCGAGTCTCTTGCGCTTCAACTTCTTGGACAACTTAAGCAAGATGCGGATGGAGTTGGTCAACTCGTCGTTCATGTTGACGTCGTCCACTCTTAGCTGAGCCTGCTCATACGAGAACGCCTCGCGCGACTTGATGATGGACTTCATGTAGTCGACGCGGACAATGTCGGCGTTCTCGTCCACCTCCCAAATCACCGAGAAGGCGAACCGGTCAACGTAAGGCTTCAACGAACACAAGTTCGTACCCAACAACATCGGCAACATGTCGATTCTCTTGTCGACCAAGTACACCGAGGTTCCTCTGGCCGCGCCCTCGTGGTCCAACGCGGTGTTTGCCTTGACAAAGTGCGTCACGTCAGCAATGTGGACGCCCACCTCGTAGTTGCCGTTGGGGAGCTGCTTGGCGTGCAACGCGTCGTCGATGTCCTGACAGTTTGGCGGGTCGATGGAGCACACGAGCTTGTCGCGCAAGTCGACTCTTTTCTTCAACTGCGGGTCGCCGTTGTCCAAGTTCTCCGGCACGGTCCAGTTGTCGCCCTCCTTGGGCAAGCACTCCAACACGGCCTTGGAGAACGGCCGGTACTCCACGTCGTGCTCGAGCAACAACGCCTCTCTCTCGGCGTCCACGCTCTCGATCTCGCCCAAACTCCGCACAAAGTGGCCTTGCGGGTACTTCAGGTTCGAGGGCCACGAGTCGACCGTCACGACAATGCGCTTGCCAAGAAGCTCCTTGGCCTGTCTCGTCTTGATTCTGATCTTGGGCAAATTTTTGTCCATCAACACGACGAAACAGGTCTTGGAGGCATTGCCGTCGTCTTCAAGCGAAACAGATGACGCCGCGATCTGGCCCACGTAGTATCTCCACGATCTCCGGGCGATGCTGACAACACGGGCCGTGGGCTGCACGCGTTTTTCCTCGCTGGCGCTGGTCGCCTTCACGGCCTCCAGCGCCAACATGCGGCGCTCCTTGTCCGAGATGATGGTCTCGGCGTCCTCCTCCTCGGCATTGTCGTTGGCGCCGATGGCGTTCTCGTCCACGATGGTGGCCGAGGGCTCTCTCCATTTGTCTCTGGGGAGCAACTCCACCACCACAGCGTCGCTGTTGAACGCCCTGTTCAAGCTCTTGGTGCCGACAATGAGCAACGGCTTCTTGAACGCCGGCGTCAGCACGGTTCCCTCCAAGATGTTGTATGACGAAATGTGCAACATGCCCTGGTACAACGTGCCGTTCTTCAAGCCGGCCATGGTGCGCGAGCTCGTGTAGTAGTCCGGGAACGAGATCTCGTCGGCGTTCTTCGCGAAGGACTCGTTCTCCGTCGGGATCAAGTCGCGCAACAGGTCGCCGTTGCTGAGGCTCTCAATGTACTGCACGAGGGAGCGGGCGTCGATGCCCTCCTTCAACGCCTTCTCGCGGTTGTCGCGGTCGTTGCACACGAGCACGATGTTGATGGGCAGCTTGGAGTTGTTCTCGTTGAGATGCTTGTGGAACCACGCGGCCAGCTTGCGGATCGCGCGGTCGTTGCGGTCGTTGATGGACTCGTTCGGCAACCGGTCCACGTACGTCTCCTCGTGGAACTCGTTGTGGAACACCACGAACCGCTTGTCGGCCGCTTTCACGAGCGAGCGCAACCTCTGGTAGATGGGGAACGACCGGTTCTTGACCTCCTCGAGAACAGTCTGCGGCACCACCACGTCGTAGAAGCAGTCCACGTGCTCCAACATGTCAATCGACTGGAGCACCACGTTGGTGTCGAGCACGACATAATGGGGCCCGCCCGCCTTGAGCTTGAGCGGCGTGTCCAGCAACACAAACGCGGGCAAGTTGCCCTGGGCGTCTGGCTTGACCACGTTGATGCACACATTGCAGAGCTGCGAGTAGCACGGAATGTCTTTTCGGAGGTAGTGCTCTCTGACTATCTTGGTGCAGCCGCCGTTCCGGGACCGGACAAACACCTTCTGGGTGGCGGTCAAGCCCGTGGAGAGCCTTTTTCTTTGCATCATGGTGTAACTAGAACTTTTTGCTCGCTCTCATCGAGTGCACAACCGTACCTCCTAGACAAGACCAAAGAGGAGGAGCAGAAACAGCTGGGTCGGCCTTTGGCAGAATTGTCTCAGGGCCAGTTTTTGCTGGCGAGTTACGTTTTGGGCCGCCCGTCTTTTTTTTGCGCTGCTTTCGGTGCACTTTGGTGCAATTTTGGCAGCAATGGTGGCGAGCTACGTGCGCTGTAGTATCACATTAATTACGGGTGTCCTCCGGCACTGAGCCGAATTCATAGGGACAGATTCGTTCCGATTCTGCGACAGGAAAACGAAAGGTACTGGCCGTAGAAACGGTATTCCAAATCTCAAGCGAGGGCATATCTGTTGTGTGGGTGGAGGCACACGGGACCACCTACGCCACCCGGTAGACGGGCTCTGGTGCAATCACCTGGTCCAAGTTCTGGCTCGACAGGCTCCGGGAAGTCATGATCGACGGCGACATGTGGTTGTCGACAAACTTCTCCTCGAACTCGCTGTTGTGGGTCACTCTGTAGCGCTTCACGGCCGACGGGAACAAGTCCATGGCCCAGAGCAAGAGAAGCACGCCGTACCAGAAGGAAATGGTCCACTCGAACGCAGCGGAGCGCGAGTCGTTGCCCGTTTTCATGTAGTAGCCGAAGCAAACGGCAAACGCCACAGCTGCAAAAAGCCAAAAGAGCTTGATGAAAAACGACACCATGTAGAGGTTCAGCCAGCGGTGGGTGCCGAAAATGACCTTTTCGTGGTTGGGGTGTAGTCTCTGCGGGAAGTTGCCGAAGATGAAGGAGTTGAGGAAGTTGAAGAAACAGGCCCAGAACACGAAGAAGATGAATACGGCCACCATGGTGATGTGCACGGTGTGGTAGGTGGTTGTTTTAAAGATGGAGACAAAGAGAATGCCCAATTGGCCAATGAGCGCCAGCACGATGCTGATGATGGCGAAGATGGGCTGCTTGCGGGACACGTACGGCTGGAGCTTGTGCTTCTTGCGCAACACATACTCCATGATCAAGGTGCCCACAAAGAAAATCAACTGGAAGCCCGTGCACGAGATGAAGAGCGGGTTGAGGTTGGTGGCGGCAATGTCACTGATGTACACGGGGCTCTGGTGGATTCCGTTCATGAAGGCGTAGATGGGGTGGCCCTGGAGCGACCAGGCGGACAAAAGAGCAATGAGCATGCCCCACCACACCACGAGGGCAATGATGGGGATGAGGTAGTAGTGGATCTTCGTGAAGCGGAGGAGCCGGTGAGTCATGGCGTAAAATGAAAAGCGGCGGCAGGGCGAGAAGAGCTGGCAAAATAAACGGCAGCAACCCGGCTGATGCATGCACACTGAGCGCAGCGCAGCTGAGACAGTCAGTGCAGGGCTTGGCTGCGAAGGCTGTGGCTGCAATGGAAAATGGAAGGCCGGGCTCGAACTAGGACGCCGAACACCGCCATGGTTTTTTTGTCTCGTCTCTCCTAAAAAACGGGCCCATGGCTTCCACAATTCCTCTGCTCTGCAATTGTGTGTTTGTTGCAGGGGCACAGACACCTCTGGTCACAGCCTGGTGCCCGACCACCCTCAGGCCGCCCGTGCTTCGCCTACTCTAGTTTCTACTTCTATTTTTAGAAGCAAGCTGTTGTCGATAGAAGCTTTCAGTCACCGGCGTTGGCAAAAACGGTCGTCCGGGGGGAACCAATTCCTGGGGCTGAAGTTGTGTGGGCCGAGCGGGCCATGATGTCACGAGGTGCGGAGGCCCGGCCTGCGGAGGCCCGGCCTGCGGCGCGCCCGGCCCGCGCGGGTACTCCACATCACGGTAGCTATCGGCCCAAAACACCGCCATTCATCTGGCCATGGGCACGTTCGTCATCGACCACTTCACCAACCGGTACGTGTTTCCGAACCGGGTGGCCAGCCTCCCCTGGCCGCTACGGCGGTTCTTGGGATCGGAGCAAGCGAAAAACCAGCCGTTCTACCTCGAGTGGCTCGAGATCCTCGTGGCCTCCTTCTGCGGGATTGCGGTCATCGAGGCCGTGTTCAAGAGCCACACCGCGTTCTCGGCGCACCACGCCCCTGTGATCATTGCCAGCTTCGGGGCCTCGGCCATTCTCTGCTTCAACGCCAACTCGCTGCCCTTGGCCCAGCCACGCAACGTCATCGGCGGCCATGTGGTTTCCGCCGTCATCGGCGTCTGCATCCAGAAACTCTTTCTGTTGTCTGCCGCAGCCCGGAGCCACTACTGGGCGGGCGGCGCGCTCAGTGTAGCCATTCTGTCGGTCATCATGTCCGTTCTCAACTGCGTGCACCCCCCGGGCGGCGCCTCGGCACTTTTGCCCTGCGTGGATGAACGCATCCAGGAAATGAGCTGGTGGTACATCCCCGTGCAGCTCGTTTCCTCTTTGCTAATGTTGGGGGTGGCGTGTTTGACGGGTAACATCATGCGCACGTACCCTCAGTACTGGTGGACCCCTGCGCCATGCGGGGAGTTCTGGACTGAAAAGCTGCGGCTGCAGCCGACGCTCCCGTCAGACGACTCCAAGGAGCCGAGGCTGCTTGTCGAGACCGTGGACGGCCTCAACCAAATCATCATAGACTTGGACTCTATCAAGATCCCTGCAGGTATGCTATTGGAGCCCATGGAGGAGGAGTGGGTGGAGTCTCTTCAAATGCGTCTCACGAGGCCTGATCAAAAGGCTGCAGTCTGACTTAATTATGAGCTCCTGCTCGCAAAAAATTGATGCACTGTGTTTATCAGCGTAGATTAAATAGGCCACAAACACGAAAAGTACCAAGTGAGTTTTCATTCACTCTTCGGCTTTATGGTCATTGGTAATTGAAAATAGTCAAGCTTCGTTCCTCATGGCCCAATGGTCAAGGCGTCTGGCTACGAAAGTAACCACTTCTGTTGGAACCAGAAGATTCCAGGTTCGACTCCTGGTGGGGAAGCTTATTTTTTCGCACCCACGCACTGCGCACCATACCAATAAGGATACTTTGCACTACAGGTCGAACTTTGTTTTTAGTGTTCATACTTTATTACTTAAATAACCTCTTCCAAAAACTTGCTCACCACGGTGTATCCAAACTTACCTTCGAAGTTGCCCTTGACAGCCTCCTTGGCACCAGCATTAGAGAGGAAGTCAAGACTCTCGACGTAGAACAAGCCGTCGTGGATGCCTCCATCTTCGACAACAACCTCCAACTTGCCTTGTCCCTTTTCGGTGATGTCAACGATAAACTTCTCGATACCGGACTTAAGGATCTCTCTCTCACCGTAAAGGTAAAGACATCTACCCTTTCCGTTCACGGAGTCCACATCGGCCCATTGGGTCGCGTAGTCGTTTTCGGTGAACTTGACAAATCTGCAGACGTCTTCGACGCTGTGGCCCTCGATGTACCACTCGCCCATGATGGTGTTCTTGGCTCCCAAGTCGCCAGTGTAGTCGAAGTTGGGGTCAAGCACTGCGTCGGTGTAAGGCTCCATCCAGGGGGAAATCAAGATCATGTTGCTTGGCTGCGGCATGGGCGAGAAGTCCCACTCGAAGTCGGTGAATTTGGAGAAGTGGGCCTTGGCCTCGTTCGGGTAGGCGACGAAGCGGGCCATGGCAGCAGCAAGGTTGGCGCCGCAGGAGTCACCAATCAAGATGATGTCGTTGTAGCCAAGGTCAACCAAGTCTCTGTACGCCTTCGCGGCCTCGTTGATCTGCGTTGGGTAGTTCTTGTAGTGGCAGGTCAAGGAGTAGTCGAGAATGGCGATGGAGAGGCCCGATCTCTTTTCCTCGGACAAGCTGTAGAAGAGGCCCATGATGCCGACGAACTGGGCGTCGAACACGTTGAGGCAGTAGCCGCCGCCGTGCAAGAAGAGAAGGGCGGACTTCTTGGCGCCGGAGGTGTCCTTGGCCTTGTTGATCCAGAAGGTGCGCTCGTTGATGCTCTCGCCAAAGGCATTGAGGCCCAAGGCCATGGGCGACTTCTTGTACTTCTTGATCAAGTTGGACACCGGGTTGTACAACACGATGGCGACGTCGTCCCTGGTGAAGTTGTTGGCCAAGTGGCACTCCACGGACAAGTGGATGTTTTTGTAGAGCGAGTTGCGGAATTCCTTGTTTGTCTTTTGGTAGACGGTGCCGACCGTGTAGTAGCTGACAAGCGCCTTGACAATGGCCACCGGGGCGGTCACCAACCGCAACAAAAACCTGAGAGAGAGCATGAGGAAGGAATGTAGCGGGGGCCGAAATGTGGGTGCGCCGGGGTATATAAGGTCGCGGTGCGGGCGCCCGCATGCACGCTGCCCCAACAACTGTCATTGGATGCACCGGGGCTGGTGGAGGCCGCGCCAGGAGGCGGGCGGGTGGAGGACGGGGCCTCGCGGTTCTTTTGCGAGGGCGCTTGTTTAATTGTGTGGTTCGGCCAGCCGAGCCCGGGGGCCCGGGCCGTGTCTATTGTGGGGCCCTGGTCGGTTTACGAGCATCCGCGGCGCACATCAAGTATAACCGGGCAGGTGACATGTTTAACCGAAAACGCATCGCACGGCCGGCCACGAGAGTAGCCGAAAGCGCAAAAAAGAAGGCGTCTCGTAAAGCGCAGCGGCCGTGGCCGGCCCACGCCTGCCATTGCGTTTTGTGCGGCGCCCTCTGCCCGCGCAATCGGCCCCGGGCGGCGCCATCGCCATGTGCGTCTCAAGCTGGCGATGGCATCTGGCGCGGAGTGCAGAATACGCGAGCGCAGTGCACCCGCCGCGGCCCTCCGCCGCCAGCTACTCGCGCTCCCAACGGCCATGCTCTCCCCACTCGCGCTCCCAATCGTCATGCTATTATTACAACCTGTATCCGCTGGAGCTGGGCGCGGCGGCGGCCTTCTTCAACTTGCCCAGCGCGTCGCGGAGCTCGCCCTTGCTGTCAATCACCGTGAGGTTCTTGGACTTGCTCAAGGTGTCCACCACGTCGCCCACGCGCTGTCTCTTGCGCTCGCCGCCCAGCTCCTTCTCGCGGTGCTTCTCGCGCTGCTCCTTCACCTCCTTCAACTCGTTGAAGTGCTTGGACTTGGCCCGCTTCTTGGATCTTCTCAACCTCTGCTTGTCCTCTCGGCTCAACTCGTCCTTCGAGTACGACAACCCGGACTTGAGCTGCACCTCGGCCGTGCCGCGGGCGCCGTCCGCCTTGGGCTTGTCGTCGCCGACGCGGTACACCTCCTGTGGGGCTAGCTTGGTCTCGTCCGACACATGCAAAGGCTGCGCGTCCTCCATGGAGATCGACGCGGGCGCGTCCGACACCTTGATCTCGATGCTCTTGAACTCGCTGGGCTTGGGGATGTAGTGCGCCAGGCAGAGCGAGTCGAGCTTGTGGTTGAGCGACGTGAAGAGCTCGGTGATCTCCGCGTGCGCCGCCTCCGTCGCCTCGGACACCTTCTCCTCAGGGTCCACCCCGTGGTACTCATCCTCGTAAATCTCCGCCAACGACTTGGTGCTCTTCTGCTCGGACACCTCCGTCTTCTTCTTCTGCACGAAGCGGCTCACGTCGGTGATGAGCCGCTTGGGCAAGTCGTCGAACTCGTCGTTCTTGACCCGGCGCTTGATCAAGTCCTCGATCGTCTCCGTGACCTCGTCCGTGATCACGGGCACGGGCTTCGATGTGCGGTCAAACTCCAAGCTGGGCGCTTCGTCATCGTTGAGGAGCGAGTCCACGGGCCGGTCAGACATCTTGACCTCACCCTTCATGGTCCACTTCTTCTCCGCAATGAGCTCGGCCTCGAGCCCGGCAATCTCGGCCTGGAGCTTCTGCTGCTGCTTCTCAAACGACGATAGGTTCTGTGCTTTGGGCTGTGGCTCCTCGACGTCGTCCGCGAAAAGATCGAGCATGGCCGAGTCCACCGCCTGCTCGTGCTCGTTTGCACCCAACTCGCCGTCAAAGTCGTCCTCGTCCAGCTCCTCCGCGGCCGGTGCCGGCGCCTTTGCCGGCGCTTTCTTCTCGCCCGGCTTGTCGAAAAAGTCGTCGTAGTGGTCCATCTCGGCCTCGCTGCTGTCCTCGTCGCTCAAGTCGGCGTACAAGTCAATGTCCTCGCCATCATCGTTCTCGTCCTCGAGCGCCACAATCTGCTTGTTGAACTCGTCAATGTCGAAGAACCCGTCGTTAAGCCCGAACGCGTCTTTGGCGGGCTCGGCCTCGTCATCAGAGGGCACTTTGGTGGCTTCAGATTCGGCATCCAGGGCCTCTTCGGAATTGTCCTGGACGCCCGGTCCAGCTTCCTCTGGTTCCTCGGCCAGGTAGAACTCCTCGCTTTCTTCCCTTTCCTTCTCTTGCTCAATGTCCTCCTCATCGTCGTCGTCGTCTTCTTCTTCTTCTTCTTCTTCTTCTTCTTCTTCTTCTTCTTCTTCTTCTTCTTCTTCTTCTTCTTCTTCTTCTTCTTCTTCTTCTTCTTCCTCCTCTTCTTCCTCTTCCTCTTCGTCTTCGTCTTCATCTTCCTCTTCGTCTTCGTCCTCTGGCTGCTCGTACTCGTCGCCTTCGACACCGTGGGCCTCCTTGAGCTTTGGAATGTGGTCGAAAAGCAACGACTCGCCGACGCCCAGGAGAATCATCTGTGCCTGGCCGAAGATTTGCGTGGAGTCCAAGCCTTCGGTGTAGACTTCATCGAGCACAGAATGGTCTTTTGCGATGGGGTCCAAGAGCGACTTGGTCAACGAGTTGATCTTGTCAAGCGTGCCCTCTTGTGTGGATAGCGTGAAAACCTCCACGGGGTTCTGCGCCAATGTTTTTAGCAAATCCATAGTTGAACTGCTATGTACTGGGAAGAAAAAAAAGCGTAATGAGCATCGATGGGTGGTGCAGGACATGGAGTCGGAACGGCCTGGCGAACAACAGCCTTCGGGGCTACGGGGCCTAAACTACTTCAAAACAACTCTGGAATCTTGAGTAATTCAATTCTAGGGGTTTTGTGTTTTTCGTTCGAATTTTGGCCGAGTATGCACAGCGTATATGCTCACTGAGTGCAACCAGCGCTGAGATCACTCCTCCAGACAACACTCGCCACGACACTCGTCTCGAAACGCAGGATGCTAGCGGCCACACTTTCGAGGGCAACTGCCTCCGGCTCAGCACCCATGGCTACACTTGGCCTCCGGCCCGCTCTTTCCTCTGGGTCGCTACTATTTTCCAGATCTCAACCCCGCTCTAGACCTCCAGCGTCTCCGGCAACAAGCATAAGCCATCGCCAACAAACCAGCATTCATCAACTTCGCCACAAGTCGGGCACCTCGTCGCGGCGCTGGGTCGCTCGGCAGATGGACGACAAGCACACCAAAGAGTCCAAGGTGCAAGGGTTTCGCTCTCGGGCAGCGTACAAGCTAATAGAGATTGACCAGAAGCACAAGATTCTCGGCAAAACGGCAAAGAATATTGTCGACTTGGGCTTTGCGCCCGGCGCTTGGACTCAGGTCTGCTTGGCGAAACACGCCACGCTTGGAATCGAGGACGGTCGTATTCTAGGCGTGGACTTGATCGACTGCTCGCCGCCCGAGGGCTCGAGTTTCGTCCAAGGCGACATCTTCTCCAAGAAAACGCACGGCGACATTGTCGATTTTTTCCAGGGCCAGCAAATTGACTTGGTGCTCAGCGACATGATGGTCAACACCAGTGGAATCAAAGACAACGACCACTATGCCAGCATGGACTTGTGCGACGGCGTCCTCATCTTGGCCAGCTCGTTGCTCAAAAGAAACGGCTCTCTAGTCGTGAAATTCTACACGGGAAAAGAGGACAATGTCTTGCAAGAGAAGTTGGAGAAGGTGTTCCACAAAGTGTTCCGTATGAAGCCCGAAGCGTGCCGGGCCGAGCTGAGGGAGATGTACTTTGTGGCGCTTCGAAAGAGGGCCAACGTCGTCGACGTGAACGACCTATTTAGCAGCTGAATGGCACCAGGTAGTTGGACCGTGCACGTGACCAGATGTATCTATGCGGAAGATGGGCTCAGTGTCTGGGGTATGTCCAGATCGTTTCTTCAACACCCACTCTTGAAAAACCCGGTAAAATGGGTCCGTGGAATCGACAAAAAACACTCCGCTGACCTCTATCTCCAGGGTGTTTACGACACCGCGTCCCTAAAAACCAATCCTTTTGTCAAGGCACTTAGTGCCACCAGAAGCGATGTGTCCAAGCTACGATTCCCCATCGGCAACATGCTCCAGATCGTCGTGAAAAAACACGGAGAGACCTATCACCTTTCGCCTGTCCTCAAGAAGCCAGAGAAAGGCCAGAACCCGGCGAGTTATGTGATTGCAAGCAAAAACTACATCGACTTCTCCAGCAAAAAACAGTTTCGCCCTGTACCATTGAAGTACCGACAGCGAAGCCCGACAGTGATGCTGTCCGCCCGTGTTCCCGAAGATTTCTCAGACCAAGCTGGCAAACTATACAAAAACCGGATCGCTGAGTTGCTAGATACAGTGCCACCGAACGAAACCCACAACGCTGGGATTTTGCTAAAACCGGGTACGGCCCAGCCCAAGTGGACCGAAGAAGGGGTGCTTGTGATACAACTGGACATGGTAAGCGAAGATCTCTTTGTCCCCTTCGAGAACCAGGAGCTTTGCACCATGATTTTGGCCCTACAAAACTATTATTGCATCTGATCAACATCTGAAAATATTAAATGTACATGAACAACAGGAAAAGAACCGACATGGTGGCGGCAATCCAGCTTTTAGGCGCGGCAACACAGCCGTTGGACTTCTTAGAGCTGCTGGTCGAGGTGGAAGCGGCGAGTGTTTCCAAGTTGTCGACCGCCATTTCGGAGGAGGAAATCCACGAGGAGACGTTGGTGGCCAGAATGGAGGAAGACGCCTCCATGTCGTCCAGCATGAAGACGGTGATGGTACCGTTTGTGCCAAACACGACACCGCCCTTCATGGTGTTCTTCGTGTCTCTGTCGAAGTAGGCGTACGCCTGGAGACCAGTGTTAATCAGGTCGGTGTTTCTGTAGGTGTGGATGGTGGAGTAAAGGCGTGCGGACTGCGTGGAGTTCATGACCTCGAAGATGTCAATCTCACCGCAGCCAGAGTTCCAGCACGAGCAGGAGGAGTTTGACGCATACTCCGAGGTTCTGGGGATCTTGGCGTTCAAGAACCAGATCGCCGGCATGTTGTAGTTGTAGTCCGTCTCCAGTGCAGCGGTGGGCATCTGGAACTCGAACAAAAACATCTTGGTGGCGCCGTAGAAACCGTGGTATGCGGGGATGCCGTCTCTGTAAACGCCACAGGCTTTGCTGGACCCAGAGGCAGGACAGGATACGTTGGAGAAGATGACGTACTCTTCGTCGGATGCAATGAGGTTGTCAGCCTTCAACACGGTGGAGGAGTCTGCAGCTCCGGTACCGTTGTTGCTGGCGTAGGTCAAAGCCTTGCCCAAACAGGGGGAGGTTTCACCGGCCGAGGTCAAGAAGGTGACATTGTCGGCAGTTTGCAGCTCTGCGTCATAGTAGGAGAGACGCTCCCACGTGCCCGACGACAGGTCTGTGGAGACGTACGAGCCAAACAGGAGCAAGGTCAAGGGGCCGCGAAAGTGCACGGATAATTCTTCGTCGAGCGGGGCGTTGGTGCCGCTAAACTTTGTGCTTGTGGAAGAGAGCGAGCAGGAGCACAGGTCGGAGTAGATGTCGCTGAGCGACTGCACGTCCAAGTATGAGCCGGAGAAGCCGACGTTTTCAAAGGCGATGGCGTCGACGCTGCTGGAGCCTCTTTTGTTCATCTTCCCGGCGGAAGCGGCCCACGAGTGGGCAATGAATGTAGCGATAGTGGCTAGCGATGAGGGTCTCATGGCTAAAATGGTACTTGATTTGTCGGCGGCTGTGAAAGAGTGGCGTGGCGGATGACGGTCTATAAAGCCTCGTAAACGAGAAGTTTGTGTGTTTGTTGCAGTTGCAATGGCAATTCCGGAGACATATATATAGGCGCGGGCTATGCACAATTCGCTGACGTGCGGCCGCAGCCGACATTCAGGCACACTGCGCCATCACAGCCTTCACCGGTGATTGGCGGGAACAGCCAGCACAGGCCGGTTTGGACTACGCGTCGTGACCCTAGTCCTGTGGGGGGCTTAGTCCAAAAGGCGGGTTCTCGTATCGGGCGCACGGGGCCCCTTGCATCGCCGGCACAGCGAACCTTCGATACCTCAAGCGAGATGCAGAACGGCCCGATGCGGAATGAGCGCTTCGGAAGACGCGTGTAGTGACCGATGACCTACGACCGTTTGGAAATTCGTCAGATCTCGAAATTGCCGTGAGCTTGGTTCTGTCGTGTACGCTTACAAACAGCTAGATTTCCATTAACCACGAGTCAGCACCAATGTAGGCTAATGTTTTAATGTAACTCGCAAAGTGTGAGGTTCACACAATGTTGCCAAAACGGCAAACCTCCAGAAAAATAGAAAACAACAGAGATGGATCAACAAGCAAATAAAAGCCTCTTGAACACCGGCTCAGACCGCCGAAACACCGGCTTTTCATCGGAAGACGGTATTTCAAAACTCTAGTCGTTCGGGTCCACCGCAACACGGTTGCAACTGCCGCATACCGGCCGCCGCAAACGGCCCATCGGCACATCCGGAACTCAAAATTACCGAAACCTCTCAACGCCAGGCTCACGGCGAAACACCCAGGAGCCAGCCCCGTTGACCACATAGGCCACGTCAAACCCCACGAGACTTGTTGTGGACCCGTCCATAACTCCGTGCTGAACGCCGTGCGTTCGCAACATGTCCCAAAAAAAATTCCAGTGAAGACTCACTCCAAATACACCCCACACAAGCGCACATCCGCACCCAACCCTCCATACCTTCGTTCTTGAGCCCGCTCGTTGGTTGTTTGTATCTTCTACCGGCCTACCATCACAGCTCCGCAAGTCTGGCAATGCCTGGCGGCCATCCACCTCCAAAAGTGATGGAACCCACCCGCCAGCTCATTCTGCCGCCACCCGCGTCGCTCACAAGACCGAGGTCGATGGAGCGTGACTCCGCAAGCGACATGCCCGGCGCGCCGTTCGCGGGCCCCGGCGCCAGAAACTCGCCGGTGCTCAGGTCCAAGTCCACCCGCGATGTGGTGGCCTTGATCTTTGTCTTGTTGATGCTCCCACAGGGCATCAGCTGCATCGTGCTCACGGCGTACATTTTGCTGGGCTCGTTCAAGTCGTTGGCCGGCAAATCCATCGCGAGACACCTCCTCAAGCTCGAGCCCGGCGTAGAGTTCAACTTGGAGGGAATCACCACGACGCGCTTTTCGTCGTACCGCTCCAAGTTGGTGGGCGAGTTCTTGCAGTTGTTTTCCATCAACTCCTTCATCTTGTTGGTCTGCCACTACACGTTGCCGCCGGCGTCGTTGCAGTACTTGATCGTGATGGCAAAGTCCATCATCGCCAGCAAGCTTGTGGGCACGTTCACCACGGGGTCCACGACGTACATGTCGGTTGTCTCCACGAGCCCGAACAGCTCGGGGGTCGTCACCACCACCACAACCTCGACGAGTGGCCACGGCCAGAAACTCGACACAAACTACCTCAACAGTTCTTTTGTGAACTTCCTGACCGGGTTCTCCGTGGTTGTGGCGATCAACCACTTCCTCCGCAAATGGGTCCTCAACCTCAACTTCACGAAACTCGTCCATGACATTGTTTCCTTTTATCACGACCTACTCTTCCAGGGCCTGGCAGCCGATTCAGACTACAATAACGAACAGCTCTTCAAGGTCATGTTCACAAAGCTGCCGTTGCTAGCGTCTTTCCAATACCTATCCTCCAACAAGGCTCTTTACTACTCAGCCACCAGAACCCCACGGCAAGGCTCTTTTCTGAAGCTTCTCATTCTGGTCATGTTGAAGTACGTCAATCTTGGAGAGAACACATGCAGAATCCTCGAGGTCATTTTGAGACAATCCAGCAACGTGATCAGCTTCGCTTACTTGGTGTTGTGCATCCACGTCATCACGCTCACAATCTCGCCATTGCTGAACAAAATCTTCCTTTTGAAGAACCACTCCCAAACCCTCGATCATTTGTCCTGTTTGGCACCCGACATTTCATACGGTGCCGTCAAACGGTCGTTGGCGTCGAACCGTGACGCGATATCCGATTCCCTCATTCCTCACGGGAACTCTCCACAGGCCCAGATTCCCGCAAAGTTGAAATCCAAGTCTTTGTCGGAGTTGAAATTGTCTGCCAACATTGCAGCCAGCGATGCGCCAATGGCTCGCGAAATCACTCCACAGTCGCTTTCTGCAGCAAACTTCAAGACGTTTTGCATGACGCCTTCAGTCAGCAAAACCTCTCTGACGGCCCCCAAAAGCAGCATGACCAAAACCTCGACGGACAGGAAACGATCCAACACGTCGCCATCAACCACCATTTTCGATCGTTTCTTCACGATCTCGTACCAGCCGATTTGGTCATGGTTGGCGGCCATCAAGATCTTGGCCACAGAGCCCATTTACTTTTCCAGAAACTTCAGTGAGCTTTCCCAAAGAGACAATGCTCTTTCTTCGCCCCTGCTGAAGGAAAATCTCCAGCTCGCACTCTACTCGTTAGATGGGAGCAAAGCTGTATTCGAGATTCTTAACGCTGAGAGTTCAGTACCTCAGCTTGAAGTGAGGGTCAATGGCATTGACTGGCAGCTCCTAGAGGTTCTATCTGAGGAAAACGTCGCCAGAAAGTTCTTGTCAGTGTATGGCTTGTTCCCCAATCATCAGTTCAATATCGACTTTTTGATCAATGAAACTGTGGTTTGCCGCCACTCTGTGAGAACCAATAACGAAGACGGAATCCAGGAAAGAGTTTCCGAGGATGACAAAGTGGGCTTGCTCAAGCTGAGCTTGACGCACACGATCCTTCTTCTCAACGAGGCAAAAGCAGCCTTCAAGAAAAGCAGGAAAGAAGAGAACAGAAAGGTCGCGGACTTGAGAAAACAAATCGAAACGCTCCGGCTGAAGCTCCACAAGCTCGAGAATAAAGACTCCATGGAAGGCAGAAACTACAGCAAGATCAAGGGCTTGCAAAATGCCATCAGCCAGCTCGACAACGAGATCAAGGACACGGAGGCACAAATAGAACGAGCAGACTCCGAGACGTGCGACGATGACTCGTATCACAAGGAAGAGTCCTTGCTTAAGCAGAACGTGGCCAGACTAGAGGAAGAGATTGAGTCACTCGAGAAGGATTCAGCGAGCTTGAAAACTGAGATGAAGCTTGTTTCTGGCGAAAAACACAACCTTGAAGTGAAGCTCAAGAAGTTGGAGGCGAAAGCGCAGGCCAAGGAAAACGAGGTGGTGCGGTTGAACACGGAAATCAAGGGCTTGAGAAGGGCCGTGGCTGGCAAAATCCAGTATCGGCAAAAGAGAGCGCAGGATCGGCTCAACACGGTGATACCCCAGGTTCTCCACGAGGCGGAGGCGTTGGAGCAGGCGTTCGCGGAACTCGACAGAAGATAGCCCAATGAACAATTGCATGTATGCTATTCTATTATTATTTACAGGACTCTGACCATCACTCTGACAATGACTGGCCCACGTTGTGGAACCCTCGCTGGAAGTATAGTAGTCCTCCACTCGGGCTCGCGGCGCACTTCCCGTTGGGATGTAGGATTTCCTCGACCTTGACGGTCCACAACTCGTGGTTCTCCACCGAAAACACCTTGTGTTTTCTGCACACAAAGGCGACCTCCAGCTCGTTGAAGATGGGCACCAGGATGCCCCCGGACGTGCGATGCATGGTGTACTGGTCAGGGATGCCGGCGAACGGCGTGGTCATTTCGTGGAACGTCTCGCCGGTCGCTGAAGCCGAGTCGAAATGCGCCGGGTCCCGCTTGATGCCGCCGGCAAACTTGCGGCCCAAGGACACCGAGGTGTGGGTGGGAGGCATGAGGTGGATGGCCATGTAGCCGTGGTTGTCGTGCAACGCCTTGGACGTGTAGCTCGGGAGATGCAAATTGAACAGCAAGAGCGGGTGGGGCGACACGGAGAGCGAGCACACCGACGAGAGGGTCATTCCGTGGAGGCTCTGCGACAGTGTTTTCGTTCCGGCGGTCAAGATCATGGCCTGCGAGCTGATGCGGGCCATGGCCGACCGGAACGCGCCGCTGAGCTCGCCGGGCGCGGCCTGGAGCCGCCGAGATGAGGGTAGCATTATGTTGGGTCTTGCTGGTGGACTTGGCAGCACTTGAGCTAGGTGTGAGCAGGTGCAGGATTCGCCACAAGTCGGAGAGGTGAGCTTCTATGGATCGCCGAGATGGGCCATTTGCGGCGAGCGGCCCGTTGGGACGATTTTTTTGGTCAATTTTTGTAAAGACCAAAGTAGCTTGTGGTCGGGACGACAAACACAGAGGGCCACGGCAACTCGCGTAGATGGGGCTTCACACCACAGGCACAGTTGGAGCCAAAGTTCAGACGGTGGAAAACATAAGCAGTTGAAATCCAGTTATCAGAATAAAAAAACCCCGTTCTTTTTTCGATTGGCCGTCGACTTTAGTCTTCGGGTGTTTTAGTGTTGCACCCATTTGTGCGCTCCATGCAGTTTGTTTGTATACGCAAGTGCTCAGATCACCTAGCTCCAACGCCATGTCCAACTCCTCGCAGGAATCGCTAGCGTCCGTGTTCCGCAACTACATCCACCGAAGCGGCTCCCCGCTCATGCGGCTAGATCCCAACCAACCCAAATCCCCCGTCAAGTCCCCCAATGCTGTCGCCAATGCTCGCCAGGTGGTGGAGTCGCTCTCTTCCACAACAGACGCCAGCAAACTCCCGCTCGTGTCGCTGGCGTTCCAGTGCTTGTACCTATCGAGCGAGAGCGGGGACGCGGAGCTCGTCAAAAAACACTTTCGCTTCGTGGTGCACTTGAACGCTTCGAAACTATACGCATTCACCCTACCCGAGCTTTCCACCCTATACACGGTGCTAGACCTGGGCCGCGGCTGCCGCAGCTTCACTGAGGTGGAATGGCAGACGTTGCTTCGAGGAGTGGCTGTGAACGACGCCTACCCAGTCCCACTCGTCGTGTCCTTCCACTTCTTTGTGATGCAGTCGCTTTTGCAGCTGGTGTCCACCAACCTCTCTTCTGTCGTCAGAGGCGGCCACTCAATCGACGCATCTGTGTTTTGGCGTGTGGCACAGGCGTTTCTTTCCGACTCCAACTTTTCCGTTGCTTTGGCTCGAAGCGACCACTCCCAACTTAGGAAATACCGCTGCAATGCCGTCAAGTTGTTGGCAGGGTTTCTCAAAATTGCAGAATTCGTCTTGCAGAAGAAGGACTCCCCAGAATTGTGCAATGCAGTGACAGCATTCAGACTCAAGGTTCTCGAGTTCCTGGCATTGAACGATGAAACAGTCACTGCACCAACCTTCTCGAGCTTGGCCCCGGAGGTGCTTCCCTTCGCTAGGGACTTGACACTGGCAATTTCCGGGAAAGGAGTCACCTCTAAGCTCGCGGCTATAATCTCGCCACAGCCCGCACCCGCAAACCTCATTGACGTCCTCGGGGAATTGTCTCAAGGTTACAAAGACTCGTCCACCATACAACTAACTTTGGCATTGTCATGCCAAAACCCTTCAGAGGAGGTGGTTTCACAATTGAACGAGTTCGTGTCACAATTGCGTGACGACTTGTCTCTTCTCCACTACGTTCCTATCATACTACAGTTTTTGGGTTCTCAGTCGCTACATGACTCGGGCACACCAATAATCCAGAAGACCATTTCTGGGATTGAAAGAATGCTAGAATCCGAAAACAGAGATCAATGCCTTGAGACTCTCGTGCCCAAGCTTGGACAATTCCTTGCAAATTCAAGGCAGTTGACACACATGAAGAGCCTCACCCGCCTTTGTTTTTTGCATGGTAAAAACACAGGCTACGCGGGTGCTCTACTACAAGCCGGAAAACTCGACGTGGTCTATTTTCAATTGGACGCCGATGCCTCACAAGCCGAAAAAGTCAAAAACAGAGTCGAGTATTGCATTTCCGCATTGATCGACACGAATGCATACCAACCAGCCGTGAACCTTACGAAACAATACTCGGAAACACTCTCGTTGTCAGGGCTCTCAAGCAATTTCAGCTCGATCGTGGCATCACTCATTCGTCATGATAAAACCAACAAGAGTCTCTTTTTCGGAAAGGGTCTGTTGTTGTCCTCACAGTTGCAACAAGATCTTTTGAGCTCTGTGGTACCTTTACTTGAGGACCAAGGTTGTATCTGCCTGGATTTCCTTGCGGATCTAGGCATGAAAATGCCATTGTCTGCTTTGGCCAGATTAGAGGAGAAGGCTCCATTACCGGGTGCTTTTGATACTGCAAAGATTGAAAGCCCCTCAGATTATATCTTTGCCGCTGAAATAATGGCAAAAAATCTCTCGGATGGAGACGCCTCCTCTAGTGCAAATGTTGTCTTCGAATATGCATACAAGTGGATTACTTGGCTCAGCTCCCAGATGTCTGAAAAGGAACACTCATCTTTTTACGGGGCAATCGAAATCTTACACAGATTGGGCTACATTGATCTCGCCATTTCACTTATTTCCGCATACCAATCCTCCAAAGCAAAATGTTCCAAGACCTCTTTTGAGTGTCTGATGATGTTGTGTCAATGTCACCTTGACAAAGGCGATATTGAACAAATGCCACAAGCTTTGAGAAATGCCGGGGCGGAGTTGAAAAGCTGCCACGAGAACAACCTGAGGCAAATGACGTCCAACGACATTGCCGAATGGAAGTTACTACAGCTTGCCTATTTTGTCGAAATGAACGACGAGACAAAATCGACGGAAAAGGCTCAAGAGATCAAACTCATTTTTGAAAGACCCGAGTATGATATGTCAAACACAACCACCAATATCCCGCTTAACAATCGTTTACAAGGGCTCTACCTACTTGCCAAATATCTGCACGTGGCTGCAAGAATCAATGAATTGTCAGCAAGCTTCCTCACCTCGGTGCAGAACTTGAAGTTGTCCATCAAGCTTTTGTCTACAATCATGAAGAAGACGGAACTGCGAGCAGGTTTTGGTGAATTAAGACAGAAGACGATTATACTCCTACTTCATTGTCACCGCACGTCGTTCATGCTCGCAAAACACCTAGGACTTCCGAGGGATGCTTTACACCACCTAAGGCAAATAATGAAGGCCAAGGAGTTGTTGCGAAACCCAAGTGACTATGTTTTCAACTCATTTTACGCCTCAATTTTCTTTCTTGAAGCGAATGACAAGGCGCAAGCATTGATAGAATTCAAAAAAGGTGTGGCTGCCAGAAAGATTCAGAATTCTCCAGCACTTGAGCTAGTTGAGTATTTCGCCTCAACCGGGTTGAGCTCAGCCGCACCAGCTCCACAAAAAGTCATCAGCTTGACACGAACTTGCATCAAAAGCTATGAGATGTCAAATCCCTCGGTCAATATCGTTCCGTCAGGAATGATGCGAGACTTCTTCATGGAGCTTGATTATGTTTTCGGCAATCCTCAGAACGATATGGGCGTTCCCGAAAACTCGAAAGCAAAAATGATGAACAGCGCTATACAAATGGCTCGCAACAGTTTGCAGGATTTCTACAAGTCCGAATCCAATGCGTTGTCAGGATTCAACAAGAGCATCAGTATTTTGCCTGGCCGACTTTGGGCTGGAACGAGTGGACAAGTGGAGAAGTTGTTTCAATGCAAAGAGATACTTATGCGGTTGGAAAGGGAGGAAAATCATTCACACCTTGGACTCGCGAAGGCAAATGATATCAATCAGCTTTTGGCCCGTTGTGTTTTCCTTTTATCATCTTTCACGTCATTGAAGGAGGATGGTGCAGGTGACTTGTTCAGAGCTTTGTTTTTTTATAAAGACAGGGCAAGTTTAATGCCTTACCAGAGCCAAAGAGGCGCCTTGATGCAAGAGTTGGATTCATCATTAAGGAACCTCTCTCCTGTTATCTCTCGCAAGCCTCTTGAGCCCTGGAGTCAGAATGGCTTTTACGAAGATGTCCAACTGCATCTCCCTGTTGACTGGTCGGTCGTCACTATTGACATTTGCGACTACTCTGGTGATCTCATACTATCAAAGCTCGAGACTAATGCTAGCCATCCAATCATTATGAGGGTGCCTTTCGACAGAAAACACGAACTGACACAAAGCTTCAAAGAATTATCGCTGTCACTCAAGCAAATAATTGCGGAAAGCAACGAGTCTACAAAAGCGCATGTTACTTCCAAAGTGAGAACAAAGGAAGACCGCCGCAACTGGTGGAAGTTGAGATTTAATTTGGACTCGCGGCTCAAAAACCAGTTGCTTGATTTAGAGGCCCATACGATTGGCGGTTTGAAAGGGTTTTTCGAAACCGTCACAACTGACCCAGGTTTCTCGAAGTTTTCAAAGTCTTTGAATGAGATTTGGGAAAGTGCATTCAAAAATCTTCCCTCGACATTTGGCTTGAACGAGTCTCTTGCAGGCCTTTTTTTCTCATTGAAAAGATACGCTACAAACGAAAGCTCCTCCGACCTAATTGACCTTATAAACATAACTTCGGAGGTGGTCAAGTCATCGCGCAACGGCATCATCTATCAATTGAAGTCGAGCAAGTGGATCTCGGCCCAGATTTTGGCGCTTTATGAGCAGCACCAATGCACGCCGGGGACGAAGCACTTGGTGTTGATACCCTCGTTCACATGCACAGAGATTCCGTGGGAATCAATGTCGTTCTTGAGAGGCAGATCTGTCTCAAGAATGCCCAGTGTTTCCTTACTCTTGGAGGCATTGAAAGCTAACAAAACAAGCAAGGTCCACAACGGCAGCGAAAAGATGTACTACAACTTGAATCCTGGAAACGACTTGATGAAGACGCAGGAGAGATTCGAACTGGTATTTCAGGCCATACCCACCGCATCAGGATTGGCCGGGATAACACCTTCCGAGGAGTCCATGATTTGCAACATTCTCAGCACCAACCTCTACGTCTACTTGGGCCACGGAGGAGGAGAACAGTACATGAGGGCGTCTTCGTTATTGAAGGCATTCGTCGAAAAAAAGCGGGACCGGCTTCCAACGGCATTGTTGATGGGGTGCTCTTCGTCTGCTTTCCAAAACAACGGAAAACTCGAGCCAACCAGCAACGTTTTCAACTGGCTTGTCGGCGGAGCCCCGGCCATTGTCTCGAACTTGTGGGACGTCACGGATAAAGACATTGACATTTTGAGCTTATCGTTGTTTTCAAAATGGGGCGTTGCCGGTGAAGTTGGCACAACTCAAAACTTAAGCCAAGCTTTAGCAGAGAGCAGAGACTCGTGCACTTTGAAGTATTTGAATGGCGCTGCGCCCATTTTACACGGACTTCCATTGAACCTTCGATGATCAAGCTGGACACTACAAATATTAATTTTATTATACCTTTCCCATTAAACATTATTTCGTGAATTGAAAGACGGCCTCAGAAGTTTCAGGTTTTATGCTTCCTGGTCTTCGGACGACACGTGCCTAGAAAGGTCTCCAGCATTTGAGACCAACGGCTCGGAGTCAGATGTGGCGGCACTGACGTTAGTTGTGCGTTCGTGCTGAACGTCTGCAGCGGTATTTGCAGAATGACCAGTGTGAGTGGAGGATGACGAGTTGCTAGGGACACACCAGTTTTTGTGGCAATGCCACGCACGCATCTGGCACTCCCTGGAGCAGTACTTCGTCCGCTTGCATCTTTTGCACTTGCTGAACTCTCTGGGATACTTCTCCCATTTTCCGCATTCGAGGTTTCCGCATTGGCGGACACCTCCCTTCAAATCATTTCGCCGGCAGGAATTGCGCATGATCACGCCAGACCAGTAGCTCATGTCGGTGCCGACCAAGAACGTGAACTTCTCGACAATCGGGAACAAGTTGACTTCTTTGAATTCTATCAAAGATTCGTCAAAGTCGCCGTCGCCCTTTATGTCGCCCTCATCGATATCAAAGTTATCATAAGTGTCGTAGTTCCATGTCTTGGTCAAGTACTCCTTTTGCTCGAATCGCTTTTCGACAATGGCATTGCTCAATCTCTCACACTCGGCCTTGATGTACTCGTTGACTTTGTCGCTCAAACGGAAAAGTGCGAGCTCGCGATCCAAGTCATCAACGATAGATTCCGCGTTGATGATAGAATCGTACAACCTGCTCAAAAAACTTGCGCTTTGCGCCGACACAGTGACACTCTCCTCGAAATTGGATAGGTAGTCGTCAACCTCCTCCTTGTCCTTGCTTCGATGGTCGCTGTCGTCGTCGAAGTCGTCTAAGTCATCGTCAAAGTCGTTGGCTTCAGCATCCTCCGTAAGACCGTGGTCCTCAGGTTTGTTGTACAAGTCCAAGTTATCCTCCGTCAACTCGAAATTCGCGTTACGCATGCTCAAGTCGATCATGTTGAGGGAGGTGGAGAGCGAAGAGTTCAAATCGCCCATGAAGTTTCGACTGTCGCCTCCGGCGGCTGTGTATGGATTTTCCGTCGGCGTGAAGTCGCGGTTCTGTCTCGATATGGGTTGGATGGTATCCTGCAAAGTAGATGAAAGCTGTGTTCTCAGCTTTGGCTTCAACTGGCGTCTGGTGACCCGCATTTGGCGGTCCCGGATGCTCAAGTCCAGCACTAGATGGGTGTTCTGAAGCACTTCCTTCAAATATGGGTACTTGGAGATGTATGCCAAGAGTTGCAAGCACCAAACCACGTCGTCGTCTTTGGGGATGACGGCGCCGCTTTCGGTGAAGTCGCGAGGGGCGATTTTTGAGTGCATGGCATCAAAGAGGTGGACGGTCTTTTCGTCCTGCGAATAGAGGTTGGCCAAAAAGTGTAGATTGTTGTCCATGTCATAGTCGCAGTCACCCATGCCGTAGTGGTACACCATTTCGTTTTCCTTGTGTTCTCTGAGTTTTTTGATAATGCTAATGATGAGATATTTTCTGCGGATGTCGTTGTTCACAGAGCTTCGGGAGGAGTTGGGGTTGCCCTGTGCAAGATCGAAGTTTCCCCTGACAAGCTTCAAGAGCTGGTCGACGGACAACGTGTCGTAGTCTTCACTGGTCAAGCTATTGACGTAGTTGTTCTGCAAGAATGCACATTGGGCCCTCCGGTCGCAGGTGTCGAACGACGTGGCGCTGACGTCGTTGTTCATCAACTGTGTCCTGGAGACGGGGGAGTTTTGCGCATCGTGCATGGCGGCCGGGTCAAAGTCCGGTGGCGCAGACGGCGTGTTTCTGGTGTTGGGGATCTGGGCGATCGGGGCTTCCGGAGCCTGGTTGACCGGGAACCTGATGTTCATGAAGGTGACCGTCTGCGCGGCGCGGGGCGCATCTGTGTGGTGCTCAGATGCGGGGGCCGCCGGCGGGTACGCGTGGGAGTGGGAATGCTGGGGGGTGTAGTGGGTGTTTTGCGGCGAGGGGCCGCCGCAGGTGGCGGAGAAGTTGCTCTCGTGCAAGCTCATGTAGTTGTCGAGCACGGTGGCAATGACCGGGAGAATGCCGGCACGCACGACCTTCTGGCGGATCTTCTCTGTGCCTCGCGTGCCAATCAACACCAAGCACTGGAAGGCCAAGGTCCACTTCCAGGCGGTCAACAACTTGCGCTCGCCGACGAAGAAGCCCCGGGCGGCGTTCGGGGCGCCGTTGTGGCACTCGTGGAGGATCTCCACCAAGCGCTCGATGCCGCCGTCGTTGGCCAAGGTTTCGCGCACCTTGGCGCTCGACGACACGAGGTACGTGAGGTGGTTGAGCGAGTTGACCAAGGGTTTGTCTGCGGTGACGTCGAGCGCACGGCGGTCGTAGAGACTGGTGGTGATGGTGACGGCGGCTCGGTTGTTCGCTATGGATCTGTAGTTGGAGTCTCTCATTAGGGCGAGGGGCAAAGGCAGGGCGGTTCGGAGTATCGGGGTCAGGGAGGGGGTTCAGCAGGAAAGCATCAGGGACGCGTGGTGGAGAGGGAGGGAATATTTGGGGGTGGGGGGTGCGGTGCCGGGCTGGGGTCGAGGGCGGCTTGGCGGTGGCGATGTATTCTGGAGGCAAATGGGCGGGGGCAAAAGTGCGCTGTGGTGTCCTGGGGTCGCCGGGCGGAGGTGCGGGCGAGGAGCAGTGGTGGGCGCGGGGCGGGGCGGGCGGCGGCGGGGAGGCAACGGGAGTCCACTATGGAGCAGGGAGAGGCGGTGTTGTGTGGTTTTTCTCAGGGCACGGCATGGGTAGGTGAGTCACGTGCGGGCGGCGCAGATTGCAGGCAGTGCACACCGGCAGAATGCGCGTTTGCGGCCTCGCCGGCAGCTGACAGGCGAGATAGCGGCGGAGGGGCGCCCACGAATTTCGAGTGGGGATTTTTTTTTTTGCGGCGGGCTTGCGTTGTAGCGCGTGCAGCACGCGAGCCAGGACGTTGTCCCGAAGGCGCCGGCGCTCACGCACGGCGCGATCGCCCGCTATCTGTGCATCTGCATCACTGTGCGTGATAGCATCTTCGGTGGGTGCGGAAGCTCGGGTATCAACTACATGAACTCTACACCCTTGAAAACGCTCGAGGGCATTTCGTCCCTGCTGCTCTTTGAGCAGGGCAAGCAGATCGCAGAACAGACGGCGAATTGGCGCCACGGCGGCGACTACGAGTACGCCGTTCCGCAGGCGCCCAAGGTCAAGGTCAAGGTCAAGGTGACCACCACCGGCGAGCTCAACGGCGACTTCTGGGTCGCCCGCAACAACGACTTCACGGAGCTCTCGCGCGACGCCCGCGAAAAGCTCTGGAAGCAGCTCGTCCAGTACAGCGTCGCGTCCGTGGACGACTTGGACTTTTGCCACACGGTGTACGAGAAGGAGTACATCTCCGAGCTCTACGACTACCGCTTGTTTCCGGCCACGCTCGCGGACCCGCCGCAGGGGTACCGCGCCTTCTCGTACTTGGCGGAGTTGTACTACAAGTTGCAGATGCCGTTGAAGAGACGCCGCTTCTGCAACTTGGTGCACGTTCTCCGCAGCGACGACGACCGCCACGCGTACGTCATCAGCTTGGCCATCGACCCGGCGCTCATCCCCCACTCGGAGCCGGAGCCCGACATGGTGGACGCGCAGTACACGTCGGTGGAGCGCGTGGACTTTGACGGCGACTCGCTCCGCTGGGTCATGACCACGTGCTCGGACGCAAAGGGCAACGTGCCGCAGTGGTTGGCCCGCATGTCCATCAACTCGGTGGTGGCAAAAGACGTGCCGCACTTTATGAACTGGGCTGCCACAAAGTAAAAAAAAAAAAAAAAAATTAGAAAATAAAGAAAAACCCAAACCGGGCCAGCAATTGTGCTGGAGCCACTGCTGACAGCACGGTAGACATGCCGCTGAAAAGAGTTAAACTACTTGCTGACCCGCGAGAAAGTTTGTCTTTACTATCGCTCCGGTGGCATCCCGTCCCGAAGCATCATCACTCCCATCGCTTATCGCCACGTACCTTTCCCCTCGAATCCCTTCTGATCGCGCTTAACCTCTATCGCACATCACTTCTCATAGCACATCACTTCTCATAGCACATCACTTCTCATCGCACACGAGAACCATTGTCACTGGTGCACCAGGCGCCTGTATCTCTCAGTTCAAACAGACAATTGCAAATGTCACCCAATACTCGAAACCTTAATGACACAAGGACGAGACTTCCCGGCGCCAACAGGCGGGCCTACTCTTGCGCGCGGGTCAAGTTGCCGAGCCACACACGCACGTCGCCGCCCAAGTTGTCCAAGAACCCCAAGTTGGCCGCCCCGTAGACGCTGTCGGCTACCTGCGCCAAGCAGCCCTCCAGCACGACCGGCGCCTTTTTGGAATGGTGGTTGTAGTTGCGGATGATGAGTATCACCTTTTCCTGGTGCCGCATCGAGTACAAGAGCCAGTCGTTGGACTTGTTGCTGGAGAACTTGTGGAGGTACTCGTGCACGGTGTGGTCCTTGGTGAACATGCGCCCGTGGTCCTGCAAGATGAAGTGGTCGATCAAATGGTCGTGGAGGTGGAAAAGCACCCTGTGCAAGGATGCTTTCTCCCGCGACACGAGTTCCTGCGGCTCGTGGAACGCCGGGAGCTCCGGGAGCGAGCTCTGGTAGCTGCCGTCGCGGGTGTTGTAGATCATGAAGAAGAAATCGCTGTCGATCTCGTCGAGCCCGGCTCTGTTCTGCCCCCGAAGAGCGTGGTTGATGGGTTCCGGCAACGACCCCATGCTGTTGCCAAGGGCCCGGCCATTGATGGAATCCGCGACAGCGTCCACCACCGGAAGCAACACCTGCGACTCGAGCTGCGCGTAGAAGTCCTTCTTTTCCAACTCCTCGAGCCCAGAGTCCATGACGAGCATCACCAATATCTCGTCCACGCAATACGCCACCACCAGGTACTCCACCGAGCCAAACGCGCCAACACCCTCGAAGTGATGGCCACCGCTTCTGGTGGGAATATGGACGAGGAGCCGTGTGATTTCGTCGTCTGCAAGACCAACAACGTACCCCCCACGCTCAACCTCCTCTTCGGACTCCACCGATGAACTGGAAGCAGGCGCCCCGCGCCACTTGCTGAACCATGCTGGGGCGTCCACGAGCTGCTCGCTCACCGCCAGCCCCAAATACCGAAACCCGTTGACGGTCCCTGTGAGCGGCAGCACGACGAGGGTGTTCGTGAGGGCCACGGGGTGCAACATGGCGAGAGTGGCGGCCGGGCTGACGCTGAAACTCGTGCTGGGTGCCTCCTCGCCGTCGAGGTTGTCGGGGAGCTCGCTGCCCTCGTTTTCCATCTCCTGGAGCTTCTGTTTCCACGTTTCCCGAAGCCTGCGGTAGACGTTCTGCTGCTCCCGTTCGCTGCACAAGACATCGGCCCGTAGCTCGTGGTTGTAGTTCATTTCGTCGAGCCAGCCGTACAAGTCTGTGAGCGCCTGTGGGCACAACTCGTGCGGGCCAAGGCTTTCCTGAAGAAGAATGCCGTGGCGCTTGGGCACGTCTCTTTTGAGGTTGGCCACGACGACGCCGTCGACAGGAACCCCGAAGCTCCGCACGAGCTCCTTTATGTCCCGCGCCGCGTCCGCGCACTTCAAAGTCGACTTGCGGTGGCTGCCTGGCGGGAGATACGAGAAGAAGCCGGTGCGGTTGGTGCGGTTGGGCCATTGGAGCAGCTGGGGTCCAAACGGGATGTCCGACGCCGCGTTGAAGCTGCCCATGAACGCGCTCCAGTGCTGCCGCAAAACCTCGCAGAACCGGCGGTCGCCATGGAGGTCCCGGAGCCGGCCGAAGTTCGAGTGTGTGAGGGTGAACCTGCGATGGGCAAAGTACACCATGTTGCGGAGCTGCTCGCTGCACGCCGCCCGCCGGCGCTGGTCGTCCGTGTTTGTCGAGAGCGACAACGCTAGGAAGTACCCGCCCACGATTTCCATCACCACAATAGCCGCGCCGGAAACGTAGATTGTGATTGGCTGGTCCGCGGGCCCAAAGTCTGAAACCAACGAGCACGAGCCTCGTAGGAGCCCGACGACGTTCAATTGCTCTTTCAAGACAAGCGCCTGGTCAGCGCCGTCCTCGGCCGTGTTCCCGCTTCCGTCTAGCGGTTCTGCATTGGCAAAGAAGAGGATTTGCTTGGAGAGCGCCTCCACACTTTCGCTGGTTTCGCTCGCCCAGCTGGGGTTGTAAAGCGTGATGTATTTGATGCGGGGGACTTTTGGGGGCTCTTCTTCGGCGCCGTAGGTTAGTCCCAACGCCTCGCCGCCAAAGCGGCTGATGAACTCGGAGAAGTAGTTGTTCATGTCTAGCAGGATGCTGCGTGCAGGCTTATCAGTGCGTAGACCCACCTCGATCTCAACAGATGCTCTACAAACATGGATTGACAAGCGGGCGTTTACTGCTCCCAGAGTTCGGCCCAGCCAATGTTTTTACGGACGGCGTTCGAAAACCCCTCGTGAAACTTCACCCACACACGGGTGGTTTCCTTGTCCATGGTCCGCGGCACGATCTCCGCCTTTGCAGACAACTCCACGTACTGGTTTTTGAAGTAGTCAAGAGAGGACATGCGCGCGCGTTTTAGCTTGGCCTCTTTGGCCTCAGCATCTGGGGTTGCTGCTCGTTCACGCTTAAGCAACTTGGCCGCAAGCCACGAATCAAACTCAGCCTGTAGAAGGGGGAAGAGCCAGCGGCGCTTGTTGTTGAGCATTTTCTTCTTCTGCTCGATTTTGTGGTCGCCGCTAGAGAAGAGCGTGATTTGTTCCCAGTCAGGGCCGTAGAGAAGATAGGTCTGGTTTGTGGCCATGTCCCGCTGCGTTTCCAACAGGATCTTGAAACTGCTCACCAACTTGGCCAACTTTTTGATCTGAAGCGCTTCGTGCGGAGCGAGAGAGCTCGGCGATTTGGAGCTCCCAATCTCGGGAGAGAGCATTTTGTCAAGGAATGGAATGAACTCACTCAGGTAAAAGTCACTGCCGGCTGACTGCCCACTGAAGGAGACTTTGCTCTCCAAAGGAATCAGATCAGCGACAGTCTTGATGGTGGCCTGATTTCTCTTCATCGTCTCCAAGGACTCGAATTCGAGGTTTCTAACATTTGGTATCAAGCCTTCGCTATTGTTGAACTTCTGGAAGTTGATGTCACTGAAAAGAGACCAGAACTTCAAGGCGGCCAAAGTTGGGTAAAACGATGTGCTCAGACCGTGTGTGGTGAGTGAGTCGTAGTAGTAGAGCCAGTCACTGATCATTCCAGGTCGAACAAGGGAATCGTCCTGAAGACTGACGACGTCAAGGTATTTGTTGAAACAGCCTCTCATCACCTTCTCTAGCGAACCTGAAGCAGCAGACTTGCCTTCGCCGCCCGAGACCAAATCTAGCATGATCTCAAAATTTTCCTCCTTCGAGAGACGTTGGTCCCTTTTGAAAATCTTGTCAACCAAGGCAAACCACGTCATCAGAGAGTCCTTGTTCATTGAGCCGAGCCCAGCCTCGCCGTAGATATCGGCATCCAACCTTCTGCTTGAAAACTGCAAATAGTTGATACAGGCACGAATGTCTCCATCACACACCTCATAGACCTCGGCGATCTCCTTGCGATCGAGATTCAAGTTTTCCTTGGCGCTGATCTCGAAAAGAAACTCCTTGACAGACTTTTGTGCGGACGCGTTGATTCTGACTCCCTCCTCGTAACCGGCAGCCGGCTTTTTGAAGGGCACAAGCTCACTCAAACCTCTAAGTTTTTCCATAGGACTGACGCCAGGGCCGCGTGACGTGCGGGCGTAGATGTCGTTGGCAATGCAAATGATGGGTCTGTTCAAGACAAACGGTTTTTTCTTTTCCTTTTTCTGGCCCTGGGCGGCGTTTCTCAGTGTCTGCTGGTCAGCGTAAACGAGGTCGGCAAGCACTTTGACAATGTCGCCGTTGTTGATCGCCGAGTCAACCTCGTCAATCACCAAACACGTGGGCTTGCCCTTTGACGTGATGGTGTTAGTGGTGAGGGCGTTTTGCACCTTGAGTTTCAAGGCAGCGGTGGCGTTGGCAAAGCGCGTGGCGCCTTCGGCGGGGGCGGTGCCGTGCATGCTGTCCATGCTGTTTGCAGCGTTCAACTCCTCGACGTTGTAGCCCATTTGCTGGGCGAGGAGATGCACCACTGCGGTTTTTCCAACGCCCGGCGGGCCGTGCACGAGCAAGATCTTCTTCAAAGGGCGGCCCAAGTGGTCTACAAACTCGTCGTCTGTTTTCGGGTTTCCGAACACGACGGCGCCCCACTTGCGGAGCCAGTGCATCACCAAACGGTACTGCCGCTCATTTCCAGCGGGGCAGATCTGCAAAAACGACCGCGGCTTGTACTTTTCTGCCCACAACTGGCTGGAACCGGAGGCGTCCGGGCAGCGCTCCCGCTGGACGCGCTCAATCAGCCGCTGGTTGCGGCGGAGCTCTTGGCGTTCGCGCACGCGTTGGTGGAGTTTGTCCATGTTGAGTATGGCGTCTGGGTCGTCGGCAAAATCCACCGCCACCACCTTTTTCTGCCGCGGTTGGAGCTCCACGACAGAGCCGTCGAGCCGCCTTGCCGTCTTTGTATTTGGGGTTGCGTTTGGGGCGTGTTGCGGATTTTGGGACGCGTTTGGCGTTTGTTGTAGCGGCTCTGGGTTTGCGAACAAGATCGACAGAGACAAATCTGGGAGCGGGGCTTCGGCGTTTTTGGGCTCGCTGGGCGGTAGGGCGGGGCCGGCGCCAAAAAGAATGGACTGGCCGAAGGGGTTTGCGGAATCCACCATGAGAAGAGTAGTACGCGGGTTGGGTATCAATATACAAGGCATGTTCGCGGAAGGCCAGGTGAAAAGTCGAGTTCCACAATTTGCGTGATTTTTGAATTCGCCGGCCGATTTGAGGGAGATTGTATGTGATTCTGTATTCTGGAAGTCTTTGCGTCTTTCAGCAGTTTGAAATTCAGGTGCATGTCTTTCAGATTGGCTTTTATCAGATCAACCTCTCTGAAAACCCACCACTTCCACCAGACCTCTTTTTCCATAACGGGCTTCTATTACTTCCATCACTTCTATTAATTCTGTCAATTCTATCAGCTCTATCAGCTCTATCAATTCTATCAGTGACGGCATTGGAACATTCAGTAGGCGTGACGAAGCCACACGCAAAGACGTCCAATGCCCTTTGGTCGCGGTGGACTACAGCGGAACTAGATGAAATCAATGAAGCTAGACTGGCCAGATTACTGTGCGACCGAGCGAGGAGCCTCGCCCTCCGGCCCGATGTACTCGGGGTCTCTCCAGGGGCCCACGTCGTTCAAGTACAACTCCTCGTCGGTGACCTCGCTCTTTCCGCCGTACTTGGTGGGCAAGTTTTCGGCGGGGATCTGCTTGAGCAAGGCCAGCTTCGACGACGACGAGCCCAAGATGTGGATCTTGGAGACCGTGACCGGGTCCAAGAAGCCCTTGATCATCTTGAACGCGGTGGAGAAGCCGAACGGCGCGTTGATGCAGTAGAACTGGCCCATGCGCTCCGGGTAGTAGTCCTGGCCGATCTTGGACGCCTTCTGCACGTAGCCCACGACCGAGTACGCGGACGAGATGGAGATGCCCTTCAAGTCCATGATCGTGCACGACGTCTCCACCAAGTGGCCCTGCTTTCTCAGGCACGCGGGCAACCGGTTCTGCGTGAACAGCTCGTACTCCCACACCAAGTTCTTCAACATGCGCTCCTCGGTGGTGATCTTCTCCAACTCGGGCAAGTACACCTTGCCCAACTCCTCGTAGTACACGGGGCGCCCGTCCTTGTCGGTCTTGTGGTAGTACTGCGGGTACATCTTGGCCACGAGCGGCTTTTCCGTGTAGTGGAAGTCCTGCAAGATGGTGTCGGTGCCGTACTCCTTGCGCCAGGTCTCGCAGTTGACGTACATGGTTTTGGCGGCGTCGACGCTGAACTTGCGGGCCCGCAAGAACCGGAGCAACGCGGCGTCGTCAAGCCGGCACTTGTAGCCGAGCTCCACCAAGCCGGCTCTGAGCTGTGCCAACGCCTCTTTCTGTTCGGAGGTCAAGTTGCCGCTGTAGCCGGTCTGCGCGGACGGCGCGCACGTCTGGGGGTACGAGGCGAGGATTTCTTCTTCGGAGGCCATTGTTGTTGCAGCGGTGTGGGTCGAAATTGGCGCTTTTTTCGCTGCGCATTCGCACTAATTGCTGAGATACGGGCAGTGCTTGTGAGATCGCAGCCACTGCGGCGGCGGCGCAATGTTTCAGAAATGGATTTTGATTGGAAGCGGTCTGAAAGAGACTGGCGCCGGTTGCGGGTTTGCCCGCTGGAGAGCCAAAGAAAAACCTAATCACCGGTGCGTCCCAGATCCAGATCGCGCACGTAAGATAAGAATAGCATAGGATCAAGCTCTGGAGTGGGGACAGAGAAAAGAAACGACGCCACGGCAACTTTGTTACTCATATGGAGCATTTGCGTTCCAATGCCGCCAAGAGCAACCTGGCAGGGCCTAGAAATAAGTTTGCGCAAACTCAGCTCTAATAAAGCCAGACTTTAGAAATGTGTCAGAGTGGGCACCACAAAATAGAGTTGAAGGTAACATTTGCCTCGATTTATCTAGCTCCATACCAAACAGTCCAGTTCAAATGAGCGAAAACACGAGTGTCTCACGATCAACGCTTCAACCATCTTTTGAACGGGTTCTTCGTCAGCTTGGCCCCGAGCGAAGAAGAGCTGAAACTGTCGGAATCCGGCCCCTCGGTGGGGAACTTCAACTTCATCGACGCGAGCCCATCCACTAGTTTCCTGTACTCGTGCGGCACGCTGCCCCGGAAGTTGGGGTCCCGGAACGCAATCGAGTGCTTGTTCATGTCGAGATAGGCATGCGCAAACACGCTGTTCACAAACGCTTTCCAGAGGTTCGGGTCAAACAGAAGATTGCTGCATTTCTCCGCAGGCTCCAACTCCCGGGCCAGGTCGTAGATGCGCTTGTAGATGGCCGTGCTCTGTTTCTGCACATCTTTCATCGTCACCTTCGAGTTGATGAAGGAAAAGATCTCCTCGTTGCTGCGGCAGAGCGACTTGATGAACCCGTCGGTGCTGTCGTCGCCGGCAAGATCCGTGAACTCGTACTTTTCAAACTCGAGCGAGCCGATCTGATACACATCCTTCTCTCTCTCGGTCAAAACTTTCGGCACAGGAATGTAGTCGACACTGACGCGGTCCGGACCCGTGCTCACAGTACTGGCAACTTGGCCCATGGGGGCTTTGGAGGGCAGACTTCCGGAGACGGTTTCAAGACTGGTGTTCGAGCCCGAAGAAACAACTCTGTTGTTGGGGTTCCCATTCCCGTGTAGGAGGTGGATGAATTCCGTGAGACGAAGGTACTTGTCAATGAGGTAGGGGGTGGTGGGCAACTCACTGGAGGCAGACTCTCCACTCAAACCCAAGTCAAACCTCTTCATTTCGTGGCTGAGACTCAACACCTTCTCGTTGAAGTCATTCTTCCGGCACGTGAGCTTGTCGAAGTAGTCGTACACTTCCGGTTCGTGCCGTTTCAAGAACTCGTTCATTCTCACCAAATGCGGCTCTTTGTGCGGGCTGAACTCCTGTCTGTTGGCAAGGTTCAAGAGGATTTTGGCAATCACCGTCAAAGTCCTTTGCACGTTACCGGTTTGGTGATCTTTGGTCAAAAAGAAAAGTTTCGGGTTCAAAATCGCCGGGCAAAAGAATCTCAAAAAGACGAACGCGCTCAAACAGTTCAACGAGGTCGTTTTGTCTTCTGGGTCACAGGCAAGATCAACCTTTGTTCGAAGGTTTTTGAGTTGACTCTTAATCTGTTGCGGCAAATCGTTTGACGTGGTGTAGATTCTTTGCCAGATGTCTTCTGCATACCCGTAAAGGTTTCTGAAGTTGGCGTCCACAACTTGGTCAATGTGAGCATCGAAAGCTTTCTCCTTCTCCACATCAGCATCGCTATCGTCGTCGCTATCGCTTTCTTCAGAATCCGAGTCGGGCTCATCTGCGAAAATGTTTTTGCCTTTTCGTTTGGCATTCTCTTGCATCCGGACGTACCTCGGATCAATCTCACAGTTTTTCTGCTCGGAACAAATCGTTTCAAAGAAATTACCAAACACCTTCTCAAGATATTCCTGGCCGATCCGGAAGATATACTTCTCAAGCGATTTGGTGAAGATCGAGGAGCCGCGAAACAAAGTGTTGAAAATGTTCTTTGTTTGCGACGCATTTCCACTTTTCGAGGTGTAATTCTTTCTCGTTATTTCATCCACAACCACCAACTCTACCTCCATCAAGGCCTTGAACCATTTATCTTCAATGCCAAGACTTTGGAAGATATCGAGGAGTATGAAACTGACATTTTCAAATTCAGATGTGCCCACAGTATTGTTACAATGTTCGATCAACTCTTTCATGGGGCAGTCGAACAACATGTTCTCGAGGGCTCTGAACTCAGCCGACGGTGGAATTAGGTACTCTTTGAGGTCGACGGTCAACAACAACTTTCCGATCGGGAGGTTTCCCATATCGTAAATAGGCATTCGCACGATATTATTGTTGCTTTGTGGAGCAGGAGATGCCGCCTCAAAGCTGTTGTTGATCGGTTGCAGTCCCGGAATGCTCATTTCATCACCGCCATTTGCAATCATCATTGTCGAAACTGAGCGGAGCTTTTGCGTCAAAATATCCGGAGTAATGTACACTGTTCCAACCACCGCGTCAGACGAGGAGTAACCTGTGCTCCGGGCACATTTTTTGATGACAATGCGCAACATCTGTGTCAGGATCGGGAGATCGGTGGAGAACTGCTCCTTCCAGAACGGGTTGCTGGTATAATTTACAGCCGAGGTTTTGGACCACGCAAAACCCCACATTATTACCTCAGCATAGATCTTTCCAGAAGATGCTTCGCCGAGCGAGTTGTGTTTCTCGAACTTTGCCTCGATGATGTCCAACGTGACTCTCTTTGATACACGGAAGTGATCTTTGGTAAAAAGCGACAAGTCGAGGTCCGCGTCTGTTTTGGGCTTTTGCAGGACCATGGGCTGTGGTTTCTGCGGGCTTGGCGAGTCATTGGAATCCAAGTCCAACGTCGCTTCCAAGCCAACCACCCGGGTCAGTTTGGGGTCTTCACGAACCGACAGCTTATTGTAAACACCGAGATACTCCCGCTTGCAGAAGTAGTTCAAGCCGACAAACCAGTCCTCCAAGTCAATGTGTAGAGGGAATTCGATGAGAATCCGCTGGTTGTTGGCGACGGGCACGCCGTCTTTCGTGAGTAGGCTTTGGTGCGCGATGGTTTCTGGGGTGACCATCGACGTTGTTTTGATCACGTTGTTGAGCCTTAGCTCCCGGATATGGCCAATGAACAACGTATTGGGCGAGTTGCCGATGGAGTGGTGCACCTCTCTAATTTCGGATGAAAACACCTGTCGTATGTCCATCGAGTATAATAGCGTTCCGTCGAGCTCGGTGATGAAGTGTAGGATACCGTTTGATTTCAAGACGCCCATGGTGTAGAACCAGCCCTCTGTGGCGTTTGATTCTGCAGGGGCGGCCGAGTTGAGGTGGGAGAAGGCATCGAACTCATCCTGGTACACCGGGGCTTTGGGGCCGTCGACCACGTTGATGTTCTTTGCCTTTGCCGGGATGGGCCCGTAGATTTTGAAGCGGCACACCAAGAGCTCGTGGGAGTCTGCGTCGGAGTAGGAGCCGTACAAGGCTCTGTTCTGGGCGAACCACTTCTTCGCTAAGCCCAGCGGCTTCATGTTTTGCCACGCGGTCAAGCACAGGAGGAGGGTGCCGAACTGGGAGCGCGAGTAGACGCGGACGTAGAGCTTGGAGTTGCTGTAGGAGCGGATGAAGATGACCGGGGGCTCGTCGTGGGACGCGGAGTCCGGGTCGGGCTTTTTGGCGAAGCGGTTTTTCTGGCTCTGGGCCATCGCGGCCGAGGTCTTGATCTCCACGTGGCACGACGCGAGTTCGGCAATGAGCACCGTGTCCGGGCCCTCGGGGTTCTCGCCGTGGATGGCGCCCTCGGGGGAGATGTAGATGGACACGAAGTCGATCCACGAGACCAGGTCGCGCGACACGACCATGGACCTGCTGCGGAAGGTGCCGCCGTCTTTGTAGAGCGACTTGTGGAACGCCGTGACCTTGGGTATGGGCATTGGAACGGGCGGCTGTCGGTGGGGCGGTGTGGAGGCGCCGGCTGGGAAGGCGATGGGTGTGGGCGGGAGAAGCGGCTTGGGAGCGGCGGGCGGGCGGGGTTGTTAGCGGGGGTTAGCGGGGCACGCACTGGCGGATGGAGCGGTGGGAAGCGAGCGAATGGCGGGTGGGTGCTGTGTTTGAGACAATGTGTAAAAAGTGGTAATGTGAGATCTCCATGACACGGGTTCTGCAGGACGCGCGCTGGCGCTGAACCGTCTGCAACTGCCGGGCAATATGCGAGGTAGCCAGCCTTGGCGCACCAAGTAGAGCGACCGCGCGGCAAAAGCTGCAGCCGGCGGCCCAAAGCAGCCGGCTAATGGCGGAGAACAGACGGGCAGCGGGCAGGCGCATTGTTGGCCTCTGTCGCTCGGGGTTGCATTTCCAGATCAAATGTGTCAAGCGGGCCGCGAATGCAACCACTATGTAGCCGTGTCTGTATACCGCATTGGGACACGCGGCACACCAAATAGGAATGTGGACGCCTCGAGTGGTGGCGGGTATTTTGTGCGGTGGGCGCCCGCGGAGCCCGCGGAGCCCGGCAACCACGGCGAGGCTGGGGCACCGCGGGCGCCTCGCCGGCCCAGAGCCCCGGTGTGTCTCGCGCCGGAATCCACCCGGCCCGCGACTCCACACTGTGGCGCGGGGCCCGGCGAGCGCCGCGCCGGGTTTCGTGGCGAGCGGCCCAAAAAGCGGCCGCCCCGGTTTTCGTGGCGAGCGGCCAAAAAAAATGGCCCCGGCCCCGCAGCCGCCGCCGCGGTGCCCGCCACGCTCGCGCCGTCCGCGCTCGTGCGGTCGCACTACAGGCCCACAGCGCATGCTCACCGTGCTATGCTCACAGCACCCGTGCCGTGCACGCAGCCCACCGGCGGGCCCGAGGCCAGCGGGGCGGTGGCGGCGGCGCCCCACGTAGCAGCACACAAGAAAAAAAAACCCCCACCCGCCGTTGCGGTGCCCCAGCCCGTAGTCGACTGCACGCAGGTGCCGAAAATTCATCGCACCGACTTTTCTCCTCCATACCAGATGGCCCCGGAGTCTACGGCGCCCCCGACACGCCGCCCCGAAGACGGAACAGCGCAGAGCGAGGCCGGGCCCGGCAGCGGCGCCCACGCGGCCGCGGCCGCGGCGGCGACGGCGGAGTTTGCGTGCACGTACTGCGGGCTCGACTCCCCCGCCAGCGTCGCGCAGTGTGGAACGTGTGAAAAGTGGTTCTGCAACGGCAGCGGCACGCTCGTGGCGTCGCACATGGTCACGCACTTGGCGTTGTCCAAGCACAAGACAGTGTGCTTGCACGAGTCGTCGCCGCTCGGCGCGGAGACGTTGGAGTGCTACAACTGCGGCAACCGCAACATCTTCAACCTCGGGTTCGTGGCGGCCAAGAAGGACCTGGTGGTGGTGGTGTTGTGCCGCATGCCGTGCGCCCACAAGCGCGACATCAACTGGGAGACCAACGACTGGCTGCCCTTGATCGAGAACCGGTTCTTGTTGCCGTGGATCTCGCCGGTGCCCGCCGCCGACGCCATGGCCGCCGCGCGCCCGGTCACCGACGACATGGTGCGCAAGCTCGAGGCGCAGTGGCGCATGAACAAGGAGGCGTCGATCGCCGACTTTGACGCCAGCAACGACCAGGTCGAGGAGCTCTTGCCCGTGCTCTTGCGCTTCAACGACGCCGCCACCTACCACAACTCGTGGGTGCCGTTGGTGGACGCAGAGGCGCAGTGCAACAAGCTCCAGAAGGAGTCCCAGGCCTTGGAGCACATCTCGTTGGCCTGGGGCGTGTCCCACTGGGGCACGCCCGTGGCCGAGTTCCTGCTCTCCACCTACGAGAGCTCCAGCCTCACCGTGGCCATCGGCGACAAGCTCAGCCTCCACTACCGCGAGGTCGGCACCACCCAGGAGGAGAAGTGGACCGGCAGCTGCCGCGTCATCTCGTTGCCCAGCGCCCGCAAGGAGTGCTTCACGGTCGAGTTGCTCGAGCCCCGCGGCTCCGCGCCCACACACGCCTCCACGGGCTTCACCGTCGAGTTCTTGTGGGCCGGCACGCCGTACTTCCGCATGCTCAAGGCCTTGGACAAGTTCGCCAACCAGGCCAAGTGCGTCAGCGCCCACATCTACCACAGCATCCTCGGCCACGAGGTGGTGAATGTGCAGTTCAAGACGAAGTTGCCGCACGACTTGTCGTTGGACCCCGCCACGCCGCTCAACGCGTCCCAGCAGCGCGCCATCGCGCTCGCCATGACCCGCCCGTTGACCTTGATCCAGGGCCCGCCGGGCACGGGCAAAACCGTGGTGTCGTCCGCCATCGTGCGCCACCTCGCCTCGTCTCGCAAGTGCCGCATCCTCGTGTGCGCGCCGCTGAACGTCGCCGTGGACCACCTCACCATGAAGTTGCAGGCCGCCGGCTTGACGGCCGTGCGCGTGTACTCGCGCGCGCGGGAGTCGGTCGACGGCACCACCTTGGACTGCTCGTTGCTGAACCTCGCGGCCAAGAAGCTCCCGCCCAGCCTCCGCAAACTCGCAAAGAAGCAGAGCCAGGGCGACGAGTTGACGCTGAAGCAGCTCAAGGTGTTGACGGCCGAGTTGACCAAGATCGAGGACCGCGTGCTCCTCGCCGCAGACGTCGTGTGCTGCACGTGCGTCACGGCGCTGGACTTCCGCATCAAGGGCACCTTCGACACCGTGTTGATTGACGAGAGCACGCAGGCATGCGAGCCCGAGGTGTTGATTCCGATTGTCCGCGGCGCAAAGCAGGTCATCTTGGTGGGCGACCACCAGCAGTTGGGGCCCGTGATCATGGACGACAGAGCCAAGCGCGCCGGCCTCTCGCAGTCGTTGTTTGGCAGACTCATTGCCATGGGCCATGTGTCCCACAGGTTGGAGGTGCAGTACCGCATGCACCCCAGCTTGTCTGAGTTTTCCTCCAACATGTTCTACGAGGGCTCGCTCCAAAACGGCGTCAGTCTGGAGGACCGCACGCTTGCGGACCTGACGTTCCCGTGGCCCGTGCACGGCATGCCCATGATGTTCTGGGGCAACTACGGAAAGGAGGAGTTGAGCCCGAGCGGCACCTCGTTTGTCAACCGCGTGGAGGCCATGAACGTGGAGAAGGTCATAAGCAGGCTTTTCGGCGACGGCGTGAAGCCAGAGCAGATTGGCGTCATCACGCCCTACGAGGGCCAGCGGGCGTACATTGCGCACTACTTGCAAATCAACTCGCTGGACATCACGCAGCGCGAGGCGTACGAAAACGTGGAGATTCTCTCGGTGGACTCGTTCCAGGGCAGAGAGAAGGACTACATCATCTTGTCCTGCGTGCGTGCCAACGAGGAAAGAACAATCGGCTTTTTGAGCGACCCCCGCCGGCTCAACGTGGCACTCACCCGTGCCAAATACGGCATGGTTGTCATCGGCAACCCGAGGTCCTTGAGCAAGAACAAGTTGTGGAACCGTCTCTTGGTGCACTTCCGGGAGCGCGGCTGTCTCGTCGAAGGCCCACTCGACAACTTGCAGCTTTCTCTCGTTTCCTTGAGCGGCCCGGGGCCCAAGCCGAGACCCTCCCACTCCTTGATGGGGAGCAATCGATACATGGACGACGACGTCGAAAGCATGCTTTCGTACGTTCCCGACGACCAGTACGTTGCTCCCAACTTTGGCCCGCAGAATGGCCAGGAAGACACCTATGACGATGCTGCGTGGCCCAGCTTGACGTCTAACCAGGTGAGTCAGCTAGAGGCTGACGGCAGCCGGCCAACCGGTGCTGGAGCGAACCATGACTTGCAAGAAATAGCCGGTATTTTTGCCGGCGCATTGAACATTTAAGCGGGCGTCTCGCGATGGTGAAATTGCAGCATAGCACATTCTGCAGAAATGCAACATCGGCCGGAGGTTGCAGACGGGCCGGGCCACGTGACGCGCAACGATCGCTTACTCCGCACGGCTGCCTCGAAACATAACGCCATGAGCAGCCTCCGACTTCCGGATGCTGTCGGCACTGAAGTTCTTAGCGCGGTGTTCAGTAGGCGCCCCTTCAGGGGCACCCCCGCTGCCGCCACTTGCAGGTACGGTTGTCATTGTTCGTTTAAATGTGAGCGAAGTGGCTAGACGCGCGCGGCCGCGAGACAAGGCGGCCGGATTAGGCTCTGTGACGCGCAGTGGCTATGTTCGCTGCAGGCACTATGCCCCGCTGCAGCACTAGCGAGGCCTCGGTCACAGGAAGATAGGAAATTGTGGGGTAATGCCGAAGGCGATCTGGGATAGTGATGGGGAACCACCACAACCAAGACGTGTTGGCGGTGTGTATATAGGGCGGTTTACAAAGAAGGTCACCAAGGCTGCTATCGAATTGCTAATGTACAAAGAAGGGTCCCGACGGGGCGAAAGCGAGTGCAAAAGTCACAAACTGAAAAAGGCCGAAAATGGGCGAAAGGCGAGGCCGCACGTAGGCGGGCACCGAAAGGCGTGGCAGAGTCCGAAAGTCCGGAGCAGGCGTGGTGGGTCATCATAAATAGGCTTATCGTTAAAGTGCAATGAAGGAGTTCAAGTCAAACTCCTCCTTGAAGTCTTTGCCGAAGCAATCGCTCTCAAAGTCGAATGCGGGTATCATCAAGGACTCGAGGCTGTCGTCGGAGGCGTCGGTGACCGGCGAGTACTGCAAGTGGGTGAAAACGTGGTTGTCGAACTGGCTCGACTGCACCGGCGAAACCTCAGCACCCGCCTGGGGCGCCTGGCTCGACTGCACAGCAGCCAAAATCTGTTCGCTGGGCAAGGACAAGCTTCTGGCCTTGCGGCTATGCTGGGGTTTCTTGGAGCAGAGAGGGCCCTTGTATGGCTTGAACTGGAATCCGCCTGCGGAGTCCCGTCTGGGGATGGAAGAGGCCGACTTGTGTCTCTTGTGCGTTCTGAATTGCTCCGTATGCGTTTGCGTTTGCGCGAGCGGGGGAGCCGGGGCGTCCAAGCTCTCCAATGCAAACGCGTCGGCAAACAAGTTGTCCCGGACGTTTTCGTAGTTTTGGGTATTGTAGTGTTGGGTATTGTAGTTTTGGCTGCTGCAACTCTGGTCAAACTGCTGGTCGTAGCCGTCGTAGTTGATGTTCATCAACCCCAACCCGAGAAGCGTGGTGTCGTCCAACAAGTTGTTGTATTGGGTGTAGTCCACGTCGTCGTGCAGCGTGGCTGCAGACGAAATGGAGTCATTGCTCAACGACATGGGCGAGTGCACGCCCTGGCCGTTGCCGCAGCTCATGATTGGCGATGAGGTGGCCGACACGTCTGAAGCCAAGGGCCCAGATTCCTCTTCGGATTTGATAGGGCTCAAGTCGACAAATACAAAGTCCTTGGGCATGCCTGGCTTAGCCCTGGGTCTCTTCATGGGCGGTCTCTTGGTCATGAACATTTTTCCGGCAGCGGAAATTTTCAACGAGTTGTTCAAGCACTCGAGAGATGAGTTGGTTTCGTGTTGTGAGGCACCAGAGACAGAGACCGCTCTCTTGATTCTCCAGCGCTTTTCGCCGTTGGCGGGTGGTAAGACTGCCATTCTGCCTGTTAGTACGGTTCAATTGGCCTCATGGGCGTGGCATGGGTGGTTGGTGAAAAACATACTTGTAAGTTGCAGTACGATTGTATAGATTGAATTGATGGAAAAAAAATCGATGGGAGCGAGACCGTTCCTCTTATATAGAAATGGGATCGCCAAAGGGGGTTGGGGTTTATGTGCCTACAGTAGGGCCATACTTTTTGCTACTCACTGTCAGTACATTACCCCAGGTATGATTCGGCATCTCATGCGTCATGCATGGAGGCGACCATCTACATGGTTGCGAACCCCAGCGCCCGATTAGGAAGGGTAATACAATGCCTTAGACCTGGAACAATTAAATTTTTTTTTAACATTTAATCTTAAATACGGCGCCAGGCTAGTCTTCGGTTCCGATGCAATAGTGTTGTTCAAAGTGTGTTTATAGCGGGAAACTTGTTTGCAAACCGAGACAGCCTCGCAAAGATTTGTACGGTACAGACGAGAAGAGGGGATAGACCTTCGATAAATTGCCTATTGAGGACAATCCCCATACTTTTGACGTACGTCGGTTACAGCGAATTTGAGCCTTTCGGGTTAAATTAGCTTCAGCGGGTCGGTACGAATTGTCCGGACATCTCCACTTTTGCCTATTGAGGTACACATATATAGCCCTTGTACATGAGAAATGTGGAGAACCACCTTTTCCGGACTCGTTGCCTCAATGCACGATCCGGGGCCACACTCTCAAAAAGTTTGATCCGGTCCAGATGTACCTCCCGCCTGTGCCCGAGTAGGCTAATGTCTCACTGTAACAAGACTGTGAAAAAGTAGACTTTTGTCGGGTGGAAATTGGCCTTGGGAAAACGGTTTCGAGTGCGGACTCCTGAGGCCAGAACATGGCAAGGGGAATTGCTGAGGAAACCGTACACGGGCGGCAATTCAAAGGGCATGACTAATCGAGCGAACGTAGCCTAATCAGGTAACATGAAGGGAATTGTGTGCTCTTTTCCGCTCCCGCCAAACACATATAAGCCGTAGTGCGCATGAGGGGGAGAATAAGAATGTGGGGTGCGCAAGCTCCGTCAGCCGCATAGTCCGCGAGCATGCGCGTTTCGGAGGCCGGCCATGCGCACGCCGCATGCGACTCTGGATATGCGAGCATTCTCAAACCTTAAAGGAATCCTTCTCCGCTTTTACTGTATATGTCTTCCGGGCGCCCGTGACATGCGTAAGAGTAAACGGCTCGAGAGGGGAAGAGCGTTGGACTGTTGAAACGGCCGAGGATGTGATTTTCGCCTGTTCATGGCAAGCCTTTGACAACGAAAATATTCTTCCGCCCGGGCGAGGAACCCAACACACGGCATTCTCACAACTTAAATGCCACTATGAAACGGAGTCGCTATGCGGGCTTGACCGGGAAAGTGTATGGAATAGCCGCCGGAGCGAATTGTGTAATGCCGCCAAAGCCGTGGCAAATCCAAACTGCAACATTCCTTCCCCACTCCACCGGATCGATTCCCGAGTTGCGCTTATATCCAGACTTCCGGCATCTGCCCAATTCCACCGAGCGGGCGACTGACTGACCAGGACGTCACCGTAAAGGACAAAAGGCAAAGCGGAGAAGCTTACTTCTCGCTGGCTCTTCTTTCAAGCTCTTTTCTGAGCCGTTCCTTGGCCTCGGGCGTGTAATCCAAGGTACGCGTTTCCAAGTGTTTGATTTCAATGCCGATGTTTTCCCGTTTTCTTCTTTCAATCTCCTCGGGCAGGCGAGGCTCGAATTTGACAAACTGGAAGTCCTTGCCGGACTGCCAGGCGGCGTAGACACCGGCACACATGGCGATAGTGCCGACGATGACTTTGTGCGTGAATGGTGCGGATGGTGGAACTTTCGACATCTTGAGTAGTTGTTGGTGCGAGATGAGGTCGCGTGTAGAATATATGTCAAATTCGCCGACGGTGATGCAACGCCCAATTGCAATAGATAAGAGATCCTTCGAGAGTTTATGAGCTCAGGTGATTGTGGTTGGCTATTTCAAACTTGGATTAGAAGTGTCCTTTTTTGGTGTCTTTTTTGACGAGTGACAGCAACGTGTATATCTTCACCTTGTTTTTTGTTGCTTGGGAAGACAGTGATTCTTCGGACTCATTCTCTAATTCTGTAAGATGTTTTGTTGCAGGCCATTTTTGCTGTGACTCGCTTGTGTACTTTGATCCACAATGCGTTGTCTAATTTTCAATTCTCGGTGTTTGCGCCTACGAATGCCGAATATATATTGTACAGCCGCCAGCACAGTGTATTGCCAAGAACGGCTGGAAGAGAAAAATCGAGAGGAGCTTTGCCGCAATTGTACCTCATTCGGGCAAATCATCAAGTGTCGTTTCTGGACTATTACTCTTTTGGTGTATGAGATCGGCGATGATTGCCGCATTGGGAAATTGAGCAGCGAAAAGTCACTAGAGACTAAGCGAAAAGGTGTCTCAGAACAGTAAAGAAGCAGCAGGCGCTAATATTTACAAAAGGAGGTTAACGTTTTTAGGGAAATGATGACGTACTCCCCAGGGGATGCCCATGATTCTCCGTTCTTGTGTTCGTCCAAAACGCACCCAACAAAAAGGACGAGAAAAAATTGGAAACAGGTGAAGCCAGTCACAACCATAGAAGCTGCAATGGCACCCCCTCCACCACGGCACCCGCTTTCCCATCAGGCTTGTTTCGAACTTCTTCATCGCTACAGGAGTTATTGCCTAATGAGGAAGGCGACATGGGCCACGTTGTGACCCGGAAAAATAAACGGTTTTCTGAAAATGGTTAGCTCAGGCACAAATCATGCTTCCCGTCGCCGCGGATCGAAGCGGGCCAGTGGCATTGCCAGTGCCCACCTGCCGTTAGTTTTCGTGCTCCGCACGTCCATCACCATACATGCGCAATAGCTCCCTATACCGCGTACCCCAGGAAAAATGGCAGCCTTGCCCAAGAGAATCATCAAAGAGACCGAGCGCCTAGTGCTGGACCCCGTGCCCGGCATTCTCGCCACGCCCTCGGAGGAGAACTTGCGCTACTTCGAGGTCACCATCGATGGCCCTTCGTCGTCGCCCTATGCCGACGGCAAGTTCCAGCTAGAGTTGTTCTTGCCCGACGACTACCCCATGTGCGCACCCAAGGTGCGGTTCCTTACGCGGATCTACCACCCCAACATCGACAAGTTGGGCCGCATCTGCCTTGATGTGTTGAAGGACAATTGGTCGCCGGCGTTGCAGATCCGGACCATTCTCTTGAGTATCCAGGCGTTGCTTGGGGCGCCCAACCCCGACGACCCCTTGGCCAACGACGTGGCGCAGGAATGGAAGACGGACGAGCCAAGAGCCATCCAGGTGGCCAAGGAGTGGACCGAGAAGTATGCCAAGTGAGCCGCGTGTGTAGAGGTGATGTATGGTACGAAATAACAAGAATCCTACTGTAGCATGTGCGGCCAGGTGGGTGGAGTCACGAAGGGAGCCCCGCCATCTACGGCAAAGAGGGATCGAAGCGGAGAACTCTAGGGTGACTTGATGATCTGACTTGAGCGACCCACGCATGACGCTGGGTGGGGAGATGCCTCTACAGGAAAACATCACCCGACGGTGAAACATCACCTACACAACCAGGGTTACTTTTTTATTGTCAGATCTGAGGCAACTGTATTTGGGTTGCATGTGGGGGATTGTTTGACGTAGCGGGTGTGGACGTGCACGTAGCAGCTTACTAAGTATCCTGAATCCCGATGCGGAAGATGCTAAATATGGAAAAACACACCCGGATCACTCAGCCATGACTAGCAATGACTAAAAAGTTTCTTTCGAAAAAAAATGTGAGCTGCAAAAAAATATTTTGGAAGCGTCCAAATGCCGTCCGCGTGGGTCTTTTAGGCTGTGCTGGAGTTTCTGGTCCGAGCCGCAGACAGGTCTAACGCTCGGGACAACGCAGTAGCCGATGCGTCTAATGGCTTGGGCCGACACGTGTAGAGACGTAAAACGCAACCGGCCGCAAAAGCACACGTTTATCCGGCGTGGCAGGAGCGGGAGATTCAAGGCGCTTGTTGGGCCGGAAATAAGCACATTCTCCACGCTGCAAACGGACTATCTCCGCTGTCGGCACCCCGTCTCGGCCGAGCCACGCGCATGGCTTTTCGCGTTTCATCAGGCCCTTCTCTTCACTTTTTTCCCAGTGCCATAACCTCTGCCTCAGGGTCCGCTCGCGTGTTTTCTCGCCGTCTTCCTTTTCTGCCCACCGCTCCCTTCTGCCGCCCGGCCCTTCACCACACTCTCACCCGTCCGCACACCCCACAGCCACGCCGCAAGCCCAAGCACCCATGGACAACTACAAAAACCCCATAAGCCCGTTCCTCGACCCGGAGCAGCGCTCCGAAACGTCGTCCGTGGCGTCGGACTCCTCCATCTTGCAGTCGCCGCAGCCAAACGCGCTGAAGAAGTCAAAACTACAGTTCCAGCTCCCCTTGGAACTGGAGCACGCGCTGACGCTCTCTCCCTTTGCAGACCCGAACGCAGTCTTCAACCCAGAGTCGCCGGCGGTGCCCATGTTCCCCGCCGACTCGGACCCGGCGCAGATCAAGCGGCTCCGCTGGGGCACCAAACGCTCCAAAACGGGCCGGCCCGAGAAGGAGAACCTCGACCGCTCCAAAACCTTGAAACGCATCTTCAAGCGGGAGCCCTCCGTTGCCAGGCACGGCGACGCGGCCCCGTCGGCGCCCAACAGCCTGGAGGTCACCTTTGTTGAAGACCACGTCGAGCCCCCCAGTCCTCAGAAAGACCACAGCGATGCCGGCCTGGCCAAACCCGCCAACGACAGAAAGGCCGAAAGCCGCATCATCGTCTTCAGCAGACGCCTCCCCGACACCATGTTGGACCCGGAGACGGGCCTTCCGCGGACGGCCTACCCCAGAAACAAGATCAGAACGGCAAAGTACACGCCGCTCTCGTTCTTTCCCAAAAACATCTGGGGCCAGTTCTACGGCGACATTGCAAACCCGTACTTCTTGTTTCTCATCATCCTTGGCGTGTTCCCCATTTTCGGCGTGCCTTCCCCGGTTTTGGCTGCCGTGCCACTCATTGTCATTGTTTGCATCACCGCCGTGAAGGGCTCCATCGAAGACTCCCGAAGAACGTCTTCCGACATGGAGGTCAATAACCAGCCCACACACATCCTCACACAGGTCCGAGACGCGTCCCTGGGATTGGTCTACTCCAACCATAACGTCAATGACGAGAAAGTCTCGTTGTGGAGACAGTTCAAGAAAAAGAACTCCAAGCTCCTATTTGCATTCGTGAGGTTTGTTCAAGGTAATCTCACCAAGGAGGGCCGCCAAGCGAAGGCTGCACCGGAAATCCCAGAGGCTGTTCGGGACAGAAGAAGTTTCGACAGTCTAACAGACGTCAAGCGCAACACCGTCATTTCGAGGCTGGGCAACGTCAGGAAGTCCATGCAGACCATCCGCAAATCCATCGCCGATACGGAAAGAACGTTGGCTTTTGCAAAAAAGACTTGGAAGGAAGTGAGAGTCGGTGATGTTGTTCGCGTCCTCAATAACGAGGAAATCCCAGCAGACCTCATGATCTTATCGTCCAGTGATGAGGACAACTGCTGTTTCGTGGAAACGAAAAACCTCGATGGCGAGACAAACTTGAAAATCAAGCAAGCTTTGTCTTTTTCCACAGATCCAGCAAAGTTCAAACGCGCAGACGACTTTTTGAATGTCAACTTTGAAATCGAGAGTGAGGGACCACACCCCAACCTTTATTCCTACGAAGGTGCGGTTGTTTACGAACGAGATGGCCAGATCCAAAAAGAACCAGTGACGATCAACAACCTTGTTTTGCGTGGTACCTACCTCAAGAACACAAAGTGGGTCATTGGTATCGTGGTGTTCACTGGTTCGGACACCAAAATCATGATGAATGCCGGCGTGACCCCGACGAAAAAATCCAGAATTTCTAGAGAGTTGAACTACTACGTCTACGTCAACTTCATCATTTTGTTTGCATTATGTTTCTCACAGGGACTTGTCAGTGGTCTTTATTATAGAGTGAAGCATACTTCTCGGGACTACTTTGAATTTGGTACCATTGCGGGTACGCCGTTGAAAAATGGTATTGTCAACTTCTTTGTGGGCATCATTTTGTTCCAGTCTTTGGTGCCAATTTCGTTGTACATCACCATTGAGATCATCAAGTCTCTTCAAGCCTACTTCATCTATGCGGATGTCGGGCTCTACTACGACAAACTCGATTTCCCCTGCAACCCAAAGTCTTGGAGTATTTCCGATGACTTGGGCCAAGTGGAATACATCTTCAGTGATAAAACCGGAACTCTTACGCAAAACCTCATGGAGTTCAGGAAATGCACCATCAACGGGGTTTCATACGGCCGTGCCTACACTGAAGCACTCGCTGGTCTTCGAAAGAGACAAGGTGTTGACGTTGAGGAAGAGGGGAAAAGGGAAAAGGCTTCCATCGCATTGGACCGTGTCGATATGCTTCAACAGTTACAGTCCATCTCTACAAACATTTACGACGAGGATATCACGTTGGTGTCAAAGAAGTTGGTCAATGACTTGAAAGGAGAGTCCGGAGATATGCAAAAAATGGCAAATGAAGAGTTTTGGCTCGCCCTCGCACTCTGCCACTCTGTTCTCGTTGAGTTGGATCCCAAAGACCTGAGAAAAATGGTCTTGAAGGCGCAGTCGCCCGATGAGGCCGCTTTGGTCGGTACAGCTCGCTCGCTTGGGTTTGTCTTTGCCGACAAGACCAAGAGAGGCTACATTGTGAAGGTCCAAGGTAAAAAGCGAGAATATCAAGTGCTCAACACTTTGGAGTTCAACTCTACTAGAAAGAGAATGAGCGCTATCGTGAAGCTTCCCTGCGATGACGATAGTAAGGAACCGAGGGTCGTCCTTTACTGCAAAGGAGCCGACTCTATCATTTACTCGCGTCTCTCGAAGAGCAACAACAAACAGGATTTGCTCGACAAAACATCGGAGCATTTGGAAGAGTTTGCTACGGAGGGCTTGCGTACATTGTGCATCGCAAAGAGAGAATTGACCTGGACACAATACCAGGAGTGGAACAGAAAATACTGCGAAGCCGCCTCTTCGTTGACCGATCGTGACGCCAAAGTTGAAGCTGTTGCCGATTCCATTGAACGCGATTTAGTGTTGCTCGGAGGAACGGCCATTGAGGACAGATTGCAAGACGGTGTTCCGGAATCGATTGAGATTTTGGGAGACGCTGGCATCAAGCTCTGGGTCTTGACGGGTGATAAAGTTGAGACTGCGATCAACATTGGCTTCTCATGCAACTTGTTGGGCAGTGAAATGAACCTCTTGGTTTTGAAAACGGATATTCTGGACGAAGAAAAGACGCGATATGACGTTATTGCAGGTGACGACGATGCTATGATCATCGACAAGCTCATCAGTGGGTACCTTTCCAATCACTTCGACATGACTGGTAGCTACGAGGAGTTGGAAAAGGCACAGGAGGACCATTCCGCACCCAACGAATTGTTTGGTGTTGTCATTGACGGCGACGCTTTGAAGTTGGCTTTGGCTGACCCAGATATTCAGCGCAAATTTCTCCTTCTCTGCAAGCAGTGCAAGGCTGTCTTATGCTGCCGTGTGTCCCCTGCTCAAAAAGCGGCAGTGGTGAAGATGGTTAAAGACACGCTTGACGTGATGACCCTTGCTATTGGAGACGGCTCTAACGACGTGGCAATGATCCAAGCTGCAGACGTCGGCGTGGGAATTGCTGGTGAAGAAGGCCGGCAGGCTGCAATGTCGTCGGACTACGCGCTTGGTCAATTCAGGTTTTTGACCAGGCTCTTGTTGACGCACGGCAGGTGGTCTTACAAACGATTTGCTGAGATGGTGCCCAGTTTTTTCTTCAAGAACATCAACTACACGTTCGCGTTGTTTTGGTTTGGCGTCGTCAGCAACTTCGATGGTACCTACTTGTTTGAGTTCACCTACATCATGTTCTACAATTTGGCATTTACGTCGTTGCCCGTGATTTTCCTTGCCATTTTCGATCAGGATGTGGGCCCGAAAGTTTCAATGTTGGTTCCTCAATTGTACCGCTGTGGTATAATGAGGACCGAGTTCACGGAAAAGGCGTTCTGGATTTATGCCATGGACGGAGTTTACCAGTCGTTTGTCGCATTCTTTTTCCCATACTGGGTTTACTGCAAAACTTTCCAGATTGAAAGTGGACTTGGCGCCGACCAGCGGTTCTACGTCGGTGTTTTAGTGACGTGCATCTCGTGTATGTCTGCCAACTCCTATGTGTTGATGCACCAGTATCGCTGGGACTATATCACATTGATTGCAGCTGCATTTTCCACGTTGATCATTTTCACCTGGACGGGAATTTGGACATCGGTAACGTACTCTGGCGAGTTCTATCATGTCGCCCTGGTGATGTTTGGACTGATTATGTTCTGGGCGTGCCTCTTTGTTGGAATTGTTGCGAGTCTTCTTCCAAGGGCAGTCTACGATATCATTTCCAAATTCTATTTCCCCAAGGATTCGGACATCATTCGAGAGTGTGTCCAAAGAGGTGATTTCGACAATTACCCAGAAGACTACGACCCCACCGATCCCAAGAGATTTGTTGCCCAGAATGTTACATTGACCAGTTCCTCGGGCTCTGAACTTAGTGGCCAAAAAGTCTCGAAGGAGATCTACTCGCAGCCCAATTACTCCAATTTGAAATTAGAGCAGATTGGCAACACGCGCTCCTACTACCGCGACAACTCTTCGATTATCGATGCCTACGACATCCATCGCATGAGCACGGCTCCATTGCGCAATGTTGGAAGCGATGAAGAGATCTCGCTCAACGACATGCACCCGATTACGAGCGAGAACGCGATGGGCCAGCGGCGGTCGCGTGTGCGAGCTTCCTTGGAGATGAACGAGCTCACCACGGTTGAATCTTTAGCCAGAGAGCAGACGCGGTAGCACAGCCGGGCATCAGCTATATAAGCATCATAGAGTTTACACAATAGAATCGCACAATAGGATTCAACACTGCTGAGATGACCTGTCGCGATTGTAGCTCGGGACACTTTCTCTGGTCTCGTGATTCTATGGAGGCTTCCAAACGTTTCTTTTTAGTTGTCGGCTGCAATGGCACATGTGGCATTTGGAATGCATGCGCGACTAGTTATCGCGGCACACGAAGAAAGTAGGGCTGTGATGAGCATTATTGCTTCGAAACCCTGAGATGAAAACGGACTGGGTGAGTGGTTGAGCAAAATGTTCCAACTTTTCGGCGTTGTGAAGCAATGGTGAAACGGGGGTGAAAGCGATCTCAAATGTACTCTCAGCCGGGCCGTGGTAGCCCCTACCGGTTAGGCGTCACCTCCTGATGAGCACCTCGAAAATGGCTCTGCGAGACCAGTGTGCAGGCACGGACACGGCAATTGGCCAATCAACGCGCGCAAACACGCCCGATAATTGCCGGGTCACGTGGCAGCTGCGCTTGCGTTCAACCAGTAGAAAAGTTTCTCTCTCACATTGGCGCGCGAAAAAAAAAAAGTTATATAAACGAAACGATCCTGCCCCCTTGCTCGAATTTTTTTTTCCTTTCTTCTGTAGAACCGATTTCTCAGTCCCAGTAAATATTCACAATGGCTACCGAAAACTCTTTTTTGATCGACTTCATGATGGGCGGTGTCTCCGCCGCCGTCTCCAAGACCGCTGCTGCTCCAATTGAGAGAGTTAAGTTGTTGATCCAAAACCAGGATGAGATGATGAAGCAAGGTCGTTTGGCCAAGAAGTACGACGGTATTGCTGAGTGCTTCAGAAGAACCGCCGCCGAGGAGGGTATGATTTCTTTCTGGAGAGGTAACACTGCCAACGTTGTCAGATACTTCCCAACCCAAGCCTTGAACTTTGCTTTCAAGGACAAGTTCAAGAAGATGTTCGGTTTCAAGAAGGAGGAGTCCTACGCTAAGTGGTTCGCCGGTAACTTGGCTTCCGGTGGTATGGCTGGTGCCACCTCTTTGGCTTTCGTCTACTCTTTGGACTACGCCAGAACCAGATTGGCTAACGACGCCAAGTCCACCAAGGGCGGTGAGGGCAGACAATTCAACGGTTTGTTCGACGTCTACAAGAAGACCTTGGCCTCTGACGGTATTGCCGGTTTGTACAGAGGTTTCGGCCCATCTGTCTTTGGTATTGTTGTCTACAGAGGTTTGTACTTCGGTTTGTACGACTCCTTGAAGCCTGTTGTCTTGGTTGGCCCATTGGAGGGTTCTTTCTTCGCCTCTTTCTTGTTGGGTTGGGCCGTCACCACCGGTGCCTCCACTGCTTCTTACCCATTGGACACTGTCAGAAGAAGAATGATGATGACCTCTGGCCAAGCCGTTAAGTACGACGGTGCTTTCGACTGCTTCAGAAAGGTTGTTGCCGCTGAGGGTGTCAAGTCTTTGTTCAAGGGTTGCGGTGCTAACATCTTGAGAGGTGTTGCCGGTGCCGGTGTCATCTCCTTGTACGACCAGTTGCAAGTCATCATGTTCGGTAAGAAGTTCTAAATTAACGGGGTCTAACTTGTATATATACTTGATGATTTGTCTTGTTAATTTATCTTACGCTTATTTACTGTAACTATTTGGGGTTTGACCACAACGCAATTTATTTTTTCAGCCCCTTGGGCGCACCTGCGTTTCTATTCGCCAGGGCAAGATCCCGTTGCTGCTGTCGTGCATGTTATATACAGTCTGCGCAGCAGGCATTTCATGATCTACCTGTATTGACATATATGAGACCGACTGCCAGAATAATGTACCAAATCGTGGCGCAAGACACTCAATGGTCGCGCGGCTCGCGCACAACATGGTATCCCCCAGAATTCTTTGCAGTGCAGCCAGACAATCAGAGCTTCTCGAAGTTCAAGTACAACAAGTTGTAGTCGCCCTTCAAGTCGTAGATGATCTTCTCGTGCTTGGCGTAGCCCAACTTCTGCAACGCGCTCTCGCTGTCGGCCAACTTCTGCAACGTCGCGTTGCCGTTGCCGTTGTTGGAGTCGGTGAAGAGGGTCACCGAGAACTTGCCCGGCACAAAGATCCTCAACACGCGCACCATCACGTCGACAATGTTGATGTTGGGGTTGCTGGAGAAAGCAAAGTTGGTCTCGAACGAGGCGTACGACCAGCCGGCCTCCGGGGTGATGTGGAGCGTGTAGTAGTAGCCCTCGGGGCCCTTGGCAATGGAGTTAGACGAGAAGCCGCACGGCGTGAAGGCGAAGGCGTCGTTGATGAACTCGGGCGCCAGGTGCTCGGCCACGTCCTCGGCGTCGGACAACTCCATGGTGTCGCTCAACTGGGGCGATGGGAAGGGGTTCGCCGACGCCAGCTGCGGGGTGTCGGACAGCGGGCCCTCGTCGAAAACGCTTGCCAAGCGGGAGGCAAAGAACGTGGTCTCGCCGTCGGCATGGCCCAGGTCCTCGGCGTCGTCTGCGGCGGGCTGCTCGCCCGGCTTGCGCGTGGTGACAAACTGCTCCATCTGCTTGCAGTCCAAGCGGGTCATCAACATCTCAAAGGTCTCGTCCTGGCTGAACCCCGGCACGCTCTTGGGGCTGCCGTCGCCGCCCATGTACAAGTACCAGTGGTCGTCGGAGGTGAAGTCGCCCACCACGTAGGACTTGCCCGAGACAAAGTGCTCGTTGAGCAACTGCACCTCGCGCTTCCAGTCGGTGTGGACGTGCTTCTGCTTCTCGGGGAACATGAACGATCTTCTGGAGTAGAACACCTTGTGGATGGCCTTGGAGTCCAAGGCCACCAGGGAGCTGCGGCCGAGCTCGGCGCGGGCCGTGGCGAAGATCTCGTCGAGGCACGCCAACGTGGTGGTGGTGCCGCAGGTCTTGAGCACGAGCTTGTGGGGAAACACAAAGAGCGACGACTCGGAGAGCAAGTAGGCGTCCACCGAGGCGGACGACTTCATGGACAAGATCTTGCAGCTGACCAAGTCCAAGATGGCCTTCCACTTCTCCAACGGAATGGCCCGCAAGCCCTCTCTGGCGAGCGGCGCGGGCACGTCGGCGGGCGACGCCCAGAACCAGAGCTCGAGGAGCTTTTCGGGGCCCTCAAACGCGAACGTGGAGTCGAGGTTGGCGGACAACGCGTGGTCGACGTAGGTGTCTTCGGTGTAGGCGGGGGCTACCATCGTGTGGGGCGCTGTGTGGCAGAAGCGGCGGTGTGTCGAAGGTTTGAGTACGAGGCAGTTGCAACCGGAATAGGCTGAACGGGGCAAAGGTTCACTAAAGGCGGAAGGGGGAAGGTCGACAACCGATAGTGACTAGCTTTGGGACGATGCGGGTGAGAACAGTACGGTTGTCACGCTGGCGAAGATAGACTTTGGCCCGTGTTATCCAGGGTCAAGAAGCTTGTTGAGGGTAAAGTTCGATCGTGAAGGTTTCTTCGGCATAAACCACTGGAGAGCTTCGAAGGTAGTCACAAGGTCAGAAGAGTCGTCTTGGATGAGGATTCTAGCCTTGCACGGATGGGGGGCGAGGAGCTAAGCAGCTAGCAGAAAGTGGTTGGTAGCGGCCGGAGTACTGAAAAAAGTGTGATGCGAAAATTTCTCAGTATGACTGAGACATGCCGCCAGGGCTATCGGGATCGGCGCAAATCAAGCTTTGAAAAAGGGGAACCCGCCGGCTTTATAGTTGCCGTGCCTGGAGCCGCGAGGTGGTTTCTGGGGCCCCACGGCCTGCTGCGGCGCCCGGCAAGCTTATCTACAATGGCTGGCTGCGGCGTGGCTCTGAGTCATGACCGCAACCGCAACCGCGCCGGGGCAGCTGTAACCCGCGGGCGCTCCTGGCCCAAGGAGGTGTTTCAAGGGCGCCCGGGCGGCTTTGTTGCGGCGCCGGGGCCTTTGTCGTCCGCTGCCGGCTTTTTTTTCTGCAGAATGGCGGGGTTCACATCTGAGACTTTTGTAGTGTCTATACACGGTGGGTGCGAAAGTGCAAATGTGGAGCAGGAAAGGTACGGCTGAGGCGAGGCAAAAACAGAAATCGCCGAAAAAAAAAACAACCCTGCGCCCGGCGGGGGCACGTTTCCCCGAGTCCAAGTGTTTTCCCGCTTTTTGGCCTTGTCGACCTTTTCGCGATGCTCGGTGCTCACCACCTACTACATCGGCCAGCCTGGATGCCGCTCTTCAGCTTCGACGAGGCCGAGCTCGCGCCCCTCGCCGACGACTTGTCCGCGCTCGCATTCGACCAGGGGCCGCCCGACAACCCCACGTTCGTCCTCACCGACGACACGGACGCCGTCGCCAGCGCCAACGCCATCCGCATCCCGCACACGCGCCGGCGGTCGTCGGTGTACAGCCGCGTGTCGCTCAAGGCGCCGTTGGCCAGCAGCCACGGGATCGCCATCCCGGCAGACCTCGGCAGCTTCCAGGAGCCCGCGCCCGTGTGCCGCAAGAAGACGTTGGCGGACTTTGAGCCGTTGAAGGTGCTTGGCCAGGGCGCCTACGGCAAGGTGCACTTGGTGCGCGACCGCCACGACCGCAAGCTCTACGCGCAGAAGCAGATCCGCAAGCCGCAGGTGGACGTGTTCGAGGACAAGCCCGTGGTGGACCTCGCGGAGGGCCTCCCGCCGGTGCCCGTGCGGGCGTCGAGCACGGTGCGCAGCGCCGCCAACCACGTCCACCGCACGCTCGCGGAGCGGCAGATCCTCAGCAAAATCACCCACCACACCAACATCGTCAAGCTCTTCTACGCGTTGCAGGACGACGACAAGTTCTACCTCTTGCTCGAGTACATCCCGGGCGGCGAGCTCTTCCACCACCTCACGTCCAACAACTCGTTGGGCAACGTGTTCCTCGAGGCCGACGTAGCCTTCTACGCGGCGCAGATGGCGCTCGGCTTGCGCCACCTCCACCTGTTGGGCATCGTGTACCGCGACTTGAAGCCCGAGAACTGTCTCTTGAACCTGGCGGGCCACTTGGTGCTCACCGACTTCGGCCTCTCCAAGGCGGTGCAGGCCCACCACAGGGGCGAGGAGTGCCGCTCCATCATCGGCACGCCCGAGTACATGGCCCCGGAGATCATCAAGGGCGACACCTACGGCTACGCCGTGGACTGGTGGCTGTTGGGCTGCGTCATCTACGACATGATGACGGGCAAGCCGCCGTTCACCGGCAAGAACCACAAGGCCATCCAGGACAAAATCGTGCGTGCCAAGCCGGGCTTGCCGTTCTACCTCTCGCTCGACGCCAAGGACCTTTTGGGCAAGCTTCTCCAGAAGAACCCGGACAAGCGCTTGGCCGTGGACGAGAAGTGGGACGTCTTCACCGCGCACCGCTTCTTCCGCAAGATCGACTGGCGCAGCGTCGCGGACCAGCTGGCTGAGCCGCCCATCGTGCCCGTGATCACCGACCCGGCGTTGGCGGAGAACTTCTCCGCAGACTTCACCTCCATGAAAATCAGCGACGGCGACGTGGGCAGCGGGCAGCGCCACGTGCCCGACATCGAGTTCCGCGGCTTCAGCTTCTCCGCCAGCCACAGCTACATCGACAGATACAAGCACTAGCGCCCGCCCATATTTATTAACCGTATAGCAACGCGATCTCGCTCACCACGCTCGTGCTGACCAGCCCACGGCTGGCAGGGCTGCGTTGGCCACAGCGCCCGAACCTGCAATCCCACACCCTCACGCAATTTCCATTTTCTTTTCTTTTCCCTTTGCCGGTACTTTCGGTGCTGGTGCTATCCAGATCGGGTGGTCGGCGCACGACCCCCACATAATGCACTCGTTTCCCGCGCCCTGCCACGCTATCATCTACATTCAATCCGAAGCAATGGATGAAACGTTAATCTCCACAATCAACAAGTTGCAGGACGCGTTGGCGCCCTTGGGCGGCGGCTCGTCGTCGCCCGTCGACTTGCCTCAGATCACCGTGGTCGGCTCCCAGTCCAGTGGTAAATCGTCGGTTCTCGAGAACATTGTCGGGAGAGACTTCTTGCCCCGTGGTACGGGAATTGTCACCAGAAGACCGTTGGTGTTGCAGTTGATCAACAAGCGGCCCGGTGTCAACAAGCAGGACGAAAACTTGATCAACGTTTTGAACGACAAGGGCGAACAATCCGAGAACAACTTGGAGGAGTGGGGTGAATTCTTGCACTTGCCCAACAAGCGCTTCTACAACTTCGAGGAGATCCGGGAGGAGATTGTGCGCGAGACCGAGGCCAAGACCGGCAAGAACTTGGGCATCTCGCCCATCCCCATCAACTTGAGAATCTACTCGCCGCACGTGTTGACCTTGACCTTGGTGGACTTGCCCGGCTTGACCAAGGTGCCCGTGGGCGACCAGCCCAAGGACATTGAGCGCCAGATCCGCGACATGCTCATGAAGTACATCACCAAGCCCAACGCCATCATCTTGTCCGTGAACGCGTCCAACACCGACTTGGCCAACTCCGACGGGTTGAAGTTGGCCCGCGAGGTGGACCCCGAGGGCGCCAGAACCATTGGTGTGTTGACCAAGGTCGACCTCATGGACGAAGGCACCGATGTCGTGGACATCTTGGCCGGCAGAGTCATTCCCTTGCGTTTCGGCTACATCCCTGTCATCAACAGAGGCCAGAAGGACATTGAGGGCAAGAAGACCATCCGTGACGCCTTGCGTGACGAGGCGGCCTTCTTCGAGAACCACCCTTCGTACAAGGCCAAGTCGCAGTTCTGCGGAACCCCGTACTTGGCCAAGAAGTTGAACGGCATTTTGTTGCATCACATCAAGAGCACCTTGCCCGACATCAAGATGAGAATCGAGCACTCCTTGAAGAAATACACCCTGGAGCTTTCGGTCTTGGGCCCGGAGATGGAGGAGAGCCCCACCTCCATCGCCTTGTCCATGATCACAAACTTCTCCAGAGACTACAACGAGATTTTGAACGGTGAAGCCAAGGAGTTGTCCTCCCACGAGTTGAGTGGTGGTGCGCGTATCTCCTTCGTGTTCCACGAGATCTTCAAGAACGGTATTGCCTCGATCGACCCGTTCGACCAGATCAAGGACGCCGACATCCGCACCATCATGCACAACACCTCTGGTTCTGCGCCCTCGTTGTTCGTGGGCACGCAGGCGTTTGAGGTGCTCGTGAAACAGCAGATCCGCCGCATGGAGGACCCCACTTTGCGTTGTGTGAACTTGATCTTTGACGAGTTGGCCAGAATCTTGTCTCAGATTGTGAGCCTGCCACAATACTCGCGCTACCCAGCTTTGAAGGAGAGATTGTGCCTGTGCTTCCTCCAGTTCTTGCGCGAGGAGCTCATTCCCACCAACAAGTTTGTCAAGGACATTATTAGCTCCGAGGAGACGTACGTCAACACAGCCCACCCCGACTTGTTGAAGGGCTCGCAGGCCATGGCTATTGTGGAGGAGAAGTTCCACCCCAAGCCACAAGTTGCCGTGGACCCCAAGACCGGAAAGCCATTGCCCCCATCCCAACAGCCGCCTGCTCCTCAACACACTTCGCAAGAGGACAGCAACGGGTTCTTTGGCGGCTTCTTCTCCTCGAAGAACAAGAAGAGATTACAGCAGATGGAGGCTCCTCCTCCCATATTGCGCGCCACCGGCACCATGACCGAGCGCGAGCAGATGGAGACCGAGGTGATCAAGCTCTTGATCTCGTCGTACTACAGCATCGTGCAAAGAACCGTTGCCGATCTCATTCCGAAGGCGATCATGTTGAAGTTGATTAGCAGATCGAAGGACGAGATTCAAAAGGAGTTGTTGCTGAAGTTGTACAGCGCCGCGGACTTGGGCGACTTGGTCAAGGAGAACGAGCTGACGGTGCAGAAGAGAAAGGAATGCTTGAAGATGGTGGACGTCTTGAGAAACGCCAGCGAGATTGTGAGCAGTGTGTAATTGAAGAGAAACTATAAGCTTGTTCAGAGCGTGTAGACGTTCACGTGGAGCGCGGTGTGCGCCTCCAACACCGGGGCGGTGTCGTCCCAGGGCACGTTGAAGATGCCGCTGTTGATCATCGGCATGTTGACGACGGGCTTCCCGCCCAGGCTCTCCACCGGGAGCTGCTCGAGCTGCCGAGCGAGGTCCTCCATGCTTTGCCGGGTGTACTGGACGATGCTTTCGGGCGAATTGTTGAAGTCGCTGGTGAACAAGCAGGCGACGTAGACCTGGGGCGCCTGCTGCGACGCCGGCACTAGCAAACAGGTCCCAAGAAGCCCGCTGTTGTGTTGACAGTGTTGGGCGTAGAGGCGGTTTGCGTAGGGGTACCGTTTGCGGAACTGGGCGGCGATACCTCCGCCCCACAGGCCGAACGGGTTGCAGGCGTGGGCCAACACTACGGGGAGGTCTGATTTGTGGGAGAACAAATCGCCCTTGAGGTAATTGAGCATGGGATTTGGCGCTCGATGGAGGTGAGCATTGGGGAAATGAGAATGTGGGGTAGCGAGTCACGTTATGGGCCGGGCCATGCTTACGGCCGTGGGAGAGTGAAATTTCGTTGTATTGCTGAAAACGCATGGGCCGGATTTTGCTATATTCAATTGCTTTGCTTTTTCGTGTTTTGCATCTGTTGCCCATGTTTGCAGATGCTAGAATTGCGAAGGGTATGTCAATGGGTAGGCCTCGGACTATAATCCTAATCCTACGACCATCGTTGGTTCATTTGCAGAATAGCCGGCATTAGTTGAAGTACGAGCCAGAACACCAGATGCCTGAACCGGTGCCCACAACTTTCGCCTGGACCGGTGTCTACAACTTTCATGCCAATGGCCTGGACAGGTGGCCACAACTTTCAATACTAGTGGCCTTGGTCCGGTGTCTACAACCCTACAAGAAAATCAAAGGTAGAGACCAGTTGGAAAACACCTTGTCGCAGGCAGCGGACTGTCGAGTATTCTTCTACTCTAAAGCAAAGGCCACTGCCGATAGGCGGAGGTGCCATGCTGCGAGCCCAATGGCATGACACTAATGGCGACCACGGCACGACAAGACTCGGGAGGCACGACATGATGCGTTCATGGCTGTGATTATATGTACACAGGGTGTGTGGCCATGGAAGGTCCAGGCTGGGGCACACGGCGGGGTCACTCGTGGGTGTAAGGAAAACTCACGGTCTCGCCCGGGCTCCTGTAGTTGACGCCGTCCACGTCGAAGCCGTCCTCGCTGCCGGCGCCGAACAAGTGGTCCACGGTCTGCGGCGCGGCCACGGCCGGCTCGTAGGACGTGGCCTCCGGCACGCACTCAAAGAGAAACTGGTTGGAGACCACCGCCAGCGCCATGGCGTCGAAGCGCGCCGTGGGTGTGACCATGAAGAACTCCACCACGTCGCCCGCGCACAACACGGCGTCCGGCGAGAGCGCCAAGAGGTCCGCCTTGGCGCCCCAGCCGCCGCCGCCCGCAATCACCTCGTACTTGCGGCATGCGCCGGCCGCGCCGTGCACCTTGACGTACACCTTGGTGTCCTTGCTGGCGAGGCCCATCAACCGCGCGTTCTGCTCGAGCACGCGCGCCGCCGGGCCGCCGTTGATGCTCTGCACGAGGTTGCCCGTGCACCGCGTCACCACGAGGCGGTCGGCGGTCAACGGCGTCCAGCGGTCGCGCGCCGCGGGCGCCGCGAGCGCCGGCAGGAGCGGCGGCAACGTGACGCACACGTCCCGGAGCATCTGCCCCGCGGCGCCCGGCGCGCCGCTCGCGAGGTAGAAGAGTGTGACGAGCGTGTTGGTGGCGAACGCGGTGTTGGCCAACGCCACGCCCACGGCGGCCGCGCCGAGGCGCAAGCGGAGCACGCCGCGCACGTGCTTCCAGTTGACCTTGGCGGTGGTGGTGTCGGGGCCGGCGGCGGCGTCGGCGGCGGCCAACGGCGTGGCGCCGGAGATGTGCACCGGCGCGTCCAACCAGAGCTCGGAGACGCCGTTGGCGGCGCCGTTGGGCACCACGCGGTCCACGCCGGCGACCACGACCTGGAGCGCCAGCTGGCGGTGGAGGCGGAGCGCGGCGTCGATGGTGGCGGCGAGGTTTTGCGGCGTGGAGAGGAGCACCACCGCCTTGGCGGCGAAGTGCGCGGGCGGCTGCGGGGCGTGTGCGGGCGGCGGCGCCACCGTTGTGCGGGCGAGGAACGCGGCGCGCGCGGGCGCGGAGCGGGAGAGGAAGCGGGCGGCGCCGGTGTGCGCTGGGCGGACGGGGAGGCGCATCTGGATGTGATTCGCAGCAGCGCGGCCGCGCACAAGAGCTGCAAAACGCAGGGCAGAAATGGGAGGGCGGGAAGGTGAATGGACGGAACGCCTTGGGCCATAGTTGGACGAGTGGCTTACCGAGGCGGAGGACGAGCTATTTGGAGATTCGGGAATTGGAGGCGGTGTTTGTTTTTTTTTCGAGCGGAGGTCGGCATGTCGGGGCCATGCTTGACTGTTTGGACCCATTCGCTGAACGGACGTAGTGGGGCGAAGAAAATTGGACCGAGAAAACGGCGGATTGAAATTTGGGGAAGTAGAGAGCGGCGGGCTGAGACCTGCGCAATAAGAAAGACGGAAGAGAGCAAGGCAATTGCAGCCAGATGGCGGATGACGAATGTGAAGAGAAGGGCGAGAGAAGCTTTGCGCAGGCTGCGAGATCAGAATACCAGGAAAATTGCAAAAACGGTGGGAAGAAATGCATTGAGAAGAAATGCATCGAAAAAGAAATGGATTGGGAAGATATGGATTGGGAAAAATGTGCTGGAAAGAGGTGCAGTGGGAAAAATGCATTCGGGCACGGCGGTGTCTAGAGCACTTTTCTGCGCTTGGAGTCGGCCCCGGCGGTGTCTATTCTACTTTTCTGCGCTTGGAGTCGGCCCCGGCGTCGGATTCTGTTTCGGCGGACGGGTCGCTCGTTTTGGTCTCAGCGGGCGCATCGCTAGTCTCAGTTTCAGCCGGCACGGGCCCCGTTTCAGCGGGAAGGTTGCTCGTCTCGTTTTCAGCAGGCACAGTCGCCGCGTCGGCCTCGGCCTGCGCCAACACCGCGGCCAAGTCCACCGCCGCGCCGTCGGCAAACACGCGGCGCAACGCCGCGCCCCACACGGCCGGCGGGCGGTCCGTGAAGTCGGCCACCAGAAACACGTTGCGGCCCAACACCCAGTCGCCCTGCTGGCTGCGCACCAACTCGGCCATGAACGCCGACAGCCCCACGGCGCGGCCCAAGTCGCTGACGAGACTGCGGATGTACGTGCCCAGCCCCACGCTCGCGGTGGCGTGGAACACGGGCAACGGCGCGGGCGGCGCGGCCGCCGGGTCCAACAACACGGGCCGCACGTCGGTGCACGTCTCCGCGGCGGTGCGCGCCGGGTCCAGCACGTACTCCGCGGCGAAGCTCAACGGGTGGTCGTTGAGCGTCGGGTTGTTGAACACGAGCCGCAGCACCAGGTCGCCGGCCGCGCTGACGGCAAGCGCGCCGTACGCCGCGTGCGGGCCAAAGTCGTCGTGCACCTCCAAGCGGTGCACGCGCACGGTGCGCGGCGCAATGGCCCGCGGCACGGGGATGCCCTCGCGGGCGTACTCGTACATGGGCTTGCCGTCGACCTTGAGCGCGGAGTACACCGGCGGCGTCTGCTGCAACGTGCCGACGAACTTGGCCGCGGCCGCGCGCAACTGCTGCAACGTGACGCCCGCGGCCGCCGTCTGCGCCACCACCTCGCCCTCGGCGTCGCCCGTGGTGGTGGCCTGGCCCAACACCGCGCGCGTCTCGTACGTCTTGGTGCACTCGCCCAAGTAGTGGCTCAACTGCTTGGTGCCGGTGCCCACGCCAATCACGAGCACGCCGCTCGCCATCGGGTCCAACGTGCCGCCGTGGCCCACCTTGATCTTTGTTTTGCGCACGCGGTTGGCGATCTTGCTCGCGCTCCACTTGGTGCCCGCCGTGAGCTGCTCGTGCACCTTGTGCTTCATCGCCGCGAGCTCCTCGGCAAACACCTCCGACGTGTCGAAGATGCTCTGGAGCTGGAGCACCACCTTGGACGACGACACGCCGCTGGGCTTGTCCACTGCAAAGATTCCGTTCATGCTGCGGAGGGTCCTGGACATGGAGTCGCGATGAGCGCGCTGCCACTGGAAAATGCCCCGCCGGGCCCCGCTGCCTCCGAGGCCAAAACTCGCCCCAGCCTCCGAAGCCAAAACTCGCCCCACGCCTCCGTGCCATTACACGGCGCAGGGCCCGACACCGCCGGACGGCCGTTCGTAGATATCTCTCAGTTTCGCTATGCCGTTACAAACGCGCTGCCGCGCCGCCGCTCTCCGCCCCACCGCCGCCCGCAGCGCCCGCCCGGGGCGCCGGGATCTGGAAGTCCAACGACGCCATGGCGCTGCGCAGCGGCGGCACGAGCCGCAAGTCGCCGTGCTTGGCCCGGAGCCTCGCGTTGACCTGCGCCACATACGCGTCCACCTCGGCGACGCCCTTCTGGAACGCCGTGGCCCCCGCCAAGCCCATCACCGTGGAGTAGAGGCTGCCCGTGACAAAGTCGAGCGCCGTGGCAAGCCACGCGGCGCCGCTGCCGGGACTGGCCGCCGCGCGGAGGAGCTGGTTGACCGTGGCCACAATCTCCTGGAACTCCTGCTCGCCGAGCCAGCGCGGCACGAGCGGCGTGAGCGACGTGGTGCCGAACGCGTGGCCCTGGAAGGCGCCGGCGGGCTCGAACTGCGGCTGGAGCCGCGTCAAGGCCGCCGGCTCGTGGCCCGGCACGTACGTGGAGAACTGGGGCACCGCGTACAGTTGCGGCCCGGAGTCGAAGATGCGGGGCACGCGGACGACGCGCGTGCGCCGGTGCTCGTCGCTGCCGGCGGCCGCGTACGGGTTGGGGAAGTGGGTGACGACCAAGTCCGGCCGGGTGGAGTTGTGGGAGACGGCGGATTTGCGGGACGCGGCCGACCCGTGGGACGGCGGGCCGTGCGGGGCGCAGCTGCTGACTATGTACTCGTGGTAGTTGAAAAAAACTAGGCCGTCGTCGGCGGCCGGCGGGTCCGTCATGGCGGGGCGGGTTGTTGGAGGACTAGTCAGGAACGGCTGGCACGGCTGATGCGGGCGCCGCAAAAAAAAACTGATTTCGCCCAGGATCGAACTGGGGACGTTCTGCGTGTTAAGCAGATGCCATAACCAACTAGACCACGAAACCAATTCGTGAAGATAAAGCTGGGCTGCTGTCTTGAGTTCGGCGGGGCGTGTTTCTGGCGACGCCAGCGGGGAACAATTGTGTTTTAGGGCAAAACTGCGTGGCTCGGGGGATCTGGGTGGCGGGCCGCTGCAGTGGCGCAGGACGGCCCATGGCCCGCGAGCCCTAACACGGTGCGCACACGACCGCCACGGCTATATAGCGCCCGTTTTCGCTCTTTTCTCCGCCAACGGAAAATGTATGTTTTTTTCAGTGCCATGTGATGAGACTTGTCCGCAAGGACTGCTATTAACCCAGCTCATTTGATAAACTGTTCATGATAAGAATTTCCTAGATAACTGATCGCACTACTTGCCGAACCTTGACTAACATTCAGACCCGTGCCCAGCTACAGACTGCTACAAACGTAGACACTGCTACAAACGTAGACGCTGCTGCAAACGTAGACACTGTGTTGCTAACACGTAGACACGGCGCTACGCAGCAGTCCACGCCAAAGGCGTCTCGGTTTCCGTCCTCGTCTCTCGGTTTCCCTCGCCACGCGGGGTCCCCGAGCTGCGTGGGTGCACCAGCGGCCAGGCGCCGCCGCAACAGTAACCGCCGCCGGCGGCTTGTAACGACCCCAGTAGCACCGCCAGCCAGGAATTGCCCTTTTTCCCGGCACCAGGGCCCCGCCGGTCAACCGCCTGGAGGTGCGAAAATTTTTGTGCGTGGATTTTCGCCCACACCTTCCGCTACCATGCTTTCCAAGTCCGTCGCCAGGCGCCTTGGCCGTCTCCGGCAGCCCGGGCTCGTGCGCATGCAGAGCACCGTGGCCAGCCGCCCCAGCGAGAGCGAGCCGCCCCAAAGCCCGCCCGCCAGCGTGCAAAACGGCGCCCGCCAGCAGCCGCCCACCAGCGCCGCTTCGGCGCCGCCCAAGAAGGCCGCCGGCAAGAAACGCACCGTCAACCGCAAGCTCGCCGAGATCTCGATGCAGGTGAAGAAGTCCGTGGACGCTGCGGAACCGCAGGCCTTGGCCGAGGCGGTGGAGATCTTGGAGGAGGGCGTGTCGTACTTGCGGGAGATCCAGACCGCCGAGGCGATCCCGGACAACGTGTTTTTCTCCATGTTCCAGAGCACCTGCGCGCGGCTCATGGACAAGGCCACGGCGCCGGGCGCCGATTTGGGCGCCCGCACGGTGGAGTCGTTGTTGGAGCTCTTGGTGGAGCACCGCATCGCCCACGCGTACCACTTCTTGGCGGTGCAGCGGGCGCTCTTGCAGAACGCCCTGGACGCGGACGCGTACCTGGCGGTGTTGCAGTGGTGGATCCGCTACTTGGAGTACTCGCGGGCCGCCGGGTCCGCAGAGATGGCCAGCACGCTCCAGGGCATGTACGGCGTGTACCGCGAGCGCAACTTCAACGTCAACGACATGCGCAACCTCGCGTACTTCGCCTTGATCACGACGTGCCTGCGCACGGGCGCGGAGTACGACATCAACACCACCATGAAGCTCTTGCAGGTCGACGACCCGGCCCGCATCCCGGACGTGGGCCACGTGGCGTCCACGCTCAACCGGCTCAACATGCTGGCCGCGTTGAAGGACGACATGGCCGCGTTCCGCAGCAAGGCCGGCGACTTCAACCTCCAGCACATGGACCCCAACGGCGCCGTGGTGGGGCGCCGCATCGACACCGCGGCGCGCGCCAAGAACGGCCGCCAGTTGCGGGCGCTCTACGACGAGGTCCGCGCCGCGTCCGCCCGCAACGCCATCGCCGTGTCCGAGGCCACCCTCGGCCGGCTCATGTACGCGTTTGTGCAGGCGCACCTCTTCCAGGACGCCCTCGCCATCTTCTCGTCCATGCTCGGCGGCTTGGTGCCCAAGCCGGCGGCGCTGTCGTGGGAAATGGCCTTGCGCGCCATGGGCCACCCGTCGTTCCTTGCCGGCATGCTGCGCTCGGAGAAGGCGGCCATGCTTGAAAACGTCCAGGGCACGTTCCGCACCATGATCGCCAGCGGCGTGCCGCCCACGGCCAAGTCGTTCGGCGTGTTCATCGGCTGCTTGGCCAACATGGACCGCATGGACTTGGTGGGCGAGTACTTGGCCGAGTTCAAGCACATCCCGGTGGTGCACGTGACCCGGAACAACATCTTGGTGGGCTTGGCGGTCAACGGCAAGCTCGCCGAGGCCGAGAGCACGATGAAGCGCTTCTTGGAGGAGGACCCGTCGTACCGCCCGTCCACCAGCGTGATGAACACGTTTTTGGCGCACCACGCCGCCGCCGAAAACAGCGCGGCGGTGGAGGGCATCATCAACTTCATGAAGACCAACGGCATCGAGGAGAACATCGCCACCACGACCACCATCCTCAACTACTACTTCAAGACGTTCCGCCGCATGGGCCAGATCCCCGACGTGCGGGAGTTGTTCCTGGGCATGGCGCAGAATATTGCCAAGTGGGACCAGAACATGGTGGCCACGCTCTTGGACGGCTTGGCCAAGGACGGCGTCAACATGGACGCGGCGCGCGCCGTGTACCAGTACTTTGCCGAGCGCCAGACGCGCTTCAAGCAGTCGAGCGGCATCTTGACCAGCATGATCAAGGCCGAGTTGGAGTTTGGCTCGTTGCACAACGCCGAGGAGTTGTTCGACTACCACATCAAGAACGTGGGCAACGACACCCGCATGTGGAACATGATGATCGCGGGCTTGCTCGCCAAGAACCCGTCGTTGGCGGCGGAGTACTACCGCAAACTCGTGGCGCAGAAGCCGTTCAACGTGGCGCCCAACTTCTACACATACTACTTCTTGCTCGACACCTTCACCAAGAAGGGCGACGACGCGAAGATCCAGTGGGTGCTCGACGAGATTGCGGCGGCAAACTTGCCCGAGTTGGGTGCGGCGTTGCCGAAGCAGATCCGCCGGTTGCAGAACCGGTTCAAGGTGGACCCGCAGTTGACGGCCCGTGTTGCCTCTGCGTGATGTAAATATTAACACAAACGGTATACAAACGGCGCATGTGCCAGTAACTGTCTCAGTAAGAGAGGAAGGTGTGGATGGATGGGCAAGAACTTGACTGGGACATCCCACCAGGACCAGAGACTTGGTTTCCCCGGAACGTTTGCAACCACGTTCCCACCAGGAGTTTGATGACTTCAAACACCGGCTTTTCTCGAACTCTACAGTGCCTGTCGTCTGATCGTTGTTTGCAATTCTTCACGCAAGCTTGAGTCGCCCCAAGCACGGCCAGCAACCAAACTTATGTACACTGCGAAAAACGCAGCGGGGCGCCGTTCTGTTGCATCCCAAAACGCACCGCCGCTCCCACGGGCTCACTTGCTCTCGAAGTTGCCCATGGCCCGGTCCCACAACGGGTGGAACCACCGCTCGAACCGATCCACGGCCGCAGTGGGCGAGTCGAGCGCCGGCCGCGTGTCCAACATGAACGCCGGCATGCCGGTGTCCTCGTCGTCCGGCGCGCCGTAGTAGTCAATCACGTAGCGCACCTTCTGCCAGCCGTTGTTCCTGCCCTGCGACCTCAACACGGTCCAGTCGTGGCGGTCGAACGGCGGCTGCGTGTTGAACGTCTCCGGGAAGAGCTTGCCCAAGTACAAGTACATGCGGGCCCGCGGCGACAAGTCGTGCGGTCTGCCGGTGAACTTCTCCAACCGCGGCTCCACGCGGGTCTGCGCCGTGTGCTTCTGCTCCCAGCCCAAGATCTGCTGCCACGCGCCCTCGTTGAGGAAGTTGTGCACCTCCACCATCGACCCGACGGCCTCCTCGTCGATGCCCTGGCCCTTGCCCTTCTTCAACATGGCGTTGAGCATCTGCTGCGGCGACGGGTACTCCCAGTTGCCCTGGTCGGGCAGCTCGCCGCGCGGAATCGACGAGATGGTTCTGTCCGTGGACAACACGACCCGCTGGCCGGGCGCCCGCTCGGAGGAAATGGCCATCGGCATGTTGTTCAACGGGTTGAGCACCTCGACGTCGTCCGAGTTGCCCGAGAGCTTGACGGGGCACGCGGACGCAGGCATGTTGGAGTGGTCGATGGGGCACACCGCGGCGCTTGGCGCGGCGGCGGCCGCCGTAGAGTCTGCCCAAAACCAACCCATAGTGATGTTGCTGAGAAGAGATATGGCCGGATCCGTACACCACCGAGCAGGTGATGATCTGCGCCCTGGTGCACGGGTGCGGCCGCCCGGCCTTCAGGCCGTCTACGATGGCGGGCCCGGGCGGCCCCCGCGTACGCGTGGGGGCCGCCGCGGGCACGCTTTGCCAGGCGCGTGTTTGCGGCGGCAGCGCGAGAGGCGTGGGGCGGGTTCGGCGCGATGGACCGAAATGGCGGGGTAGCCAGAGGTGGAGGGGAGCGCTGTCAGAGAACAATAGCCGTAAAAGTAACCGTGACCAAGCGCCCGTGGCGTGCCAGACAAGCGCAGCCGGCGGCGGCGCGTGCCACAGGAGACTCGGTGTGGGGCAGTTCCGGGCGCCGAGATCCGGGGTGTGGGTCGTCGGGGCGGCGGCGGTGACTGGGCGACGGGACGCAAACACAAGCGGGCGACATTGCTGGATCCGGGGCCTGGGACCGCCGTTTGTCAGCAGCCGCCCACCGCAGCGCCCCGGCTAACACAATAGGAGCCTCCGCAACGAGCGTTCGTTTGCGGGCAGACTGCACCCGCTTGTGGCTGTTGCCAGTAGCGACTTTCTCCGTCAGCCCCGTTGGGGGGCGTGGCATGCACCAGCGTGCCCTTTCTGAACAATGCCCGTGGAGCGGGCAAAATTCAGCTTCCGGTGCAGCCACTATGGAGTATTGTTGGACGTGAGATGCGGCGCCTGCACACAGCGTATCCTGGAACTCGGGCCGGCTGTTGTCGATCCTCTGTCACCACCGTCTCGTTTCAGGCAGCGCCCTCGGATTCCACCCTGCAAAACTTTATCACCGCAAGTCGAGGTGTGCGGCTGAGCACCCTCGTATTCGCCCACACTTGCCCTTGCTTTTGCCGTATAGAGTATTGAGCAAATTGAGAATTAGCTACTGGCCGATTGAGTATCAGGACGCGTGCCCCGAGCACATGTAAACCTCAAACGTCGAGTTCCGGCCGTGCGGTTTCAGATTACGCCAGATGGTGTTCTTTAGCACCCGGGGCGTACGTTTGCGTTCTCATTCTAACCACTTGCGCTGGTGTGCACGTACAACTACCAGGGCTATGTTTTCCTCGCGGGGTGAATTCAGCCATTTGCCGTCAAACGTTAAATTGAAGCACAGAGAAAAAACGCCCCACTCGCAAAATTTTTAGCTTCTCCGAAGACATCGTATTTGGCTTTGCTGGCTTCGCAACGCCCGCCGGCAGATCTCATCAAGTGGAAACACTAATGGGACCAATTTCTGTGAGAGCCCGTCAGTGATTGCGGGGCGACACTTGAACTTCAAGCGTCTGGTCCGGCTGCTTTCTGTACTTGCGGCTAACATGCGGTTTCAAATGACTCGTATCTAGCCCCGGTCCATTTCAGGCCGAATGCGCTCGGGGCATATATCGCAAGGGCGATAAAGAGCTGAGGCACCCTGTACATATGCCTCCCGCTACGGTTATGATGTGTGCGGACCGGGTCCGCCTGCCTCTCACGCTGGCCATACAGAACGGCAGGCACCGACAGGCGCCAAAGTGTAAAGTTATCTCCGGCCTGCACAGCTTAGCTGCGCGAGCCGGCCGTAGGCGGCATCACAGAGGAGAATAGGCGTTCGTACAAAGTCTATCCAGACGCCTTCCCCAGAATCAAGGGCCGAATATCGCATGTCGCGCCCAGCCACCCTCGGTTCTAAGTCTCTACTCCGCAGCCATGCATCATCGGAGATGCACACTACCGAGGGCGCGACACTGAGAAACAACCGGGGGTCGACTCAACTCGCAGTATACCGCCTACATTGATTGAATGTTTAATCTTCGACAATAGCTAGCCGCCAGACAATGGTCGCGCTATAGTGACTATTGTAGCTGTATACTGGCTGGACCCCCACAATTACTAGGCCTTACTCTTGTTACGTGTTTAGCCTACATGAGTATGCGAATGGAATTGCCCTCAATTGCACACTCCTGTGGCCACAGCGCACGACAATCTTCTCACTTTTTTTTCACACTCTGGTTCGCTCATCTAGGACCTCGTTGGGTACTTGGACAATTGACTGAAAAAATTCAATAGAGAAATTTAATTACGATACCATGAAGCGCTCTACAAAAGACATCTTTGGCCACCATAGGCTTATGATTGCAGTACGACATCGTCAAATGTGGAGGTAGCGACATTTTCAGGTCGATAAAGATCAGCGAATAATTAAGTCGAAAGGGGCAAAAATTCTCACCCGACAAAATCTTACAGCATGCACGTACGCATACATACATATCATGTCGCACACCACAAGTTACGATACCGAACAAAGTTTTCTTTGACGGATGTTGCTTGATGGGGTATATCAGAAAGCAGCAAGCATTGACATAGATTCTGAGGCGTTCAAATTAGCCGACTGAGTCTCTCTTAGGCGCTCGTATGGTCTTTCGTGAAATCGGTCAAGGCCACATTGCGTGTCTGCAGATAGTCGAGCGCTGAGGAGGCCAGCTCGGTCGCTCAGATTGTTGCCAGGCAATTTTTTGGTGAGTCCACGCGTTGAAAGCATCAGGTGATAAAAATAACTGCCGCCGCCATAAGCAGCTACGAGAACTGGTCGAGGATTTAAAATCAAAAAGGGGAAGCGGATCATCGCTCGAGCAGAAAACCGGACGTAGGGTTAAAAACTCTAAAGCATAAAGTTGTACGTAGTAAAGCCACTGTTTAGCCAGCATCTGAATGTGGGCTCGGTAGTGCGTGCAACGGAAGTCCAGGTTCATTGCCTCGCCCAGACCAGGAAACCTGAATTCCGAGATTAAGCTTCGACATATTCGAGCGCTAGCACTCGTAGTCTAAAGTATATTCGAAGCCGTTCCATCGGTGGAATAGTCATGCTGAGCCAAACTGTAAATCGATCGCTAGATGTTGCTTTCGTCGACGTTGCTTCCGGCTTCACCGTCAAACACGATGAAAGCTTACGAAATCAGAGCCCGGGTACCAAGGCAAATGGTCACGTGCACACGTAAGGGCGGGGAAGAGTGAGACATATCGACGGCGTATATGCATAGTCGAAGAGTTGCGCGTTTCGCGGCCGTAAATCGGCGCTATGTGCCGGCGAGATCATTTTATACGGAGACATTACATAAGACCGTGTCAATCTATATTACCCGCATATGCTACACATCCGTGCCTCCGATATTGAGATCGCGGCACGAGTTATAGTGCTCGCCTAAACCATAGCTGTGCTTGTAGTACGCCACAATCAATGTGTTCTCCTCGCCGCCCTCGTTGAAAACGATGGGCGCACTGCCAGCGACAAGCACCTTGATGGGGCAGTCGTAGATCGCAGCCAACGCGGCAATCTCCATGTCGGAGCCCCACATGGCAGTGTCCTCCAATTCCTGGGTGTAGTCCTCGACGTCCCGCACCGTCATCGTGTCCTGATCGAAAAGATAGGGCACGAAGTCGTCCTTGTGCTGGCGAATGTACGCGGCTGCTTGCGAGCGGAGCGCCTGGATGGCCACGTCGGGCAATTGGTGCCGCTGGGCCAACTGGTCCAGTATCGACAGAAAGAGGCAGTGGCCGTCGGGCTTGATTTCCTTGAGCTGGAGGCCCTGGGAGGATAGCAAGCGGCCCATGCTCTCGGCCTCAATTGTACGGTAGTCCACGGAGTTCGCCGCCTCTTCTTCTGCCTCCGCCCTCACGGCTTCAATCTCTGCCTGGCGTTTAGCGATTCTTTCCTTTGCCCGGTTTCTTTTCTTGTGTGGTGCCGCGTCTGCTATTTGCTCGGAGGGAATGTCCGAATCCGGGGTAGCCTCGGCGGCAACTGCAAGGGTTGCAAGAAGTGCCTCGGGCGAGACGTCTTCTTGCTGCGCGTCGTCCCCGTTTAGTTCGGCGATCTGCTTGGCGTGTTTTTCATCGAGGTCTCTTTGGAGATCGATGCACTTTGCATTGACGGCCTTGCGGGTTTTCTTCAGCGCCTGCTTTTTCAACTGGGTGATTTGCGCTTGCAAGCTCTTCTGCTCTTTTTTGTGTTGCTGTATTAGGTCGTCCATGGTCCGGTGTGGCTCCGTAGATAGGAGATGGGATGAGTACTCAGCCAGGATTCACTGAGTGCATTCTGCTTTTATCGGTCGTCTGCAGTCGACGCGCGACATTGGTGTCGCCCAATCCAGTGGCTCGTCGCCCCAAGCCATTAGTCCACGTGCTTCCGGGGAACTGTTTACGTTGGGCAGTCTAAGCCCTTATCCATCAATAGGGGTAGTCGGGCAACGTTGGCAGTAAAGGCTACCCCTATACGTTAATTGAGCCAGAGTTCACAACAAGAAAAGTTTGCCAAGGCAGCCAAAGTTAGTTACGTCTGTCGCCCGATCCAATTATTTCTTTTTGCGTCCTCACTGTGCTACATTCCGCAGTCTCCTCACCTCGTCGTACTTTGTATTTCGGGACTTGCAGGTTGCCGTTTCTCAATTGCTTTTTGTTTTTCCGTTTCCCGGTGCTCGTGGTACCCTTCTGCGGACCTTCATGTACGGTCTTCTCAAATAGCCCCTCTGCGTGCGGACCCACTGCACATTGGCTCGACGAAAATAGCACCGGCCGAGAGGCTTTTTGCCCTATGCCCGAGATGGGGCGATATGATTGCTAAATACCACCGACAAATGAATTCATCTCCCGCCTATTAGGTTGCTCTACAGCCAGGCTAAATTCATGTGCATCTTTGCGAGCTGTCCCGACAAGGTTTGGGTGGTGTGATTGTAGATCAGGCCCGCAGGCGTTCAATTTGCCAAAAAAACCAAACGGATTTACACTCGGGGCTGCCGTCTGTATGCTGGTGGGTGTCGTTCTCCTATTCTTCACTATGCCGCGAGGATCTGAAATGTCGCAGCGCCCGGGTGTACCTTCACCCACTTGGGAAGCAGGCGCTGGGGCGGGCCAGTTCCGAGGGTGCGGTCCCATCTGCAAGCACCTCCTTCAGAGGTGGGTCGCACGTACGTACAGCACGGCATATTCCAATCCTGCAAGCGCTATGCATGGTGCATTACCCAGAGACCTCCTCTGGTGAACAAAGTCTTACAAGCGGCAGAAGTGCAAGATCTTATATATACTCGAACGCACCGTCTTCTTGAGTGGTTTAGGACCTTTTTTTCATAAGATACATACACCGGGGTCATTTGGGCATCATTTCCGCTCGGTCACTCCGTTTCCTTCTCATCTTCATCCTTTCTTCATCGCATCCTCTTACGTGGACTCACGTACCCTCCTACCCTAGCTCGTTAATCCCATTAAGTTGTCCGATTATCTTGCCGCTTGAGTTCCGCTCCGTTCCAATTCACCCATCATCCCGACCTGATCAAAGCCTCAACGCTTGCCTGTCCTGCTGCATCCCGCCAACCCGACTGCCTGCATTCCCCACTCCCACCTTTGCATACCCAAAGCCCTTCAGCCTGCCTGAAGCCCTTTGTTATTCCACAGCTAGCGCCACTGTCGTTGCATCCGCGTCGGTAGCCCTTTCCCAATACCACTTCACCCGAAACCTATGCACCGGTGAACGAACATTTCCTCCTCCATTATGACCTTTTCCAAAGATGTGCTACTTCCAATTCGTTCTAACGCTACCAAGGCTACGCCAATTGAGCTCCAGTTAGCGGAGTACAATGCACACAAGCTCCAGATCGACGAGTACAAGCTCGACATCTACGCCCACTTGTTGCAGTTGGAGCCCAAGACGCGCCCGAACCTCCAGCTCATCCAGCAGCAGCCGGAGATCAACTTGCGAATGAGACCGGTGCTCCTAGACTTCCTCATGGACGTCATCAACAAGTTGTCGTTGTCCAAGTCGACGTTCCCGTTGACGGTCAACATCATCGACCGGTACTGCTCGGTGCGCATTGTCAAGAAGCAGCACTACCAGCTCTTGGGGCTCACGGCGCTCTGGATCGCGTGCAAGAACTTGGACTCCAAGTTCCGCGTCCCGCTGCTCAGCGACTTGTGCAAGTACTGCTGCCACTGCTACGACAAGAAGTTGTTTTTGGAGATGGAGAACCACGTGCTCAAGTCCTTCGGCTGGCTCGTGGACGCCCCCACGTTCGACTCCTTCATCGACGTGTACGTGCACTCGTTGTCTCTGTCGAGATTTTTAGCTGGTTCTAAGAGTCTGCAAAAGACCTGCAACGGCATCAAGGTGCTTGCCATCTACATCTGCGAGCTCGTGCAGTTCTACCCGAACATCTACTTCAACTTCACGCTGCCCAAAATTGCATGCATCGCCGTGGTGTTGGCGTGTCTCATTCTCGACGTGTGCAAGGCGCCGGCGGTGAACGACCTCGTGTCCTTCCTTGCCGCCGACACCGAGGCCGCGGTGCTCTCGGTGGACGACTTTGAGCTGGCGTTCCTGCTCCTCATCAAGGTGCTCAAGTGCCCTCCGCCGTCGTTGAAGCTGAAGTACTTCAGCGAGGACATGCGCTACTTGCTGCTCATGAAGCTCTTGGTCAGCTTCACGTGGAAGCACTTGGCGCCCAAGAGCCCCGTCGCGCGCCCGGCGGTGGACACCAGCCCCAGAAAGGAGCCCAACTGCACGCCATTGCACCTGGGCGGCCTGACCACGCCCAAGTACCCCGTCACGCCGGTGCTGCAGTCCATCAGCCCGAAAAATGCCGAGTACGTGCCGACGTTGGCGTACGTGCCGCCCGACTACATGAAGACGCTCCCGCTGCCCAACCTCCTGCCGGGCGAGCAGCGCAACGAGTACTTTGTGGGGCCCACCAAGCGTGGCTTTGAGGACGGGCCCCGGGAGCACAAGCGAGCCAAGAGCGTCGAGACCAAGGCATACTTTTTCATCCAGTAAACCAAAAAAACTTGAAAAGACCGCAAAAGAAAAAAAAAAGACATTTATAGACCGCCGGGCCCGCCCGCAACTTGCATACACAATACAATGCCAGATCCCAGCCAGCACTCCCCCTCTCCCGCCTGTTTCGGCCCCGCCGGATCTGCCCCCCGGGCCGTATCTGCAAAGGCGGAGTGAACGCGGATCGGTTCCGAGATCTGGTGGTTACGCCGTGCCACGTATCTACATTCAGCTGCGGCGTCCCAGTTAGGCAACCTAATTGACGCTAGTTTGCAGCCTTGAGCGTGCCGCCGCCAGCGGTTGCGGCCGGCCGCCACGGCCTGGATTCCCCTGGTCGATTTTTTTTTTTTGGTCCGGGGCGGTCCAATTCCGGCTCTGGCCGTGGTCCATCTGCCTGCGCACAAGTGCGGCGATGGCGATTTGCAAAAACCAATGAAACGGCCACTGCAGACAGGACGCCCCAGCAAGGCCGCCAGGCCGGCGAACGAGTACCGCGGCGTGACGTCGGCGGCGTACCGGCAGATCGAGACCGTCAGCGACTGGTCCGGGTTCAAGGAAAAGTACATTGACCGGCGCCAGCCCGTCAAGCTCCGAGGCCCGTTGCCGGTGGACCTCGAGCGGTTCCGCTTGGAGAACATCGAGCACACGTTGGCGTACGACGAGCCGTTGCAGGTGGAGCGCAAGCACGGCCACGGGTTTGGGCTGGGCCGGGCGCGAGAGAAGATGCCGTTTGGCGAGATTGTTGCAAAGATCCAGAGCGGCGACGACTCGTACTATCTCACCACGCAGTACGACGAGGACGAGCTGGACGCGGCGCTGGGCGACGACGAGAGTGACGAGCTGGAGGACGGCGCCTTTGGCGGAGAGGAAGAGTTTGGTCAAGAGGAAGACGACGGCGCGGAAGAGTCTGTAGAAGCGGCTGCCCAAGAGTCTGCCAAACCGTCTGGCGGGGAACCCGCCCAAGAAGCTGGCGAAGACTTAGCCGGGGAATCCGCCGAGGACTCTGCAGAGGAGTCCGCCGACGACACGCCGCTAGGGGCCGCCGGCACCGACTCGGACGACTCGTTCGACTTTGCCGATCTCCACGACGACTACGACGACGCCGAGGCCCCGGCCGGCGCCCACAGCAGCCGCGTCAAGACGCTCTTCCAGCCGCCGCTCACCAACTTGGCCGGCGCCGCCACGCTCCCCGTCGCCCCGCAGCCGTTCGACCAGTTGGTCACCCAGCAAATCAACCTCTGGATGGGGACGTGCACGCGGGCGCCGGCCACGCCCGACCTCCTCCAGCCGACCCGCGCCGGCTTGGGCCGCTACGTGCCCGCCGGCAACTCGTCGGGGCTCCACCACGACCACGCGGACAACCTCTACGTGCTCGTGTCGGGCCGAAAGCGCTTCACGTTGTACCTGCCGGAGTGCGCCCCACAGCTCCACACCGTGGGGAACGTGAGCCGCGTGTACCCGAACGGGCTCGTGGACTACTGCGTGGACGGCAGCGCCCAGCTGTGGCGGCCCATGCGCGAGGACGGCGCCATTGTGGCGGAGTGGGCGCGGTGGGCGCTCGAGTCCGGCAGCACGGCGGAGGCGCCCGCGCGGCTCGAGCAGATGGTGGCGGGCGAGCCGCGCCACCGCGGGCCCGCCGCGCCCGACGCGGACCCGCCGAGTTTTTCGCGGGTGCCGCCGGTGCTTGCGCACTTGGACGAAGTGCCCGACCCAAAAGCGGCGGCCAAATTACGTGCGTTTGCGGAGGCGCATTACCCGGGGTTCCTGTCTCTTGCCAAACTCGAGGTCTGGCTTGAGCCCGGGGACATGTTGTACATTCCCACGGGCTGGTTCCATGAAGTCACCTCGTATGCAACCGCCGACGACGCGGCGCACATTGCGCTCAACTGGTGGTTTGTGCCGCCCACCGAGCACGGCGCCGCCGCGTACGCCGACGACTACTGGCGCAGCGACTTCTCTGAAACACTCGCGGCGGTCGAGAGCGCCAGGCCACTGCGGTGATGAAACCTTCCATGCATTTTAGCGCTGCTGCAATTAGCACTCCCACAGAGAGGAGGATCTGGACCAGATTCCCAAAGGGGCTAACCCCGATTTCGACGCGCAGCCGTGCTGCGCCCGCGACGACATTTGGGGCGCTGTATGCCCGAACTCTGCGTGATTGTGCATCGCGAGGCAGAAATACGCCTGCGGCGCAATGTGATAACTCAATCCCGCGGGACACCGTCCCAATCAGCGTGTCACGTGATGCGCCGCGACGCACGTGAGAGTGCGGCAATACCTGTCACAGCAGTCACGTTCCACGACATCCGCCGCAGACAGGACACCATCCCCGTCACTTGGCCATTTTCGCTTGGCCAAACGGGAAACGGCATCCACGGCCACAGCGGAGCAGACGGGCGGCAGCCGTCTTCGCCTCCGGGGGCTCCGCAGAGAAAAAAAGTCGCCCAGGTCGTGCATTGTGCATTATCTCCAGACAAGACGAGCTGTACCCCAACCCGCGCTCTTTACGAAAGGGCGCCCCTATTGTCACGTGGTGCTTTAATTAGATCTCGACTCTCAATTAGGGCCAAGCAAACTTAGAATCCCCAACACAAAAGTCTAACCAGGAAGGGTTGCAACCCTAAGACCCCCAGGCAGCAGACTGGGATTTTGGCGTAATTTGCGTGGCCAAGCGGGCGCCCTGCACAAGTGGCGGTGGCTTGCAACTTTCGCCGGCGCCGGAAAAATGTCTCTAGTAGCCCGTGGCCGCCTATCGCGGGTGCCAGGAGGCCTGGGTAAGAAGCCCTTATCAAGCAAGCGCGAAGCCACCACCAATGGCAGCGGCGCTGTGTGCAGGCACGGTGCGAAGAGGACAGGCTTCTTTTGCATCTGTAATGAAAAAAAAAGCAGCCTTATCTATTACAGAAACTCGACTCTCAAATCGACCTTTGTATTACCACCAAGGTCTTTGAGTATCGGCCACATATCCTGATACCTCTTGATTCAGTTCACGGGGTTTCATTCCATCCCTCGCAGCGCTACATCCAGATTGTTTGGAAGAAGAAACTTTCAGGAGATCTTTTCATTCGTTCCCGTATGTTTTGATTCATGATACGATTTCGCCCTACGGCGGTTTCTTCGGCGGGCGTCCTAGCAGGCGCCTTGCTCCCGCCGCCGTGGCGTCCTGGTTCACATATTAATCTTCTAGCACCCTCCCCGCCATTAAGCGCCATCGACCCCGGTCGATTTTGATTCCACGAGCCCGATCACGATCCCCACCCCGATCTGATCCATCTGAGAGCATTTCGATATCGCTGCTCAGCCCTGACACACGCCCTCTGCCCTTCTATGTACCCTTGCTGAAGCCCATCTAGACGAATCCACCCACAAGTACCATGGCATTGGCTGAAAGAAGACCCCTTGGTGTCCCCGTCGCTTCAACGCACGCGTCGCCCGCGTTCAACGCCGCAGCGTTGTCCACGCCCGACGCCAGTATGAAGCCGACCATCTCCGATTTAAAGGGCCCCTACACCAAGACCGAGTCGCCGCTGGCGCCGGAGAACACCACGCCGCTGTCGCCCGACAAGAGCGTGAGCCCCACCGAACTATCGCCCACGCTGAGAAGCATCTCGCCCGACTCCTTGATGAACTCGGGCTTGGAGTCGCTCAAGAAGCACCCGTCCTCGGTGAGCAGCCGGGACCTGACGCCGCCGGTGGGCAGCAACTTGGGCAGCAGTGTGTATGCGAAAAGCTTCGCAGCTCTTGCAGGCAAGAAACTCAAGCCCACGGCGCGAGTGCCCATTGCCACGGGCATCTCGACCACGATCCCGGTGACGGGCGAAAAGCCCAAGCCCGAGCAGCCGGGCGACGCGTCGTTGGAGGACGACGTGTTGTACGCCATCTTCCTCATCTTGTACGAGAAAGACCCCGAGGGCGCCGGCATGACCGTCAAGCAGATTTGCGACACGCTCGTGGAGAGGCACCCGGAGATGGCGCAGTTGTCGTCCAAAACGTCCAACTTGGTGAGCGCCAAGTTGAACGCCTACGTCAAGCGCGTGGAGAAGGGCGACCTGAACCTCAAGTACGCCTTGTCGCGCGAGTGGGCCGACGCGTCGCCCAAGCGCATGGTGTACGTGTACCGCGGGCTCTTGGCCAAGGACTTCCACGTGCACGTGAAGCAGGCCATGGAGCTGCAGAAGCTGCAGCTGGACCTGATGAAGTTCGCCTCCGGCCCGGCGCCTTCGTTGGCGGCGGACTCGCTCGAGGCCGCCAAGCAGCTGGCGCTCCTGAAGCCGCGCCGGCAGACCATGTTCGACTTGGGCGTCGCCAGACCGACGTTTTCCGAGCACGCGGACCAGAGCAACTTGTTCGTGCCGTACTCGCTGGCGCCCGTGGCGGCCAACTTGAAGCACGACGCGGAGAAGGACGTCGGCGCCCGCAAGTTCGCCAACGACTCGGACTTCGACTTTGACGACTTGGAGGTGTTCAACGACACCGACGACGACGGCGACTTTGTCGACAGCACGCCCAAGAACGGCAAGCGGTCCAAGTCCATGTCGTGCTTGTCCATGTCGAAAAAGCCCAAGTTCGTCACCGCCGCCGCCGCCGCGCCGCGGGCGCCCAAGACCCCGTGCTCGCACAGCCCGAACGCCGCCGCCGCCGCCGCCGCGCTCCACGCCGCGGCGCTCAAGGCCATTGCCGCGCCGACGAAGGACTTGGTCAAGTTGCTGCCCAAGTCCAAGTGCAACTGGGCCCACGTGGTCCGCTCCGGGTTCTTGACCCAGGACATCTGTGCGCCGGAGGACACCAGCTTGAGCGACTTGGAGCGCCTCTTCAGCTAGATAACGAGACTAATGTACATTACCACGAGAGAGTGTAGACCGGGCGATAACGGAAGAACCACGCCAACGAATTGAAGCGATATGGAGGCAACTCAATCGACGGCATTTCGCTAGTGACTGAAATCCACACAATGACCGACTGCTCTGGGGGCAATGTCGACGACAACTCCCGAAGCCTGGTTGATTTGGAGCCGCAACTACGATTCGAGATAAAGACGTGTGAAATTGCAAAATGTGCTAGGTCAAGACGTCAAGAAGAAGAATAATTTTGAACACCTGAAGAAAGAAGCATAGGAATGGGCGACATCGTTAGCAGTGCCGATAAAGCTGATATGAGTATCAACGGAAATAACAATAGAAGCATCAGTTGCTGTTAGTCACAGTCTAACTGTCGAGATTACCAAAACGGCCAACATTAGCATCACCTTGAGTTAGTTGTCAAAATGTGCAAACTTCTACGCACACGCATCGGAGGTGTAACCAACAAAACACTTAAATGACCACATTAAGGTTTTTACTATGTACTTCAACCAACATTGGCTGATGGTCGCTGGCAGCCGCCCGCAATATAGGCTCAACGGGCCGAAGCACTCCACAGAAATACGCTGGCCGGGCCTACGACATGTAGTACTTTGGCCCGTCGCCGCCCTCGGGCACCGCCCAGTCAATGTCCTGCGCCGGCACCTTGATGTCACAGGTCTTGCAGTGGATGCAGTTCTGGCTGTTGATGTTGAAGCGCACGCCCAACGGTTCGGTGTCGTCGTCCACGTACTCGTAGACGCCCGCCGGGCAGAAGCGCTGCTCCACGCCCTTGTACGTGGGCCACGAGCGCTCCGCGTGCTTGCGGTGGTCCTGGCCCGGAATGCGCAAGTGGCACGGCTCGTCCTCCTGGTGGTAGGTGCCCGTGCGCGACACCGACGTGAGAATGTCAAACGTCAACTTGCCGTCCGGCTTCGGGTACGCGATGGGCGCGTACGCGGCCGCGGGCGCGGTGCACTCGGCGTCGCTGTGGCGGTGCGGCAACGTCCAGGGCTCGGCGCCGCGGGACACCATGGTGGTGAGCGCCGCGTGCGCCATGCCGCCCACGAAGCCGAGCGGGCCGGGCAACGCGTTGAACGCCGGGCGGATGTTGCGCACCTCGTGGAGCTCGGCGTAGGCCCAGCTCTGCTTGAAGCGCGCCTCGTACTCGGGCAAGTCGAGCGCCGCGGCCCGCATGTCGGTATCCTCGTCCACCGCGGCAACGCCGCGGAGGCGGTCGAAGATGGCCTCGGCCGCCACCATGCCCAGCTTCATCGCCGTGTGCGTGCCCTTGATCTTGGGCACGTTCATGAAGCCCGCGGCGCACCCGACCAAGAGCCCGCCGGGGAAGTGGAGTTTGGGGATCGACTGGAAGCCGCCCTCGTTCAACGCCCGCGCCGCGTACAGAACGCACTCGCCGCCGGCGAGCACGTTGGCGTAGTACGGGTGGAGCTTCATGCGCTGGAACTCCTGGTACGGCGACACGTACGGGTTGGCGTAGTCGAGCCCGACAACCAACCCCACCGCCACCAACCCGTCGCCAAAGTGGTACATGAACCCGCCGCCGTACACGTCCAGCGAGAGCGGGTACCCGAGCGTGTGCCCGACAAAGCCCTTCTCGAAGTTCGCCTCGGGCACCAGCCACACCTCCTTGATGCCCAACCCGTACGTCTGCGGGTCCAGCGCGGCCCGCAAGTCGTACCGCGCAATCGCCTGCTTGGTCAACGAGCCGTGGCAGCCCTCGGCCAACACCGTCACGCGCGCGTGGAACTCCATGCCGCGCTCGAACGACGCCTTGGGCGTGCCGTCGCGCGCAACGCCCACGTCCCGGGTGGCCACGCCCATCACGGCGCCGTCGCCGTTGTAGAGAAGCTCGCTCACCGAGATCCCGGGGTACGTCTCCACGCCGAGCTCGCCCGCCTGCTCGGCCAAGTACAGCACCGTCTGGTTGAGCGACACAATGTAGTTGCGGCCCTCGTTCTTCATCTGCGGCGGCTCGGGCAACCCGAACGCGTACTGCTCCGTCAAGTACTTGACCTCGTCGTGCGTCGCCAACGTGACAATGTCCGCGGGGAGCGGGATCCCGCCGCCGGCCGCGTCGTAGTGCTCCAGCTCGGGGAAGAGCTCTCGGAGCGCCCGCGGCTCGAGCACCGCGCCGCTGACAATGTGCGACCCGAAGTCGGCGGCCTTCTCCAAGACAACCACGCGCAACTCGCCCGTGCCCTCCTCGTTGTCCAACTGCTTCAACTTGATGGCCGCAGCGAGCCCCGCGGGGCCGCCGCCCACGATGCAAACGTCCACGTTGTCCGCCGCACGCTCCTCGGACAACACGGCCTGGTCTTCCTCGCTCATCTTGGCGAACGGCACCTCGCCACGCGCCGCCGCGGCGGGCGAGAAAAAGCGGGCGGGGGACCGGGCCGCCGCGCCTCTTATATAGGGTAGCAGCGCCCCTGCGGTTGCCCCGAGACGGCCAGCTCGGAGAATCCGGCCACACCCTCTGGCCAATGTGTGTGTGCGCAAAAGCATCTCTGGCTGGTGTGTGGAAACTCTATGTTGCGGCTGCGGTGGCTTCTGAAATCTCAGTGGACTTCAGTCTTCCGTGGATGTTGGCGGTGTTTCTGAAAGTCGGATCAGCGTCTGAGCCGTGTTGCGATGTAGGTTTTCACGGTGTTCGGACTTGCCCAATAAGATATCTGGAGAGCGCCAAACTTGCACGAGACTGTCTGTTTCGAAAAACTCGGCCGGATCTGAAGCGGCGGTGGGGCGTGGTGTGCTGGAAAGTTGCACTGGCTGAAAAATCGGTGGCCAATGAAATGCGCGATGTTGATAATGTAGCTGAGTCACATTAGTGCGATGGAGTCAGCTGACTGGGAAGCCCACAATGGGGGCCCCAACCTCGTCTCCCGCTCTTTCGCTTCCCGCCATTTCGCCTCTACTTACTATTCATCCCTTTCTCTAGTTTTTGTTGATGATGCAATTACCTAAGAAACCCAGATGGTCAAGCACCGCCGGGCACTGTTCTGCTCGGCAAGCTCCTCCACCATGTCGATGGCCAACTGCCAGTCGTCGTTCGAGCACAACACCACAGAATCTCCTTCTTCATCCTTGTACTTGAGCTTGTTGATGATCACATCCTCTGTGATCCCGGGGCTCGAGGAAACAAAAGAGGCGATTTTCTGCTGCAACTCGACAAAGGAATGGCTCGTCAGCACTTGTAGCGGCTCCTCAATGGCGGTGTTGTGGTAGATGAGCTTGATGTGCATGGCGCCGTAGGGCGCGTTCTCGGAGCCTTGCAGCGCTCTCGTTCCTTGGCCACTGCTGCCATTTCTGCCCATTTTCATCATGCTGAACGTAGACGACGATGACACGTGCCGTCCGTCGTACTCTTGCGAGCGGTGGTTTTCCTGGTGTGTTGGAAGCGTGCCGCTCATCTGGAATTGGTGACCCGAATCGTACGAGTTGTTGGTTCCAAGCGACCCACGCGAGTCGCGGAGTTTGCGCTGCAACTGGTTGTTCATCTCATTGGTTTTCAAGTGTCTGAGGCAGTTCTCCCACTGGTTGCGAGGCTCCTCTGTTCTATAGCGAAGCGTGAAAGACCCGCTTTCTTTCTTCCCGGACCACGAAATAACCAATGTGTAAGCCTGCAAGTTGGCAGCGGAGATGTTGTAGATCTCAGAGATGTAGACTCTTCCCTTCAATTCAAGTGTGCTGTCATCCTTCACGCCGTTCAAGGACTCTAAAAGATTAGCGGTAGACCCGGACACACCTGGAGATTTTTTCCTGCTGGAGAGCAACTCCCTCTTCTTCTTCTCCTTCACCTTGTCAGCAGGGGCGTTTTCGATGAAGAAAAAGATGATCTTCTCGAAAAGATAGGCAATGTACTCGCGTTCACTGTCGCCGTCCTTGATGGTCACTGGACTGTGGTACAAAAGATCGCCTTGCTCCTTGAAGTTGAAGCCGCGCCAGTTCTTGACTCTTTCGACAAGGTTTTGGAGGAAACCCACATTTTCGGATCTTCTCTGGGCCTCATTGACCTGGTTTGCCACTTCTTTCATGGCTGCGTGAGCCACCAAAAGCTCGTTGTAGTTGACCGAGTCGACCGAGTCGTTGTGGTTTTTGATGAGTTCCTTCAACAAAAGCGGGTATTTGCAAAGCCGTTGGATCGGCTTGATGATGTACGATTGTAGCTCGAAACCGGGGTCAATGAGGGAGGACGCCTTTCTCAAGTTTGAGGCTTCTCTGTTGATGAGCTCGATGGCGCCAATCTGGCCAATCGTCCAGGGCTCGTATGCCCGGAAAGGCCCGTTGGATGCATGTATGAACACCGAGCCGATCCGCTGGTATTTTGTGGGGACGTCGATGTTGCACTCGAGGCCACATAGGAGTCTTCTGTGGAAGTCGATGATTTCACTGAGATTGGGGAACAACACATGTAGCTGTTCCGAGGAGAGAGCGTCTGCGGCCTCTAACTCGTTCTTGTACTCCATGAGGAGCTCCAAGTCCAGGATGTATTTGCGTTCCGTCTGCGTCAACTCGCGGAAGACTTTCGAGCCCTCGTCGGTGATTTTGAGGTCGGCAATCTGGGACAGGATGTCCTCGTCCAAGGCGGTGACCGGCCGCAGATCTAGCAAGCGGTTCACCACCTTGATGATGCGCAAGAGGTCCTCTGTCTTGTCGGAAAACACGTTGGAGATGGTGAACATGGAGTCGTCGTCCACGTTGAGCTTTGTCTTCATGGCCACGACAAAGTCGTAGACCGCCTTCTTGCACATTCTGAGGTCGTCGCCGGTCTGCGGGTCAATGGCGAGCTCGGGGTGCACGGCGTTGAAGATGAGGCAGAGCGGCACGCCGCGCTGGAACAACTTCCAGAGCAGGGTGGTGGGGTCCAGCTGCAAGCTGGCGGGTAGCACGCCTGCGGTGAATGTGAAGACGTTGTTGGTGAGCGCGGTGTTGGCGGTGGCCAGCGACGCGGAGTTGTCCAGATAGATGGAGAAGCCGCTGGAGCCCACCGAGTAGCGGAACGCCGTGGGCGAGCCGTCGGCCTTCTGGAGCTGCTGCGACAACGCGAGCGCCTGCTGCTCGGCGCAGCGCTCGGCGGCGGCGTGCGCCTGCGCGATGTACGGCGCCATGCCGTCGAGCACGGCGAGCCGGTGCAACATGACCTTGCACTTGTGGAACATGTGGTCCTCGGCCAGGGAGACCTTGTTCATGGACATGTTGGGCGCTAGGATCGGGCCCGATGCGACGCGGTGGATGGACGTGGATGCGGAGCTGAGCGAGGGCGTCGAGGCCGAGGAAAACGAGCGGAAGGGGGGGTTGGGGAAGTTCTCCATGGCGGTGTTTGACGCTGTGTTGTCAGAGGGCGGGTGCGGGTACGGGGAGGGAGCGAGTGGAGAGGCGGGGCGGGAACAGCGGAGGGCGGGGGTGCACGGGGCCGGGTGGCGGGGTTTGAGGACTGGCGGATGGGAGGAAAACGGGAGGCAGGAGAAAACGGGTTGATGGTTGCACTAAGAAAATGCGGCGAACGCTAGCACGGCCGCTGCTTGTGTGCCGTACGCGGACGTAGAGAAGACGAGTGAGCGACAACGGTCGCACTGCTGCATGTGGAATTACCAGGAGGACGGGGATTTAAAATAGCCAGAGATACGAGCGGCGCGGCGCCGCCTCTCTGTTTCGACACCGCTCCGGCGCTTTTCGGGCCCGTCGTCAAGGCATCCGCAACAATGGCTTGCACATGGCCACGGTATGTTGGTCTCACATGTGCTTGACGGCGGCTGGCAAAGCGTCTCGTCCGACAGATGCAGTCTCCGGGAACCCGCCGCTTCGCTGTGCCGGGCGCCAACCCTATCGGCGGTTGGCGTTGCGGGCGCCCCGCCGGGCCCTGTGGGCGGGGGCCGTAGTCAGCGCCGCCTTCTGCTGTCTGTTGCGCTTATCGGCGCCAGATAGACTTCCCAACCTTATCACGTCTAGGCTACAACTCTAACACGTCTGCGCCGACGCGTGCGCAGTCTGGGGCCACTCTTCTTCCGGACTTGTTTAGCCTTCGCCCTGCCTCTAGCTTAATCGCCCCGTGATGTTTGGCTTTGCGCAGGGCTGGCACATTGTGTGTGGTTGGGGCAGCGCTCTTTTGGCGTGCCGGCTCGAGTCTTGGCTCGGCCTGAGGCTGCCCAGCCACTTGATCCTCGGTCCCTCGTGCCAGGCCCCAACGTCAGCTGGAGGCCAAAGACACTCTCAGCGCAATTATCTGAGGCTCCGGTTTCGGTCGAGGCCGGTTTGTTTGTGTGCTCGGTCGTTTGATTGCATTGTTGCTGTCGGCTTTTGGTTTGGCAGTACTCTATTGCTACCTCGGCCAGGGCCAGATCGATTGCGTTCCGGTGAGATCGGCCTCCTGGCTCGGGAATTCTATAATCTGTTGTGGCTCCGCGAGCCTCCCCAGCATTGCCTTTAGCTTCTCGGGCGTGCTTCTGAATCAGCTCAAGCTTCCGGAAGGTGTCTGATCTCGGAGCTTATTTTTTCGCCCCGCCCGGCTGCATTCTCTCGCTGGCTCCGCCGCATGCTCTCACCGCCGCTGGTCGTCTTTGGCCCCGTCCTTTTTGGCGTACCCCATGCCCCGGCTTTTGTCGTCCAGGTACACGAACATGTTGGAGTTGGGGAACCACGCCACACACAGCGACCCGCCGGGCCCGGCGGCCGTGTCGGGGATCTCGTGCACCTCCTTCATCGTGCCGTACTCGTACACCTTCGAGTTGCACCCGGCTGCAAAAGCCACACACACGTAGTCGCCGTCCTTGCTGGCGGCGAGCGCGGCGACCTCCTGGTCCACGGCCGAGAGCACGCCGCAGTTGGTCATGTCGGCGGTGCGGAAGAACGACACCACGCCGTCGCTGGCGCCCACGGCGAGGTACGAGCCCCGCGGGTCCACCAACAAGCAGCGCACCAGCCGGAACCCCGTGAGCGTGTGTCGGAGCACCACCGCGGCGCCGTCGTGGCGCAACACCAACACCGAGCCGCCGGCGAGCCCCGCGAGGAGCCACCGGCTGCCCCGGTTGGTCCACTTCAAGTCGTTGACCTCGTCGCGGGTGGCGTACTCCGCCTGTAGCGTGTAGTTGGCCAGCGTGTCGTAGACGAGGATGGCGCCCGCGTGGGTGGCCACGGCCATGGCCGAGCCGTCGGGCGAGAACAGCACCAACTTGCACTTGGAGCCCACCGCGATGTCGCGCTCGAGCGCGCCGGTGGCCTTCCACAACTTGACCAGCGTGTCGCCGCCGACGGAGGCGAACGTGGCGTCCGCGCTGGGGAGCCACGCCACGCACGTGGTGGCGCCGGCGTGCGCGTTGTCGATGATGACCGGGTCGGAGAGCGAGTGCTGCAGCGCTCTCCACACGCGGATGGTGCGGTCGAGCCGCGTGTTGACCACGCGGGTGCCGGTGTTGTTGACGGAGAGGTGCACGATCTCCGACTGCAGCTGCTTGCCGTTGCGGTCGGCGTCCTTGGCGGGCACGTGGCGCAAAGAGGAGAAGAAGGACATGGTGCGGGTTGAGGTGGAGGTGGATGCGAATGTGGAACGCAAAAAATGTGCAATTGTCATCGGCTTTGGGAAGTTAGGGGGAATCGCCAACCGGCTTTGTGAGAGGAGAGACTTGGTCTGTGATGGTGGAGGGAGGTATTAATGAACTGTGGAGACTGTGGAGAATTTTGGTGGGTACCGGTCAATGTATGAGATGGCTAGAAGACGATACATACCAAAGGCGTGCTCCCAGAGGAGGTGAGAGATACAGTAAGGGAAGTCACGCCCACGGCAATCTTTTGGTCTGTAAATCGAAACTGCACTCAAGTTGCAACTGTGTGAGCAGCCAGGTCGGTCCACCATTCTTCAGGGCTCCCGTAGACGTTTCGCTGGAAGCGTGGACCAATTGACCAGGAGTCTATGACCAGGTCCCAATGAGTAGATGACTAGATTACCAAATGAGCAGATGACTAGATTACCAAATGAGTAGATGACTAGATCACCAAATGAGTAGATGACTAGATGACTAGATGACTAGATGGCTAGATGACTAGATGACTAGATGACTAGATGACTAGATGACTAGATGACTAGATGACTAGATGACTAGATGACCAAGTATCCAAGTGACCAGATGACTAGATGAATAGATGGCCAAGTGACTAAGTGAATCAGTGACCAGATAGCTACCTGGCCAAGTGTCTCGGTGACTAGCACAACCAGACTAATCGAGGCAACCTCTCGAGTCATAACCGGTCACGATAATGACAGGTTGTGATCCGTGTGGATCGCTGTACATCAGGCAGTTGGAAGATGCCAAATTTGCAAGCACCGCTGAATCCTCCGGCGTGTTCGTGGAAATGCTGCCAAGGGAAGCATGCTGATTTCCGATGCCCGGCTGCTTCGAAGGGCAGCAGCTACAAGCCCCTCAGGTCACACCAGTAGCAATGTGGCCTTGCGCTGTGATCACCCGGTGACGACCTTTCCGGCGTCCAGCGGACATCTGTAAAAACCAGCCAAAAGACTAAATCCCAGATTGAATCTGAGTGGCTCCTTTGTTAAACAGGACGCAACAAGCCCGGTGTCTAGGGTGCGTGCCTCCGGCCGAATCAGGCCGGGTCTGAGCCGGCGCAAGGAGTGGCACCCTATTCAAACGACGGGGCAGACCGACAGGCTGGGTTTCTTAACTGTATCCAGTGACACCAAGCCAGGGACGGGCTGCGGCTGAAAAGACTAAGACAAATAAGAATAGAAACAAGGCCCACGGAAAAGCAAAGCAAAGGCACCAAACACAAAACAGGCAGAGCACAAAGGACACGCCAGCAAAAGACTAATACCAAAAACAAGGACAAAGGCAAAACGCCGCCTGGCCAAGAGCGCTTCCTCAAAAGCACCGGTTCCCGCGCCTCCGCGCGCCAACTACCACGTCATGTCTGGGCCCCGGTTGATTTCGTTCGACGCCTTCGCGAAAACCGTCGAGGACGCGCGCGTCAAGACCGCCTCGGGCGGCTTGATCTCCCTCGTGTGCGTGCTCATCGTGATGGTGCTCATCCGCAACGAGTACTACGACTACACCAGCGTGGTGATGCGGCCCGAGCTCGTCGTCAACCGCGACGTCAACAAGCAGCTCGACATCAACTTGGACGTGTCGTTCCCCGACGTGGCCTGCGGCGTGCTCAGCATGGACCTCTTGGACCTCACCGGCGACATGCACCTCGACGTGATCAAGCTGGGTTTCGACATCTTCCGCATCTTGCCGCTGGGCGCCGAGCAGAAGGACGACTTGCCGCTCATCTCGGGCGGCCGCGGCGTCGACGACGTGTGCGCGGGCTTGACCGCCGACGAGGCCCGCGAGGGCAAGCCGTGCGGCTCGTGCTACGGCGCCTTGGACCAGGAGAACAACAAGCACTGCTGCAACACCTGCGAGGCGGTGCGCGTGGCGTACGCGCACAAGCAGTGGGGCTTCTTCGACGGCTCCAACATCGCGCAGTGCGAGCAGGAGGGCTACGTGCAGAAGATGGTGGAGCGCGTCGCCGCGGGCGAGGGCTGCCGCATCAAGGGCCTGGCCAAGATCAACCGCATCTCGGGCTCGTTGCGCTTTGCCCCGGGCCCGCAGTTTGTCATCCGCGGCAGGTTCTCCCACGACTTGTCCTTGTGGAACAAGTACCCGGACAAGTTCTCCGTCAACCACAAGATCCACCACTTCTCCTTTGGCGAGGACCCCGGGTCGTCGTTGGCGCTCGCCGCGCCGCAGGACGACGACCAGGCGCCCGCCATCCGCCCGTTGGACGGCTACACCTTCACCATCGACAAGAAGAACCACTTGGCGCTGTACTACCTCCTGGTGGTGGCCACGCGCATGGAGTTCTTGTTGGGCCAGAAGACGCCCGTGGAAACCAACCAGTTCTCCGTCATCACGCACGACCGGCCCATCGTGGGCGGCCGCGACGAGGACCACCAGAACACCTTGCACGCGCACGGCGGCGTGCCCGGCGTGATGTTCCAGTTCGACATCTCGCCCATGAAAATCATCAACAAGGAGCAGTACGCCAAGACGTGGTCCGGCTTCGTGTTGGGCGTGGTCAGCTCCATCGCCGGCGTGTTGACCGTGGGCGCCGTCTTGGACCGCTCCGTGTGGGCCGCCGAGCAGGCGTTGCGGGGCAAAAAGGACTTGTAATCGTGACTTTCTTATCTATGTACATGTCTAGACCTCACTGATCAAGTGGGCAATGTTGCTGTAGTATTCCGGCGCGAGCGCGGCGGCGAGCTCCTCCTTGCTCAACCACTTGTGGGCAACGCCCGCAGCGGGCCGGAACTCTCCGGACAAGATGTGCAGCTTGATGTAAAATGCTTTGGCGTCGCCCGTCGTGGTCACGTGACATGGCTTCGGCGACACGTTGAAGTAGTTGATGTTCTCTCCCCCGAGACGGTAGAGCCCCGCCTCGGCCGCGCTATGTAGCGGCTGCCCGGCGTGGTCGAACGTGGGGAAGCTCCACGTGGCGCCCTTGTCCTGGCTCACCACCAAGTACAACGTTCTGGCCAACTTTCTCTCCAACGACGTCTCGTCCTGGCACCGGTCCGCGTCCGTGACCCGCAGGTTGGGCACAATCTTTCTCGACAAGCTGTCCGTGGCGCTGGCCTCGTCGGACTCGCTGTACGTCTTGGGCAACTTGAGCTCCTGCTTGAACCGGCGGTCTCTCTGGTGTCTGATCTCCGGTCTGCCGCCCTCGAACTCGAGGTTCGGGTTGTTGAACACGGGGTTCTTGTTGATCTCGCGGAACCGCTGCTCGGCCAAGGTGCCGGGCCGGTAGTAGAACCACTTGGGGAACGTCCACATCAACCGCTTCCATAGTTCCTTCTGGTACTTGTAGTACTGCGCCTGGAAAGCGGGCAAGTCCGCGGTGATCACGGGCGTTCTCAGCAACAAGAGCGTGGACTGGATGCGCGTGCCGGCGGCGGCGCCCGAGTTCCAACGCACGAAACTCTTGACCAACATGCGTGTACTGTGGGTATGAGATGGTGAAATTTTTCGTGAGAACGGCCCGCGTAAGCTGGGGTCCGCGCCTCAGTAAGCGTCAGCACGGCCCGCGGGCGTGCGCGCACCGGCCGGGGTATATAAAGGGCCCCGTTCGCCCCGCGCAACAACCAGCCCACAATTCCCGCTGACCCCACGGATACTCACCACTCCTTGGCCCCCCCGCGTCCTCCATCCCACAAGTCATAGACCAACAGTCCCTCCATACCAACCCAACACCGCCGGTGCTTTTTGAGGTTGTATAGTATCGTATTGTAATTGGCTACCCGACTTCGTCACCCCGAGCAGTTTGACTTCACGTAGCGGAAGTACAGAGACTGCCTGTTGTAATTTAAACCTAATTGCTATTTTATTAATTCTGCACGAGGAAAGAAAAAGATGTCTGTTGAAGAGTTTGACGCCGTCTTGAAAGAGTTGCCCACACTCAAGGCCCCCGGTGTGTCCGGAACCCGGATCAAGAAATTGACCGATATTGCCGTGAAAAACGTGGCCGAAGAGTCCCAGCTAATCACCACGCTATACTCGAGCTGCAAGGCCACGCCTTCGTCCCACAAGTTGGGCGCCCTCTACGTCGTTGACTCCATTGTAAGAATTTATATGGACGAGGCCAAAAAGAGAGGCGAGGAGGTTGGCCCGCAAGCACCAGAGGGCACTTTTGCAGCTGGCGTGTTCCGCATCAGCGAGTTGGTGGAGTCGCTCATTGACGACGCCGTGGAGTTGCTGATCATCCCGGCCACCAACATAAAAATCGGTAAATTGGTGGACATCTGGGACCGTGCGCAGACCTTCAGCCCAGAAACCATTGAGAAGATCCGGGCCAAGCACTTCCGGTCGCACACCCCGCCGGGATCTCCCCCCAATAAAAAAGCCGACCTCCCGCCAATCCCGCCGCCCTCTGTGGCTGGAACCGACGCGCCCAAGGCAAACGACTCGGGAAGCATTCTCTCGGCGCTTGCGTCCTTGGCTAAGAAGACCGAAACCCCAACGCCACCACAAACGCAGTCTCCTGCGCCACAGGCGGCTGCGCCAGTAAACAACGCCACCAACATCTTGTCGCAGTTGTCTGCTTTGGCTGGAAGCGGAGCGCCGATGGAAGCTAACCCAAGTATTTCGTCGCCTCCGGTGCCGCAAGCACCCGCGGCTCAACCAGGTAACAAGGAGTTTATTTTCAACATGTTGCAGCAGATGCAAGGCAACAACGGCGCGCCGATGCAAGCGAACAATGGCCCGCAGATGTCGCCAAACATGCAGGGCATGCCCATGCAAGGAATGCCTCCGATGAACGGCATGCCCATGAACGGCATGCCACCAATGAACGGCATGAACGGTATGCCCCCACAGATGGGCATGAACGGCATGCCCCCACAAATGGGCATGAACGGAATGCCACCCATCCCGCCTCAGGGCATGCACCAAGGCTACAACAACGACAGAAGAGGCCGTGACGACATGGGCGGTTACACGCGCAGAAACCGCTCTAGATCGCCGCAGGGCCGCAGGTTCGACGACGGCGGCCACGACCAGCACCGGACGCAGAACCAGGGCTTCACGCAGCCGCCGGAACAGGAGATGAACGTGCCTGGAAACCCCAACTTCCGCCCGCGTAACGTGGGCGTCGACAACACCTTGCCGCAGGGCTCGTTCAAGGTCTTGTCCAGAACGTTGTTCATTGGCGGTGTGCCCAGAGGCATGGACGAAAGACAGCTCGCGTCGCACTTGAGACCGTACGCCGAGGTGCAGTCGGTCATCTTGAACAGCGAGCGCAAACACGCGTTTGTGAAGGTGTACTCGCGCAAGGAAGCCGAGCAGGTGATCCAGTCGTTCAACAAGGACGGCTCGTTGCCCTTGAGAACGCGCTGGGGTGTTGGCTTTGGTCCCAGAGACTGTTGCAACTACCAACACGGCATTTCCATCATCCCGATCCAGCGCTTGACCGACGCCGACAGAGCGTGGGTTGTGCTGGCGCAGTGGGGTGGAACCGGCGGCCAGCCTTTGCAGGGCGGCTTGGTGATTGACGAGCCCGACATCGAAATCGGCACCGGTATTTCTTCCAAGGCCATGTCCAAGAAAATGCCCACCAACTCGGCCAGAAACGGCCCCAAGTCGAACAGACCCGGTGAGGCCGACGAGCAGTTTGCCAAGACCAGCGTTATGGGCGGCCAGCAGGACTACATGGGTTACGCGCAAGGTGCCAACCCATTGACGGGTCTTTTCAACCAGGCACCCAACAACGGGGCTGCGCCGCAGATGCCGCCACAACAGCCTGGTTTCCCACCACAGCCCGCCTACGGCGCGCCCAACGGTAACCTCGGCGCCCAGCTCAGCAACTTCTTCCAAAACGGAGGCCAACGTTAAAAGCACCAGTGCAACACTCATTACATCAATACACCCAAGTAGCTTCGGCAGTCCGAGGCTGTTATACGTATGAATCCTAGATTGATTTGTCTGAAACTGTAGGGTTCCATTGAGCAAACTCTTAGAAATAAACCCAAAAAAAAGGCCACCCTTTTTTTGTGTTCCAGTACTGGAAAAAGGAGCTGCTCGTCAATGTATGGTACAGTATATGATTTTTGAAGCTATGTTCAAAGCTTGAGCAGCACATACGCATTTGAGTTTCAGCTGTAAATGGTTATCATGCTGGCACTGTTCGATTTAAGAGCAGATTCTCAAAAGCAGCATTTTTCGATTATTTTTACCGCTGTCAGTCGCTTCATCATCAGTGTACCACTATAAGACTCACTCCAAAGAGTTTTTTCCATCTCAGTACAATCTAATTCTTAACAATTTTTGTGTATTGGTCGGGCTTCACTTTTATAATTTCAACGTGAAAGAATTGAATACATTTGTTTTTTTTATCAATTTGGTAACTGGTTTCATTATATATGTTGGAATACTACTTCGCGAGGTCGATTTCACCCAAAACTGGAAATTGCACACTCACATTTGACGTTCTAAAAACTGTACTGCAACTAATAAGATAGTGTACTTTTGTTATCTTGCAAGAAAAATTACATCACAATTCAGCTGTGTCTCCAGTGTTAACCCGAGAACACAGCAGTGGTACCGCTCTGTTATTTTGTAGTTTTCTCGGTATATTTATTTACAACAGCGGTTCGTATGCAATAGCGGCCTAGGCCTCTGCCGGGATGGGGGGCTGGTCGATGATTTCCTTGCGCCCGCCTCCAGGAGACTTGAGCACGGTGTTGGAGATGGTCTTGGCCTTGTTGATGGGCTCGCCCTTCACCACCTTCTCCATCTCCTCCCTCGTCAACGTTTCGTACTCCAACAAACCCTCAGCAAGCCTCTTCAATTCGGTTTTCTTCTCCTTGAGAAGGTTTCTGGTTCTGTTCTCGGCTTCCACTAAGAACTGGCGCACCTCGTTGTCGGCCATGTCTCTGATCTTGGGCGACCACGACTCCCAGTCGTCGCTCAATCTGACCGGCCCAATCACGTCGCTCATGCCGTAGGAGGCCACCATGGCACGGGCCATGCCCGTGGCGTTAGCCAAGTCCGACGAGCACCCGCTGGTGACGTTTTCCGGCCCGTGAATCATCTCCTCGGCGATCTTGCCGCCCATGCACACGTCGAGCCGAGAGAAGCACTCCTTCTTGGTCATGTCCACCTTGTCCATCTCTGGCAACTGGAACGTCACGCCCAACGCGCGGCCGCGCGGCAATATCGTGGCCTTGTAGAGCGGCGTGGCTGCAGGCGAGTACATGGCCATGATGGCATGCCCCGCCTCGTGGTACGCGGTGTTGGTTCTGGCCTCTTCCGTGAGCACCATCTTCTTCTTGGCTGCGCCCATCAAGATCTTGTCCTTGGCCCACTCAAAGTGGTTCATGTCCACGGCCGAGGCAGACAACTGCGATGCATGCACGGCGGCCTGGTTCACCAAGTTCATCAACTCGGCACCAGACAAGCCCGGGGTGCCTCTGGCCAACACGGTGGGGTCGACGTTTTCGGCGGTCTCGACGTTCAACATGTGGTGCTTGAGGATGTCCACGCGGCCACGCACGTCGGGCAAGTCGACAATGACCTCCTTGTCGAAGCGGCCCGGGCGGGTCAAGGCCTTGTCGAGCGACTCGGGGAAGTTGGTGGCGCCGATGATGATGATGCCCTCGGACTGCGAGAAGCCGTCCAACTCCACCAAGAGCTGGTTCAAGGTCTGCTTGGCGTAGGCCTGGTCCTTCGGGTTGCGCTTGCCGCCGATGGCGTCCAACTCGTCGATGAAAATGATGGCGGGCGACTTCTCGCGCGCCTGGGTGAACAACTCGCGGATGCGCTTGGCGCCGACGCCGACGTAGAGCTCGTCGAACTCGGAGCCCGACATGAAGAAGAACGGCACGCCCGCCTCGCCGGCGGTGGCGCGCGCCAACAACGTCTTGCCCGTGCCGGGAGGGCCCGTCAACAACACGCCCTTGGGCAACTTGCCGCCGAGGCTGGTGAACCGCGAGGGGTCCTTCAAGAAGTCCACAATCTCCTCCAACTCCGCGCGCGCCTCGTCGCAGCCCTGCACGTCCTTGAAGCGCACCGTGGACTGCGACACGTCCACGGACTTGTCCACGGCCTCCAGGTTGCGGAAGATGGTGCCGTTCTCGACCAAGTAGTTGAACGCGTTGGACGCGCCGTACGTCACGAGCGCCACGGGGATCAACCACTTGAGCCACTTGGACAACACGGTGAAGCCGCTCTCGGACACAACCACGTGCACCGGCTCGTGGCGCGTGCCCACGCCGCCGGCAAACGCGCCCGCCCCGCCCGCGCGGGCGCCCGCGGGCGCCGCGCCGCTGGCCAAGTCGCGCGCCACCTGCTCGGCCTTGGCCTTCTTGCCCATCTTGCCCAACGCCTCGATGTAGAGCTGGGCACACTGGGGGCTGGCGGAGATGCCCGGCGTCTCATACCGCTGCACCACGATCTGCGGGTAGTTGGTGGCGAGGAGGTGCTTGTAGAACTCAGCCTGGATGTCGGCGTTGGCCATGTCGCTGTTGGCGGCTTGCTCCATGGACGAAAGCATGGAAATGGTGGACGTGGACACGCCGCGGCGGGCCGCCAACGGCACGCGCGCCGCTGGCGCGGGCGGACGGAGCCACGCCGCCGCCGGGCTGTGGCGCAGGAGTCTGGCTATGCTTTGCATTGTGGGTGAGAAATGGGTGCTGGGCAGGCGGTGGAAAGTCACGGAAGGTAGTGCGGGGCCCACCGCCACTGCGCGCGGGTTGCACGGCTGCAACGCCGGCGTCGGGGGTCGGCTAGGGGTCTAATTTGGAGGGTTTTTGCTTTTTGGTTTTGGCGTGCCTTGCGTGAGTTTTTGGGCCTGATGCCTGGTGAGGCTGCTTCGGGGCGTGGCGGTGCTTTCTCTGCTGCTCGTCACGGTGGTGCGTACACCTAGCACTGTGGCTTGGTTTTTGGCCACACGTTTTGGGTGAGATTTTGCGCTGGCGCCGGTTTTCCGGATTAGCCGCCGGCTAGGCGCTTGCTTCGTATTTGCCTATGCTATCCTGCTGATGGTGCGTTCTGCTCGCTGCATGTGGTGTTTCCTCTCAGATCACTGCAGTGCACTTTCACACATCACCGCAGTGCACCTCCACAGTGCATTTCACTATTCTCGCGAGAAAAACAACGTCAGGTCGGTCTACCACCACTGAAAAGCTTCACAATGACACGAAGCCACTCTGTAACACGCACCCAGGCACTTTCTTCCCTGTGTTTCTCATAACGTGCAACCTTTGTATTCTGGCCACTGGTCGCGGCTCAATTCATTGCACATATTCATTACTCGTATACCATAATCAAAATCCAACGATTCGGAGGTCGTCTTGCTCGCCGCTGGCCTCGATGGACAACCCGTGCTCGTTGGCAAGATGTAGAAGACAGATGAAACAGAAGCTTGTCGAAAGGTCCTTTTTCTCGTCCTCCCTGTACATCGACCCAACAACGTCAACGATGTCCGTAAACTTCTTCTCCTTCTCCGCGCCGCCTTCTGGCTCCGCAGACTTCTCTTTCTCATCTGGCTCTGACTTGATAGACTTCCACAAGTTGTCCTTGAGAAGTTTGACGTCGACCCGCTTGGCGACCCGCGAGAAGTTCACGTACTCTGGCCTGGCTTTTCTTCCGCCCGTGATGAGCTGGCTCCCATAGTCCTCCTTCTTCACTTCGGGGTCCGCCAGGGCTCCACCGTCTTCGCCGCCCAAAACATCATTGAAGTCGATACCTCCATAATTGTCGTTGTCGTAATCCTCCATCTCAGCCTGGTGGAAGGACGCCGCCAATCTCTCTTGCCGCTCCTCTTCCTCCCGCTCCTTGGCGTTTTCCATATACTTTCCAGCGAAGAAGTTTTCGTCAGTGTATGCTCTCGCCTCTTCCCTCTCTTCAGATGCAATGTGTGCATCTGCTTTGGGCCGGCGGGAGAACGTGAGGATCGACTTATGTGGCTTCAAAAAGAGCGTCACAAGCCTCTGAGAGTTGAACTGGATGTCATCCGGTAGTATGAAGTTGTTGGTGTGGTCATCCTCCAGTTTGCGGAGAATCTGTGCGGGGTTCTTCGCCCTCTGAAACAAGTCTTCAAGGTAGTCAGCATCGTCCTCTTCAAAAAAGTCCACAGTGATGTGCTCCTTGCGCTTTCGTTTGACGGTCTCTTGTTGGGTGTTTGGAGCAGCGCCCAAGCTGGGGGCGTCCGGTTGTAGGTTGCGGGCGGTCTTTAGGGCAGCGACTTTCCAGTGCTCGGGTCCCCTCCAGTTTGTCTTCATCTTTTCGTCAAAGTATGCCATGAGGTCGTTGTCCAAGACCGTTTCGGTAGTGCTTGGCACCATGTCGAACTGCTCGAAGTTGCCCGAGGGAAAGTCGCCCGCGGGGGTGAAAGCGTCTTCGGGACCATCTTCGGCAAGGTCAAAGTCGTAGTCCGGGAAGACTGCTTGGTCCTCCACCACGGGCGTTTTCCACTCCTCCTGCTCCTCGTTCGAAAAGCGATTGTTGACATCGCCGAGTATGGACTTTGCCTTGTTGACATCCTCCAACACCGTCTTCAACTCGTTTGCCGAGGGGCAGATGGAGAGAGTGTCGAAGTCGGGCTGGTCAAAGAGGAGATGCAGGAGTCTGGAGACGTCCACTGCGGAGTTGCTCTGTGTCTGCGGCTGCGGCGCGGTGCCGAGTTCCCTGGGTTTGGAGGATGTGGTGGCGTCGAAAACCACCCGGCCTGAGGCGTCGATGCTGAGCGTGTTGAGGAGCAAGCTCTTGGCGCCGCCCTCGTCGAAGTCCGCCAAGGCCTTTTTGAAGAGCGGGTCGATGGCCAACTCCTGGTCCAACTTCTTGATCTGGATGGACTCAAAGGGCACCAAGGTGGACTCCACGACCCTGTTGATTCTGCGCTCCTTGCGCGAACTGGTCGGGTCGGCGTCGCCCTCGGCGCCCGAGCCCTCGTCGTCGTCCGCCTGCTTCTCGAGGTCCGCCGGGCCCTTTTTCGTGGCCAAGCCGCTCAAGAGCTTGCCCGTCTCGGACGCGGCCGACTCCACTCTGCTCAGGTAGATCTTGACGCAGCCGTCCAACGTGGCGGACGCGCGCTGGAAGTTGATGTTGTCGCCGTCCTTGATGACGTTCAAGTCGTGGAAGTAGTCGATCAAGGCAAACTGCCACGAGTTCTTGGTGGTAATCTTGTTGTCCGTGGAGAGCTTGATCCACTCCTCGAAGTTGGAGAGCACCTTGGACTTGTTCTCGTGGAACTTGACCGCGTCCTCGGCGAACGAGCCGTTCGGGTCGTCCGCGTTGCTGGCGACGAACATGTCGCCGCGGCTGACATGGCGCGTGGCGGACTCCTTGCGCTTCTGGCCCGACACGGCGCGGCCCGAGAGCGCCCGGCCCGAGACCACGCGGCCCTTGTTGGAGAGGTCATGTAGCACGGCCGACGACGTTCTGCTGGGCTGCAGGCTGGCGACTCTTTTTTTGGGGAGCACGGCCATTGTGTTTTGTTTTGGGCGCGCCTGTTGGTGATGTGAGATACTACTGCTCCGCGGGGCGCCCGGTGGTGCCACGTGCACGGGGAAAACCGCCGGCGCGGGGCCGCAGACCGCACCCGCCGGCGGCCCGGGCGCCTGCGGCGCATTCGACGACTTGATGGTAAATTTTCTACTTTTGTGTTTTGCCGCTTCACGGCCGCCCCGCCTACCGGCGCTTGCCCTGCGTGACGCGCTTGATCTCCTCCGCGGAAATGCGCAAGCCGTGGGGCGTCGGCTTGCCCACGCTGTGCACGCGGAGCCCCCTGTCTCTGATTTTCTGCGCCTTTCGCTTGCCCAAGCCGAGGCGGTCGCTGGCCACCGTGGCGCCGCGGCCCAGGTCCAAGTCGCGGAGCTCGCCCTTCTTGACCTTGGAGAGCACGATGCCGGCCTCGCGGGCCTCGCGCTCGTAGTCGGCCGCGCGGCGCTCGCGCGCCAGAATCATGCCCTTGCGCATGTGCATGGGCATCTTCTCCAAGCGCCTCGGGTGGCCGTTGGTGGCGGAGTTGGTGGCGGCCGCGGCGCGGATGCGCTGGTCGAGAATGCGCCGCCGGGCGTTGCCCACGGGCGCCTCGTAGTCCAACGTCTGGAGCGTCAAGTCCGCGCCGGAGTGGTCCAAGTTGTGCGCCAAGATGTGCGACTCGCTCAAGAGCCGCTGGAGCTTCAAGTCGTTCTCCAAGTTCTCCGAGTCCTCCTTGGCCGCCGCCGCCTGCTGCTTCTTCGTGAGCTTGCTCGCCTGCCGCTGCTTCTCTTCTAGCTCGTGGAGCGTGGGCGCCCGGCCCGACCGCGCCAACTTCTTGTCTGCTCGGGACGATGCCACGGGCTCGAACGACTGCGTGAGCCGCACCACCGTGGGCGGCGCCGCGGGCCGCCTGCTCTCGCGGGGCGCCTCGTTTTCGCTGTCGCTGGCGCTGTCCATGCCGCTGTCGCTGTCGCTGGCGCTGGCGCTGGCGCTGCCCGAGGCGGCCTCGCTGTTGGACTCGCTGAAGCCCTCAAAGTCGTCTTCGCTGTCGCCCTGGGCCGTCTTGTCCTCGAACCCCATCGACGCCAACGACCCGAACTGGGCCTCGAAGTTGCGGCGCTGGATCTCGAGCGCTCTCGTGTAGTCGTCGCTCATGCTGTGTCCGGATGACTGGGCGAAAGACTGGAGTGAGATGCGATGCGATGAGGCCCCGGCAGCCGGACCCGCCAAAAATGGCGAAATTCCCAAAAACAGCGGCAGTCTGCAAAACAGCGGCGCCACGCCCGCCCGCCGCTTTTTCCCGCAACATTGGGCCGCTGCACCCGCCATTTCCTGCCTCGGCCACCACCACCTCGCAGCACTTCTTCGCACCATGACTCGCTTTAGAGGCTGCATCGACATCCACTCGGGCCAGGTCAAGCAGATCGTGGGCGGCCTGCTCGTCGCCGACGACACGCGCCACTCGTCGTCCACCAAGGAAAACTTCGTCTCCACCAAGCCGTCCGCGTACTACGCCGAGCTCTACAAACAGCACGCCGTGGAAGGCTGCCATGTGATCAAGTTGGGCACCAACCCCGCCAACGACGCCGCCGCCAAACTCGCGTGCTCCGCGTGGCCGGGCCACTTGCAGGTGGGCGGCGGCATCACCGCGTCCAACGCCCTCGAGTGGTTGGACACCCACCAGGCGTCGCACGTGATTGTCACCAGCTGGCTCTTCTCCACCGACGCCGCCGGGCACACCGTGCTCGACTGGGCCAAGTTGCGCGAGATCTCCGCGTTGGTCGGCAAGCACCGCTTGATTGTGGACTTGAGCTGCAGAGAGGTGCACTCCGGCGCGGGCCACCAGTGGGTGGTTTCCATCAACAAGTGGCAAACGCTCACCGACAGCGAGCTCTCGGGCCCGTTCATCGCCGAGGTGGCGCAGTTCTGCGACGAGATCTTGGTCCACGCCGCCGACGTGGAGGGCCTCTGCAAGGGCATCGACGAGAAGTTGGTGCAGAAGTTGGGCGAATGGTGTCCGGCGGGCTTCGGAGGCAAGATCGTGTATGCTGGCGGGGCCAAGCTGGTGGACGACTTGAGCTTGGTCCATGCGTTGAGCAACGGCAAGGTGGACTTGACGTTTGGCAGTGCCCTTGACATCTTTGGTGGCAGTCTCGTGACCTTTGACGAGGTCGTCAGCTGGGCCCCAGAAGCCTAGAGAGAAGGAGAGAAATCGAAAGACACGACGAACGGCTAGACATGAGATAGAGTGGGCCTAGCTAGCTCGAAACCAAATGAAATGGAGCCAACTAAAGAGAGCCAATCATGAAGTAGAGACCTGGATGGAGTAGAGCACTGAGTGGAGACCTGGAGGGAGTAGAGAAGGGAGAGGCAAATGGGTGCAGCCAGAGCGAGACGCGCCGGCACGCAGAACCACCGTATGCTTGCATTTCTATCGTACAAATTACACCTACCATCCCGAACCGCCAAAGCTGTCGCCTCCGTAGCCGTAGCCGTTGGCAGGCGAGTCGTTGCCGCCTGCAGGCGAGCGGCCGTAGGTGGTGAAGCCGCCCGTGGCCGCGTCGTTGGCCTCCACGGTGTCCTTGTTGAGCTCGACGGCGAGGCCTGCAAGCTTCAACTGCAAGGTCTCGATTCCGCGCACAATCACCTCGTTGGGCGGCAAGTTGCCCACCGTCTCCACGTCCACGTAGAAAGTGCCCGGCTCCGCGGCGTAGTCGAAGGGCGCGTCGGGGTCGGGCGCCTCCTCCCACTCGCAGTTGGCCAGCTTGGGCCACTCCTTCTCGGCGTCCACCTCGTGCCAGTAGTCCGTGTGCTTCAACTTGTTCCACGGGTCGTACTCGAAGCCGACCGCGGCGCACGGCGACCACTTGGCGTGCTCCTTGGCGATGCCCTTCTTGGCGATGCACGTGAGCCGGAGCTCCTGGTGTTTTCTCAACTTGCACACCAACGGGCCGCGCTGCTGCGGGTCGCGGATCACCGGGTCGCCGAGCTTGGAGCCGTTGTGGAACTTGGCCAAGTCCGACGCGTACACGTTCATGGTGCTGTCGGAGTCGCACTTGGCCGTGAGCTCGAGCTTGACCGAGCAGTTGGGGCAGTACTGGTCGCACGTACAGTCGCGGGAGTAGGCCAAGTTCTCGATGCCCTCGCTGTTGAGCGGCACCAACCCCAACCGGTGGGAGAGCAACTCGTCGGCTAGCACGGACGTGTTGGCGTCGATTTCCACCAAGTCGATGGCGAGCGTGGGCACCTCGGCCAAGATGGTTCTGCGCAACGAGTTGGCGAGCGAGAGGTCCACGCCACGCAAGATGAAGTCCACGTGGTCGCGCTCCGTCTGTCTGATGGTGACCCTGGGCCCGGACTCCGCACCGTCGATATCCATGTTGATGGTGTTGAAGTTGGAAGAAATGGCGCGAAAAAGCCCCGCCGCCGCACCCGTGCACCGCCGCTCCACATCACGCTCCACCGCCCGCGCACCCTAGCCACCGACCCCCCACACATGAATAAGCTCCACACGCCGTTGACGATCCCGGACTTGCGCTTCGAGTCCGCGTTTCTCCGCTCGCTCGACCGCTACGCGGGCAGGCCCGACGCCGGCTCGCTCACCGACGCCGAGTTGCAGCTCCTAGACAGCGGCGCCCCGCAGCCCATCGGCGCAGTCACGCCGGGCGTCGTCACCTACGCCGTCCTCAAGGACATTGTGTGCCGGCCGTTGGTCGAGGGCTTTGCGTGGGCCATGATCGTGCTCCTCGCCAAGCCCACGTTGCGGCTCCTAACGATGCAGGGCCAGCGGGTGGGGCTCTGGGTGGCGGGCGCCCTCGGGTCGCCGCGGGTAGCATGAGCCGGGCGACTGGCTTTTTGGGCGGCAGAATGGGCAGAGCCGGCAGATGGCGCCGAGACTAGCTTTTTGGTGCTTGGCTTCCCGGGGATTGTGTTATGGTTGTGGTGTCTTATCAGCGGGCGGACTGGGCAGGACCGGGCCGCCGTTCAGCTGGGCCTATAGGCAAGTGTAATTAGGATCGAGGTAATTAGGATCAAAGTACAGTCAAAGCATGTTTCAAAGTGCGTTTCAGAGAGCCAATTTACGAGCACCGCACCGGCGCTGGGTCTTCGCAGCAGTGGGGTTCTGGCACCGGGGCCCAGGATGGTCACCGCAGCACACCGCAGCACTCACCCACTGCAAAAAACCCGCAATCCGCCCACCGCCGGGTCGCCGCAAAACCAAAACAACGCGGAACGCCGCCAGACAGGAAACTCCTCGGCCCCGCCGCCCGCCTCCAATTCCCGTTTCACCATTCTCATTTTTATCCCTTTCCGTGTTATTGTCTATGCTCGGTCGTTTGCTCTGGGACGGCATACGCTCGGCACCGCGCAAGGCCAATGCCGCCAATTCCGCCGGTTTCGTCCAGGCACCGCCCCAGCCAAAACCAGCCGCCCGTATGAATAGCGGCGGCGCAACCACCCGAACCGTAGAATGCTCGCCCGCCCGCGTCGCTTTTTTTTTTTTTCCTCGCTTAGTTGCTGTGCCGCACCGAACATTCCTCCACCGTGCTCCTGCGCTTAGCACCAGGTACCTTCCTCACTTGCGCTCCGCCATTCCTCCAAACAACAACTGGCCACTCCCCCCCAAACCGGCCCCTCCACCAAAAACCGGCGCCGCCCACTCGCAATGTTCAGAAGAAGAACCAAAAACTCGCCCGCGTACACCGGCGTGGGCAATGCCGCCCCGATGGCGCCGCAGCCCAGCAACAACGCCATGGCCGCCGCCTTGACCATTGGCGAAAACTTGAAGCAGACGCAGCCGGGCGTCTACGGCCACGCGCGCTCCGCGTCGCTCCAGAAGCCGCCGCAGAACGGCACTGGCAGCCTCTTGAAGCGCAGCCTGTCGATCCAGTCGTCGCTCTCGGCCAACCCACGCACGCAGCTGGGCGCGGCGAACCGCCACAGCATGGCGCCCACACCCACGCCCCGCGCGCCCGCGGACCGCTACAACTCGCTCTCGAGCGTCTACACGGCCGACAGCAACGAGGCGCGCTTGCAGGACTTGCGGTTGCGCCACACGCCGCAGGTGAGCCAGCCCAAGATGGTGAAGAAGTACATCCCCACGCCCAACGGCATCCAGATTGTCGAGGTGCCGGCAGACACCATGAAGCAGCAGATTGCGCGGTCCAACTCCATCCGCTCGGGCATGACTATTGGCCGCTCGCCGCTGATGCAGAGAGCGCCGCGCTCCCACTCCATGACCAACGCCATCAAGCTGAAGGGCCCGCTGCGCCTCTCGTCGTTGACCACCCCGCGCATCGAGGAGGCGGCAGAGTTCCAGGACGAGCCCAAGCGCGCCGTGTCCCGCGGCTACGGCGACTTGCAGCGGCAGATTGAGCAGGAGAAGCAGTACGCCGAGGACTTGGAGAAGCAGCGTCTGGAGCTCGAGCGCTTGAAGAAGATGCGCGCGGCCAACGAGGAGAAAAGACGCGCTCTTCAGAAGTTGCAGGAGGAGGAGGCGGAGCAGGAGGCCGCTGCCCACCACGCCTCGATCGACGTGCCCCGCCTCGCCGAGGCCGACGCGCCCGTTGACGAGACTGAGGACGAGTCCGTGGACGTTCCCATCCCGGAATCCACCATTCTCGTCGATGAGGTGGACCAGAAGAAGTACGTGGAGGCCAAGAGAGAGTCGGTGTCGGACGCACCGGTAACGCCGGAATTCCCCCCACTCTCCACCTCCCCCCAGGAAGCGTTGGAGAACTCCTACGCAAGCCACTTCATCTCGGTGGAGCTGCTCAACAACCCTCCCGAGACAACCGAAGTGGATGAGTTTGGCATCGAAGAAATCCCCCTGGCATCGTTCGAGTCGCCCAACCTCGCCAAGGACTTGCGGCCAGACTTTGTGACCCAGGACAGCACAGAGTTTGCCAGCGCCAACGAGTTTGCAGCCGATTACGACTCATCCGAAGCCGAGGGCCATGACTCGCCTCTGAAGTACGTGTTTTTGGCCGAGCCGCCAAGAAACAACGCACCCGCGTCGCCCAAGTTCGTGCCCGTTCCTGAAATCATCGACGGCGATATTGTGCCGCCAAGCAACTTTGCGGGCTCCATCCGGTCCTTTTCCAGTCTGGACTCGAGATCGAAGCCGTTGAAGTCTGCCATGAAGAACGCCAAACCAGCCTCGGCCGCCGGCGTGTCGGCGGAAAACAGTCCAGCGCACAAGGCGTACTTGTCCTTGACCACGGCTGAAAACACCAGGCTCAACTCGAAGTTGTCGGCCTCCCACTTGAATGATGGCATGGACCTCAAGGCGACTCCCTCGAGATCTCCTTCCCATCAACAGACGAAAAGACCACAGTCGTACATCCCCAAGCAGCACACTGGCGACTCGAGCCAAGGCGGATTCTCGAGCAAGACCTTGAGACCGCAGTCCATGATCCAGAACCAGCCAAGAAACGGCGGTGGAATGAGCTCGAGAACGTTCAAAACTCAGCAACAGCCTTTCCCCTCGCACCCAATGGCGCAAGCTAATTACAAGTCGCCCTCGAAAACCAGGGCCGCAGAGCTCTACGCCAAGGCCAACAGCAGACCAGTTTCTGACTTCCAAACCTTGGAGAGAAAGTCTTCGTTTTCGAGAGACGTCGAAGAGGACGCTCCAGCGAGAGCACAGCCTGCTGCTGCCGGTGGTCGCAGAACATTGAGGTCACCTGGTGTGAACGGAGGGGAGCAAGTCTCTCCCGATGCATATGGATCTGTTGCTCCACAAGCAAGGAGCGAACATCATGGGTTCAAGTCGAAGTTCCTCGACTCCGACAGTGATGACGATGTGCCTGCTATTTCCAGCAGCAACGCATTTGTATCCAGGTTTGACAGCGCAGACAAGCGTGCCAGCACCCAACCAGTTCAAAATGTCTCTGCAAATGCAAACACCCATCTCACGTCTTTGAGAGAACAGCCACAGATTGCTCCAGTGTCCAAGGAGAAGAAAGACAAGAAGCCAAAGAGAAAGTTCTTGAAGAAGCTTTTCGGCAGAAACTAATACAAAATACGCTCAATAGATTTCATTTTTACTATAATCCTATGACTCAAACTCAATGAGGTTTTCCCCATGATCGTGCTCACTACCAGAGCGATCCCTGCTCGTGTCTTGGTGAAGCCTAGACACCTGGCTCTCGTTATGGAGCGGGTCGGACATGGCCTGTGCTTCTGCGCCCAAGAGCAAATCCTTATCCTTCTCGTCGATTTCCGTGACCCCAAAGTCGTCATCGGCCTCCTCGTCGTCTTCGTGGTTCCTTGAGCTTTTGCCCGATTTCATAGATGCATTCTCGTGTCCTGATTGGTTTGGAGCTTGTGCGGCAGAATCCATCCGGCGGCGGACTTTCTTGGCCACCTCTCTTCCGTCGGCGAGGATGCCGTCGAACATATCTCTCAAGTTGCGCATTGTGTCGAACTTGGAGTCCAACGGCACGTCGATGTGGAACGACTCCCGGAGCGTTCTGCTGAAAAAGAGCTCGTAGGTTTCGTCTGCTAGAATCACCATTCTGAAAGTTGGGAGATTGAGGAACACGGGAGTCGACGGGTTCAAAGCAGCATTGTGCGTGAGCTTTGGGTCGATGGCCAAATCCTTGAGAAGCATTTCCTCCTCCTCCGGCTGGGCGTACTCGAAGGCCCTCTGGATGAATGTGCTTGCACCAGACAAGTACCTCTCCAACTGGGAGCTTTCGATCTTAGCACGGTCGATGTCCATATGGGACGGAATCGGGATTGGCTCGCTGGAAGACAAGCCCTGCTCTTGTCTTTGGCGGTAAATTTCGTCAGCTATGGCGTTTTCAATGGCCGCTGTGGTCAACGAGTCGAGAAGACGGCCTTCTTTCCAAGGGGCTGTGATGTAGAGCAAGTCCTCCGATATGGTCAAGATGCCTTCCCGGTCCACCTTGTCGTCGTGGCTGTAGAGATTGAAAAAATGGGAGATAGAGGTCAACAAGTCCGGGTCGAGCAACTGATTCAAGCCGGTGATGAGATCGCTGAGGGCTATTTCGCCTCTGTTCTTGAAGTCCCAGTTGAGGAACAACCTCTTCAAGAAGTTCTCCTGCTTTCGCTCGTTCTCTGGGCTTGGCTCGTAGTCAATGAAGTCGCAGACCTGGCTCATGAACACCTTGAAGGCGTCGAAATCCATGTACCCGGAGCCGCTGCCCACGGTGATTTGCGACTGCACGATCGAGTAGTATCTGTCGTAGAGCATCGAGAGATGGTCCGGCGAGAAGTTGGGGCATTTCGGCAAGTTGCGGAGCTCGGTGCGCTTGACAAAGGTGGTGATGTTCAGGAAGATGGTGTCTCTGTGGCGGGCCCTGTGCTTTTCGATGGTTGCTTCGTTGATCACCGAGAACTCCTTGAACGCCGTGACCAAGAGCTCCTGGAACTTTGTGATCTGGGCGTACTTTGGGTTTTGCGCTTCCGGGTGTGCGGACTGGTCGAGCTCGCTGAAGTAGTCCTTCAACACGGAGAAGAAGGTGCCGTCGTCCTCTGCCTTGAGGAGGGCCTCGCCGTTGAGCTTCAAGATGGCCAACGCCACCTGGAAAAGCGTCTTGGGGCCCTGCAAGAAGAAGATGTCGAGGATGCGGAAGGCAAACACCAAGGGCATGGACGTCAAGTAGAGACAGAGGAACCAGGGCAAGGAGATGACGGACAACTGGATGTCGTGTTTGTTGATGTGGGACCAGAGCATGGGCATGGTCTGCTCGACCAAGGACTCGAACACGCGCTGGTCCAACAAGGTGCCGTACATGGTTTGGGAGTAGTAGCCCGGCACGATGCGCTCGCAGAGCATGCTCAACAACCAGAAGGCCTGCTCCTCCGAGGTGTAGATGAGCAACGCGGCGCCCACGATGTTCATGGCCTGGCAGTAGCCGATCTCGGGGTTTTTCCAGGAGTAGGCCACCAAGACGCGGCGCAAGCGCTCGATGCCCTCGGGGTCCTGGTACGCGGCGTACTCCGGGAGCGAGCGGTACAAGTCCTTCGAGATCTCGTCGGTGGCGGTGGAGGACTTCTGCGCGTTCTCCTTCAAGATGGCGGCGTAGTGGCCCTCGTTGTGGAGGCGGAGGTACATGGAGCCGCAGCAGAGCTCCCAGATCTCGCCGCGGAGGCGGTTGGGCAAGCCCACGCGCACGAGCTTGTAGAACATGGGCGTCTTGATGAGCGAGAGGTTGCGCCCGTCGGAACGGAACAAGTCGAACCAGAGCTTCATCTTGGAGCGGTCGCGCGAGTCCCGCGTGTTGCCCGGGAACTTGAAGGCGCTGCCCAAGCCGCCGGGCGGCATGTGCGCCACGTGCTGCGCGGACACGTTGTTCTTCGATAGGAGGTACTCGGAGTAGCACGACTGGATGAACGGCTGCAAGTGCTTGATGTTGGGCAAGTTGGCCCGCAACGCCTGCTTCAAGTGCGCGGAGAAGCGCTCGCTCTCGGAGCGGAGCCCGACCAAGTACAACTTGAGCCGCACGCCGCCGTGGGTGGCGATGCCGAGCGCGAACCCGTACGAGCTGGAGGGGAGCCGCTCCACCTTCTTGACCGCCGAGAGGTGCACCGTGAACGAGCAATTGCGCCCGTCGAACACGTCGCGGAACACGAGGAAGTGCTGCGTCAAGTAGATCTTGCCCTGCGGGTAGCTGTGGTTGTTGTAGGCGTCCCGCGCGAGCTCGGACCCGTAGCTCACCTCCACGGCCGACCGGTCGATGACGGCCTCGCCGGACGGGAGGCAGTGCTCGTGGCAGAAAAGCTCCTCCTGGCTGAGCCCGTGGCCCTTCCGCTTGTCCATCACCTGCTGGAGCGTGCTGACCGCCTTGTCCCGGAGGCTCTCGAAAAACGACATGGTGGAGTAGTGGGGAACCTGGCGGTGCGCACGGGCCGCATCTGGATACACGGCAGGCAATTTGGGCCGGCCTTTTTTTTTTTTTTACTTTTTTTTTTTTTTCTAGGGGATACGGGGGGCGCGCCGTGGACGACGAGCTGGACTGGGGGGGGGGGGGGGGGGGGGGGGGGGGGGGGGGGGGGGGGGGGGGGGGGTGCTGCATTTTAGTGTTTGGCTCCCGACTGCTCACTCGGGCTTGTCGAGGAGCTCCTCGTAGTTAGCGTTCACCACCACATTCGGCAATGGCGAGCGGCTGGGCGGCGAGCGCCGTTTCGGCGGCGGCGTCCGCTCCTTCGCCGCGGCGTCCTGTTTCTGGAGCTCCTCCAACGACACGTAGTGCGAGTAGTCCGAGATCTGGCGGACGTGCTCGTGGTTGTACGTGCGCTTGCGCTGCTTGAACTTGTTGCCGAGGATCTTGCCGCTGTGCGCCAAAAACACCTTCACCACGTCCTTCTTCAACTGCACCGCCATGTCCTGGCTGGTCCACGTCTTGTCCCGGTAGCTGATCTCCGGGAACGTGAAGGCGAGGTTGTGCACGTCGATGATGTTGAGGTGCTTCGGCGCCTTGAAGCTGAGCCGAAGGTCGATCTGGCCAAGCAGGAAGTTCTCCACCACAAGGTACTCCGCCGACCGCTTCATGATCAACGACAAGTCGTCCAGGTCCTTCTGCTTCTTCTTGGCGTGGCGGCTCTTCGCCTTGGCCGCGCCCAAGAGCTCGAACCCGCTGGAGCTGCGCTCGGACCCGAGCGACCGGCTCTCGGCAAAGCTGTCCCGCGCGCCCGAGCTGCTTTCGCTAAAGACAGAGCTGCCGTCGTGGCCGCTGCGGCCCGATTTGTTGAGCACCTGCCAGAGCGACTTGTGCGGGCGCGATGACGACACGTCCGAGCTACTGCGGCTGCGCGAGCTGTCGTCGTCGGGCTCGCGCTTGCGCGGCGACTCGCGCTTCTTGGGCGACTCGCTCTCGGGCTTTGCGTCGTCCTTCGGGAAAAGGTAGTTGAACAACTTCGTGGTGGTGTCGAAGTCGAGCTGGATGTGCATCGGCTGCACGGCGAGATTGGCGTGCTTCATGACGCGGATGCCGCCCACGGGGTGCAACATGCTCCACTTCATCTCGATCATGGGCTTCGCCAAGAGCTTCGTCTCGCTGTCCAATGCGTCCTTCGCGGCGTCCAACAACGGTTTAAGAAGCTCCGGGTACGGCGCGTGTTTCTGCAAGTTGAAGCCCTGCACCATGGACACCTCCAAGTGGTTGCTGTTAGACCCGTTGGACTCCTCCACGCGCGTGAACTTGGACGCCGCCAAGGCAAAGTCGGCCAAGGGCACGCGCGAGTCCTCGAGGAAGTGGATGATCAACTGGTCGGTGTTCAACACCCAGTTGCGCGTGTTGGAGAATGCGCCATCGGACCTCGAGCACACCGCCTCCAAGCTCTTGATGATGATCATCAACTCGATGCGCATGCGCGCAATCTCGAGCGAGATATGCCTCTCCTGCCGTCTGCGGAGGTCCGAGAGCTTCTTGGTGGAGTGCCGCAACTTCAAGAGCGTGTACAGCGAGATGCGAATGTTGCTCTGGAGCATCTTCACCTTGTCGGAAAGCTCCTCAAAGTCCGCCGCCTCGGAGACGGATGAGATCTTGTCGATCTTTTGCCGGAGGAAGTTCTTTTCGTTGCGCTGGATGAGCAAGTCCGTCATGAGGAAGTACAACGCGGAGTATTGCGAGGACGTGGCGGTGACCACGAGCTTGGCGAGGTGCACCACGATCTCGCTGCGCTTGGCCTCCGACGTCGGCTCCATGGAGAGCATGTTGGGTTTCTTGAAGCACAACGCCATGGTGGTTCTCTCCGCCACCAAGTTGTCCTGGAAAACCGCCGCCTCGCCACAGTCTTCAATCTGCAACCACGGCGTACGGGTGTCGTGGCTCTCCCGGAGACTGTACGGATCGACCCGGCAGGACTCTGTGAACCCGTCGCTGTGCTCGAAAACGAAAAAGTGCGTGTCCCGCAAGAGAACGCCGTACCGCGTTTCAATGAGCGACGACTGCTGGTTGCTGTCCCGGATGATGTTGTCCGCGCCCTCCACGTCCACCGCCAACACGCGCAACTCGATGTCGTCCGACGTCATGAGCACACGCGAGTCCGGGTTCTGGTCGCTCAGAAGATGCACCTGCGGCTGGATGAACTTGACGAGGTACTTGCTCTCGATCTCGTAGCCGTCCTGCTGCAAGTCCATGAGGTACTCCTCGAAGCTCTCGATGATGTCGTTGCCGCAGGTGAACTTGCCCTCCGAGTTGACGGCGGTCTTGGAGGACCGCGTTTTCTCGGGCTCGTCGGTCATCAGCATCATGCGGCTCAACAAGTCCAACGCTTTGCGCGACATGCCCAACTTGTCGGTTTTGCGGTCGCCAATGACCGACAAAAACGCAGTGAAGGTGTCGCGGATCTGGTTGGTCCACCGGAGCTTCAAGTTGTGTATCACGAACCGGTTGTGGAAGTCCTTGAACATCGGGTCCGAGAGATCGCTGATCTCCCGCGCCTGCTCCAACGACTTGTACCCGGAGTACGCCGAGGCCACCGATCCTCTCCGCGTGTGTTCCTGGGACTCGCCAGAGTCTTGGCCGCGCCCGGCAAGGCTGGGCTCCCGCGAAAGAGACTTGATTTCCTCGGAAAGGGCGGAAAGCTTGTTGACTCTGCTCTCGCCATTGGCGATTTCCTTCTCGTATTGCTCTCTGCGCTCGGCGTCGCGGTCGCCGCCCAAGCCCTCCATATGGCTTCGGTCGTGCTCGAGCTTTCGCTTGATCTTCTTGGTGCGCTCCTCCACGAGCTGCGCCTGGATCACGTCCGGCGAGTTGGACCCGATGAAACACGCGACAACCGGCTCGTCGCCGAACGGGAAAGGCGCGTCCTCCGGTTCGAGCGTGAAGTTGCGGAGGTACGTGAACCGCGGCGTGAAGAAGAACGGGCTGATTTTGATGGTGAGGTCAGGCGCGAGCACTTCCTGCTCCTCCAACTCGATGAAGTCGTCGTAGTCAACCCACGAGGGGTCGCCTTCCTCCACATTGAGCCCGGACTTGCTTTTGAAGTTCATGCTTTGCTCGCGCAAGTGGCCCTCGAAGTTCTCAACATTCACGCTGCTGTTGGACTCGCCCGTGTAGTACGACAAAAGCTTGCCGCTCATGGAGACGTCGTTGAACTGGCAGAACACCAAGCGGATGTCCGCGTCGGTGATCTCCACCTCGCCAATGTTCATCTTCAACTTGCGGATTTTCTTGTCGATCGACAAGTTCTCGTTGACGTACCGTGCAACCTCTCTTCTCTGGTGGAGGTCGATGATGCACTTGGAGCACCGGCCCTTGGCGCCGTACGCAACCACGCTGTGGTTCAACTCTTTCCCCCCGCTCGAAAGATATGTGTGCGACATGGTCAACGGCTCGAGAATGATCTGATACTTGAACGTGAACAAATGCGGGCCAAACTTGACGCTGGACTCCTTGAACGGCGAGTTGGCAAACAACTTGCCCTCCCGAATGGGCGTTGAGACAATGTCGTTCAATGTCTTCCACCAGATGCCCAAATGGTCGAGTGTCATGGGCGTGAGGTAGCCCACGTTGTGGGCGTTTCCCTTGCTCGAGGCAGATTTCACCGAGAGCGCGAGATGCAAGTAGTCGGACCGGAACTCCTCGAAAGAGTCCGGGTGGTAGTCGTATTGCGGGCCGGTCACCACCACATCGTAATGCGGCTTGAAGTCGTGGATCCGCTCCATACTCAGACTGAGCTCTTTGCAGTCCTTGTCCTTGTTGCGCTCGAATAGGCACCCGACTGTCCACACCACTTTTTCGTCGGACGACAACTTTACCAACCTCTTCTGGAACTTGCCTGCGTCGGAGTCGTCGTCGTCGCCCGAGCGACGGGCCAACGACGCGAGCAAGCTCCAGGACTTGCCCTCGGTGGCGGCGTACGACGGAATGCCCAAGATGAACCCGTCGCTCTGCACCACCAACAACTCCGTTCTCTTGCCGGTCTCGTTGATCTTGACCTCAACATTGTCTTTCCAGCAGAACACCAAGCCCGAGTTATGGCCCAGAAGCGCGTATGGCGACTGCGAGCTCTTGATGTGGACGCACAACTCGTTCTTGACGTTGAACCGCGCTTTGCCGTGCATGATCAACGACATCTTGTCCCACCACCCAAGCGGGCTGTCGTCGATCTCCGGCTTGGTAAAGTTCTCAAAGGCCATCATGATCGTCAGCATCGCCGGCTGGTACGATTTGCACCAGCTGACTATACACGCCCGGTCACTGTTGAGGTTGCACTCGAGGTCAAACATCATCTTGACCGGGGTCAACGTGCGGATCACGTTCATGGAGTAGAAGTTGTCCGGCTTGACATTCTCCCTGCTCTCCTTCACTTGCCAGTAGGTGGCTGGCGAAAACGGAACGAAAATGTGCCGGAGCTCCTCCTGCAACGAAATCAACTTCTCGTTTATCACCAACGTGGTTTTGAGCTCCATGACCGGAGAATCAATCTGGTCACTTTGCGGGAACGAGAGCAAAGGGAGCTCGTAGTCACGGGCGCACAAGTAAACCGCCTTGCTTCGAAGATCGATGGAAAGCGGCACCAAGATCGAGTAGTCGAGCCGCGGCTGGCCCTTGCCGTATTTGTTCAAAAAGTCATGGAGATCGGGAATTTTCGGGTCTTCAATGACGAGATCGAGGTCGCTGAAACCCCCATGGAACTGTGGCGGGCCGGGCGCGTACTCTTGCACCTCGAACTTCGAGCGGAACAACTCGCTGACTCGGTCCTCGCCCCAGATCTGCTCCATACGGTCTTTCCAAGTGTCCAATTTAGACTTTCTGAAGCGCCGGAACTTGTGGATGTACGAGATGCCAATGTCCTTCTGGAGCTCGTCGTGGGCGTCCAGAATGAGCTTCTCGGTCTCCTCCTCCAGCAAATATTCCTTCTCCTTTTCCTTCTCCTTCTCTGCGTCCGCCGAGGTCTTCGAATTTGTAGCATGGCTCGAATGCGAGGTTGCCATGCTGTCTGTGCGCTTCATATCTTCTTTTTTGCCAAAGAGTATCGACTTCTTTTGCCAGGGTGGACCCGAGTGCTGCGAGCTGCTGCTGTCGGTGTGATCGCCCTTGGTGAACAAGTTGGTGACTCGTTTTGGGAATTTCTTTTCGGGCTCTGGAGCCTTCTTCAGACCGGCGGCCGGCACTTTCGGTCCCTCCTTTGCTTTTTTGCGCAAAGCTTCAGCTTTCTTGCGGAAAATGGCCTCCTTGCGTCTCCTTTCAATCATCTCAAACTTGTTGAACTCCAAGATGAGAGCCAACTCGCTCTCAAAAACATCGTTTTCGAGTGTGATTCCAAAGACGCTAGATTTCACATGGATCCGTGGAACCAGGACTGCTTCTCTTGCTTGCGGCTCGATTCTTTTGTAACTCTTGATGTCAGTGGACAAGTTCTTGAAGTTTGCCTCGATTTGAATGATCGCCTTGGCAAAAGTGATGACATTGTCAATCACAGTGTAGACGAGAAATTGGAACGGAATGTTGAAGCGGACCTTCCGGCAGTCCACGTCGATGGATTTTCGGGACACCGTGCCAAGGTCAACAAAAGTGTTGGAGATGGAGACCAAGCGGCTCCAGAGCTTTGTGGTGGGGTGCACGACATAGAGCCTCGTGTACCTGATCTGGCAATGCGGAGAGACGGCGGTGTCGGTGAAGTGGAGTTTGTCGAGCTCCAACAAAATGTCCACATCGTTGGCCACGCGTGCCTTGACACTCAAGGAGTTGACCTCGATGTCAAGATTCACAATTCTTTTGGTGGTGGCCCGTTCGAGCTCCTCGTGCGTGTACTGGAGCTCGATTTTCGGGGCGATCATCATGACCATGCTCTTGGCGTAGAAAATGCACCAGAACAAAAACGTGTCGATCTGGCCGTCCACCTCATTGATCGTGAGGAGGAGTTTGTCCTGGTCCCGCGGAGTCTTGACAAGAAGGTTTCTCATGGCTACCACTCGCTTGACCTCGTGCTCTTTTTGCCGGGCGTCGGCCAATGACCCTTCGCTCATGTTGCTATCCAAACTCGAGATGTCGCTCAAAATGTCCTCGGAAAGCGAGCTGGCAGCGTCGTCGTCTTCCGCTAGAGATTCGCCGGCATAGTCACTCAAGGTGGTTGCCTCGAGCTCGTTCAACTTGGCGCCGAAAATGTGCTTGTCGCGGTTGAACTGCACCTCAAAGCCGCCGGCGACCAACGAGATGCCCCGCTTGATCGCCGCCAAGTCAATGTGCTCGTCCCGGTCGAGATTGTACACCGTGTGCGACGGCAAGAAGTCTTTGCAGATGATCGACGACAGGATGCTGTTGATCAGGAACTTGACCGAGTGCACGATTGGGGGGAGAAGCTCGAAAATGCTCACGACTTCGTGGTGGAGCTGGTCCTCGGCAGAGGACTTGGCAGGTGGCTCTGAGGCCAATTTGGCGCACGCCGAGTTCGAAGCAGAGATGCGAAGCTCGCGGATCTTCCGGATGACATGGAAGATGATGGTGTTCACGGACTTCACCTGGACACTGTTGCACGCCACCTTCAAAGTGATTTTCTGCGTGTGGAGCGAAACACCCACCAACAGCCTCAAGCCGGTGATGTAGATCTCGTTTTCCTCCACCTCCACGTAAAGCTTCCGGAGCTTCATGAAGCTCTTGAGGGTGACGGGCGACTTGCAGGCCAAGTTGCGGGCAATGATGTCGCCCACGTTCTTGCTCAGGGTCTGGAACATAAAAGACTGGAACCCTGCGTGGGTGACCACATTTTCCATGGAGCGCCGGTTGAACTCGTGGCCCTCCTCTTTGGGCGTGTGGAGCTCGGCGGCGAGATCTGTGACGTTCAACTTGATGGCGCCCTTGCGAATGTGCTTCGAGACGTCCACCAAGCGTTTTACAAAGTCCGTGTCCCGGATATGGCCCTCTGTCTCCTTCTTCTGCGACCTGGGGTTCAAGTTGTCGAACAAGTACGAGATCTGGTCGTAGAACACGCTGAAAGACGGGTTCGTCACGGTGGCAATGAGCGAGGTGTCCACCTGGAAGTTCTTCTTGTCGTCCGAGACGGATGCTCGGACGAAATCGGTCAAGTCGACTTCGAATATACACGTCAAGGACGGGAGCTCCACGCAAGCCATGTCCTTGTGGAAGAGCTTCGCGGCCGTGAACCACGTCGAGATCTTGGCCGTGGTGACGTGCTTGAAGGACTCGTCCCGGTCGTACGTGAGCGAGAAGCTGGACGACTCCAAGCGCAACTCCTTGAAGTCGATCACGCACTGCTCGAGCTTGATCTGGAGCAGCGACACGATCTTGAGGTGGCCCAACACGACGTGCATGGGCGGAGGGGCCCGGCGCTCTTTCTTGGGCGAGCTGCCCTTCCGCAACTTGTCGAGAATCAACAGCAGTTTGCGGATGTGGAGGTCGCCAAAGGCAAGCAAGAGCTTGAGGTTGGACACGGACATCTTTGTCTTTGAGCGGTGCTCGAGCGGCGACAGGAAGGCAAACGTGCAGGCGACGGCCATCTCCAAGTTGTGGAAGAGGCGCAAGTTGCCGTCGTCGAGGTCGGCCGAGTTGCTCTTGATGTACCCGTCAATGACGGAGACGGAGAACTTGTTGGTGGAGGCGCAGAAGTCGCCCGCGTTCTCGATCTTCACGAACGTGAGGTGCAACGACACCTCCTTGTCCACCCAGTGGTGGTAGATGGACACATCGTGGAACTGCACCGCCAATTCGTTGAGCCAGCCTTTCTGGAACAAGTACCGGTACACCCAGTTCGGGAGAAGCACCGACACGGTGTCTCTGGCGATGTGCGAGAGGCCGTCGTTGGGGTCTTTGCCGCCGGACGAGGCCTTCTCCGCATACTGTTTTTCAATCACCACGCCCAGGAAATGGAGGCTGACCGCGCGGAACGGCGAGCTCACCACGCGCGCCCAGCTGAGGTTGAAGCTGAGTTTGTCGATGCTGACGGTCAATTGCGGGTGCTTGAGTGTGATTTTGCGGATGGTGCCGTACCCAAAGGCCCCGACCCGGAGGTGCGGGATGAGATTGAGGCCTAGTAGGAGCCCGAGATAGAGGGCGATCAACGCCACGGCTATGCTGTTCACGAGGTGCATTTTCGGGCGAGTAGTAGTAATTCCGGTGCCTCTGGGTTGCGGGGAATGGTGGAATTTCCAGCTACGGGAGCGGCGGAAGGTGCGAACCGAGATAGGATGTGGAGCAAGCGGCGGAGATGCGGGCGAAAACCCGGGAAAACGGCGCTGGGATGGAGCGGGCAGAAAAGGCGGGCAGTTCTGAAAACGGGGGATTTTTGAAGAAAACGATACTTTTGGCGATTATTTGTGTGGGGCTATTTTCGAGCACAGTGCCAATTCGGGGTCTGCGCCGAATCTCCGTCGCTGGTTTGGCCCGGTTCTTGCTCTCGGCCCAGTCTGGCTCGCCACTGGTTGGTTGTGTTTGACTGCAATTCAGCCTGCTGTCGCCCTCGGCCACATGGGACTGAACGCTGTTCCAGGGAATAAATACTATCGGGAAACACTGTTCCAGGGAATAATGCTATATTGGGGAATAGGACTGTGCGGGGGCGGCTTTCCGGTGGTTATAGGCTCCACGACGTAAACGCCAGCAGCGTAAACACCCAGCTGGAAGCCCGGGCCAAAGTTAGAGATTAACGTTCGTAGCCGAAAACTTTCCCATAATCTCCGGCTAAAGTCCGAGCCCCAAAGCCTAATCGTCTGTCCTGTAGTTGTTGCGATTTGCACCCATTCGCCCAAAACACCCCATATGCAACCGGCTCGCCCCAGCCTCCGTTGCCAGGCGGCCCAGCGAGCACCAAGAGCATTTCCCAACGGGACCGTTCAAAAGCCGTTGCCAAAGATTTGGTCGTGCGCGCACCGCTTTCGCCACACTCAACACCTCACGCTACACAACTACACCACAACTCAATGGAGGAACTCGGAATCCAAACGCCGGTCGCCCCGGCGCCAGCGCTCTTCAAACACAAGGAGCTGCTCCTGCACGACGACAACGACATCTACTTGAAGTTGAAACGATTGGAGAAGGAGTTGGACTTGTTGATGTTGCAGGAGGACTACATCAAGGACGAACAGCGCCACTTGAAACGCGAGTTGGTGCGCGCGCAGGAGGAGGTCAAGCGCATCCGCTCGGTCCCGCTTGTCATCGGCCAGTTCTTGGAGCCCATCGACGAAACCACAGGCATCGTGTCCAGTACCACCGGCTCCAACTACGCGGTCCGTATCCTCTCCACGTTAGACCGCGAGTTGTTGAAGCCGTCCTCGTCGGTCGCCTTGCACCGCCACTCCAACGCATTGGTCGACATCTTGCCGCCAGAGGCTGACTCCTCCATCTCCATCGTGGGCGACAACGAAAAGCCCGACGTCACCTACGCCGACGTGGGTGGCTTGGACATGCAGAAGCAAGAGATCCGGGAGGCCGTGGAGTTGCCCTTGACTCAGGGCGACCTATACTCGCAGATCGGAATCGACCCGCCGCGCGGTGTCTTGCTCTACGGCCCTCCAGGTACCGGCAAAACCATGTTGGTGAAGGCCGTGGCCAACTCGACAACCGCCTCGTTCATCAGAATCAACGGCTCGGAGTTTGTGCAGAAGTACTTGGGTGAGGGGCCCAGAATGGTCAGAGACGTGTTCAGATTGGCCAGAGAAAACTCGCCCTCCATCATCTTCATTGACGAAATCGACGCCATTGCCACCAAGAGATTCGACGCCCAGACCGGTGCCGACCGCGAGGTGCAGAGAATCTTGTTGGAGTTGTTGAACCAGATGGACGGTTTCGACCAGACGTCCAACGTGAAGGTGATCATGGCCACCAACAGACAAGACACATTGGACCCGGCGTTGTTGAGACCGGGCCGGTTGGACAGAAAGATCGAGTTCCCGTCTTTGAAAGACCGGAGAGAGCGGCGGTTGATTTTCTCCACCGTTGCATCCAAAATGTCTTTGGCGCCCGAGGCCGACTTGGACTCCTTGATTGTCAGAAACGACCCCTTGTCGGGCGCCATCATCGCTGCCATCATGCAAGAGGCCGGTTTGCGTGCGGTGAGAAAGAACAGATATATGATTTTGCAGAGCGACTTGGAGGAGGCGTACGCGTCACAAGTGAAGACTGGTACTGAGCATGACAAGTTCGACTTCTACAGATGATTGCAGCAGGGTGCACTATATTACAAGAGGCTATAAATGGCTGTTCCAAGATTGGTGAAGGGCGCGTTGTCCATGTCCCAGTGCCACTTCTCCCTCCACGTTTCCTTGGAGCCGCTGGAGCTGAGATGCTTTTCGTAAGATGCAATTGTCGTGACCAAGTAGACACGTTCGCTTCTGGAAATAAACGAATTGAGCACGGGTTTTAGGTTCTCGAAGTCCATGCCCATGGCATCGATGACGTAGTTGGTGGCGTGCGGAGCTATTTCGTAGTCGAGCTGTTCATCGTGCAAAGAGATGATTTGGGTGGTGTTCCACTTGTTCCCTAGCATCCACGTTGGTGGCGAGTATGTTTTCCACCAGACGATGGTGAGGCCCGAAGGGTCGGAGGCGTAGTGTTGACTGAGGTGGTTCAATGCTGGAACCACGCCGGCTTGGTGGAGGAACCCCATCAACACAAGCAAGAGCGAGTTGAAGAGGAGCCAGGCGTTCATCAATAGGGGCATCAACCAGGTGTATTTCTGCGACCAAGCGTCAAACAGATTCAAGTCGAAACACGCGCAAAGGAGGGGCACCACGGGGGTCAAGAAGCGGAGTTCCTGGTGGGGCACGAGGGACAAGAAGAGCACGCCGCTCGCGGCGGCGAGGAACGGCGTAGTTGTCCAGTACGAGTTTCTGAGCCGCGGGAGCAAGAAGACGAGCCCAGGCCCCATGAGCTGGGGCAAGTTGACCAACACGTGCTGGTAATATGGGTGGAGGCCGTGGTGGGCGAGGTTCTCCATGTTGGTGTTGTACACTAGGTTGTTGAGCGGGGTCACCACGTACTGGCTCCAATTGAACGGGTCGCGGAGCAAGTCGGAGAGGCCCACATGGGCAAAGTAGACGGTGTCTGCGGCGATGCAGACGGCTGCGGTGGCCACGAACGCGAGCGCCACTAGGAGCGGGGCGTAGAGCCAGGTGAAGAGACAGGGCGTCAAGTAAAGCACGGGCAAGACGAAGAAGCACGGAAACGAGACGCGGTTGAAGACGCCGAGGGCGAAGCACGCGCCCGTGGCCCCGGCGAGCAAGGCCACGTCCCGCGTCGCGTAGCGGCGCGGCAGCAAGCCGCTGAGGTGCCGCAACTCGTTGAGCATGCACACGGCGGCCACCACCAAGAGCGTTTCCAACGAGTTGGAGAAGGTGTGGCTCTGGTACACGAGCAGCACGTAGGACGTGGCGACAAAGAAAATGGCCTTGATGCGCTCCTGCTTGGTTGGGAGCATGATGTAGAGGCAGTAGTCGGTGACGACCCACGAGAGGAGCATGAGCAGCAAGCGCGCCACGTACCACGTCTGCCACGGCAGGAGGCCGAGGCGCAGCAGGAGCGCCATCGGGAGGTAGTAGGTGAGGTAGAGCGGGGCCACGCTGCGGGCGGGTGCGGCGGCGGCAAACTCCCACGGGCGGTTGGTGGAGTAGCCGAGCACGCTGTGGGCGAGCACCTCGAGCGACTGGAAGTGCTCGTCCGGGTGGATGTAGGAGTCAGAGAGCGCCACCGCGAAGCGGAGCACGATGGTGGCGAGGTAGACTGTCCGCCAGGAGAAGAACATGGTGCGCGGAAGTGCAGACGTGATGTAGATGGCTGAAGATGTGTAGATCAAGGAAGATATGGGATTCGAAAGCTACAAAAATTAGAGACTCTGGTTTTATGGACGGTGTGTAGTTGTGTCGATTCATGATTCTGATATGAGATGGAGACGGAGCAGAATTGGGGTGGAGTAACAGATCATTATGGATCAGAGCATGTATTTTGGGGCCGTCTCAGGAGGCAGCCTCACTGTCCCGCGCTCCTGCAGTTCTCAATATTCCCCAAACTCTCACACTTCCCTCAATTCACACTTCTCTCAATTCACACCACTCTCAATTGACTTCTTTCAATTCACGCTACTCTCAATCCACACCGCTCTCAATTCACATTTCTCAATACTCTCTCGCAATCCTCGCCTCTCACCACCCCGGTTCTTACGTCCGCCGCCTACACGCTCTTCACCATGGTTCATGCTAATGCCTATTCGTAGACGTCGCCGTGGGCCACCGCGGTCTCCACGTCGCTCAAGCCGTCGTCGAGGTCGTGCGGCGCGGCGGGCGCGGGCGCGGGCGCGGGCTCGGCGTCGGACGGCTCGTCGGACAAGTCGTCGTCGTCGTCGCCCAAGATGCCGGCCTCCACCGCGTCGTCAATCTCCTCCACGTACTCGACGTCGGTGTCGGCGTCGTCGCAGTCGTTCTGCGCCGGCGCGCCGCGCAAAATCTCTTTTTTCAACGCGCTCTGCTGCAGAATCATGCTCAAGCGGCCCTGCAACTCCAACAAGCGCGGCAACGCGCCCGCCTTCTTGGTCAAGATGGAATGCAAGCTGGCCAACTTGTTGCTCAAGTTGGGCATCGACGACAACACGCCGCCGTGGATGATCACGATCCACTTGAGCCAGAAGTTGAGCTGGTCGAAGCGGTGCTGCTCGCGCGTGAGCCGCTCCGACAACCGGTCCAAGAGAACCACCGCGAGCGACGAATCTAGCCGCGCAATGGTGTTCTGCACCACCTCGGGCTCGCGGCTGGCCAACACCGTCTCCAAGAGCGAGTGGTCGTTGTTGCGCAACGCCTGCGAGAGCACCACCGTGAGCGTGCCCGCGGTGTACTTGCGCAACTTCTTGCGCTCCTCGCTCTGCCGCTTCTTGTCGTCGCCCGTGAGCCGCTCCATCTTCTCCGCGAGCGTCTCGTCGTCGTCGTCGTGCTCCACGTCCTCCTGGAGCGCGCTGCCCTCGGTCACCACCGTGCTGCCCTCGTTGTAGAGCGTGGCCGCCGCCACGTCGTGCCCGTTCTTCGTGTGCAGCGCCGCCGCCAACTGCTGCCGCGCCTTGCGCACAACCACGCTGCCGCCGAGGGCAAACGCGCCGTTCTTGTGCCACACCAACGCGTCGAACCGCGACACGGACCCGTTCTCCACCCACGTCGTGTGCAACGTGCTGGCCGTCGCCGCAATCGCCGTCACCGCCAACCGCTCGTCCGCGGGCGTGCGGATCTCCGCCGCCGGCCGCGCGTACGCCACCGTGCCGTCCAGGTGCTTCAGCTGCACGCTGAGGTGCTTGCGCCGCTTCTTGCCCTCGGGCGCCGCCTCGAACGCCATCGGGTCCAGGAACACCTCGAGCGTGCCGTTCTCGGTCACCACCGTCACCATCGACGCCGGCCCGCTCACCGCCACCGCCAACTGCACCACCGACGACTGCGCCACGAGCACTGCGCGCGTGGTGTTGCGCAGAATGGAGTACACGTTCACGAACCGGTCGCCCTCGGCCGCGGTCAAGAACAAGTCCGCGTGCCCCGGCACCGCCTGGAGCGCAATCACGGGCTGGATGTGTGCGGGGAACGTCTTGACCACCGTCTTGCTGAGCGGGTCCACCAAGTACACGTTTTGCGTGCCCACAAGCAAGTGCGGCTCGTTGTCGTGCATCACCAACGTCACCTTGGACACGGCCTCGGTCGTGTCGAGCATCTCGCTGAGCGAGAGCCTCTGTAGGAGCTTGTGCGTCTGGAGGTCCCACTCGAAGAGGTTGCCCGCCTTGTCGGCGCACCACGCGGTGTTGGTCAACGTGGAGAAGTGGAAGTCTGTGATGGCCGCGTCCGAGGCGCTCTCGAGCTCCGCCACAATGGTATTGGACGCCGGCGAGTAGATGTGCACCGCACCGCTGGTGAGGCACAAGGCGAGCTGCGTGGGCGACACCCACTCCATCGTGGACAACTTGAGGCCCTTGCTCAACAGGTAGAGCGTGTTCAACAGCTGCTGGGTCGGCACCAACGCCTGCACCCGCACCTGATGCGTGTCCAACGCCTGGATGACCAGCGCAAAGTGCGTGTTTGTGGGGTCGAACTTTGCAGACACGATGTTTCCGGACATTTGGAGCGAAGGTAGCGATGAGCGTGGTTTTTTTTCAGCACTATAGCGAGCAGCGCGTCACGTGATGCGAAGAGATGCCGCCGGCCGTTTCCCGCCAACACGTGCAATGGCTCCTTTTCCGGTGGTGGCTTGAGTCTTGCTTGGCCGGTTTTGCTTTCGTCTGCTCTGGCTTGCTTTTTTCTTTGGTTTGGGCGTCTCCCGTTCCAAGTTGTCACGAACCTCATTTGCACGATGATGCGGCGGCATCTGGAAAGGAGGTGATGATGTCCCACAAGAGCAGGTCTCGACTGTTCTGGTCACTGCTTGCCGTACAAATGCCACCCACCGCTCGTCCGCGGGCACGCCGTGGCCCGTCCGCCGCTACATGACATCAGTGCTACAAGGTGCCGATTTCCAAAATTGGCCTCGCAACAGCGCACCGCCTGGGCATTTCCCTAGTGGTCCGATTTCTTCCGCTCCAAACGTCGTCGGCAGTGGCCCTGTGCCAGCCGCTTGCGTGCCGCGCGATGCTATTTTAGTTCTGCCGTGTGTCTCCACCGTCTTGTTCTCGTATTCCACTATGCTGGGCCGAGCGCGCACAGTAAACAGTCGAACACCCCGATAAAGCCACACTACCCTAACAGCATGCCTCTCTGCGGTGGTGGAACCAAGACCAGTATGTTCAGCCGGCGGCAACCCGAGCCGCCGTCCTCACCCAGTCCGAACCTCACTAACAGCAGTTCAACGCAAAATTGTCATCCTAGGCGACGGTGCCTGCGGTAAGACGTCGCTTCTCAACGTCTTCACCAGAGGCTACTTCCCGCAGGTGTACGAGCCCACGGTGTTTGAGAACTACGTGCACGACATCTTCATCGACGGCACGTCCGTGCAGTTGTCGCTCTGGGATACCGCGGGCCAGGAGGAGTTTGACCGCTTGAGAGCGCTCTCGTACGCCGACACACACTGCATCATGTTATGTTTTTCGATCGACTCGCCCGACTCCTTGGAGAACGTGCAGCTGAAGTGGGTCGGCGAGATCACCGACCACTGCGAGGGCGTCAAGCTCGTTCTCGTTGCATTGAAGTGTGACTTGCGAAATCAGGAGGAGGAGCCGCCCATGATGCAGGAAGACGAGTCCTTCAACCCATACTCGGGCCAGCAGGCGGGCGGCTACGCCGGCAGCAAACGCTTGATCACCTACGACGAGGGCTTGGCCGTCGCCAAGAAGGTTGGTGCGTTGCGATACTTGGAGTGCTCGGCCAAGAAGAACAGGGGCGTCAACGAGGCCTTCTCGGAGGCGGCTAGATGCGCGCTCAACGCCAAGGCCAAGGGCGCCAACGACAGCGAACAGTCGAGAAAAGGGTGTGCCATTATGTAGACCTGAGGATAAAACGATACCTTCCATGCTGTAGCTACGGGCCCGTGCGCCGGCGGGCCCCATTTACACTGCTCTGGCGCCCGTTTCCGCTGCTCTTGCGCCCGTTTCCGCGGGCTCTTTGTCCGCTTTGGTGCAAAGACGGCCCCACGCAAAGCTCAACTATGTACATGTATTTCTATCTCGGAGCTACTCCTTGAACGGGCGCGTGAGAAGCTCCTTGCGCTCGTCCCACACGTCCTCCGAGCTGCCCGCAAGCTTCTTCTCCATGAGTCTTTCCTTGTAGAACTGCTGCACTTTCTGGCGGCGCTCGAGCTCCCGCGGGTTCCCGGCGATTTCGTCCACGTTGGCGTCCGACAGCGACATCGTGCCGTTCCACATGGCAAACCAAAACTTCTTTCTCTGGGCCTCGCAGGTGGTGTAGGTGCCGTAGCGGTAGTAGTTTCTCAACTGGCCTGCAACGGCGAAGCACAGCAACACGTCGTCGAATGCCGATAGGAGCGAAAGGTCTGACGGGAACGACGCCACGTCGTTCGCCCGCAATGTCTCGAGCACCTGTGTTCTCTTCTCGGCGATCTGGGCGTCGTCTTCGAACAACGCCTGGAGCTCTTTGAGCTGGAATTCCTCCGAGTCTGGCATGGGGAATGGGCGCGTGTCGGGCTCAAGAGTTGTTGTGGTTGCGTTGGGGCTCTGGAAACTGGGGGTTTTCGGGTTGCAGGTGCCTGGTGCTGTCTGGTGCTGGGGCTTTATAACGTAGTGCTCTGATGGAAGCGCTCTCAGATGCTTGGTGCAGGTGCGCGCCGTGCAGGACTACGCCATGGTCTATAAGCCCGATGTTCCATATAATTAAGCAGTCGCTAAGACCGTGGCTCCAAAATCAATTTGCCCATGGCAACCTCCGAGTGACCGCGCTTTAAAGTGAAGACCTCCTCACCTCGCAAAATGGTCTCCAACACCCTGCCTCTGAACGTCATTCCGTCGTATGCAGTCAACTTGTTCTTGAAGAACGTTTGGTCGTTCGAAACGGTGTAGGTGGCTTCGGGGTCGAAAACCAACAAGTCCGCGTCGTAGCCGACCGCGATCTTGCCCTTCTTGTGCGACAAGCCAATCTGCTTGGCGGTGTTCCACGAACACCACTTGGAGATCTCGGCAATCGAAACTGGTGGGTCCAACTTCAGGCCCTCGGTGAACAAGATGGGCAAGCCGAAGCCCACGGAAGAGATGCCTCCCCACGCGGAAAAGAAGTCGCCCTTCTCAAGGCCCTTCAAGTCCGGGGTACACGGCGAGTGGTCCGAGACAACGGTGGTAATGATGTTGCTTCTGAGCGCCTTCCACAATAGCTTTCTGTTGGCGTCCGTTCTGATGGGCGGGCAGCACTTGAAGTGAGTGTGGCAGTTGGAGATCTTCTCCGCGGTGAGCGACAAGTAGTGGAAGCACGTCTCGGCGCTGATGGGCAAGCCGCGGGCCTTGGCGGCGCGGATCAAGGGCACGGCCTCGTGAGTTGCCAAGTGCACAATGTGCAAGGGCACGTGCGGGTTTTTCATGGAGCAGTGCACGATTTCGGCGATGGCGGTGGTCTCGAAGTTGTCCGGTCTGGAGGCCAAGAACGAGGCGTAGAACGTCGGGTCGACGTTGGCCAAGCTCTCGTCCTCCTGCTGGGCCATCTTCAAGGGTTCGTCCAAGTTCTCGACGTACTTCTCAGAGTCGAAGTCGAGCGGCTTGGCCAACGGCGAGTGAAACTTCTGCAACGCCAGGCTGTGGTTCGGGTTGGCCAAGCGGGCGAGCTTACCGAACTGGGGCTCGGACGCCTGCAAGTACGGGGACTTGGCCAACGCCTTGATCTGCTCCTCGGTCAAGTGCAGCAGCGGGATGTTGCGGTTCTGGCGCGAGAACAGGAACTCGTCCTGGTCGCGGGTGCCGCGGTGCTTGTTCAAGAGGCTGACGACGTCGCGCGGCGCGCGGGTGACGAAGGACGCGGACATGCCGAGATCTAGCTGCTCCACGTCGTGAGCGATAGTCTCCTGCGTGTAGTCGTCGCTGCTCTCGGTGTAGCTGCTGTCCTTGTCGTCCTCGCTGATGTCGTCCTCAAAGGTGAAGTGTGCGTGGCTCTCGTTGGCGACGAGGCGCGGGGTGCCGTTGCCATGCTGCTCCACCAACACGGGCGGCTGGTGGGACACGTGCGGCTGCATCTCCGCGTGGAACATCAACAACGTCTGCTCGCCCTTGACCTTCTTCATGGCCTTGTTGATGTACTCCGGGGTGATGGCCGGAAACTCGTCCACGCCGGAGTCAATCATGAACGCCTTGAAGCCGCGCACGCCCATGCGGATCAACGGCACCAAGTCCTCCAAGTTGGACGGCACCATGCCGCCCCAGAAGCCCACGTCGACCCACGTCTTGCCCTTGGCCGCGTTGATCTTCAAGTTGAAGTTCTCCACGGTGGTGGTGGGCGGGATGGCGTTCAACGGCATGTCGATCACGGTGGTGACGCCGCCGGCGGCTGCGGCCTGCGTCCCCGTGGCGAAGCCCTCCCACTCGGTGCGGCCGGGCTCGTTCAAGTGAACGTGGGCGTCGACCAAGCCGGGCATGATGATCTGCGGCGTCACGTCGCGGTGCTCCGCGGGCATAACGTCGAACGCCCGCAACAACGGGTCGTCGCGGGCCAACACGCGCTTGGCGATGTGGATGATTTTGCCCGACTCCACCGAGTAGATGACGGTGGCGGGCCTCACCTTGTCCTCCAAGAGTACGTGTGTAGAAGAGAGGGCACGGGACATGTTGGAGCTGGCGGTGGCGGAAGAGGGTGCGGAGTGTCGGCGCGCCCGGAAAACGCAATGTGCTGGGCGGGTTATTGAAATGCACACTACCGCTGGGAAGGACCACGGTGGTTTTTGTTATCATCGCGGGCCAGGCAGCGGTTGCAGCAGGCCGCGCCTGTGTGCACGCCCGCGCATCTTGGAGCTGGGACATGATTGCCCTGTGTGCAGGCCCGTGCTCCTCGGGGCTGGCCGCCGCCCGATTTTTCAAGAGGCTAACAGTGGCCGTGGCCGCCGGCGCTGGTGCGGGCGGGGGCCCCGCTCGGGGCCCGTGGCGTGGGCGCTGTGCGCCGGGCCGTGGTGCGTTTTGCGCACGGCTGCTCGGCGGTGCACGGACTGAGCGCGGAGCGGAACCTTATCAACCAACCAGAGGATGGTCGGGCCGCGGAGTTCGCCGGTGCCGGCCAAAACGGCATTCGGGGCGGCCGCCAAAAGCTGGGGTAAAGCGCAAAAGACAGCTGGGAGCGAGCCCATGGCCCCGGGCGGCCGACGTTCCATTCTGGCCGCATGGGGAATTTACGTCTTCTCTGCAAGATGCGATCGCTTGTCACCGCCCGCTGCATGTATCGACGCATCTCGTGACTGTTCATAACCCCACCGGTTCTTCGCCCGTTGTTTCTCTGCTGGGCAAGATTCTTCGAGCTCTACGATTCCGTGTGGCTGGTTTCCGAATCGTCCCGCTTTCGTTTTCGGCTCCCCTTCGTAAACATTCCAGCTTCTGCACCGAAAAATTCTCGGGAACCTGCAGTCGAGCGGCGAAATTTGACACCACGATCGCATGATTTTGCAGGCTACGCCTACGCTCCATTTACACACTTGTAGCATTCATCAGTAGACAACCAACTGCTTGCCCTTCTTGCTGTTGGTGACCGCGTCCTTGTAAAGCTGCGCCAAGTCGCCGCCCTCGAACCTAGTCTCGGTCGACTTGGCATCCACAAGCTTGCCCTCCTGGTACCACTCCACAATCTGCGCCATCAGCTTCTGCTTCAAGGCAAGGTCGTTCTTCAAGAGCTGCGTCACCCAGAAGCCCGAGCTGGTCACGTTCTTGAAGAGGTGCACGGTGGTGGGGATAATCACCGGCTGGTACGACATGCCGCCGTAGGACAACATCAAGCCGTTCTGGGACAACTTGCGCGCCACGGCGGTCGAGGACTTGCCACCCACACAGTTGAAGCCCAAGCGCACGCTGCCGCCGGTCTCGCCCACCCACTTCTTCACCTCCGCGGCAAACTCCCGCGAGCTGTTCTGCTCCTCGGTGATCACGTGCGTGGCGCCGGCCTTCTTCAAGTGCTCAATGGTTTCGTCCAAGTCCGGTCTGTCGCGAATCACCGAGATGGAGTGGAAGCCCAAGATGCGGCCAATCTGCGTGGCAAACGTGCCCACCGACGAGTTGCCGCCGTTCTGGATAAACCAGTCCTTCCCCGGCTCGAGCTTGACGTAGTGCGTCAACATCAAGAGCGCCGTCAACGGGTTCACCAGGATCGTGGCGCCCTGGTTCACCGTGAGCCCCTGCTTCTTGCCCTGCGCCTTGGCCTGCGCCGGGTTGGGGAGCTTGAGCATCTTGCTCGACTCGCACAACGCGTGCGTTCTCCAGGTGCCAAAGTTGACGGCCGCGGGCACGGCCCAGTCGCCAACCTCAAAGTCCTTGACGGCGGAGCCCACGTGGATCACCTCAAACAACCCTTCGTTGCCGCCCACGGCGGACGGCTTGTCGGTGCCGAGCGCCGTGGTCTTCTCGGGCTGCGATGGGTAGACGCCCTGTACCTGGTTGATGTCGGAGGGGTTGACGGGCGAGCCGAGCGTCTTCACAATGATGCTGTTGGCGTCCAAGTTGTTCTCGTCGATTTCGTACGTGTGGGTGGAGAGTGCCTCTGCTGGCTCGCCGTGGTCGGAGAACACTACGGCGTGGGCGGTCAACATTCTGTGAGCGCAAACGAGTTTGGAGGACGAGTTGGCGAGGGTAGACTTGTAACCGGATGCAATTGAAGCAATTGACGACTTGACTCTGGTCAGACTGAACATTTATAGCTGGGAGAAGCGGTGGTTTGCTGTTGCGCTTAGTAATGCACGTGAGGGTGCGAGTAGTCCCGGAATGGCATTTGCAGGGCAATGCAGCTTTGAGTGTCTCAATTCCGCCGGGCTTTGAGTGCGGCAGGCTGTTCGGCCTTCCGGCAACGTATGTCTAGGCTGATCAGATGTAGGTCTAGAGCCGGCGATGTAGGTCCAGGGCCGGCCATGTAAGTCCAGAGGGTTCTAGTCTAGGTGCTTGTAAAGTTGCAATTTGCTCTATTCAGGTGCGGCTTGTCATTACTCCGACTTCTCCAGCTTCTGGTCGTCCTTCTTGTCGGCTTCGGCGCGAGCCTGCTTCTGGCGGAGCTTCACCTTGGTGTTCTGCACCGTTCCCACGACAAAGTACACCACGTTGAAGAACACGACCCAGAGCTCTGGCGGCACGAGGTTCTGGGCAATGGTCATGGCCACCACCGACGTCATGGCCGACGTTCTGTACACCAACCAGAAGTTGTTTCTCAACCCCGCCCGCACCGTGTTCATTAGCGTCTTGGCCTCTTGCGCAAAGGACCGCGATGTGACTCTGTACGAGTTGATCACCGACAACCAGCCCACAAACACGGCGCTCAAGAACGGCGAGATGGTGGCAAGCGACGTCAAGAGCTGCAACAACTTCATGCGCGGCGACAACTTGCCCTTGAACACACGGTTCAACACTTTGTAGTAGAAGTGGGACGTCGGGGTGGCGACCAACGCTCCGTAGATGATCATGGTGAGGATCTTGGGCGAGAACGCGTGCTTGATTCTGTACTGGCGGCCCAACACCGTCACTTCCTTGACCTGGTACTCGCCCGAGAACGCCGTAGCCAAGACTTCGTTGAGCGAGGCCAAAACGCCGGCGGTGACCAGTTTGGTGGGGAGCGGGTATTTGGCAAGCGCTGCCAAGTACTTCTGATTGAGCGACATTGAGAAAGCGCTGTGTGCGGTCGAAAGCTGGGACGCGTGCCGGAGTTTTCCAGAGAGAACCAGAGATGACCAGTGCCTGGGCTCGTGGTGGGAATATGCAAATATTTATACAATGCGCGTGCGGCGCGATAGCGGCGCAAACGCACCCACAAACAGGGGTTGCACGGGGACAAAAAGGCCAAAAGTTGGGCCAAAGTTCGCGATGCCCGGAAAACGGCGCTGCACTCGACACGTCGTTTTCTGTCGTTGTCGCTGTCGTTGTGTAGTGTGGGGCGCCATCTTGCACCGCGTCTTTCCGGCGATAAGACCTGCAAAGGGCAACCGGTTCCGCCCCGCAGTCGCGGGTCACCGGCGGTCGCCGCATACACCGTCCCGATTGGGAGATTCGAGAAACCACTAAATCGCCCGCCGCGAAATGAGCGGCCCAGCGCTACAAAGCTACGAAATTTGCCGCCAGTGGGAACATAGTTGAGAATTGAATATTAACGATAACATAGGTGGGCGGGCCGGCCCGACTAGATCTCCTCCTCGTGCATGACCTCGGTCTTGTCGTCCCAGTCCGGGTGCGTGACGGCCATGCGCTGGTGCGAGTAGAGCGCGGGCAACGGCTTGGGATCCTGTCTCAAGACGTACTTGCGCAAGTTGTGGAACAACTCCTTGGTGCGGTAGTGCGCGTGCTTTCTCAAGGGCACGTCAAACACCTCGTCCAACTCCTCCAAGGTCAAGCCCTTGGTCTCGGGCAAGAACCACAACACCAAGAAGAAGCCGATGATGTTCCAGGCCGCGTACCAGCCGAACGCGCCCTGGGGCTTGAAGGCGTTCTTCATGCGCGGCCACGAGAAGGCCAAGATGAAGTTGAAGAACCAGCACGTGGCGGTGGCAAAGCCCATGCCCAAGTCGCGGATGTACAACGGGAAGGCCTCTGCCGAGTACGTGAAGGGCACCGGGCCCTCGCCGGACGAGTACACGCACGAGAACAAGTAGATGCCGATGGTGATGCAGGCCAAGCGGCCGTGCGGCTTGGTCTCGTAGGGGATCCAGAAGCCGAAGCCGGCCATGAGCAAGAAGACGGCCATGAGCGGGAACGTGGTGAGCAACAAGTTGCGGCGGCCAAAGGTGTCGATGGTGTAGAAGGCCGGGATGGCGAACAAGAAGTTGATCATACCAAAGCCCCACGACGCCAACATGGCCTTGATCTCGGAGAGGTTGGACTCCACAAAGATGGACGACGAGTAGTACGCAATGACGTTGATGCCGCAGAACTGCTGCATGAACATCACCACCCACGCGCCCAAGGCGGCGTTTCTGTTTCTTCTGATGGTGAACATCTCAATGACGCGCTTGTAGAACGGCGCGGCGCCGTAGGCGCCCTCCTCCTTCAACAAGACGTACTGGTAGAAGCAGTCGCGCGCAGCCTCAATCTCGGCGAAGCGGAGCAACTTGAGCGACTCGTACGCGTCCTTGTGCCTGTCCTTGCCCATGAGCCACCGCGGCGACTCCGGCACGAACGGCACCTGCACCAACACCACGAGCGCCGGGATGCACGCGGAGCCGAGCATCAAGCGCCAGTTCAAGCCGCCGGAGATGCCGTGGTCGCCGACGTAGTAGAACGCCAACGACGCCACGTAGCCTAACATGATGCCCACGGCGGTGAAGAACTGCCAGAGCATCACGAGCGAGCCGCGGATCTTGGCCGGCGTGGTCTCGGCCGCGTACGCCGGCACGGTGGCCGACTTGACGCCGATGCCGAGCCCCAAGCAGAAGCGCGCAATGAACAAGTGGTACCACTTCAAGTTGACGAGGCCCTGCCAGATGCACGTGACGGCGGAGATGGCGCAGGTCCAGAAAATGGTCCACCGGCGGCCCAAGCGCCGGTTCCAGTAGTCCGACGACCAGCACGCAATGGCGCAGCAGAGGTACGGCGCGCCGTTGACCAAGCCCTCGATCAAGTCCGCGTTCTTCATGTCGGTGATGCCCATCGCCTTCGGGTAGAACAACGTCGCGCCGTTCACCACAGACTCGTCCATGCCCTGCACGGCCGCCGCCATGGACCCCAACGCAATCACCGCCACCAACTTGGGCGGGATGTGCCACTTCTTGGTGGCCTCCAAGTGGAGCGCCATCTTCTCCTCCTCGGACAAGAACGCCATCGAGTTGAAGTCGCTCGGGTTGCGGGCCACCGCCGCGGCTTTGCCGAAGAGCTCCGGGTCCAAGTTGTGCTTCAACGCGTAGTTGCGGCCCATCTGCATCGTCTGTTTCTCCGAGTACTGCGACAAGATGTTGCCCCGCTCGCCCTGCCGTTCCTCTGCGGCGTGGAGGAGCGAGTCGCCGTGCGAGTACTGTGGTTTGGACAGGCTCGAGGACGAGGTGTCCAAGTGCACGTCTGGTTTCTCATCCATGGTGTTAATGCGCGATATGCCCACACAAACACCGGGGGGACTGGGGCTATATATACGTGGCTCGCGTCTGTGGGGATTTTTACCCGGGCCGCTCCAAACAAATGCTGCCACTTCTCCATGCAGCCAGGCCTACTGTTTTGCTAGGTGTCTGGCCTTGACTGAAGTGCATGCTGCAGGCCGCCCTGCGCCCCTGCACAGAACCCGCGTGTTTGTGTGGGGAGCGGGGCATGGCACCACTCGGTGGTTTGGCGGAGGCGGCCCAGTTCGATGGCGGCAAAAATCGCCAACTCCCGATCCTTGTCGAAGCACCTGGAATTTGCCACCTTTGAAGCGCCGATTTTGTCGCGTAAAGAAGTGCATCAAATAAGTAGAGTTTCGAGATAAGCAGTTTCCGTTTGCGGTCAAGTCGCGGGGTGTGACACTTTGGGCGAGAGCAAACTCGGTGCATGCGCAAATGGAGAAGTCATGCAAATGACTCTCGAAACGGACCCCCGAAAAACCCTCCGGCCTGGGACAACAACAGCGATCTGGAAACTGTAGAGATCTCGGGTTTTCAGACAATGTGTTGATGCGTTCCAGCAAGACTGTAATGACCAGGCTGTATGTTCGGGGCGGGGCTGGCCCAGGCCGATCGCCCAGGTTGCAAAGTAGCATTCCTGTTTCTTTTTCGCCGACATGCTAACGTGTCTTGGCATCCCAGACATGACAACCCGTTTCGCCTGTCAACACCCCAGCCGAAAGCAAGCCGGCTGTCATGGCAAATTCAAACTCCCCTGTAGGTTGACCAGACATCTCTAAACGTTCGGACCAAAGCTAATATCCTTTCAGTGGCGGAGTCGCTTGTTCACGTCTCATTTTTTCCCGCTCAAAAGGGCCTTTGCATACCCCACCTTTGGCCCCTAGTCATTTGTGACGTCAGACTCGCGGTGCCTTGATCTCGCATTGAGCCGCATTACCACGCCTAAGTCTGCATCGCTACAATGTCTTTTCTATCCTTAGTACAATTAGGTTATTTCAGTATGGGGATCACCGCAAGAAATCCCTCAAGTAGCCGCCGAGCTTGTTGGCGCCCTCCTCCAACGCGTCCTTCAACACGTCCAAGTCTTGGTTGGCGTTGCCGCTGAAACGCGATGCAAAGTCCCGTGCTGCGGTCTCCAACTCGCCAATGCCGGCACCGTTGCCGTTGCCGTGGCCCTCTTCCGTCTCGTCCTCGCCAAAGTACGAGCTGGACGAAATCGCCTGCGCGCCGTTGAACGCCAGGAGCTTCTGGCGGGCCTCTGCCTTGGCGCCCTCGTCGAACTGCGGCCCGCGGCCAAAGAACTCGTCCGACGAGATGCCCTTCTGTGTGCCGTACTTGTTGGCCACCTCGCCCGTGTACTTGGCCTCTTTGTACTTCTTGGTGTTGGCGGCCTCCGTGGTGTTGGCCCCCTGCACCATGCCGAAGCCCAATTTCTGGAGCTTCACCGTGGTGTCGTGCACCGGGTTTGCAGCCGCGGCAGCGGAACTTCTCTCATCCGAGCCAAACGAAGGTTTCGTGCTTGCTACCGGAGCGTTAGCAGCGGGAACGGGTTCGGGGCTTGGCTTGTAGCCCAACTTCTTGATCTCTTCGGCCTCCTGCTTGGCCTGTCTCTCAATCTCGTCAAAGTCGATTTCCTCGGCCGGCTTCTGCACCCTTCTGGCGCGCGCGGTCTTGGGCCCGTTTCCCTTGGACGAGAGGATGGAGGACTTGACCGACAGGGCTGCTCTGCTGGTCCTGGCCGCCGATGTGCGGGGAGCGGCCACCTTTTTCGGCACGTTCAACGCGTCGTCCGACACGGAGGGCGTGCCCGCTCTCAGGGCCAACGGCGACGGCGAGGAGTTGATGGGCTTGGACCAGTTGGAGAAGAAGTCGTCGGTGGACGCGCCAGCCGAGGAGCTTCCGTTGGCCAACGCCAAGGAGTCCAGCTCGTCGTCGAGCGTGACTACGTCCGGGTGCTTGGCGGCGTCCTGCTGCGACGTCTTGCGCAACTTCTCGCGGTACTTTTTCGCCACGGGGCTGGTGTATTTGGCGTGTGGATCGGCCTTGCCGCTCACAAACTGCGAGCCGCCGTTCTTCAGGAAGAAGTCCTTGGCCACGGCGTTTCCGCCGAACTTGAAGTTGCGCAACTGGATGCGCTGCCACTGGTCCAAGTTCAGCGACTTGACGAACGTGATGTGGACACCCAAGTTCCGGTGCACCGCCGAACACTCCATGCAGAGCATGATGCCAAACGGCACGGACGTCCAGGTGGGGTTTTTGTTGGGGCAGTCGAAGCACGTCTGGTTGGCGGGGTTTTGTCTGAGCTTGCCGAAGACGGCGGCAACCTCTTCCTTCGTGGCGAATCCGTCGGACATGATCTCGGCTCTGGAGTGTGATAGCGTGTTTTTTTCGGTGCGGTGGCCGGTGCACGGGTGGGAATGGCTTGACAGGGGAGTAGCAGGGCCTACAGGGCGACCCGACCGGGGACCGTTTCCCGTCAAAAGAAAGATTTTAGCTTGCCGGTAAAGGTGGTTTGGGTCACCGATCTGCCACGAGCTTTTCACGGAAGGAAACGGACTCGCTGATTGGGCGGATCTTTTAGGTCGCAGTTTTCGCAGATACACTGGGCAGTGACAACGGCGCGGCCCCGAGTGCAGCGTTTTGCATCTTCGCACATGTAGAGGCAACCGGGGAGCACACTCCCCACCGCGGTTTCTTGACCAAAGGCCCGTGTTCTGCTTTCTCGCATTATGGCATCTATTTAGGTGCACATCCCAGGCGACTCCAGCCGCTTGCCCGTGCCGCACAGCCAGCCTCAGCCAGCCGGCACAGACACCTCGGCAGTTGTGCGGCGCCGTGCAGAGCGCACCGCTCTCGGGCCCGCGCCGCCGGGTCGCGCCGCGCACTAGTGGAACGGGCGCGAGCCGCCGCGCGCAAACTCAATCACCTTCCAGCCCTCGGTGGTGTCGTTGTCCATCTCCTCCGGCACGCGTGTGAAGACCATGGCGTAGGTGCTCATCTGGATGTGGTCCTCGGTGCCCGCGGCAATCTCGCCCGTCTTGGCCTTTCTGTACAAGTGGATCTCCTGCGCGCGGCACGACACAACCACCACGGGCACGTCGTTGGGCTGCAACATCTTGCAGGTGACAATGTCCACGCCGCGGATGTCCAAGATGCGCCCGTCGGAGAACAAGCCCTGCTGCACAAACTGCTTGTTGTTGGCCTGCCACACGTTGAACGGCGCCTCGCTGAGCCACGCCTTCAACACCTGGTCGTCGTTCTTGATGTACGCGTCCAACAACTCGGGCACAATGTAGTTGGTCAACGTGCGCGTGAATTCCGTCACGCGGAACGTGGGGTCCATCATCTTGAACTGCTTGATCACCTGCGCCTGCTCCGTCTCCGAAAAGAACCCCGTGATCTTCTCCACCACGGTTCTTATGAGCGACACCAACCCGTTCTCCGAGTCGTCCCACTTCTCCTTCAAGTACACGAACCCGCGGCCCACGGGGCTCTTCAACTTGAACTCCTCCCACTTCTGGCTCGCGCTGGGGCCCGTGGGCTTGTGCTCCGTGGCCACCAACGCGCCGCCCGCGTCCTCGTTCTCCTTGACCGGTCTCCACGCGGTCTTGTCCTCGAGCCGCCGCTGCATCTCCTTGCGTCTCAACGCCTCCCGCTGCTCCTTGGTCAAGAACCCGCCGTACGACGTCGAGTACCCGTCGTCAATCACATTGCCAATGTCCTTGTACACCTGTGTCTGTCTCACGGGCTCGAACGCCTTGTCCGCGGCTGTGGCGCCCGTCTTGAGCGTGGTCCGCACGCCCTTGCCCACGGGCGACTCCCACGCCTTGTGCGCGACGTCGCCCACGGCCTCCGCAGTCTTGCGCGCCACCTTGCCGGCGGCGGAACTGCCCTTTTGCGCCTTGTCGTACGCCTCCTTGGCCTTGCGGAACGCCTCGCTGTCCGCCACACGGCCGGTCTCGTCCTGCAACGCCTTGATGTTTTCCTTGAGCTCGCTCGACTTCTTCACCTCCTGCTTGAACGTCTGGAAAAACACCTCCAACGGCGACTTGCCTCTGTTTTCGTTGTACAACGCCGACGTGCCGCTCAACAGTCTGATGCCGGGCGCGAGCCGGCTTCCGGGTTGGGCGATTCTGGCACACTGACGTAACATCTGGTTTGCTGGTGGGTTTGTTCTGCAGCCAACGCTAGCTGTCTATGTACAAGTGATGAAATGGTTTTTTCAATGGTTTTTTCCATTTTCCGCGAAGCGCACCGGATCTACGACGGCTTTTGCCACACGGTTGGCCGGCCCACGGGCTAGACTTGTGCCGTTATTTTTTCGCTGCTTCTTTCGTTCGGCTCTATGCTTGGAATGGCAGCTTTTCAGCCCGCCACTTTTGTCCAATTCTTCTGCCGTTTTTGAGCACCCACTTTCGCCCTTCCTCCACACAGCCATGAACTTTGAAAGGCAAAACACACTTCCCTTACTAAACCACATTTGACTTAATCTACTAAAAAAAAAACATTCTGCTCGACTCTTCATGTCTCGTTTCTGCTGATTCAAGAATTTCAACTAACTAAATAACCGCACTCTTTATATTATTTCTCACGTGTACCACAAGTCGAAAGATTACTTTAAAACGCAATTGTTCATTAGTAGGAGCTTCTTTCTACTGCAAAATTCTTCACCGCCTCTTTGATCCAATTTCCATTAACACGTAATCTTCGTATTACCTGTGCCAGAACTGTGCACACTTTGTAGCGGCGTAAGCGGCAACGCCGCCGACGGCGATATATTGCGCCCAGTTCAATATGTTTGTCTGGCGCCTCTCCCGCGCCACCGCCTGCGAATACCGGATGTCGCCCCGGAACGAAATCATCGTGTACATTGGGGTCCACGAAAACAACACTCCATCCATATACTTCCCGAGAAAGTAGTCCACCTTCTTGCGCACCAAGTAGAACGGGCTCGTGACCTTGGTTGACATCTCGTAGTAGTTGTCCATGGCAAGCTTGCAAATGGCATCCAAGTCGTCCTTTCTGGCGTCGGTGTACTGACCTATGGCCGCCTGCAAATTGCCGCCATTATGCTCCAAGAGATTCATCAATACCGTGACATCCTCAAACCCACAGTTCATGCCCTGGCCGTAGAACGGCACCATAGAGTGCGCGGCATCGCCTAGTAGAATGGCGCGGCCATTGGGGCTGGCGTACTGCCCCACGGACACCTGCATCAACGAGCCACGGGGCTGGTTGTTGAACGCGTGCTTGAGACCCGCCTCTCCCACGAGCTCGTATGCGTCGGGAAAGTTTGCCTTGAAGAACTGCAAAAACTGTTCGTCTTTCTCAAACAGCTCAATAAGCTTCCACGAGCTGAAGAACGTGGACGTGAACAGCCCGTCGCGGTTGGCCAACGCAATGAGCATGTAGTCCTTACGCGGCCAGATGTGAAGGTGGTTGGCGTCAATGGAAAAGCGCGCCGGGTCGTCCTCGGATGCACCCTTCACAGCCGGAATCGAGAGCTCCAAGTATTGCATGTCAATGAATTTCTGAGAAAAGTCCATCCGCATTTCCTTTTGCATCTGGTAGCGAAACTGCGAGTGGGCACCGTCCGCGCCCATCACGTAGTCGAAAGACATCGAGGACTCCGACTCGGGGGACAGCACGTCGAAGAAGTGCAACTCAGGGAGCGATGTTCCGCTCACGTTGCGGACACCGTCCAACTTCTTGCAGAAATATAAAGACACGTTTGTTTTGGCCAATTCGTCCAAGAGACATTTGTTGAGGAATAGCCGGTCAATGGAGTTGATACTTTCACCAAAGAGCCCGTACAACTGCGACTCCTGGTGGGTGCCGGATGCATCGTGGATCATGCGGCCCTTCATCGGGATCACGTGCTCCAAAATCCGATCTGCCATGGCCTCATCGACGGCCTTCATGGCCCGGATCCCGCGGTCGCTCACGGCTAAGTTAATCGAGCGCAAGCCTTTGGATTGTTTCGTTTCTCTGGGATCGGGCCTCATGTCGAAAAGCGAGACGTCGTATCCTTTGGCGGTCAAGGCCAATGCGGCGAGGCAACCGACCAAGCCGGCGCCCACAATACCAACGGATTCTGGCATCGGGTGGCAAGAATTGGTGAGTCGAAGGATCAGCTCATGCGCGGCCTAAAGATGCGTTTTGCGTGCGCCAACCATCTCAAGTGTGACGCACCCCGCAGCTCAAAGTCATTACATGAGAGTGGCTCACTTTTTCAACTTGGCCTTTTTCGTCTCGATCTTGGCACGCAATTCGGCGATTTGCACCTCGAACTCCGCGTTGCCTCGCGAAATGTCCTGGTTAGCCTGGATCGTGTTGCTCAAGTTCTCTTTCATCGTGAGTTGCGCGTACCTCTCTTCGAGCTGAGCCCGCTTTGCGAGGAGGGCTTGTTTCTTCTGGCTTGCTTCTGCGAGGAGTTTCTCCGAGTCTGTTCGCTGTTCGTAGATCTCCTGATGTGTCTTCTTCAAGTTTGCCAACTTCTCAGTCAACTCTGCAACCGTTGTCTGGAGCTCTTTATTGGTCTCCGTCAAGTTGGAGAGCTCGTTGGTGTTCCCCGAGATGGAGTTGGCTCTCATGAGCTGGAACTCGTTCTCGTACTTGATCAAGCTCAATTCTGATTTCGTAGCGAGCTCAAGCGTGTCATCGTCGCAGCTCAAAAACGGGCCTTTCAAGTACTCCTGTAGCTCGTCACCCCTCAAGGCCAAGATCGACAGGCTGGCGTTCTTCGCAAGTGCACAAAGCACACGGACAATGTAGTCGAAGCCCTCAAAAAGCACAAAGTCGAGTAGCGCAAAAGACTTCCCTGTGAAGATTCCAAGCAACGCGTTCCGCATGACTCCAGAGATGTCGATTCCCTGCGTTGCGATGTGGTCGAACTCCGTGGGCTGGAGATCCTCGAGTGCTCGGCTCGCCTTGTACGCGAAGTCATCCTTGTCTATGATGGAATGCAAGCGGGCGAGCTTTGAAAGAACCGAGAGTTGTTCCTGTTTGCTCAACCCATCCATGGCAGCTACAAGCGGCGCAACCTTGGCTGCAAAGTGGGTGCTTCTAAGCGGCCGCTCGCCGAGCGTGCTTGACGGCGTTTCGTTGAGGCAGTAGTGGAGAACCTGGAGAAGCTCGTTCTGGTCGCCGTCTTCGTCGGCGTGTGCGAGCTTGGCGCTCCTCAAGTAAGTCTGGTACTTGTTTGGGTCCACCACGCTGTGAACGCCGAGCACCTTCATGTACACCACGCCTCGAAGTTTGGCGGGAAGCCCTTGTAAGATGTGCTCCTCAATGTCTGCCAAGTGGCCGTCTCTTACAAACGAGTCGCTGTAGTTCTGTGCGATCCGGAACCAGTACTCGTCGACAGCACCCTCCAAGTCGGACGCCATTGCGCTCACGCGTGAGCCCAACTCGGTTTTGCGTCCTGAAAGGGCATCGATTGGCGTGGCCGTTGCCTGCGAGCCGTACAACTCGCTCTGGCGGAAAGCAAGGATTTCGACGGTGGCCGACTTTGTCGTGTAGATCGGCTTGAACCGAGGCTTGGTTTCCCGTGGGGGAAGTGGAGGGGCGTGTTCGATCGATGCCTCGACACTCTCGTTGCCTAGGGAAGGAGCGTGTACCGTGTTTTCGGACGCCATACCAGAAGATAATGAATTTTTGCTAGCTATCTTGGATTGCTTCGTACGAATACTCCTATGGGTTATCTGGCTGTAGTTGGAAACGTGGTGTAGGCAGTGTTGTAGGTGATCTCGCGGCAGTTCCGCTACGCGCACTGTCTTGTATGCCTGACCACGCAGCCAAACCTGGGGCACGTCAATCCACCTTTCTGCGCTTTGGATAGCTCCACTCCCGGGCGGCGGCTTTGGGACTGGAAAAGCGGCCCTTGGCATCGTCGTCTGGAATCGTGACGATTTCCCGCGAAGACGGCTTTTTTTTGGAGGCCGCCGCGTCGACATGGCCTTGGCTGGGATTCGCGTGCTTGGGGGCAGCTTTCACATTCGCATGCAAAGTAGTCTCCTTGTTCGGCTTCCCCGGCAAGATCTCGAATGCGTCATCGACAATCTCAAGGTCGCTCTCGTTTCCCTCGAAAAAACTTCTCGTCTTGCTCCGCGTCGGTTTCACCGAATTCACTGGAGAGGAGTGTTCGATGGGAGAAGAGGCGTCTGCCTGCCGCAAGAAGACTCGCGTGGCTTCCGGGGTGCTGTTCGCTTGCGACTTCGGCCGCGAGCTGGCGCTGGAGATCCGGAGATCGTTCACGCTCCGGTTGAGTTCCCCGCCACTATCGTCGGCCTCCTCAATCACGAAGGACTCGTACATCGGGGCCTTGGGCTCCTTGAAGTTTTCCTTGAACTTCTCCTCCAACTGCCTTATGTCGTCGCTCTGGGTGTCCAGCTTCATGGCATTGTACTGTTCGACAAATGCGGCAATTATCAACTGTTTGTCGGCCTTGTATCGTTTGTCGTGGTCGACGAAGAACGAGTTGAGGAACTCTTTGGTATGCTGCTGCGGCCGAAGTCGTAGACACAACTTCCGCACCTGGGGATGGTCAACCAACAAACTCCCCCGCCCGGAGAGGACATTAACGGGCTCACCGTTGGCACGTGGATCGAGTGTTCTGTATTGGGACTCGGAATCACTGGGAGCATCAGAAGCAGTGACATCTCTCGTCTCCTCGCTCCCCAGGGCAGATTTTTCCGAAATTTGGGAGTCTCCAGACGGAGTGGCGGATTCGCTGCTCTTTGCCGAGTGAATCTTGGTGTCTGGCTCGTCGCTTTTTTCGGATGAGCTCTGCTTGTATTCGCTTCCGAGAACCTGCGTGCTTCCCTCCGACTTCAGCTCCTCTGGGTTTGTCGCCTCAGATTTTGCTTCTTCTTCGTTGACTTTCGACGTGTGGTATGATATGAGCTCGATTTCGTCGTCTGAAGCGTTGTCCTCCGAGCTCTTCTCACTAGTGTCGGCCGGTTGTTTGGAGTGCAAGTCTAGAAGCAAGTCGATGCATTCCTTGCGCATGCCGCTCCGCTCAGACCCGCTGAAGTACGAGTTTCTCAACTTGGCGGGCTTTCGCCAGATGGCCTCGCACATGGCCGGGTTCCCGAGCCATTTCCGGATGTTGTAGATGACGTGAATGCCGCAGTCATTGAAGTTGCGCTGGCGCGAGACCGGGGCATTTGTGATGCGGATGAGGGCAGAGTTGATCTCCACGCCGTGCTTTTCTCGGCAATACTCCTTGATCACCGTCTTGAGGGGGAACGCAATGTCGGAGTGGTTCTGGCGCAACGAGTCCACCACGTAGACATCGACGCACCTTTTCTTTTGTTCTGCGCCGTCGCTTTCCGGCTCGTCCTCTTGTTGCGCCATCTGTAGTAGTTTGGGGAGGTTTCTGATGATGACACAGTACCAATGCAAATGCTCGTTGATGGGGATGATGACCGAGTCGTGCTTCATCAAGTCTGTTTTCATGACCCAGCGGCGGATGTTCCCGTAGTAGTCTGGGACGGACACGTCCTCCGACTTGGAGAGGAGCTTCGTGAAGAAGAACGAGTTGAACGCGTAGACCTCTTCCTTGTGCACCAGCTGGAGCACGGTGACGGCGCGGTCGATCTCGTATGCAATGAAGAAGTCAATGAGCGTGTCGTTGATCCAGTCGTTGTTGTACAAGGTCTTGAAGTCGTTGTATGCGATGCTGAACTTCTTCTCACCAGCGACCGAGTAGCGCAACGGGGGGTCGAACGGCGCGGGGGTTTCGCGCACAATGGGCTCGTCGGTCTCCGGGTCCGACTTCTCCGCGTACGAGAACACTGCGTCCAGCGCGGCCAGCGGCGAGCCGTCCGGGTTCTCCCTCGCGAGCTGGGACACGGAGCGTGTTTTGCGCGAGTACACGGGCTTCTTCGGTAGGCGGAGCGGGTGCGAGTAGAGCCCGTCCCGAAGCACCTCCGCGGGCGGGTCGTCCTGCGAGTTGTCCACCAGGATCACCGTCTGCGGGTCTCGGGTGAGGTTCTCGCGCTTGGCCGCCTCGTGGGCATATCTCAGCTCGAGGGTCGCGGACGACACCGCCACGGGCTCCAGGCCCCACTTGGGCCCGTGCTGCTTCAAGAAGTCGTAGAGCCGGTGGCTGTTTTCGCAGAAGGAGACGTTGACGTAGCCAAAGTTCTGCTGGATGACCAAGAGCACGCCCAGGTAGTCGTCCGCAAAGCACGCCGAGCGCACGGCGAGGGACTCGGGCAACACCAACTTGTCGATGAACGACACGCCCTTCTTGAAGAAAATGTAGCGCCCGTCGTGCGACACCAGGAGCACCAAGTCGCCCGAGGGGTCCATGGCGATGGCGGTGCCGTTGTACTCGGCGCGGCGGAGGCGCACGGAGAAGAGCGGCGGCTCGGCGAGCCCGGCCTCCTGGAGCACCACCGTGATGTGGAAACACGTCTGCACCTCGTGGCTGCGTTTCTTGTCGTCGATGCTGAGCGGCTTCACCACGTAGAGGGCGCCGCTGCTGACGGTGTTTTCCGTCGGGATGCTGATTTTGTGCACGGCCGCCGTGAGCCGGTTCTGCGGCGCCACCCCGCCGGCCCGCAGCTTGCTGAGCGAGCGGTACTCCTTGCGGAACGACATGGACGTGGAATGTGTTGTAGGTGGTGAGGCTGCGCGGGCTGATGCGGCGGGCAGAAAAAAGGCCCGGAAGGCGGGCGGGCAATTGGCCGGCGGCGGGCGGCGGGACGGGCAGGGGCCGGCATTGTGCTCCTGCTGCCGCCGGTTTCTATTTTTTTTTTACGGGGCGGGCCGTGCCAGCGGCGGCAGGCTGCAAAGGCCGGGCCTGGCTCGCGAACGCACACCTCTCCATGTTCCGCCGGACCGCCCGACTCGTCACGCCCGTGGCCGCCTTTGCCGCCGGGCTCGCGTATTTCCCTCTGGAGTGGCGCAGGAGCAAGTGGCTGCCGCCGCCCGCCGCGTACACCAACGGCGAGGCGGTCCGCCGCATCGAGGCCTCGCCGCTCTACCAGAAACTACACAGCGACCCGGCGTACCAGATGCACCGCAGCAGCGAGGCGTTCCCCATACAGCACAGGGACAACTACTTGAGCCAGGGCCTCTTGTACGGGCCGCACTTGTTCGAGGTGGACCCGATTGTGTTTGTCAACGGGCGCACGGGCGAGCTCACCGGGTTCTACCACATGGGCCGCGGGCTCGCCGGCGCCGACGGCAAGATCCACAACGGCGCCACCGCCACCATCTTGGACGAGGGCCTCTGCACGTGCGGCTTCCCGCTCTTGCCCTCCAAGCGCGGCGTCACGGCGCAGCTCGCCATCGACTTCAAGACCGCGGCGCCGCCCGACTCCACGGTGGTGTTGACCGCGCGGGTGGTGGAGCTGAAGGGCCGCAAGGTCGTCATTGCCGGCACGCTCAGCACGCTCCCGGCGCCCGGCGCCGCCGCGCTCGAGATTGCCACCGCCACCTGCGTGTTGGTGGAGCCCCGGTGGTTCAAGTACTTCCGGTGGTTGGATTTGTAGCCCAAGAACGTTTCACGAGAGTAGCGCCCCCACGTAGACACGCCCGGCTCCCCGGATCCCCAGTTGCCCGGTTGCCCGCTGTGCCGGAGGCCGGTGTCGCTGGTGGGTCTGCCCCAACTGCGACCGCGAACCACCAACTACGGGTGCCATGGACCACGACCCACACAACATCCTACCGCTTCTCGCGGAGCCGGCGAGGTTCAGCTACAGCGACGTGCTAGGCGCCGGCTTGGCGGACCCGCGCTCGCTCAATACCGCGGAGCTCTTTGCCTTTGGCAACCACACCCACTACGTGCGCCACAGAGAACAGTACCTCGAGCTCCCGCCCAACGCGGTGCACAAGCTCCAGCAATTGAGTGTGCTCTCCGTGCTCAGCGCCAACGTGGGCAACTGGGTCGCCTTCTCGGCCTTTTTGCTGGTCGTGGACCCGTGCGCCACCGTGGACTCGCTCGAGAACTTGCTCATGGCCATGGCCGACGCCGGGCACGTCCAGGTGAAAATCAGCGAGGCCCGCCAGCAGGTGCGCGTGGACGACACCCGCGTGCTCCGCGACTGCTACAACGGGGAAAAATGGGCGCTCCGCGTGCTTGCGCCGGCCGACGTGGCCGACGTCGACCTTGGCCGGGCCCGGGCCACGCTTGAAAAGTGGCTCCGCGACAAAATCGCCCCGACTAGGCAGGAACTAGAGGGCTAGGGCAATACAAGCACCTGACGAGGGCGCCGGCACGGCGAAGGAAGTGGAATTGACCCCGTCGGTTTTATTTTCCTAAGCCACCACCATCTTGTAGGCCATCACTTGTAAGCTACCATTGCCTGCTGGCCAGCCAATTGCGCAGGCCCCAACGCTAAATCACAGGCCTCCCACGCCTGCAATCGCACGGTCTAAAAGATAGCAAGCCATGGCTCATGTGCTGGCCGCCCATGCCTCCGCGGCATGTGAAGACACCAAGCCGGCGCTATATTTGGCAGCAGAGGAGTTCCGCTGCAAACCATCCGCCGGGACCGAAATAGATTTGGCAATGTCACGAGCCCACGTCTCAGGGGTACCCGTGACGACATCCAGCATTCGGGCGCCTCAGTAAACAAACGCGGGGATCCTATTCGCTGGAGCGTAATTGCGGCCGAGTAGCAATGTCGTTCCTGATCACCCGCACTGTATAATGCCTTAGCAGTGGTTGCGTTTTGGGTTCGCAGCAACAATTGCACTTGCGCAAATTGTGGGGAGAGCAACGTGGAAGGGCAGGCGAAAACTATAAAAGGTGGGCGGATCCGCCGTCTCAGTCGCCACAAAACAATTCAATTACAATGTCTGACACTGGAAGAAAAGATATCGGCGACAAGATCTCCTCTGCTGTGAAGCCCGACAGCCAAAAGTCCACCCCAGAGTTGGTGAAGGACAAGGTCACCGACACTGTTGACAACGCCGTTGGCGACAACAGCAGAGACGGCGACAAGTCTTTCTTGCAGCAGGCCTCTGACGCTGTCTTTGGTGAGAAGAAGTAAGCTCATAGCAATAAAATGATATAAAACCAACTGCCCATGCTGTAGGCCCCACGCCGTAGGTGCACGGGTGTTTGCCCCGGCTTTGCTGCAACTTTCCGCGCAGCGACTGCCTACGTTTGTGGTGCACGGGTGTGTCGACGGCGCCGCGCCCGCGCTTCACTACGCGTCGCGACCCAGATCCCACCACTCTGTAACATGGCGGCCCACGGTGAACAGGCTTATCTCGATTTGTGCAAGCGCATCATAGAAGAAGGCGAGTTCCGCCCCGACCGCACGGGCACAGGCACACGGTCGCTCTTTGCGCCGCCGCAATTGCGCTTCAGTCTTGCCCACGACAGCTTCCCGCTCCTCACCACCAAGAGGGTCTTCTCCAAGGCCATCATCCACGAGTTGCTCTGGTTCGTGGAGGGGTGCACCGACGCCAACAAGCTCTCGGAAAAGGGCGTCAAGATCTGGGAGGGCAACGGCTCCCGGGAGTACTTGGACAAGTTGGGGTTGACCGACCGACGCGTGGGCGACTTGGGCCCCGTGTACGGCTTCCAATGGCGGCACTTTGGCGCCGAGTACGGCACCTGCGACGACGACTACGCCGGGAAGGGCTTCGACCAGCTCGAGGACGTGATCCACAAGCTCAAGACCAACCCGTACGACCGCAGAATCATCATGAGCGCGTGGAACCCGCCGGACTTCGCCAAGATGGCGTTGCCGCCGTGCCACGTGTTCTGCCAGTTCTACGTGAGCTTCCCGCTGCCCGCGCCGGAAGCCGGCGCCGCCAAGCTGGCGAAGCTGCCCGCCAGACCCAAGCTCTCGTGCCTTCTCTACCAGCGATCGTGCGACATGGGCCTCGGCGTACCGTTCAACATTGCCTCGTACGCGTTGTTGACGCGCATGATAGCACACGTCGTGGACATGGAGTGCGGCGAGTTCATCCACACCTTGGGCGATGCCCACGTCTATCTCGACCACATTGATGCGCTCAAAACGCAGATTGAACGCCTGCCGAAGGAGTTCCCCAAGTTGGTCATCAAGGAGGAGAGAAAGGCGCAGATCAAGACCATTGACGACTTCAAGTTCGAGGACTTTGAGATTGTAGGCTACGAGCCTTACGGCGCCATCAAAATGAAAATGAGTGTTTAAGTACGCTAATGTCCACATTCCAGACCGGCTCGGCAATGGATTCACTTCCTCGTAGTGCGGTTCTGCGCAGCCAACTCGTTGGTGTCGGCAAAGTCAAAAATGGAGTCATCGAACGCCTTTTTGTTTGTTTCCCGGGGTTTGTTGAGTGAGATTGTCGAAAGCGGCCGCCTGGCAGACCTGGCCTCTGTTTTGCCCTTCTGAGCGTCCGTGTCATCCACATCAATGGGCTCCTGCTTCACCACCACGCGGCGGGGCTTTTTATAAGCGTCAGCGCCCTCCAGCTTGACGATTGTTCGTTCCAGACCAAGGCGTCTGCTCTTGGCGATATCAAGATCTTCAGAGAGCGACCGAGAGCGTTTTTTGAAAAACGTCACGCTCGCCAAGTCGCTGTCGTCGTTTTCCTCCAACGAAACTGTCTGTTTATCTTGCAAGTCTCCGAGAATGGTCTTACCGAGAGTGATTCCCGAGGCACTGGCGCCCTCCATCATGGCAACGTCAGCCGAGGGGGTTGATGTGCCCGATTCACGTTCCAAGCCATCCTCTACGGGTGTGCTCAGGCCGTTCTCGCCCCAAAGCCCCAACGATGATTTGGAGTGGTTTGGCGTGGATGTGGACACCGGTTCCCGGTCGGATCTCCCCACAAGGTCCAAGTCTCTCGCCGTGCCTTCGTTTCGAAGTCCGTGCACGACCCCCAAGAGGCGGGAGTATGTTGATTTGACGGCCGTTTCAATGAGGTCCAAGTGGAGCTCGCTGCTGGATTCCCGCTCCATTGAAGCCACCGACCGGAGGTAGGTGTTTTCCTCGCGGAGCGCCAAGACCGTGGCCTCCAACTCCAGCACGGCCCTGGCCAACTCGGCGTTTCGCATCGCCAACATCTTGTTTTGGTGGGCGTGGTTGCCCGGGTCTTCAGGATTATTTTCCGGTTCCGGCGCAGGCGACGTGGTTTGCGCGGGGGCCGGGGAAACCTTGGTGGCCTTTCCGAGCAGCAAGCTGCGGCGCTCTTTTGTCTGGAAATGCTGTGAGCCGATCGAAAGCCTGGCCATGTTGTGGTGGCACAAAGTGTAGAAGCTGTTGATGTGCGTAAACAGCGGACCTGCAGGAAGAGCAGATGGTCCTCCGCCACCACAAGCCGAGAGCAGCTATTGCGATTTACGTTTGCTACTGACGTGCTGTTTTCTTGCAGCCTTACTAACACATTCCATACAGCACATTACTTTTTTTTATCTCATTTTGGAAAAAGCCTTGGTATTAAGCACTTCCCATGCGGTCGCGTTCTTCGCACTGTTTACCACCATGAAAACGCTCCAGCAAACGATCGACGAGAAAACAGAGGAACTACAGGACCTCCGGGAAATCAAAAAGTTCACGGGCATCCTCGCGGACCGGCTCGAGGAAATCGAGCACAACCTTGACACAATCACCGATGGCGCAGAGAGCGTGTCGCTCATACTCTCCAACTGGAAGAGCGTGGTCAACTCCATCTCGCTAGCGTCCTTGGGCCTCATGAAGTACGGCAACAAGGACCGCGAGGCGCCGTTGCCCGAGACGTTGGTGCGGATTGACCTACAGCAGGAATCTGGCGACAGCCAGTAGATGGACGGGTCCATTATGTATTGAATCGAACGCGGAATGTTTACCTCGCCTCCATCTCTAATGTGTTGACCCACAGGCCGAGGTTGTGCTTCAACTGCAAGGCACGCACTTGCAGGTCCCATTCGCCGTCCACGGCCTCCGACCCCTGCGCGTGGCGGATCACCTGCTGCAACACCCCCTTGATCTCGCCACTGTCCTTCACCGCCCGCAACGTGTTGAAGATGGTGGTGCCCCGGATCGCCTGCTTGTTGGCCTCGTCGCTGTTCTCGCCCGTGGCCGTGACCTTCTCCCAGTCGTCCGTGGTGCACAAGAGCTTTTTCCACACCTCGCTGCACTCCTTCTGGAACACGCTGTCGTTGCTGATCAGCGCAGCCACTTTCAACGCGTCGGCAAACACCTCGCTGAAGTGGGCAAAGGGGCGCATCGACGTGAGCAAGGCAATCAACTGCTCCTTCGTGATGGCCTTCAGCTCGGCAAACCGCGGGAAAAAGCCGCCAATTTCTTCGCCAATTTGCTTCTTGCTCAAGTTCGGGTTGGCAAAGTTGTCGACGAAGTAGTCCAACGTCAACAACTCTTTCTTGCCCTCCACAAACTGACAGATTGTGTGATGTAGCTTGTTCTGGATTCTCACCACAACGAGATTGCTTTCGGCTTCGATGGCCATCTCCTCGAGAAGCGGCGACTCCGATGTGTTGGGGTCCTCAAGCTTGGCTGCGATGGCCGTGAGCTTCGCCAACGAGAAGTTGAACTCGCGGGTTTCCTGGTTCTCGACATCGCCGGATGCAGACAAAGAGATGAGAACTTGCGACGCTTGTTTGTAGTTCTCCACCAATAAATAGTGGATCCACGACACTTTATTGCTTTTGCGGGCGTTGCGCTCAAAGTAGTTTTCGAGATGCGTTTCGTACGGCTTGCAGTCCACCAACAACCGTTGGATCTTGTCGTTTGCAAGGTAAAACTCAAAGAGCTTCGCGGCAAACTGGTACCCGTAAGTGTCCATGTAGTAGTCGATTTTGTCCTGGATGTACTCCGGCGACGTCTGCTCTCTTTCCTTCTCGAGAATGCCTGCCACAGACAAGAAATCGTGGTAGTTTTCTGCCACAGTCAAAGCTTCCTTGACCAATCCGCGTTTGACCATGGCTTCGATCCATTGGCCGTTCCTCTCCTGGTACCACTTGAGATATCCTCTCAATTGGTCATCGCTAGTGTCTTGCATGTACTGGATGGCGTTGGTGACGAGGAAGTACAATGTCTCGGTGAAATGGATCAAATCATCACGGCCTTCTGCCGATCCCATGAACTGAAACTCTTGGTTGTTGGAGCAATATGCCCGAGAATACACTTCCTCTGCTTTGAGCAACAACGACGAGTCGAAGAGCCAGAGCTTTTGGTTGGCGATCTCGTCAACCTCGCTGATGTGCTTTTTCTCGATTGTCACCACAGTGAATAAGGTGGCCACTAGGATCTTGACCAACGTCTTCAAGCGGACCAGAGAGTCAATCATCAGCTCCACGAGCTCAGTAAAAACCTCGAGAATTTCACTCACATTGTGGGTAAAAAACGCCCTGAGGATGTCCTCGGATTGAAGCGGGTTGGCATACTTCCGGCTCGAAACGACTTTTCTCAAACTGGCTTTGATGGCTGCAGCCTCGGAACCCTCGGCGTCGGTGAACTCCCACAATTTCAAACACACCTGTATTTTTTCGAGCGCTTCCACAATAGTAGGCATGACCACATACCAATTGTCCTGGAAGTTTCTCTTGACAAACTCAATGAGTTCCTGCAACAACTTCAGTCTCACAGAAAAGGACTCGCGAGTGCTGGGGAATATGGGCGGGAGATATGGCGAGGACGAGTCCAAGATCTCGCAGACAACGGTGTTGACGGCCTCCACCACGACGTCGCTCGAATACCCGGCGCCAACATCGAAATCGACCGGAGACTGGCCCTGGTAGTAGATGGCCTGCTGGATGTGCGACTTGAGCAAGTACAGCGGGTCTGTCGGGTCGTCGTCCAGCATGAGCTCGTCGGAGGCCTGCGGGAACCTCTCGATGCGGATGACGCCGTATTCCTGCGTAATGAAGACAATGGCCGGGTTCTGCGAGTCGTTCAGATCCTCGTAGCCGTAGCCAATGACCTGGAGCGACGCCTTGAAGTTGATGGCGTCCTCCCACTTCGGCTGGTAGTACTGAAAGTCGGCCGAGGTGGGCGCGCTCGGGTCTTTCAAGTCGCTCATGATGATGGAGTTTCCAACTGCCACAAACGCGGTCTTGCCCGCCTTGGGCACGAAGAGCGCAGGCTTCAGCAACGCGCTCTCCCACGGCACGTCGGGCAACTGGTGGGAGCCGAGGACCAAGACGCCGCTGGCGTTAATGTTCATGGTGATGAGCGAGAGGCGCTTCTCGTCGACGCCGTGCAACGAGCTCAGCACGGAGACCAAGCAGTGGTACAAGTCGTGCGCGGCGGCGGGCAGCGGGCTGAGATCTAGGAACTTGATGTCGAACACCAGGCCGGGGATCAAGCCGTCGATGTTGTTTTCCAAGTACGACGACAAGCGGTACAGCAAGGACTTGCCGTGGTTGATGTAGGGCACGCCGGTGGTGGAGACCTGGTGCACGAACTTCTTGAACGTGCCGGTCGCGTCCTGCACCACAATGTCCTGTGTCATGCCGTGGTTGGAGACGGCGCCCAGCTTGATGGACACGATCTCGTCCTTGAGCTGGGCGTCGATGGAGCCGCCGAACCAGCGCGCCAAGAGGCCCGACGCGGACGGCTTGGTGAGCTCCAACGTGGACAAGCGCGGTGCGCCGTTGTAGTCGCGCAAGCTCACGAGCACCACGCGCTTCCAGGACGTGGCCACGGCGATGCCCGCGGGCTCCACGTTTTCGGCCAACGTGATGTACTCGCCGGCGGCGGCCAGGATGTTGATGACGGTCTCGAGCAACTTGCTGTTGATGAGCCCCAACGCGGGCGCGTGCTGCACGCTTTCGTAGAAACACACGTGGCCCGACATGGCGTTGACAATCACGAGGCCGGGGTCCAACGTGGTGCCCGGCGTGGGCCGCGTCAAGATGGCCAAGCGCAAGGCGTCCTGCGACGTGTCGCTGAGCGGGAACTCGAAGCTGATGGGGCTGTCGTCGGTCGAGTTGTACGGCCACACGTTAATGGCGCGGTTGCTCACGGTCAACGCGCACTGCGTGTGGTTGTCTGTATAGCCGTTCAAGAGCTCGGGCTGTGCCGCGCGCAACACGGCGGGCAACGCCGGGAGGCTGGACACGCAGTACTTGTCGTTTTTGGTGAGTTCCTTGCCAGAGTGGGCGGGCAGCTGCGGGGCGGTGAACGTGGGGAGGTCCGACACGTCCGCGGCGCTTCGGCGCGACGACACGTCCGCGGCGTCGTTGCCGAATGTGCGCGGCCGGAAAAGGCCCGGATGCTGTGATGCCATGGTGTTGGTGATGTTTTTTGTGGGAAAATGCGCGCGATATAGCAGCAAGGCGAGAACAGTGAATGGAGCAGAATGGAGTGGAAAATGGAGAATGGCCTGAGAATTTAGGTGGTGGGTAGTGTCAATCCTTTTGTGATGGATAGTTACCAGAGAGCGATTTGGCCAGGGACTAGTTTTGCAAGGGATTGACCGATAGTGGCAGTTGAGGTGACTGGTTGGAGAGCAGATAGAGGCTGGTGGAGATCAAGTGGAGACTGGACGGTGGTCAGACGGTAGACCAGAAACAGAGTGGTGGCAACTGGTGGCCAGATGGTGGTGAAAATTTAATGGTGACTACGGCCGGAGGACCACATAGCCACCGGATATCTACAGATACCGACCGCAGTCATCACAGAACCCTAGGATTCACTCTTGTATTATGCTTCGCAACTACGAACTATCCACGGCGCTCAGAGCTTTTGTCTCTTGGCGTCCTGCTCGCTCAAGTCGTAATCCTCGCCGTCGAACTCGGCCTCGTCCACCTGGTCGTACTTGGCCTTCAAACCCTTCATCTTTCTCGTCTGCATCTTGCTCAAGTCCTGGTCGCCGACGTGGATCTTGGCCACCTTGTCGCCCATGAAGTCCGTGGTCACGTTCTTCTTGACCTTGGCCTGCAACTGCTTGGGCTTGGCCAAGGCCTGCTTCTCGAGGTCGGGCGCGGGCGTCACTCTTCTGCCGAGCTTGAAGTCGAAGCGGGGCCCGATCTCGTCCACCTCCACGCGGGGGATCTTCTGGCCGCTCTTGTACGTCTTCAACTTGTAGACTCTGAAATGCAATAAGGGGAGGTTGGCGGAGTTGGCGTCCTCGATCTCGGCCACCGACAACGAGATGACGTACTGCAAACCGGCCACGTCCTGCAAGTCGGTCTCGTCGCCGCGGTAGAAGTCCATGAAGTACGACTTGACCTGCTGGAACACCGGGTGCGTGTCGAACTCGGGGCCGTTGAAGGTGAACATGGGCTTCAACCCGATGGGGAACGTCACCTTCTTGAAGTCGCTGAACAACTTGTGGTTGTCCTGGATGGACATCTCGATCATGTCGTAGAGCTTGTGGTTGAAGAAACGCGAAAACGTCAACGTGTTGGGTCTCTTCTTGTTGTGGGACGAGAACACCATGAGCGAGGTGTCGTTCTTCTCCGAGAAAAACTCCAACCCGGTGGGGTCTTCAAACGGCCTCATCTCGTTCTTCTTCGAGAACTTCTTGGCCTCGGGCTTCTTGATCGCCATCAAGTCCACCATGGCGTCGTGCAAGAACTTGTTGCCGGTGGCGCCGGCGACGAACAACGCCTGCTTGGTGTTTTCCACCAACTTGGCCTCCTTCTTGGCCAATGCTCTTTTCGAACGGGCGTTCTTGGGCTTGCTGCAAAAGTTAGTGGGGGCTCGCGAGGCGGCGGCGCCGCTTGTGTTGCTCGTGGTACATACGCTGTTCTGATCATTGCAAAAGAAGCTGGTAGGTAGCGGTGATGCCCATCGCTCAAAAAAAATATGTGCGCACCGCCGGCGCGCGAAAAAGAAAGGTCGTACCCGGGTTCGAACCGGGGTTGTCCGGATCAAAACCGAAAGTGATCACCACTACACTATACAACCGTTTGCTAACTTCCAGGGCCCGCTGTGTGCCCATGTCGATCCGCGTCCGGCGCCAGCCACCGAGCGCCCCGGGCTTTTCCGTTGCTCTGCCTGTTCTCTTCGCGCAGCGACACCGTCAGCCGGCGGGCTTCGTGTGTGGCGCCCCCGCGCGCTCTGCGCGCACCTCATCTCGCCGCGCGCTGACATCAACTAGTCGAGACCGCACCCACTCCATCGTCCCGATATTTGCTCTCGCCGCATCGCACAGCTGCGACTTCCACGCTAGAGCTCCGTCTCTGACTCCCCCATCGCACCACGTGGCCAACTGCTGGCGGCGTCTCCTCGGCTCGCTGCACACCCAGCCGCCCCGCCATCTCCCCCAGCTACGCCCGTCAGCACCGACGCCAACCGCTCGGCGCGCCGTCCCCCAGGCCCCGCAAGCCGCACCCTGACTCTCCTGCCGGCAGCGCCACCATGAGCCGCCGCGCAAGCACCCATAACCCCCAGAGCCCGCCGGAGGTGCTCAGCGACTCCATCAGCCCACAGGTGTCCCGGCTGGCGCTCTCGTCCATGGTGCACGCGAAACAGCGGTCGCCGTCCGTCAACTCCATCTGCTCCGCGCACTCCACCAACCAGCGCAGCATGTCCATCGTCAGCTTGGAGCTGCCCCGCAACTCCATCGTGTCGGTGGAAGACAGCTTCTACAAGCCCAGCCGCACGGACAGCAACACCAGCCTCGCGTCGTTGGGGACCGCCAACTCGCCCGCCGAGCCGCCGCGCGAGTACATGCTCCCGTTGCGGCACGCGCGCGTGCGGCTGAAGAGCGCGTGCGCCATTCTCTCCGACGAGGAGTTCTCCGAGCCCGAAAACAGCTCGGCCAAGTACAACCGCTGGAGACGGCGCTCCAGCGACAAGACGCAGAAACCCACGTTCCTCTCCATCATCAAGAAGGACTTCAAGATCCGCTACGACACGGCCGGCAAGCCCAAGCTGCTCGCCAACGCGCCCACCTCCACGGCCCCGTTTGCAGCCTCCCGCTACGATGAGCTGGTATCGTCGCCGCTCTCGCAAACCTCGGAGTCGTTCCACCTGCCGCCGGCGCTCTCCGTGGAGCACTACGAGCCCGCCGGCTCGAAAAACATCGCGCTAGGGCCCGCGAAAAAGCACCGCTCGTCGTCCGTGTCCCACAACATCTTCTTGAAGAAGCGCTTCCTCTTGTCCAAGGACATCCAGTTCGAGCTCTTGGGCCAGAGCCCCAGCCCCACCGCGTCCTCGCCCATCAACCTAGAGACGCGGTTCCCGTTCCCTGCTCTTTCGCTGCCGTCCCCGGTCCGTGAACACAGCCACAACTCAGGCCACCACGGCCCCACCAGCCAAGGCCCCAGCCTCACATCGCCTCCCGGCTCGCCGTCGCCGACGCCGCTACATCAGTTGGGGCCGCCGCAGGTGCCGCAGAACAAGCTTCTTCAGGAGCTCAACCGCAAATGGAACAAGGCCATGTTTTCCGCGAGCGCCGGCGACTACGTTCAAAGCATCATGAACGTGCCTGATATTTATTCCAGCAGAACCATCCGCAACAGAAAACGGGAGCGCTCCGAGCTGACGTCCAGCACCGACAGCTTGACGACAAACTGTCCGTAGCCAGCCTGGCGCCGCCACAGGCTCACTGAGTCATCGGCTCGCCCAAAGCCACGCAGCGTTTGACCCGCGCCGTTGTATTTGCTACACGCTTCATTTCTTGTTTACGGTTTTACTTCATCAATGCATGCATTTCGATACCACTAGAGTAGAATCTCGTCGTCTTGGTGGACTTCCAACTCGACAAAGAATGGTAGCTTCAAGAGCTGGCTGGCTGAAAGCCGTTTGGAAGGGTCCAAGCTGAAGCACCCGTAAAGAAGCTGTAGTAGATGCTTGAGGTCGTTGTACTCCTCCAATGCCTGCTTGTACGTTGCCACCGACTCCGCGTCGCTCGACTCGAGCGTGGGCTTCATGAGCGTGCACGTCTTCTTGTCGATGTACTTCAAAGTATCGTGGATCACGCTGTCAGGCGGAAGACAGCCATTTTCGTTCTCGTGGTTGAGAACAGTGAAAATGAACTTCACAAGGTTGCCGTTGAAAGAAGTTGTCTGGACATTGGGCAAACTGATTTCAAGCCCACATCCATGCAACTCTGCGCATCTCTGCGATTTCTCCACACCAAAGGTGATTATGATCTCAATTAGAGCATCGATGTCATCGGGGGAGTTGAAGAGCGGAAACTTCCTAGCGAGCAAGGACAATCCAATAACTCCCACGGACCAGATATCAATTTTGGTGGACTGGTTCGTGCACTTGAAGAGCACCTCTGGCGCTCGAAATCCTCTGGTTCCCGCTCTGTTGGCCCTTCTCGGTGGTCTTTGATCCGACTTGGGATACGCAGCCTTGATGTTCAAACGCTTTGAGTGGACCTTGTTGACCGCATTCTTCTGGCTCGAGAGACAGGGACATGTGTTGGAGGATCTGTAGGTGGAAGGCAGGGGCATTTTCTCCGCCAAACCGAAATCAACTAGAACTCCCTTGCCCTTGAAAGGGTCGTAGAGAAAGTTTGTTGGCTTGAGGTCGCGGTGAATGATCCCCTTGCTGTGCACAAACTCAAGGCCCTGCAAAAGCTCCCACGTATACTTCTTGATACCCTTGAGTGGTATGTCTCTGTAGAAGTCTCGGAAGTCGGCGTGCTGGTAGTAGGGCAAGATGGCGAGCACCTGGTCTTGGTACCGCAAGATGTCGAGGAGGGGCGCGACGTGGGAGTTTCCGCTGAGCATGAAGAGCAAGTTCAACTCGTTGTGGATTCTGTTTGGCGACGACGTCACGTAAATCTGCTTCAACGCGACTAGCGGGTTTTTCTTCTTCCGCTTGGAGGGCTTGCCGCCCACGATTTTCTGGAGCGGCGGGGACTTCCAGAGCTGTGAGCCAAGCATCACCGTGCCGTCGACGGCTTCAGCTTTGTACACGGTGGAAAAGGTGCCTTCGCCGATCTTGTCGAGCAAGCGGTATCTCTCAGCCAACACGGGGAAGCTCTCCTCCAACTTGTGCATCTCCTCCAAGATTTCAAGCGCGACGTCCTCTTCTTCGTCGGGCTCGTCCGCATGCTGCTTAGGCTCAGAGTCCGCGTCTGTTTGCACGCGACTGGACGTTTCTAGAGCCATGCGGAGGGAGGCTTTCCCCTGTGTTTCGAGCTGGGTCTCTGGGTGATCGCTTTCCCGGGCAGGCGTGGCTGTGCTGCTGTACGGGGCCCGTTCTTTGGAGGCACAGGAGCGCAAGTTCTGGTCTCTAATGAACGGAGTTCCGTCACCGGCAGACGTGTTTCTGGACTCGGGCGCAGGCGACTGGGACATCTGTGCACGGGCGGACTTGGCCCTCTCGTAGAACGGGTCGTCGGTGGACCCCCGGCGCTTGCGTACGAGCGTGGTTTCCATTGCCGCTACCTGGTCGTTGAAGGCCATGGTGTTGGGGGCGTGGGAGGCCGTTTCGAGCGAGGAAACGCGTTCCCGAAGTTTCTTGAATGTGGGCCCTATCGTGTCCATTTCCCGTGGTTGAAGGCGTGGAGTGGCGTGGACCTGAAAATGGCGGAGATGGCGTTTGAATGTTTTGGGTTCCAGCTGCAGCGTGTTCTGGTGTCTGGATGCAGCACATGATCTGGCGACTCGGCGACTGCAAAAAAAATTTTGGAGAAAAGAGAAGTTACGAGGAGGAGTGTTACTGAATATGAATCTTGTTAGTTTCCAAAAGCCCTCTTGCTATCGTTGTCGGGAGCTACTGGACTGGCCATGCGAAGACAGCAAATATGGGGTTTTGGTGGGTACGAGCAGAGAACACTGGGAGGTGTTAATTTTTGCGTTGTTGCCGTGGGGCCCATGTTTCGCGTCGGCGTGTTGTTCCCTGTTCCTTTGTGTTGAAGTTAGTTTTGGGTACCTTGTTTTGCCGGGCTATGGCAAATTTGCACCCATATACAAATGGGGTGAGCACCGTACTTTAATTTTCAAGTCTGCACGCGACACCAAAAATCGGGTTGCAGCGAAAGAGTGGAGAGAAGTGCTGGCCTGAAACACTCAGCCGAGAAGCCACGCATAGACACTGTGAATTGACGATATTTCGGTCAACAAGTAAGGTAGTGGCTGCTTGACCTGCGTGCTGAACACAGGACTAGAGACAAGGCTAGACCTAGCGACTTACGCCCACGTGAGTCCGAATTCGCCCGTCGCCGTTCACTTCTTACAATTCCAGTTCCAAAAAATTTTCCTTTCCCTCATTTTCTTCTAATTGTTAAATTTCGATTTTGTCTCTGTTGTCTCATCTGGCGTCGTCCCGGGTCGTGCGACGCAACAGTGCGTAAAAAAGGCGGAAAAAATTTCGTCCACCAGATCGCCATGTTCTCCAGAACCACACAAGCCAACACGCGGCTGGTCACGCCGCTCCAGAGCATAAGAACGGCCAAAAGAAGACCCGCGTACCCCAGATACCGTGCCGAAGTGGTGCCCCTCACGCACCCAAAGAAGGACCACTCGAGTTTTTTCCAGCGGCACTTGAAAGCATGGTTGGGCCCACGAAACATCCGGGGCGAGTACTACAGAAACAAATACTACTACCCGCCGCAGGAGCACAAGCCCAACTACATTGTGAGCGACGGCAACACGGTGGTGGTCCCCGGCAAGGAGAGCTTCACGCGGCCGGAACAAGGACGGGACCCGTCGTTGCACCCGTTCCCGCACAACCTCCACTGTAAGACGTCCACGATTGTTTCCGAGGAGTTGAAGCAGAAGATCCACAGCGAGTCCAGCACTGTGCTGGCCCAGGAGCTCGCACACAAGTACGGCCTCAAGCTCGCGAGAGTGGAGGCCATCATCAGATTGCAGGCTGTCGAGAACAGCTGGAGATCAAAGGTATGTTTTTTTCATTCCCGGGTTACAATGATGATCTTTATGATTAGTCTTTAAGACAACTACATGGTTCCAACTTGCATACAACTGAAAACCCGTCCCACCGACACGCACATACTAACAACCAGGGCTTGATGACTAGCGAGTTGGAGAAGTTCGCGGGCGTCATGGCCAAGATGTTCCCGTTGTACGACCCGGCCAAGGCCGCGGACAACTTGACCGAGATCCCGACCCCACACAAAACATTGCATCAGAGGTTCTTGACCATCTCCGAGTCCGAGCCGTTTGGGCCCGTGGACGCGGCCAAGATCTTTGACCTAGAACCTGCACAGACCACGCTAGACAACTTGACGGAGCTCAAGGAGGAGGGCGAGAAGACGGTCGCCACGAACAAGGTTTTGGTGGGCCAGCAGCGCGAGGGCGACCGCCGGCAGTTCCGCTTCACGGTGGCCAACTCCGGCGACGTCGGCTTCCGGTACGGTGCCTCCAGAAGAGACAGAAAGAAGGACAGAGCAGTTGGCTTTGACAAGATCGGCCGCATGGTGTACACCATCAACCTGTAAATAGAAGGAACAAACGAAAACGGAAGCAGAGGTGGCGGCGGCCACCGGTGTAGAGGCCCGAGAGCTATTTTTGAGCCGCCTCACGACCGGGCCCCGCGAGGCACGGGTGTCCCGAGGCCCGCGAATTTTGGCGACACGTCCAGAAAAACCCGCTGATTTAGCAAGTCATGTTGTGCCGCTCCATTGCCCTCTTGGCGCTCTTGCAGAACATCATAGCGTCTGCGTTGACCTTCAGCTTGCCCGCGAAGGAGAAGGCGTGCTTCTACATTTTCACCGAGGAGCCCAACACCCAGGTGTCGTACTACTTTGCGGTGCAGTTGGGCGGCTCGTTCGACGTGGACTACTCGGTCAAGGACCCGTTCGGGAACTTGTTGCTCTCCAAGTCCAAGGAGAGACAAGCGGACATGATAATCACGGCCAAGAACGTGGGCGAGTACGAGTTCTGCTTCTCCAACGAGATGTCCACCTTTGCCGACAAGGTGATTGACTTTGAGATCAAGTTCGACGGCGATGCATCCAAGCAGTTCCGGGCGTCCATGCCGGAGCAGCCCAACACGAAGCCCAACTCGCACGTGGAGGCGATGAAGAAAACGGCGCTGGAGATTGACAGCCAGTTGGAGGACCTCAAGAGATCGTTGCAGTACTACAAGACGCGGAACAACAGAAACCAGGATACGGTGCGGTCCACCGAGTCGAGAATCTACTACTTCTCGATCTTGGAGGTGATGTTGATGGTGGGCATGGCTGCGTTGCAGATCGCCGTGGTGCAGCTCTTCTTCAAGGGCTCCAGAAAGCAGCTCGTCTGATCGAAAGATATGCAGATTCTAATATACAACTAGATTAATGACGCCGGCGGCTCTACTGCCCAATGGGGCAGTTTCTCAAGTAGTCCACCTTGTTCTTCAACACTCTGATGGACTTGAGGAAAATCTCGGTGGGCTCCATGGCGCCCGTGGACTCAATGTTGAAGATAAAGTGGTTCTTCTTTCTGCCCAACTTGACCTTGCCGTCAAACTCCTCGTGGCGCAACACCTCGCGCGACACGGTGTCCTTCCGGGCGTCGGCCACGAACGCCTCGCTGTTCTCGTTGATGCCAATGACGCCGGTCGGGAAGCACTTCTGGAAGCGTCTGGCCTGCTCGCCCACCATGGGCTCCTTGATGTCGATCACTGGCATCAAGCGGTACGACGCCGTGGACACGGGCGAGAACTTGGCGTGGTCGGAGCCCACGCCCAAAATGCAGTGCACGCGCAACGAGATCTCCTGGCCCGGGCGCAACTTGGCGAGCAAGATGTCCGGGTCGCAGGGCGTCACGGGCAGGTCCTTGAAGAGCTCGACCTGGCGGCCCTGCGGCTCGAACTTGAGGTCGCGGGCGTACACGGACGAGTTTCTGTAGAGCACCTTGGGGTCGGTGCAGCCCTCGGGCGCGTTGGGGTTCTTGGAGCAGCTGACGTCGAGCGACAACACAATGGTGTTGCTATCGTTGAAGCGCTCCTTCTCGTCGACCGAGGGGTCCACCCACACGAGGGCGTCGGGGTCGACGTTCAACGGAATGAGCCCGATTCTGTGCGACAACACCTCGTCCTGGATCACCGACGTGTTGTTGAACACGTACACGGTTTCCGCGGCCACGGAGGGCACCTCGGCGAGCATGATTCTGCGGAACGCGTTGGCGAGCGAGGTGTCGATGTTGATCAAGTCGAAGTTGGCGGACCGGCCGGCGATGTACGCCACGTCAATGTCGAACGACTTGCTGAACTTCTCGGCGTCCCAGGCGTGGTCGCCAGAGTCGTGGCCCGGGAAGTCCGTGGAGGTGGTGTTTGTCACCCGGTTGTACTCGATACCCACAATGTCTGACATGGTGCTGTTGACTGGTGATGATTTTTTTCTCATCTCTCATCGTGCGCCCGCTGGTGCACGGGTGCGGCCTGGTTGCAAAAGTGTACCGAGACTGGGTGAGAGTTGGTGCGGGTCGCCGATGGCCGCGGCGGGGCTGGGAAGTATGACGGCTGGCCTGGGAACCGACTGGAGGCCGGCGCCGATACTGGCCCTGGACTGATGGGGGCGAAGACTGGGGTGCTGATGGAGGCGAAGAGTGGGGTACTGATGTAGAGGCTGAGCTGGAGGCCGGGCAGGTTTGCAAAGAGCCTGGGCTTCTCACACAAAAAGCTGCTGGAACGCCCGCTCCCGCAACGCCCCGGTGACGGTTTCCTCGCGCGGCGTGGTGCGCTCGTAGTTCCACACGCGGCCGATGCTCCCCCACACGTCAAGAGTCAAGAGCGACACGTTCCCGTTGAAGCCGTCGGAAAACGTGTTCAGCAGCACCGGCTGCTCCGGCAAGAGCGCCTCCACGGGCGCGCTCTGGGTGACCTCCAGGTCGTCGGTGGCGCACATGAGGCAGAAGAAGAGCGTCTGGAGCGCGAAGATGCCCACGTCGTAGGCCACGGGCTCGAGCCGCGACACCGGGAGCCGCTCGCCGATGAACTGCGTGCTCAAGCCGCCGTGGAGCTGGTGGTCGATGGCGCGGCTGGCCAGGTACGTGCCCAAGAGGAGGTGGTCGAGGAGCGAGATGCCGTTGACGAGAAGCACCGACACGAGGAGAAACACGCGCTGCTCGTTCTTGCTGTCCTCGGAGAGCATCAACGTGGTGGCGTTGCTGGCGAACGGGTTCGAGAGGAACAGCTGCACCAAGAGCCGGAGCACGAGGAGAAACACCGACACGTCTCGGAGGTAGACGAGGCCAATCAACGCGAACCCGAGCGTGCCCAAGAGCGTGCGCAAGTCCTGGAGGAACTGCTTTTTCTGTTTGTAGAGATGCGTGGCGTTGTTGGCCAACGTCTGCTCGACGGAGGGGCACCGCTGGCTGGTGAAGGGATCCGACATGTGCCTGCCAAGAACGGATACGCTTGAGTCTGCGCTATAGGTGTGCGAGTGCGGGTGCGTGGTGGGTGGGTTTCCATGACTGCAAACGGGAACAACTTGGGAACGCCGGTTGAGAACTCAATGGGCCTTTTGAAGGCTGCTTGTCCCGGGATCTTGTTGCAGTTAGTTTACATTTTTACTGTTGTAATTGCCTGTTCAATAACTGTTGTTGGGTACTCTTGTGAGGTACTCTTGTCAATTATCTCTGTCCGTTACTTATGTCAGTTACTTTTGTCCGTTACTCATGTCTCTTGTCAGTTACTCTCGTTAATCACTCTCGTTAGTCACTTGTCAGTTCCCTCCTGGGTTTCTCTTGTCACTCATCTTGCCAATCACTCCCGTCCACCTACTACTCGCTTCTTCACAGTTGATTATTCTATAATGTACACGCCGGTTCGGCTCTCGCTGTCTATTTCTTGGCCGTAATCAGCTTGATCATGTCTCCGCCCAACATCTGGATCTGGTCGAAAATGTCCTGCTTGTTCACAACCACGTCCTCGCCGTCCAATGGCTTGACGTCGAGCCCCAAAGTCACTCTGAACTTCTTCTTCGAAAGCGCCGTCGGCAAAAACACGCCGCAAATGACGCTGCCAGACTCCTCAAAGATGGCCGGGCATCTGCGGGTGGAGAAAATCACCGCGTTGCCAAACCTCTTGCGCAACACAGCGACAAACTCCTTGGTGAGGTCGCCCCGGGACTCGACGTCCGCGGGGAACGACGTGAAGCCGGCGCTCAAGTTCTTGTACTGGCTGCTTCTGGCGATGCCCGAGGTCTTGGTGGTGTCCGCCCCGCGCACCCGGATAACAAAGTCAAAGTCGTTCAACGCTGCGGTGAAGATGAGCTCCAACGTCTGCTCGCTGATGCCCTGCGTCTCCACCAACTGCATGGCGGCGCGCGACAACGCGGTCAATCTGCTGGCGATTGGGAGCGTCACCGTGTTGGCCCACAAGATACCGGAAGGGTCGTCTCTGGTGCCCACAAAGTATTGTGTCTTCATTCCCGACGGGTCGCTTCTTCTGATCTTCTCAAAGTTGCTCTGGATAACCTGGTAAGCCGGGATGGTCAAGCTGTCGCTCAACTTGTTGTCAAGCTCGTCCGCCTCCTCTGCGCGCTTCACCAAATCCAACACCAAGGCATCGTCTTTCCAGTTCCAAGACGCGAGGAAACTGAGAACCTGGAGAAAGCCCTTCTGCACGGAATTGGGCACCGTGAACGGCGCCGGGTCGACAAATGGCTTCAAGCAAATCAACTCCACAAGTTCCTCGGTGAAGTGCTCCAAGAGCGCATGCGCATCCAACCATTGCTTGAACAATCTCACGGTTGGTGAGAAGTACGGGTAGCTGGTGGAGAGAATGCCGACGGTTCTCGTGTGCTTGATGGCGCCGAGGTACTTCTGGTTGAAGCGGAAGTACACGTCTTGCACGATTGGCTTTTGCGTTCCCGAGTTGGCGACGGCTCTCAAGTAGAGGATCTCGTCTCTCTCGGAAAGAACACGGAACCGGAAACCGAAGCCGTCCGGCGTCAAGATATGCAAAAGCGAAATGCTGTCGTTGAACGGAATGGAGTCGTCCTTGGTAATAAATGTCTTGTAGGCGGTGTCTTTGTTGAGGATTTCGCTGATTTTCAACAAAAACGCCGTCTTTGTCTTTTCCATCGCCACAATCTCATCGGGCCACCGCGAGGAGGTCTCGAACTGCAAAACGGCATCGCTCCAAAACTCGGGGCTGCCGACTGCAAACGGCACGGGCTGCAACATGGAGGCATTTCTGAAGGACGCCGAGGCGGGCAAGAGAGACTTCACGCTCAAGGGCAACTCCAAGTTGTACACGAGTTTGGACAAGTTCTCGAACGACGCCTTGAGCATGGAGAAGTTGGCAGTGGAGGTGACGTTCTGTGGGCCGTTGTGCGAGATCAGCGGCTGCGGCAATCTGCGGTTGAAAAGCGCATTCTCGGACTTCAACACGTCCGCGATGCCCTTGTAAAAGTGGATGCTCAATGCGTAGGAGATGATGTGCGACACGAGCGGCTCGTGGCGGTCCACGGGCCACACCACACAGTGCTGGATGGTGCCGTCCTTGAACTTTCTCAACGACGACTTCTGGCCCCAAAACGCGCGGAACTTGGCGACGTTCTCGTCGTCGGCGTCGTTGGGGCCCTTGGTCACTAGCTTGTCGCTTTCGCCAGGGTTGAGGAACACGCCGATGGTGTAGTGCTTGCTGTGCTGCAGCGAAGGTTTTCTCTTCGCGAGCGAGTATGTGCTGTTGGTGCGGTCGTTCTGGATGACAACGTTGGACACGCGGTCGCCCAACGCCATCTTGAGAATGGAGTAGATCTTGTGCTTGGCGTAGTTGTCGAAGGTGATGAACGAGATTTTCTCGAGCGCGCCAAAGGACTCGTGGATCTCGTCGGGCATCTCAAGGTGGTAGAGCAAGTCGAACTTGAACGCGGCGTGGGTGGCCTTTCTGAGCAAGATGGCGTCGAAGCGGTCAAACACCACATCGTTCAAGAGCGCCACAGTGCCAACGGCGCTGAGACGCAAGTCCTGGTAGGAGGACTTGGTCATTTTCCATAGTAGGTTCAACTTGACGGTCTTGTCGAAGATGGTCGGCGTGTTGAAGCCCTCGGGGTTGTATTTACAGGAGGCGCCGCCGCCGATCTCGCTGGTGAAGGACACGTAGCCCGAGGTCAAATCCTGCGTGGCCAAGTACTTCACCACACCCTTGAACAACTGGTAGGACGAGAAGCCGTGCAAGAGGATCTTGTTGCCGTTGGTGCCGCCGCCGGACAACAACGCGCTCAAGAGCATGGCGAACTCAAAGTGGCCGAAGCCGCCCTTGGAGATCTCGGAGCCAAAGCCGCGCTGCTGCAACCACAATCTTCCGAGCGTGCACGCGTCCTTGAACGCCTCGGTGGACTTTTTGTTGGCGTACAAGAACTTCAAGTAGTAGTCGTACGTGGTGAGCGACATGACCGACGAGTTGTAGTACGGGGTGGGCGGAAGGTCGACGGCGTCGCTCTGCACACGGATGCAGTTTTTGTCGGGCAAGAGCTTCTTCGAGTCGAACACGCCGAAGGGGAGGGCCACGAGCAAGTTGATGGCGAATTTGGTCTTGTGGAAACACAAGTCGTCCTCGTTGTCGGTGTTGATGCTCTCGAGCTGGAGCACCGGGCACAACACATCGTCGTTCAAGTAGCGGTGGGAGATCTTCACCGGGAGGTTGTTTTTGCGGGTGATGGGGATGAGGTGCTCCGCCAAGTACGCCACGTAGAAGGCGCGCTTGTACAACGCGCGGTAGTTGAGGTAGTCCTTGGGCTGGAACATGCTGGCCGGCATGGTCAACGAGATGTCGATGGACAGGCCCTTGGCCTGCGCGATGCCCGTCTTCAACCCGAACGAGCCGACGAGCGACACGTCGTCGGGCGGCAAGTATGCAAATTTGTAGTTGACCTTGGTGGGCTTCGGGTCCGGGAACGGAATGGCCACCTTCTTCGGGTTGACGAGCGCCTCGGCCTGCTCGAGCGACAAGTCCTCGGCGGCAGGCACCATCAGGATGCAGTCGTGGAGCCGGTGGAGCGCCTTCTCCACGCGGGCAATGTGGTGGTCCTTGAGCTTGACCTCGGAAACAAGCTCGTCAATCTGGAGCTTGAAAATGTTGGACTTGAACAACTCGGCGGTCTCGCGCGCCGCCTGCACCTCCTGCGCGGTGATCTGCTTGCGCTGCTTCTTCGTGGCCCGCCCGTGGATCTTGATTTCCTCCTTGGCGGGTGCGGCGTCGGCGTCGTCGGAGTCTGCGTCTTCGTCGCTGGCGGCCTCGGGGCGGGCCGCCGGAGAAGCGCCCGCGGTGCCGTTTTGCGCCTCGCGGGGCGGGCCGTGGGGCTTGACTTCACCGCCAATCGTTCTTTTGGCCATCGGTGGTGTTTACGGTGCAGAAATAGTGAGTGGAGTTTTTTCGATGAGTAGTCGTGCCGCGCAACAGTCACATGGAGCCGCGCACGTGAGCGCCGCCCGCGTGACCCGCGGCACGCGCCCCCTCCACCACCACCATCACGTGTCCCGGCCCTCTGCCCGCCTACGTTTCTTTGCCATGTACTACTCCGACCAGATTGGCTTCCCGCCGACGGACAAGACGCGCTGGCGGTTGCGCACAGACGAGCTCGGCGCGCAGACGTGGCACTACTTGTCGCCGGACGAGTGCCGCTCCGAGCCCCAGACCAACACCACCAAGTACCTTCTCGGCATGGACGACTTTGCCGCGCCGGCGCCCAAAGAAGCCATTCTGACGGCCATGGAGGCCGCCATGCACGGCGCCGAGTACTTGGGCCACATCCAGGAACACTGCGGCACGTTTGCGTGCCAGTACAAGGGCCCCATGTTTATGACTGTGGGGTACGTCTTCGCCAGCTACTTCACCAAGACGCCGATTCCGGACCACAAGAAGCACGAGATGATCCGGTACATCATCAACACCGCGCACCCCGTCGACGGCGGCTGGGGCTTGCACTCGGTGGACAAGTCCACCTGCTTCGGCACCACCATCAACTACGCCTTGTTGCGCATCCTTGGCTTGCCGAAAGACCACCCGGTGTGTGCCAAGGCCCGCAAAACGCTTCACCGCCTCGGTGGCGCCTTGGGCAACCCGCACTGGGGCAAGGCCTGGTTGGCGTTGTTGAACTTGTACGGGTGGGAGGGCGTCAACCCCGCGCCGCCGGAGATGTGGATGCTTCCCTACGGCTTGTCCATCCACCCGGGCCGCTGGTGGGTCCACACGCGGGCCATCTACCTCCCGCTCGCGTACCTCAGCGCCAACAGAAGCACCTGCGCCGTAGACGCCCTCTTGGAGGAGATCCGCTCCGAGATCTACCTCTCGAGACAGCTCCCCTACGAGCTGATTGACTTCGCCAAACACAGAAACACCGTGTGCGGCGTGGACCTCTACTACCCCCACACGCGTGTGTTGGACACGTTGAACTGGTGCGTGGCAAAGTACGAAAAGTACGTGCGGCCGGCGTGGCTCCTCAAAAAGGCCAACAAGACCGTCTACGACTTGGTTAAGAAGGAGTGCAAGAACACCGACTACCTCTGCATTGCGCCGGTCAACTTTGCCTTCAACATGATTGTCACGTACTTGGAAGAGGGCCCCGACTCTCACGCCTTCCAGCGCTTTTTGGACCGCCGAGACGACGTCGTGTTCCACGGGCCGCAGGGCTTGACGGTAATGGGCACAAACGGCGTGCAGGTGTGGGACGTGGCGTTTATGTGCCAGTACGTGATCATGGCCGGGCTCTCAAAACACGAGAAATACCACGACATGATTTTGAAGGGCTACTGGTTCTTGAGACGCTCCCAGTTCACCGACGAGTGCGAGGACGGCTCTTTCCGGGACAAGCGGAAAGGCGCCTGGCCCTTCAGCACCAAGACCCAGGGCTATACTGTGAGCGACTGCACCGCCGAGGCCATGAAGGCCATCATCATGATTGAAAACAACGAGCACTTGGGCCACAAGATCAGCGACAAGATTGAACGGGAGAACTTGGAGAACGCAGTGGAGCGTATTCTCTTCATCCAGAACACCGGCTCGTTCGAGTACGGCTCTTTCTCGGCATACGAGAAAATCAGGGCCTCGCCAATGATGGAGTGGCTCTCCCCCGCCGAAGTGTTCAACAACATCATGGTGGAGTACCCGTACGTGGAATGCACGGACTCGTCTGTGTTTGGGTTGCTCCAGTTCTCCAAGTACTACCCCGACTACAAACCTCGGGAAATCCAGCACTCCATCGACATTGCCATTGCATACATTGAAAAAGCACAGAACACGTTCGACGGGTCGTGGTACGGAGCCTGGGGCGTGTGTTACACGTATGCCGCCATGTTTGCAATCGAGGCGTTGGAGGCTGTTGGGAAGCTGTACACAAATTCGGAAACAGTGAAGAAGGGCCTTGATTTTTTGGTCAGCAAGCAAGAGCACGACGGTGGCTGGAGCGAGTCAATGAAGGCATGCGAGACCCACACGTACATCCCCTCCGGCAAGTCACTACTTGTGCAGACGTCATGGGCTGCCATAGCCCTCATTCTCGGAGGGTACCCAGAACGGCAACCCATTGACCGCGCCATCCAGTTGATCATGGAGCGGCAGTCGCCCGAGGGCGGGTGGAAGTTCGAGGATGTCGAGGGCGTCTTCAACCACAGCTGTGCCATTGAGTACCCTACGTACCGGTTCTTGTTCCCCATCAAAGCACTTGGGCTCTACGCTGCAAAATACGGGGAAGAGGCAGGGCCCGCTAAGCCCCGCAACTGCTGAAGCAATTTGCGAGACCGGCGAAAACGGCAAAAAATTGCCTTTTCCGTGTCCCTTGCAGGTGGGCAATGCTAGATGTCAGATACTCCGCCACGCACCCAGATACGGACACAACAACAGAACCACCGACGAGTGCCTGGCGCTTTTCTTTTACAAGAACAGGCCTTTTCTGGATTAACCCGCACAAGCAGTAAAGCACGGAGCCCAAGTTAAAAAAATTAAACAAACCCTCCCTGCTCTTTTGTCCCTGGCGAAAACCGTTGCCGGCATCTGCTGGCAACGCACATCGCACGTGTGACACCCGCTGCGTGCAGTGATTGGCAACTCTTGCCCCTGCGCGCAGGCCATTCCGCACTTGGTCCGACCCGGACTATATAACCCCAGCTCCTCCCCCCGCTGTGTTTTTCCACCAAATGTTGCCCCAATACCCGGAAAACGAAAAGGTGTACTCCGCCGAATCGTTTATTGACGGCGCAGACATGACCCCTCCTCCGTTCCCCCCGCCACCGCAGCACCAGCACCAGCAACCGCCATACTACTCTATGTTTGGCCACTCCCACCCCCACCACCCTCCGCCAGGCCCACCCCACGGCCCACCACCTCCTCCGCCCCCAGCCATCTTTTTGAAGGAGGCGCACCCCAAGGACCCTTTCTACCACGAGTTCGACAGAAAGCCCAGTAGAAGAGGCGTGCGCTCGGTGGTGGCGTGGGTGGCTGTGCTCCTGGCTGCGTTTGTGCTCTTCACCGCCGGTAGATGCTACCAGCTGGAGGGCATGCACGGCTTGCTGCGTCACCACGACGGGCCTCCGCCCCACGACGGGCCTCCGCCGCACGGGCCTCCTCCTCACGGCCCCCCACCTCCAGGTCCTCCACCTCCAGGCCCACCACCAAGAGGGCCCCCACCACCAGGCCCTCCACCACCAGGCCACCCACCGGGACCACCTCCACCAGAACACTCGCCATCGCACCCACCCAAGCACTCGCCATCCCACTCTGCCAGCCCATCCTCTTCTGCTCACCCAGACGCCGAGGAGGACGTGGACGAGCCTGTCGTGACCATGATCCGTATCAAGGACGGCCGCGTGGAGATCCAGGACCAGAATGGCGACATTATTGATGGGGAGAAGGTCGAGAGCATCAAGGAGTTGATGCGTATTTCTGCTCAAGAACAAGAGCACATGAAGCAGCACAAAGCCCACAAGGGGCACAAGGAGCACCCTGAGCACAAGCAGCACAAGGACCGTCCTGAGCACTCCGAGCGCCCAGAGCGCCCAGAGCACCCAGAGCGTCCTGAACACAAGAACCGCCCTGAGCACCCAGGGCACCCAGAGCGTCCTGAGCACAAGGAGCGTCCCGAGCACAAGGAGCGCCCCCAGCACCCTGAGCACCCTGAGCGCAAGGACGAGAAGCCGTGCCACAAGGAGCCCAAGGACGGCGAGGAGTTCGAAGGCGCCGGCGAGCGTGTGATGCACGAGGTGTCCGACATGATTGAGAACATCGTGAGCCACGTCAAGGAGTTCGGCACGAACTAGTTACGGTTTGATATTACTGGATAAATATTGATTGTTTTTTGATGACAGCCTTTTATGGAACGACCTTCTTTTTCCTTTGACGTAGAAAAAAAATTATGCCTTCAGCCAGATTCGAACTGACGATCTCCTCATTACTAGTGAGGTGCCTTACCAACTTGGCCATAAAGGCTATTTATGCAATATTTCTCAGTCATTAGGTAGAGAGAAACCGAAAGCAGAAAAGTATCTTTTGGCGGCAACAAGACTGTTGGAAGCCACCAATACCAGCCTAGCACTTGGTCTACACTAAAAGGCAAACCATGAGGCTTTCTGGCACATTTTGTGGGTCGGGTCGGCAGACCCGTGCACCATGCGGTACAAAAAATTTCCATCACAAAAGCCTCCAACCACCGTCACATGTTGGGACTATTCCAGACCGCAAGAGCCCTCTGGGCCAGAACCGCGCCCGGTCTACAGAGCACCAGGCAGGCGTCCTACTTGGGCCATTTGGGCCCCGCGGAAGGCGCTGTCAAGGCGTACAAGAGACTCGGAAGAGGCCCCGCCTCGGGCAAGGGTAAAACGTCGGGCCGTGGCCAGAAAGGTCAGAAGGCCAGAGGCAAGGTGCCGCACTGGCTCGAAGGTGGACAGACGCCGTACTACAAGCGGTTCCCGATCATCGGGTTCAAGCGCCCGCACAGAAAGGAGTTCCGGGAACTCACGTTGGCCCGCATCCAGGAGTTCTGGGAGGGCGGGCGGATCCCGTTGCAGGCGGGCGAGACGCTCACGATCCGCGCCATGCGCGAGTGCGGGTTGCTCACGGGCTCCGTCAAGGACGGCGTCAAGTTGTTGGCCAATAGCGCCGCCGGGTACAGTGTGCCGTTGCACGTGGAGGCGTCCAAGGCGTCCGAGGGCGCCATCGCCGCGGTGCGCGACACCGGCCACACGTACACCAGCGTCTACCACACCAAGTTGGGGTTGCAGGCGCACTTGTACCCGGAGCGGTTTCTCTTGAGAAAGGGCTACGTTCCGATGCAGGCCCGGCCCATGCACAAGAGAGACATTGCGTACTACTCGAACCCGGACAAGGGCGGGTACTTGTTGAAAGACCGGCTGTTGTTGTTGGACCACATTGGCGGCGCCACCACCAAGCAGAAGAAGGTGGTTGTGTCGAGCTTGGAGAGACAGTTGCAGTCTGCCACGAGCAAGAACCACACCGACTTTCTCGAGTGCAAGACGGTGGACCTTGCCAGCCTCAAGATCTAATGTAAATAGCAATGAAAGCGGCTGAGACGGCGTTTGGAAACTGCGTATCCGGTCCATGTCACTTGAGTAAACCGGCCGTAGTGAGAGGTTGATGCAAGTGGAATGGCGAGGTGTATGGATGCAATCCGGGCATTTAGCAGAGGTATGCCGGGGAAACAGGCAGTTGAGGTATCACCGGTGAAAATGGTGAGTGATTTCTCGAGCTATTCGGCGAGAACTAGGAAACCAGTAGCTAAAGAGATACTGCTCTCAGGTAGCCAGCTGGACAAACGCAAGACGGTCTGATAATTCCAGGACCTAGAAACAACTCTTTGGATACTAGTTCAGCCATGGCTTTTTGCACCCAGCTGAGGTGATATAGCACTGACCTCGAAACGTAGAAGATGTCACAATTGGCCGACGTGATGTTGTGTGAAAGATTGGCCCGCCGAGCTTCAACCCAAAGCAAAACCCAGATGGATGTTGGGCGGTTCAGTGAGCACTAGTGTGTAATTCAGACAGGCCCTTGAGCTAGGCACATGTGAACATGAGGTCCAGCTAACGAGGCTAAATGGCTTCGTTTCGGTGTTTCTACAAACAATCTAGGAACAACTTTCGTGAATTGTTTTTTATGAGTAACAATCAAGAAATGTCCTCGAAAATTGATTTAGATCAATTGAAGATACGCAGCACTATGAGCCATCTCTTCGAGCTGATCTGTATGAACTATGAATATTTTAATTCCAACGTAATTGACCTAAATGTCTCGTTATGTATGGATCACCAATATACTTGATTGTCATGAATAGAAGAATTGTGTTGTCTGAACCGTGTTGTATAGCTTTTGTTGTGTGAATTGTTCTGTAGAACGATGCATAGTCTTCTCATAATCGATAACTAAAGTAGATGCTATTGATTTCCTCTCTGCATTTATCAATATCTCTTGGTCTCTGTTTTTCTATGACACTAACTCTATAGATGACTGTTGTTGGATGATCTAGATGAACTGCTATCTTCGTTCTCTGTGAATGGCTGTATGCTGTGATATCAAACTACATAATGTAGATTCCTGTCTTGATTTTCACCATTAATTGAGCAGAGTTTGTGAACGCCCTTCCATATACTGTTGCTTCTTATAAGGATCTTTGCTCTTCATGACCCTTGCCTAAGTTCTCTTGGCTGTCTCGATGTTTATGAACTATTCCGACATTGATCACTACAAACATCCATATATTCACCATAAATGAGGTCCTATTTGTCTATTCATGCTCTAATTCAACTCGCCCTCCATGTCTCTCTAAGCTCCAATTATCTTTGGTCGATTTCTACTTGCTACCCACGTCTCCTTGGTTATCTATTTGTCCTCCATGTCTATTTTATCTCTGCGAATGTGTCGATGCTCTGTGAATGTGTCGATGCTCTGTGAATGTGTCGATGCTCTCTGTGGATGGTATGGGGCAAATGCAAGTGAGCTTGTAGCGGGCAAGACAATCACGGGACCCGATGCAAGGGCTCGTCCAGGAAGGCGCCGCTGTCAAGATCCACAAACGTCTGGAGGAGCGACTCCACAATCGCCTGGATATCTGCGAGCGTCACGCCCTCCGGGCGCCCGCCATTGAAGCCGTAGTTGTACTTGCGGAGCGCAAACGCCGCCGCCGTCTTGGTCATTTGGAAGATCTCGCGGATCGCCACGCGGTCGTTGGCCGACAGCGCGTTGGCAGAGAGGTTCCGGAGCCGGAGCCCCGACAGCACCGTTCTGCTGATGGCCTGCGACACCTGCTGCGGCGTGGTGAGCAGCGACGAGGACACCGCCGCCGGCACCGCCACGCTCTTCTTCGTCTTGTTCTCCAACACACGGTCAAACACGCTGGTGTCGGACCGCAACGCCGAGTGGGCGCTTTTCATGGAGAAGAACACGCAGTCGTCGGCCGCCGAGGCCGCCGCCAGGTGGAGGCCGGCCACCGTGGCGGGCACCAGGAAGTCGAGGCAGAAGCACCGGAGCCCCAGCTCGGCAGCGTAGAACACCATGTAGGCGTCCGGCCGGTCGCCGGCGTACCGCGCTAGAACGCCGTACGCGGGGCTCTTGCACACGAGCTCCTGGAGAAAGTACTGCTGGGCGGCGGCCTGGTCCGAGTACACGGCGAACGGGCCGTTGGTCAAGAGGAAGACCGGGATTTTCTCGTAGTACACGAGCGAGACGAACTCGAGCAGCGCGTGCGTGGCGTCGTAGGGGAACTTGGCGTCGCTCCAGATCTGGAGCTCGGCCGCCACCTGCGTCTGCGTATGTAGCGTCACATTGGCAACGGGCATGTGTGGTGTACTTCTTATCGCACTGATCGACAGATGCAAGCCGATGGTGTCTTGGTTTGCATTTGCCGTTTCGGGCGCCTTCTTGGTTTTTCCCTCTTCCCCGTTTACTGCCTTCTTGTATCTTGTTTGCTTCTTTTTTCGTTTACGATTTTTCTACCTCTTTGCTGCTGTTCATACTGTGATGGCTGCCATCTTGGAGACTTGACCAACGCCGCAATTCCTTGCCTCTGGCCCGCCAGCGGCCGCTTTTCCCGAGGAATTCCTGAGTGGGTCCGGGCAGGCCCGCTAAAACAACGCCCTGAATTTACGTCTAGCCGTTACCCCAGCGCAGGTCGGTGGCGGTGGCTTGCCTTGCTGTGCGATGCCGGCGCCAAAGCACGGGCTCCCGGGCGTAATACGGAAAAAGCGCCTCCGCAAGCGCCAATCCCGCCGGGCACAACGGACGCCGCCAAAAAGCGGCAATTTCCCCTCAAAAAAATTGTCCTGTTTCTCTTGCCCTTTTGAGCTAGGCCCAGTACATCCGGTGCGCATTAGTGCGATGCATCAAATTTTTAACCACAACCCTTGTCACAACACACCATGACGTCCAAAGTGTACTCCGTGGCACGGGTGTACGCCGATGTCAACAAACACAAGCCGCAAGAATACTGGGACTACGAGGCGCACACGATCGAGTGGGGCGACATCCGCAACTACGAGATTGTCAGCAAAATCGGGCGCGGCAAGTATTCGGAGGTGTTCGACGGCGTCAACATCCTCAACGACGAGCCGTGCGTGATCAAGGTGTTGAAGCCGGTCAAGATGAAGAAGATCTTCCGCGAGGTGAAGATCTTGAAGAACATCACCGGCGGGCCCAACGTGATTGCGCTCTTGGACATTGTCCGGGACAGCAACTCCAAGATCCCGGCGTTGATATTTGAGCGCGTGGACAACGTGGACTTCCGCATTCTCTACTCCAAGTTCACCATCAAGGACATCCAGTACTACTTCACGCAGCTCCTCGTGGCGTTGGACTTCTCCCACTCGATGGGCATCATGCATCGCGACGTCAAGCCGCAGAACATCATGATCGACCCGCAGTCGCGCCAGTTGCGCCTCATCGACTGGGGGCTCGCCGAATTCTACCACGCCGGCATGGACTACAACGTGCGCGTGGCGTCGCGCTACCACAAGGGCCCGGAGTTGTTGATCAACCTACAACAATACGACTACTCGCTCGACTTGTGGTCCGTGGGCTGCATGTTGGCCGCCATCATCCTCAAGAAGGAGCCCTTCTTCCGCGGCGACTCCAACAACGACCAGTTGGTGCAGATTGCCAAGGTCTTGGGCACAAAAGACTTGATGGCATATGTAAATAAGTACCGCATCAAGTTGAGCGACGAGTACGACCCGATCTTGGGCAAATACCCCCGCAAGCCCTGGGCCGCCTTCGTCAACAAGGACAACACCCACTTGGTGCTGGACGAGGTCATTGACTTGATTGACAAGCTATTAACCTACGACCACCAGTTGCGGCCCACCGCCAAGGAGGCCCTCGAACACCCGTTCTTCTCCTTGCCCAGCTGATTGATTTACCAGGCGCTCGGCTGGCTCACCGAGCAAGGAACCGATACGACGGACTGCGGTCCGACTAGCATTGTGCAGAAGTAATACCGCGGATGCGGAGATGAATGGCGACTGTGAATATAGAACAGCAAGTACTCCCGGTAGGCGTGGGTTGGAGACACGGACTCGTCCGCCCCGCGCCCATCACTTTCTTTAATTTATGTTTACTTCCAAACAACAGCCGTGGACGCCGTGTGGTTGCCTTTAGAACAAGTTGCAAATGCGCTGCCTCGATGTGGGCTTCGCCGTGAGCCAAAGGCTAAATTGTCTTTTCCAAGAAAACTTGCTGGAGTCTCTGTAGATTTGTCCAGCTAGGGGCGGCCTCCGTTGTGTAGTCACAAAAGCCTATGGTGAAACAATGGCACTCATTCCATTAACGACTCGGCTTCACAACGCATGGTTGGCCATTTGGTTCAGAACCCACCTCCTTTTCTTGGCGACGAAATAAACTTCTCGGCCATACTCTCCAGCTAACAAGGTACACGGCTCAACCGTGGAGGCAACAAAGTGTACGTTTGGGCTTAATTCTGAAAGAAACTACCCTAGCTGACCTCACGTCGTATTTGGTGTTTAGAAAAGTGCTCATTTGAAGAATGTCTCGTGGAGAACAGAATTTGCACCAGTAAACTTTCAGGCTTAAGGTACCCTGCCAACTAAAATTGTCACCCGGTGATTCTGGGAGATTCTGTGGCTCTTGCTGATTTCCCTGCTTCCGTCCGTATGGTCATTTGTAGAACGTGCTCACTCCGCCATCGTCCTGAAGGTCAAAGCAGCGTCATTTCCGCCCCTACCGACCTCTTCTCGGCCGGTCTCTACTCAATTGGTCTCTTCTTATCATTCCTTTCTCGTCAGTCGAGCTTTTCTCGCTTCACTCTGTTTTGGCCGTTTCCTAAATACTCCATTGACAGGTCTACCTTTTTTAGCGCAAAGCCAGACACTCAACGGCAAAATGCCCCAGGGACCCAAACCCGAAAAACCCGCCTGCAAAACCCCGAGCCACTTCATTTCTCTACATAACAACTCCTTTCAACCCCCACCCTCTCCAGGTTCCCCATCCTCTCCGTGGCTGATTTTTCCTTTTCCGTCGAGCTGCCAAGCGGGCCGCAGCACTAAAGTTACCGTGCCGGAAAAACTCGTCTGCTCCACCCCACTAGTCACCTCTGCATAGTTGCCTGATTTTTCCCCCAGTGCCGCCTCTGCCCGCCCGCCAGCGCCTTTTCCGTCGGCGCCCCCATTTTTCCGCCCTTTTTCCCCGGCATTTCTGGGCCCGCCACCACTTGCGTTTCGACCCGTCTCCCACGCGTCTATTGTGCGGCACAGCGCTTCCACCTCATGCACCAGCTTAGTTCCACCAGACAACAATACCACTTTCCGACCCCCGCCGCCAATTTATCCGGCGCCCACATTTCGACCCCATATCGCTGGCCAGTGCCCACAAGCTCCACCAAAACGCCAAAATCCCCCGCCCCGCCACGGCCAGCCCTCGCTCTCTAGACGCCACAAAAGCACCTCCCGCTCCTCGAGCCGCATCCAGCAACCACGTCTTCCGCCCCAAAAACGCGTGTTTCTCCGCCGCCCGCCGAGCCAAACCACGTCATCTCCCAACCTCCCATGGCTAGCGATCCCGAATCCTGGGCCAACGCTCAGAAACGCACCTTGGCCAGATGGGTCGGGTCCCAAATAGGAAAGCCCGTGGAACTTCCGGCGTCCTTGGCCGACGGCTTGACCATCGTCGACCTCGTCAACTCCATCGGCCACGAAGTCGGGCCCACGTTGACCCCCGTGCACAGAAAACCGCTCATGCCCTTGCAGAAAATGGAGAATGTGGACGACGCCCTCAAGTTCTGCCGCCTTGTGCTCCAGGTCAACACGTGCAACATCAGCGCCGAGGACATTGTCAACGGAAACCCGAAGCTCGTGTTGGGCTTTGTGTGGACGCTCTTCATGTTCTCCACCTCTCGGCTGATTTCCGTTTCCAACGAGACAAAGTCGTTTGCCGAAATCAGACTGATTTTGCTCACCTGGCTCAACGACACCATCAAGCACAATGCGCTCCAACAGTTGACAAACTTCAACACCGACTGGTCGTTCCAGCAGCAGCGCCGCCCAGATTTGATCTTTGCATCCATTATCGACGTCCACTTGCCCGGCCTAATAAAGTACTCCGACTACTTGGGCAGCAAGCGGCTTGCAAATTTGCACGCCATCATTGCGTTCGCTTCCAAGGAGTTGCAAATCCTGGAGTTGGTGGTTGCCGATGATTTCAACGTGTTGGTGCCCGATGAAAAGTGCATTTTGTTGTACGTGCTCCAATGGTACATGTTCTTCGGGTCCTTCGACCCTGCCTCCGTGAAGAGGCCTCTCGAGAACTCAAAGTTGGACACCTTCGTGGGTGCATTTTTGCAAGTGGTCAAGCTCAAAAACAGATACAGCACCAAATCGCTACGGCTCTCCAACCGCATGGGCTCAGACCGCGACTGCTTACTCCGACTCCAGCAGGAAATTCAGAATTTAGACTTGGCGGGTTCCTTGTTTCCAATTCTTGATGATTACTGCTCACTGCAACTTGCAAAGGATGAACACGTGCAAAGGCTTGCCAGCATTCAAGGCAATTTGACCCGGCTTAATGAAGTATTGGTCAGACTTGAAATGTTTCAAACGACATCAAAGCCGGCGTTCATCTCCGTTGACTTTCCCGAACTCCTCTCGTTATTTGGATCGATCAACAAAGAGCTCAAAAATGCAGGTTTTCCGTGTACCCATGAACCCTTGAAGCTGTTATCATTGACCTCGCTCGCACAAAAGCTTGAGGACTTGTTGCTGGCCGAAAAGGGCCTCATGACGCAGGTGCAAGAGATTGTTGATGCCTTTGAAAACCCGCTGCTCTCAATTTCGGTTGCCAAACCGCTGGAAGAAGTTCTTCTGAATGTTGACTCTGAGGCAGTGCAGACACTTCTCCAAGGACTTGACTGCCTTCAAAGTTTTAAAAAACGGCTTCTGGCCTACCAGAGTAACACTCAGCTGGAGCCTTTGGTTGACGTTCACTCAATCACAAAGTCCATTTCAGAAGTTGAAGTGCCCAATATGTCTGAATCTCCGGAAGATTCCCTCTACATGGCATTCAAAAGTGAAGTGAACGTCCTTTCGAACCGAAGCAACCTATCGTTCATGGACTTGAAAAAGTTTATTAAGCAGGTTCTTAGTGAGGACTTTGTCGGGAAGCCTGAAGCGCAGGAGTTCATTCGGCTAATTCCTACAAGAAAGCTATTAACGCGGTCCAATAGCGACGAATTTTCAGTTCTGAGCATGCTGGATGACAGCGACGATCCCGATAGTGTTTTTGAGAAAGCGCTGAAATGCCTAGAATCGAAGTTGATGGGCGCCTACAACAAGATTTACGACCTTGACATGCTTGTTGTGAGAGTCGAGCGGGGCTTTGACATATAGGTTTCAAACACCCGTACACCATGGATAGGGAAGAGAAAGATTTTGGGGTACAGGTGCATACATCAATATGTCCCATATCAACGACCAGGATCCTTTGACCAGGAATGTCAGGCCCGCTACAGATGCGCTTGTCACCATTAGAATCATCAAGTCGTTTCCTTACAGAAACGTGAAAAACCATGTGATTCCCTCTATTGACTTGAAAAATACAACCCCATCTCAGTTGTTGGCTCAAGTCTCCGAGATCATCAACACGACCGGCTCCATGAGACCATACAGAAACGTCGTGTATGATACTGTCAAAGTCTACACACATGCGCATGGCACCAAGTCCATGAACTTGGTGATCAACTTCGACCACGACGACAAAGACATCCTTCATTGTCAAGACGAGAGTAATCCGATTGCCAAGGAATCTTCGCTTTGGGACTTAGGAGTCGACAACGAGACTGAGCTCAGTGTGTTCAATTACGAGGCTTACGTTGAGTTTAAGGCGAACCCCGAGGAGAAATGGTGATGGCTGAACAAGCCGGTCTTAGATTCGGAAAACTCGAGTTGAAGAAACGAAAAGTGCTTGAAAAGGTGAGATCGGATGGAGCGAGGAAGCCGTTCGAGAAGTGAAGCAAAGTTGAGGCATCAGAGACGGCTGACGGGCCAGCTGACGGCAAATCCTGTTTGTTGGTTCCGGCTATTGTCAAGACACGATTAAAGCTTGATGTTTTATGCAGGTTGTCGCATAGAAGACTATCGAAGACATCAGCCAGGTGTCATTGCGAAGCAATCTCGTACATCTAGCATATCGAAGCATACACATCTGTGATTAGAAAAAACCACTAGGATATCGCAGATCGTTGTCGAAATACCGGCCCCATGAAATTGCCTTACCCCACACTTTTCCTCATCGCACTTGCACTCGCTGCAAAAGTGCCCTTGATTTGTCCTGATGACGACGTTTCCAACTGCTATCCCAAAATATTCGAGCCCTCAAGCGAGTTCCAAGTCGTCCGTGAAGGCCAGCATATCCCGCCGGGGTTGCACGTGAGACTCAATATGGAGACTGGCGAGCAAGAGGCCAAACTTCTACTGCAGGAGGAAAACCACAACGTAGAAATCGTGCTTGTGGAGGATTCACACAGCGATGACACGCCCGTCGAGCAGAACAGCGATGAGACGCCCGTTGAGCAGAAGAGCAAAGACAGTCCCATCAGCGCCTCGGAAGAGCGGGGCTTCCGCAAATCGCACGTCAACGAAGCCGAGCTCTCGGACTTTGAGTCCTCGGTGAAGGAGCTCTTGGGCTTTGGCGCCGGCGGCGACGTTTCCCGCTTGGAAAAGGCCCTCGACACGTTGATCGAGCTCAGCCACGACCTCGAGTATGGCGTGGCGCTCACGCACAACGAGGTCATTTTCCCCGCAATGGCCACAGTGGCAGACATGGCGGGCGAGGTGCCTGGGATCGCAGAGAAGGTGTACCGGATCATGGGCTCGTCGTTGAGAAACAACCCAGAGGCGGTGAGCAACTTCCTCGACAAGCAGGAGCCGCAATTTGTCGCCGGCCTCTACACGCGTTTGCAGTCAGGCGACTTGCTGGAGGTGTTGCAGAAACGCATCTTGGGCGTGATCCAGGCCCTCACGGCGAACACCTACTACGCGTACACGCACTTCAACAGCGCAAACGGGGACAACGCAGACGGGCTCACCAAGTTGATTGAGTTGTTCCCGTCGTTGGGCGCCTCTGCACAGGAGAGAGCCGTGCTCATACTCCAGGACTTAAAGATTGTCGCTCCGGGCGAGGGCACCAGCGCGGGGCGCATGTCGGAGTACCTCCAGGGGCTTTTGCAGCAGAGCCTCTGCCGGTCGGAGACGCAGTTGCAGACGGTGGTGCACGCGCTCGTGGACCTCCACAAGGCCGACAAGCTCGCCGTGGGCAAGGAGTTTCTCCAGTGGCTCAGCCGGGAGGCGGAGGAGCGCCGCAGCGGCACCCGCAAACGGGACGCGCTCTTCTCCAACACCAACCCCGGCTTCGACCAGTTCCTCGCCAGCGTGCGGCACGCCGTGTTCGGCAACGACAAGGCGCGGAAAATGGACGAGTTGTAAGTACAGTATGCATAGAACTACTTCGGGTCACGATGATGTATATTATGGTACAGGCTGTTTAGTCGAACAAACCGAAACCCATGTCGTCGTCGGATTCCTCCTTCTCCTCCTCGGCCTGCTCCTCGGCAGCCTCCTCGGTGGCGCCAGAGGCAGCAGCAGCGCCGCTGGAGGCGGCACCGCCGGTTGGGACGGAAGACAACTTCTCGTTACCCTCGGCGATCAACTCCTCGACGTTCTTGCCGGAAACCTCGGCCAACAACTTCTCGACCTGGGCGTCCTCGACCTCGATGGAGACGGACTCCAACACCTTCTTGATGTCGTCGGCAGATGGGGCGGTGTTACCGGCGTTGACCAACAATAAGTAAGCAGCTAAGTATTTCACTGGGGGTTAGTAACGGTTGCGGACAAAAGACGGAAAGGCGGGAAGGCGGTTGGGGAACGGCTCCGGGAGGGACAATGGGAGGGATTCCGTGGCGGGTCGGCGTTTCACGTTGGGAGCCAGGTTTTGACGGTGGGCGGGTGTTGCTCTTTGGGCCCGGCCCAATTTGATGGGATGGGGTGGGAGGCGTGGTTTTCGATGAACGCGGGTTTGGGGGTGGCCGGTTAGGGCGGCTGCCGCCTGCAGCGGTCGGATCGGCACATACTCTTTGTTGTAGTTGTAAGGTGAATTTACTGGAGATTTTGCTGAAGATTTTCGCAGTCTTGTGTAGCGTCCCGGCCGCGGGCCAAAAACAGTCACCCGCGTCACGTGCGCGGGCGCCGACTTCCCCAGCCTTCAACCTGGCTTTGAAACAACGACTTAATCTCGGACGAGGTCCTTTCTTGAGCCAACTACTGGTTCTGGTGCCTGGCATTCTGGGCACTTGTGATGGTTGCAAATGGCAGGTGGCCACCACGACCTTTTGTTGGTTGAGAAATGGGTTCAAGTGGGTATGGGTGAATTGAGAAGCGACAAAAACTGTGTAGCTTAGGAGATTCAATGATGTGGCGAGGTTGTGTCATGGACGCCGCTAATTTGGTCTTGTGCTGCTGTGGGACTTTTTCCGTTGTGGGGCTTTTGCTGCTGTGGGACTTTTGCTGCTGTGGTGAGCTAATGGTGATGGTTGCAATGTATACTGGCAACCTGGTTATTGACGATGGAGGCGTTTTGGCTGGTCTCTTCTTCCCCCAAATCCTTCAATTAAGGTATTCAGTATCCATAAATCTTCACTATTTGTTTTTTATTTTACTGTCTGAATTTTTCGGTGGTTTTCGGGGCATCTGGCACCAGTCTCCCACACTCTGAATACATATGCCATCATGATATTCAACACTGCAAACTGAAAATTTTTCTCGGCCCCATTGTGACAATCAATTTTAAAGAAAGGGTCGGTTTGCAAGAAAATTTCAAAGTCTGCCGAGTTGATCAAGCCTTGAAGAGATATGAGAATTGGGTGCTATCTTCTGGGACAGCCGCGATCCAATGGATGAATCCGCCTGTGCTGCTGAATACCGAGCCTATCCAATCCACTCTTGGATCCCACTCTTGGTACAGTTTACCCTTAGCTGAACTATCAGCTCAACTATTAACTCAACTATTAGCTCAATCGACCGCTAGCTCTTTTTTCTCAAACCTTCTCTCACTCTTGGCCCGTTTCACCCGTGTCTTTTTGTAGTGGCACTCGCTTTGGATCTCGCCACCACGCACCCGCTGATTTGCAGCTCCGAGTCATTTCGAGCGCACCAAATTATCGGCATTCGCCGCAAAGACCCAGGGATTTTTCTGAGTTTTTCAAGAGGTGTGGCTCAAAAGCATGACACACAGGCGCCAAAACACAAACCAAAACCACGTCCATAACTCCAACAGCCCATGGCGCTGATGACAAATGACCCCGGTCGCAGTGCGCTATCGCACCTTCAATCCGCACACTGAGCACACCCTCCCCAATGGCTGCCCCAAACCCACCCAAAGACTTCCCCAGCCTCTCGGAAGAAAACCAGGCGCTCTTGGTCGAGAAGCTCCTCCACTGGAGCTTGGCCAATGGCTTGGTGATGTACCCGCCGGGGTTCGTGCCGCACTCGGCCAACAATGCCCCAATCACGTTGTTCCCCACGCCGTTCCCCCGGGACATGTTCCAGCGGGCGGTCAACGTGCAGCAGGCGTTCAACGCGCTCTACGCCAGCGTGGTGTCGCGGCAAAAAAGCTGGCTTTTGGACGTGGTCACGGGCTTGGCCGCGTTCGATTCGGACTTCACAGGCAAACTCTACCAGACATACGTGCGAGCGGTGGAGCTCGGCGGCGGCAAGGTCGCCCAGCCGTTGTCCTTGGGCGTGTTCCGCTCGGACTACATGTACGACGCGTTGGAGCATTCCATCAAGCAGATTGAGTTCAACACTGTGTCCATTTCGTTCGGGGGGCTTTCGTCCAAGGTGGGCCGTGCCCAGACCTACCTCAACGCCAGCGGCAGCTACGACGACAAGTACTCGAAAAAGTACTACGACGACGACGAGCTCCAGGTGTCCGAGTCGCTTTCGCTCATCGCCAACGGCTTGGCGCAAGCAAACAACCACTACAGCACCAGCGAGACCGTGGTGTTGTTTGTGGTGCAGGAGGGCGAGCGCAACTGCTTCGACCAGCGGCTCATCGAGTACGAGCTCTTGGAGAAGCATGGCATCAAATCCTACCGCTTCAGCTTGGAGCAGATCGAGAAGAACCTCACCATCAACCAAGGGAAACTCTACATCAAGTCCACAATGGACGAGGTGGCCATCGTCTACTACAGATCGGGCTATAGCCCCGGCGACTACGAGTCCGACCCCGAGGCTACGTGGGCCGCCCGCCTTTTCCTCGAAACGTCACAGGCCATCAAGTGTCCATCGATTCTCACCCAGTTGTCGGGGGCCAAGAAGATCCAGCAGGTGTTGACGAGCGAGGAGGTGGTGAAGTCCATGGTTCCCGAGTTGTCCAGCGAAGAGCTCAGCGAGCTCCTCGAGACCTTTGTCAAGATCTACCCATTGGACACTTCCGAGGAAGGGCGAGCGGCCGAGAAGCTTGCGTTCGAAAGCCCCGAGAAGTATGTGTTGAAGCCGCAACGTGAGGGCGGCGGCAACAACATCTACAAGAACAAAATCCCGGGTTTCCTAGAGTCCATTGACAGAAAGGACTGGGGCGCATACATTTTGATGGAGCTCATCAACCCGCCCACGCACAAGAACCGGATCTTGCGCAACAGCGAGATTTACACCGAGGACATCATCTCGGAGCTTGGGATTTTCGGGAACATTCTTTTCAACGAAGACACCGGCGACGTGGTCTTCAACGAAAACGCCGGCTATTTGTTGCGGTCTAAGTTCAGCTCCAGTGACGAGGGCGGCGTTGCGGCGGGCTTCGGGTGCGTCGACAACGTGCACCTCTACTAAAAAGACTTTTGGCGCCGCCTTGCGCCACCAGCCTCGAGGGCTTTGATGTGATCTGCAGTCCACAACGCCATTCCAAGGTTGTTGGTGAGCATGAAGAACGTTGTTAGGCCGGGGATCAATTCCAAAACAAGTGCTGTGAACCCAAACCCTCTGTAGTCACTTTTGAGAGCAGCAAGGCACTGGCTGGCCTGCGTCTGGTCCCACCGCATTAACTTGTGAATGCGTTTCTGTGCCTTCTGAGCTTTGGACGGGGCTTTTGCGTAGGCCCAGAGAAGCGGGCCAAACACAGGGAGGCTTGCAAGAAGACCGAAGCAGAACTCACGAAGAAGAAACGAGAAGAGTGTCGTTGGGAAACTCGGTTTGTTTGCGCCGGGCATCCGTTTGGGTGGGCTTTTCTTGTATCGAAAAACCAAATCCTGGAGGCCCTTTCGTTTCAAAACGGAGTCGAAGAGCATGTCTTGAAGCCTCCCCATGAAAAGAAGACACAGCACCCAGTGGCTTACTTTTTTCGAAATCTGTAGTGCCCAGAACGTCGCCACGAGAAGCCCCAAAGGACCAAACATCACGCATATGGCGAAAAGATAGGGCGGAAAGGCTAGCGTCACGAGCTGGACTGTGATCGCCGCCAGAATCACCGTGCACGGAGCAACGACGAGACCGAGAAGCGGCCACAAAAGCGGAGTTGTTGCCAAGTACCATATGCCCTGGTGTCAGTACAGTCACGTCGAGGGTTGGGGCACATACTTTAAAAGGGTAGAGGTGGGCGCTTTGCAGCCACGGCGTGGGCGTGGAGCGGCCCGGGAATCTCAGGCCTTGCTTCATGAAAGGCTCAGTGGAAAGCTGCAAAAAACGTGTTTGCAACCAGAAGATGCAAAAATAATGGACGAGTCCGGATTCGAACCGGAGACCTTTCCCATGCTAAGGGAACGCGCTACCAACTGCGCCACACGCCCAAAGAAATGGTCCCTAGCAGGATCGAACTGCTGATCTTGGCGTTATTAGCACCACGCCTTAACCAACTGGGCCAAGGGACCGAATCTTGAGGAAAGTTGATGCGGGTGCAGTGGGAAGCCGCTGGCAGCTGGTTCGATTTTCAGGACTGACTGACGCAGACTGTTCAAACGTTCCGAAGAATTCACCGTGCTGATTTCGATTTGGTCTTGGTTCGATTTTGATTTGGGCTATCTCTTTTCACTTTGGTTTCATTTTGTTTCCAATTTTGACTTGATCTCAATTTGATTTCAATGTGGACTATCTCTTTCGCTTTCACTTTGATTTCATTTTGATTTCAATATGGACTCTCTTTCATTTCACTTTGATTTCAATGTGAGCTATCTTTTTCATTTCACTTTGATCTCTATTGATTTCAATGTGGAATATCTCTTTTATTTTCACTTTGATTTCACTTTGGGCTATCTCTTTCTCTCACCTTGGCTTTCCCTTGGTCTTTTGGTGGCAATGGACATGCGTGCCATGGCCTTGAGTGCCAGTGGCTTTGCGGCAGTCCCACGGCAGTATAACCTCCGTAATTTCAAAAATTCCACCTGGATTTTTGTCCAAGTCGTCTCACCGCCAACGGCACCATAGTAAACCCTGGCACTGACTTTGCCTGTAACTTTTTTCGCGCAAGCTGCCGGGCCACACGTTGGTGCGGCAGTCGCACTGCCTTCCCAACTCCGCTCCCTGTGCAATGGCCGCCAAATTGTTTTTTTGTTGAGTTTCCCGGCTCATGCATCCGGCCGCTTTGCAGCGTGGCCGGCGCGGGCTTTGGGCGTGTCTCTACATGGCACGACAGGGCCGCTTTCCATCCAGAGAGATTCCGGCGGCGGCCCGCGCACCGGTGACTGTTGCAACCTCCGGCACACATTTCGCGCTAGAATTTTTTCTGACCCTAGTCACCATGTCTGCCGAAGAAACCCAGAAAGTCAGCGAACTCACGCTCCAGGACGCCGCGCCCGCCGAGGTCATCCTCGGCGAGGACGGACAGCCGTTGTCCAAGAAGGCGTTGAAGAAGTTGGAGAAGGAGAAGGAGAAGGCCCGCAAGAAGGCCGAGAGAGACGCCCAGTTGGCCAAGGAGAAGGCCGACAAGGAGGCCCAGGCCGCCAACGACCCGGCCAAGGCCAACTACGGCAAGTTGCCGTTGATCAACTCCGCGTCCAAGACGGGCGCCGCGCGCGTGCAGATTGCGGACTTGTCTGCCGCCAACGACGGGCAGGAGGTTGTTTTCCGTGCCCGGGCGCACAACTCGCGCCAGCAGGGCGCCACCATGGCGTTCATGACGTTCCGCCAGCAGCAGCACTTGGTGCAGGGCCTCATCAAGGCCAACGGCGCGTCCATCTCCAAGCAGATGGTCAAGTGGTGCGGCTCCATCAACTTGGAGTCCATTGTGTTGGTGCACGGCGTGGTGAGACGGGTCGAGGAGCCCATCAAGTCCGCCACCGTCCAGGACGCGGAGATCCACGTGACGCGCATCTACACCGTGCAAGAGACGCCCGAGCAGTTGCCCATCACGCTCGAGGACGCGCTGCGCTCGGACGCCGACGCCGAGGCCGCGGGCTTGCCCGTGGTCAACTTGGACACGCGCTTGGACGCACGCGTGCTCGACTTGAGAACGCCCACCAACCAGGCCATCTTCAAGATCCAGCACGCCATCTCCGCGTTGTTCCGCGAGTACTTGATGCAGCAGAAGTTCACCGAGATCCACACGCCCAAGATCATCGGCGCCGCCAGCGAGGGCGGCTCCAACGTGTTCGAGATCTCCTACTTCAAGAGAAACGCCTACTTGGCCCAGTCGCCGCAGCTCTACAAGCAGCAGTTGATTGCCGCGGACTTTGAGCGCGTGTTCGAGGTCAGCCCCGTGTTCAGAGCCGAGAACTCCAACACCCACCGCCACATGACCGAGTTCGTCGGCTTGGACTTGGAGATGGCCTTCGAAGAGCACTACGACGAGGTGGTGGAGCTCTTACAGAACTTGTTTGTCTTCATCTTCACCGAGTTGAAGTCCCGCTACGCCGCAGAGATCGCCACCGTCAGAAAGCAGTTCCCCGTCGAGGACTTCAAGTTGCCCGCGGACGGCAAGATGGTGCGCTTGCACTTCAAGGAGGGCATTGCCATGTTGAGAGAGGCCGGCAAGGACGTCGACGACTTTGAGGACTTGTCCACCGAGAACGAGAAGCTCCTCGGCAAGTTGGTCAGAGACAAGTACGACACCGACTTCTACATCTTGGACAAGTTCCCCTTGGCCGTGAGACCGTTCTACACCATGCCCTGCCCCGAGGACCCCAGATACTCCAACTCGTACGACTTCTTCATGAGAGGCGAGGAGATCTTGTCGGGCGCGCAGCGTGTGCACGACCCGGAGTTGTTGAAGGAGAGAATCGCCGCCCACGGCGTCGACTACACCTTGGAGGGTATCAGCGACTACGTCGACGCCTTCACCTACGGATGTGCCCCACACGCCGGCGGAGGTATCGGCTTGGAGAGAGTGTTGATGTTCTACTTAGACTTGAAGAACATCCGCCGTGCATCGCTTTTCCCAAGAGACCCCAGAAGATTGAGACCATAGAGAATCAGCGACTGTGTATTTGAATTTGTAAGTGGCGCTCGGCCGCACGCTGTTCAGAAGTAGTAAAGTGGCGGAAGGAGGCAAGATAAAGCCACTTTATTATTTTACAGAGTGAAGTAGATATCACAGTGGTGTACTTGAAAAGACAAAAAGGTACGATGAATGGTCTGAATTGAGACACCTTGCTACGGAAGTGACTCGGTACATGTCTATTACGGATGGCTTAATTGCACTATGAGGACTAGGAGGAGTCTGGCGCGGCAAACCCGATCGCTTCGGATAGCAAAGTAAAAGTCGGATTCGGCAATGGAGTCCGTGATGCAACACAATGGCACAGCTCAGCAGATGGACGCCGGGCAACTCCACGCAACTGTCTCGGCAATGACGGCCGCAGCGCCCACCACCCATTGAAAACACCACCTAGGCACAGTGGCCTCTGTCGGCTGTTCTGGGCTTGGCGCGGAGAATGTTGTCCACGCGCAACAAGACCTCGGCGGCCTCGGAGGCCGAGGACACCACGGCGCGCTTCAACTTGTAGGACTCCACGATGCCCAAGTCGCGCATGTCGGTGACCCTGCCGTTGTTCAAGTCCAAGCCGGACGTGGTCATGCCGTTGTAGATCGAGGAGCGCAACTTGGCCACCAAGTCGCTGGAGTCGAAGCCCGCGTTGTCGGCCAAGATGGTGGGCAACGCGCGCAACGCGCGGCCAAAGGCCTCGATGGCAAGCGACTTCTTGCCCGTCTCGTTGGCCGCGGCCTGGTCCACGGCCTTGGACATGACCATCTCGGAGCAGCCGCCGCCGAGCACGGTGCGGGTGTCGCGCGTGGTCTGCGACAAGACGGACAAGGCGTCGTGCAACGAGCGCTCGGCCTCGTCCAAGCCCTGTTCGGTGGCGCCGCGCAACACGATGGTGCAGGCCTCGCCGGCGGACACGCCGGAGAATTTTAGGTAGGTGTCCTCGCCGATGATGATCTCCTCGATGCACTCGCAGGTGCCCAACTGCACGCGCTCGGGGCTGTCGAAGGTGGACACAACCTCGGCGCCCGTGACGAGCGCCAAGCGCTCCACGCCGTCAAAGTCCGCGTGCTCGATGGAGTTGATCTTGGCGTCGGCGAACAACAGCTCCGGGTAGTCGTAGATCAACTGCCTGTTGATGAACACGTTGATGCCGAAGGCCTTGATCCTGTCGATCTTGGCCTTCATCTTCATCTTCTCGGCCTTCTCCAACTCGGCCAACTTGGACGTGGAGTCGACCTTGAACTTGGCGCCAAAGATCTTGACCTTGTCGGTGTCCAACGACGTGTTGGCCACCAAGATGCGCGCGTTGGTGACCTTCTTGGGCTGGTTGATGCCGAAGCGCTTCTCCAAGATGAAGCCCTCGTCCAAGTACGAGTCCGCCAACTTGCCGCCGGCCTTCTTGATGATCTGGATGTTGTTCAAGTTGGTGGAGCCCTTCAAGCGCAACACCGCGCTGACCGCCAACTCGGCAAACTGCTCCTTGTCCTGCGACAAGATCTTGGACGAGAGCGTGGTCTTGGCGATGTTGACCAAGTCCGCGCGGAACCGCGCCGGGTCCGCGGCGTTGTCCACCGCGATGCGGTCCAACGCGCCCACCGCGGTGTCGCGCGCGAGCCGGTAGCCCTCGATGATGGTCTGCGGGTGGATCTTCTTCTCCACCAACTTCTCCGCCTCGCGCAAAAGCTCGGCGCCGAGCACCGTCACCGACGTGGTGCCGTCGCCCACCTCGTCGTCCTGCACCTTGGCGATGTTGACCAACACCTTGGCCGCCGGGTTGTCGAGCGGAATCAGCTTCAAGATGGTGGCGCCGTCGTTGGTCACGAGCGACTTGTTGGGGTCGCTGCTGGACTGCAACAACTTGTCCATGCCCTTGGGGCCCAACGTGGTTTTCACCAAGTCGCCCACGGCGATGGCGCCCACGAACGACGACATGCGCGCGTTCTCGGCTCTTTCCTCGGTGGCCTGCTCTCCGAAAACGTTGACCGACATGTTGTTGGAGGAGTTTTGGTGCGTGCGGTGGTTTTTTCGCGCGCACATCGACTTGCCACTGTTTTTACCCGTCGAAACCCACCGTGCTTCTTTCTTCTCAACCCGTCGAACCCCACCGTGCTGCTTCGCCAGGCTTTTTTGTCCCCCGCTAAACCCGCCCAGTCTTTTCCCATGGTGTACGACCCCGAGGGCCCCGTGGCCAAGCACTTTATGCCGCTCTTGGTCAACGAGTTGAGCTCCACCTACAACATCCCCGATGACGCCCACGACACCGCCGAGTACATCAACATGATGATTGGCCAGAACCGCTCCGCGGCCGACATCTGCGCCGAGGTCATGGACGTGGTCAACATCCCGATCGACGAGGCGTTCATGGGCCGCGTGTTCACGGAGATTGGCCGCTTGGAGCAGATCCAGAGCCAGCCGCAGAGCCAGCAGCCGCCACAGGCGCCGCAAATGCCGCAGATGCCCCAGATGCCCCAGATGCCCCAAATGCAGCAGATGCCGCCGGCCCAGGGCCAGCAAGAGGCCGCGCCGCAGCCGCCCGTGGCCCACGAGCAGAACCCGTTCCTGGGCTTCCCCCCGGGCCAGGCGCTACAGCCGGTGGACTTCCAGTTCAACCCGTTCGCCGCCGAGCCCAAGCCGTTCCCCGCCGGCCCCGCGCCCGCGTTCCCCACGGGGCCGCTGTCGCAAAAGGACAAACCCAAAAAGGACGTGCACGTGAACTTCTCCGGCAACGACATGCGCCGCAACGGCGCCGCCAAGCCCGCCAAAAGCGCGGCCAAGGGCGCCAAAGGCGGCGTCGGCAAGGACTACGTCAGCGGCAACAAGAACGGCAAGAAGAGCTTTGGCATGCAGAACGCGGCCAACTTGCAGAAGGCCTTGTCGTTGGCCTCCAGCGACTCGGTCAACATGCAGCCGTTCACCCCCAGACCGCCCAAGGGCCGCTGCGCCGACTTCCCCTACTGCAAGAACCGCGAGTGCCCGCACGCGCACCCGACGAAAAAGTGCTTCTCGTACCCCAACTGCCCCAACCCGCCGGGCACCTGCGACTACTTGCACCCGAGCGAGGACGGCAAGTTGATGGAGGAGTTGGAGAAGACCAAGAGCCAGTACTTGGAGCGCAAGAACCAGAAGTTCGCCGCCCCGCTGGTGACCTTGTGCAAGTACGGCATTCTCTGCTCCAAGGAGTTGTGCCCCTTTGGCCACCCGACGCCCGCCAACAAGGACGCCAAGGTGATCATCGCCAAGTGGTGCCGCGAGAACAAAAACTGCCAGAACGCGGCCTGCGAGTTTGCCCACTCGTCGCCAAACTACCAGGCGCCCGCGCCGCCGGTGGCGCACGCCCCGCCGGCAAAGTTCCAAAACTCCTACTACGGCTACAAGCAGGCCAAGCCCACCACCTTGGAGCAGTGCAAGTTCGGCCTCAGCTGCACCAACGCAAACTGCACGAAAAGACACGCCACGTCCCAAGTGCCGTGCCGCCTGGGCTACAACTGCACCCGGATGGACTGCACCTTCCACCACGCCATCGACGAAGAGTGTCGCTTTGGCGCCGAGTGCAAGAACAAGGGCTGTTTCTACAAACACCCAGACGGAAAGGAGAAGGCGTTGTTCGGTCTGGCTCCCACCGACCAACGTGCCTTTGCGCTTCCTGAGGACCAGGTGATGGAACAAGTCACCCAATAGTTAGTGTTATTAAAAAAAAAAAAAAAAAAAGAAAAGAAAAAGAGGAAGGAAAAAACCTTCAAAACTCAAAACCTCCAGTGGAACCATAGCTGCTCACGAGAAACGACCTGTACTATAGAAGACATACTACACCCGGTGTTTACTAATCGATTTTAGCCGAGGACTACATCAGCCCGGCTTCTTCATGACCTAATTTCAAGCGAGTGAAACGCCCTCTAGACCATTTTCTCTTCAAGTAGGCTTTCAAAGTACTTCAATTTTGAAGGCTTGACTGCGAGTGCTACAACAGTCGGAGTTTGGATTTAAAACGTCGTACTTCAAAGTGGAAATGGCAAATACGGGTCAGCCGGTTGTATTTCGGTCGATCTAGGTGTGTTACCGGGTCGGTTCTTGACCAGTGACGCTAAGAGTGTACAATTTCCGAGCTCCATACGACCTCAGGTTTCCACTTTGATGAACCTTGATACGTAACAACCGTCTGTGCCGCCGGCGCTCCACAATCCAGAAGCATCGTCAAACTTCAAACCGAACTTGTTCCAGGCCCCGGCTGAAATGCAACGGCTATCGAGTATAGATTCACGCTTCAACCAAATCAAGCCTCCTGTCGCGGACTACACGTTCTGAGACATTACTGTATTAGCGCCCTATTAAGGACATTGCTGTATAAACTAGTATCTTCTCTTGCCAGCCTTGGTCTCCTCGGCGTAGGTGTCCAAAGGAGAGACTTGCAAAGCCTGCACAGACCACAAGTTAGGGGTCAAGAAGGCGTAGGTGTTACCGATGGCAATGAAGGCAGCCTTCAAGGTGTTCTCGGTGGTTCTGGTGGAACCGGAAGAGGAGGTGTAGACGTCCTCAACACCAGCCAATTGCATCAACTTCTTGACAACTGGAGAAGCAATGATACCCTTACCTCTTGGAGCTGGGATCAATCTCACGGCAACGGAACCACACTTACCGGTGACCTTGCATGGCAAGGAGTGAGGAGCACCCAAGTTGGAACCCCAGTAACCTCTTCTGATTGGGATGATGGACAACTTGGCAATGATGATGGCAGCCTTGATGGCAGAGGCAACCTCCTTGGCGGTCTTGATACCCAAGCCGACGTGGCCGTTGGAGTCACCAATGATGACAACAGCCTTCATTCTGGTTCTTTGACCGGCTCTGGTTTGCTTCTGGACAGATCTGATCTTCATCACCTCGTCCTTCAACTCTGGGAGCAACTGGTCGACAACCTGGTACTCCTTGACGGGCAAGGAGTGCAAGTAGATCTCCTCCATGGAAGAGATCTTGCCGGCCTGAACCAATCTACCGAGCTTGGTGACTGGGGTCCATCCCTTCTCCTCGTCTCTTCTTGGGCCTCTTCTTGGGCCTTTACCCTTTCCACCGAAGGATCTCTTTGGGGCTTCTGGAGCAGCAGCAGACATGTTTATCGGAATGTTACGTGGAAAGCCGGGGGGTTGGTTTTCGATCGATAAACTGAAGAGTAGAAAATTTTCGGGGGGTTTTTTTTTCGGTGGTGAGCATCGTGCGCGAGGGCGCGAGCCCTCGCCGAGACGGGCCCGCGGCGCGCCGTCTTTTTTTGGTGCACGGGTTCGCGGGCCCTGGTGCACGGGCTCGCAAAGAGGGTGTGTGGTGCACGGGTGTGAAAGTGTGGTGTTTGGTGCACGGGCGGGCCGCTGCGGTCAGGGGTCAATAGTCTATACGGTATCTGGTGCACAGGTGTGCTGTGGCGGAGCCAGGCCGGGCCAGGGCCAGGCACGTGACCGAGGCCCGGCGGCAGGCATTCGCCGGGCCCCATCTGGAAAATTACCCAAAACTACATCGATAAGGACGCTTTTCGGACATTAGCAATGACGCGGTTCGCAACCTCGCCCGATAGCAATTGCCCGTGCGAGGGTAACCAGTTAGAGTCGCAAGGGCGCGGTATCCTGCAGGATAGCAAAACAGAATCCGGGGGGTCATAGGGAGCTTGCTAAAGCACCAGCACCTTATAATACCCAAACCCCTCGTCTTCCCCCAGACCACCCAGACCCCCCACTCAACTTTTACCAACCATGTCATCCTACGCAGACGCCGCCGCATCCTCGGGCCCAGCCAACGCTGAGAAAATCCCCGAGCCCGCCCAGGTCGAGAGATCCTCCAACCCCCAGGGGTCCGTGGGAACCATTGACGGCAAGGAGTTTGACAAGAAGAAGAAGGCCGCGGCCAACGAGGCCAAGAAGGCGGCCAACGAGGCGGCCAGAATCGGCAAGGAGCAGGCCGAGTACATCCGCGACGAGTTTGACGAGCTCAAGAAGGACTCGGCGCCATACATTGAGAAGGCCGTGGCCTTGGTGAAGGAGCAGTACGCTGCCGTGGCCGGCTTCCTCAGCTCGAAGTTCAACTCGCAGACGGTGTCGGAGGCCACCGCCGAGCTCCAGAACCCTGTTGTGTTGTCGCAGCTTGCCGTCATTGCCGGAGGCGCCGTGGCGGGCTACTACGTGAGCACGGAACGTGGCCACATCAGATCGGACAACAAGTACGTGGTTGCCATCCATGCCGGCATTGTCACCGCCTTGGTATTGGGAGACGTGTACGTGTTCCAGAAGTTGTACCCCAAGTACAAGAAGAACTAAATAGGAAAATGTATTTATGAGGAGCGGGCGTATGGCGCCGGGATGGCCCAGGCACCGAGGCACAACTAAGGCACCGGGGCGCACCCATCGTGCCAGATTGGAGCATTTCTGTATAATGAGCCCGTTGGCCCGCTGCTCTCGGTGCGCTGCTGCCACAGGCGGCCACGCCCAGTGCGCTTTAGCTATACAGTAATGTGCGTCTGGCGGGCGCGGCGCCGGCCGTTGCAGGGCGGTGCGCGGCAGGATTGCTTCTCAATGTCCGAGGCCCCGGTATAGGCGCGCGGAGTTTACGAACGGCGTCCCCCAAGCCCCAATCCCCGCTCGCCAGAGCACGTGCTAGCAAAGGGAAAAATAACCACCACCCGGGGCGTCCGCCGCTTGGCGGTGGGCCGGAACCGGGCGGACTCCAGCGGCCACCGCGGTGCCACCCCTCGGCGCTAGGGCCCGAATTGCGAAACGCTTGTCCATGCAACCGACATGCGTCGCTGCCGGGCACCCGCGAAGCTTGTCCGACGAGCGTGTTCCCTGACGCAAGGAAAATGCTCTTGTCCGCAGAACGCAGCAGTTTCACCAATGCATTCTTCTAGAAAGACTATATGCATTGTCTCGCTTCCAACGGGTTCGGGAATGGTGTGCTCGCCGCATGCACGCCCTGCTTCCATGCCAATAATGGGCACGCTCTGGCCCGAGATAATGCCCTGGGCGGAGATAACGCCCCCCCACACACACGTGAGGAGAAGAGCACAATAGGGGGCTGGCTGATTGTTGTTCCCGCCAGGCGGCCCATGGGAGCCGCTCGCCGTGCGGAGGCAAATGTCAATGCCCGATACCTGCCACATACAGCACATTTATTTGCTCAGGAGCATGCCCGGGAAAGCTCTTGTTGGCTAAACGAAAATAGAATGTTCTCTACATCTAAGGTCTTGGTAGTCGAGGACCGCGTCTTCTCAAGCACGCTTACGCTCCCTTCTGCTGCAAGCGGGGTCTGGGCGTCCACAATGAGATTACATCACCCGCACCCGGTTGCGGCGGATGGTGATGTGTGCTTGCGCACAGTGGGCGGGCGCCGTTTATCACAGGTCGCAACTTCCCGGGGTGGAGGGCCGGGGCATGCCGTGCAAACAGCTCGGGGAACGCCAGCAGCAAGAAAACATTGGGAGCAAGAAGAGCCGGGCGCGATTATGAGCAAGCGACCGGTGCATAATCGCCGTTCATCATAGGGCCCTGGGCCTGTGTTCCGGAGCGGTCGGCACGAGGGCGTATGCGAGGCGCCCTAAGCGGCGCAGGCGAGCCAGCAATTGCACGGGCATCGGAAAATAAGCCCTGGGGAGGCACCACGGCTTGGCCCACTGTGCGCAGTTAATTACGAGTCGGGTACAGTCTAAAGTTAAAAACTGGTAGCGGGCACCAAGCCGCGTGTGTGTGCAGGGCTGCGTGTTCTGCATGGCAGGAAAAGAAGAGTCAAGATTCCAAATAAGGTACGGCAGGACGCATCGTCAATCTGAATTCGGATAGCCGCTGTGCGGACATGCACGAGAATAACCGACAGCGTGATACCAGTGCGTCCTTCCATCCTGGACCGGTGTTGCTCGCTTCGTGGCGAGCCAACTCTAAAGCGATCAGGGCGGCTATAAGCGCTGCTTTTTAACGCACGCATTTCCTTCTTTTTTCTCCCCTTTTGCATTTCCCGTCCACGCCGCCTACACCATCGCACTTCCCCACACTCGCCCTGGGCTCCCCCATCCGCCGCCACACTCCGTGCCCCAGCAAATCTGGCCTTCCCCTCATCCCGCCCCGAGAACATGGAGCCCCCTCAAGAGCTTCTGAACCTCCTCACCGGCCCCATGCCCCACCTCTACTACGGCTACGCGCAGGACCCCTCGGTGCTCGCCACCATCAACGACACCGCCGACTCCTTCGACGACGCCGAGCCGCTCAATGGCTACATGGCCGAGGCGCCGCCGCACCACGGCGCCTACTTCGCCGCGTACCCGCAGCAGCCGTACTTCCCCACGCCCGTGGAGGAGTTGACCTCGCACAACGGCCTCTACTCGCAGGAGTCCACGCCCTACCAGAGCCTGTACTTTGACTTTCTCCCGCCGGCGCCCGTGCCGCAGACGCTGCCGCTCGAGGAGTACCGCCCGCAGCCGGACCACGACATGGCGCACGCGTACTCGGTGGAGCTGCCGCTCATGGCCACGCCGCTGCTGGGAAGCGCCGCCAGCCTGTTCGCGGGCTACCCGAGCCACAGCTCGCAGTTTGCCTCGCGCACCAGCTCGGCGTCGTCGTTGAGCCCGATGCCCGCGGCGCACCGCAGCAAGCCGCAGGGGCTCGGGTTGGCGGTGCCCCGCGGCGCCGCCAAAGAGTTCAAGATTGTGCGCGGCATCTCCGGCGGCGGCCTGGTGACGCGCCCGCCCAGCACCAGCGAGCACCTGCCGGTCAAGTACGTGCCCATCAGGTTGAAGTTGCACGACGCCCTGGTGGCGCACCTCCACCGCGTGCCGTGGGACCGCGCCGAGGCCGACGACGGGCGCCGCATCATCCGCGTCGAGCGCGTGCAGCACACCAACGTGCTTGACGCGTACTTCCTGGTGGTGGGCCTGGCCACGCACCACCCGGCGCCCGCGCCCAGCGCGCCCGGCGTGGACGCCATCGAGGTGTCGTGCCTCCGCTACGACCCCGCGGACGACGAGGACGACGAGACGCTGTACTACATCACGTCCGTGGAGGTGGTCAACTTGATCGAGACGTTGATTGGCGTGCGCAGCATGGACCCGGCGTTGCGGCGCCGCGAGAAGGGCCGCATCCGCCTGAACTTGATGCCCTTTTGGCTGAAAAAACCGGTGCCCTCGCAGCGCACCGCCAACAACCACAACTTGAGCCAGTCGCGCTCGGAGTTTGCCCGCCGCATCATGGGCTACAAGATCCGCAAGCCCCGGGGCTTCGACAAGGACGTCCGCATCCTCTCGTGGCGCAAGCTAATACCGGCGTTGCACCGCGCGCTTCTGTGCTACTACGCCGAGGTGCCCGCCTTCATGCACGTGGACGAGGACTTGGACTAGTTCTGGGTTGACCCCGGACCTGCGCCTTGTAGATAGACTGGCTGCGCCGGGACCCTCGCTCGGTTGCGCCACGGTTAGGACAATGCACATACGACATTTGCACCCGGTAGCCCGCCGCCTGCCGCCTCGCCCAGTGGCACGATACCTCCTTCCTCCGGCGCTCTTCTCGGGCTGCAGCGCTGCATGTCCCGACGCTTTCGCTAAACCGCGCCCGCCGATCACTACGCGAGCGCCCTCGGCTGTTTACTATTTTCGCCTCCGAGTGTTTACTATTTTCGCCCTTGGGGTGTAGCAAAGTCTAAATCTTGCGTGAACCTGCCCCCACGGCGCCTCGCCAACGAGCTTGGCCGCCGGCGGTGCACTCGTAAAAAGATTGAAAAAAACTGCTGTGTTTACACAAATAAACAAGATGCATCTGGCCGGCATCATCGGACGCTCCGGAACAGTGCAGCTTCAGGCGACTGCTGAACTGGCGTGATTCTCGTATATGTACTCAGCAGCCTGTGAGGCTCGTTTGAGAGGAAACGCCGGTAATTTAGGCGATGCCAAGACGGGGTTCGATGCGTAGACTGACAAATTTCACCGGTTCCGCTCCTGTACTCGCAGATGGGTCTGCTCATCGGCCGATGCCCAGAAGACCCGGCGGGCGCTTTTTAGGCCCCGCCGCAAGGCTCCGAAGCCAACGCCGCCCGTGGGCCCCCCACTTCCCCGAAATTGGCTTTTGTAGGGGGCGGGAGCAACACATGCAAGAACAGTGTCTAAAAGCTGTGTGGATTAGATGTCAGTAAACCAGCATTAAACCTGTTATCATGTACTGCGGTGCCGTGCAGAGGTACAGCATGTATGCACACTCACCTAGGAGGCCGGTATGTCGGCGCGCGCCAACTGTCTTGCTGATGAATCATTTTAGTATTCCGGATAAAGCTGCACATCCCGCTTGCATGCAGATGGATAGAGTGGAAGGGATGAGCGAATTTGGTGGGTCTGGCAAAGCAGGGCCTAATTATAGTGCCCCGGAACGGGGCCTGTTGGCCAAGGCCAGCCGCGGCTCGCCCTGGGGCGGCAGTGGCCCGTGCAAGCGAGCGTACCGGGCGCCTGCGGGCCGGCCCGCGGCGTCGGGGGCCAGACTCCTCCAGCGGGTGCTCCTTAGCGAGGCGTCGCTAGCGGGAACAGCTCACCTCTCCAAAGACTATAGGCTAATGCGCCCAATCAGTGAGGCTCCTTAGCGCCACCCGCATAGAATCCGAGCCAAACATTCAATTATAGGAGGCGGAGTGAGGTGCATATACGTTGTCTAAACATCCGCGTCGCCATTACGCAGGATGTTTTGCACCTGCTTGGACAATGCGATTCTGTGCATCTCGCAATATTGTGCATCTCGCAATTGCAGAAGAAAGCGGGACGCAACACCCACACGCAGGCGGTCGCGGACTTGAAAAGCGGCCTGGTTCTTATCACCGAGACAGGCCATCGCACAATAGGCCCGGTGCTTCTCGTGTTTGCCGTCGTGAAGTGCGCCGGTGTGCAGTTGCTGTTGTGGTCCGGCGCTCCTTTTGGCACGGCGCACTGGGAGCCCCAGCTCTGTCGGCTAAAGCTTATTTTTCGGCAGCTCGCCGGTAGCGGAGAGCTAAGCCAGTTCGTGGCTAGAGCTGCTTGTTTTCCCGAAAACGGCTACCATGCCGCCTCCCGCGGTTTGCATCCTCGGTCCATTTCCCAGAAGGCTTACCGGTGCGAGCGCTTTGTCATCAAGGGGCGTTTACGTAACGCTGGCACAGTTGTTCCACACCTCCTCGTATCAACCGCGCATGAGCCCCGGGTGACAGTGCCCAGCTTCGCGAGATGACGCATGTCGCATTCCCATGGATAACGAGTTGGCGACGCCCGGGCAGTGATGGGCCTACCCAGCGCACGGGATTGAGAGTCTTCGGCAAAATTATACGAAACTCCGAAGTGGTCCACTGTGATTGGCTGCCGGCTCGGGGGGGGGCAAAATGCTTCCCCAGGATCTCGCTTGCAACATGCGAGCTGCACGGGCGCCTAAACGCAGCCCGATCGAACATTTGAGTTCTCGTCAGCAAAAGCAGGCGCCACCCAACACAAACGTGGGGCTCGTGCTGCCGTGTAGGCGGTTCTTCTTTCCGGCACCAGCAACTCGGACTGTGGCCGTCCGGACTTAGCGCCCGCATGGTTGCCACGGCCCTGACTATCTTTTAGCCTGGGGAATGCGCGCAGTGACATGTCATTGGGAATGCACAACTCCGGCCCTCCCTAAATGCACTTTTCCAGATGCGGCAGCCATTATTGACCCTTCCTTCGCTCTAGCGCCGGCCGACGGAATCTGACCATCTCTCTTCCTTCGGGGCCATGCACGGATATCTCACCGCTCCCCCTCGCAAACCGTCCCGGCTCTCCACCATGGCCGGGATGGCCAAGCTGTACCTCCCGGCGCCGGACGCCAGCGGCGACGACACCCGGTCCATCCGGTCGTCGATGTCGGCCGCGTCCATGGCGTCGGACGTGTCCGGGCTCGTGGGTAACTACAAGGTCAGCCGCATCGAGTCCAACTCGACGGTGGTGTCGGACTTGGTGCCCCGCGCCCGCTACAAGGTCACGCTCCACCTTTCCGCCAAGGAAAACTATCTCCTCAAGTACACGTGGAATAAGATGCTCGTGGAGGACGAGCCCGCGGAATCGGCCGTGGCGCCGTTTTGGGCCGGGTCGCTCTGGTCGCAGGCTAAAGCTGCCAAAACTGCCTCCGCGCCGCCCTCGCGCCAGGTGTTGGGAGCCCTGTCTGCATTCTGCTCGCAGTTGTACCTGAACCTCTTGGCCATGGACCCGGAGTTGGAGGTGGCGTTCCCGTCGCTCCGCCACCAGGCTGTGTCCATGGCCGGCGTGCTCTCGCTCGCCGTCAACTCGTTGGACAATTTGGCCGGGCTCGAGCATTACCTCACGGAGCTCGGCAAGCGGCACTCGCGCATTCTCGGCATCCAGCCGGCGCAGTTTGAGATGTTGGGCGAGGCCTTTGTGCAGACTTTCCACGAGAAGTTTGGCCCGCGCTTCACCCACGACCTCGAGACGCTCTGGATCAAGTTCTTCTCGTACTTGGCCAACTCCATGCTCCAGTTCGGCGTGGACCCCGTGCTCCAGGTGGACCCCGCCGACGCGGTGAAGTCGTTGCACTCCGACCTGGTGTCGGAGTTGGAGTCCGAGACCTCCACGATGCACCTGGCGCGCAAAACCGTGAGCACGGACGCGAGTCTGTTTGCGTCCACGCGAGCGTCCTTCAAAAAAGCGAAGCCCAAGGCGAAAAAAACCCGCATTGGCCGCAAAAAAAGCGACTGTGTGGTGATGTAGTCCCTGGCTTGGACCGCCCCCCCGCCGCCGCCAACTATATATGACGTATCCACGCTGTCCTGCCCACCCGTAGAGCCGCGGTGGTTGCCAGCGCCTGCGCCGGGCAGCGCCCCGGGCGCCGCTGGAGCGGCCAGTCACCAGACGACGGCGAACAATACGGGAAAGTCCACCTACGAGGGCGCCAAGAGCAGGCCGGGGCCAACAATAGGAAGCGCCCACACGCACATCAGGCAACTCGGCCGCCGCCGCCCGTCGACGCAAAAGCTGCTAAATCGTGGAAGAGGTGTGTTGCAAACAAACGCTGTTTCGTCTAACCGGTAAAAATAGCGGCCAGGCCCGCGCGCGACGCGTTTCATTAGCCCGCAATAGGCGATCCGCTGCAAATGCAGGCACGCCATGGACTCTCAGCCCCGGTTCTCAACCGCACCGGTAAACCAGCCCTTGGAACTTATTCAGCGCCGGAAAAAAAAACGTCCCGCCCAAGCCAGCCGCCCGCTCCGTTTCCCGCCCCTGTCGTCTCGGCTGCGCCACACCTCCTCGCCCGCCGCCCCGTCCACAGACGCCCCGCCTCCTTCTCCAGCAAACAACCAGTGCTCCAGACTGCCCCAGCAACAGCACAACGCACACCGCCACCGCCAAACGCCTCGAACGGCCGCCCGCCCACACCCGCCCGTCAGCCTCCACAGCAACTCCCCACGAACCAGCCATGTCGGTGGAGTCCCCAGACTACGAAAACGCCTTGTGGAGCCAGAACTTCTACTCGTCACCGGCGGTGCTCACGCAGCTGTCCTCGTCGAACCACCTCCAGAGCTTGAAGCAGTCCGTCAACATCCCCGCGTCGGGCCTGCTCCAGCTGCTCTCCGGGCACGTCGCCACGGCGCCGGCGGACCATGGCGAAAATGACGGAAACGGGCCCTCGCCCACGAAAACGTCCTTGATGCGCATCTCGCCGTCGTTGAAGGCGCTAGAAAGCATCCTCAACTCGGAGCAGGCCCCTGTCTGTGTCGCAGACACGATCCCGGAGGAGGAGGAGCTGCTCATGCTGCCCCGGTTGGAGGCGCCTCCCGCAGTGGCGGCGCCCGCGCCCGCGGACACGCGCCTGAACGACTCGGTGTCCTCGCGGCGCTCGTCGGCCGCCAGAACGGCGCCGTCGGTGTCGTCGTCCCGGACGGCCACGTCGACCTCCACCATCAAAGAGCCTCATCTCCCCGGCCAGACCGCCCACAGCCCGGCTGCGAGGCCGGCGGCGTTCGACCATCTGGACGCTCTGACGGCCGACTCGCCCACGCTTTCCGTTGCCGACGAGCCAAAGTCGCCGGAGAAGCCACAAGAACCGACCGAGATCCCCTCCGCGCCGGAGGCCACTATGGGTGCGCCAGACATTATGAACCTGAGCTCCAACACCGCGCCCAGAGTTGCTGTTCCCAAACGGTCCATGCTTGACGTCGGGCCGTTTTCCGCATCTCCAAAGAAGGAACCCCCGATGAAGCCGATCCCAAAGAAGGAACCGGTGGAGACGTTGCCAAAGAACGCCCCCGTAGAGCTGTTGCCGAAGGAAGACGCTCCATCGCAGCCTTCAGTGGCCAACCTGCGCTCGAACTCAACATCCACCGTTAAAACCGAGCCTGACAACAAGACTCCAGCGCCCATGGAGCCAAAACGCAGTTCGACCATGCAAAACCTTTCTGCATCAAAAATCACTCCGATTGACAAGCAAAGCTCGTCCAAGCGCTTCAGCTTTCGAGCAATGTTCAAAACAAAATCCAAGAACCACTCTCTTTCTAAAATGAGGGAGGCGGACGAAGAACTCCCACCCAGCCAGCCGGTGAAATTATCTGCCAAATCATTCTCCACGTCCAACATTTCATCGCTCTACCGGAAAAACGAACCGGTAGAGCCCAAGCCCAAAGGACCACCCAAAAGAAATATTTTCGCTCGCAAAAAGTCCGAGGAGTTCGAGATCCCGAAGGGCCCACCTCCAAAGCCCATCGATACAGACCCTGTGCAACCTGCTCCCGTGATTGCGAAACTGGCTCCCGTGATTGTGAAACAGGTCGAGCAAGAAACCAAGCCCGTTTTTGAGAACACTCCAGCACCTGTTCAGGCAGAAATGTCGCCCATGCCCCTGCTTTACCCAAAGACTCCGATGGGCACATCCAGCGTGTTTTCCACAGAAACACCTCCCACAGGTGCGCTTGATCCCTCAAAGACAATCAGAGAAGTGGACGATTCAGACTACCTGCCAAACATCACTCGGGAGGAACCGAACGCGGAGTATCGCTTGAGTTTCGGGCCGCCAGAATCTCCGTTGGGCCTTGGGGTCCCCTCTCTCTATCTCAACGGCTCGCTTGATCCTCAGGCTGGAGCCGTTTTTGGGTCCCCATTTGCTGTTCAGTACCCTGGCAGCACCAAGGATTCGGTACCATCCACACCGCACTTTTCGCCGAGCTCGCCATCCAGAAAATCGGCCATGTCGCCTTCCGGTAGGGACCAGCTCGTGGGTGAGGCTCTTTTCCCGAAGCTGCTTAACTCACAGGAAATTGAGGATATTGTTTCTTTGGAGCGGTCGATGTCGATGCGTTCGTTGCGGTCCTCCAAAAGGAACTCGTTTCGTAATTACAAGGGCTCGGATGAAAACATTATTTTGGGAGGCGACCCCAGCATAATTCGCCAGGGCTCGATGAAGAGAAGCGGCAGCATTTTGAAAAACTCGCTGTCTTCTCGGAGCTTGAGGGGAGAAATTCTTCAGCGCATCGAGCATGCGCCTGAACCACAAGTCGCCGTTCCTCAAAAAGACATTACAGACGTCAGTCAGGACGAGACGGCCTACTCTCACATCGACACTCATTCTTTTGCATCCAACGAGTCGAAAAACCTCCGATACAGTGACTTCATTGAGTTCAGTGATTATATCGACATTGACAACCTCGACTTTTCGTCGTCGCCTCGCCAGAGCCACGCAGATCTGCCAGCGTTGACACATACGGACACAGAGCGCTCGTTGGGGTACCCGAACCCCGAATCCTTTGTACTCGAAAATAGGGAAGAGGAGGATTCGGAACATGAGACGAGTCTCCGGCCGGCATCACATGTATTTGCCGAGCCGCCCATTGTTGTTGTGTCGACGCAACTGAGCGAGGACAAGGTGCCGGCCCACGTCGAGCGTGCGCCGGCGATGCCCGCCACATCTCCGCTCGCATTGCAGACCGGTTTCGAGCCGTCGACGCCCGAATTAGACTCCGCGACGTCACCATTGGACCGGACATTTGACTTCACCATTGAGAGCGTCCAGCAGAGAGCATCTCCAGGGACTGCACAACGGCCGTTCTCCATGTCGTTCAAGGGCTTTAGTGGGTCCACGTTCAAGGACAAGGTGATGACGCACTCGGGCTCGCACCAGCTGATCCAGTTCGAAGAGGACTCATTGGATGAAAGCTCTGCGGTGGGCCAGGGCTTCGGCACGTCGGACGAAGACGATTCGGAGGAGGACGAGGACTTCCGGATGTCGATCTTGGAGCACAACCGGCAAAAACGGCTCTTGGCGGAGTCTGGCGGCGGCGTGCAGCCGCGGGGCATGAACCACCTGGAGCTCCGGCGGCAGCAGCACCTCAAGAACGTGTTGAGCCTCCAGCCGCCGGCGTCGGCGGTGCCGTTCCACCACAACCGCATCCCATCGCTCTCCGACCAGAGCAACGCGTCGAGCCCGCGGCTGTTGACGTCGTTCATCACGCGGATGCGCAAGTCGCCGCTCTCGCTGCCGCGCGTGAGCGCGCCGCGGCGCACGGTCCAGTTCTCGTCGCGGATCGTGTTGTACGACACGTACCACCACGACGAGTACGACCGGCACCCGGAAGTGGCCACGTGCAACCAGCTCACGCCGCAGTTGGCGCAGCAGATCAAGGAGGAGTTGAACGAGGTCAAGGCCAGCATGGAGGTGCACGAGGACAGCATATGCTACACGCAATTTTTCTAATAGACAGCATGGAATTTGGGGCCGTAAGTAGCGCCCGCCTACGCCTTGCGGGGCACGTTGCCCTTGTTCTCCACCAACTGCTCGGAGAAGTTGGTGTGGGCGCTCTTGAAGATCTTGTCGAACGTGGCCTTGTCGTTGGCGTGGATCTCGGCCACCACCTGCGAGGGCTGCTCCATCACCACCACCACGTAGGTGCCGTCTCTTCTCTTGTCCACGCACGTGGTGGAGGCCCAGGGGGCGACGTCGTATTCTTTCAACGTGACGACGGGTGGTTTTCCGTCAATGTATGGGGGATAAGACATGGTGGGTGTGAGAAAAACATTACCTCCGAGCAAAAGGCGGGCACATAGGCCACAGCAAGCGGCCCACCAAAACCGGAGCCCAACCGAAAAAAATCCTGGATTAAAGTATCGGGTATAAAATTCAGTAGCAAGTAAATTGAAAAAAAAAAAAAAACATTAAAAACAGAAGGAAGACCGGGCCCGGGCGCCGTGCGGCCACCCACCCAGCCGTCTTGTCCGGCCCGATGCGCTCGATGAGCACGCACTTACTACAATGACGACGGTGGTGCCTGGGCAATACCTCGTGCCCGAGTACAAAACACAGCGCGGCGACGCGGGCGAAACGCTCGTGCGCTACCTCGCCGGCAGGGGCGCCGTGGTGTCGCAGATTGCCAGCGGCTCGAAGACCATCCCGGTGCTAGTGGCCACGGTCGTGGGCACACAGGTGGTGCAGGAAATCAAGGCGCCCGCGGGCGGCGACGGCGCGGGCGAGGGCGGCGCCGAGGCCACGAGCGGCGCGGACGCCGGCGGCAGCGACGGCAGCGGCGCCGAGGCGGCCACGCACTACTTGGTGCTGGTGGTGCCGGGCAAGGGCAACGAGTACGCGCGGTACGCGCGCGAGATCGACGCCTCGGCGTCGGAGTCAGTGTCCGCGGCGGCCACCAACTTGCCGCGCGAGGGCGACGTGGTGTTGGTGAAGATCCTGCGGCTCAACTTGAAGCAGGCGTTCTGCGAGGTGCTCTGCGTGTACGGCGCGGGCAACGTGGCTGCGGACGGCGGCGTCGGGTCCAACGGCGCCGGCGCGCACCACTCCGTGCCCATGGGCGGCGGCTCGCAGATCCTCCTGTCGTACGGCGCGGTGGCGGCGAGCCAGGGCGCCATGGCCGGCGCGCAGCCGTTGGACATTGGCGAGACGTTCAAGGGCGTGATCCGCAGCCAGGACGTGCGCTCCACGGACAGGGACAAGGTGCGCATCGTGGACAGCTTCCGCCCCGGCGACTTGGTCAAGGCCGTGGTGTTGTCCTTGGGCGACGGCTCCAACTACTACCTCACCACGGCGCGCAACGACTTGGGCGTGGTGTTTGCCAAGAGCGAGGGCGGCGCCGGCGACGCGATGGTGGCCGTGGACTGGGAGACCATGGTGTGCGAGCGCACGGGCGTGGTGGAGAAGAGAAAGTGTGCCAAGTTGTTTGAGTAGCTGCTGTGCACCGCTTGAACCACCGCCTGCTCCGTCCGCCGCCACCCTCCGTGGCAGCTGCACCGGCGAGACCTGTACCAAACATACTGAATTGAGACATGCATGACTTGGTTGAGGCAAGTACCGACCTAACTGAGGCAGGTACTGACCTAACTGAGGCATGTACTGACCTCGAATTGAGATATGTACTGACTCCAACAACCGAGATATCTACTGACCTTAGTAAACCGAGATGTCTACTGACCTCTAAATCGAGATACGCACTGCCCTCTGAATTGAGATGTGTACTGTCTGTTACTAACTGAGATATCTACTGAGATATCTTCTGACCTAAATAAACCGAGTGTCTACCGACCTCCAAATTGAAATATGTACTGACGCCTACATTGAGATATGTACTGACCTTAGTTAACTGAGATATGTACTGACATATTGACATATGTACTGTCTGTTACCGAATCTTGTACATTGTGCTGTTTGTGACTATATTTTGCTGCACTGGGCTAACTGCTACCGAATCTTTTTACACTGTACCTACTATCTGTTATCTTGTGACTGTACTGCGCTGTCTGTTTCTGTACTGTACGGTGTTACCACAGACTATCTTCTGACTACACTAACTGGCATTGCTGCAACATCCTCAATCACACTCAAGTGTCATCAAGCAGTATACATTTCGACCTTTTCAGCAATATTTTCAGCCGTCTCCTTCTGCACTTCGTGGTAAACAATCAGTCTTGGTTCTGGCGTTGTCTTTCCCTGAAAATCAACCTGGACAAGAGTATCTGCCCAGAGTATCCATATAGTAATCCTCTCCTGTGGCACTCTCTGTTTCCTGGGTATCCGATCAATCTCAATCGTATCACCACTACCATCAGATGTCACAGAAAAACAATGAAATTGTCTCCAGTAGAAGTTGATATTAAAGAGATGGCACGAAATTTCAATATGACGTCAGCATTTAAAGTCTTGTAAAATCAAACACGGACTCGGTTGCAAATCAGTGATAGACTCACTCACGTAGAAGCTCACGAGCAAAACACTGCAGCTTGGGTTCAGGAATCCTGTCTGTTTCAGCCGAAATCAATCTGAATGCTTCATTCATCTGAGCCCAGCTCAATGTCAGCATCGGCTGCCTAACTGCCTATCCGAATTGCCAACATATAAGCGCATCACAAGGTAATGCATGTAAAGAGAAAGCTCTAAATATCATTCATTGGTTGCCGTGATGGCACAAATTAGTGTGGCTACCTGATAACCGACTTAGGTTCATACGGGACATATAGCCGCCGTCGATACGGATTGGGGCGAAAGCCAACTCCTCGCCAGTCACCACTTGTTCCGGTGTCCCGTCTCATCCAGCACCAGACTGCTCCAAAGTTGCATTCCAAGGCTTTCACTATTCCACCCGGATCTGACCTCAAGATGCTGAAGGCCGAGCAGACACCGTGCGTGTCACCAAGCTCCCGGTGTGAAGGGCGCCTGTCTGGCTCGCTGCTTCGTCCCCGCTTCCCATCGTTCTATGTACTTGCACCTCCTCCTGCCTGGCTACTGCTTGTACCAGTCCACTTCGTACTTGAGGGCGTCGTGCGTGCCCCGCAAGTCGGCCTCCGACAACCCCACCGTGGCGCCAAAGGCCTCGAAGCGCTCCACGTAGGCACGCTTCTTGGCCAGCGCCATCTTCACCATCTCGTCCCAGTACCGCGTGTGGTCGTAGTCGAAGTTGACGCGGCCGCCAAAGTCCTTGTCCAACTGCGCCACCGGCACGTAGTCCGCGAACGGCTGGTCAAACACCAACTTCTCGCGCGTGAGCGGGTCGATGAACGGGTGGATGATCTTCAAGAACGTCCACGCGAGCAACGGGATGTTGGTCAAGAGCGCCTTGCCGAGCCGCTCCGGGTAGTGCGTCTGCAAGATGCTCAAGACCTGGCGGCCGATGTTCACGGGCGGGATCTTGGTGCTCACGGTGCCCGCGGGCGACGCCTTGAAGTCGATCAAGAGCGCCAACGAGTCCTGTCCCGACGGCATGAAGTCAATCACGCGCTCGAGCATGAACACCATGTGCTGCACCTGCCGCGCGCTGGTCTTTGTGTTTTGCCGCCCGGGCTTCAAGTAGAGGCACGGCCGCGCGGCGCTGTCGTAGCCCAAAATCACCTCCTTGCCCGTCTCGTTCTCCTCCGCCACCACGCGCGCGTTGAGCGCGTTGTCGGCCTCGGCCATGCGCGCGAGCCCAAACTCCCGCCGCCACGCCAACGTGCCCTCGATGCGCTCCACGGCCTCGCTCGCCTTCCACTTGGTGGCCCGCAAGTACCGCAAGAAGCACTCGCGCGTGAGCCACGCCTTCTCGTCGCCGCTGAGCGCCGTGTACGTCTGCTTGTCGCCGTGCTTGTGCGCCTCTTCGCTGGGTGCAATCACCAACCCCTCCTGGCAAAAGTGCTCGTACACCTGCCCGTACTTTTCCTTCTCCGCCGCGGTCAACGGCTGCTCCTCGGGCACGCGGCACTCGGCGGCGGGCTCGGCAAAGGGCACGTACGTGACCTCCTCGTCGGCCTCCACGCCGGACGCCGCCTTCTCTTTTTTGAAAAACATCTGCCGGTGGCGAGTGATGTGCTGCAGTGGCCGTGTCTATATGCAACGGCTTCTTGGTGTAGTTTGTCCGGTGGGTGCTAATGCAAAAGGTCTCCACAAAGAAACACGCGTATGATTCCGGGTCGTATATTCTCGCTGCCTTATTTGAAGCCTGGAGTGGTATATCTTCCGTGCAGTGAGCCGCCGGATTTACGGCCCTCTATGCCGAATGCGGCCTATATCCGAGGTACCGGCCGTGCCGAACGGAATTTCGCAACGGCGCCGCAAACGGGCCTCGGTGCAGAAACCGCCGCCGCTCGACCTGAAAAAACGAAGTCTTGCGGCGCCGCTTGGGGCAAGCACCCGATCCGGGGCAAATAAAGGGAGTTTTGGCAAGATGTCTCGGCGGGGGGGGGCAAAAAGAGAAAGTGCGCGTGTGAGCAAAAAAGTAACTCCGACACCGGGAATCGAACCCGGATTTGCCCGGTGAGAGCGGACGGTGATAGCCATTACACTATATCGGACTTGTTGAAAGTTAAAAAGCTTGTGCTGTTCACACCAAGCAATTTGCACGACCAAACTAAAAGGCAGGTATGGACAGAGGATTTGGATGCTCCCTACGCTTTTCTGTATCGGTTTCGCCCCCTTTACTCAATGGTGTCTCAGTTTACGGCTGCCTCTTCGCTATTGACATGAGTGCCACTACTAAAGTCTCCACCCAGTCAAATGCTGTTCGTGATTGAGGTACACTTGTGATTCTTATGATTCTGGAATTCTCGGGAATGACTGGGTATTCGAATCAACACGGAAAATTTATTCTTTGAAGGCCATTTTTCATGCACATTTCCACGGCACTACAGTGCTGACTTTCGCAGTACTTTTCCATCTTCACACAAGATTCGTTAACCAACACAGAGTGAGAAAGAACGAAATTGCAATCAAAATTCAGCTAGACAACTAAAAATACTCTTTCAAATAGAAAAGACTTAATCGTAGCTGAAACGATTTCTTTCAAGGGGACACCCGAAAATTGAGGTGTTCAGAGCTTGTGGACGTCAATTGAGATGGCATACCAACGCAATGTCCATAGCAACTACCAGTCAGTGCTTCTTCAAAATCAGCAGAGGAAGTGGCAATCAGGGATCCACAAAAGTCCAGCCGCGGCTGTGAATCGAGCTAACGAAATTGCCACAGCTAGACATGGCCCCACCCACAGACCACCATACGCTCGCATCAGCCGACTGAAGCTGGTACCCCTCACTTCAAATCAAAGCTGAATGCGTGAAAAAGCAACATTTCCATCTCAATTGGCAACTTCCGCCTGAAGTAGCCCGGGCCCAAGAAACCCAATTCAGGGAGCCTTTTGTTCGGAGCGTTGGCGACCTCCAAGGTTCCGGGTGCACCTGCCCGATCGGGTAGCCCAGTAGCGGGAGCTGCAACCCGCTGCGGGTCAGCGCGCTATCGTGGCTACTGCCTCTTTGGGAGGCTATCGGTGGTTTAAATAGCGTCGCTTGCCGGAAATGTTCGGCCACCCCCTCTTTTCATTTTCCCACAATGGTCGCCTACACAGACTTTTGCAAAACCGACGCCCTCGATGACTACGAGGACCCGGAAAAGTTCAAGCAGTACATCCCCAAGTTGGAGAAGTACAGACAAAAGTTGGCCGACAACGTGTTGCCCGAGTACTCGATCGAGCTCCCGGAGCCCGTGGCCGAGCTCGAGGCGAAGCAGTTCAACGCCGTCAAGTACTTGCGCGAGCACAAGCTCTTGACCGCCGAGGAGCTTGACATCACCGACTCTCCCGCCGTGGCCATCGTCAAGAAGATCGCCGCCGGCGAGTGGTCGTCGGTGCAGGTGTTCCGGGCGTTTGCCAAGAGAGGCACCATCGCGCACCAGTTGACCAACTGCGCGTTGGAGCTCTTCCCCGACGAAGGCTTGAAGAGAGCACAGGAGTTGGACGCGTACTACCAGGAGCACAAGACGACGGTGGGCCCGTTGCACGGCTTGCCCATTTCGTTGAAGGAGCAGATGAACTTCAAGGGCAAGCCCGCGCACGCCGGCTACGTGTCGATGATCGACAACATCCCCGAGAAGCACGGGCCCACGGCCCACATCTTGGAGAAGTTGGGCGCCGTGTTCTACGTGCGCACCAACGAGCCGCAGACAATGATGCACTTGTGCGGCGCCAACAACTTCATCGGCCACTCGCGGTGCCCCTACAACTTGGCGTTGACCGCCGGCGGCTCGTCGTCGGGCGAGGGCGCCATCGTGTCCTTTGGCGGCACGCCGATCGGCATCGGCTCCGACATCGGCGGCAGTGTGCGCGGGCCGGCGGCCTTCAGCGGGTGCATGGGCTTGCGGCCCACCACCCACCGGTTGTCCAAGACCGGCGGCGTGTCCAGCGGCGCGGGCCAGGAGTCCGTGCCGGCGGTGCAGGGCCCGTTGACGCGGTCGGTGGACGACATCGAGCTCTTGATGGACGTGTACATCAATGAGGGCAAGCCGTGGACGGTCGACTGCACCACGCTCCCCATCCCGTGGAGGAAGGTGGAGAAGCCCGCGGCCAAGGACCTCACGGTGGCCATCATGTACGACGACGGGATCGTGAAGCCCACGCCGCCGATCGCCCGGGGGCTCAAGACGGTGGCGGAGAAGTTGGCTGCCGCGGGCGTCAAGGTGGTGGAGTTCCACCCCATCAAGACCCACTTGGCGCGGGACACGGTGTGCAAGATGTACTCCTGCGACGGCAACTACATGCAGCGGAAGTTGCTCTCGGACTCCGGCGAGCCGTTGATGAAGTTGACCAAGTGGGCGTTGAACTACGGCGAGGGCGCCGGGCCGATGTCCGTGGCCGAGAACAGGGCGTTGAACCTGACCCGCGACCTGTTGAAGCAGGAGTACACGGACTACTTGAACGACAACGGCATCGACTTCATCATCTCGCCCACGTACAGCAACGTGGCGCCCCGGCCCGAGGAGGTGTACAACTGGTCGTACACGTCGTTGTTCAACCTCCTAGACTTGCCCACGTTGGTGGTGCAGACGGGCTTGTTCCAGGACCCCGCCGTCGACACGTGGGCTGCGGACGAGCCGCGGTTCCGCTCCGAGCTCGAGGAGCTCGAGCTCACCAACTACGCGCTGGACCGCTTTGTGGGTGCGCCCATCGGCCTCCAGATCTCTGGCCGCAGGTACTTTGACGAGGAGGTGGTTGCAGCCGGCAAGACCATCGTCGACATCTTGCAGGTCGACTTGTTCGGCTTGTACAAGTGAACTTAGCTACGTGAATGCCATATGCCCAGAGGCCAGCTAGCCATGCCCAGCAGTCGTTGCTTCAGAGTAGTGATGTTTTGAGAGGTCATGATGTCTGATAGTGTATTGGGAGGTAATGGTGTCTTGGAAGGTAATTCTGTCTTGGGAGGTAATGATGTATTCGGAGGTAATGGTGTCTGAGATCGTGAGAGGTAATGGTGTCTTGGGGCGATGTGGGGTCGCGCCTTTGCACAACCCAGCGCTACTTTCAGTAAGTGATGGCAGATATTGTCGTTGTTGGCGCCGGCGTGATCGGGCTCACGGCCGCGTGGGAGATCTGCGCCGCGGCGCCGCACCTCAAGGTCACGGTGGTGGCGGAGCACGACCCCGAGCTGCAGCCGTACCTGAGCCACTACACGTCGCCGTGGGCCGGGGCCCATTTCCGGCCGTTCCCGGCGAAAAACGCCGCCGAGCACCGCGAGTACCCGTACACGCGGGCCACCGTGCGGCGGCTCAGGGAGCTCGCGGAAAAGCACCCCGAGTGCTCGGTGCGGTTCGTCAAGGGCAGGGAGTACTTTGAGCGGCCCGACGCGCTCTACCGCAGCCTCGCGCCGGGCTACACCGAGGGCATTTCCGGGTTCCGGTTGCTCGAGCAGCACGAGTTGCCCGCGGGCGCGGTGATGGGCGCGGAGTACGACTCGTTCGTGTTGAACCCGCCCGTGTACTTGCAGTTTCTCCAGCGCCGGTTGCGGTTTGGCCACGGCGTCACGTTCGCCACGGCCACGCTCGACAGCCTCCGGCAGGCCGCCGCGCACGGCGGCCCGCGGTGCGTGGTGGTCAACTGCTCGGGCCGCGGCTTGCAGTGGGGCGGCGGCTACGACCCGCGGTGCTACCCGATCCGGGGCCAGACGTTGTTGATCAACGCGCCGGCGAACACCGGCGCCGACGCCGCGACGGTCACGCACCAGTCGCGCGGCCGCGAGTGGACCTTCTACATCCCGCGGCCGCTCGACGGCGGCGTCGTGTTGGGCGGCACCAAGCAGCCCCACGACACGTTTGCCGGGGTGCGCGACGAGGACACCCAGGCGCTCTTGCGGCGCGGCGCGGCGCTCTTCCCGCAGCTCATGAAGACCGGCGCCGGCGGCGAAAAGTACTTTGACGTTGTGCGCGCCAACGTCGGCTTCCGCCCCGCGCGGGCGGGCGGCTCCAACGTGTCGGTGGAGCGGTGCGACGGCCACACCGTGGTGCACGGGTACGGCTTCGGCGGCTCGGGCTTCGAGATGTCGTTTGGGGCGGCGCAGAGGATCCGCGAGCTCGTGTTTGCCCGGCAGGGCAAGCTCTAGGGTCTTATCGGGCAGCGTGGCGGTATGCCCTTATCGGGCCCAGCTGCGTGTGGCCCTCTTCCCTCTGAGCGAGCGGCCTCCAAACCCAACGCAACTTCGCCCAGCGCCGGACGCAGCGTACTCCGCTTCCAAGGCCAAGTCTACGCAACCCCAAAAAGGACAAAAGCATCAGTACTAACTCTAAAGAACCCCAAAGTGCAACTGCAATCTGCCCGCAGCAAGTGCGACCCCAGTATATTTGGCGCACCGTATTTGGCCCGGTGCGCGGGCGCGATAAGAATGCATACACGGCCCCACGCGGCATCATGCGGGCAGGTGCAGCCACAATAAGTGCCCCACCACAACACCCATGCTCTCCCCCGCCTTCCCGTGCTCCATGCGCTCCGTGGCCAAGCTCAGTCTCTCCGCGTCCGTGCCGTCGCCCGCGCGGCTCCGCAACTTGGCCCACCAGGAATGACATGATGCCTGGTCGCGCTACCAGTTGTTCATGTTGGGCTACGACAAGGTGCGGCTCTTGGCGTACCAGAAGCTCACGGCGCTCATCTACCACGTCGGCTGCGGGCACGTCAAGAGCGTTGTCAGCGACTTGGGCGCGTTCGTCAAGCGCGAGAGCTCGCGCGGCAGCGGCGTGTTGAGCCGCTTGCAGCACCGCATGCCCCAGGTGGAGCTCACGGGCAACTGCTCCGACTTCCGCCGCTTCTACATCTCCGTCGGCCACATGATGCTCGCGGGCCACGAGGCGTCCGTGTCCGAGCTCACCGACGTGCTCTTGGACCTGTACCTCCGCCACACGCACCTGGACATGTGCCTCGACCGCCCGCTCGGCAGCAACGAGCGCCGCGTGTTGAAGATCGCCGCCCGCTACTACCGCGCCGCGCGCGTCGACTACCGCCTGCTCTACGACCCGCGCACGCTGATGCGCGCGTTCCGCATCGAGGAGAAGTCCATCTACATCGACCTCCCGCCGCTCCCGCAGGTCAACTCCAAAGAGCTCTTGGTGCGCGCGCTTCTCCACAAGGAGTTGTACCACGCCCTCAAGCGGCCCGACCACCCGGTCCACCAGGACGTGTGCCGCCAGAACGACCGCGACTTGCTTGCCATCATGCCCTCGGCCATGCGCTCGCACCTCCTGGTGCTCGACGGCTTGGGCGACCTCATCATCGCCACGGAGCTGTGCACGTTCCTCCACAAGTTCAAGACGCTGCACCCGCACGTGTTCGACGACTCGTTCGGCAAGAAAACGTTCCTGATGTTGCGCACGGTCTTGGAGACAAACACGTTTCTCCTGCGCTTGGCCGTGGCCTACAACCTCCACACCGCGCTTCAGGACGACATTGTGCGCGCCGTGCTTCGGGACGAGTTCATCCCGAACATCTGCAACTCGACGCCCTGCGCGCCCGACGTCATGCGCTACGAGGAGGAGTTTGTGGCCGACTACTTCGAGCTGTACGTCGCCGCGGTCTACCTTGAAAACCCGGACGCCGCCAAAGAGTGGCTCGAGACGCTCTTTGAGAGCATTTTCCGCCTGATATCGGAGGCCTACCGCATCCAGATGAAGCGGAAGGCCACCGCTCCGCGCTTCAACTACCGTGCCTGGGGCATGGATGTGCTTGGCCGGAGCCTCTGAGACTGTCTGTTGACCAGACGCCCTTTGAGTTTGCGACTTGTTTGATTGTTGATTTTTGTATGAGAAATTGTGTCAGCGTTTGCCATTGCAGGTCTTTGACAATTCGCCGTTTTCCCCACTCAGCTGTTTTTAAATTGTTCAAATGTCAATCAATATTTCTTCCATTGCATTTAAAGTAGGCGTCTCGCGAAAAGTCTATTATTGCAACATCAATGTACAAGGTCTCATTATTTTCTCGTATTCTATAGTTTCATGCATCACATCCTGTCATCACTTCTTTTTCATGTCCTTCATCAAACTCGAGAACCCACCGCTCTTCTTTTTGGCCTTCTTCTTAGGATTGAGGTCCTTCACGCTCAAGAATTTCTTCCTGTTCTCATCGGACGAGTCTGAGCTAGAGTCTGAGCTCGAGTCGGAGTCGGAGTCGGAGTCGGAGTCAGAATCAGATTCAGACTCCGAGGAGTCGCTGCCCGAGCCCGACCCTTGAGTCGACCCGGCGCTGGCAATCGACGGTTTCTGGATGGCCGGCGGTTTGCCTTTGCTGAACCGATCCATCACATCTGGAACGCCCCTTTTAGCGAGGTCAGTCAAAGACGTCAACAACGGTTTTTTGACAGCCTGCATGGGCTTTTGCGGCGAGAGTCTTGGCTTCTTGACAACCCGCTCGGAGTCCACATTTGGTGTGGACGTGGCTTGCGGAAGAGGCGCTGGGCTGGGCAACTTCACAGGCTTTCCTGTCATCGAGTTGAATCTCTTCGAAACCAAAGCCTTGCGTACTGGTAGTGCCGCAGGCTCGGCAGCCTTTTGCAGCGCAGACTCCTGCTTCTGGGTGATGTTTAGGGGCGGAGTATTGAAGGAGGCTCTTGAGTCGGAATCAGAGTCAGAAGAGCTGGAACTTGACTCAGAGCTGGAGTCGGAGCTGGAGTCAGAGCTGGATTCGGAGCTGGAGGCGGAGTTTGAATCGGAGCTGGATTCAACAGTGGGGTTCGAGGTAGATTTTTCACTGTTGGAGTGAGCAGACTGGTCTAGCTTCGAGATAAGCCCCGCTCCTAATCCTGTTTCAGGTCCCACCGGAGTCTCTGAGGGCAGTATGGTTTTTGGTCCATTCAGAGGCAAGTCTTCTGTTTCTGTGGTCGTCAGCTCGGGCTTTGCGGGTTCCTGCGTGGTCGCTTTAGAGCTAGCCTTTGAAGTCGCGTTTGCTGGACCAGACCCGGAGTCAGATTCGGAGTCAGAATCAGAGCTTGAATCAGAGCTAGAATCAGAGCTAGAATCAGAGCTAGAATCAGAACTAGATTCGGAGCTGGAACTGGACGACCCAGAAGATTCGGAAGAAGAGTCTGACGAGGGGTCGGAACTCGAAACGGGGTCAGGGCCCTTGACCGATGCGGAGGTTTCTTTTGGCTCAGAAAGTTCGAGCTGCTCAGAAGAGTCAACGTCAACCGATTGAGAAGCGGCCGGTTCAGGCTCTTCAACCGACTCAGGCTCCTTGGCCAGTTCGGACTCTTTGGCAGGCTCAGTCTCTTTGACAGATTCAGTCTCTTTGACAGATTCAGGCTCTTTGACGGGAGTCTTGGTCATATCAGAAGATTCTTCCAGCCCAGAAGCTTTCTTCACTTCAGAAGCTTTCTTCGACTCAAGCTCCTTTGTCGCAGCATCATCTACTGATGTGTCAATGATCGCCTCTGTTGTCACTGGTTTAGGCAGATTTTCAGTACTCGTGATGGCTTCCACCTCCACAGTCTGTTGTGCGGCATTAACCTTCTGAGGTTGAGGTTTGCTGTCATCAATTGCGGGAGATTCAGTATTGTCAACAACCATGTTGTCCTCCGACTCAGATCCAGACTCGGATTCTGAGTCTGCCTCGGAACCTGAATCGGACTCAGAAGCAGATTCGGAGTCCGAGTCTGAATCAGAGGAATCCGAAGCCAAACTGATATGCTCAGCACTCTTCTCTGGTGTGGGATTTCTCGAAGTCTTGCTCTCAGGTACGGCGCTTCCGCCATCCGTTTCTGGAGTGTCAACTTCGATGGGAGCAGGCGAGGATAATCCGCCTTCGTCATCGACGAAAAGCTCATTCACAGGTTCATCGTGAGCCTTGTTGCTTTGTGCATTGGTAACATTAGCAGATCCCTCGGTAGATGCTTCGTCTGACACATCCTCCATTTCAACATCTGCTTGACCCTGCTGCTTCTCTTGCTCAATGGCTTGTGAAGCAGCCACGGTTTTTGGCTTCGCGCCAGGCTTCGTGGCATTCTGTTTCAATTTGGACCCCTTCTTGGTTTCGACCATAGGTTTGGTACGTGAATTTCGAGACTCTTGAATTCCAACACTTTGACTGTTGCTTGAATTCTCCTCCTCAGAGTCCGTGTCCAACAGAATGACATCTGCGTCCTTGAATCTTCTTTCGAGTCTCTTTCTGTAGGCGCTTCTCACGCGACCAACAGATCTTGGCGCAGAAACAACGTCATCTTCCGAGGTAGAGGAGGAGTCTGACGTTGCAGAGGATGTGGCTGATTTGGAAGCCGACTGTTTCTTTTTGGCACGAACAGGCTGTGTCTTTGGTGTCTCCTTCTCCAAAGATGGGGTGTTGCTGTCGGACACACCGAACTCCGGGTCCTCTTCCGACGAGAACTCAGCCACGGCAACCTCTGACAGCGAGGAGGGCTCTTCTGAAACTGGAGTCCTCGCTTTGGGTGCAGGCTGTGGACTCGCGACACTGAGCAGCTGTTCTTTCTTCACTGGCGCTTCTTCCTGCTGTGCAAGCTGTTTCTCGCGCTCTGCATTGCGCTTGTCAAGCTTTGCATCAAGCTTCTTCATCTTGACAAACACCGAGGAAAGCGTGGACGTATTGGTGAAATCTTTGAAAGGCTGAGGCAACTTTTCGATTCTTTCCTCTTTCTCCTTTTCTCTCTCAGCATCGACCGGGTTGTCGAGGTTGGTGTCGAAGTTGGGCACGCCTCCGATTGTCACACGCGATCTCAAATTTCGATCCGTAGTGTGAGATCCCTGGGCTGCAGCTCTCCTGCGGTTTTCCAATTCTTGGGCGTTGTGCTCGATATTTAGCCGCGTCCGCATCTGCTGTTTGTTTTCCTCATCTTCGAGAAAAGGCGTGGGGTCTGGCGACTCAATCGAGAGCTTTCTCATGATTTTTTTGGGCACGCGTGCATGGTTTTTGAAGATACTGATGATCTCCCCTTTTTCCAAATGCGCTTTCTTGGAGGGATCGGTCACACCCTCCTTTTGGGCCGCTCCTTCGGCATGCTGCTGGGTGGTCGACACCGGTGGCTGAGCCACATGAACTGGGTTCTCTTGAGCAGCCGGTGCAACTGTGTTTTTCGATTGTTGAGCGCTGACTGCTTTCAGTGAAGTCGAGGGTTTCCTGCCACCTTGAGGTTTCTGGTGAGGTTCCGGCGCAGAAGTGAGTGGGGCACCTGGAACAGCTCCAAGAAGCGAGAAGTTCACCCCCACCGCTGTGAATTGTGGTTGCTTATTGGCTGCGGTGTGGCCTTCGCCCGTCTTGCTCGAAACAGGTTTCATTGGTGGACCTGCTGTTTTTGTTGCCGCAGCCAGAACGTCTGCACGCTTTGCATGTCCGGTCAGTGTGTTTGCATCAGTGGTCTTTGCCGTCGGGTTTGCGACAGAAGAAGGCTCGGCCGGGACAGCACGGACGAAGTTCAAGGCAGACAAAAGAGGCAAGGCCCTTCCATTCATACTGGTGTTGGCGGATGAGGTTGTCTTGGCGGGAGAGCTGTTCTGTGCCGACGTAGTGTGCAGCTGCTGTATGGCTGGGGCGCCGTGGGGCTCTTGGCCCTGTGCTGGCGGGGTTCGGCTCACCTCGATGTCCACGTCAATGATTGGAATGGCTGCGTTGGCAGCGTTTTGGGCCATGGAGGCGTTGGGGCTGGACACGGCGCGCTGGGACGCCGGGGTCTTCTTATTCGTTGGGGCGGCAGTGCGTTTCTCTGCAACGCTGCCCTGGGGCGCAGAGCGCTCCGGCTGAAGGACCGAGGTCGCCGGGAGGTTGGCGGGAGGGTCGTGCACTTTGTACGGCGTCAGCGTGAGGAGCGGGCTCTTCTTCTGCGGGGTCTTGGCGGGCGGGTCGGGCGGCGGGAGGAGCGAGGCCAGCGCCAGCACGTTCGGGTTCTTGCGCAAGTTCCTGAGCAGCCGGCCCGTGACCAGGTGGTCGCTGTCGGTGCCGTTCTCGACCTCCTCCACGTCGGAGGAGTTGAGGTGCAGGCGCCGCGCGATGCTGCTGAAGGCGTCGCCCGCCCTGCTGTCGTCGCTGTGGTCGTTGTCGCTGAACACGGTCTTGGACGTCGAGTGCTCGTTCGGCACCACGAGCATGCCCGACGTGATGCGCTTCAGCGGCGCGGCGCGCGGCGAGTCCTTCTTGAAGGGAATGATCTTGGCGCGTTTCGCCGAGCCGGGCGGCGGCGGCAAGTGCGTGGGTGACGTGGTCTGGTTCGGCACGTGGGTGGAGTTGGCGCTGGCGGCGGCGGACACGGGCGTGGAGCCGCGGCGCATGCCCCAGATGGTTTTGATTTTCTTGAAGAAGCGGCTGTCCTCGTTGGTGGAGTCCACCGAGGGCGGCCTTTTTGTGAAGGAGGCGGCGGTGGTGTCGAGCATCGACGCCTCTCGCAGAAACGCCAAGTCGTTCAGCACAACCACGCGTAGCACGTCGCCCGAGGAGAACACGTCGCCGGCGGCAAAGTCGGGGTCCAAGTCGCAGCAGTCGTTGTCCTGGATTCCCTCCACCTCTAGTTTTTCTGCGTCGGGGTAGAGCTTGGTGTATCTCTGTAGAAGCGAGTCGCAGACGTCGTCCAACTTGGCGTCCGAGTCCGAGAGGTGTAGAAACCGCTTGTGGGGGCCCAATTGGGCGGTCGGGGTCTCGGCCCCGGAGACGGGCACGAGCACGATTTGGAGCTTCAACTTCATGTGGTGTGTTTTGATGGAAGAGCGACGCGCAAACCTGTGCACCCGGTGGTTGGCGATAGCTGCAAAAGACACCGGAAGAAAAGGTGAGCGGAGAGAAAACCGCGGAGGGCTGGTAGAGTTAGGAGGCGAGAAAGCCACGAGTTTAGAGGTCGTCACTAGTAGTGAAAGAGATGCACCTTGATTGACACCGGAGTTTGGAGAAGCAGAAAAATCCGCATCAAGGCATCCATAAGAGGAATGGAGAAGAGACGAGCGGAAGACACAGGGCAGGTCCCGAGCGCCCGCATCACAGTGCAAGCTCGCCCGGGCTCTGCCGGCATGCTGGTTGGCGCTTGCAAGCTCGCAGCACTTCGGCTGCTTGGCTGGTTTTTCACTTTGGCCATTATGCTAGTTGGTACTTGAAGTACGGATCGTCGTAGAGGTCGTTTGCGTTCACGGGCTCTTCTTTCTCCGCGGGAACAGGCCCCAGAGAGTGCCCCAATGCCTGCATTGGTCCCCTCGCCCTGCCGCCCCGCCACGCCACGATCTCGCCGTCCATGGTGCCGCAGAAGTACGTCGCCGAGTAAGGCTCTGCGTACACGATGGACGCCGTGCGGGTGGCGATTTTGGAGCCGGTGCGCTGGAGCCTGCTCACGAGCTTCCCGTCCATCGCGCGGAAGACAAGCACGTCGCCGTTGTCCGAGGCAAACAACAAGTGCTGCACCTCCGTTTCTGTCTTTGGGCTTAGCACCAAGGGAAGCGTCTGGAGGTACTTGTTGCGCGTCAAGGGCCCGAAGTTGACCAACCTGTTGATCGGCGGCGCGTTGCTGGAGACCATGTCCCAGACGCGGATCTTGTCGTCGTTGCCCGCGGTGTAGAGCACGTGGCCGGCCTCGTCCCACACGAGCGCGTTGACGGGGCCCAGGTGGGCGCTGACCGCGGAGGAGCCGAGGTTGAGCAGGTCGGCGGCGGCGCTGCGCACGTTCGTTTTGGTCATGTCGAGCCGCGCCACGCACGCGCTGCTCAGGCGGATGTCCCACACCTTGGCCTCGCCGTCGTGGCCGCCGCTCGCGAGAAGGTACGAGTTGCGCGGGTGCCACGCCACCGCGAGCGTCTTGCCCTTGTGCCCGGGCAACGTGTGCGCGCTGGACGCGGCGCGGAGGTCGAGGAGCCGCACGCACGGCTGGTCGCTGGCCGCCGCGATGAGCGCTTGCGCCGAGTACTCGTTGGTGCGGTGGGCGCTGATGGCGATGGCGTACACGCGGCTGCCCAAGTCGAAGCCGTGCACCACCTCCACGGCGTTGGTGTCCCACACGTTGACCAGGTGGTCGAACGACGCGGAGATGAACATGCCGGTGTCCATGGGCCACCACTTGACGGCGGAAACGCCGTACTGGTGGGCGGTTTTCTTGGGCACCGACACCAACGGCGCCAACGGCGCCCCGGGGCCGCCGCCGCTGTTTTTGTGGAGGTCCCAGATCTTGACCGAGGAGTCGGCGCACCCGCTGAGCATGTACTGGTGGTCCACGGCGTCGATGCTGAGCGAGTTGACGGCGGCGTTGCGGTGGCAGTTTTCGGGGAACACGGGCGGCTCGGCCGGGCGGAGCGACGTGTAGAGCGACTCCATGACCGTGGTGGCGAAGTCGCCCGGGCGGAGCGCCCCACACGCTCGTTCCAAAAGAAGCAGTTGCATGTTCGCGAGAAGTCGCAGCCAGGTCCAGTCGCAGCCAAAAAGTGGACTGGAGGGTCCATTGGAGTCTGGCTCACTGAATTGCAGAGAGCTTCGTTTTGAGTTCATTGAGAACATAGGTATTATTGGGATATAAGTCTTGTTGGAATATTTGGATATATGGATATTTGGATGTTGGCTATTGGGAATTGGGATATTGGGACATCGGGATTTTGGTTTCGCCAATGGCTTTTGGGAACTGGCCTGTGGGTTCTCTGAGGTGAGTGGCTCATGGAGCCACATTAGACCGAATGGCGCCAATCCAGTGAGTGGCGATGCACCTTCATCAGAATTGATGGGGAATGTCGGGATTTCGTGGTGGCTCTGCATGTCGGTCTCTTTTCACTTTCTCAATAACTAACTTTCAGGTTGCACGACCTTGCTCAGCGGCCAGGCCACTGATTGTCACTGGTCTGGGCCTTGAAGTGCAGCCGAAATAAGCCGGAGAATCAAGGACGAAAGAAAGAATCGGCAAGGAAAAAACGGCAAAGAAGAAATGGCAAAGAAGAAACGGCAAAGAAAGAACGGCAAAGAGAAAAAGACAAAAGAATAAGACAAAAGAAAAAGACAGAAAAAGATTGAAAAGAAACCGGCAAAGGAAGCGGCAAAGCAAACGGCAAAACGCTCAACTTTGACAAGGTCCCGGCTATCGCACTGGTTCGCATCTCCCAGACCACTACCCGGGCACAACGCCCTCTGGAATACCTACTTTTTTCGAAGAAATAGCCCAGCAGTTGTAGCTTAGCAAACAAAACGAACAAACCAGAAAACCCAAAAAACACAAAAACGGACCAGGCGGCCCGCCAAAGTAGCCCGCCCAGAGCCCGTCATCGTCTTGGACCAACTTGTGCCGCGCCCTGTATAGTGCGCACAAAAAAAAATCAACCACCACCACCATGTTGGACATTAACGCTTTCCTCGTTGAAAAGGGCGGAGACCCCGAGAAGATCAAGGTCTCGCAGAGAAAAAGAGGCGCTCCCGTGGAGCTCGTCGACGAAATCATCCAGGGCTACAAGGACTGGACGAAAATCAGATTCGACTTGGACGTGTTCAACAAGCAGTTGAACGCGCTACAGAAGCAGATTGGCCAGAAGTTCAAGGCCAAGGAGGACGCCTCCGAGCTCTTGGCCGAGAAGGACCGCCTTACCGAGGAGAAGAAGGCGCTTGTCGAGAAGGAGCAGAAGGCCGATGCCGACTTGAGATTCAAGGTCAACCAGGTGGGCAACCTCGTGCACGAGTCCGTGGTGGACTCGTTGACCGAGGACGACAACGCCATTGTCAGAACGTGGAAGCCCGAGGGCTTGGCGGAGATTGGCGACGTGGCGGCTGCCACCGGCGCCCCGGCCAAGTTGTCGCACCACGAGGTGCTCTTGAGATTGGACGGCTACGACCCGGAGAGAGGCGTCAAGATCGTGGGCCACCGCGGGTACTTCTTGAGACAGTACGGTGTGTTCTTGAACCAGGCGTTGATCAACCACGGGTTGGCGTTCTTGCACGACAAGGGCTACCTCGCGTTGCAGGCGCCCGTGATGATGAACAAGGACGTCATGGCCAAGACCGCGCAGTTGTCGCAGTTCGACGAGGAGTTGTACAAGGTGATGGACGGCGACGACGAGAAGTACTTGATTGCCACGTCGGAGCAGCCCATCTCCGCGTACCACTCCAACGAGTGGTTCGAGAGCCCCGCGGAGCAGTTGCCCATCCGGTACGCGGGCTACTCGTCGTGCTTCAGAAGAGAGGCCGGCTCGCACGGCAAGGACGCGTGGGGCATTTTCCGCGTGCACGCGTTCGAGAAGATTGAGCAGTTTGTGTTGACCGAGCCCGAGAACTCGTGGGAGGAGTTTGACCGCATGATTGCCAACTCGGAGGAGTTCTACCAGACGCTCGGCTTGCCGTACCGCGTGGTGAGCATCGTGTCCGGCGAGTTGAACAACGCCGCCGCCAAGAAGTACGACTTGGAGGCGTGGTTCCCGTTCCAGAAGGAGTACAAGGAGTTGGTGTCGTGCTCCAACTGCACCGACTACCAGTCGAGAAACTTGGAGATCCGCTGCGGCATCAAGCAGCAGAACCAGATCGAGAAGAAGTACGTGCACTGCTTGAACTCCACGTTGTCGGCCACCGAGCGGGCGTTGTGCTGCATCTTGGAGAACTACCAGCAGGAGGACGGCATTGTTGTGCCCGAGGTCTTGAGAAAGTACATTCCCGGCGCGCCGGCGTTCCTCCCCTTCCAGAAGGACTTGCCCAAGAACAGCACCTCCAAGAAGAAGTAGCCGCGCGGCCACGCTCTCGGTGCCGTGTCACACCATCCGGCTTTGTATGCAATTATCGGTTTGTTCCATTGGTCTGATTTGTATCCACTACTTGTACTCATTGTAAAGCCGTTGGTTTGATCCGTTGGCCCAGTGGTACTGGTTTGATCCATTAGGTAATCCACTGATAATAGCCACTGGTTTATCCATTGATTCATCCATTGATTTATTAGGTTATATCGATTGCGTTATCCCGTGGTCCATCGATTCATCCCCAACGGTTTGTGTCCATCGGTGCTCCTTTGGCCACTTGCCGGTTGTTCCATCTAGCAGTTGTCGTAACGGTTTGTATCTATTTTTATCTTACATACAAATCATGTCTAGGCAGCCCTCGGCGCAGCAGCAGCACAAGATGGCCGCACAGCAGCCGCAGAACGACGAGCAGCAGCCGCCGCCGCGCTGGGGCTGTTGTTGTTGCACGTACATGGGCTGCTGTTGCTGGTAGTAGCCCTGCGGCGGGCCCTGCTGGTAGTAGCCGCCTTGTGGCGGAGGAGGTCCTTGGTGGTAGTGAGGCTGGCGTTAGTATTGTGTGGCGGCGTGGGCGGCGGGCGGCGGGCGACGTACCATCGGTGGAGCTTTTTTTTTTTCGGGGGAAGTGGTGGGGTTATATGCGTCCGCGAGCAAAAGGCGGAGCCGAAAATGATGATCCCAGTCGAGGCAGACGTGCGCCGCGGCGCCTGCAGGCGCGCTGTCATGCTGGCCCGCTGGCGTGCCGCGCCATCGCAAACCTCCCCACACTCAACGGCCTTCTGAAAATGCACCACCCCGGGAAACGCCCGCGTGGCCCCGACGCGCCGGCCCGCAAAAAACACGCCTGGGCGCCCGACTTCTCCGACTTGCCCACGCACCTCCCCAACAGCGCGCCCGCCGCGCCGGCGTCGCTCCCGCCGGTGCCCGGCGTGGCCCAATGCCAGCACGGAGCGTCCGCTGGGGAGCCGCCGAGCGGGCCGCCCGCAAGCGCCGGGCACGAGCCGCCGCCGGCACCGGCCCCGGCACTCGTAGCGGCGCCCGCGCCGGCGCCCGCAGAAGCGGTTTTCATTGAGGGCACCAACATCACGCTCCAGACGGAGGAGGACATTGCGCGGTGGATCGCGGAGCGGCGCAAGAACTGGCCCACGCGCAAGAAGGTGGCGGCGAAGGAGACGCAGCCGCGCGCGGAGCGCGCCGCGGCGCGGCCGCCGGTGTGCAAGTTCTACGCCCGCAACCGGCGGTGCAAGTTTGGCGCCAAGTGCAAGAACGCGCACGAGGCCGGCGCTGCGGGGCCCGGCGGCCGCACCATCAACGGGCTCGCGGTGGCGGTTCCGCAGCGCTACAGCAACGACGCCCCGGGGGCCGCGTCGCTCTTCACGCGGCTCGTGCAGCGCGACTTGTACGTGCACGAGAACAAGTCCGTCATTGACTTCTTGGAGCACCTCCACCAGCGGGGGTTGCTCAGGCTGGACGAGTCATTGTAGGCCGGCGCCGCGGCACGCGGCCTGCGGCGACCTGGCCATGACGGTGCAGCGTGGGTGGCTGCAGCGGCGCCAAACGCCACAATGGGCTATAAATAGCAGGGCAAAGGCCGAGCGGGCTTGCCGGGGTTTCCGGCAGCAAAACGGCACATATACGGGGCGCCGCTGAGATACGGTGGGGCATGAGTGGGAAATCTATAAATAGCAGAACAATACAAAGCATCGAGCCGTCCGCGGGGCCACCCCCACGCCCACAGTATCTGGCTCGCTCACCGCGAAACCCAGCGCTTTTGGGCACTCAGTCCTCCTGCAAATGCGTCATGGGGTGGTTCTCGCGCTTCATCTTCTGCGTGCACTCGAGCATCATCGAGCACTGCCGCCCCACCTCCGCGAGCTTGCCAATGACAATCTCGTTACCCTTTCCAAACCCGTAGATCGAGTACGGCAACCCCACCTCCTCGCAGAACTCCACCACAAACGGCTGCGCCGCGCGCAAGTTGTGGCGCGGCAACCGCGGGAACAAGTGGTGGATGGCCTGGAACTGCAAGCCGCCGTGGAGAAAGTCGAGCCACGCCGGGCAGTCGACGTCCATCGTCGTGCGGAGCTGCCGCGAGGCAAAGCCCTCGCTGGTGCCCAAGTCCGACGTCGACATGGCAAAGTGCGAGAGCGTGATCTGCACGTGCACCAACATGGTGGCCATGTGGCTCACCATCACGTACACAAACTTGTTCCAGCGGCCGTCCACGCTGCCCACCACCAAGTAGAAGAACCAGTAGAAGAAGAACGAGAGCCCGGCCAACTCAAAGTAGCGGAACCACGCCGCCGGCCCGCGCCGCGGCCCCTCGCCCAAAAGCAAGTGCGTCCACGACAAGCGGTACAAGTTGAACCTGCCGAAACACAAGATCGGGTAGTACAAGTAGTTCTGGATAGGGATGGTCTTTTGGGCGAACGCATCGAACCAAAGCACCTTGTCGTAGTACGTGGAGTACACGCTGCGGAAGAGCCGGTTGCTGACGGCGAAGAACGGCAAGTGCTGGATGTCCGGGTCGTGCACCGGGTCGTTGGTAACGAGGTGGTGCACGTTGTGGTTGCGCTTCCACCAGCCCAAGCTGAGCCCGCCGAACCAATCGGCGACAACCATGCCAAAGAGGTTGTCGAGCTGGTAGTCGTGCGAAATGGACACGTGGCCGGCGTCGTGCGCAATGAACGTCATCTGGTGCCACGCCATGCCCATGCAGAGCGAGCTCATGACGTAGTGCCCGAGCCGCAAAAACGAGAACGAGTACAAGAAGAGCGAGCCGATCTTCACGAGCTCCCGCACGTAGTCCGAATAGCGGCACCTGTAGAAGCCGTTCTTGATGATGCGCGCATGGAGCGCGTTGTACCGCTCCCGGATGTGGCGCTGCGACGCGTAGTCGAGCGGCGGGAGGCTGGCGAGGTCGCGCTGCGTGGCCTCGTTGTCGAGCTGCTGCATCAACACCTGCGGGTCGACGATGCCGCCGCGGTGCACGGGGAAAATGCGCTCCGCATTGTCGCTGTTCACGTGGCTCGTTGCCTGCGGCACCACGGGCTGCACGGGGCCCAACGGGTACCCGGCCAGGTGGTTCGTGGGCTTCTCCGCCGCAGACTCCACTGAGGTCGCCAGCGAGCTGTCGCTGAGCGAAAGCGAGTCTGTATCTAGCTTTTCGCTCAATCCGTCGCCTGTGCGTTTCGTGTACACGGCGCCCTGGATCGGCGGCAAGAGGTTTTGCCACGCGTAGTCGATGCTGCCGACTCGCCAGCGGCGGAACTTCGAGATCGTCTCCTCGCTGTGGTACGCTAGCATCTCGTCGGTGGCATCCCGCCCCACCATGTGAAACACGGCCTTTTCGCCGCCGGGGTGGAATTTTAGCCACAGCGTCAAGTTGAGAACATCGTTCTTGTATATGACAATGACCTTGCCCTCGGCGATGAGCTCCTGGACCGCTTCGGGCGAAAGAATCTTCATGAGTGCAATGGTGGTACACGAGGCTGCGCCATCTGCCTACGCGCCCGCACTAGATGCAGGACACCAGGTGGTGTGATTAGCAGTTTATTTCTGGGCCTCCACAAACGACAAGGCGTCGCCCTGCACAATTTCCAGCACGGTACTCACCTTGTCCGCGAACGATACTCCGTAGAACGTGTTGGCCATCTGGAGCATCTCGGGCCGGAATGTGGTGCAGATAAACTGCGCAGAGGCGGACAATGACTGGATCATCAGCGCCACCGCCGTGCGGTACTGCGTGTCCAAGTTGGCGTCGATCTCGTCGAACAAGTAGAATGGCGCAGGATCGCACTTCTGGATCGCCAAGATCAACGTGATGGCACACAAAGACTTCTGGCCTCCAGAGAGCTGCTCAATGTACTGCTGGTCGTCGTCTTTGGAGTTGAATGACACAAGAATCGAGACTCCCACGTAGTTCTCCAACGCGCTGGCCCTTCCCTCGCTTGGCGCGGCCTCCGCCGAGCGCATCAGCAATTGCGCCTTGCCTTGCGGAACAAGCTTCTCAAAAATCTCGCTGAAGCTGCGAGACACCTGCTCGAAACTCCGTTGAATGGCCGAGTCTTTCTGCAACTCCAACGAGTGGACCAAGTTCTCGATCGACTCGCGGGAAAGCTCCAACTCTTCCTTGCGTGCCACCAACTCCTCCTTCTCCCTGGCAAAGTTGTTGAACTGCTCCATGGCCTTTTTGTTGATGTGAGCATACTTCTTCAACTCGACATTTATCGAGTTGAGCATCTCGAAAATCTGGTTCAGCGTCATGTTCTCGAATGTGGCCAGCTGAAACGCCTCCTCCGGAAGAACCCCCAACTCACGGATCTTTTCTTGAAGCTCTTCTCTTCTGTTGTCGAGAATGGCCTTTTTCGCCAACACCTTTTCGATGGTTTTGCTGACATTGTCGATCTTTTGCAACAACGCCAATTGTTGCTTGTTGGCCGCGTCAAGCTTCCCCTGCGCCACCTTCAACTTTTCGTTCAAGCTAGCCTCCTTACTTTCGGAGGTCTTTAACTTCTTTTCAAGCGGCTTCACCTGCTTGCTGAGCAAGCTAATCTCCTCACTTATCATGTCCAACTCGTATGATTTTGCTCTGGCTTTATCAATTTCACTGGAGTCTGTCACTTGCTTAATCTGAGCACGGAGGTTGCTGTTCTCGTTTTCGAATCCAGCAATGGCAGTTTCGAGCTCAGCCAACTGGTTAATCATGTCATTGTATTCCGCATCAGCATCCGCAATTTGTCCGTTCAACTCCACGAGTCTGCGTTCTTCTGACTCCGACAATGAACGGGTGAAATCAGACTCCAATTCGCTCTCAAACTGCGAAATCTTGGCCGTGGTGTTCTTGATTGTCAGCAGGGCCGCCTCGACAATAGCCTCGAGAGAGTCAACTTTTTTCTCACACGAGAATTTGTCATTCAAGATTCGAGCTCTTTGGAGATCCAAGGTGTCCTCCGCTCTTTTCAAATCCTCTAGGGCTTGCGACTGCGCTTGTAAGATGGCGGTGGACTCATCGATTGCTGCGTCCATTTCACGCAAGTCCGCCGTGCATCTCTTGAGCTTCTCAACAACCTTCGCCAATTCCTTCCTCTTTTTGGATTGAAGCTTTAAGTTGTCGAGACATGACGTCTTGAACTCCCGGAATCCTCCGCTAAGAACACCCTTGGTGCTTGCCACATCACCGTCAAGGGTCACCGCATTCAACTTGTACTTGCGAGCCAACACCGAGCCGCGCTGGAGGTTGTTGCAAATGATGGTTTTGCCGAACACCTGCTGGATAGCTTTTGCAGCCACCGCGTCGTATTTGATTTTCTTGATGAGTGGGATGAAGTCCTGCTCCTCGTCCTCGGGAAACTCAGTTTCGGTGTCCTCAAGCCTATTGAGCGGAATAATTGTGATTCTCCCTGCCTTGCTGCGAATGAGCTCTTGCATAAGGATCAGGGCTGTTTCATCGGTATCAACAACCACGTGGAATAAGGAGCTTCCTCCTACCACTTCCACTGCAGACTTGTACTTGTCAGACACAGTGAAGAGGTCAACAAGCGGTCCGTGCACGGAGTCTTGAAGACCGAACTTCCCCGTGATGTCAGCAACAGCTTTCAACGCGTTCGCTTGAGAGCGGTTCATGGTTTTGGCGACATTTTGGCCAATGGTGGTCAACTCGTGCTCGGCAGAGTCACGCAAGGACGTAAGCTTGATTTCCTCTCTCCAAAGCTGCCTCTTCTCGTCGATCAAACTCTGCACCTTGAGCTTGCTCAATTTGACGTCGTCGGCCAACTCCGAGATTTGTCTTTGCCGGTTGGGGTCGGCAAGGGACGCCTTGATGTCGTCGAGACGTGTCTGGCACTCGAGAAGCAGTTCTTGCGCAGAACGCAACTCGCTGTGGGTTTTTGCCGCCTCCGCTTGCCGCGCGGAGAGCGCCTCGTTCATGCTGGCAATCTCGTTTTGCAACCACTCGTCTCGCTGGGCCTTGGAGGCAAACTGCAGAAAACGGCTGCGCTTGGAGAAGAGCCTTCTCTGCTCCGCCACGAGGTCGAGCGTTTTGCGCTTCACCTGCAACTCCTTCTTCTTCAACTCTTCCTGCTTCGCGGCGTACACGTCGGCGAGTGTCTGGGTGTTTGCCTTGATGAGCAGCTCGCACTTTGCGACGCGCGCGGCCTCGTACTCCGCCAACTCGTTTGCCGTGCCCTGGAGTTTGGTGCCCTCAGCCACCAACGCTTGCTTTGTGGCGAGGGTGTCGCGGGCTTTTGTGAAGTCAGACAAGCACTGCTCGCGCTCGAGCGTGGCAACCTTCAACGAGGAGCGCACGTCGTCGATGGTCAGCTGGAGGTCCTGGCACGCGCGCTCGCGGCGCTCGAGGTCGGAGATGTCGTCTCTGGAGCTGGCCACGATGGCGTCGTACTCGGCGTCTCTGGCGTCGACGTGGGCCGCGAGCGCCTTGAGCTCCCTGTCGAGGATGTTGAACTCGTAGACCTTCCTGCTCTTCTCCAAGTGCTGGTACTCGCGCAAGTTCTCCAGCTCCAACTGCAAGTCTGCGAGCTTCTGCTGGAGCTTGGCCATGGACTCGTCGATGCGGTCCATCTTGTAGCTCGAGGCGGCCATCTCCTTGTTGGACTCCTTCAAGCGCGACTCGAACATGCGGGCGCCGCTGACCTCCTTCAAGAGCTGGAGGCGCTCCGCGTCGGAGGAGTTTGTGAGCGCGGTGATGCGGCCCTGCGGCACGATGTAGTAGGGGTTCAGGCGCGAGAAGCCCGCGCTCTCCAAGAGGTTCATGACGTCGGAGCGCGTGGCGGACCGCCCGTCCATGGAGTAGTCGTCCTTCTTCAAGCCGATGGTTCTGCGCACGGCGAACTCGTCCTTCTGGATCGGGAACCGGCGGTCCTCGTTGCTGAACACGACCTCCACGTACGCGGACATCACGGTGCCGGAGCCCTCGTGGATGAGCCCCTGGCGCTCCTCCCGCGTCATGTGGGTGTAGGCGTCCGACAACACGAAGCGGATGGCGGAGAAGAAGTTCAGCTTGCCCAGGCCGTTGCGGCCGACCACCACGTTGAAGTGCGGCGAGAGCGCGTCGATCTCCGTGGTGTTTTTGTAGGTTTTGAAGCCCTGGATCCTGATCTTCTTGATGAACATGTGGTTGGCGCGACGCGTATGCGCGCCGCGCCACAAGTATGGAGTAGCCACCGGATCGAGCACTACTTGAGAGCGCCTGCTAAAGCTCCTCCCTGTTAATTCGTTTGGCCTTTCGGATCTCCTTTCATTCCTTTTACTTTTGTCTTGCTTTTCTTTATCCTTTCTTCTCTTTTTTCCTTCTTTTCTTTTTCCTACTTTTCTTTCTATCCTTTTCTTTCTATCCTTCTGTTGATGTTTTTTCTTCCCTTCTTTTCTCTCCTCCTCACGCTTCTTTTTGCGAGCTTGTGTCGCCCGCGTGGGCGTTGCCCCAACTGTCCACCAACGCACTTGCAGCCAGCGCACTCCACGGCACGTCCAGCGCGCGGTACCTCTGCGGCGGCACCGCAAAAGGCAAGCGGACGGGCAAGCCGGGCCCGCGCGCGCAGTCCAGTTTGTACGCCGGCACGAGCGCGGCGCCCGCCAGCGGCACCACCAACACGCTCAACTCGTAGCTGCCCACCTCGTACCGCGCGCCGTCGCCCGCCACGGGACACCCCCAAGCCTGCTTGGAGAGGTTGTGGCTGCCCATCATCACCCACCGGAGCGTCTGCCAGTTGTCGCCGTTGTCGCACGCGTAGAACTTGCAGTGCGGCGTGATGCGCTCGCGGCCGGAGACGTCGCGGCCCGCGTCCCACGCGCAGAGATAGCCGGCGATGTTCTGGTCGTACTGCCGCCGGTGCGCGGGCGTGTCGCGGTACTTGAAGTGCACCGCGCAGCCCGAGAGGAAGCCAAACGCGCTGCGCGCCACGTTGGCCGCGGTGGGGAACACAATGTGCGGCGTGTAGTTGTGCGCCGCCTGGTGCTGCTCGAACGCGGCGCCGCCCGGCGCGAGCTCGCCCGCCCACTCCTTGAAGAGCACGGGGCAGAGGAGGTGCGAGAACACGGAGCTGGCGGCGCCGCGGCGGCTGCGGTACGGGTACGCGATCGACGACACCTGCGCCAACACGCCGTGGCGCCGGCGCGCGTCGTCAATGAGGAGGCCGTTGCGCGCGAGCACCTGGCGGAGCTGCCCGTAGCCGTAGAGCTCGCCGTGCGGCTCGCCGGGCGGCGCGCCGCCGTCCACGCGGAACACGCCGGGCGCCGACGCCACCAACTCCACGTGCACGGGGTCGAAGTTCAAGCGCGCGAGGCGCGCCACCAACGCGCGCGTCACGCCGAGCCGGTACCGCCCCAAGTAGCGGAGCAAGTCGACGCGGAAGCGGCTGCCCACGGGCGCGCGCGTGGGCCCCGGCGCGAGCCGGCCCGACCGCCACAACGCCTGCGAGAGCCCGCCGAGGTCGAGCGGCGTGAGGTTGCAGGTCATCACCACCACCTCGGCCTCGCCCGAGGCGAAGAAGTTGACCATCATCTTGGTGTGGTGCGACGCGAACCGGCCCGGGAGCGGCGCCACGGCCTCGTGCACGTTGAACTGCTGGAGGAGCCGGCGCTTGTTGGCGTGGTGCGCGAGCACCGGCGCGCCGGTGACAAACACCACCTTGCGGCGCTCCTGGGCGAAGCGGCGGTGGAAGAACGCGAGGAAGTACTCCAAGTCGACGCTGAAGTTGAACTGGTACGACTCGTGGAGGTCCTCGCTGCCCACCAACTCCTCCATGGACACCAGGTCGGCGTTGAGCCCGGGCGCCGCCGGGACGCCGGTGACGGCTTCGCTGAGGTTGGTGAGGAGCCGGAGCGGCGACCGCGGCGGGGGTTTGGCCGGGTGACGGGGCCGCTTTGGCGGCGCTGGGTCGCCGGGCTGCTCGTGCGTGGTGCGCTTGGTGGGGTTTGGTGTAGGCCCTGCGGCGCCCTCGGTGACCTCAGACGAATTGGTGCTCTCGGGCTGGGACTTGATGGCCTCGGCAGTGTCCTCAGCGGTGCCCTCGGACTGAAACTTGGTGCCCTCGGACTGAAACTTGGTGCCCTCGGACTGAAACTTGGTGCCCTCGGGAATGCCTTTGACAGTACCCTCGGGAATGCCTTTGGCAGTACCCTCGGGAATGCCTTTGGCAGTGCCCTCGGCAACGCCTCTGGCAGTCTCTGTGACAAGGTCTTCTGGGTCAGTGTCGCCCTCGGAACTGACCTCGATGGGCTCGGCATCGCCCTGGATGCCCTCGGCTTCGCCATCGGGTCTGCCCTCGGCTTCGCCATCGGGTCTGCCCTCGAAATCACCCTCGGGCTCGCTCTCGGAACCGACCTCGATGGGCTCGACCCCCGCCGGCACGCCGGCTCGCCGTGCCCCGTCTCCCAGTCTTGCCATCCTGCCAGTCTGGTGCCTGCCTCAAGGTGCGTATGCGAGTCGCACAGTGCGGTGCGCCCAGGCCGCGCATACGGTGGCCTTCCACCAACCAACGCTTCTCCACTTCCCCCCCCCCCCCGCCAGCCATGATCGAGTTCAATTACCACAACGAGGTCGTGTCGTCGCCCACGGTGATTCTCGCCGGGAAAACGTCCACCGCCGCCAGCGGCCTCGTCCAATTGGTCAACAACGCCAACAAGGTGTTCCCCCCGCAGTTCTTCGAGGTCAACAACGGCCACTTCAAGGCGTTGGTGCACGTGGCCGCGGGCGAGCCCAACGTGTTCCAGGTGCACATGCTCCGCGGCGCCCGCTTGGACGCCCAGGGCTTCCCGGCCGACGCCGGCGACGTGGTGGACCGCGGCGAGGTCACGCTCCACTACAGCGCGCTCCCGGAGAACAAACCCGTGCACTTGTGCGTGGTGGTGGGGCGGGACTCGGCCGGCGCGTACGACATGCCCGCGTACAAGACGGCCCGCGGCGAGGTGGCCAGCTTGGACACCGCGGTGCAGCGGTTGAAGGTGGCCGGCCGGATGATGCAGGCGTTCACGCAGGACGAGTTCCACCGCAACCGCTTGGGCAACCGCTCGTTCCAGTTCGTGGAGGAGCAGACAACCTCGCAGGCGGTGTTTGGCTACAACGTCCAGTCCGCCGCCCCGCACAACGACGTGCGCGTGCACGTCTTGCGCTCGGAGAAGACCGTCGCCGAGTTGCGCCACGCGGACTTGGCGCAGCAGAACCCCGCCGCCAAGGACAACGGCGGCCTCTTCAGCCACGCCATCGACTTGGTCCGGCGGGCGCCCTTCTACAGGCTGTACCGGGACAACGGCACCGCGGTGCAGTGTGCAGTGATGTACTTGGACTCCACCTGGAACGGCACCTACATCACGGCCCACGCCGCGTTGGGCGGCGGCACCGACGACGTCAAGATGGCCATCTTCGGCTCCCACGGCCTCCACTCGTACCCGTACACGTTCGCAAAAGTCACTGCCAGCTTCTTGGACGACACGCGCTTGAGCATCTCCGAGGTCGCCAACGACTGCAACCAGTGCGGCACCTCCTGGGAGTGCTTGAACATCTGCATGGGCGCGTTCATGCACGAGATCGGGCACCTCTTCGGCTCCCCGCACCAGGTCGACGGCGTGATGCTCCGCGACTACCTCTGGTGGAACCGCCAGTTCATGACCCGCGAGGCGCCGTGCTTGAGAGACGGCTCCAGCGGCCGCGTCGTGGACAGCCAGGGCTACTTCCCGAAGCAGTGCCACTGGAACATCATGGACCTCATGCGCTACTTCTACCACGGCTCGTTCGCGGTCCCCACAGATAAAAACGGCAAGTTCCCCAAACTGGCGCAGTCGCTCATGGCCAGGAGCGGCGGGCCCATCCCGTCTTTGCAGATCATCAGTCCCGGCCTTGTGACGGTCAAGTCGGAAAGCGGCATCTTCATGATTGAGCTCTGCGGCGAGGACTTGGCCCGCTACCACATCCCGTACCTCCCCGAAGCATACGGGGGCAGCGGCGTGCAGCACGAGGTCCACTTGAGTTTCGACGAGTGCCTCCAGCACTTCAGAAAGGCGTGGAAAAGCTCAGCAAACGACTTTGACATTCGCATCTTGTCGCCCGCAGGCGACTTGTACATCGCCAACTTCAAGGAACTGTGTTTCCCGTCGGACAAGTCGGTCATCAAGAGCGACTTCAACCTTGGGCGCGGCCAGATCCAGGGGTACAAAAGTACGTTGCTAGGCTCTGGCAAGGGCCAGATGAAGTTTGTTGGCTTTGACAACAACAGAATCAGCAAGGTCCGCGTGTATCACGGGTCTGCGCTCGACGGCTTGACGATATTTTTCAGCCACTCGGACACGCCGAAAGTGCCGAAGCGCAACTACTTGCCGAAGCTCATGCGTGGGCTTTCGTTAGAAAGCGCGGGGTCGGAACCCGCAGGCGAGGTGACGATCGGAAATGCCCGGCCGCACTATACCGACTTCGACATGCACGGCGAGAAAATCAGCAAGTTGCATTTCCGGAGCGGGGCGTGGATCGACGCGGTGGAGATTGAAACGGACCGGGGGAGACGGTCGGGCATGCTCGGCAACAAGAACGGCGGCCACCACTCTGTGTTGAGCGCGCCCAGCCAAAACCACTCCATTGTCGGGCTCTATGGGTACACCGGCCTGTGGATGGACGGCATTGGGCTCGTCTATGCCGAGGTGTAGGCGCGGCCCGCTCAACGGGCTCGAGCCGGTTTATAGGGGCTCTCTCTCTAGGACCTTGTTTTTCGCCTGGTTGTACTCGATCGGGTACTTTGCCGCGAGACCGATTTTTTTCTTAGCAAAAAGAGACGTGTTGGGCGATCCGTGGAGCAACTCGGAGGCGCGGCGCTGCACGAACCGCAAGTCCTTCTCGAGCTGGCCCACGCGGTTCTCGGTGATGTGGTGCCGGTACAAGTGCTGGAGGTTCTGCAAGCGGGCGGCCAACTCGGCCTTTTTCTCCTGGAGGTCTTTGTTGCGGTTGTTCAACAGGCCGCTGAGCTGCGCCTGGAGCACGAGCGAGTCGTCCAACTGGACCGAGTCCAAGGCGTCGCCCAAGCATTTTTCAAAGTACGCGGTGTGCTCCGAGAGCGTGGAGCCGTAGGCCAAGTGGGCGCGGGGGCCGTCCTCCAGATCCAAGGCGTTTTCCTCGCCGCTGCTGATGAAGTCGTCGGAGTCTGCCCATGAGCCGGACTCGTCGGAGCGGTCGGGGGCGGGGCCGGAGGCGGGCGAGTCCGCCGGGCCAGCTGGGGCGTTCAGTGCAGCCATATCAATGCGGGGGCAGGTGATCGAGACGTCGAAGTTGCAAGTTGACGAGCTGATAGGTCGAAGTCAACGGCGAAGAATCGGTAAATTGACAAGTCGAAGTCGTGAAGAATCGGTAAAATGACAAGTTGAAGTCGCGAAGAATCGGTGAATTGACAAGTCGAAGTCAAAGGCAAAAATTAGTGAATTGACAAGTTGAAGTCGGTAGTTTGGTATTTCGATAAGCCAAAGTCGAACGAGTCGATAAGTCGAGGTCAGTGAACTGATAGGTCGAAGTCAATGAGTCGAAGTGAGCCGATAAGTCGAAGTCAATGAGCCGAAGTCAAAGCTGAATTGAGCGATGGGTCGAGTCAGAGTGTCGGTCAGTCGAAGTCAATGAGTCAACAAGTCAATGTCAGTCAGTCCAGGTCAAGCAGTCGAGACCTGTGGCGAGTCCACAAGTCGAGATATTTGTCTAGGTCAGCCAGTCAAGACCTTTGCTGAAGTCAATCACTCAAGACCTGTCAAAGTCTACAAGACCCTGGTTGAGGCGATATGATCAGCAGGTGGTGAAGCGACGGAAACTCGAGAGTTGCAGGCTAAGCGGCCGAGGTGTCCGGTGCAACTCCAGGCGGATATCTGTCTGTAAGTTCCGGCAGATCTCCGGGTCGTGTCGGGTTTTATCTGACGGTTGAGGTGCCAGGAATTTGGGGCCAGGCTTTGGGTATTTGGGGCCGGGGAGCGGTGCGCCCAATTCGCGCCTTTCGCGCGAACCAGCGTGCTGCACTTCCAACCACCACATGTCGTCGTTCCAGCTCCAGAGCTCGGAGATGTTGGCGCGGCTCAAGCCGTTCGGGCTCCTGTTCGAAAAGTCGTTGAACGACCTCATCAAGGGCATCCGCGCCCACTCCAAGCAGTCGCCCGAGAGCCTCCTGGCGTTCTTGGACGGCGCCATTGGCGAGTGCAAGGCCGAGTTGCAGTCCACGGACCTCGAGGTCAAGGCCACCGCGGTGGTCAAGCTCGCGTACCTCGAGATGTACGGCTTCGACATGAGCTGGTGCAACTTCCGCATCTTGGAGGTGATGTCGTCGGCCAAGTTCCAGCAGAAGCGCATCGGCTACTTGGCCGCCACGCAGTCCTTCAAGAGCGAGCGCGAGTTGTTGGTGTTGGCCACCAACCAGTACAAGAAGGACTTGGGCTCGCACAACCACGTGGAGGTGGGGCTCGCGCTCACCAGCATCGCCACCATCGTCACGCCCGCGCTCGCGCAGGACATTGTCGACGACGTGGTGTTGAAGCTCACGCACTCCAAGCCGTACATCCGCAAGAAGGCCGTGCTCGCGTTGTTCAAGGTGTTCCTCCAGTACCCGGACTGCTTGAAGCCGTCGCTCCCGCGCGTCATCGAGAAGCTCGACGACCCGGACGTGGCCGTGGTCAGCGCCACCATCACCGTCATCTGCGAGATCTCCAAGAAGAACCCGCACGTCTTCCTCGGCTTCTTGCCCAAGTTCTTCACCATCCTCGAGGACACCGCCAACAACTGGCTCATCATCCGCATCCTCAAGCTCTTCCAGAGCTTGCTGCGCATCGAGCCCCGCATGAAGAAGCGCATCATGCCGTCCATCGTCGCCTTGATGTCCAAGACCTCCGCCGCCTCCTTGATCTACGAGTCCATCAACTGCATCGTCGACGGCGCCATGATCGCCCCGGACTCCTCCAGAGACAAGGACGTGGCCAAAATGTGCATCGACCACCTCTTGCAGTTCTTCCGCAAGGGCGACGCGAACTTGCGCTTCGTCGGCCTCTTGGCCTTGATCAAGATCCTCCAGGTCTTCCCCTCCTTCATCCAGAAAAACCCCGACGTGGCCGCCACCATCATGCACTGCTTGAAGGACCGCGACATGATCATCAAGCGAAAGGCCCTCGAGGTCTGCCACTACTTGGCCACGGAGGACAACATCGCTGACTTGGTCAAGACCCTCCTCCTCCAGCTTCTCCCGGAAAACACCGCCGCGTCCTGCCCCGAGTCCTTCAAGTTGGAAATTACAAACAAAATCTTGGAAATCGCGCTGGCCGACAACTACTCGAACGTGCCGAACTTCAAGTGGTACGTCACCGCCTTGAAGGAGCTCGCAAACCTCACTTTGCTCCTGACGGCCGCCTCCTTGGAGGACACCAACAAACTCACCCTTTCCAAGCGCACGCAAACACTCATATCCACCAAGCTCGGCGCAGAGTTCAAGGCCTTGTCTTTCCGCATCCCCTCGATCCGCCCCTACATCATGTCCAAGGTGGTGTTCGAGTACGTGAACAACGTCAAGCTTTTGCAAAAATGCCCATTGCTCATGAAGGAAATCTACTGGATCATGGGCGAGTACCTGGACAATTTCGGTCTCACAGACACGGACGACGCCAGCGAGCTTGACGACACAAAGGCGCTCAGCCAGAAGGTCACCATTTTTAACAAGATCGTCAACATCTGCGTCGACGAAAAATTGGGCGGCCCGCCACAGTTCCCCGTCTCAAAGGCCATTGTGCAATTGGACGAGGCTGAAGTGGTCTCGACACTCATTGACGCCACCGTCAAGCTATACAGCGAGATTGTCACGGACTACCGCAAATTGTACTTGCAGGACAACAAGCTTTCAGAGACAAAGAGCTGCGAAATTGCGTTCTTCCTTGTCAAGTTGATCCGCCTCTTTGAGCGCTGGGACCACCACGCCAACTACGAGATTCAGGAAAAGGCCTTGTCGTGGTTGGAGTTTTTGAAGTTGTGCTCAGATGCTTTGGACCTCGATAAATCCAAGGGTGTTACCTCCCTAGAGACCGAGGAGATCGAGTACTACAAGGAGATTCAAGAAAATTCCAAGGCCAAAGCGAGTGAGACCGAAGTCGAGGCGAGCGAGGCCGAAGACGAGTCGAGTGATAGTGAAGTCGATAGCTCTTCGGATTCCGACAGCGAAGACGGAGATTCCGAGCCTGAGCAGATTCCAGACATGCTTTCGTTGGACGATGCGAAAGAGCCCGAGCCGCAAGTGGAGGAGGTGAGCAGAGAAGTTCCCGCTCTCTTGAGCCGAGTTCTCCCTTCGTTTTTCAAAAGCTACCCGTTGAATCCCGTTTCCAACACCGCCCAAGGACGGGTCCCAATTCCGGACGACTTGGACTTGGAGAGCCCCATCAACAGCATTCCTTTGTACTGTCTTCAAGAGAGCGAGCCTCTGAGTGAAGAAGACGACGTCGAAGAACCTGAAGTTGTTCAGGACGTGGAGCAGACCGCAAAGGAGCGCATTGAGCGGATCAAGGACGATCCCTACTACATCACCACGTCCAGCAAGAAGCGACAGAGCCCCAAGCCAAACGTTCTCGATTTGTCCCAAGACACGGCCAGTGACCACCACGTTTTGAGCACGCCCGAAAAACACGGTAAGCGCAGCAAAGCGGGCAAGAAGTTGAAAAAAGAGAAGGTTGTTGTTTTGAGCGAGGAGACTCTCGGCGGCGAAAGCGAGGCGAGCGAAGAGCCGGCCAAGACGAAGAAGAACCCCAAGAAGAACAAATTCATCATTGAGTCTTTGAACCTCGGCGACTTGGACTTGGACTCCCCTAGCCTCGAAGATGACTTGGCCAGTAAGGGCTACGAGTATGACATTGACTTGGAGGCATTGCGGAGCAAGTTCGCCGGCCAGGCGCTCGAAAAGGAGAAGAAGACAAAGTCGAAGAAGAAAACGAAAAAGTCGAAGAAACCTGCGGCCCAAGACACGGGCGAAGCGGTCCTAGAGACCGGTGCTGCCGACCTGCACGGGGAAGATGCTTTTGTAGCACCCATTGACTCTAGCGAGAAGGTTGTCAGTGTCGCCAGCAAGACGGACCCGGCGAAGAAAAAGAAGAAGAAGAAGGCGGTGATTAGTGACTAGCCAAAGTATTAATTTGACTGCTTTAAGTGCCACCACAACACACGGCCGGTTTGAGTAGGTGGATTTTCCATCAATGTCAATCAGAACCAATCGTAGAGTCAATTAGTGCATTGTTACAATGTTCCAATGGCAATTGATACAGGTCAGTTGGTGCATTGCAACAATATTCAATGCCAAGTGTTGGAGAGTCAATAGGCACAGTCTGAGTCCATTGGCACATTCCAATCACTACAACTTGCTGGTGTTACGTCTGAAGGTCAATTCAATTATATGAAATCATTTCTGGCCTCGCGATGCTCGTCGCAAATTAGCCGGCCCGCTTGTCGGGTCCATGGCCGTCTACAGGCTCTTGCAAACAGCAAGGGCCTCCTCGGCAGTCTTGGTGGCGGACTGCGGGTTGACGCCGGTGACGATTCTGCCGTCGGTGACGGCAAAGTTGTCCCACGGGTCGTTGGGCGACACGTAGGTGGCGCCAACCAAGTCGGCCACGGCGTGCGGCGCCACCAAGCCCTTCTCCTCGAGGAGCGCGGTGAGGCCCATGGCCTCCTCGCCCCTGTTGGTGAAGCCCGTCATCTTCTTGCCCTTCATGAAGTACTCGCCGTCGGCGGCCTTGAAGTTCTGGAAAATACATGGGCCGTGGCACACCGCAGCCACCACGCCGCCGTTGCTGTGCACGGCCAAGGCGAGCTGCTGCAAGCCCTGCGCGTGCGGGAAGTCGAACGTGCAGCCGTGGCCGCCGGCGGCAAAGAAGACGTCGTAGTGGCTGGCGTCGACGTCGGCGGCGCGCTTGCACGCGGCCACGCCCTTCATGAACGCGGAGCCGGCGTCCTCGTAGACGGCTCTGTCGGCGCCGGCCAAGAAGTCCTGCGAGAGCGAGTGCTCGTCCCAGCCAAAGTGGCCGGTTTCCGACACAAAGTCCACCTCCACGCCGGCCTTCTCAAAGACCGCGTACGGGTGGTAGGCCTCGACGAAAAAGACGCCGGTGTTCTGGCCGTCGGTGTAGAAGGGGCCGTTGTAGCTGGAGAGCGCAATCAAAGCTTTGACCATGGTGCGGAATGGGCGTGGTGACCGCGGGCACGTTGCTGGTTTATATAGCGTGGCGTGCGGCGCAACCTCGCGCAGGGCGCATCGCCGCATGCGGTGCAAAGTACGGCGGGGCGCATTCTGCCAAAAATGATGTGGTAAGCTTGCATGGAATGACAGCGAACGTTCCACGGCGAGCACGGGCGGCGCCGAGAGAGGGCACGGGGGCGAGCACCGCGCGGGCGGCCCACCCGAGCAGCAGACATCATTACCTCCTAAGGCATCATTACCGTCCTCGCCGTCAAAAGCTTGCTGCCCGCCGGGCCCGAGCCGGTGTGGCTGCTCCGCGGGCACGGACTCCCAGCAATTGGCTCTGTGGCCGAGCGGTCTAAGGCGGCAGACTCAAGTTCTGTTATCGTAAGATGCGCGTGTTCGAATCACGCCGGAGTCATTTTCTTTTTGCACCGCGCGCATCGGGCGCTCTTTTCCTCAACCACACCCACACCATGCCCCGCAAGAACGCCCAGGCCAAGCTGGCGTCCGCCAGAACGTCGGCCGCCATTTTCAACGAGCCGGCGCCGCAGCCGCAGCCCGAGCCCGCCGCGACGGCCATTGAGGCGCCCGCCGAGGCGTCCGCCGAGCCGCCCGCCGAGGACGCCCGCTTCCCCTTCAACGTGCTCCTCGACGCCGTCGAGCTCGTGCAAGAGCGCATGACCGTGCAGAAGGGCGTGCAGCTCATGGTGTGCTTCTACGTGGCGCAGATCTTCTACATCCACTACAAGGAGCGCGACGTGGAGGTTGTGTACGCCGTCGGGTTCAGCCTCATGGGCGCGTTGCTCGCCATGTACTTGAGCCACCGGTCGCTCGCGAAGCGGCACGCGGCGAACCCGGAGCGCACCGCGCGGCCCGCGTTGCCGCTGTTCAACACGGTGTTCTCGTTGTTCGTGCCGTACCTGCTTGTGTTGTTGATGTCGGACATCAAGGACCCGTTCTGCCAGGTCAACTTGTCCATGGCCAACTTCTGCGTCAAGTCGTTGCACCCGGTGGCCAAGGTGCTCTCGGCGTTCGTTTACTACTACATGTTCAACGACGCGGCCACGTTGGAGGTGCTAGACTTTGCCAAGGCCGTGTGGGTCTACTTCATGGTGGACTACGTGTTGCGCGAGTGGAACGTCGACCTGCGCGCCGACGGCCGCCCGCTGCGCGCCTCCATGGACGACACAGAGATCCACCTCGTGGCGCTCCTCTTGGTCAACTTGTTGCAGAACTTCCGCCTCCCCGTGCTGGAGGCCACGCTCCCGCTCGTGCTCGTGCGCATCTTGGCCATCGCGTTGCTCGGCGCCTGCGGCGCCGCGTTCCCGCTCTACTACGGCCGCCAGAAGCTCGCCGACGGCGCGCTCAAGTCGCTCGTGTCCTACGCCGTGGTGGCCGCCTACGCCGCCACCTTCTACTTCTTGACCGAGTACCTCTTCAAGTTGCAGGTGCACAGCGACGGCGCCGTCTCGTGGTTGTACCACTTCGTCAAGGCCTCGTCGCGCCGCACCGCGCTCTTGGCCACCTGGGCCGCCGCGCTCGCCGCCACCTTGCTCGTGGTGTTGGCGTTGGCCCACAGAAACGCCATTTCCTTGAACTCGCGCAGAAAGGTCTGGCACGTGGCCTTGGTCGCCTGCTTGGCGTACCCGGTGGTGCAAGAGCCCGTGTTTGTGGCCATCGCCGTGTTGGGCTCGGTCTTTGTGTTTGTGTCGCTCGAGCTCCTCCGCTGCACGCGCTTGACCGTGCTCGGCGACTTGCTCTACCTGCAGATGCGCGTGTTCCAGGACGAAAAGGACTTGATGGGGCCCATGAACTTGTCGTACATCTTCCTCCTCGTCGGCGTGGGCGTGCCGATCGCCTACGGCGTCATCTACGACGACGTGGTGTCCATCAGGTCGTATCTCGGCTTGATCACCTTGGGAGTCGGCGACACCTTGGCGTCTGTCGTCGGCCGGAGGTTCGGCAAGGTCAAGTGGAGAAACAGCTCCAGAACCGTGGAGGGCACGATTGTGCACATTGTGTCGACTTTCGCCTCGTTCGTGGCCATTGACTTCTACGTGTTGCCCGAGGCTGCGCGCGTGCAGAACTGGGAAAACCTCTTCATCGTCGTTGTCATTGCCGGCCTCCTCGAGGGCGCCGCGACGCTCAACGACAACGTGTTGGTGCCCTGCGTGTCGTTGATTGCCTTTGAAGTGCTCAACAAGGTGTTCAAGTAGGCCCGCTGCACCCAGATAAGCGCCTGTGTGCAGGCGCGTTCCCCAGACCCCATTTCAGGCTGTGAAACCTATCAGCCACCCAAGCGATATCTCGACGTACTTCCCGGACGATTCTTTTTCAATACACGATATCCACAACATGCGCCGCCGCACGCATGTGTTTTTTTTTTTCTTTGGGGGGGCCGGCGTGGCAGAAGGCGAACATTCCCGGTCCCGATTCCAGAAGCCCCCAACCCTCGCACTACCGAGAACCCGCCTCAGCCAACTGTGGCGCTGCAGCCTGCAACGCCGCCACGGAAAAGGCGGCGAAAAAACACCACAGGTCCGCCGACGGCGTGCCCAGTGCTCGGGTGCCCCGCCGCCCGCCCCCAAATTAACCTTCCCCGGCCTGGGGAATAGTCTTCCGGAAGCCTTGATTGGCACCTCTGCACGCACCATGCAGGACTGCCCGAGGTGCCAGTCCTTATCGGCCCGCAGAATTTAAGCTGATGATCCCTGATACCACACTTCTACAAACAAAAAAAACCGCCTCGTGTGTTTCCCCCGCACCCGGCAAACACAAACAGCTGACTTCCGCCCGAGCACGTACCGCACAGAGCGCTTCCGCTGAACTTTCCCACCCGTCGTAGCTGTGCTGATAAGACGGCTTCCGCCTGCAACAGCAACACCCCCCGCCCGAACATGGCGTCACGGCAGGACAACGCCACCGTCGTGATCCCCGAAAGCAGCGGCGGCTCGCTCTTGAGCCCCGCGCACAAACACCTCCACAGCCGAATGAAGGCCTCCGGCGGCGCCCGGGCAGAAACGTATCTGGGCCCCGGCGGCCGGTCGCCCACGTCGCCGTCGCTGCGGGTCGCGCGGGGCTCGCACGCGTTCGACTTCACCGCCTTCCTGAACAGCTTGCCGCCCAACACGGGCCCCCCCGGGACAGCCACGGTCACCAGCGGGGCCGGGTCTCTGTCCACCACCAACAAGAACTTGAGCCACGTGCCGTGCAAGTTCTTCAAGCAGGGCATCTGCCAGGCCGGTAAGTCCTGCCCCTTCAGCCACAACTTGGACGGCACGCTGGCGGCGGACAAGTTGCCGTGCAAGTACTTCCAGAAGGGCAACTGCAAGTTCGGGCTCAAGTGTGCGTTGGCGCACTTCTTGCCCAACGGCACCCAGGTCAACTCCAAGGCGCACCAGGGCCACCGCCGCGGCAACAGCGACAAGCTCGACCGCGGCGGCGGGCGGTCCGCGGGGTACGCTGCCCAGAGCTACGCCAGTGCTGCGGACGCCGCCGCGCCCACCTACTCCAGCACCGCGTTGGAGATCTTCGCGAGCGACGTGCTGTCGCCCGAGGCGAACCACGAGTCCTTGGGCGGGCACAGCAGAATGTCGGACCCGATCGACATCGGGGCCAGTCTCATGTCGCTCCAGGGGCTCGGGTCCAGCTACCAGTCTGACGCGAGCCGGTTCTCGCGGGACCTTGGCGTCCTGAAGAGCGGCGGCAACTACCACTTGCGGAAGTACAGCGGCGCCGAGTGGCAGATCGACACGCCCTCCACTTTCTCTGCGGACCAGGCCAATCTCTTCCTGAGCAACGCATTCACGCCGTCTCTCCACACCAGCTCGCCGGTGAACTTGTTCATGGGCAACGGGCCCGACTTGAGCGGCAGCTCCATCTTGCCCTCGCCGCAAAACTCGTTGCTGGGCCTGCGGCTCAAGAACGACTACAGCACTTCGACGTCGCCGTTGTACAGGTACAACAGGGGCGGGGTCGACGACTCGGCAATCGAGGAAAGCGACGAGGTGGGGCCCGACGAGGACGAGTTTTACGTGGACTACATCCCGGCGTCCATTGGAAACCTCATTTTCACGCCCCAGGAAAAGCAGCGGCGCGAGTCTCGGTCCCAGCTGGGGACGCTTCTCTCGAGGCACAACAGCTTCCTGACGCAGGAAAAGAAACCGGACTTTGCTGGCAAGTTCAAGGCCAACGACGATGTTTTCCTCATGGACTGACTGGGGAAGCCACGCAACAAGATGTTATGCAGACTGGATCTGTAACGACGAAACGAAAGGACCGGGTAAAGGACTTGAAGAAAACAAAAAAAAAACCACCCACAAAAAAAAAAAAAAAAAAGAAAGGTTATGCTATGAAGACTGGATCTGCGCAAAGGAAAAGGCACCCTAAAATAGTTGAGAGTATGTTTACAGAGTTCAAGGTAGGATGTACTATTTACAATTTTGCAACCGGGGCGGCTCTATACACGTCCGCACACGACTTCTGGAAAGTCTCCAACGCCCTGCGGTTCTCCATGTCCAACTCGGGCTTGACGCCTCTGATGTGGTCGCTCTCAAACAAGGTGCCCACGAAGGCCATTTCGCCGGTGTACGGGTTCATGGTCAAGACGATGTAGTCGGTCACCACCTTCTCCTGGCTCTTGGGCTGGGCGTCGGCGCCGCCGGAAATGACGATTTCCTGCTTCGTCTTCACCTGCACCACAAACTGCACAATGGCGGTCACGTCGCTCAGGTCCGGGATGGGCGTGAAGCTCACCAACTTCGGGTTGCTCTCCACGGCCTTCAAGTTCCACTCCAACTTCAGGCCGGCGGGGAACGTCTTTGCTCGAGCGGCCAACGAGTCCATGACCTCGAGCCCGGCGATGCCGTCGAGCTGCGTCTGCAAGTACGACTGTCTTTGCGACACGGGGAGCGAGCACGCAGCGGCAAAGATCTTGTTTGTTTTGACGTACTTCTCGACGGCCAGCTCCTTCCAGTCGTTGAACTTGAGCTTCAACTTGGTGTCGGTCTTGAACTTGGACACGGAGAACGTGTTGAGCCCGAAGGCGCCGATTCTGCGGAGCACGAGCTTGTGCCACGACGTGAACGGCGACGCGGTGATTTTGGGGGGGATGTAGAAGTCCGCCAACACGCCAATGGCCTTGAGCGGCACCATGGAGATGTCGGGCGCCTTTCTCCTCTTTTTTTTCGACACCTCGGTCGAGTACGCTCTGGCAGCGAGCGGTATGCACGGTGTTCTCACCAGCCGCGCGAGGGGGCGGTACGGTGCCCTGAGACCCATCAAGTTGAAGGACATGGTGATGTATAAAATTCTACGCATGCGCACTTGAGAACCAGGCGCACACCAGTGCCTCCGGCTCCGGCCTCGCCTGGCTGTGCAATGGAGAAGAGATGGAGAGGAAGTGGGGGAAAGTGGAGAGAAGTGGAGAAGAGTTATTGGGGAATTTCAGAAGAATCGGAAAAGGATCAGAAAAAAATTATTGAGTAGAACTGATCCAATGGAGTGGGGCGTAGGGAATGGAGCAGAGTGAGAATATAGAGCAGTACGGGGAAGAGAATGAATGCAGAGAGAAACACAAGGTTTTTCAAAGTGATGAAAGGATTTCATGGGTGTCGAAAAGACAGGGAACAGATGGGGAAGCCAGGGTAGAGATCATTGAAAATGGACAAGACGGAGAATTGAAGATATGACTATGGAATTTCAGAGAATAGATAATCGGAGACAAGAAAACAGAGAGAAACGTAGGACAGAGAAGAGAGCGAAGAGAGAGGAAAAAATTAGCAGAGAACAGAAACAGTCAGGAAAGGACAGTGTTTATGAAAAATGGAATCCAAAGAACTCGACAGAATGGAGAAGATGTGGGAAGTAGTTTGGAGGTTGACGGAGGAAGGTGCGGACTATAGCAGGGATGGTGAATATGGCGGGGAAGTTGAGGAGAGGGGAGGAAGCAGTCGTAGGTAGTAGTGATTGCAAAGTATGACGAAATAGTATGGGGAAGTTTGGAGAATGGGATTGCAGGAATGAAAAGTCACAGTGATTGGAGACTACGAGTGTGAATTGCAGGGGGCAGCAACTTTGGGGAGCAAAGTTCACATATTTTTAAGGAACAGGATACAGTATACATTACAGAAAGCACAGTGAATTACACTGAAGCACAGGGAGCACAGGAAGCACAGAAAGCACAGAGAATCACAGAAATTACAGCGTAGCCGACAAAAAAAAACAAGGAAGAGCAAAGGTGAATTCTACATCAACATTTGAGGCCGAGAAGTTGAAGCTGCAAAGGCGCTAATGAGGCCACAGGAAAGCACCGCTGTCTGTGGGGTCCATTACGATTGGCCCATCAAGGTTCCCGCCTTGGTTGTCTGGTTTGACTGATGGTCTCCTGCATTTTCAATGACTTTTGTCGTTGTAGCTGATTTTTTCTAAGTATCTGCCTCCATTTTTTGTGTTTGTCCTCTTTTTTGTTTTGCAGCTGCCTTCATTTCTGTTTTTGCAGCTGACTCCGTGCCTGGGTCTTGTAAGTGCATGACTGACAGCGATTCTAGCTAATTACCGGCAAATGATTCGGGTTTCCTGGATCCAACCATAAAGGAACAAAGATTGGGCGGAACTCGAAGTCTCGCTAATTCTATGTTTTCGTGACTCAGCTGCCTCGGCAGCCACAATCTACAAACTCCACTCAAAACACCGAACCAGCCAAAAACAAGAAGAACCAAGAAAAAATATAAAAAGGCAAAGCAAATCCACCGCAACACATCAGAAGAGTACAAGCCACCGCAGTCAAAAAACAGAAGCAGCACAGCAGATTCAACACCACAGCACAACCAACAGTGTGCAAAGGGCTGGAGCACCGTAAAAGCGTGCAAAGGCGAAGCCGAGGGCAAGGTGCACCACTGCGCGACAATAAAGCAAGTTTGACAAATTCGCCTGGCACAAATGGGTGTTATTCAAACTGTGCCTGCTTTAAAGTACAAAAACAAGTGTGTTTATATCATAAAGCGAAATAAATACTATAGATTGTTGGGAGACAAAGTTTAACCCAGACTCTAAGTGTTTTTGGGCGCGCACCCGTACACCGCGCGCGCCATCAGCACAGCTCATCCCGCGCTCCTCCATCAGCATGCCTTCCGCCAACAGCAAGAAGCTCGCGCCCGAGAAAGAGCGGTTCCTCCAGTGCTGCGGCGACATCTCGCTCGAGCTCGTGGCGTCGTTGAAGGGCGCCCGCGACATCAACTTGAACGGGCTCATCACGCGGTACGCCAAGAAGTACAAGTTGAAGAACCAGCCGCGGCTCACGGACATCATCTCGTCGATCCCGGACCAGCACAAGAAGTACTTGATCCCCAAGCTCAAGGCCAAGCCCGTGCGCACGGCGTCGGGCATCGCGGTGGTGGCGGTGATGTGCAAGCCGCACCGGTGCCCGCACATTGCCTACACGGGCAACATCTGCGTGTACTGCCCCGGCGGGCCGGACTCGGACTTCGAGTACTCCACGCAGTCGTACACGGGGTACGAGCCCACGTCCATGCGCGCGATCCGCGCGCGGTACGACCCCTACGAGCAGGCGCGCGGCCGCGTGGAGCAGCTCCGGCTGTTGGGCCACTCCATCGACAAGGTGGAGTACATCATCATGGGCGGCACGTTCATGTCGTTGCCGCTCGCGTACCGCGAGCACTTCATCGCGCAGTTGCACAACGCCTTGTCTGGATACAATGGGCGCGACCTCGACGAGGCCATCCGCTACTCGCAGCAGTCGCAGACCAAGTGCGTGGGCATCACCATCGAGACGCGGCCCGACTACTGCACCGAGACCCACTTGAGCGACATGTTGAAGTACGGCTGCACGCGCTTGGAGGTGGGCGTGCAGTCCGTGTACGAGGACGTGGCGCGCGACACCAACCGCGGCCACACCGTGCGCGCCGTGTGCGAGACCTTCGCCGTGGCCAAGGACGCGGGCTACAAGGTCGTCAGCCACATGATGCCGGACTTGCCCAACGTGGGCATGGAGCGCGACCTCCAGCAGTTCATCGAGTACTTTGAGAACCCGGCGTTCCGCACCGACGGCTTGAAGATCTACCCGACGCTCGTCATCCGCGGCACCGGCTTGTACGAGTTGTGGAAGAAGGGCTTGTACCGCTCCTACAACGCCAACGCCTTGATCGACTTGGTCGCGCGCATCATGGCCCTCGTGCCGCCCTGGACCCGCATCTACCGCGTGCAGCGCGACATCCCCATGCCCTTGGTCACCTCCGGCGTGGAGAACGGCAACTTGCGCGAGTTGGCCTTGGCCCGCATGAAGGACTTTGGCACCTCCTGCCGCGACGTGCGCACGCGCGAGGTGGGCATCCAGGAAGTGCACCACAAGGTGCTGCCGGACCAGGTCGAGTTGATCCGCAGGGACTACTACGCCAACGGCGGCTGGGAGACTTTCTTGTCCTACGAGGACCCGAAACAGGACATCTTGATTGGCTTGTTGCGCTTGCGCAAGGCCCTGAAGAAGCACACCTTCAGAAAGGAGTTCACCGCCCAGCCCACCTCCATCGTGCGCGAGTTGCACGTGTACGGCTCCGTGGTGCCGTTGCACTCCCGCGACCCGCGCAAGTTCCAGCACCAGGGCTTCGGCACGTTGTTGATGGAGGAGGCCGAGCGGATCGCCCGCGAAGAGCACGGCACAAAGAAGATCTCCGTGATTTCCGGCGTCGGCGTGCGCAACTACTACGCCAAGTTGGGCTACGAGCTCGACGGGCCCTTCATGTCGAAGTCCCTCGCCTGAGCTGCATGTATGTGTCGGCCGGACTGAGACTTGCCTGGGGCCGAGCCGTGGCCATCATGCGCTTTTCAGTATTTATTCGAGTCGCGATGCATAGCACGGTGGATTGTGTAACGATAGGATGGTTATTTGTAATGTATAGACGGCTGATTTCAATTTGCTGCTCGGTGGATTGTGGTGTGTAGCTTAGATGATTATGCACAGTGGTTTTTTGAGCTTAGTTTGGCTGAAATTAACAAGTCTGTATTGTAGTGTATAGTTTGAACTATTATCATGTCTACCTCGGTATTTAGTATCTGAGATTTGGTTGCCTTTGAAAATAGTTTGGTTGGCTATAAAGATTGTTTGGTTGGCTTTAAGAATTGTTTGGTTGGCTTTAAAAATTGTTTGGTTAGCTAAAGATAGCTTGGTGTATATGCGGTCCCTGAATTGTAAAGTACAAGACAATTTTGTCAACACTATCCAGTGAATTATAATCAATTTCTCTAACCAACTGTGAAAACTCCTCCGCCATTGCAGAAACCGTGCTTCATCGGAGGTGAGCCACCCTTTATCCTGTCCGGGAAAGTGTATTGATCCCAGGAATGCTATATAAGTAATGCAAAAATGAATGAATGCGATGCCGGATGACGCCAATGAGGTCATGCCGAATTAAAGGTTTTTTGGTGCCGCTGGCTGTACTTGTGTGGCTGGGTCGGCGGCCCGGCCTCTTTGGACCACCCGGGTATATCTTCACCCGAGCCACCGACGGGCCTCTCGAGCACAACGTTTTCAAGGCCCAACGCATCGCTGAGCCACGGGTGGTTGATCATGCCTCCTGCGTCGGCCCGGTTTTCGGGCTGCAAGGTCAACATGGGAAGCAAGAAGTCTGAGATGTCCACGGCGTCGCTGACGCTGAACTTGTACTTTTCCACAAGCACGTCCTTGAGCCCCCACGGCTTCAACTTGGAGATCCGGTGGAGCTCGCCCTTGTTGTTGAAAAAGTCCCGCGCGTAGTAGCACTCCTTCAACATGCTTCTGGGAATGTGGCCAATGAGCTCCACAATCTGGGCAATGTGGTCGTCGTCCTTGGTGTACGACTTGCCGTTGCGCGGGTCAAAGAGGTAGTCGCCGGTCAAAAGCTCGAAGATGAGACAGGCAAACGACCACAAGTCCGCGGAAGAGCCCCAGTGGTAGCCGAGGAGCACCTCGGGCGAGCGGTACTGGCGGGTCTGGATCTCGTCGGTGAAGTGGTGGTGCACCCAGCAGGCGTTGCCCAAGTCGGCGATTTTCACGGAGATCAACTCATCCTCGTTGATGATCATGGACTCGTTGTAGCTGCTGTTGTGCATGGATTGGTTGAAGTAGGCCCCGGATGGGTTGTTGTTGGAGATGGACATGGACAGGATGGAGTTGTTCAAGCTCTTCTCCAAGGGCTCCGGGTCCTCGTTCTCGGAGTTGTTGGTGAACAGGGAGTGGCTGGCGACGGAGCGGAGGAAGTTGCGGTGGTCGAGGGCCGCGCCCTCCTGGATGGGCAGTTTCACAGCCACGCCCGAGTTCTCGTTGAGGAAGGACGACTGGCTGGTGGTGGGCTTGATCGGGGTGTTGCTGGTGGTGGCCAAGATCTGCGCGTTGGTGAAGGACTTGCTGAAGGAGCGCAACGGCGAGGGCAACGGCTGGGAGCCCGTAATGAGTGTCTGGCGGCGGCTGCCGCGGCCGTTTCTGCCGAGGTTGGGCGACGCGGCGACCTCGGACACGGACTTGACGCGGTGGATCGGGCTCGCGGGGGTGTTGGAGGAGAAGGCGGCGATGCCCGTGCGGGACTTGGTGCGCAGGAGCTTGCGCTGGAGCTTGACGTGCTGCTCCTCGGCCTCCACCATGCGCACAATCTGCTCGACGTCGCCAATCTCGATGAGCACGTTTTCGGGCTTGAGGTCTGTGTGGATGACGCCGCACACGCGGTGCAAGAAGTCCATCGCGGACAAGAGCTGCTTGGCGATCTGCTTGACGAACACCACGGGGATGCCGCGGTGCTTGTAGCGGCGGATGAGGCCGAGGAGGTTCTCGCCCAACACCTCGAAGACCATGCACACGTGCACGCCGTTGGGGCCCTGGTGCGTGAAGGTGTCGAGGAGCTGGATGACGTGCGAGTGGCCCGGGTGGTGGAGGTCTGCGGTGGTGACCTTGTCCAAGAGCTTGATCTCGTCGACCGCGGTGTCGGTGTAGTGCTTGGCGCTGCGCACAATCTTCATCGCCACGTGGCACTGCTTGTCGTTGTCGCGCGCCAACCACACGGTGGAGAAGTGGCCCCAGCCGAGCTTGCGCACCAACGTGTACTTGTTGTTCTTGTAGTTCTCGCCAATGTAGCACGTGTGGTAGCCGCCGGGCACGTAGTCCTTCAAGTCCTCCTCGTTGTCCGGGTTGACGTCCGCGTAGTCGTCGTCGTCGTCGTCGTCGTCCGAGTCGTCGTCCGACAGCCGCGCGTCCTTGCATGGGCCGGCGACGCACTTCTTCTTGAACTCGCTGGGCTCGGGCGCGGCGCCGTCGCCGGGCTCCGCGTGGAGCTCGTGCAAAAACAGCCCAGCGAGCCGCACCTTCAACGACGACAAGTGGCCGTCCGCGGCGTCGTCGAACGCGGTGGTGATGTGCGCCAAGTCCGGCTTGAACAGCCGCACCAGCGGCGACGACGTGGCGGTGGACGCCAGCCCGACCGACGGGAGGAACCCGAGGCCGTCGCCGGCCGACGCGCTGTGCGACCGCGCGTCCGGCTTGTGGTTGTGGTGCGTCTGCGGCTGGCTCTCCTGCTTGGCGTCGGCCTTCTGGATCGCTATGGACAAGTTGGATTTGTGCGAGAGCGGCATCGGGACGGGCGGGTACCAGCCGGGGGTGTGGGGCAGGGGGTCGGGGGGTGGGGGCGATATCGGGGCGATATCGGGGGAGCGACGGGCGGGAGCGGGTCGGTGTACGGCGCAGGGGTGGGCGGTGCCGGGGAAGAAGCGAGACTGGGGAAAAATTCTCGCGGTTTGGGGCCAAATGCACGTGGAGCACCCCCGGCGGCGGGCGCTGCAGGACACCCCACGGAAAAAACGGCTGCCGGGGCCGGGGCTGCCGCCTTGCTGCCGCCGCTTGCACGCAACGGCTTTCTTACTTTTAGAATATTTGGGTGGGGCAGCGGCGCCGCCGGCGCCGGTTTCGTGGCGAAATGCGCATCCACGCTGGCCGCGGCCTCGGCCGCTGTGGGTGTTTATTTTTTTTTTTTTCTTTTACGGTTTTTGGGTTTGCCGGCGGACTTCCCGGCTTCTACAGCGGGTGATGGCTACGTCACCGGCCCCATTCGGCACTGGTCCCGGTGCTGTGGTGCGGCCTTGATCTGCCTGAAGCTAATTTTCCACCGTGTTCTCGCACCCAGTATTGGTGCAGAGCGCCGCGGCCTGGGTCCACGGTTTTTGGTATGGCCATGCAATTGCTTTTTCATGCTCTGCACCGCTCGGTTCCGCCCTCCGGGTCCCGGCCGCTTGCTGGGCAAATTCCGCGTTGTCCGAGGCCAACACGGCTCCTGGTGCCTCCCCATTTTCGCTCAGCCAAACCGCCTACTTCTCAGGGCTCACTCACTAGTGGTTTTTTTTTTTGAGTGCATACACGCCCCTCTGCCGCTGCCTACGCTGCCTCATTGATCTAATATATTCTATCGGTACTTAGCCCTTAGTCGAGTTCCATTTGCTCCTCCTCCTTGGCTGGGGGCTGCTCACCGTTCTTGGTGGCCTCTCTGGCAGCAGCCATTTTGGCAGCCATGGCAGCCTCCTGAGCAGCCTCCTGCTTCTGTCTGACAGCCTGCTTCTTCTCCTCCTGGTCGGCTTGGTAGCGGCCCTTGATCAAGTTGCCAATGGCAGCCAACTCCTCGTACTTGGCAATGTACTTGGCCTTGGTCGAGTCGTAGCCGTCGTCGTACAACCAGTCCTCGGCCTTCATCAACAAGCCGGACAACTTCTCCTTCTCGGCGTCCGAGGCAAAGTCCTTGTACTGCTCCTCCAACTTGCCTCTCAACTCGTAGATGTACTCCTCCAAGGCGTTCTTTCTGTCCTCGGTGTCGGCAACCAACTTGTCGGCGACAATCATGGCGTTCTCCTTCTCGAACAACGAGTTTCTCTGCTCCTCGTCCAAGGCGGCAGAAGAAACCTCGATGGCCAAGTCGGCCTTCTTGACCAACTTCTTGACCTCTCTGTACTCAGGCTCGGCCTCCTCCTCGGCAGCCTCGCCCTCGGCAGCGTCCTTCTCGACGAGCTCCTTGACAATCTTCTCCTCAACGGTGTGGGCAGACTCAATGGTGTAGAAGCCAGATGGGTCGTTTCTCAACTTCAACTTGACGGCAATCGACGTCTCGCCCTCGTTTGGAACGACGCCCTTGATCAACCACTTGGCAATCACAGGCTCAACACCAGCAGGCACCTCGGCCTTGTTGGTGTATCTGGCCTCAACCTCAAAGTCACCCTTTCTGTACAAGGTGATGATCTTGGTGGAGGGGAAGGTGCCGCCTCTTGGGAACACCTCCAAGTGGTCGTCGTCCTCCTCGTCCTTGTCCCAAAAGTACGAGACCGAGTATGGGTTGAAGTCCTCAAACTTGAATGGTCTGACTCTGACGGTGGGCGAGTGCATGGCGCAGATGAAGGCGTTACCTCTGGCAATGGCCTCGTCCTGGTTCAAGGTGGTGGACAACTGCTTGCCAAAGATCTCGGCCAACTTGGCCTTCAAGGCAGGCACTCTGACACAGCCACCAATGACCTCGATGGAGTCGAGGTCGGCGGCGGCGATGCCGGCGTCCTTGAGAGCAACCTCGATGGGGACGTGCACTCTCTCCAACAAGGGCTGGACGTACTCCTCCAACTCCTCTCTGGTCAAGGAGCCGGACACGTCCACGTCGTTCATGACGGACTCGATGTTGATTGGGGCCTGGGAGTTGGCGGACAACACCTTCTTGACTCTCTCGGAGGCCACGAGGACTCTGTAGAAAGCCTTGGGGTTCTCTCTGACGTCAATCTTGTACTTGGCCTTGAACTCGTCGGCAAAGTGGTTGGCGATGGCGTAGTCGAAGTTTCTGCCACCAAAGTGCTTGTCGTAGGCGGAGCCCAAGATCTTCAACTCACCCTTCTTGACGGCGGCAATGGACACCTGGTAGGACGAGTGGCCAATGTCGACAAAGGCCACGAGCTTGGGCGTCTCCTCGGGCAAGTCGTTTTGCTTGAAGACACCGTAGCCGACGGCGGCGGCGGTGACCTCGTTGACGATTCTCACGGGGTTCAAGCCGGCAATCTTGCAGGCGTCGGCGGCAGCACGTCTCTGCTTCTCGGTGTACCACACGGGCACGGAGAGACAAATGTCGTTGATCTTGCCCTTGGTCTCCTTGATGGCGGTGTCCTTGATCTTGCTGAGGAACATGGCGGTCAACTGCGTGGAGGAGAACTCCTGGGGCTCGCCCTGGAATCTGACCTTGGAGTTGATTTGGCCGTCCTGGTTCTCCACCAAGTCGCAGGTGAAGAACTCCTTCTCCACGTCGAAGTCGGGGTCGCGGTAGTTCAAACCCAAGATTCTCTTCAAGTTGTCGACGGAGTTCTTGATGTTGGACGTCTGCTGGTTTTTGGCGCTCTCACCGAGAAATCTGTTCTTCATTCCGAAGCCCACCAACGAAGGGGTGGAGCGGTTGGAGACTTCATTGACGATGATGTCGATGCCCCTGTTGATGGCACAGGCGATCACCGTGTTGTTGTTACCTAAATCAACACCGAATGGAGTGGACATTTTTAGAGTGGCGGTTAATGAGAAGAAAAGCTTGCGTGTGCGTGGAGTACTTAACGCGATGAAAAACCTTGTTGTGCCGCGCACGCCCGCGGAAGCTTCGAGAAGTTGCCCGCAACTGCTTCGAGAAAATGCACACTTTTGGTTCCAGGTGGTTCGGTGGTGCTCGTGGGTCGGTTCTCGTTGGTTCGAGGTTGAATTTTTTTTTTCTTTTTTCAGTTTCGGGACGCTCTGGCTTCCGATATTTCTTGCTACGGTGTTTACTCTCCCACGTCTCTATCCCTCTATACACTGTGGTCCAATATGGTTAGTAGGGTCATCCACCCGCTGGTCTGTACAAGCTGCGCGTAGTCCTCTTCGGAGCCGTTTTTCACGCAGCGGAGAAGAAGGCTCCGCTCGTCGTTGCTCAAGACCTCCATGTTGCAGAGGTAGACCAAAAAGTGGAAGTCGCGGAGGCGCGACATGTCGCCCGCGCCCAGCTGCAAATGCTGGCGCACAGCCTTTGAGTTCTGGAGGTCGCCCACAAAGTCGCGCGCCTCGATGGGGAAGTCCAGGATGAACATGGGGTCCGGGGTGGCCGGAAACGAGTCCAGCAACGACACCAAGAGGAAGTCGACGGGGAACGCGGGCTTGGCGTTCTCCTTCACCTCGAGGCCGTACTCGTTGATCTTGGAGTAGAACACGTCCGGCACATAGCGCGAGCCGTCGGTGGGCTTGATGAACACCATGTTGGGGTGCGTCGACGCGCTGATGACGTCGGCCTTGACCAAGGCCTCGGCGCTGGCCGACACCTGGTAGGCGCGCGGCTCGATCTCGCCCTCGAGCCCGCCGGTGACCACGCACGTGACGAACTTGGACGAGTACTGCCTGGAGGCGGCGTGCTTGGTGGCGTTCGGGTGCTGCGCCTGGAGGCGCGCCGCCATGAGCGTCTCCACGCACGACAAGAAGAACGAGTCCTTGTGGCGCTTGCACAACACGGAGCCGTCGCCCTTGCCGGCGTCGGTCAAGTCGGTGAACACCACGCCCACCTTGTACAAGCCCACGGCGCGCGCCACCAAGTCCACCACGGGCTCGTTGTCCCAGTCGAGCAACGTGATGCCGTCGAGCTCGCTGGCCTGCGGGGGCTCGTAGATGGCCTCCACCACGGCCTTGACGCCCAACGGCACCTGGTCGTAGGGCTCGTAGCGCCCGTAGAGCACGCCGTAGCGCTGCACGCCCGTGCGGCGCCACGTGTCGAGGAACTTGTTGAGCACCGCGTGGTCCGCGTACTCCAAGTGGTCCACCATGCGGAACTTCTGCTGCTGGAGCGTGATGGGCGCCGGCTGGCACTTGGAGCAGATGCCCTTCGGGTACGGCGCGTGGCCGCCGCACCGCCGGTCCACCGCGTAGCTGGGCTCGCCCACGGGCGCGATGTACGACAGGCCCGACGCGCGGCTGTTGGTGCTCTCGTCCATCTCCTTGACGTGCGCGTGGAACGACTTGTGCTTGATGCCGTGCTCGGCCAAGTAGTCCTTGTCCCACGGCGGCACCGGCGCGCAGTACTCGCACATGCCCTTGCCGCCGTGGCGGCACAACGACGACGGCGGCCGCTTGATGTAGCCCAGCGCCGCGTCGAGCAAGTCGTCCACGGGCAACTGCTGGGCGGCGGCGCGGTGCTCGCCGGCGGCGGCTGTGGCCGGGGCCGGGGCCGTGGCCGTGTCTGGGGCGGCGCCCGCGGCAACGCTGACGTACACCATGTCGCCGTTCGCGTACCCGAGGCTGGCCACGGACGCGGAGCCGAACGCCGCAAGGGGTTTGCCGCCGTCGGCGGGCGAGTTGCTGAGGTGCACGGCGTCCGGCGAGAAGCCGGCCGTGGCGCACACGTCGGCGACGGCGGCCGTGAACGCGGCGCCGGGGTCCACCGACACACGGGTGGTGCCCACTTTGGAGCGGAAGCGGAGAATCATGGTGGAGGCAGAAGTAGTAGGGTGCGCCGTGTGGGCTGCGAATGCGCGGGCCGCGGGCCGGGCCAGCACAAAAGACCCCGGCGGGGGCAGCACCAGGCACCGTTTTGGCCCCAGCGCCTTTCAATTTATTATTTTTTGGGGTTTGGCTGCCGAATCGCCACTGGGCAGCACCAACCCGGGCATCTTTGGGGATGTCTCGCACCGGCCCGCCGCAAGTCGGCGCCGGCCAAACGCACCGCCCACCTATTGTTCGGAGCGCCGCACCCAAACCTAAACCACCCCACTGGACCCACCACGCCCGCCAGCGCCGCCCCCCCCCCCCCTCAGCCCGGAAAAAGGCCGCCATGGCACGTGACAAGCTCTTCCGGGACCTGCCCCCGCGCCGGGGCCTGCTTCTCTTTGGCGACACCCGCACGGCGCCTCCCCACACCTCGCCGCCGCCCCAGGCGGTGGGCGATCACCTCCACGCCCTCTCGGACCAGCGGCTCGCCACGCTCGTGCGGCTCAAGTTCCACGGCGACCCGCTCCGCCTCGTGCGCCAGCTCTCGCGCGACTTGGCCGAGAAGGAGGAGGAGTTGATCCTCGCCCGCCTGCTCAGCCGCACCCGCGAGCACGAGCTCGCCCGCCTCTGCGTCGACCACGGCGTGCTCTCGGCGCGCGAGGTGCGCCAGCGGCTCGACGCGCTCCGCGCGCCCGCGGACGTGCGCTCCGTGTTGGCGGCGATGATCGGCGACGCGGTGGATTCGCCGGTGCTGCCGCCGGCGCCCGCCGCCGCCACGCGGGACGCCCCGCAGGGGCCGCCGCCACCGGCGCCCGCGCCGGCCACACGCGCGCTGCTGGCGAGCCCCGAGCCGCGGGCGGCGCCGGGGCGCGAGGTGCGGCGGGCGGAGGAGTTCCGCTCTGACGGGCGCTGCCTGGCCCGGCCGCACGGCGCCGCGGCGGTGCGCCGCTGCGAGCGCGACAAGCCGCCCGTGGAGCTCGTGGCGATGCCGTCGCGCGCCGCCGGCGCGCCGTACGCGCCGGACCCACACACCGACAAGTACGGCTTCTACAACAAGACGATGTTGCCGGAGGCGCCGCCCGGCGGCGGCGGCGGCGCGGCCTTGCCGTCGCCGCTCACCGCGTCGTCGCACGACGTCTCCAGGGCCGACCGCATGCACAGGAGCATCGACGAGTTGCGGCGCTTGGGCGACATCTACGACGTGGCGCGCGAGGAGCGCTTGCACCGCTGGGACCGGCTCATGGGCGACATCCGCAAGTGCGACGCGCGGCGGGCCCGCGACGAGCAGAACCGCGAGCCGTTCGGGCTCCGGGCGCTCAACTTGAACCGGCCCGACCACGGGCTCGCCAAGTTCTTCGTGGCGAAGGACGACGAGCACCTGGACGTGTCCCACTACCGCGCGTTCATGCACTTGGTCCACGTGGACGGCATCCCGCCCAAGTACCGGGCGCTGCTCTGGCTGGAGTTGTCCGGCGCCAAGAACAGAGCCGTGTCCGGCGAGTACGCGCGGCTCGTGGCCGTCGCTAACGCGTCCACCGACCGCGCCGTGCAGCGCCACATTGACCAGATCAACCTCGACCTCCACCGCACCCTCCCGTCCAACCGCTTCTTCCACGACGCCTCGACGTCCCAGCCGGGCCCGCACTTGGCAAAGCTCAAAAACATCCTCTACGCGTTCGTCGTCTACCGCCCCGACACCGGCTACTCGCAGGGCATGAACAAGATCGTGGGCAACCTCTTGCTCGGCATGAACGAAGACACCGCCACCCGCCAAACAACCAACGAGGAGGACACCTTTTGGGTGTTTGTTTCCATCGTCGAGGACATCCTCCCGCGGTACGGCGAGTTGGACTTCTTCCGCCCGGAAAGCATAACGCACGTCCAGAACGAGGTCTACTTTGCGGAATCCGTCTACTTCCCCAAGCTCTTGCCCAAGTTGTGGGCGCACTTCCAGCAGTTGGGCCACGTGGAGACCCTGGTGATCTTGCTTGGCTGGTGGCTCGGCGTGTTCACCGAGGCAGTGGTCTCGGTGGAGTTCTGGTTCAAGGTGCTCGATGGCTTGTTGGTGTGCGAGTCGCCCGACGCCCGCTTCGCCAGCTACGGGTTGGCCATTTTCAAGGTCTTTGAAAAGTCCCTCTTGGGCTGCCAGTCGGCCAACGAGGTCTACCGCTTTGTCAACCGGCTTCGGCTGGGGTCTGTCGCCAGCGTCAGGTTTGGCGACTTCATGGCTGTGTGCAACGGCTTTGAGAAGCAAATGCCGCAGATCCGGAAGGGGGCGAGCCAGCCCTGAGCCCACGGATTCCGGAGCGACACGGAAGAACACACGTTCAAAATGCATGTGCCCAAACAGCGACACGCGCCCAAACAGCGATACCCGCTGGCTGCAAAATCACGCGGGTCCGAACCCCACTCACTGCGCGTTTTCGCTACCGCACTCGTGTAGGCGCGTGGCCGGCCCAAATGCGCAGCGGTGCCTGGTTTACAGACAGGCACGCACTGCAGGCAAGGCGCGCACTGCCAAACCCTCTCAGCCCGGATGCTGTGGGCTCCTTCTGGCAGGTGAAATCCCCCGACATACGTCTCCTACTCTCAAACTTGCGGGATGGCTACACCGAAACTACAGGGCAAACGCCCGCTCATTCTCGCCGCCTTGGTGATGGCAGGCTGGCTCTTGTTCATGTATCTGCCCAGCATGCCCACGGGCTCCCCAACCCCGGCGGTGGTCTACGTGGACTCCAGCAGCGGCAACATCCTTCCGGACTTCATCCCAGGCCCCAAGGGCACGGGCTCCGCACAAGTGGCGCCCGGGTCGGCGCAGTCGATCAAGACTGCCAACGACGAGGAAAAGGCTGCTGAGCAGCAAGTGAAGGCCGCACCCGGGTCCAAGCCCGGCGATTGCGCCATCCCAGGCCCCAGGGCCAAGGCCACGTTCGTGTCGTTGGCACGCAACAGCGAGCTCTACGAATTGATCAAGGCTGTGCGCAATGTGGAGGACCGGTTCAACAGGAAGTTCAACTACGACTGGGTGTTTTTGAACGACGAGCCGTTCACGGAGGAGTTCAAGACGCTCACCAGCTCTATCGTGTCCGGAACTGCAAAGTTTGGGTTGGTGCCCAAAGAGCACTGGTCGTACCCGGAATGGGTGGACCAGGAGAAGGCCAGGCAGGGACGCGAGAAGATGAAGGAGGCCAAGATCATCTACGGCGATTCCGAGTCGTACAGACACATGTGCCGGTACGAGTCGGGCTTCTTCTACAAGCACGAGTTGATGCAGGAGTACGACTGGTACTGGAGAGTGGAGCCCGGCATCAAGATCCACTGCGACTTGAACTACGACTTATTCCGGTTCATGGAGGAGAACGACAAGTTGTACGGCTTCACCATCTCGATTCACGAGTTTGAAAAGACAATCCCCTCGTTGTGGAAGCACACGACGGACTTCATGAAGCTCCACCCGGAGCACGTGGCGAAAAACAACTTTATGAAGTTCATCAGCAACGACGATGGCAAGACGTACAACTTGTGCCACTTCTGGTCCAACTTCGAGGTGGCGTCGCTCAAGTTTTTGCGGTCGCCGGCGTACCTGGACTACTTCGACTACCTTGACAGGCAGGGCGGGTTCTTCTACGAGCGGTGGGGCGATGCGCCCGTGCACTCCATAGCCGCGTCGCTTTTCATGCCCAAAGACAAGATCCACTTTTTCTCGGACGTGGGTTACAACCACGGGGTCTACACGCAATGCCCGTTGAACACGGAGTTCAGAAAGGAGCACAAGTGTGACTGCGACCCGAACTCGGACTTTACCTTTCGCGGGTACAGTTGCGGAAAGAAGTACTATGAGGCGATGGAGCTCGAGAAGCCAAAGGAGTGGGTGGACTACCAGTGAGTCCAAGTTGCGGTATCGAGCGGAAGGGGACAAGCCCCCGGCGGAGTTAAGTTGCTAATTCTAAAGTTGATAAGCCGAGAGCTGATGTTTGGTGAGTCGAGGGACGAATAAAAAGGACCGCCGGCGTAAATATTTATCTTGATAATGATAAGAAATCTAGATTCAGGCATACAGCCCGGCTAGTGACTGAATTCTTGTGATGACCTGTGGGGCTGCGCTCTTGTCGGAGCTGGCACAGGAGTGAGCTGCTGAGCACAGATAGCATGCAGCGAGCACAAAAGTCGGCAGCGCCGATTTTACGAGCTGTGAAATGTGCTCTTTTTAGCTATTCATTACGGCCTGGTGCCTCATGGAATCTGCCGGACTGCACAGGGCATGTAAGGAAGCAGGCGAGCACGACACGCAAAACGCTAATTTTAGGTTTGAGATTGGCCAAAAAAAACACAGAGCGGAATTTGGAGTGCTTGGCAGCGGCATTGGGCGGCGGCAGAACACAGGCGCCGCGGACTCGCGAGCGAGCACCGGCCCCGGGCCGGACCCGTGGCGCAGAGCAAATTAGTCGGGGCCGAGAACCTGGGGAAGCGCAATTGGCGCGGCCGAGACTAAAGCGGTCCGCCCAGCATTGCCGGGTGTCGCGACGGGGAATGGGAGCATTCTCGGGGCCGCGGGGCGTGGCGGGTTGCTGCGGCCGTTGCCAAGGGGAAAAACCCCCCAGACTCGCTGGCACGGAAGTCGGTGCCGAGAGCGAGCTGCTGCGCAATCGGCCGAGCCTCACGTCCAAAGGGCGCTGTGTGCCGGCCACGGTGCCTCGGGATGTAATGATGTCTGCGGGAGGTACTGGCGTGGCCCCACCAACGCGTTTCTTCACCAGGCGGTCGCATTTTTTCCTCACCGGAACTCCACGTATCTACATCTGCCGAAAGAACTGCACCATGGCGTCTTCCAGATCAAATGCCCGTCTCATCAGATTCGGCATCTTTGCCCTAGTTTTGGTTTTCTGCGGGTTCATCCTCACCAAGGGCTCGTCCTACTCCGCCCCGCAAACTACCGGCACTCCCCAGCAGGCGGCTATTCCCAAGGTGACCGCCGCCAGTCCCGGTCTCGCTGCAGGCAACGCCGCCGGCTTGCCCGTCGGAAATGCTGGCGTGGCGGGCACGTCGCCCGCCAAGAACGCGCCCGTCGACCCCTCGCAGAAGGTCAAGGCCACGTTTGTGACGTTGGCCAGAAACCAGGACTTGAAGGGCTTGTCGGAGTCCATCAGACACATTGAGGACCGCTTCAACCACAACTACCACTACGACTGGGTGTTCTTGAACGACGAGCCCTTTAGCGAGGACTTCAAGAAGGCTGTTGACTCGTTGACCTCGGGTGTGGCCAAGTTTGGCTTGATCCCTAAGGAGCACTGGGGCTACCCCGACTGGATTGACCAGGAGAAGGCCGCTTTGGCCAGAGAGAAGATGGTGCAGAAAAAGATCATCTACGGAGGCTCCGAGTCGTACAGACACATGTGTAGATTCGAGTCCGGCTTCTTCTTTAGACACGAGTTGTTGGCCGAGTACGAGTACTACTGGCGTGTGGAGCCCGACATCAAGATCTACTGTGACATCGACTACGACTTGTTCAAGTTCATGAAGGACAACAACAAGTGGTACGGCTGGACAATCTCTTTGCCCGAGTACAAGGAGACCATCCCCACGTTGTGGGAAAGCACCAAGGAGTTCATGAAGGCCAACCCTCAATACGTGGCTGAGAACAACAACATGGAGTGGATTTCTGACGACAAGGGTGAGACCTACAACGGCTGCCACTTTTGGTCCAACTTTGAGATCGGCGCGTTGGAGTTTTGGAGATCTGAGGCGTACCTCAAGTACTTTGACTACCTTGACAAGAAGGGTGGGTTCTTCTACGAGAGATGGGGTGATGCGCCAGTGCACTCCATCGCCGCCTCTCTTTTCATGCCAAAGGACAAGATTCAGTTCTTCCACGACGTTGGCTACTTCCACGTACCATTCAACAACTGTCCAGTTGACGAGGCCACCAGACTCTCCAAGAAGTGTGCCTGTTCCCCAGAACAAGACTTTACGTGGAGAGGCTACTCCTGTACTCCTAAATTTTTCAGCGTCCATGGCTTGAAGAGACCTCAAGGATGGGAGAAGTTTACTCAATAATTGTACTTAGTATGCTATAATTTGAATTTGATATTCCTGCCCAGAATGCAGTAGAGATTTACGACGTGCATCAGGCATGCTTGAATGGTGAGTGTGAGCACCAAAGAGGTTAAGTGTTCTCACTTTGAAACAAAGACCTCTATGCAAGCGTGTGCATTTCCAAGTGTATGGTTGAGTCAAAAATGCCTATAACGGAAGAGGGTGCGTGCACGCGCATACGGCCCCTGCCGAAATCAGGGAAACTCGGGCCGACGGGGCACAGTTTTTTGGGAATTTAAATGCCAAATTTTCAGGGTGCCGAGCAGGGCCTTACCCGAGCCGACCCCTGTCAATCTCGAAAGCGTTTGAGCGAGATTTGCTTTTCCCCAGGGGGAAAAGCTCAAGCGAGTTTGAAACAACTCAGTGGTCTCATGCAGACCGGGAAAAAGTCCTGTTTCAGCCCGCGCTCAACCCCATATATATGGTGCCGCAACGAGGACACTACTCGCTCATTACTAATTTTTGCCCAGCACCGCTCCACACCAACAACACTCCTTGGTGAAGCGCATTTCGTGGCCAGACTCTCCGACAGCCCAATTAACGCCGCGCGAGTGTGCAGCATTTGCTAAGACGAACATCAAACACCGCTGGAGCCGGTTTCACATTAACCTATTCCTGTCAAATTCCTTCTACAGACGGCGTTGCGGCATCTGTTGCATCTCGAGGTACATATACTGCCCACCCGCCGTCATGTCGCCACCCCCAAAACATAAACCACCGCGGCTCGTCATGTCCAACGACAGGGCCTGTTCGGAAATCATCATGAGGGTTGCCAGCCCCATAGCACCGCAGTTCATCTCCCAGGACATGAGAAACACGTTGAGGATGAGCGAAAACATCCGTCTCCAGCAGAGCAGTCTAATAGCGTCGGGCCACTACGCCAAGCTGCACTCTTCGGACGAGCCCAAGTCGTCGAGCTCCAGCTACCAGTCGCCGGTGAGCGCCCGGTCCATGGAGCTGTCGCTGACCAAGGCCAGCACCGCCACGTCGCTGAACGAGCGAAGCGGCCACAAGCGAACGGAGGAGGAGATGGAGGACGCAGAGGATGCACAGAAGGAAAACCACAGGAACGGGGGCACGGACAAGGAGCAGAGGTGCGGGCCGAAGGAGGGCTGCGGGCGCGCCGGTGCGGAGGCCCGGGCCCTGCCAGTGCACACGCCCCTGTGGGAGGACGGCGAGTTTGACCGCATCACACAAGCCATGTCCCGCAAAAAGCTAAAACGGAACAATGCGCCGCAGCTGCTCCACTTGTCGCCGCGCACGGCGCGGGTGTCGCCGGGCATCAGCTCGGCACCCATCCGAGCGTACTACCCGAACATGCCCTACTGGCGGGTGCCCGTGCGGTACTTGGGCCCGCAGCTACCTCCCATGCCGCACACGGCGATGCACTACCAGCACATGGGCGCGTTCCGACGCATGCCCATGCACGAGCGGCGGGCTGCGCGGGGCAAGTTTCCGGTGCGTCGCAAGCCTGTTTTGGATGTGTTTGAGGGCGACGTGACAAAGCCCGCGCCCATGCCGTCGCAGCCGCCGTCTGCACACGCAGAGCACTTTGCGGACGTGGAGAGCGACCGGCAGGAGGCCACGGCAGAGGAGATGGAAGAGATGGAGAGCAAACGGACGCAGGCGTCGGCGATGTTATCGGGCAGCATCACTTTCAACGATGAGTCTGCCTTTAACTTCAAGATCTTCAAGGAGGAGGGGGCCAAGGAGAAGTTCATGAAGATCTGCGAGACGACGTGGGACCAGTATGCCTCCCGGCGCACGGCAGAGAGTCCCGCAGCGAAGGCAGAAACAGACGAGACGGAGGCAGCGGCAGAAACGGCGGAAGAAAACACCGCAGGGGTAGAAACGGCGGAAGAAAAAACGGCACAGGCAGAAAAGCCAGCGGCAGAAGAACCAGCGGCAGAAACGGCGCCGGTGGGAAAGGCCGCGCACACCGCGAAAGGAACGGAAGCAGTCGCCGCCGAAACAGCGGGCCGCAGCCGAACCAAATGCGGCCCATTGTGATTGCTGGGCTTAAACGCGGTGACGTGGCAACCGCTGCCGCTTCACCCTGGCCCCTGTAGCTGCACAACCCCCTGCCCACGCCCGCCCGGCACATCGTATATTTAAAGATTGGTTCCAGGAGCCTTGTAGCCGGGGTGTACCCCAGGGTCACGTGCGCGGCGAGGCGACGGCAAATGAGAAAAAATCCACCCGCTCACCACCACAACCATGAACTCCCTACTCGCAAGAAGGACCTTGCATTTGGTGGCTGGTGGTCATGGCGCCCGGGCGGCGGCCGCCCGCATGGCTAGCCTCGCGGTGGTTGCCCCCCGCCAGCGGCACCCCGTGCCCCGCAGTTTGTTCCACCACAGTGCCCGAAGCCTCAACAAGGCCGACCCCGATAAAGGCAAGCGCGAGGAAAACGGCAAGGACGAGACAGACGACAAGAAGCGCGAGAAGTCTGCCGAGGAGGAGCGCTTGCGCGAGGAGCTCAAGGACCACTTGAAGAAGAAAAACGCCAATCTCGACATGAAGAACATGAAGATTCTTCAGATCGACGCCGCGCAGCTCGCCAAGGGCGCGGCGGTGTTCTCGCTCGTCACGCTCGGGTTGACGTTGTGGCTCTTGTCCGGCGAAGAGCGCAAGGAGCTCTCGTTCCAGGACTTCCAGAACCGGTACCTTCTGAAGGGCTTGGTGACGCGGCTCAACGTGATCAACCGCTTTGCCGTCGAGGCAGAGTTGATCCAGGGCGCATTCTCCGACGAAACCGTGCGCGGACCGCACGGCAACCCGATGGTGGTGTTCACCATCGGCTCCGTGGAGGTGTTTGAGGAGGAGATGAACGCCCTCCAGGACAAGTTGGGCATTCCCGTGGAGGAGCGCTTGCCCGTGCTGTACGTCGACCGCGGCTCGTGGATGAACATGCTCCTTCCGATCTTGCCCACGGTGCTCTTGATTGGCGGCTTGTGGTACATCACCGTGAAACGCGCCTCGGCGCAAGGCGGCGCCGGCGGCGGCGTCGGCGGCATCTTCAAGATCGGCAAGTCGAAGGCCAAGCTCTTCAACCAGGAGACCGACGTCAAGATCAAGTTCAAGGACGTGGCGGGCTGTGAGGAGTCCAAGGAGGAGATTATGGAGTTTGTCAAGTTCTTGCAGGACCCGGTCAAGTACGAGAAGTTGGGCGCCAAGATCCCCCGTGGCGCCATTCTCTCCGGCCCGCCAGGTACCGGTAAGACGCTCTTGGCCAAGGCCACGGCCGGCGAGGCGGGCGTGCCGTTCTTGTCCGTTTCCGGCTCGGAGTTTGTCGAGATGTTTGTTGGTGTCGGTGCGTCGCGTGTGCGTGACTTGTTCAAGACGGCCCGAGAGATGGCGCCCTCGATCATCTTTGTCGACGAAATCGACGCGATCGGCAAGGAGCGTGGCAACGGTCGCATGGGCGGCAACGACGAAAGAGAAAACACATTGAACCAGTTGCTCGTGGAAATGGACGGTTTCGAGGACTCGGACCATGTCGTCGTGTTGGCCGGCACAAACCGCGCCGACATCTTGGACAAGGCCTTGTTGAGACCCGGCAGATTCGACAGACACATATCCATCGACACCCCCGACATTGAGGGCAGAAAGGCCATTTTCAAGGTTCACTTGTCGAAGCTCACGTTGCAGTGTGTGGAGGACATCAAGGCCAGCCACAACGACGTGGACTTTGGCAAATACCACCAGTTGATTGACGAGGCGCTCGAGAAATTGGCCGGCAGATTGAGTGCGTTGACGCCCGGTTTTGCCGGCGCCGACATCGCCAACTGCTGCAACGAGGGTGCATTGATTGCCGCCAGAGACGACGCGCAGTCGATCCAGACCCACCACTTTGAGCAAGCCATCGAGAGAGTGGTTGCTGGCTTGGAGAAAAAGTCGAGGATTTTGAGCCCCGAGGAAAAGAAGGTTGTCGCGTACCACGAGGCCGGCCACGCGATCTGCGGCTGGTTCTTGGAACACGCGGATCCACTCGTGAAGGTGTCGATCATCCCACGAGGCCAGGGCGCTTTGGGCTATGCGCAGTACTTGCCCAAGGACCAGTATTTGGTTTCGCAAGAGCAGTTCAAGCACAGAATGGTGATGGCGTTGGGCGGCCGCGTTAGCGAGGAGTTGCATTTCGAGTCCGTTACCAGCGGTGCCTCGGACGACTTCAAGAAAATCACGCAGATGGCGCAGTCCATGGTGTTGAAGCTCGGCATGTCCAGCAAGCTCGGCAGTGTCTACTTTGACAAGGGCGACGAGAACGGCGGCTTGCGTGTGCACAACAACTACTCGGAAAGCACGGCGCTCACCATCGACGAGGAGGTGAAGCGCATCATCGACGAGGCCTACGACCAGTGCAAGGCGTTGTTGACCGAGAAGCTCGAGTTGGTGGACAAGGTTGCCGAGGAGGTGTACGCCAAGGAGGTGTTGACGCGGGAGGACATGATCCGGTTGGTGGGGCCGCGCCCGTTCCCTGAGAAGAACGAGGCGTTTGAAAAGTACCTTGGCGGCGAAGACGCTTTCAAGGGCAAGCCCAAGAAGGATGACGCGGCGTGATGTGAATGTACATAGAAGAATCATAGAGTGAAAAAATGGAGTGAAGCATAGAGTGAAGAGACAGAGTGAAGAGACATAGAGTGAAGACTTATTGAGTGAGGAATCATAAAGCGAAGAAACAGAGTGAGAATTCATAGTGAAGAAATTGAAGACTCATAGAGTGAGGATTCATAGAGTGAAGAATCATATAATGAGGAGTCAAGTGAAGTATAATTGGAGAATTATAGAGTGAATATTCATAGAGCGAGGAAGCACAGAGTGTGGTATACCGAAGAATCATTGAAGAATCACAGAGTGAAGAAATATCGAAAAGCACAGAGTGAAGAATGCATGTAGAAAAGAGCAGGTACAGTTAGAAGGTCGGGTTTGCGCAGGGCGCTTGTCTATTCCGCATCCAGAAAGAGCTCTTCAATCGACGAGTAGCCGTCCGCTTTGTGCGAGTCAAGCCTGTAGTCGGTGGCATGGTCGAGGATCTCCAAGGCTGGCACCGGTGTTTCCGACCTGAACGCGCAGGCGGGCGCAGGGCGGGGCTTCGGCGCGTCCGCGTCCAGCACGTCCCCTGTCTCGGACCTCTCGTCGTCGGAGAAGCTGAGGCTGGAGCCGTCGCTGAACACGTCGCAGAGCTGCGGGACCGCGGGGCTGTGCGGGCGCAGATCCGAGGGCGACTCGTGGTTGTGGGTGGCGACGTGGGCCCGGAAGTCGCCGTAGCCGGCGTCGGTCATGAAGGCGCACCCCAAGAGCGGGCACACAAACACCTGGTTCCGGGCCGAGCACGCCGCGGGGGCGCCTGCGCGGTGCGCGTGCAAGGCGTCGGGCGACGCGTATGTTTTGCGGCACCGGCCGCCGGCCAAGGGCGTGTTGCAGCAGTATGGGACAGCAGGCGGCGTGGCCACCTGGAGGGGGAAATGCAAGGAGAGCCGCAACACGGCGAGCTCCGGGATGTGGATGTCCGGCGCGCGGGCGGCGGCGACCGGGTACCCGAGCTGGCGGAGCTCGGCGCGGTGGCACGCTAGTAGGTGCGTGCGGTAGGCGGTCTTGGCCTCGCTGCTGAAGGCGCAGTCCCGGAACGCGCAGGTGAACAACGCGGGCGCCCGCGCGTCCATGTCGTTGAACAGGTAGTCTGCGGCGGCCGCGTCGGCGTCGGGCGGCGGGCTCGGGAGGTCGTCCAGGCTCGTGCGGCCGGCCTTGGACGGGCTGTCGTTCGCGAACGGGCCGCCCGTTTTGAGCGGGCTGGAGCTGTGGAACGGGCTGGCGCTCCCGAGCGGGCCGCCCCTTCTGAGCGGGCTGGCCGGGCCGCCCGCCTTGAGCGGGCTGGCGCGCTCGAGCGCCGGGGCCGTCGGACTGGCCGTTCTTCGCGGACCGGCCGTTTTGACCGGGCTGCTCCGCGGCGTGTGCCGGGGCGAGCCCCGCGAAAGCCGCCGCACGCGCTTCGCCGGCGACGCGCCCACGAGCGAGAGGTTGTCCTCGAGCTCGGGCCCGCGGCGCCCGCCGGGCGAGCCCGTTTTCTGTGCGGGGTCCGGGTGCTCCGGGCGGCCGGCGTCGCCCGCCCAGATGCTCGTGTGGCCGTGCGTGCCGCCGCCGGCGAGCGAGCGGAGGTGGCCGTTGTCGACGGTGATTTCGCCGGTCAGGAGGTCGAGCTCGTCGCTCTCCAAGGCGTCGTCGATGGCCGCGTACTTGCGGAGGATGTGGTCCCAGCGCTGCTTGAATCTGCGCGAGCTCTCGGCCTTGAGCTCGAGGAGGCCGCCCGCGGCGTGCGGCGCCACGTGGCGCGGCGGCGGCGCGACGAACGGCGTGGGGCTTTTTCCCAGGCGGTGGTTGCTCATGTGTGTGCGCGGTGGGTGAGAAGTTGCAAAGAGGTGGGGTGCGGCGCGGCGAGAGGTGGGGGCCGGAGGCCAGAGGTGCGGAGGCGGGGAGGCGGGGTGGGCGGCCGTTGGGGGCGGCCGGGCTGTATTGCGCTAGCTATGGGTTTCCGTTGTGGACGGTGGCGGTGCGCTGGTCGTTGTGGTGCGACTCCCAGCACTTGCGGAACGCCGCCATCTCGCCGAGACACTTGCGCCAGTCGCCGTTGTCCGCGTGGCAGAGCTGCAACGCGAGGTTCTGTTCGTAGCACCCGGTCTGGAGAATGCGCTGGTCCCACTCGTCCGGGGCGTCGTCGTCGGCGGAGCTCATGGTTGGTGCGACTTGAGCGAGCAAATGCGGTGGGTTTGTGGGGGTGGGCCGGTGCATTTCAGGCCAGGGCACGGCAGACGGGTGGGTGGTTCGTTGTGGAGAGAATGTGTTTTGGTTAGGAAAATTGCCTGGAAAGGGTGCAGACGCTTCAGGATGGTGCAGATGCTTCAGATGGGAAGGTCATAGGGTGGATTTAGGGTAAGAAGCTTTAGGGTGGTACGATTTATGGTAAGGTTTTAGGTGGAACTTAGGGCGATAATGTTTGGCAAAGGCGTCAATTGGCAAATTTCAGACGCTCCAGCGGTTTTGGTTGGCGCTATTCGTTCGACGTTTCTGGTGAGAGAACCGTGATTATGTATGGGGCAGCTGGAGCGGTGGCTTGCCTATGAAGCTGCGGCTGCAAATGCCACATATCGGAAAACCGTCACCGACAAATGCGCCCAGTCTGTAGCTGGAAGCAGCATTTGACCGATATCGTTTCGACACTGGAAATTGATCTTGGCAATCCTATTGCAGATGCTTTTTTGCAGAGGGTGCTTAGGTGTGCGCTGCTCATGGAGATGCACAGTTGCAGCCATTCAAAAGCGCCAATTGCCGGCCACGAACCCGAAGTCTGGCTTAGATTGTTACAGCCGTGTTTTTGACTTGACTTTACGGTCCGACATGCGTTGTGTGCAAAGCGTTGGTGCAGCCCATTTGTGCGACGGATGCAACTAGACAAAGCGCTGGTTTCCCCGGTTTGACTGAATCTCAACGCTTTCAGGAAAGCTGGTTTATCGAGCGCTGCTCTATCAACGCGCTGGTTCATCGAAGCGTGGCTGCAAAAGTCCGGTTGCAAAAGTGTGGTTGCAGAAGCGTGGCCCACAGAGCGTGGTTTCGTCAAAGCTTTGCATAAGCAAAGCGCTGATTTGACGACTGTCATTCGGGCGTTTCTCAAGCCAAGACGTGGAAGCGCATGTATAATCATTCGGGTACAAAACAGTGCTTGTCCTACACTAAGCGTTGGTACAAAACGTTGGTACAAAGCGTTGGTACAGAGCGTTGGTACAGAGCGTTGGTACAGAGCGTTGGTACAGAGCGTTGGTACAGAGCGTTGGTACAGAGCGTTGGTAGGCAAAGGATTTGGTACAGAGCGTTGGTATAGGCCAAAGTTTGTTGACGAAGGCTCGGCGGACTAACCCATTGTTCAAACAAAGTTGGTCACGAAAAGCGACAAAGGCTGGAGTCAGCAGAACCAATGGTTCCAAACGTTGACTTTAGCAGATCCATGGACTCTACACATAGACTTCAGCAGGTGCATTGGTTCTGAACGTTGACTTTAGCAAAAGCGGTGGTTTCATACAATTGTTGGATCTAGCAGGTGCATTGGTCTTAGTTTGGCTTAGCAATTGAACTGGTTCTATACAACGTTGATGTTAGCAGATCCATCGGCTCACAACGTTGAGTTTGGCACTTCCGGTGGCTCTAAACGCTGGTCATGGCAGACGCCTCGGGTCTAGACGTTGAATTAGCAAATGCATTGGTTCTATACAACATTGGAGTTAGCAATTGCCGTGATAAACGTCGGTCGTGGCAAATGCGGTTGTTCTGTACAAAGCGTCGGTTCAAGCAAGCGTTTGCGGAGCCAAGCGCTGGTTCGATGGCGTGAGCAGCCCGCCACGCTACGTGCACGGCTAGAAGCCGAAACCGCCCTTGGAGTAGGCCATCGGCTTCATGTCCGGGTGCGGCACGGCGCTGTAGGTCTCGGTGGTCAAGGTCCACGGGCAGTTGGGGTCGTCGGCCAAGCGGTAGCCCTCGCCGTCGTCGCGGGCCGGGTCGTAGGCCGGGTTCTCGTCGATGTGCACCACGCCGGCCAAGTTGCCCGTGGAGTCGCAGTAGTTGGGCGCGCTGAAGACGGTGATGAGGCGGCCGTTGTGCTCCTCCTCCACGCCGCCCATGCGCACCTCGTGGGAGCGCAAGACCTTGCGGAGCTTGTTGGCCAAGCAGAAGCGCTCGGTGACGTCCGGGCCGAACTGGATGCCCAAGCCGCGCTTCGACGGCAGGCGGCCGTTCTGCGGCTGCGGGTCTGTCCACAAGAGCTCCATGGCGAGGCCCTCGCGCGGCGGCTGCGCGGAGCCCGAGGCCGGGAAGCGGCTGATGGCGCGCACGTCGTCCAAGGTGACCTTGTCGTTGGAGAACAAGCCGCCGTGCATGACCAAGTACAGCTGGTTGATCAAGGTGGCCAACGGGAGCGCGCCAAAGGACTCGGCAAAGGCGTCAAACACCTTGCGCGAGTACTTGGCCTCGCACTCGTCGGTGAAGCCGTAGGTCTTGTTCATGTCGTTGGTCTCGTGGTTGCCGCGGTTGATGAAGCACGCCGCCGGGTACATGATCTTGAGCACGTAGAGGTAGAGCGCCACCTCGCACGACCACGAGCCGCGGTCGACAAAGTCGCCGTTGAACAAGTACGCGTGGTCCGCGGACACGGGCCCGCAGCGCGCAAAGAGGTTCAACACGTCGTAGAACTGCCCGTGCGTGTCGCCCACCACGGTGATGCGCTTCGCCGGCAACGCCTGCTCCGCGGCCGTGCACGGCGCCCGCCACCGCCCGTGCGCGCCGCGGATCTCCACCATCGCCGCCTCGCCGCGGAAGAGCTCGTGCGCCTTGGCCACAATGGCAAACACGTGCTTCTTGGGGAGCCGCCCGCCGCGCCGGAAGTGCGCGAGCATGTACCGGAGGTAGCCTGCGTCCAAGCCGTCGAGCGCCACGCGCACCTCGTGCGTGGCCGCGTCCCGCGTCGCCGTGACGTGCAACGCCGGGCCCTCCCACCACTTCTCCACCAACATGCCGTCAAAGTCCAACCCGCCGAGCACCGACGTGCGGGCGTCGCCCGCGATGGCGCGCTCGAACGCCTCGCGCTTCAAGTACGCGGCGCACCGCCGCTGGTTCTCCGCCGTGAGCCGGTCGTGCGGCATCGTCTGCAACACCGCCTTGAACTCGCCCTGCGCCTCGCGGTACCGCAACAACGCCATCAACGCCACGCCGCGCCGGTAGTGCGCCTTGGCGAACCCCGCGTCCGCGGCCAACGCCGCGTCGCAGTCCACGATCGCCAGCCCGTACGCCTCCATCTTGATGTGCACCTGCGCCCGATTCGAGTAGAACACAGGGTTGCTGCTGTCCAACGCGATGGCCTGCGTATACGCGTCGATGGCCGCCTGGTACTGCTGCTGCTTGAGGAGCGCGTTGCCCTCGTCCTTGAGCTTCAACGCCGCGTCCTTACTCATGGTGGGGTGTGCGTTTTTCGCTACGCTTTTTCGATCCGAGTGCGGCACCGTGCGGCGGCCGGGGCTGCGCACAACGGCGCATTTCGCTGGTTTTGCGGGCGGGCTGGGCTCGCCGGCTCAGGACGGCTGCTCTGGCCGCCGGGACGCCCGGGCCCGGCGGACGGCCTGGCTTGGCCCACTGGGACACGGTGTTCTGTGCAGGACGCAGCCTCAGATGGGGCATCACATCAACAGATTGGCAGAAACAGATTGGCAAGACAGATTGACAAAAACTGACGGGAAAAAAGCTCGGAAAACAGATGGAAAACAGATGGAAAACAGATGGATAACAGATGGATAACAGATGGAAAACGACCAAAAGTGGCTGAATTTGGACCATCGCCAAAAACTCTAGCAGAGATCGGGCACATCACCCGAGCCAATCTTGGTCCAACCTCAGACCCACAACCAAGCCAATGCTAGCCAGGAGCCTACACCAGTTATAACAAATTACATTTTCAGGGGGCAATCACACCCGGATGCGCAAGCCCGACGCCGGCGCGCCGATGCTGGTCACGCTGGTGATGCGGCACACCTGGCCCTTGTACTCGGCCTTGTACTTGGCGCCAACCAACGCCTCCGTCACAACCTCCTCGCCCTTGTAGATGGGCGTGAACGACGCAGAGCAAATGTCAAAGTCCGCGTACGGGTCAAAGTCAATCTCGTACGCGTCGCTGGACATGGTGTCCGATCTGGCCCGGATCTTCTGCGCCTGCTCGGCCTTGGCGCCCGTCGACACAAGCGACAAAAGCTCGCCGGCAAAGTAAGACGCGCCAGAGTAGTTCTTGTTCTTGAACGACTGCAGCATCGCCACTTGCAACGCGTTCACGCGGTGCGCGCTCTGGAGCTTGGCCCGGGTGAAGTACGCAGCCAACTCCAAGTTGCGCTTGACGTCCGACGCGTCGAGGGCACGGCGCTCCAACTCAATCGACAAGCCCAAAATGTACTCTCTGCAGAGCGTCAACACATCCGCGCACTTGGCCTCCTGCTCCTCGTCCTCAATGCTCAAAACGGCAATGGTGTATACAATGTCTCTGAAAGCGCTGATGGCGTCGGGCAAGTTGTTGCTTCTGAAGAACTTGAACGCGCCGCTCAACTTGGCCTCCAACGTGGCGTACCCAGGAATGAGCGGTCTGAAGCGGCTTGGGTCGTCTTCGTCGTTGTGTTCTCTGATGTAGTCCTTCATCGCAGGCAACCCGTCCACACCGGGCAAGTACAACTTGTTGCTGTTGTACACCTCCAAGAAGCGCTTTCTCAAGGGCTCGAAGTTGACCACGCCAAGCTGCTTGTTCAAAAGCGTGGCGGCCTGCTCAAAGGACCCACAAGCAACGTAGCCGGCGGCAGTCTTGTTGTTGCGAAGCCAGTAAGCAATTTCTCCGTCTGCGCCTTCGTCCTTCGACACAGCAACAGGGACATCTTCCTCAAATTGCTCGGCATTCTCAAACTCATCCGCAAGCTCAAGGTCCTCGTCCTCCATGTCCCAACCTTCTTCGTCTTCCAAGTCATCGTCCAAAGTAAGATCCTCGATGTTGGCAGCAGCCTTAGAGATCTCCTGTGGCTGCACAACCTCATCCTCAACGTCCAAGTTCTGGACGTTGCCCGTCAAAAGAGCGGTCTCGAAGAAAGACATCTTGCTTTCTCCAATGGGCCAGTTCTTCGCAATATCGCCGCTAGGCTTTGGCAACTGGATGGAGGAGTCGGAATCGGGCAACTGCACTTGGTCCGCAGTCACTCCAGCTGCCTCCAAAATCTCATTGGCTTTGTCGTTCATGCCATTGGATGCAGCCAATGTGTATGCCAAAGGATACATGCCAGCTCTCAAGAAAGCATTGATTCTGGAAACAACATCGTTGTTGTAAAAGGTGTTTTGCACGAGAGCGCTGGGGTCAGAGCGGGCCTCGGCAATCAACGACATCTTGCTCAATCTCTCCAGGTCACCCTTGTACAAGTAGAGGAACGACAACTTGTCGAACAACTGCAACTGTTGGTAAACTCTCTCCACAACCTCCACGTTACCTTGAAGCAATGCCTCCTGGCCCAATCTCTCCCACTTGGCGTTGCTCTTCAACTTGTTGGCCTCGGTTTCGGCAATAACCAAGTCACCGCACTCCAAGGCCAAGTCGAATCTGGACTCGGGGTCCTGCACAAACTGCAATGCCACCTCCGGGTAGCCCTTCTGTTGCAAGTAGGCAATGATGTTCTGTCCGACCAAGTTGGAGTTCTGGATGATCCTCAATACCTCGTTGAAGTTCTTGTTGACCAAGGCCTTCTTGAATCTATACTCCGTAGGGTCAATGTTGGAAACCTCCACCTGGCCGGATCTGTTCAAGCAGTAGACCTTGGTGCCGGAAATCTTGGAGATGTACAAGGTGTTTTCCAAGGTCTTGATGATTCCGTTGTCGCCGTTCAACAAGGTGTACTTGATGTGGTTCAAGGTGGAGTACAACAAGACACCAGAGTCATCCCACGCGGCACTCTTGACGCGGATGGTCTCGTGCATGGACGTGACCAATTCCAAGTCCTTGGTGGCAATGGTGATGGTGTGTTTTGCAAGCAAAGCCAAGTACTGGCCGTCGGGAGACCACGACGCGTACTTGATGTTGTTGACGCTCAACGAGCCCAACTCCTTTCTCTGCTGCACGTCGTAGTTGACGACGGCGTGGCTCTTGACCAACAACACACGGCCGGCGCCGCCGGACAACACGTCGACGACGGAGGAGTCCAACTGGATCGTCTTGGTGGTGTTGTTGGCCATGTCCTTGACGTACAAGGACTTGGACGCCTTGACAAACACCACGAATCTGTTGCGGGAGATGAAGCAGGCAAAGTTACCCTCGCCCAGGCGGATGTCAGTGGGCTCGATGGCGCCCGTGATGTGCTTGGGCAACGTGACCAAAGCGTACATGGCGGCGTCGCCCTCGCCGTGGGTGGCCAACAAGGAGTTGTCCGTCTGGTTGTAGGACAAGGTGCGCATGAAGGACCAGGCCTTGCCGATTTTTTTCAACGACAACATGGGCAAGGACGCCTCGTCGCGGGCAAAGTCATAGCTCTGCACCTGCTTTTCGGCGTTGACGAAGAACAACTTGTTCTGGAACACAGTCAGCGCGGGTCTCTCGCGCTCGAGCTTGAACACCATGACGCCCAGGTCGTGGCAGGTGGCGAACAAGTTCATGGTTGGGTGGCAGGCAATCAACCAGAAGCGGTCGTTTTCGCGGCGGAACTGCTTGACGGCGGTGCGCTTGTTCAAGTCCCACACGCGGATGGTCTTGTCGTCGGACACGGAGAGGATCAAGTCCTGGTTCGGGTGGAACACGGCGCTGAGCACGTTGCCCGTGTGGCCGCGGCAGGTGTCCACCTCCCAGGCCTTGGTGTCGCTCATGCGCCACAACTTGACCAAGCGGTCGTCGGCGGCGGACACGATGAGCGGCAACGTCGGGTGAAACGCGGCCCAGTTGACGCCCTTGTCGTGGCCCTCCAACACGTACTTGACAATGGCGTTGACGTTGCCAAAGATGTCCTGCTGGGGCAACTGCTTGCGCTGCAACTGGTCCTCGAACGAGCGCGGCGTGGAGGTGGGCGCCAGGTGCTTCTTGCGCAAGCCGGAGATGTCCCACACGCGCACGGTCTGGTCCAAGGACGCCGACACAATGAGGTCGTCGGACGGGTGGAACTGCGCCAGCATCACGTAGTGGTTGTGGCCCGTGAGGCACGCGATCTCCTGGCGGTTCTGCCAGTTCCAGATGCGGATCGTCTGGTCGTCCGAGCACGACAACACCCACGGCAACTCGTGGTGGAAGGACACGTTCCGCAAGTAGTCCAAGTGGCCGCTCAAGGTGAAGATGCACTTGCGCGTGGCGAGCGACCACACCTTGATCGTGTAGTCGTCCGAGCCGGACACAAAGAGCGGCTGCGTCGGGTGGAAGTTGACGCACCGCACGGGGCCCTCGTGGTCCTCGAACCGGTCAATCAACGTGCCCATGCGGTAGTCCCAGAGCTGGATCGTCGACGAGTGCAACGCGACGAGCACCCACGGTCTCTTGGGGTGGAACGCCACGCCTTTGGCCCGCGACGACTTGGACTCGAACTTGGTGAGCATCTTCATTGTTGGTGGTTGGGGGTGTTTTTTGGTCGCTGTCACTTGCGCGCGGAGGTACGGGCGCCGCGTACCGGTGCAGGCCTCGCGCGGTGCTTGGCTGAGGTGAGCGGCGGTCTGGGTTGGTCGTGGTGCTTTTGTGTTTGGTAGTGCTTTGTTTTCTTCTGTTTTTTTTTTTGCTTTGCTTTCGCTTTGCTTTTGCTTTTGTTCGACATTTGCTTTGGCTGGGAGTTTTTTTTGGTCCGGTTCGGTTGTTTAACTGTGACTGCGCGAGTGAGTGGGGTAGTGCTCACTTGGCTGCCACTCGCACTTGGCTGCCACTCTCACTTGGCTGCCACTCGCACTTGGCTGGACTAGACTTGACCACGAGACAGCCTCTCGCGCAGACTTTGGGACGCTGTTGCTTTTCAATTTCGGGTCGAATTTCCTCCGCCACAGAAAAGTCCCGTGGCCAGTTTTGCATTGGGCCAGTTTTGCACGGTCCAGCTAGCTCTTACCACTGCTCCATGCAATACTACTCCAGCTTCACTACGCAATAAGCTATTCTTAGTGCGCTCTTTGTATCGACCGCAAATGAGACTGGCTACGCCCGTACACCTCGTCACAGCCATTGGATTAGACAACCACACAGGCTGCATAGGCTCCAAAGTAGAATGTTATCCTCCCAATACATCATTGCCTCTTGACTCTTCATAGGCTCTGCTTCCAAGTTCCCAATTCCCACTTCAGATTAAACCGTCCCTCCGCCTCACCTTGCTCTAACAGGACCAGGGGTCCGGAATTCTCTAATGCTTATATTTCTATCAAATCATCAAAAAGCCACCCACCATGGCCACGGCCTCGGCGACAAACTTCACAAAGCCCAGTGAAGCTCCCACGGCACCCGAGTCCAGCGAGGCAGAAGTCTTGGTGTTTTGGTTGAAGCCACCGCTGAAGTTGGAAGTGGTGCTCGTGGTAGCAGTGGTGCTCTTGCTTCCGGAGCTGGACTTGGTCTTGGTGGTCGTGTACACAGAAGAGCCAGACAGCACGGCCGACGTAACCACCTCCTCGTCGTCATCGTCATTCTGCGGGTCAAGACCCGTGGCGCCCAAGTTGCCCAAGTACGTCTTTTCCTTGGTCAAGTACACGTTAGTCTCGTCAGCTTCCGTGGAGTTGTACAAGTACGCGTGGTACAGCGACGAGTTGCCAGAGACGTCAATGAACGAGGGCAAGCCGTACGACTCAACAGTCACGTTCTTCACAAATGCATAGTAGTAGCCGTAGTCCTGAATGTCCTCAGAGTCCCAGCTGATCTCACCTCCGGCCCACTCAATAGTACCCAACGCATTGGACGAGTCTCCACCGGGCCACAACGAGAATTGCACTCTCGAGGGGGTAGCGGGGTAGTCGTAGCGTTGCGTGGTCTCGTTCCAGGTGTCGTCTTTCTTGACGGTACGAAGCAACTCGCCATCAATCAGCCACTCGATTCTCTCCTCCAGCCAGTCAATCTCGTAGTAGTGCCAGTTCTCAAACGTGTCGGTGGCATAGATGCCCTCGAAGTTGGTGTAGTTCAAGATACCGACCGAGTAGAAGTTGGTCTGTGGATCCGTCAAGTTGTAGCCAAGAAACTCGAAATCAATCTCGTCTTGGACGTCCGAAAACGTAATGAACGCAGTAATGACACCGCTGCCACGAGAAGACTTCATCGTGGCGCCAATCTTTCCAAACCAGAGGTATTTGGTCGAGGAAAGAACCGTGCCGGTGGACTGGTTGGGCATCTGGAGCAATGCCGCGTCGTCGTAGCTCTCAAGGTAGCCAGTGTACACCCACTCAGCCTCAGAGGCGTTGCCCAAGTAGTCATTTTGATTCATCACATTGTCGAGGTTGGCAAAACTGTCTTGAAACGTAGACATTCTTGGCTGAGGCATGCATGCAGATAAGTTGTACGACGATCTGGGGTCACAGCCACCCAAACAGTACGAGCCGGTACCACAGGAGCCGTACTGGGAACAACATGGGTAGTCTTCCGGGCACTGGTTGGATTTGTCACACGAGATCTCGGCGGCGGTCACGAACCGGAGGAGCGCTCCAACGAGAAGGAACGAAAAGTTGAACGTCCGCATTTCCACGTCTATTAAGGAAACAGCAGTAACGAGTGTTGGGAGAGTTTATGCGTGAGCCTGTTGGGGAAAAGGGTGGCACAACCCATGCTTTTATGGCTACGGACCGGCTTGGCATGCAGCTCCTGCACGCGGGGCGCCGCGCTATTTTTTCCTTCTATTTTTTCCCACATGCGCCCTTCAATTTCGCCCCTTCGGGAATGAAAAACACGTCTGCAGGCGACTTGTCATGCGGACTTTATGATCTGCACCCGTGTACCAACCACCAAAGTGTCAGTCGGGTTAGCTACAGGTGCAAGATGTTCGGTTATAATGGCACCATTTGCGGGGACCATCTACCCACATTTGACCATCAATCATTTCAAGGAAAGAGTCTAGCCTTCGTGTGTTTTCAATCCGAAACGTGTTTTGCCATTGTGCATTCCGGCAATCACAGCGGCTCAGCAACTTCTGTCGGCACTGCCCCCAGGGGCTCGAGCGTTGACTCCGTCTTTTCCTGTCTGGCATTATCTTGTGCGCAGGAAAAAGTCGTACATGTTGGGCTCGTATGTTGACGGCTGGTCGTAAATTAGGTCGCTTGTGTGGCTCGCAGGCGGCTTCCCGGGGCCTTGGAATGAGGGCACCCGTGGCGGAATCTTGGGCGCCTGGTTTGGGACGGAACCGCGGTTCGCGTACTGTGTGGCATACTGCGCATTTGCAGGTGGCTGGCTCGCGTATTGAGAATTGTATGGTTGGAATGGTTGCGAACCGGCGAAACCGCCCTGGTTGTGGTCTGCGCCAGAATGCTGTGCTTTTTGAAAAGAGCCATCGTGAATGTTCATTTCTCCCATGGCCTGTATGGCCTGGCCCATTGCCCCTTCGTTGGCGCCTTCATTGGCAATTGCACCACTGAGCTGCTGCGAAAAGTTATAGAGCTGGTGGTAGAAGCCAACGCCCTTGGCCAAGCCGCCGCTGTAGCTCTTCCAGCAATTGTCGTAGAAGTTGTTGATTTTGGCTTTCTGCTGTGCCAAAAGTTCGTGCTTGAACGTGGACGACGACTGGATCTCCTTCACTTGTGCATTTCCCGTGAGCGCCTTCCATGTCTGTTGAACATCCAGAATCAACTGCCGCTGGCGACTTATCAAATGGTCCAACTCCCTCAGGTACGGCTCGAATTTTTTGAGCTCGTCTGGGAAAATCACGGTCTTGATCTCGTTCGTGCTCTTCAGCTTGCTGTTCAACAAAAGAATGTCCGAAATGTCGTCATTGTGAATGTCGGCTTTCATCTCGGTGATCAATTTCTGCTTGCTGCTTTTGATGGTATTCAAGTCGTTCAACATATCCTCGAGATGGTTGATCTGAGAGTCCACGTTGCCACTAGAAAGCCCCATTTGCGAGTCGTCCATGTCGAGCAAACTGATTTCGGGCTCACTGTTCTTCACAGGTTGTGGTGCCACCTGGAAAAGGTTTTTAAACTCAGCAGACTCGGTACCTTTCCCAAGAATTTGGTAGAGTGCACTGTTATCCAAATCCACCAAGCTAAAAAGCCGAGAATCGCTGTTCGCTGCGTCGTACAATGATTTCTTCAACTTGATCAAGTCCTCTCTGAATCTGGCGTTCCCTGCGCCATACGATGACGAGAGTGTTGCCTCACTCTGGCTGATTGCCTGGAGAATTTTGGACCGGAACTCGGAAATGGATGCTCGATTCTGGGTATCCTCGTGATGCTTTGAGGCAATCTCCTGGACTTTTCTGAGCGTGGTCGGGTCCAAAGAGCCGCCCGCACCCGCGTCCAACGGCTGATCGCTGGCCAAAAGCTCCTTGATGTTGACCAAAGCTTTCGGGAGGTTGAGAAACTCCAAGACCGACGACAACTCCTCGTTAGAAACATCCACGGCATCCAACTCGTTGCGCAAGAACTGTGACTTTTCCTCAGAGTAGTAGCTGAGCAACTCGTGGATGCTGATGGGCACCACGTTCTTCAAGAAGTTGTTGTAGCTCTGCTCGTTGATTTTCGAGAAAAGCTCAATTTCGTTGACCGGCACCGCCTTCGCGCTGTTCATGGGCTTTGGTTCTGGCAACGTCACGAGAGACGGCACGATCTCATGGTACACGAGATCGTTGTCCTTTGTGAGCTCCTTCAACTTGATTTCCGCGGCGTCTTGTTGGTACTTGACGTTGTCCAAGAGATCGTACACGTTTTCTGATTTCGACTTAGCAATGATCTTCATCGCCTCGGGCGGCACTTCGCGGAGCACTTCGAGTGACTTGGTCACGTACGCAATCGCCTCGCCGTACTTGTGGGTGCTTTCGAGCTGCAAGCCATGGAAGTAGAAGCACAAGGATCTGTAGTAAAGGCTCTTGAGCTGGAACGACGCCACCCACGTGTGATCTAAGCGGGCGCTGATTTGCGAGTCGCTCGAGGCGTCCGGGTCGAACTCCAGCTCCTCCTCGTTTTCGTACGACAAGCTCTCGTCGTCAAGCGCATCTTCCTTGATGGCAAAGGTGGAGTACACCTCGCCCTCAGCGGCCAACAAGTGGGCCGTGGTGGCGAAGCAGTCCTCGTAGTGCTTTGCGGTGGCGCAGCAGAGCTTTGCAATCAACGAGTTCTTCTTCTGCTCCAAGTCGCCGTCGATGACCTTCAAGCAGAACATCTCCTGGCTCTGCGCCAAGCACAAGGCGGCCAAAAAGCGCACGGTTGGCGGCTTCAAGTCGCTCGACGGGCCGTGCAAGAAACTGGCCGCCAAAAACTCGTACACGCCGGCCGCCTGCTGGAACAACTGCACCGCTTCCTTGAACGCCGCGTCGTCCGCCCCGGATCGCTGCGACTCGTGGTACTTTGCCGCGGCCGCCTTGGTCATCACGGCGCCAAGGTTGAAGAGTACGCTGGCCTTTTCGAACGGAAGCAGGTGTTGCTCGTGCTCGGACTTGGGCAGAAAGGCGTCGTACCAGGTGATGTAGAGCGGCTTGCGCCTGGAGACGGACAGCATCGGGACGCGCAAGTCCAAGAGCTCGAGGTGGCTGAAGTACTTGAAGTAGAGCGAGATGCCCGTGAGGTCGCCGCTGGCACCCGCCAAGTCCAGCCTCAACTTGTTGAAGTTGGCCAAATCCTGCTGGAACTCGGCGGTGTTTCCGTACACCGATAGTAGGTAGTTGTTGAGCGGCTTGGCCCAATTGAGCTCGTCGGTTTTTTTTGTGGGGACAGTCAAGATGGTTGTTTTCATGGCGGAGAAAACGGTGGCTAATTGGTGAGTAGTAGATAAGTGGGGTGGGGTCGGGATGCAGTGCGCCCTGATTAGCCACAGAAATCTTGATTGCAAATGCTAAACGGCGGCACGGATTTTTTTTTTCCCCCTGGTTTTCTCATGTTCTTTCGAAATTCAGAATCCATTCTTGTCAACAGGTTTGATTTTCGGTTTTTGTCGAATTCGAGTGATGAGTGGTGCAGTCATCAGGTTCAATCACTACGTTTTAAGTACCAAACGACTGTAAATGAATTGATCTGATGCCAGAAAGTAATGTCGACGCAGCTTTTGTTTATTCTTTTTTCAGCGGCCCGTAACACTTTGCTGTGTCTGCTAAGTCTGCAGAATGTCTGTGACGTCTGTTTTGAAAAAGTTATTTATTGATCGAAGCAGTTCACAACCATTGTCTTCCCTTGACTTTCAAGTGGACCACTTCCAGGCTCGTTGACAGAACAAATTCTCCCATTACTATAAACTAATTTTCGGTCTTTGCATTCTCGGTGTTTTCAGGCCTATGACGTTCCAAGGTATCCTCCCTCCTTGCACAAAGAGTAAAACTCGCTGGCTTCGTCCTTGAGCAAATTCTCGGGCAGATCGAACTCCTTGACCTGGCCCCTGTCCAACACAAGCACCCGATCGCTGTCCATGATGGTGTCCAACCGGTGGGCAATCGTCAAGATCGTCTTGTCCTTGAACGCCGTCCGGATCGTCTGCTGGATGATTTTGTCTGTTCTGACGTCCACTGCGGCCGTGGCCTCGTCCAAAACCAACACCTTGGACTCCTTCAAAAGGGCGCGGGCAAGGCACAAGAGCTGCTTCTGGCCCGAAGAAAGGTTCAGGCCACCCTCGGAAACCTGCGCGTCGAGCCCGAAAAGCATCTTGGGCTTGTCGTCGTCCTTCTTCTTTGCCTGCGCCTTCTTGCTCAACTTCTCCTCGGTTTTCATCAGCTCAATGTGCTCTTTCAAGTGCGCCATTTCGAGAACCTCCCAGAGTCTCTCGTCGGTGTACTGGCCAAACGGATCCAAGTTCTCCCGCACAGACCCGTCAAAGGCGTGTGCATCTTGAGGAATGATGTTGAGTTTGCTTCTGAGATCGAACAACCCAATTTCACTGCTGTTGATTTTGTCGACGGTGATGTTTCCGGTGGTGGGCTCGATCAAGCGAAACAACGCCAACGTGAGCGAGCTTTTGCCTGCGCCCGTGCGGCCAACAATGCCGATTTTCTCCGACGGCTTGATGTCCAAGTTGATGTTCTTCAAGACAGGGTCCATGTGTTCTCTGTATCTGGTGCTGTAGTCGTTGAAGTGGATTTCCCCCAACGCAGGCCAGTGCAGTTCCGGTCTGTTTTCCTCGAGCACGGGCTCGGCTTCCGAGGGCAAGTTGCAGTATTCGATCAACCTCTCGATGTTCACGGCCTTGGCCTCGACATCCGCCCACAACCTGATGATTGCGTTCAAAGTGCTGGTGGAACTGAAGACATACGTCATGATGAAACCCGCCAAGGAAGCGCTGATTTTCCGGCCAAGGTGCACTTGCACCAAGATCATGAGCGTGGACGACAAGACAATCAAGGCAGCGGTGGACTGGAGCCGCATGGAAAGCCACCGGTTGGCACCCTGCATGGTCCACTCGATTTTTACAACCTCGTCTGCACGGATGCGGTTGCCGTAGATGAATCTCTGCTGCTCTTTGTAGGCTCTGATGGTCTCCACGCCGTTCACGGACTCTTGCAAGTGCGAGAACATGGGCGATCTGGCGGCGCTCCGGAGTCGTTTCAACTCTCTCGAAGTCGGCATGAACCTCATGCGGAAGTAGTTGTAGAAGTACGCCAACACAAGAATCACCACAATCATGAACGGCAAGTTGTAGATGACAATGGCTATTCTCGAGAAACACTCAATCAAGAACGACACGAACATGATGAACAGCCAGAGAACCTGCTGGTCCAAAACCGTCAAGTCGTCGGTGAAACGATTCAAGATGCGGCCAATCGGCGTGGTGTCAAAGAACGACATGGGCGACCGCAACACGCTCAAGACCATCTTGTCGTGGAAATGCGTGGAGCTTCTGACGGCGCAAAAGGTCCAGATGATGTAGGCACTGATGAATGTCAAGAGGCCGCCTGCAACACCCGTAGAGGCGTAAATGGACAAGTACAAGGCTGGGCTCAAGTTTTCGCCCGAGGCCAAGTTTTTCTCCGACCACGACTTCAAAATCCAGTTGCCCAAAATGTTCATGCCCACCACGGCCCAGAAGAAAAGCACCCAAACCAAAATGAAGTACCAGTTGCACGCCTTGAGGAACTCGGCGTAAACCTTCCACTGAACCCGGCCGGCGACGTTATTCTCCTTCTCCTCTTTCTTCTGCCGTCTCTGAATGTACTCGTTTTCAAACTCGTACTCATGGCCAAACGAAACTGCGCTGGAAGCGCCGATTGTGTTGTGGCTGGCAATTTTCATGAGCGGGGCGCCGCCTGCCTCCACGATCTTGCAAACCGCCGTGGGGTTGTACGGCTTGGTGTCGTGTTCCTCTTCAGACACATTGTCTTCGACAGGAGCTTCCGTTTCGGGCTCCTCGGTCTCTTCAGTCTCCTCCTTGGAAAATTCGTTCATGAGCTCAGCAACATGGCCTTTCGTGGTCATCAACTCGTCGAAGGTGCCATTCTCAAGAATCTCACCCTTTTCCAAGAACACAATCCGCTGTGCAAAACGCAAAACTCTGAGGGAGTTCGTGGCCAAAATCAACGTCTTTGAGGCAAGCAATCCCTGAGGCCCCAAGACATGCTGGATAATTTTCTTTCCAACGTGGGCGTCGACAGCGGACAAGACGTCGTCTAGCAAATACACGTCTGCCTTGGAGTAGAGCGCACGTGCCAAGGAAACACGAGCTTTTTGGCCGCCCGAGAGCGAAATGCCTTTTTCGCCAACAGGCGTGGCGTCGCCGTGAGGCAATACCTCAAAGTCACTGAGCAACTGGCAGGCGTCCACAGTTTTGTTGTAGAAAACCGGATCGTACTTCTTACCGAAAAGGATGTTTTCCCTGATGGAAGTGTTGAAAATGCAGGGGTTTTGCGAGCAGTAGGCGATTTTTCCATTCACTGTGATAGTGGTGTTGGCATCCTTCGCCAAGGGAATCTCGCTGAGCATTGTCTTGAGAAGCGTGGTTTTTCCAGAACCGACTCTGCCGGCAATGCAGGTCAACTGGCCCTTTTTTGCGGTGAAGTTTATGTTTCTGAGCGCAGGCTCGGACTCCTTCCCTTCACTCTTAGCAGACCACACAAAGTTGGCGTTTTCGATCGACACACTCACGTCTCCCGGACGCAAGGATGTGCCTGGATTCTGCACGTACTCGTCAAGTTCCTCTGCAGTGAAGAACTTGGCCACTCTTTCAAGCGAGACCTTGGCTTCGATCATGCTGGAGATGATCGAGGGCAACATCGTGATGGGCACAGTCAAAAGATCAAACAACGACAAGGCTGGAAACACAATCGAAGGGACGAGAGTTTGTTTCGTGACAACGGTGTACACGGCGTAAACGACACAGGACACTGCAAAGGGAATGGACTCCCAGAGAAACGACGAGGCAGCACTGAAGATGCCCATGCGGCGGATGGTGGTCAACTCTTTCTTGTTTCTGATGTCGTCCAACTTCTTCATCATGGGGTTTTCCCAGGCGTAGAGCTTGATGCTCTTGACGGCATTGAGGATCTCGTTGGTGAGCTTGGTTCTCTGGTCCTTGTACTCCATCTGCTCCTCAAACAACTTCAACTCTTTCGTGTTGATGAGCGAGCTGAAAGGCGCCAACACCACGGCGGTGGCCAAGCCGGCCCACATGGCATTCCCGACAAGCTTGTAAAGCGCCGCCAAGATGAACGCCAAGCGGAGCGGAATCGACACTGCGTCGGAGCAGCTGTCGATGCTGTTCGAGATGGCCGAGATGTCTGTCGACACGTGGTTGATGATGTCGCCGGTGGGGTGGGCGCTTTTGGACTCGGGCGACAAGTTCATGGCCTTGCCGTAAATGGCGCCCGTCAACGACGACCGGATGCTGTACGAGCAGTAGAAGAACATGATGAAGTTCTGGTTGAACGTGACGTATCTGACCACCGAGCACATGTAGATGCCCACGGCCAAAAGAACGCCCTTGATCAACGGCGGCGCCTCGCCGGAGCTGGCAGAGCTGTAGTAGATGAACAAGATGAACTTCTGGAGCAAGAAGGGCGCCGTCACGGAGCACAAGCAGTCGACGAGCGACGTCAAGATTCCCAAGCAGAAGGTGACCTTGTGGATGCGCAAGATGGTCAAGAACACCGACGGCCGGAGCCTGCGGTCGGCCTCCGAGGCGTTGCTTGTGCCCCGCACCCTTCTGTCCCGCCACCACGCGGCGCGCTTCAACTCCTTGGCCCACGCGTCCTGGAAGAGCTTTTCCGCAGACACGCTCTTCAAGTCCTCGATGATGTTGTGCAAGTCCTTGGCTTCTGCGCCGCCGGTCTCCTCGACCTGCTTCAACGTGGGCTCCACCCAGAGAAACGTGATTTTCTGGATCACGTTCTGCACGGTGGTGATGTCCCAGTCGCACAAGTCAAAGTACTCCCGGAGCTCGACCGACGGCTGGTAGAGGTGGGTTTCCAAGAGGTAGGCCGCCACCGCGTTCAAGAGAAGCAACGTCTGGAGCGTGGCGGCGAGCGCGGCGGCGCTCTTGTCGTGCACGGGCGCAAACACCTTGTGCGGCGAGAGCGTGTCGCTGACGTTGACCACCAAGAAGACGCCCGCGGAAAACATCCAGTAGAGAACCACCGACGCGTGGCCCACCACCGAGCGCGTCGTCTCCAAGAACTGCAACGGGAGCACGAGGAACGTGCACACCAAGAACAGGTACGCCAAGGCCAACGCCCTGGAGTCCCGGCTCAGGCGCACGGTGATGCAGAAGAGCGCTCCGTAGAGAAGAGCCTGCAAGGCAGCAGCGGCCACCCTGAGAAAGTGGCGGATGCCCACGCTGCGTGTTTTCCAGGGCGACCCGAACGAGTACTTGATGGGGTACACGCCGTGGCAGTTGTTGCAGAGCACGGTGAAGATTTGGCATAGGGCCAAGGCGCCAAACACGGCTTGCGTGTAGAAGACGGCCGAGGCTAGGAAGCACGGATTGAGATAGTTCTGGCGCTCGTCCAACAAGGGATTTCGGAGCGACTCCCACAACCCACAGCTCTGCTCCGAGGGAACAAGGACGGAGTGCATTGCAAGTGGAAAAAAAACCGCAGTGTCGGCGCAGATGGGGTGGTTTGCGCGGTGGCTGGTGCGGTTGCAAACGGCGGACAAACGGGTGCCTGGCTGGCAATGGGAAATGGTTGCTGTGAAATTTCCGTGGGATCTCGGCTTTTATCTACTCTTGACAGATGGCTAGCCCTGGACGCAGGACGGGTGGCACTCTTGCACATACAGCCCGTTTACGAGCCACACCGAGATGTTCTGCACAAGCCACCAAGGTGGGCCCCAGCGCCTCTGGATCCGGTCCACCACCCCGGATTTCGCTTTCGCTACCATTTGCGAAACGGAAGCAGGCGAGAGGCGCCAAATCGCCCAAATTGCGGTCTTTCGGCATGGACCTCGGGCATCTTGGCTGGGGACGAGTTCCTGTCAAACGGAGCCGCACCGTTGCGGGGGCCACACACTCTTATCTCTCCAATGGTCCAGACCCCGCTTTTTCCGAGAGCACCGGTTCCCGAGACCTATGACTCACTTTCCAGTGCCAATTTTAGCTTTCTCGAGAGCAGCATCACCCAGGTGCCTGGGTGGACGTGGGGGGTACTGTAGATACGAAATTCACCAGTGGGCCCAGATCCGAGAGGACGAGCCATCCTGACGAGCGATGTGGGTTGACCAGCCACGTGAGTTGGCCAGCCAGACGAGGTCGGGAATCGCTTCACGAGGAATTGGCGGGTGGCGCTCGGAGAACGGCGCCTGCTTTTTCACTCCCCAATGGCTGAAGGTGTGGCTGTATGGTCTCAGTGCATTGGCTGCAACAAGCTACGGGCCAGTCAACTTCACAAATGGCCCCTCAGAAAATCCGCCGACAGTCACGTTCTGCTTCCTCCGCCCTTTGCGACTCCTTGCTGATTCCCCTGGCCCCGTTGTCCTGGTCCCTCTGCGTTCCGAATCGGGCAATATGAACTCTGCCCATCTGTACGTCATCAGCCCGCGCATCACCTACTCATGGCCAGTGCAGAGTTCCGGCGCGTCGCTCCCATCGCCAATGACTTGCCGAACCTCATCCCGTTGGGCACGCTAGTTCTCCACGGCCTCCCCTCCACCCACGCGCTCTGCGGCATGGAGCTCCCCCGCTCGCTGTGGCGCTGGGTCGACGCCGATTTCCTCCACTCGGTGTTCCACAGAGACGCACACCCCACGGCCCAGGCCCTTTTGTTCTTGCTCCGCGCCCGGTACATGTCCGCCACCTACAAATGTGCGTTTTTGCGTGTTGCAGGCGCAACGCTCCGGTTGTGGAAGGTCCGGCTCTACGCCATTCCGCTCGATATTGCTGGCTCGCGGTTCGTGCGCCTGTGGCGGGCGGCGTTCTTGCGGCTGGCGGGCCCAGGCAAGTTCCACAAGTGCTGGTGTGCGGTCCGCGGCTTCGTTGACCCCACGCGGGCGGCGTGGCTCGCGTGGCCCGCGGCCGTGCCGGCGGGCTTGCAGCTAAAGTGCGTGCCGTTTTTGAGCGGCCGCTTCCCTCGGGGCGCTCTGCGCGAGCAGGCCGCGGGGCCCCTGCTCGAAAGCGTGGTGGACGCGGTCTACAGCCTGATTGTGTCGCCCGATCTTTCTCGGTTCGGCGCCCTCGAGGAATCCTCGGGTGTGCCAGATCCCGAGACCCTCATCAAGAGATTGCTCCGCGACCACGGCGCCGGCAACGGCGCTGTTCCCGGGCTCAAGTCGCAGCTCTACCCCTTCCAGCTCCGGTCCGTCTGCAAAATGTACGAGAAGGAGTCGTTCCCCAAGAAAGCCCCGGTGCCCAACTTTGTCCAGCACACTTCGCCGGTCAACACCACCTACTACTTCGACACCCTCAGCCCGGGGTTCTACGCGATGCCGGAGCTCTACACGGTGCTGCGAGGCGGCATTTTGGCGGAGAACATGGGGCTCGGGAAAACCCTCATTTGCCTAGCCCTCATATGCTTGACCAAGCACGAAGACTCGTGTGTCCCGGAGGACATATTGCTCGCCCGTGCGCCGGCGGCGGGCGCCAGGCCGGGCGCCCGGAGCTTGGTCGAGTTGTCGCAGGACGCCATCATCCGCCACTCGCTTCCGTGGCGGTACTACCTCGGAGACCTCCCGCCGTCTGTGGTGGAGCGGCTTCTCCGGGCGCCAGCGTCGTTCAACATCGCCACGCAAAAACACACGGCGCTCCGCAACAGAAACGGCGTCGGCGAAAGCTACAAGACGGTGCATTTGTGCAACACGACCTTGGTGTTGGTGCCGCAGAACCTCTTCCACCAGTGGAACGACGAGTTGGCCAAGCACGTCCGCCCCGAGCACCTCAAGAAGCTCTTCCTCTCCGACCGGTTCAAGCGGCCCATCAGCGTGCCGGGCGCCGACTACACCAACACGCTTCCGGACCTCCGGACGCTCGTGTCCTACGACTTCGTGTTGGCCACCACGCTGCTGTTTCTGAAGATGGCGGCGGACCCGCACTCGGCCGTCATGAGCGTGTACTGGAAACGGCTCATCATCGACGAGGGCCACTCGATGGGCTCGCGGTCCTCGGGGTTGGCGCTCAGCTGCAAAAACCTACACGCGGAGCGCCGGTGGGCCGTGACCGGCACCCCAACGTCGGGCCTCACCAACTTGCACATGGAGGAGGACGCACGGCCGGCGGTGGAGGCCAGCCCGAAGAAGCGGCGCAAGTACGTGGTCCGCAACAAGTACAACGTCAAGGACGACTTGGTCAAGCTCGGCAACTTGGTGGCCAACTACTTCAAGATCGAGCCCTTCCACTCGCAGCCCAATCTCTGGGCCACGATAGTGATCCGGAGCCTCTCGTCGGCCAACCAGCACAGCGCCCGCAAAAGCCTCCAAGAGCTCTTGGACTCGTTGGTGGTGCGCCACCAGCAACCGCAGGTGGAGAAGGACTTGCGGTTGCCGGCGTTGCACCACGAAGCGGTTTTTTTGCACCCATCGCACCACAACAAGTTGGCCCTCAACTTGTTTACGGCCGTGCTCGCCGTCAACGCCATCTCTTCGGAGCGTGAAGGCGCAGACTACATGTTCGACTCTGCCAACAGACTGCAGCTCCGGCGCTTGGTCCACAACTTGCAGATCTCGACTTTCTACTGGACAGGCTTCGAGGCCCAGGACGTCCACACCTTGGTCAGCATCGCCGAGACCTCCATGGGCAAAACGAACCCCGACGGCACCGCCAAGCACACTGCCGCGGACATGGAGCTTCTCCGGAAATCGCTTGCGGCTGCAAAAACCGCCTTGGGCAACCCTCGGTGGAAAGCGGCGGCGATGCTCCACGAGATGCAGTTTTTCGTCGGCAACCTCCCGGCACCGTTCGTGAAGCACTTTGGGACGGGCAAGATTGGCGATGTCGGGGTCTTTGGAGGGCCGCATTTGGCGGCGGTCCAGCGGTTCTTCTACAAGAACAGATTCATGCCGATCGAGGACAGCCACCTACTCAACGAGCGCCTCGAGGAAAGCTCCAAGACCTTTTGGAGCGGGTACTGGGACGAGATGGACAAGAAGGACAAGGGCAAGTTTGCAAAGCAAAACGGCGCACACGATGTCGACACCCTCGCCCGGGAAAAGCCGCCGTCTCCCGCAAGCCACAAGGTGAAAGCCGACCTCACCAAATCCGACGCCAACGGCCTACGGATCATCGAACAGAGCGACGACGACGACGACTTCGTGGGCGACGTGAGAAACGCCGAGATCCTCGGCACGGGGTCCGCCAAGCTCTCGTACTTGGCCAGCAAGTTGGTGTCCCACCAGAAACACGGCGTCAAGTCCATTGTCTTCTTCGACTACGAGGACAGCGCGTACTACTTGACCGAGTTGTTGGATCTTTTGGGCGTCAATTACATTCTCTATGCCACGTTCATCGGCGCGGAGCAGCGCACAAACAACTTGAACGATTTTGCCACGCACAGCCTGGACAAGAGAGGAGGCTTGACGTTGATCATGGATCTCAAGCTCGCCTCGCACGGCTTGACCATCATCTCCGCGACCCAGGTGTATTTCATGAACCCGGTGTGGCAACGAGCCATCGAGGCGCAGGCCATCAAAAGAGCCCACCGCATCGGGCAAACGAGAGAGGTTCACGTTGAAACGTTGGTTTTGCGGGGCACGTTGGAGGAGGAGATCTATCGCCGGCGGCACGGCGACTATAGGGACGAGACGCCTGCGGGGGAGGAGGCGTCCGCGAACAAGTACGTCATTGACGACACGGGCATGCAGAACTTCCTTCTCCGGCACAGCTTCTTGCCCGCCGAGTCGCAGCACGAGCACAGCGAGTTTGCAGGCGCCGCGGCGGTGGAGAGCGGTGCCGCGGCGGACAGCGAGTCTCTCCCGAGCCACACCTTCAGCTCGGCCCGCGGGCAGGGAGCGTGGCGCATGCGGCTCTTCAGCAGCGACAACCTCGAGAAGTTGAACGCTGCCAAGAAGGAGCACGCCAACGCCGAGCAGCTCAACACGGAGTTGGTCCAGGGCAAAGCCGAAGAGGTGCAGATTGCGCGGCGGACGCCGGCCGCGAGGAAAAGCGTCCGCTTCTGACGCGGCGCTAGAAGTGCCGCACCACGATGCGGCCGTTGACGGACGTGCTCATCACGATCTTCTCCGTCGGGTGGAAGTCGACGTCCACCACCGCGCCGTCGTTGCCCGCGAACTTGGCCACGGTGCGGCGCGACGCGGTGCTCCAGAGATTCACCGAGCCCGTCTCCGAGCCCAGGCAAATGTACACGTCGTCGCGGGAAAACGCCGCCTTGGCCGGCACCTGCTGCAGGCCGCCGAAAATGCCCTCGTACGTCTGCCCCGCGCGCGGCACGCCCTCGGGCACAAACGGCTTGGCGCTGAGCGTGCGCACCGCGCCGTCCATCAGCCGCAGCGTGAGCATGGACCCGTCCGCGGACAACGCGAGCCCGGTGACAATCTCGCGCCCGAAAACGCACTCCCACAACAACGCGCCCGTGGAGAGGTCGTACGCGCGCACCGCGGGGTCGACGCCGGCGACGAACGCCGTCCTGCCGTCGCCGCTGACGTCGCAGCAGAGAAGCGGGTACGGCGTGGCGATGCTGCGCACCGCGTGCTTCTCGCGCTCGTCCCACGCGCGCAACACGCCGTCGTCGCCCACGCTGACGCACGGCCCCCCGCGCGCCGCGCTGCCGTCGTTGACCACCGCGTCGTGGCCGCGCCCCGTTCTCGTGCGCTGGCCCGTTTCCGCGTCCCAGAACGACACCGTGCTGTCCGCGGACGTCGAAAACAACGTGTTTTCCTGTGCCCACGCCACAGACGTCACGCCGCCCTTGTGGCCCTCGAGAAGCCCGTAGTTGGCCTCGCCGGCGGCGGAGGTGGGGAGGTTCCAGAGGAGGATGCTGCGGTCCATTCCCGCGGAGGCGATGCGCCGCCCGTCGGGGCTGAACCGCGCGGCGAGCACCGCGCCGGTGTGGCCCTCGAGTATCACCGCGTCGCTGTACAAGACACTGCGCTTCTGCTGGCCCGCTGGCTTGACAAGCGACATCGCAGCGCCATCTCGCCCGCGCACCGCCAGAGGTGCACTCGCCTGGTGTACGGGTGTGTGCCTGTGTTCAAATGCATATCTATTTCTCCGCCCCGCCTACGCCAAGTACTCAAACATGTCGCCGTCGCGCCGGGCAATGTACTCCTTGTCCAACAAGTACTCGATGGCGCGCTTCAGGTCGATGAGCTTGGCCTTGAACCGCGAGTTGGCCTGGAGGAGCACCTCGTTCACCAACTCGTTGTGCTTCATCGTCTTGCGCGCCTTCATGATGCGCACAATGCTCGCCGTGAGGTAGTTCTTCCGCGACTCCTCAATCTCGCGCGACGTCTCGTCCTCCTCCTGCTTCTGCTCGTTGCGGATCGAGCTGACAAAGTTGACCTTCAACTTCTTGGACTTGTACTCCGCGACAATCGTGAATGACGTGCCGCTGTCGCCCATCTGGGCGGGCGCGGGCGGGTTCTGGTCGAGCAACTTGAACTTGACAAAGGGCAGGAGATGCGCGTCAAGCACGTTTCTGCTGACCCCCACCGTCTTGAGAAGCTGCTGGTAGCTGAGCGTGGCGTCCTTGTTGAAGGCCAACAAGATCATGAGCTGCACATTCGACACCGTGAAGATGAACGGCGGCTTGCCCTTCCTCGACAAGTTCGCCTTGACCTCGTTCTTGCCGTGGTTCCAAAGCCACTGCAAGTTTCTGCCGCTGTGCTTCTTGGAGTACTCGGTCTCGACAACGTTGATGGTGTTCTGCAACTCAGGCGCAATGTTGAGGTTGTAGTCTTCGTTGTGCACAAACGGCCACATGTTCTGCGCGAGGATCAACGGGTTGAAGTCGCCCACGGCGTTGTCAAAGCCAATGATGTCGCTCACGATGGCCTTCAAGTCCTCGGACGATTTCATGTCCTGGAACATCTTGGTGATTTTCGACGTGAACTCCAACGAGTTTCCTTCCTGGAGCTTCTGCAAAATGCCCTCCTCCAACTCGTCGGACTTGGTGTTGCTGTTGATCAATCTCTTGGCCAACAAGCGGCGGTAGTGGTTTTCGAACACGTCCTTGTCTTCGATGTACTTGAGAACAAGGATCAAGTTTTCCGCCGTCATGTCCTCTGTGTCGGCATCCTTGCTGGTGGCTTTCAAGAAGCTGTCCGCGTACCTGGCCAACAAGTCCGGACTCTTGCTGGGTGACTTGGGCGTGGGGGTCGCAATCACGTTTATGTTGACGAAATGACGGCAAGCGCTATCCAAGGCCTTGATGAAAAGCGGGTCTTTTTTGAAGGAGTTGAACACGACGTCGTTGAACTTCTCGTAAATCAGAATCAACGTGTGGATGTAGCTCTTTGGGTTGATGGCGTTTTGCGCCGCCCGCTTGGTTTGTCTCTCGGGTGCGTTTGGGTCTGGCGTCTCGAACGAGGCCTTCAACTCCTCGATCGCCTGCGCGGCCTCTTGTTTGATGAAGCTCTCCAAGATGTCTGCGAGGCGCGGCAACGTCGTGGGGGCTTTCGAGAGAAGCTTGTACATTCTCAGAATGTGCTCGATCTCGGTTTGCTGCAAAAGCTCCAAGAACTGGTCGTACATCTCCTGCGCGTGGTCCTTGATCAAGACATTATGCATGGTGTCCAAGAGGTACCGCTTGGAGCGCTCCTCTAGGTAGTTGTTGGATCTGGAGATCTCCTCGGCCAACCTGTTTTCGCATTTGATCATGTAGTCCACCACGCTGTGCTGGGAGAGGAAGCTCTCGCTCTCCTTGCGGTAGTACTCGGTGGTCTTCTCGATGAAGAAGGACTCGAAGCACGACGCGTACACCACCATGTTGGGCTTCTTCAAGTCGTTGACGTCGATGCCCAAGAACACCATCGACTTGATCGCCACGGAGATGACGCTGGTGTCGACAATCTCGTTGTTTCTCTGCCGCTCAATCAACTCGAAGATCTGCGCCCGGATCTGCTCCACGTTGGTGTTGAACATGTACTGCTTCCACTGGAGCAACGCCAACGTGTTGACGTCGAAAACGTCTCTTCTTCCGTCGGAGCGCTCCTTCTGCACCCAGTAGCGGTTCATGTAGTCGAACACGTTGTTCATGTACCCGGCGCCGATGGTGAAGCGGATCCACTTTCTCACGTAGAACTCGAGGAACAGCTCCCCGGCGTTGGCCTGCAAGTTCTTGATGAAGCCAATCAAGTACTCCTCGAGCTTGTAGTAGATCTCGGCCCCGGTGAGCGAGTACGTGGTTTTCTCGGACCCGGCTCGCGAGGATAGCAGCGACGTGTTGCCGCTCCTCGACTTGTTGGTGCAGTAGTTGTACACGGCGGTGTAGCAGTTCATGTACATTTTGGACGTCACGCCGTCCTCGCCCTGGGCGCCCAAGATGAACTCGAGCCCGGGCTCGATGAAGTTCCAGGTGGCCTCCAAGTCCCCGGCAATAGGGAGCGTGTGTGCGGTGGACATGTGCGCGGATCGGCGGTGCTGCTTGGTTTGTGCTGTGGTTGGGTGGGGTGTGGGTGCGGCCGGTGGTGGCGTGCAAATCGGCGGCTGGCGGCTGCGTGCAAGGGCTGTCGGGTGCGGACCAGAGAGGAACAGGCCAAAATTACGCGGACCAAGGTGGGACTCTGCGCAGAGCGATGTAAGTACGTGGGATAGGATTGAGTAGCGGCGATACAGCGAGGTTGTTGGCGTGCGCAGTGTGCAGGCGGAATGGAACCGGAGCCGTGCATTGCACCAAACCAAGCCGCCGGCCGGCGGGGCGCATGGCTGCTACGTGCTTCGCTGCGCGGTTTTGTTTTTTCTTGTCTTTATTATATGCGGGCTAGTCCGACCGGGGACCAACGCTGACGCGGTCAACGACTCTGATGATGGAGATGGTGAAGGTGAGCACCCAGAGGCAGAGAACGAGGAGCAAGAACGACGCCAAGGCCCGCTGCCGCCGGCACAAAAACGCCACTGTGGGGTGTATGCGCTGCCCGAGGTCCGACGGGTCGATCTTGCACACGCCCTTCTCGTCAAACAACGAGTCGAACGTCAACGACATGTTCGCCGAGGAGCACATGATGAAGAGAAGGTCCAACATGATGAGCTTCATCTTGCCCAACGGGTTGCGGAGCCCCAACGGCTTGCCCGAGTACTCGTCGTAGGCAATGTACACGATGTACACGATGGCAAAGCTCTGCACCACAATGGCAAAGATGGTGCTGGGCTGCTGCTCGAGCGTCGCGTCGTCGTACTTGCGCTTCAGGTACACGTAGATGGACGCGGCGAGCGCAAGCGCGCCCGCGGAGAACATCAAGATGAGGATGCGGAGGAGGAGCGGCACCAACGGGTTCTGCACGAATATGCGCCGCATCGTGGGCACCAAGTCCTTGCGCTTCTCGTCCAGCATCCAGTACCCGGCCTTGCTGCGCACGCGCGGGTCGTCGTCCGCTACAATGAGCTTCTTCCCCGGCACTAGCCACGCCCACACGCCGCGCTTGGGCTCCGTGCCGGCGTCACTGTCGTTTGCTCCGACGCCGACAAACTGTGCTCGTAGCCTCTCGTCGCCGCCCCACGGGCCCGCGTAGTCGGGGAAGTCGCTGAAGGACTCGGTCTTGGAGAGCCTGTCCGGCGTGAACTCCGTGGGCTGCTTGACCGTGTTGAGGAAGTTCGCCCAGTTGTTGTCCACGGTGCGGATAAACGGATCGTTCATGAACGAGGCATACTGCTCGTCGGAATTGTTTCTGTGAGAGCCGCCCAGGCCCGCGGCCGCCGCCTCCGGCCGCGCCCGCTGCTCCTCGCGGTAGTATGCCAGCGCAAGCTTGTCTAGCACGTAATTGGGCACCACCTTAGGCTGGAGCGAATACGACAGAAGCGGCGACTTGGCGAACGGGTTGGGCGCGGAGATGTTGCCGTTTTCGTCCACGACAACGTTGGTGGTGTTTTCGCCTTGCTGGCGGGTCTCCCGAGTGTCCATGTCGCTCCGGCGGTTCTGCGTTTGTGGTTGAGACTAATGTGGAGTTTGTGAGCAGCCATGCATACAGACAGGACTGATGAAGAGGGTGGGAAAGTGGGTCCGGGTTCTCGTTTTCGAGACGGGATTTCTGGCGGTATCAGATGCCGGTGCCTGGAAGTGGTTCCCGGGGTTTCTCGTTGTCAACGGTGTGGTTCGGCGCTGTGAGCAGCAGAGACGGCGCCCTACCAGTATTGGGTCCTCTCGCCTATATGAGACCAGCAATTGAGACAACGAGATGACCAGTTTTAAAAAGACCAATCCAAGGGAAGCCCGACCCACACGCCGTGCCCAAAGCATCATCTTCGCAAATGCCCGCTTCCTGCAATTGGCGTTTCTTGCAATCGTCGCCTCTTGCAATATCGCTTGCAACTGTCGCTCCTGCATCACAGTGGTTGCTGCGGAACCTCAGCCTCTCATTACTACATCAACGAATACAGCACACCATGACAGGCTTGTTGCTCCGCCCCCGCCCGTTGATACGAGCCGCCGCCGCGGTCCGCCCGGCCGCTCTTTCCGCCCGCTTGCTGCAGCCGGTTCGTTTCTACGGCTCGGAAATTCCGCCACCGTCCACCACAAACGCTGGCAAATCCGCCTCCGAGAGTGCAATTGCGGGCCCGCAGACGCAGGGCCCGGTGTTGAACCTTGACTCCATCTTCGTCGTCAGCTTCCCCATCACCACGCATCGCTCGTTCCTCTACTGCCACCAGAAACTGTCGCTTCTCAGCACCAAGCAGCTCAACGCCATTCCGTTTGTGTTGAAGATGGAGGGGAAGTTAGTGGCGCTCGCCACCAAGGCGTGGCACAAGTTGAACGAGTCGACGTTCTTCGTCAACAAGCAGATTGTGTACCTCGTGCACAAGTTGCTCGACTCCATTCCCTACAACGAAAGCTGCCTACGGTCGTTTCCCCGCAAAAACACAATGATGCGAGAACTCAACGAGGACCACCAGGAGTTGCCGCGTGTGGTGCTCACCAGCGAGGTGGAGAACAAGACCGTGGCGCTTGACCAGATCAAGCCGATCCCCGTGTACCACCCGCAGTTCCAGGCGCCAGAGGCGATTTTGCACCAGATGCGTTACTTCAAGCAGAGCCTCGTGGGCCACCACACCAAGTGGGCCGTTCTCTGCGCGGTCGGGCTCCCGCTCAGTTTGCCCGTGGCGCTCATTCCCATCGTGCCCAACGTGCCGGGGCTCTACTTGGCCTACAGGTTGTACTGCCACTTGCAGGCCCTCAACGGTGCAAAGAACTTGGGACATCTCTTGGACACCAGCCCCGAGGGCGCGGACGGCCACTTGGCGTTCCAGGGCCTTCCCGCTTTGGACGCGACCTATGCCACTGCGCGCGCCAGCGACAAAGAGGAGTTGTTGATGAGCCCGGAAACGGTGGACTCCATTGTGCAGTTGACGGGGCTCTCCGAGATCAAGGAGGACTTGCACCGAGCCTTCAAGCAGGAACAGAAGAGACTCGAGCGGGCCAGAGCCGAGGGCGAGCAGCGTGAGGACTCGGAAAAGCCCGCAGACCAGTGATTGCCGAGAGACAGTATCTAGCTGGCCGAGGCCAGATCGCAGTAAACATGGCGTGATGTCGCTCATAGAATCGATACACACCGCCCGCCTCCCCCAATTCAGCGTAGTCACAAGCAGTCGCCCACCTGGTCCAATTCCCAGACTGTGCCGAATCCCAGTTGCAGCTATTACCTAACTGTAAGGGCTACTGGGTGTGGCGCGCGACAGCAGTGGATGACGCACTCACGTGCAAAAAGCAGTCACAGCGGAGACATTTTGGCCCCCACACGCAACACTTTTCATATAAAGAGTGAGTGCTCGCTTTGGTGCGATTTTTTCTTCTCTCCTTAACACATTTATTTACTATGAGAGATAAGTGGAGAAAGAAGAGAGTTAGAAGACTCAAAAGAAAGAGACGGAAGGTACGGGCTAGATCCAAGTAAACGGACAGCTTCCCCCTTCCAGTCTAAGTCCACTCGGTGCCCACTCCTGGGCGTCATTCCCGTGTGACTAACTGATGTCCGTACATAGAAAATACAAGCCCTAGGTTTGATCAACAATCGCTGTAGCGGTAGTCCCCCATCACGAAGCGCATCCGCTCCCCACTCTTTGGTTCCCGTTGCTGGCTTTCCCTGGACTCCGTCTGATCCTCGTCTGATCCCCGCCTTTAGTCCACCGCTCCGGCTTCACCATGCGCCGTCCGCGCCCGCTCCAACCGCTGGCCAAACCGTCCTAGGCGCTCTCTGCCCCAGGGGGAATCTGCTCGGTCTGAGGTTTTTTGGTCCCGGGCAAAAATGCCTTTTTTGGGTCGGGCGTCGGCGAGCGCCCGCCGCACCGGTACTGTACCTCTGTGCCCTCCTTGGGTGCAAAAACGAACGACACCCCCATGGACGCCTCCGCCGAAACCAACGAGCATAGCTTCTACTCCGCCCGTCCGTCCGCAGACTTCCCCGGCGCCAGCAAATCTCTCGGCAAATCACCTTCCGGTCGCCGGCTTAGCATTGCGTCGGCGCATTCACAGAGACTCGGTGCAGATGCAAACGTGCCACTCCCACGGCACCCCAACGCCCATGACGGCGTGTGTGCCGCCAAGACGTTCCCCAGATACGCATTCGCCGGCCCGCCCACTCCGGAGCACGAACAGCCGGCAACGCCCGTGGCCAAGCCCTACCACACTCTTCCTGTCTACGCTGTGGCCGACAGCCACGACCAGTCCCGCCAGGACAGAGAGTCGTACAACCTGGAGCAAACCAGGGGCTTGATTCAGGGTTGCGCCAACGACCAAAGCGCCCTGGGCACCTTGCACGGCAGCATCGACCCATGCCCCACCGTCCCAGTACGGCCGCACAAGGCACCGAACCCAGTGGCAAGTTTCCACGCTCTGCAAAAGCCGTTGCATGCGCTCTTTGGCGGGCAGTTTGGCCAGCTCCTCGACGACCACATGGTGCAATTCCGGCCCGCTGTGTCGCAGCACAATGTGAATGCGCCGCTCGAATCGAACCACCCGTACCAAAGAGCAGCGACGGTGAAGATGCCCGCAAAAAACGTTTCCCCGCCGGCCAACTTGCCCGGCGCCGTTTCCCGCCCGGGGTCGTTGGTGGTGCCGGATTTCGCCGCCATGGCACAGTCCCCGGCCCAAAACTCGTTTTTGCCCAAAGGGTGCCGGGCAAACATTGGCGAGCCGCAGGCAAGTGCCATGTCGTACACTCCGCCGGCCTTCCAGCTCGAGGAGATGAAGGACAATTTGCCGCCGGCGGCCCAGTGCTGGTGCTTGAGGTGGCCGTTTTAGACGTCGGCGCCGTGCTAGATATCACTACAAGAATGCTCTTTTACAACAGTTATTCAATGCATTTTCATCCTATAGAAGCAGCTCGAACGGGTCAAAGTGTTTGTGGGCTATCGTGGCTCAGCCTTGTCCTGCGGGTCCGTCTTTACTCGGCAGCCTCGGCAAAACGGTCGGTGATCTTGGTCAAGAGGTCACGGAAATGCTTGCGGCCAGCTTCCTCACCCTCCAGTGGCTCGACAAACTTTGCGCTGGACACCGCGTGCTTGACGTCGCTGGTGGTCTCGGCCAACTTCGACCAGATGGCGCCGTTGGAGATGGCCTTCTGGGCCTCGTCGTGGTAGGCAACGAACGCGCGCATCATGTCGTAGGTCTTCCAGATAGGACAGAACTGGTCGTAGGTGGAGTAACCGTTCTGCTGCAAGAAGTCCTCCTTGATCAAGTTGGCGACGTCCAAGACAATCTTGTCCGAGTCGGACAACGCAGACTTACCGACCAATTGCACAACCTGCTCCAACTCTTCGGCGTTGGTCAAAATCTCCTTCATCTTCGTTCTCAAAGGAGCAAAGTTCTGGAAGTTCTTGTCGTAGTAGCCGTCCAAAACGTTGGTGTACTTCGAGTATGAGATGGCAGTGTTGACGGAAGGAAAGTGCTTACGCTGGGCCAACTTCTTGTCCAATCCCCAGAAAACCTGGGTGATACCCAAGGTGGAGGTGGTGACCGGGTCGGAAAAGTCACCACCGGCGGGGGACACGGCAGCGACAATGGAAACGGAACCGACTCTGTCTGGAGAACCCAACGCAAGAGCCTTACCAGCACGCTCATAGAAGGACGCCAACTTGGCACCCAAGTAGGCGGGGAAACCTTGATCAGCAGGCATCTCACCCAAACGACCGGAGATTTCTCTCAAGGCCTCGGCCCAACGGGACGACGAGTCGGCAATCATGGACACGTGCTTACCCTGGTCACGGAAGTACTCGGCGATGGTGATACCGGTGTAGATGGACGCTTCTCTGGCAGCGACCGGCATGTTGGAGGTGTTCGCCACCAACGTGGTACGCTTCATGATGGGCTCTTTACGGCCCGAGATCTCGGTGTAGAGCTCTGGGAACTCCATCAACACCTCGGCCATCTCGTTACCACGCTCACCGCAACCGACATAGGTGATGATGTCGGAGTTGGAGAACTTGGACAAGGCCTGGGAGATGACGGTCTTACCACAGCCGAAGGCACCGGGGATACAGGTGGTACCACCTTGCACACATGGGAACAACGAGTCCAAGACACGTTGACCGGTCAACAAGGGGTAGTCGGCGGTCAATCTCTCGGCGACGGGTCTGGGCACTCTGACGGGCCAGGTGTGCATCATCGAGTACGAGTGCTTCTTGCCGTCGAACTCCACCTCCAACACGGTGTCGTCCACGTTGTAGGAGCCGGACTCGGCAATCGAGGTGATGGTACCTCTGGCGCGGGGAGGCAACAAGATCTTGTGGTCGTCCAACAAGGAGTTCTCGTAGATGGAGCCGAAGATGTCACCGCCGGTGATGTGGTCGCCCACCTTCAACGAGGCCGGGTTGAAGTCGTACTGCACCTCTCTGCTCAAGCAAGGAACATCGATACCTCTGGGGATGTAGATGGACTCGGACTTCTCCTTGATGGCCTTCAAAGGTCTCTGGATACCGTCGTAGATGTTCTCCATCAAGCCGGGACCCAACTCGACCGACAATGGGTTGCCGGTTCTCAAAACGGGGTCGCCCACCGTGACACCGGCGGTTTCCTCGTAGACCTGGATGGTGGCCTTGTCGCCGTTGATACGAATGACCTCGCCGACCAAGTTGGCGTGGCCGACCTTGACCAACTCGTACATAGCGCATCCGATCATGTTTTCTGCCACCACGACGGGACCTGAAACAGAGAAAATCTGGCCGTAGTTGGACTCGCCGGCGTCCTCCAAGGAGACACGCTTCATCGCCTTGCGGGCATTTTCTAAAGCGCCAGCCTGTGTGTTAGTGGGCGGTTCATTGGCGTTGGCGCTTGCTTGTACGTACCATTTTTGTTGTAAGAGAGAAATTACTGAGAGGGAGGGTTATCGTTGACCACCTTAAATGAGGGTCGTGCCGGACCCGGAATTGCAGGCCTGCCCACTGGGTGCGGGCAGATAGTGGAGATAGCCGATAGGGAGCGCCGGCGGTGTTTTGTGGCGGTGTTTTCGCTTGTATCTGCGGCGGTGGCGCTCTTTTGCAGTGGTATTTAATTTTGCCCTGTGTGGGTTTTCGGGTTTAGATTGTCTCGGTGGTTCTCGGTTGGCTATCTTTGGCATTGCGCAATGAGGCTTGTCACTAGAGTTGGAGGCTCTATAGTGAAGCTGAATACAGCAGATTGAGTTTTGAAGAACTGAACGGTCCGTTCTTTGTTTTAGTGGCGTCCACAGCTTCTCGGGGTCGAGGCTGGATTTATTCGGTTTCATTGTAATTACGTGCTTTATTAGCCACTGCTCAATAAATCTGCGAATCAGATTGCACCAAGCTCCAGAGCCATTCATCACATACAGCAAAAACACACAATTAAATACCAACAAAAACTACACATCAACAGAACATTTGCAATAGACTTAGATTAAATTACAACTTGGCCAAATTGCGGGCCCGGTCCAACGCAATGTCGCACATGGCATTGAACGCCTCTGCTCTCTCGGCACCAATGTCGCCCCGGCGGATCCGTGCCTCCATGTTCGCCATAATCACCAGGCGCAGCCGGCCATTGACGAAAACCACATAGCGGAGCCCGGGGAACGTCTGCTCGTAGCGGTCGTTGAGCTCGGCCAACTTCTGGGCCTCCTCGGCGGTTCCAGAAAGCGACTTCTGCTCCGAGCTCGAGTGGGACGAGAGCTTATCTTTGGATGGGCCCAACCTCGGGTGTGCCGAGATGATCTTGGACACGTCTGGCGAGACCTGCGCCTTGGCCTCCTCTTCTTGGAGGAACCGGAGAAGGTCCGAGCGGGCGGCCTCGATGAATTCCCTGTAGCTGGAGTACGACCGGGTCAAGACGCGCTGTAGAAGCAACGCAGCCAAGGTGGAGCACGGCTCGAAAAGGTGATCCAACACCTCCACCTTCTCCTCGGTGGAAAGCTGCATAAGCCTCGATGCGGGGGGAAGCAGGTATGCCATTGGAGTAGGAGGACGAAATGACCGGCCTTTTCCGAGGTGCGATAGCGATGTGCACGCAATCTGCGGCCAGGCCTCGAGATACACCAACGATACCCCGGAATACACCACCGGAAAACAAAAAAACTAAAAGCAGAAAGATACCAAGGCCCCCCCTCCAAGGCCGCCCGAAACACTACGCACACTGTCCGTTCGTTATGTAATGCAAAAATCTACTCTGTGAAGTGCTGCTGCTCGCGCAATCTCTTCAACTCTCTGCGCGAGGGCGCACCTTGCTGTGCAATCAAGGGGTGTCTCCAGCCCTTGACGTATGTGAACAACACGTTGGCCAACTGGTCCGTGTCGGTGATGCCCAAGTCGCGGAAGGTCTTGGCGGACGGGTCGATTTGCTGGTGGATCAAGTGTCTCTGCACCTGGTCCGGGTTGGTCTGTCTCCAGTAGATATACTGCTTGGCCTGCGCCACGAGCTTGGCCAACTCCAAGGGCACCTTGTAATCGCCGAAGTTGTACGACACAGGGCCCACCTGGGAGAAGTCCTGCGTGATGCCGTGGATCATCTTTCTGATTTCCAAGAAGGACAAGCGCTCGCTGCCGTACAACTCGAACGTCTGGCCCACGGTGGCGTCGTCGTAGCCAATCTTCTCCAAGCCGCGCGCCACGTCGAGCACGTGCACGGGGTGGATCTCCTTGGCGTTTCTGTTGGGCGTCCACATCTTCAACTTGGGGCCCAAGTAGTTCAACAAGTTGTCCTCACGGCCGTACATGGGCGCGGGTCTGACAATGGTGCTGTCGGGCAAGATGTCGCGCACCACCTGCTCGGAAATGCCCTTGGTGGCGTAGTACACGGACTCGGACGCCGGGTTGGCGTTGTACGACGACACGTACACATATCTGGCGTTGCCCGCCTCCTTCACGGCGTTGGTGATTCTCTCGGTGATGCCGATGTTGACGTCCGCCATGCTGAAGTTTTTCGTGGCGTAGTCGGCGCCGATACAGTTGAACACAATGTCCGAGTGCGCCACGGACTCGGCGATGGACTCCAAGTTGCGCGGGTCAAACTCCACAAAGTTCACCACGCCCAAGTCACCGGTGACTTTCAAGAACCGCTTCTTCAACTCGTCTCTGAAGGGCACCACCACGTTGGTACCGTGGCGAGCCAACTTGGACGTCAAGTAGCGGCCCAAGAACCCCGAGGCGCCAAACACCGTGGCGGTGTAGCCTGTTCTGGACGAGCGCCCGCCGGTGCCGACAGCGACATTGACTTTGCCGTTTCTGGTGATGTTGATGTCCGACTCCAACACGGACGTGTAGAGGGATCTCGTTCTGAGCTGCCCGGGCAAGGTTTTTCTCAACATGGTGGGAAGACCGGTGGTAAGAGTTTGAGGTTCCTTCACATAGTGGAGTGACAAAAAGCTGGCTCTGGTTGGTTGGTGCGTGGTCGCGGCACGACCAACCTTGGCCACTAGTGCTAATAATGCTTAGAAGGCTGCTAATAATGTTTGAGGAGCCGCCAAAAATCTCGGGGTCAAGCGCTTATTGCTTGAATGTATTTTTTTGCGAGGCTTGTAATTGAAAATAGGCAAAACTCGGGGGTTGAAGCCAGGAGGCAGAGCTTCAAAGCCATCAACCTCTGTGCTCAAGCTTGGAATTTGCATCTTACTCAAGCTAAGCATTTTGCATCTTGACATGTAACTCAAGCTAGGCGGTTTGCATCTTGATGAGGTTTCGACTTCGAGCTCTTGCAAGCGTCGGCATCCTCCCCCATTTTTAGATATGCGGGATCATTTTCAGCAGCCCATAGCACGAGTATCACATAAACTAAACATCACATAGAACATCACACAGAAGTAAAACGCCAGGTCGTGAAAACACAAGGCAGGGCCTGAACTTAACTTTCGATAATACATTAAAAGAATGGAGACACGGATCGGTGCCGCTCGTGATCATAAGAAGTAGTCGGGGGTTTTTCTGGTGACGGTAGGCTCGCCGGGTCTCACCGAGGGATCGTACTGCAAAAACTGTCTCTGGTGGTTCTCGTCCACCTCCATGATGGCCGCCTGGTTGCCGCAACGGTAGCAGTAGTTGGGCGCGCTGAAGATGGTCACCACGCTCTCCTGGTGCGACCACGAGTAGCCCTCCATGACAAGCTGGTGGGCGCGCGCAATGAGACTCAAGTCGTTGGTGTGGTTGAACTGCTCGGAGATGTCCTGTCCAAAAGTGAAGCCGGCCCCTCTTGGAGAGATACCCCAGCCGCCCCTGTCGTCGGGGTCGGACCACAACAAGTCGCACATGGGGCCCTCGTGGGGCACCTCCTGGATTCTGTTCAACTCGCGCACCTGGTCGATGGTCTCGATCATGGGCGACAAGCCGCCATGCAAACAAAACACCTTGTTGTCCACCAACGCGGTGATGGGGAAGTAGTCAAAGAGGTGCGTGAACAACTTCCACACGGACGCGGAGCCGTACTTGCGCAAGCACTCGTCGTAGAACCCGTACACCTGCGTGATCTGGCGACTCTCGTGGTTGCCTCTCAAGATGGTGATGCGGTTCGGGTACCGCACCTTCATGCACACCAAGTACGACACCGTCTCCACAGAGTAGTACCCACGGTCCACGTAGTCTCCCATGAATAGGTAGTTGGTGTCAGGGCACGGGCCGCCGATCTTGAACAACTCCATCAAGTCGTGGAACTGCCCGTGCACATCGCCGCAGATCGTCACGGGCACCTGCACGGGCTGCACGTTGTTCTCAAACTGCAACACGTCAATCGCCATGTCGCACAACCGCTTGACGTCCGCCTCTGACAACGGCTCGCACTTGGACAACTTGTCGATCCACTGATCCAATTGGTGGATCGACGCGCCGTCCGCCTCGGCGCTCTTACTTAGCTCCGGCGTGTGCGTCTTTGGGGGCGGGACGTCCTCGATGGCGTCTTCCATGGGCACGTCGTTGTCCAAATCCATAGGGGGGCAGCGGCTGATTTGGGTGGGGGATGGCTGAGGCGCTGGGCTCTTTTTGGGCGGGTGCTGGGTCTCGGGGGCAATTGATTATGCTGGAGCCACGGAGACGACAATGTGGAATTGTGGGAAGGTTTGGAACTGCCGGGTGGTGCTGGGCGGGTTTCCTCTGTTTTGCGACGTTCACTGGGAAGATTCTCGTGGGGGAATCGGGGCAATGTGTGGGCTGGAGCGAGGGAGTGGGGGTCGACTGTTCCTTTTTTTGTTCGCCAGCGTCGATGAATTTGGTGTCTGGGTGTTTGCGTCCTGTTTCGGCACGGCCGTCTCGCGCACAGCAAGTATGGCCCGGCCGGGCAATGGCGGAATTTATTTGGCTTTCGCTCGGTTTGTTTCTATAAATTCTGTCTCTATTTTAGGCGGGTGTTTTTTCGCCGGGGCTTCTGGCAGCACCGGGGCCGGGGGGCCAGTCCGTGCCCGTTTCGCAACATACCGGTTTCGCTCTAGTGTCGCTTGTGCGGCAAAATGTACGACGCGGACTCGAGCAACGCGTTTTTGATCACGGGGTCGACCAGATCCAACGGCGTGACTTGCGAGAAGGCGCCGAGGATTTCCAGGAGACACGACAGGAGCGAGAGCGATTCCATGTACAATTTGAGCCGGCTGCTGGCCCGGGCTAGCGTGTGGTTCATGGTGGTTATGATGTCAAATAGCTCGTGCGAAAGATACGTCTGGTCCATATCTGTGGAGCACACTAGTAGCACTTTGAAGCGGGCGCCGAGCACGAGCGTTTTCATCACGTCCAGTTCTTGCGCCTGGGCCTCGTCCACCAACTGGGCCTTGACCTGCGAGTACTGCAAAGGCAGTGTCTTGCAGTACGACTCGCGCATCCAGCAAAACGGCTCCGGAATCTGCTCCCGGAACACCTGCAGCTTTTCCAAACCCACAAGTAGTTCGTAGTACGAGTCAAGCAACGCGTGGGACGTGAAGTCCGGCCCATCAATGGGAGATATTACTGGCTCGGACGCCCGGAACTGGCGCTCTTCAGCGAACAAGACGCAGTGTCTTTCCCACACGTACAAGGTACGGTGGAGCTCCCGGTACCGCGCCGACTTTTCCTGCTCTAGCTGCTGGAAGTGCGCGATTGCCGTCCTCAAGTGGATGGTTTTCTGGGCGTTGGCGTGTCCCTGGAGGTACAAGTACGAGAAGAGGTGTAGTTCGGCCACCGCGAGGTGATATCGCTCGTCGAAGCCCACCGCTTTGGGCGATTCGAAGAGGAGCGCCTCGCCGCAGGCTCGCATCAGAAGCCCCACTAGTGTCTTGATCTGCTCCAGCACGCTGCTCGAGATTGGGGTCGAGTTTCCGAGCTTTGCAACTTCGTGGGCCACTAGTGCGAGCGTCACCACTGCAAACCTCGCCATCGGGGCCACGGAACCTTCGGAATTTCGCGACACGGCGGCCAAGGCCACAGCGAACCCCTGGGCAAGCGACGGGAGGGTGAACGGCACACAGGCCTCGAAAAGCTCGGGGCTTAACGCGGACAACTCGAGTGCGATGTCCAGTAGCTCGCGTGGCGCAGGCGGTGCCGCGGGACGGGCCGGAGGCGGCGCGGGGCCCACGCCGTGGATCGAGGCGATTGTTTTTTTGCGGAGCGACTTGGGCCCCGATTTCTTGCGTTGCCGGAGATCCGTGCACTGGAGGCCGTTGTTGACGCAGTGCCTGCAAGGCCGAGACTCATCGCACTTTGTTTTGCGGACCGAGCAGGCGTCGCAGGCCCGGAAGAGTTTCTTTGCCGCTTGCAGGTGGATGGGCGGCAAGGTGATGGGCGCGGGCTCGAAGCCCTGTCGTATCGAGTAGGCAAAGTACGGGTTAGTCATGTGGTGTCGATTTAAAAAACGGTATTTGACGCACCATTTCGCGGGGTACGCCGCGGCGCCGTTAAGCGAGACGTGCGGCCCTCTGCGCCATTTCACCGTGGAACGCTCTTTGCAACTCGGCCAACTGCACGAAATACGCGTACTTTGCGCGGAGAATCTTTGCCGACTCCTCCGGCAAACGGCCGGGCTGGAAGCGCTTCCACTGGGGCTGGGCCTCCGCACCCAAGACGTGGTGGGGCGCGTTCCGGGCCGCCGCTAGCGCGATGCCCTGGCAGCCGGCGAACTTGGCGGTGGCGTCGTCGCGCACGAAAACGGCCGACTCCGCGAACGGAAGCATCGCCAACATGGCGAGAAAGCGCCTGTTGCGCGCCTGCGAGCCGCTGATGTAGACGTTGGCGACGCGGCCCGGGACCCGCGCGCAGAGCTGGTGCGTCTGCAAAACCAAAAACTCCAACGTCAAGTAGTATTCGAGCGCAAGCGCCCGCGGCGAGCGGTCCGCGAGCGAGCACAGCGCGCCGGGCGCGTTTTTGCCGTCGATGTGCGCCGGGCCCATGCGGAAGTCGCCGTAGGGGCTGCGGTTGCCGTGGCTGTCGCCGTAGTACAAGTAGTGGCGCGCGAGCACCGGCATGGGCACGCCGGCGGCGCTCTCCCAGTCGGCCGCCAACAGCTCCACCCACGCAAAGGGCTCGCGCGCGCCAATCACGTCGCTGTATTTGACGAAGAGCTCCGCGAACAACTGGCCCGTGGCCGGCTGCCCGAACGAGTAGATGGGGTCGCGCACTAGCTGCAAAAACGGGCCCCAGAGCCCGGCCGCGGCGCCGCACCGCGCGCCTGGCCCCAGGGCAACGAAGCACGTCGACGTCCCCGAAACCATCATGAGCAGCCCGCCCACGCGACAATCCGCCACCGTATCCGCGTCCGCGGTGCTCGCTGGTACCTTCGGTGGCGCCGCGCCCGCGCCCAGCCCCGAGCGCCCGCCCTGGGCCGCGGCCTCCGTGGGGAGCGCTGCCCACCCCGCGTAGCAGTCGATGCAGCCCTGCACCACCACCAAGGCCCCGGCGCGCGCCACCGGCGTGCCCACCGCAGGAAACACGTCGGCGCAGAGCTGGGCGGGCAAACTACACACGCGGGCGGCGATGCCCAATTGCTGCAAAAGCGCATCGCTCCAGCCCTTCACCGATCCGTCCATCGCGCACAGGCCCGCGCCGAACCGCGGCGCGTCGTTGTCCAAGCACCGCACCAGGCCGTCCGCGCGGTACCCTTGGGCCAACACGAGATAGCCCACCCAGTCGTACAACTCGAACACGCACAAGTCCGCGTCTCGGTAGTGTGCGTCCGCCCACTTGTACTTGGCGAGGCCCATTTCCGGCGTCACGCACCCGCCAATCTGCGCCAACGCCGCCGCCGGCATTCTGCTGCTCAACCACTGGGCCTCGGCCTGCGCCCTCTGGTCCATCCACACCATAATCTCTTTGCCCCGCTCCACCGGTACAAAAAACCTCTCTCCGCCGATCTGCACGCGTTTCATCACCACCATGGAACAAGTGGCGGCAACGCCTACTATGGTGGTGGGCTCTCCACCCTCCCATTCTCCACCCTCACCATCCACAAGTCCATCTGACTTTACTCCGCGTCCCGTGTCCATCTCTCCTCCGGTCTCCGTGTCGAATTCTCCTCCACTCGCTCTTTCTTTCGCCGGCGCCTCCAGCACGTTTGGTTCCTTGCCCGGCCCGAACGGCTTCTCAATGTGGGTCAACTCGGTGGTGAGAGATACAATCTGTTGCCAGAGATGCTCTCCGCTCATGGTATGGGTGGAACCCGAACTGTGGCGCTGCAACGGCCGCTCGGAAAACCTGGAGCCATTCTGCCCGTCCACAACACACAAGCGCACGGAGTCCGATCCGACGTCAATGCCCCAGAATTGCATTGGTGGTGAATGGTGCGCACAAGGCCGCAAAGCGCAGCTACACATTCTTCGTTTCTGAATTAATTTTAAACATATTAACCACTAACAACTAAAACAAACTTTTAACAAACGGAGTAACCTAATCATCGAGAGTGATGGAGGTACCGGTCTGGGACAACCACTCGTCAACGGTGGATTGCGACAAGACAGAGTCGAACGACGTGGAGTCGTCAACAACCATAATGTGAACCTCGGTGGTGTCAAAGACAACAACAGCCTTCATGGTGGAGTCCTCAGGTCTGGTGATGTAGTCACTGGAGCCCTTGCCGCTTCCGCCTTGCTTGTCGTGCAAGCAAGTGGTCATCTGCTTGTAGCCAGAAGTAAGAACCTCAAACAAGTCCAACTCACCACATCCACTGGTCCAGCAAGAGATCGAGCTGTATTGACCGGTTCTTGGGATCTTTGCATTCAACAACCAGATGGCTGGCATGTCGCCGTTGAAGCTGGTGGAGCCGTCAGTTGGCATTTGGAACTCAAAGACAAACATCTTCTGAGCACCGCTGAAACCGTGGTAGGCGGGAATGCCGGGTCTATAGTAGCCACAAGCGCTACCGGAGCACTCCTCACCAGAGAAGATGACGAACTCGCTGTTGGAGGTGATGGTGACATCACCCAAGACAGTGGAGGAAGAAGAACCGCCGGTGTTGTCGGAGTTGGCGTAGGAAAGGGAGTTTCCAAAAAAAGTGGAGAAGACACCAGAGCCAGAACCACCATAGTTGTTCAAGAAGGTGACGTTGCTGCCAGTGCCCGGGGTGTAGTAAGAGGATCTGACCCAGTCACCAGAGCTGGCGGAGGTGGAGCTGGAGGACGCGGAGGCAGAAGACTCGGCGGCAGAGGAGGCAGCAGCAGCAGAAGAGACGGCGGCGGCAACAGTAGTGGTGGTGGCAGCGGCAGCAGGAGTGCTGCTGGTAACAACCTCACCGTTCTTGTTGACGAACCTGGTCTCGGTGACGTAAGCCACAGCTCTCTTGGTGTGCTTGTGGTGAACGTGCTGGGTGGTGCTGCAGTCCTCGGAGTCGTCGTCTCTCTTGACCTCATCTCTCTTGGAGTTGCTGGAGCTGGCGGGGTAGTAGACGCCGAACTGGGACAACTTCAAAGGACCTCTGAAGTGGACGGACAACTCCTCGTCGAAAGGAGCCATGTCGCCAGAGAACAGGTAGGTGTCGTAGGAGGTGGCGCCAGTGGAGTCGTTAATCAAGGTGACATCTCTGTAGCTGCCGGAGAAGCCAACATTCTTGTAGATGAACTTGGTGGTCTCGTCACAGTAGTAGTTACCACCAATGTACAGACAGTCTGCGGCAGCGTAGCTCACGAGAGCGGAAGCGAGGGTAAGGAGAGTGGAGAACTTCATCTAAGGAGCGAAAGAAGTTGGATTAAAGGAATGACTCAGGTTGGAGAAAGCGAAAGAACGTGGTTAAAGAAAGAAGGGGCACGGGTAAAAAAGGAGTAGAAAAATACAAGCCCGCCGGCACAGGCACACAGCGTCTGGAGCGCCGAGCAAACAGGCTTAATACACGAAAATGCGACAATATGCTGGCCGATTCGTGCACATGGGGCGCCACACAGGGCGTCCGCATGCTGTGTGCACACCGAAACACGCTTGTTCACGAGCATTCCCGTATTTGCCCCGGCTGTTGTTGTGTGCCCGTGTGCTACGCCACGGTGCGAAGCTGGCCAGTAAACAAAGGACAAGGTTATGATTGGCGAGGGGGCAAGCTTGTTTGGCACCGTGTCGAACATGTGGGGCCATTGTTGCGGGCGGACGACCACCGCGTCCTATTGTCACCGGGCAGAAGTTGCGTTAGTCTTCGGCAATTGACGACAGCGGAATGGAAGCGCAGCAGTACGATAGTGCCAACGACTGCGGCCGATCCGGGCGCAATCAGAGGTGGGCCCGCGCTGGCGGCGCAGCGCCGAGAAGGGAAGTGTAAACAGAGAGCGCTGCGCTCCGGCACGCAGCGCGCACGGAATAGGTTTCCGGGCATTAGCTGGCGGCGCCTCTAATCCGTGCGGTGCGGTTGAGCGTTGACTGCAAAATGGGAATGGCGATGGGGTTTCACCGGCCGCTGTTGCGGAATGTTTGCGTGCGCCGAGGCGGAGGGCAGTGCGGTGATGCGGGCACCGCGGGGCAGAGCCCCTGGGCGGCGGAGCCGGTGCAAAGCGCCGCCACAAGCACAACCTCGCAGCCCGAGCGGTCTCGTGAAGATGACATGGCCCGGCACGGTTTGTCTCTGCGATCTGTGTATTGTGCTGGCCAGAACCCCGTTCCTCCATCTTGGGGGCTTAGATACAATGAAGCAGACATAGACATATGCGACCTGCGTACACCACAACGGCTTTGTTCCGGCGAGATGAGGTGCTGCTCCCCGTCTGTCAAAAAAAAACCCGGACTTCTTCACAGCGTCGTTGAGCCCCTCGGGCTGGGCGGCTATTGTTCGTCGTAGCGTTGTTTCTGGTATCTAAAGCTGGGGCCCCGCACCGGGGGATTTAAACGTCCTGCGCCCGATGCGGACAAAATTTTCCGATTTCGCTTCTCTCGCTTTTCTGCACTTGGGCCGATAACGGCCGGACTTGGCAGAGGGCAGCGAGCTCCGGCCCCAGGCCATGCCGTGGTCTCGGCACCGTAATTAATTTCAGCCAGAGGCGGCTCGGGGCCCGTGGCCTACCGAGCAGATGGCGGCACATCTCATGGCAGATCAAAAGGCTGGCTGGGCAGCAGTTAAGCTTTGGGCCCGTGCAAAAAACAAACATGCAGCAAGTCAATCACTCGGCCATCAGCTTCCGGCCAAAACACGCCGCATCCATCACTCGAGCCTCGTTCTTTCGCCCTCTCCACCTAGCGCCCAGTCCGATCGTGCGAGATTGCCCGGGACCCACCAGATCTATATTTATCGCAACCAGGCTGCGCGCGCTATATCAGTAAATCGGCGAGCCTACACCATCGAACGCCGATCTGCCCACTACGCTCTTTCCCCCAAAGAACCGTCCCCACACGCTGCACGAACCGCCGTTTCCCCGAACCATGCCCTTGCAGTTGAACTCGCCCGATCTCACCGCCGGATACTTCAATCCGTACGAGGCCAAAAGCTCGCCCTCGCCAGGCCGGTCCGGCCGCGTGGCGGTCAACCCACACGCGCCGGACTACAAGGTGCTAAGTTCCGTGGCCAAGAGCTCGGAGCACAGCATGAAGATTGTCGTTGTCGGCGACGGTGGCTGCGGCAAGACGTGCATGTTGGTGAGCTACGCCCAGCAGAAGTTCCCCGAGATCTACGTGCCCACCATCTTCGAGAACTACGTGACCACGGTGAAGGCGCCCAGCGGCAAGAACATTGACTTGGCGCTCTGGGACACCGCGGGCCAGGAGGAGTACGATCGCTTGCGCCCGTTGTCGTACCCGGACACCGACTTGATTCTCGTGTGCTTTGCCATCGACAACGAGGTGTCGCTTCAAAACGTGCGGGACACGTGGTACCCCGAGGTGAGCCACTTCTGCCCCGGGATCCCCGTGATCTTGGTGGGCACCAAGAGCGACTTGCAGCTGAAGATCGACCCCGAGCTCCCGTTGCAGGTGGCGGCGGACATTGGCGCCATTGCGTACATCCAGTGCTCGGCCAAGGCCATGACCAACGTGCGCGCCGTCTTCAACTACGCGCTCTCGCGCTTCCAGAAGGAGCGCGAGCTCCAGGAGCAGGTGGAGAAGCTGAGAAAGCGCTTGTCGCGCGTGCTCGGCCCGGGCCACACGCGCAACTCCAGCTCCGCGAGCTACAAGAAGGGCCACTTCAAGAACACCTCCATGAACTCCAGCGTGTTGCTAGACGCGCCCTTGACCGAGGAGGCCTACGACGCCAACCCGTACACGCAGCCGTCGCCGCAGAAGTACAACGAGGAGGAGTTTGCATTCACGAGAAAAAAGAAGTCCCGCCGGTGCGTGGTCTTGTGAGCGGCCGCGCCGCGCGTCATTATAGTGCCCCCCATGAACAGTCCATAGCCGCTGTGTCGCAATGACAGTGTTGTACTTACGCCATGTATTGGCTGCGCGCGCCGCGACGTCTCGCGCACCTACTACTACCATGGTCCGCCAGCGTGCCCAAAACACCACTCCCGCCGCCAGCAGCGCGGACACCTGTGCACCCGACGCGCGCGCCGCGGCACCGCCCGCCGGCAGCAGCGACGCCGGCAACAGGCCCAACGACCACTATAAAGCGGCGCTTTCCCCGCTCAGATACACGCTCCGCAGCTGGTGCCTCCCCGTGGTCCGCGAGGAGACGGCGGTGTTGGCGCGGCTCCAGCGCCGCGTGCGCTGCCGCTGGCTCGACCACTACTTTGCCTGGACGGCCAACTTTGCGTCGCACACGTTCTACGTGTTGATGCTCCCGCCGCTGTTCTGGTTCGGCGCCTCCACCATGGGCCGCGACTTGGTGGTGGTGCTCGGCATGGGCATCTACATCACGGGCTTCCTCAAGGACTTTCTCTGCTTGCCGCGGCCGCGGCTGCCGCCGTTGCACAGAATTACCATGCTGTCGTACACGGCGCAGGAGTACGGCTGGCCGTCGTCCCACGCCGCCAACGCCACGGCGGTGACGCTCGTGTTGATGTCCAAGCTCTGGGCCGTGCGCGCCGCCTTGGCGCCGGCCACTTTCGCCGCGCTCGCGGGCGCCTTGGGCGTGTACTACTTGTCCTTGATTGTGGGCCGGTTGTACTGCGGCATGCACGGGTTTTTCGACATCTCCACCGGCGCCGTCATTGGCGGCTCGTTGTTCGCCTTCCGCTACTTTTGCAGCGCCGCGGTCGACGGCTGGTTGCTCTTCTCTGAGCGGAACAACTCCGTGGCGGGCACGCTCGTGTCGGTGGCGGCCATTGTCGCAGGGTACTTGTTTCTCATCCATATCCACCCGGAGCCGGTCGACGACTGCCCGTGCTTCGACGACTCCGTGGCGTTTGTGGGCGTGCTCATGGGCCTCGACTTGAGCCACTTGATGTGCGCCGTGACGCAGTACTTGGCCCGCACAAACGTGCACAACGACCCGTTGTTGATTCCGTTTGCACCCGACTGCGGCGTTCTCGTCATGGCCGCCCGTTTTGCGTTGGGCGTATCGATGGTGGTGGCGTGGAAGGCCGTGCTGAAGCCCGTTGTGTTCACGTTGCTCCCGCCGGTGTACAAGTTTGTCGGCGTCAACATCCCGCGGAGCAACTTCATCGCCACGTCGAAAACACCACAGACAACGCGCCAGATCCGGAGCCAGTCCTTGAGCAACATGGAGGCCGACCCGTTGGAGCACCTCAACGACGTGCTTCAGTCCGTGGCCACCAACGAAACCGTCAGCGTCGGCCCGTCGGGAGACATTGATGCCTACGAGCTCATGGACTACCAATCGCAACACAAGAAGGGCCAGGTCCAGGTGAAGATCAGCGGTGTGTACCGGGCGCGGTACGATGTGGAGATCATTGGCCGGTGCATCATCTACGCCGGCATCGCGTGTGTCACTGTGTGGGGAATGGGCGTGGGTGTGCAAGTGCTCGGCCTAGTGTAAATAAAGACAAGATGAGCAGAACAGCTTGGAGAAAAAGAATTGAGGGAAGAAAGCCGAGGAAGGATGAAGCGAATAGAGAAGAAGCGAGGGGAAAAATCAAAAAAAAAAAAAAAAAAAAAAAAAAAACGATGTGCCAGGTTCAAACGGCAACTTTGGGTGCTGAAGAAAGGCATTTGTGTCGCCTGGATGCAAAAGGCGCGCGGCCAATAAGTACCCATCCAGTTCGCATCACGTAAGTGCGATGAGCCAGGCAGGAACGAAAAAAACACCCAGTGATTCCCCCGGTCCAGTTGCAAACATCCTGGTCGACCCGCCCGCCCAAGCAGCACACCCCGCGATTCCAATGTCGCCCTCCGAAGCGCCGGCACAGGCCGCCGAGGCCCCCAAGAGAGACAGCACCCAGCCGCCGCCAGAAGGCAGCAAGAAGATGAAGCAGCCCAAGAAGTACAAGCGCAAGTACAAGATCAAGGGCGTGGAGCCCACGGCGCCGATGGGCGTGCTCCAGCACGAGATCAAGGAGCTCTTGAGCGAGCACGGGCTCACGGAGGCGGACATCCAGAACGACATGAAGGAGCTTCTCAACGACAAGGCCGTGGAGCAGGTGTACCACCGCGAGGTGGAGAACGTGGCCGTGTTGCGGTTCGCGTCCAACGGCGACGGGCTCGCGCTCATACCGCACCCGGCCAACGGCGACTGCAAGCAGGTTGCGCTCGTGCCGTTTGCGCTTCCCGGCGACGTGGTGAAGATCCGCGTGTTCAAGCTGCACCCGCTCCACGTGGAGGCGGACTTGCTCGAGGTGACGCGCGCGTCGCCGGACCGCAACGACGCCTTGATCAAGTGCAGGTACTTTGGCAAGTGCTCCGGGTGCCAGTACCAGAGCGTCGAGTACGCCACGCAGCTCGAGTTCAAGCGGCAGACCATCGTCAACGCGTACCGCTACTTTGCGCCGGCGCTCTTTGGCGTGCTGCTCCCGGCGGTGGACGCGACGCAGCCGTCGCCGTTGCAGTACGGCTACCGCACCAAGCTCACGCCGCACTTCAACGTGCCCAACAAGATCCCGGAGCACTACACGCGGCCCACGGTCGGGTTCGGCGCCAAGGGCCGCCCCGAGTGGCGCCGCGACGCGCAAGGCGGCGACAAGCTGGTGTTGGACATTGAGGACTGCGTCATTGGCACGCCCATCGTCAACCAGGGCATGGCCAACGAGCGGGCGCGCTTCGTGGGCGAGTACGCCAAGTACAAGCGCGGCGCCACCATCCTCTTGCGCGAGAACACCACGATGCCCGGGCGCGCGGTGGAGGGCGGCTCCACGGACCGCGACGGCCGCGTGTCGCAGCTCGAGGTGGCGGTGGGCGACCAGACGCTCACCAAGACATGCATCACGGACCCGCGCACGGTCGTCACGGAGGTGGTGGACGGCTACACGTTCGAGTTCAGCGCGGGCGAGTTTTTCCAGAACAACAACGCCATTCTCCCGGCGGTGACGGCGTACGTGCGGGGCAACTTGCAGATCCGCGGGTCTGCGCCGGGCGCGCCCAACTACTTGGTCGACGCGTACTGCGGCTCGGGGCTCTTCTCCATCACGTGCCTGAGCGGCGTGTCCAAGGTCATTGGCGTGGAGGTGAGCGCCGACAGCGTGAAGTTTGCCGAGCGCAACGCCAAGAGCAACAGCATCGAGAACGCCACGTTCGTGGTGGGCAAGGCCGAGCAGATCTTCAAGAACATCGACACCCCGCCGGACCGCACGTCCGTGATCTTGGACCCGCCGCGCAAGGGCTGCGACGAGGTGTTTTTGAACCAGTTGAGCGCGTACCGCCCGGCCAAGATTGTCTACATCAGCTGCAACGTCCACTCCCAGGCCAGGGACGTGCAGTGGTTCATCAACAACACCGACGCGGGCAAGGACTACAGGGTGGAGAGCATCAAGGGCTTTGATTTCTTCCCGCAAACGCACCACGTGGAGTCGGTGGCGGTGTTGAGCTTGGCCGATTTGCACCCACTGGAGACCGAGTGAGCATACATAGCAGGTACAGAGTGAGAGCCTGCGAGTTACAGTGAGCATGTAATATGCACAAAGTACAGAGAACAAAGTAGAGAGAAGATTAAAGAGAAGAAAAAAAAAATACAAGGCAACCGAAGCACTAGGCAATCGAAGCAATAGGAAAACGAAGCACCAGACAAACGGAGCAGCAGCGCAGCCAAGACCCGCGACAAGCCCACCCGTGCCGCCTGCACTGCGTGCGCGCAGGGCTTCAGCCCTAGAGGCGTGCACAGCTGGGAGCGCACGGCCCTGCACGCACCGTCCCTCCGTCGCACCCAGGTAAAGGAAAAAAAATTTCCATCATCTTTTCTACATTACGCCAAAACATACACCATGGAGAACGATAAGGGTCAATTAGTATGTACCATTCCACCGCCCCGGTGACACACTGCTGCACACCCCGCCGCGAACGCGCCCCGCCACATTCCACTTTGATCGGCCCCCTTCACTTTGATCGGTCCCCCTCCACCAGACCACGCCAACGGGCCGCCCAACGGGCCCGCGCCTCCCGGCCCGCCTCGCATTTCCAGCAGCCCCGCCCCGCCGTCCAGTACTAACTATCAGGTCGAATTGTACGTGCCAAGAAAGTGTTCTGCTTCCAACAGAATCATCAAGGCCAAGGACCACGCTTCCGTCCAAATCAACATCGCCAACGTCGATGAGGAGGGCAGAGCCGTCCCAGGTTCCAACACCACCTACGCCTTGTGCGGCTACGTCAGATCCAGAGGTGAGGCTGACGACTCTTTGAACAGATTGGCCCAACAGGACGGTTTGTTGAAGAACGTCTGGTCTTACTCCCGTTAGGAAATGTATATCTAATGTCATATAATCTGCTGGAAGAGTGTAGCTGAAGTTTTGCTGCGGCCGCGAAGAGCCGGGGCCTCCAGTTCGCGGGTTCGCCTCGACGAATTGCCTGTCGATCGTACCGACAACTTGCCGAAAACAGCGGTCCCGGATTTCTTGGCTCGGCTTTTGGCAAACACCCATTCGTAGACGAACGTGCTTGAATGAAGTTGGGCGCACTCGGGTAAAGTGCAATATTGTGGTGCCTGAGCACACTGGGCCTGGCCCTATTGGCTGCAGACTCTACGCCCAAACCCCAAACTACAGCGGGTGGCCATGGGGATCTATTCTTGCGACAGAAGCGTTGTGCTCTACCCGATATGCTTTAATCTTCAATATTAGGTGGAAAGGAAAAACGGCTATTTTTGGAAATTGTGCACCACCTAGCTCGCCGTTATCAGCTCGCTTGGGCTTTTGCACCCACATGGCGACGATCCCAGAAACAGTCCAATTCCCAAACAAAACTCTTCTCACGATACATCTCAACTATTGCCTTCGTAATCCATCGAAAGCGATCTTCGAACAACGCTTGTGGCACACGCCGTTTGTCCCGCCCTCTCGCTAATCAATTCCTTCCCCTCAATTTCAATATCGGTATCCCCAGATTCCCTGCACCATGCCCCTCCCCCCACCTTTTCTTTTCTCGCCTGCAACCGTCCCGCCTGCTTCATAACAACCCCGCCTTCTGCATTGACAACGTACGCCTCTGGCTATAGTCAATCTCTGCCCACCTCTCTGAATTTCCAGTTTGCACCGACACTTTGTCCATCGACAATTGTCCAGCGACGGAACACAAGCGCCAGTCCAGACCCACGGTAAAAGAGGAAAGCACCAAAAAAGGCAAGCCAGATCATGAGAGCCATCGCCACCCTTCTTTACAACCAGAGCTACTTACCCGGCGCCTTGGTGTTGGGCCACATTTTACGGAAACTCGTGCCGGAAAACACGGAATTGGTCGTCTTGATCAACAAGCAGGCGTTTTCCGACTTCCAGCTCGAGTTATTGCGTCAGCTATGGGACCAGCTCGTCGACACACGCGTGCTCGAGTCCACCTTGCAAGAAAAGTTGCAAAACGACTTGAAGCGCCCGGAATTGGCCGGAACCTTCACCAAGATCCAGTTGTGGGATCTTCCCTACGAAAAGGTCTTGTACTTGGACGCCGACACGTTGCCCTTGGTGCTGGGGAACAACGTGACCAGATTGCTCGAAGTGGATGCTCCGGCAGGCTCGATTCTCGCCGCTCCGGACTCGGGCTTTCCCGATATCTTCAACTCAGGCGTGTTCGTGTTGCAGCCCAACGAGCTGGACTACAAGAACTTGGTGCAATTGGTGGCCTCGGGAGACCCCTCCATCTCGTTTGACGGCGCAGACCAAGGCCTTCTCAACCAATACTTCAATCCTGACCCAGACTGGATCACTCGGCTTTTGGCGAAAAACGACAGCCTGCCATCGAGATGGATCAGAATTCCCTTCTTGTACAACACCACGCCCAATTCCCAGTACCAGTACCTCCCTGCTGCAAAGTATATGGGTTTCCACGAATTGGGATCTGCGGACCACGATCTTGGGTCTCAGGGACACACTGCAGAATCTCAGAGTCACAATTTGGGATCTGGGGGCCATGACTTGGGATCTGACGGTCGGCACTTGGGGGCCTCGGGTTTAGGATCTAGAGGCCACCAACCCAGATCTGGGGGTCTCGGTTCGACGTCTCGATTCGGCTATAACATGAAATCCGACGATTGTCACGAGACCACCGGTGAAGGCCTCAATTCAGCTGGTACGAAGGAATCAGCGTTGCAGTCACTTTACGGGCGGTATTCGCCCTACTACAACACAGCATTGACCCACTTCTCCCGCCTGTCGCAATTGAAGGTTTTGCATTTCATTGGGCCTGCCAAGCCATGGAACTCGGGAAGTGAGGGTGTGTTTCGCTTGTGGTGGGACCAATGGTTCGAATACTCCCAGGGAAAGCCGGTGCATTCAGTTTTAGAAGGGGTCGATCCAGCCACTGTGGCCACTGCCCTGGTGTTACTTCCTGCTGATTTGTGCGATCCTTCTAGATACCACCACTACGTTGGCAGTCTGCAATCCGGGGCAGTGTGGGATGCAACAAAAGAGGCCCCGCCACGGATGATGCCGCAACCAGTTGTTCCTAAAACCACTAAATTTGAAAGTGCTTGGGAAGATGGAGAGAAGCATGAGAGCACCGCTCAAGCCGGTGATACCGGTGTACAGATCACAGGGTATGGCGTTCATCAAGGCCACAAAGCGGAAAGGGTTTTCGACGGAGGGTCCGACTACATGCCAACGCACAAACTTATCGAGGAGAGAACGTCGATGGTCAACAAAGCCGGAGACTCGTTGGCTGCAATCAAGTTGGAGAACTCTAAAGACGTGGAGACTGTGCCACACCAATACGGTGCCACTGAACAACCTTCCGAACGCGAGCCGCAGCTTCCCAAGATCTTCCCCTGGGAATACCGTGACAGCGTCAAGCCCGAGCGAGTGTGGGACTAGGCACAGTTGCAAAATCGGGCAATTGACCGAATCGGGCAATTGACCTGGTGAAGGTGAAATACCTAATTAGAGGTAACGCTTGAAGGTGAAGTGGGCTTTTTCTAGTCGCAACATCCCGACAATGCCGTGTTGCAGAAAAATCAACACGTCGAGGAATTATGAAAGAAAGTCTATTTTTGTTACTCTTGTTGCCGCAACGCCTTGGCCCGAAACTATTTGGTCTCGCTCAAAAGGGGCCACCCCGGGCCGGCGCGCAGCCAGCAACACCCACCCAAGTGCATCGTATGACGGCAGCTTGTCTGAGTAGAGGAAGCGGCTGGCGATCGGCCAAGCACAAAAAATCACGTCTCTGAGTGCCTCCCGGGAGACGGCCCACTCACCACGCAGGGGTTACCCGACCGTGAAAATTTTGAGTGCCTATGCAGTGCGGCAAGGAAGGCCCTTAGAAAAAAGTAAAAAAAATTGCACCTGGTCAGGACCACCACCCCCATCACACATTTTTCCATCAAAATGTCCAACGGTATCACTGAAGTCGACTCCAACTTGATCGAGAGTAACTACGACAATGTCGTGTACTCCTTCGACGACTTGAACTTGAAGTCCGAGATTGTCAGAGGTATTTTCGGTTACGGTTACGAATCGCCCTCCGCCATTCAGCAAAGAGCCATCTTGCCCATCACCGAGGGCAGAGACGTCTTGGCCCAAGCCCAGTCTGGTACCGGTAAGACCGCCACCTTCACCATTGCCGCTTTGCAAAACATTGACGAGAAGGAGAAGTCCACCCAGGCTTTGATCTTGGCCCCCACCAGAGAGTTGGCCTTGCAAATCCAAAACGTCATCAAGAACATTGGTTTGTACTTGAACGTGACTGTGCACGCCTCCATCGGAGGTACCTCCATGGCCGACGACATTGAAGCTTTCAAGTCCGGCGTGCAGGTTGTTGTTGGTACTCCCGGTAGAGTGTTCGACATGATTGACAGAAGATACTTCAAGACCCACAAGATCAAGATGTTCATCTTGGACGAGGCCGACGAGATGTTGTCCTCCGGCTTCAAGGAGCAGATCTACAACATTTTCAAGTTGTTGCCCGAGACCAGTCAGGTTGTGCTTTTGTCTGCCACCATGCCGCAAGACGTCTTGGAGGTCACCACCATGTTCATGAACAACCCCGTCAGAATCTTGGTCAAGAAGGACGAGTTGACCCTTGAGGGTATCAAGCAGTACTACATCAACGTCGACGAGGAGCAGTGGAAGTTTGACTGTTTGTGCGACTTGTACGACTCCATCTCCGTCACCCAGGCCGTGATCTTCTGCAACACCAGATCCAAGGTCGAGAACTTGACCACTCAGTTGAGAGGCAACAACTTTACCGTGTCCGCCATCCACGCCGACTTGCCCCAGGTTGAGAGAGACACCATCATGAACGAGTTCAGATCCGGTTCCTCGAGAATCTTAATCTCCACCGACTTGTTGGCCAGAGGTATTGACGTGCAACAGGTTTCCTTGGTCATCAACTACGACTTGCCTGCCAACAAGGAGAACTACATCCACAGAATTGGTAGAGGTGGTCGTTTCGGTAGAAAGGGTGTTGCCATCAACTTCGTCACCCAGAAGGACGTTGCCATGATGAGAGAGATTGAGAAGTTCTACTCCACCCAAATCGACGAGATGCCTGCTGACATTGGTACTTTGTTCAGTTAAGCGTGTCTAAATGTACAAATAATTGTTCTGCGAATAGCCACTGTAGAAGCGTACTTGCTCCAATACGCCATGCCTAACATGGACGTCATTCGGTGTGACACCCGTGCCGAGAAGAGTGGAGCACTGAAGCTACCGAAAAGTAGAAGAAGTTGCCGAGAAGTAGATGCCGCCGAGAAATAAATGCTGTCGAAAGGTACATGCGTTGTGAAAGAGTGGTGGAGAATTGCTCTCGAAGGGTGGCGCGCTCGGTGTACCCATGATGGTGAAAAATTCCCGGATTGTGTATAAGCTGAACTGAAAAAACCGGCTCAGACTGTCTCCAGTTCTTCCAAAAATTGCCGTCTCGAGGTTGCCCTTTCGGTTGCCTCAATTCCAAAAGTTGCAGTCTCGAGGTGGCACTTCTGGGTGCGCACCCCCGCACTACACTACACAACGTCTCTAAAGTATGCATTATCACTCATAGTCAGGGATCTCCAAGTGGAAGAACGGCGTGTTGGTGCCGACGGCCGCATAGTACGCGCCGTCAATGTCCTCCTCGGTGGCGGTGGCGAGGTTCACATATGTCTTTTCGCTCACCAACTCGTTCTCCTCATAGGTGCCAAAGCCTGCTCTGATCAACCCTCTTCTGATCCACGCCGAGTGGATGCTGCTGAAATGGAATTCGACCTCGCGGTCCGCGTACGCGTTCAATGCTCTTCTGACGTCCACCAAGGCCTGGATGGACGTGGCGTCGATGGAGGGAACACACGAAAAGTCAAAGTGCACGATGCGCAAGAGCGGGCGGGTGTCGGGCGCCGCGAGCTCGTCCTGTGTCTTCGTCTGGAGCCACTTCCACGTCAACGGGCCTGGGTCGTTCCACGGTCTGTCGCCGTTGATCCCGTACGGCTTGCCGCGCCGCGTCAGTCTCTTGGCCTCGTCCGTGACAAGATCAATGAGGTCCGACGCGTTCGGGTACGAGAACGACTGGAGCGGTCTGAACACCAACACGCCAGGTGGTGGTGGCGACACCGTCACGTCGCCGTTCAAGTTCTGCTTCAGGAGCGGCGCCCACCGGGTGACAAACTTGAGATGCGGCTGGTCCCGCACGCGGGGAGCGCCGTTGGCGACCCGCTTCTCGAACGCCTTCTTGGCCTTCACGGCGCCGTCATACGACTCCCGCGACAACACCTGCTGGATCTCCACGTCGTCGGAGCCACTCAGCGAGATCAGCTCCTCTTCCTTGAACTCAATGACCGGGTTGACCACCTCGGCCACGCGGATCCGGCCCAAGAACTGGCCCGTGGGCTTGGCCACGCGGAACAAGAGCACGGCCGCAGACGCAGCAATGGCAAAGTAGATGCCGTTCTCAATCGACGAGAACACCGTGATGATCACCGCAACGAGGAAGATGCCGCAGTCGATCGGGTTCACCTCCCACAAGTTCCAGGTGGCTCTCCAGCTGCTCAACAAGTCCGACACCGCGTGGATGATCACCGCACACAACGTGGCCTTGGGGATGTAGAAGAAGGCGTCGGTCAAGCAGTACAAGGCCAACAACACGACACCGCCGGTGAAAATGCCGGCCAACGGCGTTCTGACTCCACACTTGGCCTTCAACGCAGATCTGGAAAAAGACCCGGTGGCGGGGTATGCGTTGAAGAACGTTCCAATCAAGTTGTTGACACCAATGGCAACCAACTCCTGGTCGGGCACGACTTTGTAGTCGTTGATTCTGCCAAACGACTTGGAAATGGCAATGTGCTCGAGCAACAAGATGATGGTGGACACCGGGATCTCCGACGCCATGGCGTCGATGATGCCGTCCGGCACGGTCATGACACCGACGTGCTTCAACCCGGAGGGCACGACGCCGATGGTCTGGATCTTGCCCTTGAACTTGCTCAAGCTGCCGGTGTATCTCTTCACTTCCGGGTGCACAATGCCCCACGCAATGGCGGTGGCCACGATGATGACAATGGCGTTTCTCAACTGGGAAAAGAGAAAGAAGAACATCTTTTTCTTGGGGTACCGCTTTCCGAGCTTGTCACACGAGATCTTCCACACGTAGAGAATGAACAAAGGCACAAGACCAAATGCGGCGTTGACGTTCGTCTTGGGCAAGTTCTTCAACGTGTGGACGACCGAGTGGAACGACGACACCTTGGTGTTGACAGAGCTATTGTACCCCATCAAGCCAGGCACTTGGCCGGTGATGATGTTGAACGCAGAGCCAGACATGAAGCCCATGACTGCCGGCATGGAGATGAACTCGAGAATGAACCCGAGTCTCAAAAGACCAATGCCGGCGGCGATGCCTCCGCAAATCAAGGACAAGAACGTGGCGATCTCTGGTGCCGAGTAGGCGTCGCCAAACTCGCTCTGCACCTTTGCAATGACCTTGCCGACCTGCAACGACATCACGGCCACAGGGCCGATGGAAACGTCCTTGGAGGTGGCGAAAAAGGAGTAGATGAACACGCCCACGAAGGACGAGTAAAGGCCGTACTCGGGCCTCAAGCCGGCCAATTGCGCGTACGACATGGACTGCGGCACCAAAACCACACCCACGGTGATTCCAGCAATCAAGTCGCCGTACAACCACCTGACGTTGTAATGCAAAATCCATCTCGCAATGGGGAAAAGTGAGCACACGTAGTGCTGGGCCTTGCCGACTGGGTTATTGAAAACGGACTTGCCGTACTCGAGCACATTGGGTTCTTGCTCGATGTACTCGGTGACTGCAACATTACTGTTGGTGTGGCCCCCCAAAGGCTGGTGTTCTCTGAGGAACTCGTGGCTCTGTGTGCGGGAAGCCCTGTTGGGGTCGAACTCTTGCGGCTCTGGCACGTTGGAAATGGCCGTGTCTGATGATAGGCTTCTGTGTAAACCCATCTGGAGTGTTGGAGGCGAGCTCGGGCGATAATATGGAAAGTGGGCCGCCAGAAGAAAGACGCTAGTTATATACCCGTGTGGAAAAGAGGCGCCTTATGCAACAGTGGAAGAGTTGACAAGAAAAATTTAAAACACTGGGCGAAGTGAAAAGTGTGGATAGACTATAGCTGCACCAGATGACATAACTAAGCAAGATCCACAGTTTTCGCATCACGTGATGTGTGCTAACCTTCGTTCACTTGCTCCGGCACCCACGGGCTTTCTTTCCGTAGCAATCGATTCGGACAGTTTCGCTTAACCCTTCAAGAGTCCGCAGCTTCTGATTTCTGCCTACTCAGCTGCACTTCCTTGTGGTAATGGCTGGCCTGGTGAGGTCAGTGGTAATTGCTGCGAAAAATGGCAGGCTATCACGTGCCGTGTTGCAATCTTCAATCTGGTGATGCGCCACCTCTGCAGGCCTCCAGAGGTGCGGGCCTACGAGCAAGAAAGGCCGCTTTTAGTGTGGTTTGGCCATTACTGGATCGGGCCATGTGCATGGTCGGTGAGTGAAGGCTATTGTCTTTGAGCATCGGGCTCTCTCTTCTTGGGATTTTTCTCTCGCTTAGCCAATTTATTACTTCAAAGTTAATGTTTTCAAAGAGTCATCTTTTCGCAAAATCAATGTATTTCTAGTGTGGAAGGGGCGGGTTCCAAAAATATGCAAACTGCGCCAAACCAGGCGGACAGGTGCACTAAACGGTGGCGGCTTTGACAGACGAGCCGCCCTAGGGCGTCACTGTGGGAGGCGAAATAAACCACACAGATTGCAAATAGCGCCCGCCCTAGCAGCTGCACTCGCCACTGATTATACCGCCCCAGCCACCAAACCAACATTACTGCATTTGCCTCGGGACTTGGCGTCTTCATGTAGTCACTTACAATCTGCTCAACAGTTCGTATACTTGTTCTGATATATTTTCTTATTAGTTGGCGGCCTCGGCGTCATCCACAAGCTTTCTGTATTCCTGTTGCTTGAAGCACTGGTCAAGGAAGATCTTGTACTTGGTGGCGAGAAGCTTGCGGTCGGGGTGGTCCTCGGAGGAGGGCATAATCACCTTACCGGGGCCAGTGAGCTTCTCCATGGTCTGCCACAACTTGTCACCTTGGTGCTGAGGCGCAGCAGTCTTCTTTTTGTTGCTGGTCAAAGGCTTGAGGTTCATCTTGTCCAACTTGTGCGAGAGGTCGTTGCGCACGGTCTGCGACGTGTTTTGCTTCGAGCCAAAGGACAAGGTCTCTTCCTCGGAATCAGAGTCCTCGGGGCTCTTCTGAGCCGGTTGTGTGGTCTGGCTGAAGTAGTCACCCTCAGCCTGCTCGCCGAGTGGGGTCATCGAAGGGTGGCTGTGGTGGGCACTAGCGTACGCAAAGGCGGTCATGTTGGTGGTCGATGCGGTGGCCGATGGAGCAGTGTATGGCGAGTGTGGGGGCGAGATGGAAGAGGACTTGGCCTTAGACATTTGCAACGAGTCCAAGTTGAGCTGAGACTTTCTCAAGCCGTCCTTTCTGGCACGGCCCTTGGTGTTGATGTGCTCGTCAACCAAGCTTTGTGCGGCCACGGCTCCCAACAAGGCCGAGCCAAAGACAACGGCCGCATCGATGTAGCGCGGGATGACAACGGGCAAGCCGGTGCAATCGGCGAGCAACCGCATCAACAAGCCATTCCGGCATTGGCCACCGCTCATGTAGATACACTTGATGTCGTGGCCGCCCTTCTCCATCTCCTCCACAATCTGTCTCGTCTGCTGGGCAATGAACTCGCAGGCTCCAAAGTACTGCAAGGCCAAGTCCTTGAGCGAGCTGTCCATGGATTGGCCGATGATGGACGCTCTCATCTTAGGGTCGGCAATTGGCGATCTGTTTCCGTGGAAGTCGCCGTAGAAGAAGATGTGCTTGGCCAATGTGACGACCGATCTGGAGTTGTTCTCGCTCACCATGTTCTCCAACACCAAGTTCAAGTAGTCGAACTTCGACAAGTTGGAGGCCTCGGCCGTGTGCACCAACTCACTGTGGGAGGGGTGGGTGGACAAAACGTGGGCCAAGAGCGCACCGGTACACGATTGGCCGCCTTCGGCCAACCAGAAACCAGGGCCAAACACTTCCTTGTAGGGGCCCCAGACACCCTGCACAAAGCACGGGTTCTCGGACATGGCAATGTGGCAGGTGGAGGTTCCGGCCACGGCGGCCAAGCGGCCAGCTCCGTTCTTCAATTGGCCGTCGGTGTCCTCGGACAACTCTGGGTGCGAAGGGAGGTCCACCTTGGCTGCAACAGTACCAATCCAGCCGGCATATGCATCAATAACACCACTTCCAACGACACACTCGGTGGTCAAGCCCAACTCCTCCGCGGACTGTGGGGTGAGCTTGCCGACGGTGTCACCGGCACTCAACCAGGTGCCCGTCTTGCCGGGGATACCACCCAACATCTTGAAGTCGTTCTCCACCAACTCGGGCAAGTCAACCTTCTCCAAAAACTCCTTGGACCAGCCGGTGGTGGAGCCGTCCACGCCGATTGGTACCAAGCCCTGCTTGCAGACGGTGGAGTTGTAGGAACGGGCCTCGGAGCCCGTGGCCTTGTGGGTCAAGTAGTCGGGCAAGTCGTAGAACTTCAAGTCGTCCAAGCCACCGGGTCTGTTGTGCTTCAACCACTTCATCTTGGGCAACTCCATCTCAATGGACATTTGCCCGCCGACGTACTTCAAACACTTGTCGCCGGTGGCGTTGATGATGTCGGTTTCCTTCTCGGCGCGGTGGTCCATCCACAAAATGATGTTTTCCTTGCTGTCGGCGAAGTCCGGGCCCACGCCCGAGGGCTGGTCCGTGGTTTCGGACACGGCCACGAGCGAGCAGGTGGCGTCAAAACCGATTCCAAACACCTCCGCGGGGTCAATGCCAGAGTCTCTCAAGCACGCCTTGACACAGAAGCAGATGGAGTTCCAGATCTCGGTGGAATTCTGGGTGATGTGGTTCGGCTTCAACTGGTGTCTGGTGATTGGGCGCTCGCTGAGGCCCAAGATCACACCGTTGGTGTCAATGACACAGGCTCTGGCGGAACCCGTGCCAACATCCACACCCACAAAGTAGACGTCCGGTCTGGGCGGGTTGGCCAATTGATGGGAGTTGAAGAAAGAGGACTTGCGGGAGTTCAAGCTAGTGTGTGATTTGTTGATCGCCATGGTTCATGAAGTTGTTCAAAGGGGGAATGGGGCTTAATATAGCTAGCAGTGATTGCACCCGGTGTTGCTGCGCACTGTGCAGGATATGGGGTCGGCCACTGCACGATGATGAGGCAGATCACACTAAATCGGTGGAACGGTGGAAAGATTCCGAAGACTGGGGTTCCACAAAGGCCAATAGGAGAATTATCGAGAAATCTGGGAGGGGCAATTGGAGCTTGGCGAAAACACACTGCACGTGCCAGCGCTCCGGCCTTTGCTAGTACCACCCTGGCTGCGGCGACCTCGACACTGGCCATTGGCGGCGCTTTCCACTCATTTCCACGCTCATTTTCTTCGCACTTTCGCACCCAGCGCTTTGCTCGTCTCTTGCTCCGTTGCTGCCGCAGAAAGTTGGCGCAAACGGCGCAATCCGCCGGGAGGATGCCAATGGCGCAAGTCAATCTCGCCAATTGCAATTACTGTGCCTGTCCAGCTTCAGGCCACTGCCCAGTCCCTGCCGCAGCATTGGCCATCGCCTGGCTGCCGAGCCGTGATCACTGCTCACGTCATGCTACAGATGCTCACGTGACTGCACGGTTCGTGCGGTTCATTATGCTAATATACAGTTACTATACACATTACCCAACCCTCTAATTTTTCGTTGACGAGTACTTCAGCACCACGTCCACCAAGAAGTCAAACTGTTCGGTATTTTCCACCGCGGCCCGGATGTGCGTGGCGCCGATCCGCCTCACGCCGGCGCTTTTGGCCTCGACAATGGCCGCCTCCACCAAGTTGGCCATGAAGATCTCCAACGCCCGGCCAACGACAAACGGCGTGGCCTGCGCCACTTTGCCAATGTCCTCGTCCGACTGCATGATCTTCTTGATCCGGGCGGCGGGGAAGTGTGTTTTGATTTTGTCGAAGGAGTTGAGGATGGTCTCTGGGGCCACCGCGGAGTCGTCTTCTTGCTTGGGCTCGGTCTTCACGGAGGGCTCGGGTTCAGGGGTGGCGGCGGCGTCGGCCTGCGCCGCGGCGGCCGCTGGAAGCGGCTGGAGATCGCTCTCGTCCGGAGGATTGATTAGGGAGCTTATGTCTGCCATGGGTTGCTTGGATGCTGTCGTGGGATGGGGGTGTGCATAGAGCGCTGGCTTTTCCGTTGGATATGCTCCAGCTTTATATAATGCTCGCTTTTCTCCCTGCGGCGCCGCGCGGGAATGGGACTGCACATAGCGCACACGTCCACCGATACCAACAACAACAACACACGGCAAGAAAGCAAGGGGCTGGCGTCTGTGCCGCCGGGCGCCGCCAGACCAGCCAAAGGGCGTTTTCCGTTTTTGCTAGACGCGTCTGCGCACGGCCCTGGCCCGCGTCGCTGTGCCATCGCATCGCGTCCTGCAGACTAGTCCCTAGTCCGGCTAGGGGACCATCTCTTGTAGACCACTTCGGTAACCTTGTAGAGTTGAAGCAAGCGCCGGATGCGGCCGGAGTCCCACGCCTCGCCAAGCGCAGCAAACTCCTGTGCCGACGGCACGTCCACGTACACGAGGACGAGCGTCTTCTTCACACCGGTCACCACTCTCGCAGTGGCCATGAAATCCTCCCAGGTCGTCCACGGCGCCCCCGTGTTGGGGATGATGAGAAGGGCGTACTCGGCGTGCATGAACGGCGGGCCCCGCTTGTAGAGAAGCATGTCGGTGCCAAACTTGATTCCGCTGCGGACACACCACCCCAAGCTGCGGAAATGGTGGTACACCACGTAGTTGAGGAGAAACCTGCTGTCGGGCCGTGGGGCGCCCAAACAGAGGCGGAACAACTCGCCGGCGGACAAGACGCGGTCCTCGTGTGTCACCGAGACGGCGTCGAGCGCGAAGTTGAGGAAAAACACCTCGGTGGGCTGCAATTGGAGGGACTCGATATTTTGCAACTGCGACTTTTGCAGCTGCACATCCGCCTCTGCCCCGGCCAACACGGGCTGCTGTACCTCCACCAGCGCCCTCGTCGCCCCGCCTTGTTTTTCTGCTTCCAGCGTTGTTTCCGTGTTTTTCTCGCTCTGCTTCGGCGGTTCACTCTCGGCTTTCGCCTTACCCTCCACCTCTGGTCCTCCTGCCTTCACACTCTCCATCATCACCTTCAAGTCGTCCCACTCTTTCTGCTCCGCCTCTGTCAACACCCGCAGCCTGGAAAGCGCCTCGAACGCCTGCGCTTTGCCTCGGAGGGTTTTGAAGCGTTTTCTCTCGTCCCGCCTCGCCTTGGTGAAGTCCTCTTTGGCCATCTCTCCGCTCCCTGCGTCCCGCCTACGTTGCATCCGCAGCTTCCACGAGGGCTCGGACCGCGACAACGTGCCTTTTCCGAAAAAGCCCTGCTGCCAGAGCCGGGTCATGTCACTCTCGTCTGTCACAAGGAAAACCTTGCCGTCGGCAGAGGCCCGGACGCTGACTTTGGGCTCCCTCGGCGGGCTTTGGAGGTAAAGGCTGGCCACGCGATACACCAAGTATGCCCACGAAAGCGGGTTGAGGCCACCCGGGATGGGCAACTGCCCATGCTTGTCTACTGAGATGGGAATGGGAAGAGGTCTACAGTAGATGGCATTGAGCGATCTTCCCTTGCGCTTCTCCATGGCAAGAAACACACTTTGCGCTTAAAACGTGTTGCTAGAACTAGGAGCTGCCAAAGGTATGTCTGTCGGGGTCGACGGTTGGTCAAGCACAGTCTGAGGAGTTAGTTTTGTACTGGTTGGCGTACCAATGTCTTCAGATACCGTTGTAGTCTATTTTGTGGCTTACAGCGAAGAATCTTCAAGCAACACGAACAAATTATCATCTTAAGACATTGTTTAGGATAAAACATACCACTTGTAGCAGTTGGGAAAAAGACTGTGCCTGTTCTCACCGTTTTTGAGAGGTGTATTGCTGCGGGTAACACCTAGGGCTCACGATAAAAGCTGAATGCGCAAAAAAAGAATGCTGGTCCCAGGAATCGAACCTGGGTTTGCTCGGCCACAACGAACTGTACTAACCACTATACGAGACCAGCTTTTCTTGCTTCTTCTAGGCGGGTACATTGCTAAGTAAGGTAAGGAGTGTATTTTGTCAAGGGCATTATTCGTTATTGGTGACGTGCTCACAAGCACGTCCAAGTGTTCTCATACATCAAAGTTAGCTAAGTTCACGCAAGGTACTTTGCAGCGTTAGAAGATCTACACGGTCAAACGCTAATGTACAACAGAGGGTCGAGTCAAAACATGCCATTTAATTAAAAACAGGTTTCTGGCCGCGCTGAAGGACTCAGCGAAAGGAGCCCAGACAGGTTTTTTCTTCACAAAACACTTTCAAAGGCTTTGATCAATTCCTCCTCGGTGGCACCACTGGAAATTCCGTCGTTGGTAATTCCGTTGACACTCACAGTCGGGGTCACATGCACACCCACCGTTCTGTGGTATCTTGTGAAGTACTTGACGTCCACAGTGGCTCCATTGCCTGCGTTCAGAGGCTCCTGAACATTTACCTTGATTTGCAATAGCCCCAAAACATCGGTTTCGGCGAAAGGCAAGTCCACGTCGGCCTTCACGGTGTCGTTGATGGTCTTGTAGATTTCGTTTCTTCCCTTCGAGGGAGTGCTCGAATCGTAGAACTTCTCTATGTTCTTGAAAAGCGACTCGCTCACCAGCCAGAACAATTCATTGGACTTTTCGGGTATCTTTTCTCTGAGCAATTGGGCCACCACCAAGGAGTACTCGTGGAGGAGGACCGAGTTTGGGTGCCACGGCTGCACCACGTTGACAAACACAAACTGGAAGCCGCCAGGGTGCTTTTCGTGCAAACGGGGAATCAACTTGATCAACTTCAAGTAGATCTTGGCGGAGAATGGGCAGTTGTAGTCCAAGTAGAGGTTGATGACGTTTGGGGCCTTGAGCTGCGGAGTGGAGGGCTTGAAGAAGTAGTGGGACAAAGAGTATTTGGGCGAGATCATGATGAGTTCTGGTCTGGGGATGAGTGGATTAGGTGGTTTCGTGAGGTGTGGCGTCGCCGTTTGCGGGGTGTCGTGGGAGGCAATGGTGTCGTGGTGAGGTGAGGGAGGTAAAGGTGTGTGGGAGGTAGTGGTGCGGCTATTGCGGGTCTGGAGGCAGATCGAAACCTTGGAACTTGTTCCCCGCCTGCTCGAATCTTTCGATCAACTGCTCTTTGATAGTTTTCTGGGGCGTGGCCACGGAAGGAGGCAAGGGTATGAGCTTGAGGTTCTTGCGGATGCGGATTCTTCGGATGGGCCGTTCTGCGGCCACTGTAGTGCGCACCTCCACAGACTGGAACGTGCTGTTTCTGGGGCTGCTGTTCACCACCTGGTCAGAGATTGCCGCCGCGTTGTCTTTGACCGGCGACTGTGACGAGTTGGGAATCACGGTGCTCGAGTCGTAGGTTGTTTGTCGAGAGGTCGTAAGAACCAGCGTTGCGTGGTCTGATAGCGTGAGGTCTATGGTTTGCGGCGGCGGCGAGTCACCCAGGTCCTCGCTCGACTCCACCGAGAGCAATTGCGGGACCGCGAGCGTGGGTTTTTCGACGTGAGCAGTGCTCTGGTCGGTAGGCCCCGACTGATGCAAAGTGTCTAGTGGGGCGGAATGATGCATGGTGGGGCCCCCTTGGCGTGGGCTCGAAGCGAGGTCTTGCAAAAAGGACCGCGAGTGATCGGGCGTCGCCTGGGGATTGTCAATGGCACCCGTGCCGCGGTCGGAGTCCTCCCATTGTTCCAACAAGGCCGACTCTGCCTCGTGGTACGAGTCGCCCCCGCTGGTCAACACGTACGCCTTGGCGACCGCCGGCGACGCCGCCGTCTCCAGGTCTCTACGGTCGTCGCTGCCTGAGGAAACGGTCTCGGGCTCGGGCGGCGGGCCAACCTCGGTGATCTCATCGGAATTCTCTGGTTCCGACGCCGACGACGGGTTGATGATGAGCCGCTTCTTCGACCGCTCAAACAGCTTGTACCGCGGCTTTCGCTTTCTCCCCACAACCTCTCCGCCAAGCTGTCCCTCTTTCGCTACGGCATCTCTAACTGAAAAATCGCTCTTTCTGGAGAGCTTAGCCGTGGACTCCAGGGGCTTGGCTTCGCCAATGTCCGCCCGGCGCAGTCTGGAGACTTTGCCGTTGGCCGGCTTCGAAGGCTGGCCCCGCGTTCTTTTGGCTTTCTGGATCCGGGATTCGTCTGCCCCGATTCCGGTGAGTGGTGATGCTAGTTTGAAAAAGAGGCCTTTCACGAACCCGAGGTAGCCCTTGTGCTGACCGGGGTCTTCAAGAACCGGGGGCGCGATTCTCGTGGCGGTCCGTTTGCTCGCCATTTCCGTAGCTGGCCGGAGGTGTTTGGACATGTTGTCTATCTACGCGATTCTCAGGTCGCGACTTGCCCAATTAGTCGGGGTACATGAGTCGTATTTAAGCGCACTTAATCGTACATTGTACATTGTCGTTCTAACATACACATTTGGGCCCTCTATTGTGCTTTTTTTTTTTTTATTTCTTTGCTCTTTATTGTGCTTTCCAATATCACTCTGTACTTTCCAGCGTCTCTTTTTGTTGCACTTCCTCTCCGAAGTACCTGGGCCTCCGGCCATACTCATAACCTTGTCTATATAGTCTCTCAATGTCTAGCCCGACAAAATCACCACCTTGCATTTGTCAAACAAAATGTCCTGGAACTTGGGGTCGTCGTCGATCTCCAATTGGAACAACATGTCGCGCTGCATCTCCGTGAGCGCGTCCGTGGCGATGTTGTTCTCGTCCATGAACTCGTCGTAGTCGTTCTTCAAAAACAACGACACGCTGCCGCCCAGCTCCACGTCAAGGCCAAGCCGCTTCATTAACTTGTGCTTCAAGTCCAGCAAACGTAACGTCGCAGGTAGCAAGAGCACAAAGATATCGTCCTCGTAGTAAAACTTGACCTTGACTTTGTCCACCTTCTCCGTCACCACCGGGTCTTTGCCGGCGGCTAGAAGCGTATTGGAGGACGAAGAGCCCGATCTCTGGACGGGCGAGTCTGACGACGGGGTCAACGATGCTCTTTGCACGTTCTGGGCGCTGGAGTACTGCGATAGCCTCTCCTGCTGAGAATTGGACTGCTGCACGAAAGGCTTCGAGGAGCGGCGCTCCTTGGACTCCACGGCCTCGCGGTCGTATCCATTGGCCAGCACTTCAAACAAGCTCAAGACCTCCTCGGAGCGGGAAATGTGCGCGGGCAACGCGACCAAATTGCGCAAGTAGTAGTCCAACTTTTCGCGCCTCAACTTGGAGATGGAGTCGTTGACGTTGATGAGCGGCCCGGGGATCGAGGGGATAATGCGCCGCGAGTTTTCGATCTTGCCAGCCTCGTACGGGAACAACTCGAGGAGCTTGACTTGCAAGTCGTAGAAGTCCTGGTAGAAGCGGTAGAGGAACCGCGTTTTGCCGTTCAGGAGCCGTGCCACCACGGAGTACTGGTACCGCCCGTGCTCTAGGTGGTAGGAGTCCACGGACGCCTCGACGACAAACGTCTTTGTGGAGCCGAGCGAGGAGCGGTTGGACGTGGAGCCCTCGTTCAGGAAGTAATGGGAGTTTGCCGACACGGGCGGCGCGTTGTTGGAGCACTGGCCCAACGGGATGGTCAGGGCCTCGTACTTGGCCGTCTGGTCCTTCCAGTTCTCGACGGTGGGGATACTGAAGTGGTTGATTGCAGCCACCGGGTCCTCGCTGGAGTCCTGTGAAAGCGCGCCCATCACGTCAATGACCTTGACATACAGCACGGGCACCAACCCGGGGCCGCCGAGGCGCGTGATGGGTTTGGCGATGAACCACTCGTACTCGTGGTGGGCGCAGATGACCAAGTTCTCGCCCGTGACAATGTCGAGCTCGTCGGGCCGCTCCGCCTTGAAGTCGTACAATGCAACGGCGTACAACGTCTGCTTGGCGGGCCGGGCGCCGGAAACGTGGCGGAGCTTGGCGTTGAGCGGGTTGCCCTGCTCGATGTTGTGGTGCTCTCCCGAGCTGTGCTTGCTTTTGTTGAACACCTCGAAGTAGGACATGGGCACCATGCCGCGCTGCTGCGTCGCCGGGTTGGTGGCTTCGTACCAGCCGCTGGCCTCGTGGTTGGCGCCGTCGTCCTCGATCACGTGGAAAAAGTCCCCCTTCTCGAACCTGAGTTCGCCGGGGCCCTGCAGCTGGTAGTCGTAGAGCGCCTTGATGACCTTCAGCGGCGACTTCAACGCCGCGCTCAACTCCTCGTTGTTCATCTGCGTCGAGCCGACCCGCGAGATGGAGTGCTTTGACGAGTTCAGCGAGTTGGACAGCCGCTTGCTTCGGCGGAAAGATTTCATCATTGGGGGGCGGGCGCGGTTCTTATGTAGTGCTGGCGGGCGCTCCGTGCGGGTGCTGGGTTACGGTGGGGTAGATGCGTTCACAAACAGGCTGCGCGGGACGGGCAGCTGGATGCTAGCAGGGGTGGTGGAGGCTAATCTCGAAAATTGGTGTTTCTGGCAGAGTGTGAGGCTCTGCGGAGGTACGGGTGCGGCCGCTGCGTTGCGAGTTGCACCGGCGGTGCAGGGGGAACGGCTCGAGAGTTTAAACCAAACGGCGGCGGTAAGCGACGCCGGGGTTCTTTTTTGCTGCGTTTGCAGGCTCGCCTGCCTGCGGCCGTGCGGTGGTGGGGTCGTTTATTCGTGCGGTGGCTGTTCCGTTTGCAGCCGGCCGACGCGCAGAAAATAGAGTTCCGCCGGTCGCAGCTGCCATTGTCCCTACTGCCTGCTGCGGGCCGCCTCGCCGCCTACATTGGCTCAAACGCCATGTACCGCTCGCCAGCGCCAAAGGAGAAGTCGCCCATCTCCTCGCTGTCGCTGCCGCTCTCGTAGATCATGTTGGGCCTGACGCCGCGCCGCCCGCCCTTGGCCATCTGCTCCTCCTGCTCGCTCTGCCGGTACTTGGCCAAGTAGATCTTCAACGTCTCGGCGTAGTGCTCAAAGCCCAACGTGTACATGGCCCACAACACGTCTTCCCCGTTGAGCGTTTTGCGCTTCTCCAACTCGCACCGGTCCACGGCCTGCGACGTGATGAAGAGAATGTACTCGGAGGCACATTCCTGGACACACTCGCGGGCCTGCTTGGAGAGCTTGGCCCGCTCGGGGAGCGCTTTTTTCATGATTTTGGTCACGTTGGCGATCGGTAGCAACCGGTTCTGCTCCTTGATCTCGTAGTCGCAGTTGCGCAACTGCCGGTCCAAGTCGTCCATCGGGGAGTGTGGGGTGTTGTTGTTTTCCGCCCTGGAGGCGGGGCCGCGGCGGCCTCGCCTTAAGTAAATGCTGCAAAATGCGATGCTCGGACTTGGGCCGCTCCCTGTATACACCACCCCGGGCAGCACGCCAAACCGCCAAACAATACTCCCAGAGCCACTGGGCAGGCGTGGTTCTCGAGGCGACGCGCCTGGTCTATTTCCGCTCGCGGCGTATTGCTTGGTATTGTGCCCGGCCAACCTGCGCGGCTGCTATTGTGGTGGGGCTCCACACGCCCGGTGCAGCCTGGCTCCCGCTCCCACACGCAATGCCTTTCCCCATTCTTGCCCCAGCCCTGTGGCTGCTTCGGGAAATTGCGCAGTTGCAGCAGCTATACGTGGGTGAGAATACGCTGCAAAGCATCCATTTTGACGCGATCGGGTTACAATGCCATGTGATCTAGCCGTTATACGTGGACTTATGTGCTCCATTTGAACTGGCTGTTATATCTGAACTTGTTCGCTCCGTTTGATCTAGCTGATAGATCTAGACTTGTCTGCTCTATTTGATCTGGCCGTCGTGTCTTATCTTCTTTTTATCTGACCTTGCCATTTCTATGATCTGCCATCGCTGCAGCCCTCACCTACAACATCAGGATCTATCAGTTTATTGCACCGCTACTTAACCAGGAGGCAATTGGGAGGCGTCCACGGCGTCGGCAGCGTCGGCCACCTCCTCGTCAACCTCCACGCGGCCCAACGGGGTTCTTGGCAAGGCCATCATACCAGATCTGGCAATCTCCAAGATTCCAAAGGGCTGCACCAACTGGATGTACGACGAGATCCGCGAGGGCTTGGCGCTCAACTCGACAATCAAGTTTCTGTCGGAAATGTCCACCACCTTGCCGCCGAACTTGTCTGTGATGGTGGTGATGTGCTGCAAGTGGGTGTGCTTCTGTCTCAAGGCCTCGGACGGCGCCAAGTTGCTGGGGTGATACGCGCTCTCGGCAGCCTCCAAGTCGGGAAGCGCCGAGCCCTCGGACGCGTACTGGTTGTGCGCGGCGATCAAGTCCTGGAAGTACTCGGGGCCCAACAACGAGATGCGGGCCAACAACAACTCCCTCTGCACAATCTCGGCGTTGGTGTAGTCCAACACGGCGTACACAGGCACCAAGTCCTCGATCTGCCTTCTGGCCTGCTCCACGACGGCGTCCTGCCCGCCCAACACGATGGTCATGCGGGACAAGTCCTTGACGGCGGTGTTGCACACCACAAGCGAGTCGATGTTGAAGCCGCGGGCGGCCAACGTGCCGGAGACGGACGACAACACGCCGGGCTCGTTCTGCACCAAGCAGTTCAACACGTGCTGCTTGCGGGGCGCCTTGGACGGCACGGGCGTCTCGTACAAGATGGAGGACACGGCCGAGTCGGCGGACCAGTTGGGCGTGTCGAACGTGGGCAACGCGGGCCTTTTCAGGTTTCTGTGCAACGTCTTGTAGGCCAACGCCGACGTGGACGACGACGTGACCTTGGTCCGGATCTGGCGGAGCACGCCGAGTGCTGGGGCTTGCATTGTAGTACGGTGCTGAGGCAGTGGGGGATTTTTTTGGTTAGTCATAGGCCCGCGCGCACGACCCGGCCAGATCGAGATTCGCCGATGGCGATGGGCTGCCGATGGGCAGCGGCGGGGGTTGCTGCGGCTGTCCTTTTGCCGGGAGCGGGCGATTGGGCACTGGCAGAAAATAGTGATTTTCGAGCGGGGCAACCTTTTCCGCCGGCACCTGAGTGTGGGTGCACTGTGCGATTGCACCCAAGCGATTGCGCCGATAGCAGCCCAGTGCGACCGGGGCCAAGCCAGGCCTTTTAGGAGATGTGTCTCTGGGCAGCAGAGGGCCTCCCAAAACTTCATTGCCTTCTCTCGAGTATTCGAGCCGCTCATTGAGTTTTTGGTAGTCATCCACTTTCTGAAGCATTCAGATCACGGCTGGGTTCTAGACTCGGGTCGTTTTGCATCGGGGCACCAATTGGCACCCAATGATCAATGAGAACAGAACATCCCATCAGTCAAACGCCAAGCCCACTATCCCTTGCCCTTCATGGGCTTTCCACAATCTGTCGAAAAAACGAGACCACTGAAACATCAAGTTTCGCCACAAAATGAATGACCGCTATTTATGGGCCATTGTCCAGAACCCCATACAGTGCACCGCACCAGAGTGATGTGGAGAACAAAGTGGGTCTCCGAAAAACTCATTAGCCAAGGCCACCGAAACAGGAGACTCAGCACAAGTCCCAGGCAAAAGTCACAACCAATTGGCAACAAACTTGAAGCAAGCAGAAGCAGGCAAAGCGAAATTTAAACGTGTCAATCACCTGCTACTAGTTTCCCCAGCATTCCCTAGCCGAGCGCGCTCTCCCCATACTACGCTTCTTTATGTCGGCTGCCCCTATAAACAGATCGCTCGCCAACATCCGCACGGAGCTCGAGTTTTTGCTCGACTCGGAGGTCATCAACAAAGAGCTCTTCGACGCCTTGATGGAGTCGCTTCCCAAAAGATACACCAAGGAAATGCTGCCCTGGGGGGTTGACAAGATCCCCGCTAAAAGCCAGGCCGGCGCCTCCAGCGGGGGCAAAACAGACGCCCTTGCCGACTCCATGTCGAAGACGTCTTTGGTCGAGGTTGCTCCTCCCGCCAACCCACCCTCGGCGCCTGTGCCCGAGAGGAAAAGCGCGCCGGCGTTGGGCTACTGCAAGGCCACGTTCAACTACCTGTCGTCGGAGCCCGGCGACATGAACCTCAGCGTGGGCGACCGCGTGGCTGTCGTGGAACACCTCTCGCCCGACTGGTGGAAGGGCTACAAGCAGGGCGAACTGGCGGCGCAGACCGCAGTGTTCCCCTCCAACTACGTGACAGTCATTTCCGAAGCCGAGTTCGGCGCTGCGTCCGCCAGCGACAAGACCAGCGACCCGGAAAAGGCCTCCTACTCACACCCTGCCGTCTCGCCGCCATCCTACAACCAGCCACAACAGTACCAGCAGCCCTATCAGCAGCCGTCATACGGTGGCTACGCCCAGTTCCCGCCTGCAAACAACCAATACCCACAGGGCCAGGCTCAGACCCAGCAGACGCAGACGCAGAGCGAGCAGCAGGCAGCCCATGCGGCCCACTTCAAGAAGTTCGGAAGCAAGTTGGGCAACGCTGCCATCTTTGGTGCTGGTGCCACCATCGGCAGCGACCTTGTCAACAAAATCTTTTAGCTCCAGCCGCCGGTTTGTGCTTCGTCATGTCAATATTTTTAAGGTTTTTTTATCGTTCTTGTCTTCCTTATATGTATTACTCTTTCCTCATCTTCAATTCTGCGTGCATTTCACAGTGCCTCTTCTGACTCCTGATCATCCCAAGATCTTTTACCCCGCTGAAAGCATTTGTCGTTGTCCGCCTCATTGTATTCTCAGCCCCTGCTATCCTCCTTCTACTCGCTACCCTCACTCGTCACTCCCCACACCATTTCCTGTCTCATTGTTCGTCGTTATATTTACAGCTACTTTCTGGAGTCCACAACGGTATTCAACAACAAAGTGTCGTTGTCCAACAAGATTCTGTTTGGCGAGTTGGCCAAAATGGCGGCAATCTCGCGGGCCGTGTCCAATCTCTTCAACTCCACGTAGTCACGGGACTTCTTGATGGCCTCACCAATCAACTCGGCCGACTTGGCCTCACCGGCAGCACGCACGACAAGCTGCTGCTTCTCTTGAATGGCCTTGTCCACCACAAAGGCGGCTCTCTGGGCGTCCTGCTGGGCAATCTGCTTGGCCTCCACCGCAGCGCTGAACTCGGGCGAGAAGGTCATGGACGTCAACGACACGTCATCCAACTGGACGTTGAACTTGGAGGCGCGGCGCACGAGATTCTCCTTGACCAAAAGCGACACCTTCTCTCTCTGGGTGATCAACTGCGAGGCGTTGAACTGGGCAATGACCGACTTCAACACCTCGTTGACAATCGACGGCAACACCTTCTCGTCGTAGTCCCGGCCCAAGGTTCTGTAGATGGTGGGGAGCTGGGAGAGGTCCGGCTTGAACAACACGCGGCACGTGATGTTGACCATCTGCAAGTCCTTGGTGCCGGTCAACGACGACACGTTGCGGGGCTTGGCCCGCACGTCGTAGACAACGGGTCTTTGGAACCACGGCACGATGAGGTGCGTGCCCTCCTGGTAGATTTCGGGCTGGATGCCGTTCAAGCGCGAGTAGATGATGGCGCGCTGGCCACCGTCGACGTTGAACATGGCGTTCTGGGCCAAGAAGGTGACGCCACCCAAGAGAAAAAGGCCGCCGACGCCGGCAAACATGCCGAGCGGCGACTTTGGGGGCGCGCCGCCGCCGGTGCGTGCGCGTGTCGCTCTGCGTCTCAATTCCTGAGACAATTTTTGCCAGTTGGGATCGCTCATTGTGGTTGTGGTTTGTGGTGAGGACGGGAGAATTCGCCTTCGAGGGCGCGAGAGGCACGGGTGCGGGTGCATGGGTGCGCATGCGCATCGTGGGTGCGGGTGCGTGGGTGCAAAAGATGGCCCGCTACGACGGCACGCCCTCGTGGTCGTTTTCGCGGTAGAAGTCGTGGATTTTCTTCGTCCACACGCGCTTGCGGTTGCTGTGCACCGGGGTGCCGAGGAAGATGCGCTCGCAGAACATCAACACCAAGAGCACGAAGGCCACCACCGCGCTGGGCGCGATGTTGCGGATGAGGTTGGTGGTGGTGACCACTTCCTTGTACGGGCAGAGCGCGTAGGGCCCGCCGGTCACGTAGCAGCCGGGGAACGTGATGTCGTTCATGTCGACCCACACCGGGTACTCCACGGCGTTGTTCTTCAAGAACTGCAACAACGCGTACTGCTCCACGCTCAGCTCGGGCACCGCCACCACGAAGCCGTCCGGGCACAGCGGCGAGGTGTCGATGTCGATGTAGGTGCCGATGTCGGCGGAGAGGCGCCACACGAACGGGTCGGACGCGTTGCAGCACGCGGTGCGCATCTTGTCGTAGCAGTTCTGCATCTGCCAGCCGCTGCTGGTGATGGAGACGCACAGGTAGGCGGTGCGCAGCGTGGAGGCGGCGAACCAGCCGTCGACGTCGCTGCCGTCGTCGGCCACCAGCTCGTCGGCGCCCGCGGCGGTCATGTTGTTGGTGTCGTACGCGGGCTGGCCGCGCGCCCACGACCAGAACGAGCTGGGCATGAACTGGTTCATGAGCACGAGCACCGGGTCGGAGGCGTTGCCCGTGACGTTGGTGGCGTACAGCGACGCGTTCAACACCGGGCTGAAGCCCTTCTGGAGGCAGTCCTTGGCCGCGTCCGCGGAGAGCGGGGCCGCGGCGGTGTCGACGTACAGGCGGAAGCGGGTGTGCGCGGTCAAGTCCGCGGCCACGCGCGGCACCGCCGCGTCCAGCACGTTCTGCGACAAGAGGCGCAAGAGCGTGTGGTTGCGCGGCGACTCGAGCCACGCCTGCGCGAAGAAGAGCGTGCTGCGGTCGTCGTCGGACACGTTGTACGCGCGCAGCAGGCCGTCGAGGTCCAGGCGCAACACCACCACCACCGCGCGGCGGTAGAGCTCGAACAAGAACTCGCGCTGGGACGGGAACGGCGAGTCGTACGCACGGCCGGCCGGCGGCGTGTACGCGGCGAGCTCTGCGGGCGTGAAGAGCGTGGAGTTGATGGCGGCCACGGAGTCGGCCAACGTGCGGTTGCCCACGGCCAAGTAGTCCGCGGCGTACGCGGTGTACTCCGGCAGCAGCGCGGCCGCGGTCGCCGTGGAAAGCCACGTCAGGTTGGTGCCGTTGTGCTGGGCGGCGGTGGTGGTGGTGGTGGTGGTGGTGGTGGTGGTGGTGGTGGCCGGGAGCTGGCGGATGGTCTTGAGGTTGAGCCCGAGCTGCACCACGTTGGCGCCCAAGCGCACGTTGGAGCTGCCAAAGTACGCGTTGATGGTGTTGAACACGTCGGCGACCGAGAGCCCCGCCTGGCACCGGTACGTGGTGCCGGCCCACGCGACGTCGGCGGTGTGCGCCAAGTCGCCCGTGGCGTTGGCGGGGATCGGCGCCGGGCAGAGCTGCCACCGCTGCGTGTACTCGTTCCAGTACACGTCGAGCACGTAGTAGCCCACGCGCAAGTTGAGCAAGTCGCCGAGCGTGGCCAACGCCAGCGTGCTGTAGTCGAGCTGGTCAAACACCACGCGGTTGAGCAGCACGCCGAGGTGCGCGAGCTGGTCCACGGGGACGTCGAGCGAGATGTCTCGCTGCGCGGTGTACGCGTCGGCAAAGTCCGACTGGAGCGCGGTCCAGTTGGACAAGCTGGCGCCGGCGCAGGCCGCCACGAGGAGCGGGAGAAGGTGCATGGCGCGGTGGGTGCGGTGCGCGTGCGCCTGATGCCTGCTGGGCCAGCGCCCGCGCAGTGGGGCGGCCCCGGCTCGGGGGCCTATCTCCAGGGCGGCGCTTTGGTGCATTTTGTGCTTTTCCGTGGGCAGATTCTGTGCTCGGTGATATACGCTGGACGTTCCCAGCCCATTGCTCTTTTTCCCCCGCTTTTTTTCCGTCGGCACGGCCCCCTTTGCTTGCCCCTCTGTCGCTGTCGCTGTCTGTCCTGCCCAGTCTCTGGGCCCGTTTCGCGCAGCCACTGCACCCATCGGCCCGAACCGAGTGCGACCGCGTAAACACAATGAGCGAGCTCTTGGACGCGGTGCTGCAAACGCTCAACGCGCGGCAGCTCGAGGCCGTCGCCAGCCCGGCCGCAGGCGTGCTCCAGGTGGTGGCCGGGCCCGGCACCGGCAAGACCCGCGTGCTCCTGGCCCGCGTGGCGCACCTTCTACTCCACGACCACATCGCGCCCCACCACATCATCGTCACCACCTTCACGAAAAAGGCCGCCAACGAGATGAAGGACCGCTTGCGCGCCATGTTGGCCGGCGCCGGCGTGGCCGTCGACCGCTTGGTCGTCGGCACCTTCCACAGCATCGCCTTCCGCATCGTCAAGCGCTACGGCGCGCTCGTCGGCGTCGCCGGCTTCTCCGTGGCCGACGACAAGATGGCGGCCAACGTGTTGCACGCCGTGTTGGGCCGCATCTCCGCGCACACGTGGGCCGCCATCGCCCAGTTGCCCGCCGGCGCGCTCCGCGAGTACAGTGTCAGGAACAAGGCCGACGACGCGGACGAGCCTGCCGAGCCTGCCGAGCCCCCGCCCGCGGACGAGGCACCGGCGCCAACGACGGAGGCGCCGCCGCCGAGCGCGCCCGCGCCGAAGGAGCCGCCCGCGGGCTTCTTTGGCCGGTTCAAGAAAATGGGCCAGTCGCGTCTTCCCTTCTTCCACCTCGACACTCTGAAGCGCGAGACCCGCAAGGCGCCCGCGCCGCCCACGCAGCCGCCGCCCGTGAAAAGCGAGCCCTCGGAACTGGTGGCGCCGCTCACAGCGGCCGCCGGAACGCCCGAGACTGCGCGCGAACCCGCCCCGCACTCCGCCGCCGCCGGCCCTGTGCCCATGGCTTGCGACATCAAGAAACTCAGGCGCGACATCTCGAGACTCAAGGCAAACGCTGTGGATGAGCAGCAGTACAAGGCAGGCAAGCACAACCCGTTCCTCGCCATGGTCTACTCAATGTACCAGGACGCGCTCCGGGAGAGCCACATGATGGACTTTGATGACTGTCTCTTGTACTGCTACAAAATCATCTCCGCCCACCCGGTCTTGAAAAACGTCCAACACGCGCTCGTGGACGAGTTCCAGGACACAAACGAGATCCAGCTCCGCTTGTTGTACGAGTTTTCCAAGGGCAACGGGGCCAGCAACGCAACCGTCGTCGGCGACCCCGACCAAAGCATCTATGCGTTTCGTGACGCGCAGGCCGCCAACTTCTCCAAAATGAGGGACTTTTACGAGGCACAGGGCCAGGAATGCAGAGTCGTCTACTTGGAGGATAACTACCGCTCAACGGCAGACATCTTGAACGTCTCGGAGCAACTAATGCGCCAGCAGGCTGGAAGAACAAAACGCACCCTCACGTCCCACGTGGACAAATCGGTCAAACCAATCATCCAGAGACTCACGTCTGCGAAAGAGGAGGCCCGCTGGATTGCCATCACAATCTCCCTCTTGATGGGGCTCGAGGACCAGCCCCTCAAGTATTCAGACATTGCCGTTCTCGCCCGCACAAGCTCGCAGATGCGTGTCATCGAAAGAGAACTCACCCGGGGCGTCATCCCTTACAACTTGCCACGCGGGAAAGCATTTTGGGAGAAGCCGGAGGTGATGGATACAATCGACTGCCTAAGGTGGGTCTCTTCACCAAATAACAAATATGCGTTTGAACGGACAATCAATTTGGGAAAGAAAGGTTTTGGGCCTGCAAAGATTCGGGTAATCGAGCAAGCCAGAAGCGAAGGCGAGACGTTCGAAGAGACCTTGTGGAAAGTCGCCTCTGGCGAGAGGCTGGTCGGCTTAGGTGACAATCTTCGAAAATACCTACGCGAGTATTTGGATTCGGGCGAGGAATTGAGAAAAAATCTCTCCGAGAAGTTTCCTTTGGTGGAAGAGACAAAGAGGGACGTTTTGGGCGGTTTCTTTGTCGCTCTTTACGATACAAAGCTCAAAGAGATCTACGGCGAAGACGAGGAGAGGTACAAAAACATCATGGAGGTCAAGACTTTGCTTCAGGAATTCGAGTTTCCGTCCGAGGAGCCCTTGCCCGGGCTTGATCTGGCGGAGCAAAAGCCCACGGGTCCTCGGGACGCGTTGCACTTTGTTCAAACGTTCATCGAACGAATCGCGCTCTACGACACTGAGCCCGAGAACGAAACGCCACAGAAAGATACCTCCAAAGTGACAATATCAACAATTCACGGAGCCAAAGGTCTAGAATGGCCTGTCGTTTTTGTGGCTGGATTGGGCGAAGGTTTGCTCCCGGCTGCGTTTGCGATCAATGGAACCGAAGAGGCAGTTGATGAGGAAAGACGGTGTTTCTATGTGGCTGCCACGCGAGCAAAGCGGCTTTTGTTCTTGTCGGGGTTCATTAGTCTGTCGGACGACACGATGTGGAACCGGAAAGTGGAGAAGTTTTCCCGATTCCTCAAAAATTTGGATCCTCACATAATTGAAGCTTCTGAGTTGGAACACCCAAAGCTTCTCAAAGATGTTCACCTTCTTTTCGGCGTCGAGAAAACGTTATTGGTCAAGCAAATGTGCATGTGGTACAAACGGGAGCGCCGCTTTGTGGAGACGCGTGACTCCGACGAAACGTACGAGGAGAAACTCATCCGGAGAGCCAGCTCGGGCAAGAACTACCAGTTGAACGTGCCTCTGTTGGCCCCGAAACCAAGATTGCCTCCGTCGAGGGTCACGTCGCCAAGCTCACGAATCGGGGGGAAATTGAAGTATGCTGAAGACTTCACAGCAGAGCAGACGAAAGGATTCCAGACCGGAAGGTCTGTTTACGAGAAGGAGTCCTTCAAAAAAGCCATCGTGGACGGCCAAAACCTCGGGTTGAAACCATCGGAACCCTCGGAAGCTTACCTTGAAGCGCAACTCATGAGAGGCTTCAAGCCGTCGTGCAGAACTCTGCCTGTCCTCCATGATCTGGGCACGAGATTTGACCACTTCGCAAAGGTGAAGCAGGAGCCACTGAGCCCTACGCCGGCCCGGAAAGTCACAGTCAAGAAGGAGCACGTGGGCAAAAGGCCTTATACGAAGCCGCCCAAGAAACCTACAGGGCCATTGACGACCCGCGAGATGCACCCGGGAGGCGTGAATTTTGCAAACTTGTCTACGGCCAACTCCAACAAAGCCCCGACCTACGTTCCCGATAACACGGGCAAAAAGAGGCGGCTAGGGACAAGGTGAGGCAACGGTCACATATTGAGTATGGGAACGGGATTGTATAACGGGAGCGGGTAATGACATGTATCTTTATTTTGGGGTCGCCAGTAATGCAATGCAATCGACGTTTGTAGAAACGTCACAGGTTGTGTTGTCAATGCTCATATAAAACACTCAGTTGTGATTTTTTATCTGACGTTGTGATGATTTGTCTGACGTTGCCTTATGAAAGCTAGCCTCAATTACACGAACTAATCGTGTCCGTATTTTGTGGCAACAGCAAACACCACGATGCACCAATGGTCCAAATCAGAAGCAGTGAACAGCAATTGTGGTCATGGAATACGTATGCCTCAAAAGCGTTCGAGAGATGGAATGACCGACCTACTATGTCGTGTGACTGGTCCGGATTGGGCAAACAGCTGCATTCTACTTAGTAATCTGGAAGGACCAGGGGAACTCCAAGTGGACGGTTTTGTCGTCGTCCACGAACTTGGTCACGGCCGAGTAAGAGCCCCGGGCAAACATGCCGGACGGCGCCTCCACAGCACCAAACGATTTCTCGTAGTAGGGCTTGTCGGTGGTGTTGGGTGCGTACGAGCCCAACGGCTCCTCCACCTTGTCCACACGGATGCCGGCCTTCTTCACCGAGTGCAAGTACTTCAAGCCCGTGATGATCTCGTGCTGCACGCGGAACTTGATCTGCAACTCGTACACGGCCTTCTCCTTGATGGTGAACTTGATGTCCTTGTTGATCGACGCGCCCGACGCGTCCTCCATGGGGATCTTGATGTCCTCGTGTTGTGGCTGGTCGGGGAAGACCAACGCCATTTCCACAATGACCACGGTTCTCTTGTCGCCGGCAGCGACCGGGTACGGGGCGGCGTTTGCGGACAATCCCAACGAGGCCTTCCACTTAGCCAACGACTCGTCCTCGGCGTCAAGCTTCGTGTATTCCTCGATGGTTTTTTTCTCGCCCACGGTGTAGCCTTCGACGCTCTCGGGCACTAATTCTTCGTCTGCCATTGTGTGGTATGTGTACGTCGCGGTGCGGATCTCGAAAGCTGGGGTCGCGACGAGATTAAGACGGCAATTTGACGGGCATATGAGTGAGGCGGGAAAACGTCCGTATTGGTGTGATTTTTCCGCTTTTTTTCTTCCGTTTCCTTCTCTCGTCCCTTTGCTTTTGTTCTTCGTCCTTCTCCATCCTTCTTTCCTCCATTTGTTTTCTACCTTTTTTGTCCAGTCTCTCGCTTCGGTGTTCCGTGGGCTATTGCCAGCAATTTACGGTCGTAACTGTGGAGTATGCATTTGCCCGCCGCCCGTCCGGCCCGGCGATAGTGATCCAAACCCAAACAAAGACTCTTGTTTTCTTCCACCGCGTAGGTAAATATTTTTTTTTCTTTCATCAGTCATCGCTGCTATTAATTTTCCAGCTCTTGGTCTTTGCCATATGGCCCCCACCTTTTCTGGGCCCGTGCACCTGGACTTACAAGATCGCAGCACCTACATTTCCACCTCCAGCATGAGTACTCCGGACGAGGTATGTGACTTCCACACTCCCAAAAAAAACCTACTAACCGCCAGATCAGGAACAAGCGGTTGGCTCGATTGGCCCAGTTGGCCGCAGCGTCGCCCGCTTCCCAGCGCGACCCGCAATCTGCAAAAACCCCAGCGCAGAAGCAGCCTTTACCCGCCAAAGCGCCCGTGGCCCCGGCGCCCAAACCACAAGAACCCGTCGCTGCGAAGCAGGCGCCCTCTGTTCCTTCGCCTGTGTCCTCGGTTCCGCCCCATGTTGCCATCGACCAGTGGATGCGGACAGAAATCCCACGGTTGTTCGGATTCGGCGCCGACAGCGCCTTGCTGGCGCTCAGTGAAGAGTTGTCCATCGACTCGGTCGACAGTGTTTTCGTGGAGACCTTGACCGAGACCGGCGTGCCCACAAAGGAAATGCCGTTCGTGTACCTCTACAACTTGCAAAACAAGGCCCTTTCCATGAAGCGGTCGTTGCCCAAAAGAGACGCCAATCTCGAGGCCAAGGCCAGCATCTTGGCCTCCGTAATCTCGTTCTGCGCGTCGTACGGCTTGATCTGCTTTCAGATCCCGGACATGATCTTGGGCAACGACTTGGAATCCCTAGTGCAGACCCTCATCACAAGACAGGACTTGCACGCACTTTTGGCGGACACCATTGCCAAGGCCGCTGAGCAGGGCTCAGTGTTGGAGCTTGTCGACGCCATCTTGGGCGTGCTGACGCCGAAACTACATGGCTCCAATATGAACCCCGCGGAGTGCCAGGGCCACCTCAACCTCTGGGACACCTTGGTGTCGGCCAAGCCCGTGTGCGCCGTCTTCTCGCAGATCCAGGGTTTCCAGCCCCCAGACCCCACCAGCGGCTTGGACTTCGAGAACCGCACGGTTTTGGGCTCGTTGCTCAAATTGTCGCCGTTGACCCCCGGCGCTGCGCTGCACTACTTTGGCAACGAGCCCCCGGCCAAAGAGGAGTTGAAAATCACAAACTCGGACTTGTTCAATATTTTCAAAACCATCCAAAATGAGCACAAAGTCCTGTTGAACCGGTTGTGGTTTATCGTCGAGAAACTCGTGCGGGGCTCGCCGCAAACGAGACAAGACTTAATGAAGTGGTTCGCCGACTTGATAAACGTGTCGCACTTGCGAAGCGGCTCGTACTCAGACCCCAAGAAATTGGCCGGCGACGGCTTCATGTTCAACATCTCCATCATCTTGGTCAGATTGAGTTTGCCGTTTTTGGACTACCCTTCCTACGGTAAGCTCGACAAGATCGACCCCAACTATTTTGGCCCGAAAAATAAGTTGCTCTCCGTCAAAGAGGAGCCTCGCGTCTTTTCGTCTCCCACCGCCGCCGAGGAATTCTACAGCGACTTCATGGAGGAAGAGTCTAACTTCATCTCCGACTGCTTCTACCTCACGTTGGCGTACCTCCAGCACGGAATCGGCGGTGTCACGGTCAATTACGACAAGCTCAATAATAATCAGCGCCACATGAGACAGAGAATTGAGGAGCTGAGCAGAATGTTCGGTGGCAGAAACCCAATGTTGGCGGTTGCGATCGGCGCCTTGAACAATGTCAAGTGTTCGAAGCATACCATCGAGGCTGTTGCGTTCGACAGGGCGCTTAACTTGGAAATCTTCGACTTTATTGTTGGGGCCACACAATTCTTCTCAAGGGTCATTGACCCGCTACACAAGCACCCCAACCCAAAGCTTTCGATTCCCATTTTCCAGATACAGTCTGTCAGCCAGCTTGACGATCATGATTTGATGGAGTCGAAATCGCCAGTGCCGTGGAAGTATATTCCTGAATACTGCGTCGAAGGCATCATCAAATACTGCAAGTTCATTTCACCATTCCACCTCAATCCATTGATGGATAACGACGAGAAAGTCTCAGCGTTTGTGGAGTTCTTGATCGCGCTTTTGCGGTGCCCCGAGTTGGTCGGTAACCCACATTTGAAGGGCTCCATTGTTGAGATTATCTATTTCGGTACCATCAAGACACAAACAGGAACCCCCGGTTTTTTCTCGAACCTCGCCGGGGTGAACAAGACCGTTCAAAACAATGTTTTGTACTCGTTGTTGGACATCTATGTGGCCATTGAAAAAACGGGTGCTTCGTCGCAATTCTACGACAAATTCAACAGCAGATATTACATCTCGAAGATCATCGAGGAGCTCTGGGAGGACACCTTCTACAAGAGACAGTTGAGTGAGTACTCGAAGCACGACGTGAACTTCTTCATCCGGTTCATTGCACGGATGTTGAACGACACGACGTACTTGTTTGACGAGTCGTTCAACGAATTGAACACCATCCATAGGCTACAGGTGGAAACCGAGAAAAGAGCCGCCGGGGGAGAGGCTAACGAGGAGGAGTTTGGCAACGAGGAAGAGCTCGCGAAGAATTTGCAGCTGGCGGAGAAGAAGGCCAAGCTGTACATGGGATTGGCCAATCAAACAATGATGCTTTTCAAGTTGTTCACGGAGCAGGTTCCCGAAGGTTTTGCCATCCCCGAGCTTGTGGACCGTTTGGCGGGTATGTTGGACTACAACTTGGCGTTGATGGTGGGGCCAAAGTGCTCCAGCTTGAAAGTGAAGGAGCCGGAGAAGTACGGGTTTGATCCCAAGAAGATTCTTGCCGACATCTGTCAAATCTTCTCCAACTTGAGCCAGCAGCCCAAGTTCATCCAAGCCGTTGCCAAGGATGGCAGATCGTTCGATTTCAAGTACTTTGAGAGGGCCACGGATATCTTGAAACGGCGGACGTCCACGGCGCCAAAGTTGATTGAGCTGTTCTACAAGTTTGGCGAGGCGGCAGAGAAAGAGAAGGCGTCGTACGAGCAAGAGGAGCTTGAGCTTGGCGATGTTCCCGACGAGTATTTGGACCCGTTGATGTACACGTTGATGGAGGACCCCGTCATTTTGCCCGGGTCGAGGGTCACAATCGACCGGGCCACGATCAAGGCGCACTTATTGAGCGATCCAACCGACCCCTTCAACCGCATGCCGTTGAAGCTTGAGGAGGTGATTGACGACGTGGGCATGAAGCAAAAGATCAGCGACTTCATTCTCAGCAAGCGGTCCAAGTAGCTACAGCCTACCGTCACGATAACCGAATCGTACAATTATATTACTACCATGAAATATGTAAGTTTAAGCCTTGATAGCGTAGATCTTCTTTGGGAAAGCACGCTTTTGCTTTTGGGCCTTGACGGTCAATCTGGAAGCGTCCTCCTTGGACAAAGCTCTTCTCAAAGCTCTGGTCTTCTTGGCTCTCAAGTCCTTTGGAATGTACTTCTTGCCGGCGTACAACTCTCTGACAGCCTGTCTTTGGTTGTTGTTGATGACGGTCAAGACTCTAGCGATGTTCTTTCTGACAACAGCGATTTGTGGGACAGCTGGCTTGGACAACTTTTGGACCTTCAAGGAAGCCAACTCTTGCTTCAACTCGACCAATTGTTGTTCCAACTTCTCCTTGGATTGAGATCTCAATTCGGCAACGTTAACTCTAGCCTGGAATGTTAGTACTGGGTGTCATTTGCAGACAGGTGGAACGGAGGGACTGGATGGGGAAATTGAGGAGGAGGATGATATTAATCGTGTGTGGCGGTGGGCGCCCTTCGGTGGCGGTTCAGTGGATGTGGTGGTCTCGAGATATCGCCTGTCGTTGCACGCTTTTGTTCATGTTCCACATACCATTTTGTGTAGTTGTAGATGGTAAAATTGTAGATGAGAACGGAGACAAAATTTTCAGCGAGGGTGAGGCGAGAGCGGCCTGCACGCAGTGCCGCGGTGTACTGGTGAGGCCGCTAGTGAGTGCGCTCCGCGCACGTGCGCTAGGGTTGCAGCCCTGGGACGACTCCGCCAAGCCCACTCCACGACACCAAGCCGTGCCTTTGCAGTGGTAAACTCGTTGGTTGCACGGCGAGGCTGGATTGATGCTTATGATTCTACTTTGGGTTATGGGCCAGGTCTCAGTGGCTTTGTAGGCGATAGGCGGCCAGCAACAAGACCCACCAACCCGGACAAAATGGTAGAGCCTTGGGTGCTTTCCACGGTATGCAATTGTTCTACACTGGGGCCTTGATTTTGTGTGGCGGTGCTCGTTTGTTGTGATGCTGGTGTGGGTGCTCGTATCAGTTACGAGGCGCAAACGAATGCGGCATGACTGTTATCATCAAATCCGAATACAGAAGAAACACGGAAGCCCCAACGCAAGCGCCAGCATGTGGCAAATCACCACCAGCCGAGATCATTCTCTTCTCCGCTTAGTAATTTCTCTCAAGGTTTGCGTCAAGACGCGAGTAAGCAATCATGCACAATCGCAGGCACACGGCGGTTACACGGCTACAGATGTGTCGAAGAATTGTAGTTGAACAGATAATTACATAGACACGCGTCTAATTGGACTTTCTCAAGTTGTTGGACAACCAGTCCAAACCGTCGTACAAACCATCACCAGTGGTGGCACAAGTGGATTGGATGTACCAAGGTCTTTGTCTGATGGAATGCAAGCCCAACTTCTCGGTGATCTCAGCCGCATTCATTGCGTTAGGCAAGTCCTGCTTGTTGGCGAGGACCAACAACAAGGCGTTTCTCAACTCGTCTTCGTTGAGCATCTGCTGCAACTCTTCTCTGGCCTCGGCGACACGGTCTCTGTCGTTGGAGTCGACAACGAAAATGATACCCTGCGAGTTTTGGTAGTAGTATCTCCACAAGGGTCTGATCTTGTCCTGTCCACCGACATCCCACACAGTGAAGGAGATGTTTCTGTACTCCACGGTCTCCACGTTGAAACCAATGGTTGGGATGGTGGTGACAATCTCTCCGAGCTTCAACTTGTACAAGATGGTGGTCTTACCAGCACCGTCCAAACCGACCATCAATATTCTCATTTCCTTGTTACCAAAGAGGTTGGTGAACAACTTGGAGAATGACAAACCCATTTTTTCCTTAAATTTTCTTCCTGCCGTGAACTTTCAAAGTGTGGATAATCCGCTAGTGTGTTGAGACCAAATGAAACGGGCCGCTGGCTTGTGTTTTCGATAGGTACAACTTTAGAAGCTGGTTTGATGCTGATTGAAGCGGATGTGTGATTCCAGAAAGTGGTATACTGTTTAGAATCAGGATGTCGGCTCTGAATGAACAGCGAATCGCGGGATTCGGGCCCCATGCAGGATTCTGTCGTGTCCCGCTGAATTTCCCACCGCGTCCCGCCCCCGCCGCTGTAACCGCAGCTGCGTGTGAATGATGGCAGAATAGTTACCTGGCAGCCGCAACGGGCGATTAGCGAAGCCGCCGGGCTGGCGGCTCCGATTGCAAAAAAACACCGGGGTAAAACCCGTGCCTCCGCCCCGTGCCCTCCACGGCTCCGTGCGGGACGCAGGCGGCGGTGTGATTTGCCATCGCTGGATGCGGTTGGCCTGTTGCACGCTATTGTTGAGCGGAATTTTCCGAGGCCCACTGATTTTGCTTGCTTGGTGAGCACCACGCTCATCGTGGAGACGCGCACTAAAAATAACCGGCCAACGCACGTCTGAGGCAACCGGTTGCATTTGAGTTGTAGATGATGTACACCCGCTGCCAATGGATCTCCTGCCAATTCCTGCTACGAATACGGTGTTTTTTAGTTCAGGATAATGTAGGATAACGCACATGGCTATTGATTGCCGAAATGAAACGCGTTCATTTTGATATCATTGGACTCTTGTCGTTTCAAATCGGTCTGCACAACATTGTTACGAATACGATACTGTAAAACGCTTTTTTTCACGACAGAGTTGACTTTTTCTCTTGTGATGAGGCAAGAGCGTGTATGCGTTTGTTTCAGATTAAGCATGTGAATCGAATCTGAATGGTTGTGTATTGGTGTGGGCACAATACTGGGAGATATGCATATACAAATTGCTGCAAAAAGTGGGACTAGCCACCGCTGAACCATATGAAGTTGTTAGTGTGCCAAGGTATTTTTGGAGCTGAACCCGCTTGTAACTGGATATACCTGCAACGGGGTACTTTCATCACTGGACACATTTGCCTATGAATCAGAACACTACTACAGCCAGCTACCCAAATACACGTTAACTTAACCTTGTCGCCAAATGGGACCGGGAACACTGATGGGACTTTATATATACACTTTTGTAGCAGACTATAAGACATCGTATCTCCCATCCGGAAGTGGCGACCGGAGAACTGGTTAGTATTACTATTATGGTCCGCTCTATATTCTAATGTGGTCACGATGGACATGCTGGTGGTGTCATGATGCTGGTCTCACTGTGTCGAGAGGGCGGCAAGGGCCGTCGGCCTATCTCCCTAGGTTCATCTTCACGCGGGAGAACTTCGTCAACGCCCTGATGAACACGGCGTAGTTGACGGTGTTGTTGTCTGGCTCCCAGTACAACTCGCACAAACGGACGTGCCACGGCGGGTAGTCCTGCAAGTCTAGCACGGGGCCGAAGCAAATCAACAAGTCGGGCTCCGGGCCCACCAACTCGACGAGCTCCTCGTCCACGAGCTTCACCGTGATGTCGTCTGCAGACAACTCGTTGTTGGCCGTGAACTCGCTCATGGTCTTGGCGAGCTCCACGATGGTGGGCTTTCCGTCCACGCGCGAGAGGAGCGAGATCTCCAAGTCGACGTGGCGGTGGTCGTCGCTGCTGTAGACGGTGGTGTTGGCGTGGGGCACCTTGATGGCGAACGACGGCGTGGTGGCGCCAAAGTACGTCTTCAAGTTGCGCTCCACGTAGCGCTGCAACTGCGGGAGGCACGCCTTCATCGCCCCGTGGTACTCGTAGATGGACAACGCCGGGATGCCGGCGCTGAGGCACCACGCGGCCAACTCGGACACGTCTGCGATGACGCCCTCGACGCCGCCGTTCTCGTCGTCGTCGTTTCGGAGCGTGACGATGCAGCTGACCCGCTTGGGGATTTTCGGGAGCTTGTCGACGTCGTTGCGGATCACGAGCGGCAGGTGGTTTGGGTAGTACGTCATGGAAAACGCCCGGAGGCGCATTTTGTTGTACACGAACTGGAGGTTTCGGATGATGGACATGACGAAGAAGATGAGTAGGAGCACGGAGTGGCGCACGCAGAAGGCGCCCCGGTCCCACATGGATTTGCTGTTCTGAGCCATGGCGGGAAGAAGAACAGGTGTGACTTCTCGCGTGGCCAGAGGTACTGGTGCCATTTGCAGCAGTGGTGCTAGCGGGGCCCGGAAGGGCACGCCCAAGCGTGGGCCCGTGGCTGGGGCTTTGGGTGGATTCTGCATTTTCTCCTGGTGGTTTTTTTTTTTATCAAAATTGTTTTTTGGCGAAAAGGTTGCTTTTGGTGGAGGGTGGTGTTCACGGCTCTTCGCAATGCATCTTCAGAATGGTAACTATACGCCGAAAGTCCACCAATGTGAAAAATAGAAACTTTTAAATAAATTGTAAATCGCCGCCAGGGCAGCGCCCGAAAACGCCAGGCGCCCCGGGTGCCACGCCGCCGCCGCCACGGAAAAGCCCCGGCGCCATTCCCGTGCCGGGCAGATTTTCAGCCAACCCCACACCAATCGCAAGCACCCGGCCCTTCTCCGCAAAAGGCGTGAATCGGGCTCGGGGCCCAAACCGGCGAAAACCCCTCCGGCGAAAACGCCCGTTTTCCGGTGTGGCGGGCGGCCGCCCTCGTAGACTTTCCCTCGTGTACCCCACCTTCACAGATATCCGTGCACCACAAATCTCACCACACTACGCCGCCAAAAAGCCACCCACGAGGCGGAACCACCCCACACCCGAACCACGCGCCGAGTCCGCCGCGCAAACCCTCGCCAGCCGACAGCCGCCAACACCCAACAGCCGCCAACATCCGCCAGCCTACACACACCCGTGCGCCATGGTTTGGCGTCTGCTCGCCCACCAGATCCAGGGCCTTCTCTACGACACCACCGTCGAGGACGAGTACCACCGCAAGATGCGGCAGAAGTCGTCCTCCAGCAGCGCCATCTTCGTCGGCATGATGGCCGCCGTGGGCGGGTTTCTCTACGGGTACGACACCGGGCTCATCAACGACATCATCGAGATGCAGTATGTCAAGACGGAGATCCCCGCCAACCACCAGTACTTCACCGTGCACGAGCGCGCGCTCGTCACGGCCGTCTTGTCGCTCGGCACGTTTGTCGGCGCGCTCGTGGCGCCGCTCATCCTGGACTCCTACGGGCGCCGCTTCTCCATCATCGTGAGCGCGGCCGTCGTCTTCAACGTGGGAAACACGCTCCAGATCGCGGCCACCGACGTGGCCTTGATCTGCCTGGGCCGCGCCGTGTCGGGCTTGGCCGTGGGCATCTTGTCCGCCATCGTGCCGTTGTACCAGGCCGAGGCGTCGCCCAAGTGGGTGCGCGGCTCCATCGTGTTCACGTACCAGTGGGCCATCACGTGGGGGCTCCTCATAGCGCTGGCCATCTGCCAGGGCACGCGGCGCATGAGCACCAGCGGCTCGTACCGCATCCCGATCGGCGTGCAGTATCTCTGGTCGCTCATCCTCTGCTTGGGGATGTTCTTTCTCCCCGAGAGCCCGCGCTACCACGTGCAGCAGAACAACATCCACGCGGCGCTCCAGAGCCTCCACAAGCTCCGACGGCTCCCGCTCGACGACGACGACTTGGTGGAGGAGTTGGTGGAAATCAAGGCCAACTACGACTACGAAATGTCCTTTGGCAAAACCACCTACTTGGACTGCTTCCGCCTGGGCGGCGGCCGCCACAAACAGGGCCTCCGCATGCTCACCGGCATCGGCGTGCAGGCGTTCCAGCAGTGCTCCGGCATCAACTTCATCTTCTACTACGGCGTCAACTTCTTTGCATCCACGGGCATCCTGCAGTTCTACCTCATGTCGTTCGTGACCTACTTGGTCAACGTGGTCTTCACCGTGCCCGGCATCCTCTTCATCGACATCATCGGCCGCCGCAAGCTCTTGCTCATCGGTGGCGTGGGCATGGCGGTCAGCAACTTCATCATCGCCATCGTGGGCGTCTCCATGACGTCGCCCGAGACAAAGGGCATCACGTGCATCGTCTTCTCGTGCTGCTTCATCGCCTGCTTCGCCTCCTCGTGGGGCGGCTGCGCGTGGGCCATCTGCTCCGACATCTACGGCATCAGCATCCGCCAGAAAGCCGTGTCCATCACCGCCGCCACCAACTGGTTGATCAACTTTGTGTTTGCCTACATCACGCCCTACCTCATAGACACGGGCGCGCACACGGCGGCGTTGGGCACCAAGATCTTCTTCATCTGGGGCGGCTGCAACAGCTTGGGCATTTTGTTTGTCTACATCATGGTCTACGAGACAAAGGGCTTGAAGTTGGAGGAGGTGGACTTGATGTACCAGGAGTGCGCAAACTCGCGCTCCTCCACCAAGTTCAAGAGCAGGCGGTTGAACTTCTCTGCCTTCACCAACGAGGGCGGTCTCCACAGCTTGGTGCAGACCCCGCCCAACGAGTGGAACTTGGCGTATCTTCTGACGGAGAAGAGGCCGCCGGCCCCATTGTCGCCTGGTGCGACAGAGGTGCCGGTGGCCATGGGCGGATACATGCGCGGGCCCGAGCCCGCGGCGCCACCGCCGAGCGCTGCAGCGCCGGCCGCGCGCCCGCTCCAGCGGGCAGCCAGCAACGCCTCGCAAGAGTCCACGCAGTCAAGCGGCTCGGGCACCGACTACCAGAAATACCTCCAGAGCCTACAGGGCAACGACAGCGACTCGCGGTACCCATCGACGTCGTTCACGTCCAATTCCGTTGTGCGTGGCCCCGGCAGCTTGCTGAAAAAGGGCAACAGCAACAACGAGCGGGCGTTTTCGCGAACCACGCCGACGGAGTCTGTGGCGTCGAAAAACATCTTGAGCGACACGTTGGACTTGCAGATGAACGAGGCCGGCAACATGAAGATCATCGCCGTGCCCTTCTACAACGAGCCGCCCAGCGACTCGGATTCCGAATAGGCTTTTCCTGTGGACTGCCGTCGGTTCCGGGTTATATAACGAAAGCCGGCTCGATATGGCCATGATTGCGTGCATGGTTGCGGTGCAATACAGCCGATATGCAAGGTGCATGCTTCGGTACATTTTAGGACTCATTAGGCCCGATTAGGAAAGCGGACGAAATCAAAACACCCAGGGCCCGGCCGTGGTGGCGGCTGGGGCCGGCCGCGTGGTTGGGTTCTCTGAACAGCTGCCCCACGACACACTCTATATTTAGCCTCCAACATAGCATTTCCACCGCCCCAGTAGTGTAATTTCGCGGAAGAAGATGCTTTGAGTGACGTTGCGCGCGCATGACAAATCGGCCTACCCCCGGATCTCGTCTCCGCGAGCGGGAGCGGGCAGAGTCATGCTTGCGGTGGAACGGCCATTGTGGCGCCGACCGGGGGGCAAAGGCGCATAGGCTATCGGGGAATTGCACCGATCGCCGGATAGACTTTGGGGTGCCCGCCGGGGCGTGTAGCGTAGTGCCCTAGCGCTGGCGGGGGGCCACTACTGGTGTGCGGGTGTTTGCGCCGGTGAGCACCAACCACCATGTCCAAGTACGCCATCCACGAGGCTGCACGGGACGACAAGCCGTTGACCGTGCAGAGCCTCTTGGAGCAAGACCCCAAATGCGCCGTTGTCCGGGACGAGGACGCCCGCACGCCGCTCCACTGGGCGTGCACCATGAACAACGGGCGCATCGTTGACATGCTTCTACCCTACGTGACGTGCGACCTCGACGAGCTCGTGGACGACAGCGGGTGGACGCCCGTGCACATCTCCGCGGCCGTTGGCAGCGGCGCGGTGTTTGCCAAGCTCATGGCCCGCGAGCCGGCGCCGGACGTGGACCTCCCCACCGGCACGGGCGCCACCTGCCTCCACTTGGCGGTGAGCAAGAACCACTACGATTTCGTGGCGGCGCTCATCAAGGAGCACCGCTGCGCCGTGCGCGCCAAGGACAAGCGGGGACGCACTGCGTTGCACCGGGCCGCGGCCATTGGCAGCCAGCCGTTGGTGAGGATGTTGGTGGAGGCCAAGGCCCACGTCAACGCGCAGGACAGCGACGGGTGGACGCCGTTGCACCACGCGCTCGCGGAGGGCCACGGCGACGTCGGGCAGCTCTTGGTGGCGCTCGGCGCCGACGCCGCCGTGGAGAACCATGCCGGCGAGGATGCCTCGAGCGTGGCCTGCGAGAGTGTGCGGCGTTTTTTCGACCAGAGCATAAAGTGAGCATAGTGTGAGCATGACGTAAGATGGAGGGGAGCGACTGTGAAGCTGTGCGGGCGCCACGCCGCGGGGCCCCGCGCAGAGCGGGCCTCTGGGCCAATTGCACCGGGCCCAGCGGCGGGCAGCGGTGTTTTGCAGCCGCAGCGGCGTGGCGCCGGGGGCCGGGGGCCGGGTGCAAAATGCGAGGCTCTTGCTCAGGTGACTCTGCACGCACCCTCGGAACTCGTCACCCGTTGTAGGGGAAAGCAAAACATTCCCCATGCCGGATGCTCGGGAGCATGCATATTGCTCCTCAATAGCTTCCACTACGTTTGCTGTGGTTTGGTGCTGTCCCGTATATATATCACCTGCTCCGCTGAGAAATTATTTGTTTTTCCCGCTCAGCAAGTTTGAATATTTCCTACCCACGCCCGGCCCTTTCCGATTGACCCACCCCCACTCAAACTCTTAATCACCTATAATGTTGGCTATCGGCGACTCCATCTTGAGAGCCGCTAACTTTGTGTTTTTGGTCATTGCCCTCGGCTTGACCGCCTCGCTTGCCGCCACCACGAATTTCCACTCCAACCCGCAAGTGAACTTTGGTGTCTTTGCCGCCACCTTTGGTATCTTGTTCTCGTCGTTCTACGGCATCTTGGCGTTTTTGTTTGACGCCTTTGCCTGGCCCGTGGTGTTGGCTGTGTTTGACTTTTTGAACTTGGTGTTCACGTTCGCCGCCGCCACCGCCATCGCCGCCGCCATCAGAGTGCACTCGTGCTCCAACGAGTCGTATGTCTTCAACAACACCATTGCGCAGGGCTCCACCGGCAGATGCAGAAAGGCGCAGGCCTCGGTTGCGTTCCTCTACTTTTCGTTTTTCATCTTCTTGGCCTCGGGCGCCTTCTCCATCTTGTCTGTCCTCAAGGGCGGCATGTTTGGCTCCAGCTCGCGCTCGGCCCCAAGAGTCGGCGTGCCCTCTGTTTCCCAGGCATAGGCGACATTGTTGTACCAAAAGACTGCGCAGCGACGCTGCTCGATGCGCTGCGCCCATCACTAATAACCTTTGTTCCAAAATAAACGGAGTCGACGACTCGACATGTATTGTTATGTACTTTACCTTGGGCCCGGAGACGGGTGCCATTGTGCACTTTACCCTGGGCCCAAACACAGGCGCCCTTGCGCACTTCACCGCTGGCCCTGGCGCCGCTTCTTCTCCCGCTCGTACTTGTTCTTCTCCGCGCCCTCCACGGTGGAGATGGAGTTGACGATGTTGGCCATCTTGCGGTGGTACTGCTCGTACATGTCCTTCTTCTCCTCGATCTGCTGGCGCGCGACGAACTTGGTCTGCTTGCGGATGTCCTTCACCACCAGCTTGCGCTCCTTCTTGATCTGCGCCGCCATCTTGTTCAACTCCTGGCGCTCGCGGTTGATGTCGTACGACTTCTTGTCCGGGTTGAAGTTCTCCTCGAACTGCGGCGCGAGCGTCTTGATGGCCAACTTCTTGTGGTCCTGCAACGCCAACGGGAGCCTCGTGCTGGCCATGTTGCCCGCAAGCTTGTCGAAGCGCTCCAACGTGCTGCGCAACTGCGGAAGCGCCGCGCTGTAGTGCCGCGCCGCGGCCTTGCAGAGCGTGGCGAACGACTGCACCACCTCCACGCACGCCGGCTGCTCTCTCCACGTGGCGACGCAGCGGTCCATGACGGCGACGCAGCGGCCGACGAGCTGGAACTTGAACGCGCTGGCGTCCGCGGGCTCGGCGAACAACGCCAGCACCGCGAGCGGCGCGGCGGCGAGTGGCGCCGGCTTGTAGTCCGCGGGGAGGTTGAGCCCCGAGGCCATGAGGCGGCCGGACAAGGTGGCGCCGATGGAGCCCGGCGCCGGGAGGAGCGACTGCATGCACGTCTCGACAAACTTCACCACCTCGGGGTCGAAGCGCTTGGCGTACGCCTGGTAGCTCAACAAGATGTCGCACACCATGAGGCCCTGGCCGAGGAGCTGCGGCGTCAAGGCGGCGGCGTTGCCCATGCACACGCAGAGGAACTGGTTCATGAGAATGAGCGCCGGCGTCACCACCAAGTGGTAGTGGTCCGACGTGGAGAACAAGTACCCTAGCACCACAAAGAGCACCAAGTCCTTCTTCTGCGTCTGCTGCGCGCGGATGCGCGTCTCCACCGCCGCCAACGTGGCGCGGATCACCAGCACGAGCGCCTCGTTGTACTTCTCCGCGAGCTGCCGCAACACGCGCGTGAGCGCGTCGACCGCGGCGGCGTCCGCCGCCGGCGCGTTGCTCACGTGGAGCACGTGCTCAAAGAGAATGCCCACGAACCGGTCCAACTTCTGCTTGTTGCCCTCCGCGAGCCGCGGGTGGTACGCCTGCTGGATCTGGCTAATGTACGCCTCCACCTCGCCCGCCGCGAGCGCGCTCGTCTGCTGCAAGAACTCGCCGTGCGTCGCCGGCATCTTGACCGGGCGCGCGGCGGGCTTCTTCTGCTTGACGGCGTACTCGGCCGCCTCGGAGCCGTCCAGCTCGGCCGCTTCGTCGGCGCCGGCCACGTCGTCCGCGCCGCCCGCGCCCTGCTCGCCGTCGCTGCCGGCCCAGAAGTCGTCGCCCAAGTCGTCGCCGCCGGTGTCGCCGCGCTCGGCCGCGCCGCTCATGCGCTGCACGCGCGCCTCCTCCAACTGGCGCATCTTGTCGCGGTGCTCCTGCGCGAGCTCGGCGTCCGTCTTGGTGCGGTCCGCGGGCACCGCGCGCCGCTCGTACGTGAGCTCGCGCACCTTGTTGTCGTAGTCAATGTCCTGCTGGCTCTTGGGCGCCGCGGCGCCGCGCGCCCGCGTGGCGTCCATCTCGCCAATCACGTCGCGGAACTCGTCGTCCAAGCCCAGGATCTCGTCCTGCGTCTTCTCGAACGCCTGCTGCCGCTGCCGCTTGTAGAACTTGGACTTGGCAATGACCTCCGCCATCACGTCCTTCTTGGACTTCTTGCGCGGCGGGCCCGCGGCGTCCTCGTCCACGTACCGCGTGTCCGCGACGCCGCCCAACGCCGCCGCCGGCGCGTCCGCGTCTGCGTCGAACGCGAGCGCCTTGCCCGAGTGCGTGAGCGCAAAGCCCTCGTCGTCGTCGAACTCGTCGTCCGACCCCAACGCAAACACGTTCTTGGCGCCGCTCTGCCGCTCGCGCGTGAACCGGTGCAACATCTTCTCCTCCTCGGTCAAGTCCTTGTTCTTCTCGCCGAACCGCTTGTCGACGACGCCGCCCGCGCGGAACCGGCCCTTCTTCTGCGCCTCGTAGTCGAGCCGCATCGCCTGCTCCACCGATGAGTGCGTCTTGGAGGCGTCGTTGTGCTGCTTGGACCCGGCCTTGACGAACTTGCCGCCCGAAATCACCGTGTAGTCATGCTTGGCGCGGTTGATGCGCTTGTCGAACTGGTTGAAGTTGTCGCGGATCTCGCCAATCTCCTTGCGCTTCTGTTCCTGGTCCTTGCGCGTTTCCGACGGCGCAGCCTTTTTGTTTTTCCTCTTGACGTTGGTCTGCCCGACGAGACCCTTGCTTTTGAGCGCCTCCTTGAGCTGTTTGAGCTGTGACCCGGCCATGTTTCGCCGCTGTTCTTTACTGTGGAGCACTACCGGTGAGATGAGATGGCCCCGAAAAATTCGTCCTGCGCGCGCGCGCACACCACTCCACAACCCGCACCCTCTGCATCCGCTGCCCTTCTGTTGCGGGTCGGGCCGTTTATTTACCGCCCGGCCTCCTGTTTCGAAAACTGATTGATCATCCCCAAAACGCCCTTGCGGCCCTTCTCCCGCGGCACGCTGTCCTCGATCCGCTCGGGGAAGTTGTACGACAAGTCCCGCAAGCTGTCGCTCACCTTGGAGCTCTGGCCCTCGTCGCCGCCGGCCCAGTGCCGCTTGGTCAACACGATGGACGCCGCCGGCCCGGCCTCGGCGGCGCGGCTCCTCGGCGCGCTGCGCCCGCTGGCCTTCTCCTTCTGCGGCTGGTTCCCGTAGCTCTCCAAAAAGTACATGTACGACTTGATCATCTTGTCGTCCTGGTAGTAGTCGTGCAACTCGTCGTCGTCGCTCTCGTCGCTCGACTCTCGCACGGCCGCCTTGCGCAGGGCCGTGCTGCGCGAGGGCTTCACGCGCCGCTTCTTGTTCAACTCGTGCATCATGTTCTTGTCCTTCTCCTCAAAGTTGAACATGGCAAAGTAGCACACGTAGCCTAGCCCGTCAACGTGAATTGTGTACTCCCGGAAAAAGTCGATGATGGCGCTGGAGTTCTGCGAGATCCGGAACCACAACACAAAGGGCGTGAGCACCAACGAGAGGATCTCGTGGATGATAATCACAATCTTCAAGTTGTACAACTCGCAGAACTTGTTCTTGACCTCCACCGTGTGGAGCTTGCCGTTCCACGAGCTCGGCAAGTAGTGCGTGAACTGTGACACGTACCGCAAACTGGCCTCCGGGTCGTAGAAAAACGACACCCCGTGCGTGTTCAAGTTCTCCGCGCTGTTGGTGCCCGTGGACGTGTTGGCGGCGTTCGAAGTCACCGCCCAGATGGTTCCGAAAATACTGATGTAGAAGAGCGTGCTGCGGCCCTCGGTGAGCTCGAACGACCAGAAGCTGTGCTCTTCGTCTTCGAAAAAGAGCCCCATTATCACCAACACGGCCATGAACGCACCCGCCATAAAGTTCACCAAGCCCATCGCGCTCACCACGTACACGCTGCCAGGGAACTGGTTGATGTAGGTGTTGGCCGGGCCAACGGACAAGTGCAACCGCTTGATGAAAAAGTGGGACAACTCGTTGAATTCCCTCAACTTCCACTCTGCCCACGGCGTATACTGCCGCAACCCCAAGAGCGACGACGGGTTCGACTTGTACTCGTTGAAGTAACGGAAGAAGTAAAGCAAGACAAAGTACACCACGATGAAGGGACAAAGAATCAAGTTGATGATGGCGGCCATTTTGAACCGCGAGCTCAATTCCTGCGCCATCAGGTTCCTCGTGGCCTCTTTCAAGATGTTCTTGTTGATCTGCCCGCTCTCGTTGAACACAAAGTTGTTGATGCAGAGCTTGATGTTCCACTCCAATGTCCGCGTCAATACAGACTTGCTGGAAAGCGCCCTTTGGAAAATGCCAGGCGCAGGAATGGAGAGGTCGAGGATGTCCTTGTTGATCAAAGCGATCATGTAGTTCTCCTTGCGCATGATGCGGTTGGCAATGTCGTGGGCATTCAAGCGAACTTTGGAGTTCAAGTCGTTGACAAAGTGGGGCGGGACGTTGGGGTTTGTGGACGTGAGTGTATTGTAGTCCTTTAAGAGCATCAAGCGCTCCACAATGGTGGACCACGAGATGGTCATGAGCTCCAAGTCGTTGGGAATGTTGAGAAGCTGTTTGTAAAAGTTCAGCAACTCCGCCAACTTGTAGGTGTAGTCGAAGTAGAGCTGGAGCAAGCGGAGCGCTATGTAGCACGCAAAGCCAAGGAGCAAGAACTTGACCGAAAATGGCACGCGGTGGATGACGTAGTTCGGCACCACCAAGTCTTTGAGTGTGACTGGGGTGTCCGACGCCCTGGACCAGTGGCTGAAGAAAAGGTCGTAGTCAATGCCCCACGTGAGAAAGGTGGTGAACCAGAGAATGAACACCAACACGAAGACGTCCACAACCCGGCCGAGCACGATGCTGGAAAAGCCCTTCCCCCGGTAATAGTAGTAGATGTCGATGAGGAACTCGTCCATGTTCACGATGTTGGCCCACAAGTAGAGCGCCCGCTCCTTTGGCGGAATCACCATCCGGCTCGACGTGCCCGCACGGCGAGTGTAGGTGGCGGCTGGCGCAAGTGGCGGGGCCGCATTGGGGCGTTTGTGATGTAGCGGGCCCTGGGCGGCCGCGGCGCAGCCCGCCGCGACCGGTGCTTTGGCAAAGCCGCCCGCGGGCGCCCGGCCGTGGCCCCCCGCAGCGCTGGACTCCATGACCCGGTTGAGGTCGGTGTCCCAGTTCACGTTCGGGGTGGGGTTCGGGAGCACGGCGGGCCGCGGCGGCTCGTTTTCGGAGTCGGACGACAAGTCCAGGTCGGACGCCGAGTCGAGCAAGTTCTTGTCCTGCGGCTTGCCGCCCAAGCCCAACTCGAGGTCCGAGTTGTGGTAAGGGCTGGAGCTGAGCAAACGCGACAGGCCAAACGCGCCGCTGCGGTCCTTGAGCGACAGCTCGTAGTAGTTGTAGTTGGAATTGTCATGGAGCCGGTTGTAGATGGAGTGGAGGCCAAACACCCGCGATAGAAACGTGTCGTTGGCCAGCTCCGTGTCGTATTTTGAGCCGGACATGGAGTGATAAGGTGCGCGATAAGCACTGATGGCGGCGCCTTTGGACCCCACAAAAAGAACATGGATGGACTACTGGCCCCAACGTGGCCACGGCAGAGCTGGCCCTTTCAGAATGGATAACGTTATATTCCAATTCTCTGAAAAGAGGTAAGGATAAAAAATAATAAAAAAAACGGGAAAAAAGTCTGTGGTGACTATGTCTTAATGGCATTGCTCTAACAGTAGCTGACACAGAGCGCCGCTGTTGCAACGGCTTGCGATGACTAGCGCATATTTTATCAAACGAAAAAGACGAGAATCCGAGATACTGACCGATTTCGTCTTCTAGTGTTTGACCTGGTTCGTTCTGGAGTGCTTTTTGCTGCCGGTTCACGTTTCCATTCTCCGCACCATGGTGACCCAGACAGAACAAAGGTCTTTCGTGTATTTTTCAGTCTAGCGCTTGAATTTCTGAGATCAGGAATCTCTGATTTGTCCACTGGTGTGAAGTTTCTGTTGGAAATGCACTGAACCCTGGCTTCGGTGTGGACCCACTGAGATATGGGAGTCACAAAGTAGCTCTCATTCTTTCCGCCCTTTCTGCTCGGATTCAGTTTTTTCCATCCGACGCTGCAAATATCCCATGCGTGCTTTCGTGGCCCGATGATTTTGTTTTGACCTGCTCAGTGCCTCTATTTGCGGATCCCGGGTTTCAAGCAGGTCTTCCTATTGTCTTGAACCCGTCCACTCCGGCCTACGCTTTGTTCTGGGTCGGCTACAAATGCCCGGAAAACTCCACCATCTTCCCAGGCTTCGCTTAACGACTCCAAAGCTCTCCCGCAAACTTGCCGTAAATCTCCAGCCCATTATTACACCCATCAATTTCAAAGGCGGCATCTCCCTGAAAACACACCTCTCTACTTCTTGCGATCACACCACCTGCAGCTTTCTTTCCGGGCTGTCCGTGGTGAGAGTCTTTTGAAAAAATTTACGGCTTCCGCCTGTTCCGGCATCCGTACGGCTCCTATTTCTCATTTGGCGGCCGCCGCTCAGCTGCTGCCCATCGACAGCCAAAATCACGTCTCGCTTCGGGAAAGCATCCGTGTATATCCTGCAAACTTTTGTTCGTTTAAATTTAAGGCTTATACGCTAAATACATCTATTTATGGCATCTCGTGAATTTCCCCGAGGCCCATGGGGTCATGCACCTACCGCCTGCCGGCAGAATAGGCGCAATCGATACGCGAAACAATAGGCCGAGCAGATAAGCGGCAGCCTGGGGAAGAGAGTGGGAAGCCCCGGTTTTGGCAACTTTGGCCCGTCTAAAGCGGTACCCCTGGCCGGAGCATTTACGTAAGCCTCAAGAACGATGCATGTCCAGGCGGGCTGCGGCAGGTGTGGGGTGCCTGAGAGGCACCCGCGCGGGCAAAAAAAATATCGCCGCTTCGTGGCGGCACAAGCGATGCTGCGACGTCAAAAATCTGGTGTATGGGCGCTACGGCGCAGCAATTACATAATTGTATGTCAATGCAGGCGGCATGCCCGTCGTGCCACAATGATTGCTCGGACAAACTGCGCCGGCGGGGCCGTGAGCGCGTGCCCAACCAGGAGCATTGGGCGGCGGTGGCCTTGCTCCGGCCGTGGCATAAAACAAACGCGCCGGCGGGGCGGGCGGGCTTGCTGCGACGGCTCCCCTTGAGATGACGAAAACAGTAACTCTGCCTGCGCGCTGCAACGGCATGCTGAAGATATTCCATCGCCGATGCAGGATGCGGGCTGAGATAATCGCCCCGGCTGCCGCCATGCCCGCGCCCCGCTGAAACCGGCAGCTTTTGCCACCGCGGGCACACCGTCCCGTGCAGCCAGCGCCGGCGGCCGCATTGTCCGAGCCAGCGCACCAACGGCGGTTGCCAGGCGCCGGCCTATTTTTGGCACATACGCGACAGCTGTCAGCAGCTGCAGGGCTGTAGTTGCAGCCCGCAGCATACCGCGACGTGTGCAGGACCACCATATTGGTGTTCCGTATGATTCGCTCCTTCGTCTCCGCCCGGGACTCAGCCACTTTGCGTTTCTTTCTTCTCCCTCTGCTACGCGACTGTGACCTTCTGCTCCGGCGCTCAATACCTCCTCCAGCCGCCCTCTCGTTTCCCTGGCGCCCCCGCCCACCACACACACCATGGCCTACAGAGACTTGACCCTCAATTCTTCCAACGGCCAAGGCCGGGAAAACCAGCAAAACCCGTTCGCCTCGGACACCGAGAACGCGTCCAGCTCGTCGCTCAACTCTGGCGAGGCCGGCCCGCAGGTGCAGCCGCAGACCGAGTACGGCCGCCGCTTTGCACCCTACTCGGGCTACTACTCCAACGACGGCACGTCGTCCAACTTGTTGCTGAACACCACGTCCAACGACGACGCGCTCTCGCCGGCCGCCGACGCCTCGTCGCCGGACCGCTCGGGCAACCTCCAGGTGCCCACGGAGTTTGACCGGTACCCCACCATGATCAGCTCGCGCATGTCGTCGGGGTCGTTGGCGTCGCAGATGAACCAGTACCGCCCCAAACCCAACACGTCCAGCAACGACGACTCGTCGATGCAGTCCAACGACCCGTTCGTGTCCAACGTCGAGTTCTCGCCCTTTGGAGGCTACCCGGCGTCTTCATTTCCCTTGCATATCGACGAGAAGGAGGCCGACGACTACTTGCATAACCCGGACCCCATCGCCGACGCCGACTACGACAAGAGCAGATTCATGCACGACCTCAAGAGCATGGACCGGCGCTCGTTCTGGGGCTTGGTGGGGTTTGTCTTTTTCTTTTTGATGGCCGGCACCGTTTTCGTGCTCTTGCCCGTGTTGACCTACTCCGGCGTCACCAGCCACTACAAGCCGGAGTCGTACGAGGTGTTGACGCAGTACAAGTACCCGCTCGCGGCCGCCATCCGCACGTCGCTCATTGACCCGGACACGCCGTCGGACGCCTTCTACAGCACGTCGGTCAACGGCGACAAGTGGGTCCTCACGTTCTCGGACGAGTTCAACGCCGAGGGCAGAACCTTTTACGACGGCGACGACCAGTTCTTCCAGGCGGTGGACCTCCACTACGACGCCACCAAGGACTTGGAGTGGTACGACCCGGACGCCGTCACCACCGTCAACGGCACGTTGGCGTTGCGCTTGGACGCGTACAAGAACCACGACCTCTTCTACCGCTCGGGCATGGTGCAGTCGTGGAACAAGCTCTGCTTCACGCAGGGCCGCATCGAGATCTCGGCGCTCTTGCCCGGCTACGGCCACATTACTGGTTTGTGGCCCGGCCTCTGGACCATGGGCAACTTGGGCAGACCGGGCTACTTGGCCTCCACGGACGGCGTGTGGCCGTACTCGTACGACTCGTGCGACGCGGGCATCACCGCCAACCAGTCATCGCCCGACGGCATCTCGTACTTGCCCGGCCAGAAGTTGAACTCGTGCACGTGCCCCGGCGAGTCCCACCCCAACTCCGGCGTGGGCCGCGGTGCGCCCGAGATCGACATCATCGAGGGCGCCACCGACACCACGCTCAACGTCGGCACGGCGTCGCAGTCGCTCCAGGTGGCGCCCATGGACATCTGGTATATGCCCGACTACAACTTTGTGCAGATTTACAACAGCGAGTTCACCACCATGAACACCTACGCCGGAGGCCCATTCCAGCAGGCTGTGTCGGGCGTCACCACGTTGAACGTGACGTGGTACCAGTACGGCGACGGCGTCAGCCACAACTTCCAGAACTTTGGCTTTGAGTACTTGAACGACGACGACTCGGGCTACATCACGTGGTATGTCGGCGAGGAGCCCACCTTCACCATGCACGCGTACGCGTTGGGCCCCAACGGCAACATTGCCGCGCGCAAGGTCAGCAAGGAGCCCATGTCCATTGTCATGAACTTGGGTGTCTCCAACAACTGGGCGTACATCAACTGGCCGTCCATCGTGCTCCCCAGCACCATGCACGTGGACTACGTGCGCGTGTACCAGCCCGCGGACGAGATCAACATGACATGCGACCCCGACGACTTCCCCACCGCGGACTACATCAGCAACCACGCCTCCGCCTACTACAACGTGAATGCCACGTCGTGGAAAATGGCGGGCTACAAATACCCCAAGAACAAGTTGTTGAAGCAGTGCTAAGCTGCCCGCAGCAGCCGGCCCGCGCCAAATTGGTGCCACTGCCCGCCTGCCCCGCGGCTCTTGCCGGGGCCTGTGGTATCCGCTCCAGCCAGGCTATATTTATCGTCTGGGTTTCGCGCGCGAATGGCGTCCTACTGCAATCACGAGACCCACCTATTCCTGCACGTGCACGCGAATCGCTTCGCCAAGACCCTCCACCACGATGGACCACGGCACAGCACAGCCGACCAGCGGTGCCGAGAACATTCCTTCCGCCCTACGAGAAGGGCCCCTCCGACTTTGCCAAAAGCCCGCTCCTTGTCCTCCCGCTCGCGAATCCACACCACCTTCCGGCCTGCACAGAAACCAGCCCCGGTCGCCTTCTGCATAAAACATCCAGACGTTCCAAGAAATCCGCCAACCTCCCCACCTGTATTTTCGCGCTCCCATCGTCGTGATCCATTCTTCTTGCTTTTCCTGTCGCCCTTTCCAGCTCCAGCCCAGGCCTATACCTCTCCCAGCGCCAGAGCCCCTTGTTCCCACGCGCCCGACCCCAAACACTCCGGCCACATATAGACGAGCGATACAAGCACGCGCCGAAGCTACTCCAAGCCAGCAGGTCCGAAGCAACAAGTCAGAGTTTTATCGCCCTGGCCCCAAGTCCAGCGCCACAGCAGCAACACACTAAAGAATCCCTCCTCCACGCACAGAACGCAACATTTGATTATTGATTGCTACCATGTCCCGGCGCTACCTCACAGACAACCGCGGGCTGCCCGACGGAAGCCCCACCGACCCCTTTGAAGAAGGACTGTACGAGGACATGCGCTCAACCGGCGAGAGCTACACGGAGGCCCAGTACCCGAGCCAGCAGAGCTCGAGCCCCCGCTTCTCGGAGCAACAGCCGTACGACGCCGGCGACGGCAACCTCCAGCGGTCACCGAGCGACCACGTGCTTCCGGCGCCTTCGCAGTTTGACAGGTACCCTCACTTGGCCTCGCGCGACACGTCCTACAGCTCCCTTGCATCCCACTTTGGCAGAACGGATTACCAGAAGGTGTCGCAGAATGGCTCGCTGAACTCCAGCAACCAGAACCTCATCGACCCTTTTGCCCCGCAGGTGGAGTCTTCGCCTTTCGGCGGCTACCCCGCGACCCAGTTCCCGCTCCACATCGACGAGAAGGAGGACGACGACTACCTCCACAACCCAGACCCCATTGCAGATGCCGAGTACGACAAGAACCGCTTCTGGTACGACCTCAAGACCTTTGACCGCAGATCAGGGTGGGGCATCTTCGGCCTCGTGACGCTCTTTTTGATGGCAATCGCCGTCTTTGTCGTTCTCCCAGTCGTGACCTACTCTGGTGTCACGCACCGGTTCAAGCCAGAGACGTACGAGGTGTTGTCCAGATACAGCTACCCACTCTCTCTGGCAATCCGCACCAACTTGGTGGACCCGGACACCCCCTCGGATGCTTTCACTTACAAGTCGAAAGATGGCGATGATTGGGTTCTCACCTTTTCTGACGAGTTCAACGCGGTGGGCAGAACCTTCTATGATGGAGACGACCAGTTCTTCCAGGCTGTCAACATCCACTACGATGCAACAAAGGATTTGGAATGGTACGACCCGGATGCGGTCACCACAGCAAACGGAACTCTCACCATAAGTTTTGACGCGTTCAAGAACCACGGCTTATTTTACCGCTCGGGAATGGTGCAGACATGGAACAAGCTTTGTTTTACGCAAGGCTTGATCAAGGTGTCTGCTGTTTTGCCTGGCTACGGGTACATTACTGGTTTATGGCCGGGTCTTTGGACTATGGGTAACTTGGGAAGACCAGGATACTTGGCCTCCACGGAGGGCGTATGGCCCTACACATATGACTCTTGTGACGCGGGCATCACCGCCAACCAGTCGTCCCCCGACGGTATCTCGTACTTGCCAGGACAAAAGCTCAATGTTTGCACGTGTCCTGGAGAGGACCATCCAAACCGGGGTGTGGGACGTGGTGCTCCAGAGATTGACATTGTTGAGGCTGCTATGGACACCACGCTTATGGTGGGTGTTGTCTCCCAGTCGTACCAAGTGGCGCCTATGGACATTTGGTACATGCCGGACTACAACTTCATCGAAGTGTACAACAGCGAGTTCACCACCATGAATACGTACGCCGGTGGCCCCTTCCAGCAGGCTGTTTCGGCCGTGTCCACATTGAACACTACGTGGTATCAAATGTCGGAGGATGGCGTCAGGTTTCAGAGCTATGGGTTTGAGTACTTGAACGGTGACGATGACGGCTACATCACTTGGTATGTTGGCAACGACCCCATGTTCACTGTGCATGCCTACAGTCTAGGCCCCAATGGTAACGTTGGCTTCCGCAGAATCTCCAAGGAGCCCATGTCGCTCATAATGAACTTGGGTATGTCCAACAGTTGGGCGTATATTGACTGGCCGGCTTTGAGGCTCCCCGTGCAGATGAGCATAGACTATGTGCGGATCTACCAACCTGAGGGCCAGATCAGCATGACGTGCGACCCGCCGGACTTCCCGACGAGCGACTATATCGATGCGCACAAAGAGGCGTTCTACAACGTCAACCGCACATCGTGGAAGCTGGCGGGCTACAAGTTCCCCAAGAACAAGATTGTGCACAAGTGCAATGGATGATGCTGAGATTGGAATTTATATCGAATGTATGTTCAGGAAATTGTATCGATTGGGAGTATACTCCTGATGTGAGATTGTGTAAGATCGACATTCGGGGCCATGTATCGGACAAGCGAGCGTGCCACCGGCGCATCGATGGAATGAAGGTATCAATTATCGGCCAAATGTCAGGCAAGAAGGCGTCTTTGAGAAATCCGGCCAGGAGGGTTTGTTCTCACGAAACGTACTTGGAAAACACCACCGAGGTATTGACGCCGCCAAAGCCAAACGAGTTGCACAAGGCGTGGGTGAGGTCCTTTTGCTTGCTCTTGTGCGGCACGTAGTCGAAGCGGGAAAACATCTCGGCGTCGTCGTTCTCGTGGCCGCCCACAGTGTCCAAGTTGAGCGTTGCCGGAACGATACCCGTCTGGAGCGCCTTCAAGGTGAAGGCCGCCTCGACCGCCCCCGCAGCCCCGAGCAAGTGGCCCACGGCACCTTTTGTCGAGGAGACCGCGAGGTGGTCGTTCTCGCGGAAGAGGCGCATCATGGCGTTGTTCTCCGCGCGGTCGCCAATCACGGTGGAGGTGGCGTGCGCATTGACGTAGTCAATGTCGGTGGGCGCGAGGCTGCTGCGCGCGAGCGCCATCTGCATGGCGCGGAACGCGCCGTCGCCCGACTCAGCCGGCGCGGTGATGTGGTGCGCGTCGCCGCACAAGCCGTAGCCGGCCACCTCGCCGTAGAAGTTTGTGACGCCGCGGGCCTTGGCGTGGTCGAGCTTCTCGAGCACCAAGATGCCGCAGCCCTCGCTGAGCACGAAGCCGCTGCGGCGCGCGTCGAACGGGCGCGAGGCCTGCGCGGGCGCGTCGCCGTGGCCAGCCACCACGGAGCGGGCGCGCGCAAAGCCGGCCAAGGCCAACGGGTGCAACGACGCCTCGGTGCCGCCGCACACCATCACGTCCGCGTAGTCGTTGCGGAGGAAGTTGGCGGCGTCGCCGATGGCGTTGAGCCCCGTGGCGCACGCGGTGGACACGGAGTGGAGCGGCCCCGTGAGCCCGTGGCGGATGGAGATGTTGCCTGCGGCCATGTTGTTGAGGAGCCGCGGGATGAACAACGGCTGCACCTTGCGGAAGCCGTGGTCGTGGAACGCCACCGCGTTGTCGTAGACGTCGTCGAAGGAGCCGATGCCGGACCCCACGGCGACGCCCACCTTCAGGCGGTCCACGGCCGCGAGGTCGAGGTGCGCGTCGCGCAAGGCCTCGCTGGTGGCGGCGAGCGCGTACTGCGAGAAAAGCGCGAGGCGGCGCGCGTCCGCGGCGGGCAAGTGGTCGAGCGCGTGCCAGGCGCCGCTGTCGCGGCCGAGCGGCTCCCGCGACCGCGGCACCTGGCCCACCACCTTGGACGGCACCTTCTCCCAGCCGCCGGCGTGCGTTTCGAGCGACGACGTGGCGACCAAGCCGGAGCGGTTGGCCACGAGGTTGGCCCACGTGTGTTTGACGCCCACGCCGAGCGGCGTGACGAGCCCGATGCCGGTGACCACCACTCGAGTCATAGTAGTTGGCTGTTCGCGGACGGGGTGCGGGGCGAGATGTGCGCGGCGGCAGGACTGCGCGGCCCTGGCCCCAAATGAGTGGCCCCAAATGAGTGGCCCCACCACGAGTGGCGAGTGGCTGGCGGAGTTTGGAGCCGAGGGCCCTTCAAATGAAGAGGTTTACGGGTTTGTTTTGGTTTGGTGGCTGGGGCCCGCAGTGGCTCGGCTGCTCCGGGTTTCGGGTGCTCGACGTTATGTCCTGTACTGTTCTTCAATGTTCAACCTTACAAACCTGCAATTTGCAACTCATAAATTGACGATATACGTCTTACAAGAGTAAATTTGCCAGCTGCCGACCAGCAGGGTGTCTCATCTTGTCCTTTGGTTTTGTTGGGTTTTCCCTACCTTCTATGCTCCCTTCTTTCGTCGTCTTGGACTTGCCCTGTGCCCAGAGGTTCATGAACTGTTAGTCAAAAAGACCATTTTTGTAGCCCGTCGCTGGTGCGGTCCAACTCAAAGAATGGTCGTCCGAGTTTGCGCTTTCGTTCCATTTGCCTTCTTTGCCACTCACCTACTCTACGCTAGTACATGGCTCGCCCCGGTTTTCCATGGCGCACCAGTTTTCTATGGCGCACCGGTTTCCTCTATAACTCGCAAGTCCTCTTCCAGGCCAGATCGGTTTCGCCATTTGTGAATTTCTCGTCCGTCCTTCTCAAGTTTTCCAAGTTTCGGGTCTCGCTAGTGATACAGTGACAATCGGTTGGTTCTGCACTGGTGCTTTTCATTTTCGAGTACTGGCACTTCATTTTCGAGTACTGGCACTTCCTTTTCGAGTACTGGCACTCACTGAGCATTTGCCCGCTCGTTGCAACTACCTTCAACCGCCAAATGGCCACACTCTTCCAAACGTAGGACAGCATGATGAGACCCAGAGTTTCAAATGAGGTGAAAAAAAAGAGGAAATCGAAAAGAAGGCGAATTGCTAAGTGTTGCGACCGGAAAATTCAGAAGTAGGCGAATTGCTAAGTGTTGCGACTGAAAAATTCAGAAGTAGGTGAATCAGTAACGCTGCGACAGGAAACGACACGGCCGATTCGCTAGGCCTTCACAGCGTCCTTCGACTTGCAAAGCAGCCCCCACAAAACTCTCTTTGACGAAAAACATTTCGAAAAAGAAGCGGCAAAATTGGTGCAAAAATGCAAGTGGCGCGTCAGCCCAAGCACTTTGCCAGATCAGCCCCACCGTCGAAGCTCCCACCACCAATCCCGGACCCGTCCACCCAAACACACGGCCCAAATCCCTTCCAAGCGCTTTTCAAAGCACAAACCCAAAAACGGCGCCCCGCCGCCCCCGGCCGCCGGTTTTTGGTGGGTGCCCCCAAGCCGCCGGAATCCGGGTCCCAGCCCACCCTCACCTACGTGCCGCGCACAAGTATTTTTGAACAACAACTCTTCCCATGTACTCCACCGCCCGTTCTGACACACTCTTCCTCGGCGGAGAGAAGGTGTCTGGAAACGACATCAGAAACCAGAACGTGATGGCGGCGCTCTCGGTGGCCAACGTGGTCAAGTCGTCGTTGGGCCCCGTCGGGTTGGACAAGATGCTCGTGGACGACATTGGCGACGTGACCGTGACCAACGACGGCGCCACGATCCTCTCGTTGTTGGACGTGCAGCACCCGGCGGGCAAGATCCTCGTCGACTTGGCGCAGCAGCAGGACCGCGAGGTGGGCGACGGCACCACGTCGGTGGTGATCATCGCCAGCGAGCTCTTGAAGCGCGCCAACGAGTTGGTGAGCAACCAGATCCACCCCACCACCATCATCACGGGCTACCGCTTGGCGCTCAAGGAGGCCGTGCGCTACATCAACGAGGTGCTCTCGCAGAGCGTGGCCGACCTCGGCAAGGAGTGCATCGTCAACATTGCCAAGACGTCCATGCTGTCCAAGATCATTGGCGCGGACCTGGACTTCTTCGCGCAGATGGCGGTCGACGCCATGTTGGCCGTCAAGACGACAAACCCCAAGGGCGAGACCAAGTACCCGGTCAAGGCCGTCAACATCTTGAAGGCGCACGGCAAGTCGCTGCGCGAGTCCGTGCTCGTGCACGGCTACGCGCTCAACTGCACCGTGGCGTCGCAGGCCATGGTCAAGGGCGTCAAGAACGCGCGCATCGCGTGCTTGGACATGAACTTGCAGAAGGCCCGCATGGCCATGGGCGTGCAGATCAACATCGACGACCCGGACCAGTTGGAGCAGATCAGAAAGCGCGAGTACGGCATCGTCATTGAGCGCATCCGCAAAATCATCAACGCCGGCGCCAACGTCGTGCTCACCACAAAGGGCATCGACGACTTGTGCTTGAAGGAGTTTGTCGAGGTTGGCGCCATGGCCGTCAGAAGATGCAAGAAGGAGGACTTGCGCCGCATCGCCCGCGCAACGGGCGCCACCATGGTCAGCACCTTGGCCAACTTGGACGGCGAGGAGACCTTCGACGCCTCCGCGTTGGGCTACGCCGACGAGGTGGTGCAGACCAAAATCAGCGACGACGAGTGCATTCTCGTCAACGGCACCAAGCAGCACTCGTCCTCGTCCATCATCTTGCGCGGCGCCAACGAGTACTCCTTGGACGAGATGCAGCGCTCCATCCACGACTCCTTGAGCGTGGTCAAGAGAACCTTGGAGAGCGGAAACGTGGTGCCCGGCGGTGGTGCCGTGGAAACCGCCCTCAACATCTACTTGGAGCGTTTCGCCACCACCGTGGGCTCGCGCGAGCAAATGGCCATTGCCGAGTTCGCCAACGCGTTGCTCGTGATCCCCAAGACGTTGGCCGTCAACGCCGCCAAGGACTCCTCAGAGTTGATTGCGAAGTTGAGAACGTACCACGCCGCCTCGCAGACTGCAACCAAGGACGACGTCAAGCGGAGAAGATACAAGAACTACGGTTTGGACTTGATTAACGGCAAGATCGTCAACGAGATCCAGACGGGTGTGTTGGAGCCCACGTTGTCCAAGATCAAGTCGTTGAAGTCTGCTTTGGAGGCGTGCATCTCCATCTTGAGAATCGACACCATGATCACGGTGGCCCCCGAGCCACAGCAGGACGAGCACCAGCATTAAGCCGTCATTGTTTATAGATATTAAATGGTTTAATCCGGTAAATGGTTGATTAGAAGAAGTGAAGAATATATAAATGAGATACCTGACCCATGTTCCAGCTGGCGCTCACACCAAGCTTGCAAGCTGCTGTTGGCTAGGGTACTGCGGTGTGCTTTGGCACGGCTTCAGCGCCATGCGCGAGCCTTTCGAATTAAGCGAGATGTTGGAGGCCATGCGGAGCGGCGTTCTGGGGGTGACCTCGCCCAAGCTGTACTGGGAGGATGCAGAGTTCTTCAAAGACAAAGAAGAATTGAGGGAGTAGAGCGACGACTTGGTGGAACTGTATGATGCAATCGAGCTGTTAGACGCGGAGCGCGCCGTGGACAAGCGGTAGTAGTCGGAGCGAGCCATGGCGTCGGCCTGTTGCTTTTTGTGAAGCGAGTGCTTGATGTCCAGGAGGAATGGCTGCAACACCACAAGCAACTCGGACTTCTTGACGGTGAGGTCCCAGTTCAAGAGGGCTATTAGCTCACGCTCGGCCAGGTTGATTTCCTGGTTGGACAAGAGCCCGTCGGTGTATTTCGTCCAGTGCTTGTTGAGCGGGCTGGAGTCGTTGAGGGACTTTGCGCTCAAAATGAGCGCGGCCAAGAAGATTCTGTGGCGCGTGGTTTCCATGCCAATGGCGTTGCCCGGAAGTAGGTTTCTCAACCTGTTGAGATACACGAGCGACGCCATCAAGGTGGGCGTTTGCACGTTGGAGTAGTCGACTAAGCGGCGGATGAAGGCACGGAGCGGCACGGTGGACACCGGCGCCACGAGCACGGCACCCATGGCGTCGTACTTGGGCGCCTGCTGCTTGACCTGGATGACGGCCGACGTGGTGGCGGCTAGGAACTCCACCATGCTGCTGGACACGGGTTGTCTGGCAAAGATCTTCAATGCTTCACAGTCAGACATGGCACCTGACACTTGTAATGAGATGAAACAGGCCGGGGGTTGGGAATTGGGGCCGCAAGGAGGAAAGCACAAAGGGGGAGGCACGAGGAATCCAGGAAGAGCCTTGGGAGGAGTAAAGTGGTGTATCAGCTGTGGAGCCCGGGTGTAACTTTAAAGGTAAAGTGAGCGCTTTATATTGAAATGCTGCAGGGACGGCTGCGAGCGTGTCTGTTTTGCACCAGGCGCGAACGCGACTGCGCGGCAGGAACAATGGCTCCACATGGAAAATCTGAAGCCCGCGTTGCACCTGGCAGAATACGAGTGACACAATGAAGGGGAAAAATTTTTCAGATGATTTTCCGGTTTTTGCGGCGCGTTGTTGAGGCGCAGTGGGTAAATTACGGGGAGAAAAGGGATTCCGGAAGGTGGTGGCAGGGGGTGTTTTGGTGGGCTTGGGTGTCGGGCCAGACCGCATAATATACCGCACCAGTGGCTGAGATGAGGCGAGGCAGTGGCACTGGGGCGGCATTCGAGACAAAAATGGCACCGAGGCAATTGAGGCGGCATTTTCGGCCGGCCACACGCCGGCAATTGGAGCTTTCACGTCCAGCGATCTACAGAGATTGCAGCCTCCGAAGCATTGCGCCAAGCCACGGCTGTGTTTACTATTCCGTAGTTGTGTATTGACTTCTGACTGCCTACAATACTAGGTTAAGCTACTGGCACGCGCACGTGACCGCGCACGTGTCGTTGGGGAGTTTGTGTTGGTCACGTGACCGGGTGTTCATTACTATGGTGGAGACTGGGCTAGATGGCCTGCGAGTCGGGGTAGTAGAAGAACGCCAAGGCGACAATCAAGTAGGTGCTCAAGAGCATGGCGCCCTCGAGCCAGTTGGACTCGCCGTCGAGGATCACGAGGTTCGTGATGAACACCGACACAAACATCACCGCCGTCTCGAACGTGGAGAAGTACAACGACATGGGCACGTCCACAATCCACCCGACAATGACCATGAACGGCGTGACAAAGAGCGCGATCTGGAGCGACGAGCCGACGGCCACGCCAATGGCCAAGTCCATCTTGTCCTTCATGGCCACGATGATGGCGGTGGCGTGCTCGGCGGCATTGCCGACAATGGGGATCACAATCAAGCCGATGAACGTCTTGGACAAGCCGGACAGCTCGACAATGTCGTCGATGGCGCCCACCAAGTGGTCTGCGCAGAAGGACACCAACGCGGTGGTGAGCACCAACACGGACATGGCGCCGAGCACGGACAAGTTGTCGTGGTCTGCGGCGGCATCGCCTGCGCCGGGCACGGCCGCGGTGATGATGCCGTCGTCCTCGGCGCACTGCTCCTCAAATAACGCCTTGTGGGTCTTCAACTGGAACACGAGGTAGAACACGTAGAGCGCGAGCAAAATCACGGCAACGCCGCGCGACAAGCTGAGGATCTTGATGTCCAGGTCCAGGTTCGGGTCCGGGAACTTGACCGGGTCCTTGGGCAGCGGGAGCGACGCGTGGAACGCGGCGGGGATCAAGAGGCCCGCGGTGGCCAACGCCATGAGCGACAGCATGGTCTGCGCCGCGGTCTGGTTGAACGTCTGCTGCACGCGCGTGAGCCCGCCCGCGACGAAGCAGCAGCCGAGCACCAACAACAAGTTGGACAAGATGGAGCCCAACATGGACGCCTGTACAATGCGCACCTGGTTGTCCTTCAAGGCAATCACCGACACAATGAGCTCCACAGCGTTGCCAAACGTGGCGTTCAACAAGCCGCCGATGGTCTGGCCCGTGTGCTCGGCCAACTCCTCGGTGGCGAAGGCGAGAAGCAGCGCGAGGGGCATGATGGCCAAGAAGTTGAGCCAGAACACCGCGTTGGAGCCCCAGTTCAAGCCGCCGGCCAAAAGCCCGAGCGGCACGAAGAAGAGGAGGTAATTGACGGGCGACGAGTTCCACGTCAACCGCACGCCGCGGGCGAGTTTGGCCGCCCACGTTTTGGGCGGGCTCTTGCGGCCTAAAAGCGGGTTGTTTTCCATTGCTAAGGAGGTGTAGTGCGAAAAGAACTGCGCTCAGGCCTGGGCCGGAAAGGGCGCTTGCGCTGCCGGGCCTTGCTTTTTTGGCCCGGGCCCGTTTTTGCTTTTTGCCGTTGCCCGGTGCTGTTCCCGCCCCCGCCTGTTTTTGGCTCGGCGGGCTCTGTATCCAGCTCTGCTCTACTCTGTTTTTACTTCTGTCGCTATTTTCGGCTCCGCTGCGTGCGGCTCGACTGCTGCGGAAGTTGCCACCAGTGTTGAGCATAATGGAGCCCGGGCTGTATTCGGAGGTTTCGCCTCAAAACAACGTCAATTGCAAGATGACGTTACCAGAAGGCCACTGAGAAAACGACATCTCAAAAACTAACACCCTAGACCAACTCCCGAGACCGTTACTTTGGACCATTACTCTGGACCAATACCCTGGACGTCATTAGCCATTGCCTCCGCCATCACCTCAGACCAAACCTCACCCATTGCGTCTCTTCTCCTTTTCTGCCTCCGTCTTCAGGCCGTTTCTGACCCGATAAAATTCCGAAAAAGTGTTTGGTTTTGTTCATTTCTTTGTTTGCTGCGGTTTCTTTGGCTCGTTTTGGCCATGCCAGGCTGACGCACCCCGGCCCGTGCGGCTCGACTACATGTACTAACCAGGACGTCCAACTATGTCACCAAAATTGCCCATCACGTCTTTCTGGACAATGCCGATAACTTATTAGGCCATGTAGGTACACCACTAAAATCAGAGCGCAGCAAAAATTTTGAGGACGGATAACTCTCTCGTATACTCACAGCTCCACTAATCCCAGCACGCTGGAATCCACGCCATCGGGCTGATTTGCGATAGTTTAATTACGGGTGTTCTGGGAGTCTATCAATAAATCGTTTCTTAGGGGTTTCTTTTATTTCGGGTTTTTTGAGCCACTTCTTGAATTTTCTAAACTGGCAGAGTCGACTATTCATGTTAAAGTGTGATTCCATCTACGTAGAAAGACTGGCTAAAGTGGGAAAATCCCAATAACCCTTTCTGTAAGTACAATGTGACCTAAACTCAAGACTCGAACCGTTTCTTTGAAAATGATCATCAATCTGCAACTCTTCGCTGCTCATTTTTGCAGTTGCAGCAGCGTAATACGGATATCATCACAAGGTCCATTACCGATACCCATCACAAAGTCTGAGCACTACTTGCCTTCGACCTCAAAAATCTTCACCTTACTTCACATCAGTTCAATGACTCTGTATTACTTTTCCTCTAATCTTCTGCGTTTCGCCCGCCTCCCTCACTTCACTAGCTCAGCCCACAAGTAAGGCGTGAACACAATCACCGCCACGTAAAGCGCCTGCACCGCCTCCGCAAGCGCCACCGGCGCCCCGGTGAGACCGCGCTCGGCAAAGTTGATGTAGATGGCGTAGAACGCCACGGAGAAAAAGTGGTTGAAGAGCAACATCGGGAACGGCATCATGCCCAGCAACAAGCCGATGGGCCCGTCCACGCAGTCGCCGCCGAGCTGGAAGTAGCGGAAGCAGCCGCGCTGCAACACCATGAGCCCCGTGCTCTCGGCCGCAAATAGCGAGTACAACGCAATGGACAAGGTGTTGATGACGGCGTCCAACTTCTTGCGCTTGCTGTGGAACACGGCGAGCTTCGCCGCCACCGCGTCGTGGTCCGCGAGGTCCACGCCGTGCAAGAGCCGTGCGAGAAGCGCGGTGTCGTTCAAGCCCACGGTCATGCCGCCGCCCGTGAGCGGGTGGCGCATGTTCAACGAGTCGCCCACCATCACGAAGCCGCGGTTGTTCTTGCCCTGCTTCGGCGCGCTCAAGTACTGGTTGGGCATGGCGCGGAACTGCTTCAGCGCCACCGCCTCGAGGAAGCTCGGCCGGAGCTCCGCGGGGAGGTTGGGCAACACGTCGCGGTGCAAGTAGTCGCCGAGCTCGTTGTTGGCCTGCGACGGCGGCTTCGTCAGCCGGTACGCGCACAACATGCGGGTCTCCGCCGCCGACACCTGGTACACCAACACGGGCGCGTGGCGGCCCAAGATGACGTGCCCGCGGTTCTGGCACGGGAGCTGCGCGTGCTTCAACGCGAGCCCGACAAAGTACGAGTTGGTGGCCGGCGTGTGGCTCGCGCCGTGCTCCTTGCGGAACCGCGAGTAGATGCCGTCGCACGCAAACGTGGTGCTGGCCAAGTGCTCCGAGTAGTTGCCGGCGGCGTCCTTGACGCGCACGCCGCGCACGGTGCGCGGGTCGCTGTCGTCCCGCACGAGCGCCGTGGCGGTGCCTTCTAGCCACGTCACGTTGCGCTCGCCGCGCACAATGGCGCGGAGGTTGTTCAAGAACTTGCCGTGCGTCAAGGACACGCCGCGCACGTTCTCGTCCGCGTCCCAGTCCGCCACGTCGAGCGAGGCGTCGTCCAAAAACTTGTCGTTGCCGTCAAACACACACTCCGGCACCGCGTGCACGGGCGACGTGCGCTGGCACGTTTCCTTGGTGGCGTAGTCGATCTCGATGCTGTCGTCAAAGTACTTGATGTAGTACCCGCGCACGTGGCGGGCGTCGATGCCGTTCAACGCCTGCACCATGCCCAACTCTCTGAGCGCCTTGACGCCCGCCGGCTGCATCAACTCGCCGACGATGCGGTCCGGCTCGGACCAGTCCCGCTCGACGATCAACACTTTCTGGCCCTGTCTCGCGAGCGCCGTGGCCAACGCGGGGCCGACCACGCCGGCGCCAATCACAATGGCGTCGTAGGTCATGATGTTTCGGGGGTTTGGGGAGGTAGCGATGTCACTGGGGTGTCTCAGCAGTGTTTCAGCGGTGTTTTGGGTCGGTTTCGGGCGGCTTCACGTGCGTTCGCTGGCTCCGCTGCTGGTGGTGGTGGTATCGGTGGGTTCCTGGAGTAGGTGGCGGATGCTGCGTATACGATCGGCTGCGACAATGGACTGATTTCTCAAAAAAAGAAAGAAGCGAGATGGGTACGAGAGAGCGGGAAATTGGCCCTTTTGAAAGTCGGGTGCTTTACTGACTACCGTGTCCTTTCCGGCTTGCGTGTGACGCCCACCGGCCGCCGCCTTTGCAGGTTTGTGGCCTGTTGTCTGACGAGCCAGAGGCTAATTTTCACCTGAAAATAGACATCGCAGTGGGCTGAGAAAACCTCGAGGAACCGGAAAAGTCCGAGTCCGCCGAGCGAAGCGAGGGTGCCCGTGGCCACCGTGGGCGGCCTGTTTTGCTACGGCTCGGGGGCGCTGTCCCTGCGGATCCTCGGCGACGACCAGCGATGACAAGCGATGACAATGGCGATGCGGAATGACGAAATGGCCAAATGGCTAAATGCAAAACGCAAAAATAGGAAGTAGAAAATGGAAAATGGCGAAAAGAGCAAAGCCGAGAGCCACATCGGCCAAGGCTCGAGTGTATTGCAAGTTTCGAATTACATGGCTGTCGGGTTGACGCTCGTGCAATTTGCTGGTGGTTCCAAATGCATGTGATATTTGCACGATGCAGAGACTGCGACTAAACACGGTGCAGAGAAAAAATACCATACAACCAGACTGACTGGAAAACACGAAAATTCGGATTTGAGCAACAGCGGGAAGTTTTGACGGCTGATGCTTGTGGTTTCTTTGATGAAATTTCGGTATTTCGTAGATCATGAAAATTCGTCTTTCCGTGCTAGTGGTTCCCGTGGTTTTCACGATCCGTACACTTTTCGTAGTTCTGGCTTTCGTGAATCCCGTGTTTTCAAGCTTTTCTGGTTCTTTCTATTTTGGGATCTAGCTACATCTTCCTAGGCCTTTCCGTCCGAAGTCATCGCCGAATACCTCGATGAATCGTAACTGTGTAGACTCTATAGCGGTGCTAGTCAAAATTGCCTCAAGCTTTCCCCCACCCCATCCAGAATTTCAATTTCGTTCACATCGAAAATAGGGCACCCAGAGAATCCGCTGCCACTATGCTCTGTATTCAAGCGCTTCGAAAACTTGGACCAGTAGCCCCACTTTTTGGGGCTGCGTGAATGGGTGCAAAATGGCTCTAGCCGTCAAGACAACCATCTTTCGCAAGACGTCGATAATACCGCTTGGCCGGTTTCTTTCGCTTAATTGTCCGCAATCTTTCCCAATTTGGGCTCGAGGCGTAAAATACTTTTCAACGCCTGAACTCTAGCACAAGGCTTGATCACACTGATCTTACCTCACCATTCCACGTTCATCATTGCAGCCGGTCACAAAAACACTCAACTGGACATACGTCGAATTTCTATAAACAATGCTATCTAGCCTCCATGCTACTCGTCCTCGCTCTCCTCCTCGGCGTCCTTGAGCCAGTCGACAAATTGGCTCGTCAACAGGCGCACGTGCGCCAACAGGTCCGAGGCGTCCGAGTCCCACCACCGCAAAATGCTGTCCTCCTCGACAATGTCCATCTCGTACAACTGCCGGAGCGCAACAAAAAGCACCACGGGCGCGTAGGCCGCATCCAAGTCCGCACACGTGTCCTGCAAGATCTGCGCCAAGTCCACCTGCTCGTCCGCGTTGAACACCTGCCGCTCGAACAACGCGCCCCAGTCTCCAAAGATCTTGCCCGCGGCGTCCTTGGCGCCCAAAGTGTCCGTCGACACAAAGTGCACCACGCGGCGCACCATGGCGTGCACCGTGGCTTTCCGCACCTCGTGGTAGGTGACGTTGATGGACATGCGCAACGTGTTGAGCTCCAACAACGCCGTGTCAATGTCGTGGTTGTTCTCCATGGCGCGCTCCACGGTGGCAATGGCCTCCTTGTGGAAGTCCTCCTCGTCCTCCTCCTCCGAGTACGCGCCGCCCTCGTGGTCCGTGGACATCATCGACGTCGCCGACAACCTGCGGTTTCTCAGCCCGCGGCGGTTCTGGCGGCGGGCCTTCTTCTTGGTCAAAGACGCGATGGAGTCGTCCGAGAGCGTCACCGCGCTGAGCTGGTAGAGCACGCTGGACACGTTGCTGACCGAGTTGTTTTCCAGCTCGGACTCCTCCTCAAACTCGCGGTCCGACATGTACAACACGCCCACGCCGTCGTCGCCCACCAAGTCGACGTCGTGCGAGGCCTCTGCGCCCGCGGCGTCGCCGTCGGAGTCCGAGTCGAAGTCGAACCCGCTGCGCACAATGGGCTTGTCCACGATGCGCACCGACGGCCCCACGTGCATGCCCTCGCCCACAATCACGTGGAAGCCCACGACGGAGCCCGGCGCGAGCGTGGCGTCTCTGCGGATGACCGCGTTGCTCGACACGATGGCGTGGTCAACCACGGCGTTGTCCTCGATCACGGCGTCGTCCCACACGTAGGAGTTTCTGAGCACCACGCCGGCGCCGATGCGGCAGCGGCGGCCGATGATCGACTTCTCGATGCGCGTGTTGTTGCCCACGGTGGTGTTGGCACCGATGCACGTGGAGTTGCCGATGTGGCACGACTGCGCCAACACAACCTTATCCTCCTTGTAGATGTGGTTGAACTCGTAGCGGTAGGAGCTGTTGTCGCCCATGTTGGCGTCGGGCGCCAACGGGTAGCACCAGCGGGCCAACACCTCCTGGGACACGGATGCGTAGGTGGCCCAGCTCTCCACGCGGGCCGCGTACTCGGAGCTGTCGGAGATGTAGGCGTAGATGGTCTTCTTGAGCAAGTCGGACGTCAACACGCCGCGCACAAAGTCGCTGCGGAGCGTCTGGTAGTCGAAGTTCTCCTGGAAGATCTGCGGCACGATGGGCGAGCAGATGTCCACGTGGCAGTCGAGCAAGTCGTTGCGCATGACAAAGTCGTTGGCAATGTCGTCCAACAACTCGGTGTCCACCGCCACCGCGTCGCGCTTGCCGTCCACCGGCGCGATGCGCTGGTAGTAGTGGCAGCGGCTGCTGACGCTGTCGAGCACAAACACCGACGGGTCGATCTTGGACCGTGCGCGGTGCATGGGGCTGGTTTCCGTGAGCACCATCGTGACAATGTGGTCCTTGTCCGCGGCCTTCTTCTGCCGGTGGAACGCCATCACCTTGGCAAAGTCGATGTTGGTGACCACGTCGCCCAGCACCAAGAGAAAGTCGCCCGTGATGAGCCCGCGGTTGTCCAAGTCCCGCATGGCATCGCCCACCGATCTCAGCTCCAAGTTCATGATCGTGGACACCGTGAAGAGCGGGCTCTTGGCCCAGCGCAGCAGCTCGATGTACCGCTGGATCTGCTCGGCGTGGGCCGAGCACATCAAGTACACCTCGTTGACGCCGGCCTTGGCCAAAAACTCGAGCGTGTAGTCGAGCAAGGGCACGTTGGCCAACGGGAGGAGGCACCGCGGCGTGACCGCGGTGAGCGGCATGAAGCGCGTTTCGAACGAGTCCGTGAGCACAATGGCCTGGAACCGCTCGTCCTGGACGATTTCCTTTTGCTTTTTGTTTTTGGGCGGCATGAAGAGATGTGGTTTTCGCAGTGCGCACCGTCGACTTTGGTGGAGGTCGAGGTTGGGCGCCCCCGAAAAGCCGCTGCGGTGGTTGGTGCTTGAAGCTACGTGTGGCTGTTTTGTTTTAAATACCACTTTTGGCGGCTTTTAGCTGCGGCGATTTAGCACTTTGGAAAATGGCTGGCTGTTTAGCTGTCGCCCGGTGCATCTCGCACGCACCTCGTTTGCAACTAAACCAGGTAGAGAAGTAGAGACACCAAAAAGGGAGAAAAAAAGAGAGGCAGAATGGAAAAAAAGGGAAGAAAAGGAAGAGAGAACAAAAGAAAAGGAAACCGAAAGTCAACAGTCACTCAGTCTTTGCTCTTGTGCGGTGACTCGACTCGCATGGCCGCATCACTCTGCGAGGTCAGCACTTGACATTCGAGCTCCGGTCTTTTCCAGAAAATTGCAAAACTGGCATATTTTGAGGCCCGAGGATCCTGCTCAGACATAATAGCCGGCACCACAATTCGTTCACAATACATTTATCGAAACCTTTTTACTAATGCCTCACCATTTCCAGTCAGAACCAGTTCCGGCCGATTGTGCTGTAAAAGTACACGGCTGGGTAGGTTCAGCTGCTTTCACCCAAAGATTCCATATTCAAGCTGGCATTTTCTCACACTGACTGGTTTTTGTATAAGCGTCGTTTTCACATAGTGCATTCCGAGGACGTTCCAAAGTCGGCAGATTTCAGTTCAACTCACGTTAAACAAAGACAAAATACTTTCATAATATGAATATAGATGTTTGTGGATATAAATAGAGAGTACTCTAGATAAAAATACAGAAAGTCAAATGGTCGAAATGAGTGAATAGATTTACTCATAGTATCAGTAAGATATTGATTCACTATACTCGGCCTCTGCCTCGCCACCACTCAGTGGCTCTTCTTGCGCTTGCTGGTGTAATTTCTGTATTTTCTGTATTCCCTACAATGGCATGTCTCTCTCTATGTGGTATCTGTATCGGTATGTATTTTTTGTATAATATGTGTTGTCTGTATGGTGCTGTCTGTAGGGTGCTGTCTGTATCGCATGCAGCCTCAGCTCTCCTCCTGGATCGCCGCCATGTCAAGCACCTCCACCGAGCCCTCGCCCTTCTTCATCTTGCTCGGGTCCTCCCCCAGCAACAAGTCCACCAACTCCTTGTAATGCGCGGGGTCGATGATGGCCACCGCCTCAAAGAGCTTGGGCGTCTCGTTCTCGCTCTCCACCTGGTGGAGCATCGGCGTGACGTGCTCCGCGTACGCCGCCTTGACCCGCGCCAACACCGTGATCTTGACCTTCATCTGCGCGCGGGCAATCGGAATCACCTGCGCCGCAATCAAGAGCTTGATGGCGTCGAGCGCCTGGAGCTTGGTCGCTTTGGCCGGGTTGAGGTGGTACTTCAACTGCGAGAGCGCCTTCTGGATCATGCTGGGCGGGTACCGCTTCTTGGACCGCGGGTTGATGCACTTGGTGGAGATCAAGTTCAAGAACTCGTTCTGTTTCTGCGCAAGGTTGGCGCTGCGCTCCTTCTCGTTGAGCTGGATCTCGCCGCGGTCCAAGATCTCCAAGATGATCACGTCGTGGTCCGTGGTCCCGAACGACGCCAAGAGGTCCTCGTTGTTGGCCACCTGGCCCTTGGAGACGTTGGCAAACACCTGCGGGATCTGGAGCACGTCATCGAGGTCTTTTTCCACCTTCAGCCGCCAGTCTTGCACCTTGTTTTGGTAGCAGGCAATCTCGAATCTCCGCTTGCCTTTCTTCATGCGCACAAGCGACACGTTGGTCAACTTGATTTGGCCCGAGGGCTGGTTGATCAAGCCCATCGTGGAGTATATGTGCGCGCTGATGCGCGACTTGGGTGCTGGTACTAGATGTCAATGAATCTCAAACTAACTAACTAACGCACTAAGCCAAAACAAGCTTGTACGTGGCAATTTCGAATCCCCGGAGCGCAACTTCAAAGCTCCCGTCTTTGAAGTCCAATTTTTCGCCGCCGTTCTCCAAGGCGTCTGTCTTGTACACCTCCTGGACCTTGAGGTTGTTCACAGTGATGGTGCCGGTGGACGAGCCTCCCAAGGACTCGTACACACGGAGCACGATGGCCTTCTGCAGTTTTTTCGGAATGTTCTCGTACGCATTGATGTCCTCGTCGTCCTCGGCCCGCTTCACGTTCGAGAGCACCAAAGACCCTCCACTCAAAGAAATCGAGTCCACGAGACTCTGCAACTTTCTCGGACCCTCCACGAGCGGGTAGTTGAAGTTGTGCGCCAACTGCACGACGTCCGGCCCCAAGGCTCCGCTGTGAGGATAGAGCGCGTACTCAAAGTCGTGGCTTCCCATATCGGCCTGGTCATCCGGAGCCTTTGCCGACCGGAGAAGCGAGAGTCTCATCAAGTTCCCGTGAATGGACGCGCCATACTTCGAGTTGTTCAACACCGCCACGCCATAGTTGTGCTCCGACAAGTCCATGAACTTGTGGTGGCACACCTCAAACTTTGCAACATCCCACGTCGTGTTGAAGTGGGTGGGTCTTTGCGTGATTCCAAACTGCGTTTCGTACAGCGCGTATTGCGGCGTGTGAATGGTGACGGGAAACTGCACCTTCAAGAACTTGTAGAACTCGTGCCATTCGACGTGGCACGAGAACTTCAAGAAACTGCTCTTGGAGTCCGCCTCGCACACGCCCTGCAACGAGATGGTGGTCTCAATGCTCGATTGATCAGAGATCTCGTGCTTGATGACTATCGCCGACTGCAACTCGTGATTGGTGACGGACACCACTTTGCCGGAGTCAAGGAACCGGAACTTGTTGAGTGAGAAGATCTCTGTGTCCCACGCTGGGAAATTCAACGGCGCGTCCTCGAAAAGCACATACTGGTTGCCGCCGCCAGGGGTCTGCTTCGTGGGCCTGTGGTCAATGATTTGCCGCTTGGTCTTGGTGTCGATCAACGATGTCACGATTCCTCCAGTGGTGATTTTTGCCTCAAGGAGGCCGTTGGACATGACGTAATCCTCGCCAACCTTTTGGATGGACGCCGGATACTTGAGGTCGTCTTTTTTGACGAACGCGTTCTTCTTCGTGTTGAACGCCAAGGTGGTGGTGGCGTCAGTTTTGATGCACAGCACGTTTTCCTCGACACCACTGATCTTCGAATTCTCAAGCTGCACCAACTCGGTTCTGTCCCACGGCAACGTGTTGACGAACGCGGAGGACTCCCCCTTGAAAAAAGCAGCAGCCTGCGAAATGAGCTCGTCGAGTTTTTTGAGGGCGTTCTGGAGCATTGGCTTGACTTCCTCATAGTACACCATGCCGATGCACGAGCCTGGCAAAACATCGTGGAACTGGCACAACGCAATGTCCTCCCACAAGTCTTGGATTGCTTTTGCCGGGTACTTGTAGTCGGTGGCCACCGAGAGATAGGTGGCAAGCAACTCGAGATCGTGCATCTTGACCTCGCTCTGCCTCATCCACTTCTTCACGTCCGCCTGCGTGGTGTAGGTGCCGCGGTGGAACTCCAAGTAGATCTCGCCCGTCCAGGTGGGGATACTGCTTCCGGAGTCCGACTTGTCCAAGACGTGGTCAAAAAACTCCTCCACCGTGTTACCCACGTGAACAGAGGGGATGGCTGCACTGGTGTTGGCCAAGCCTCTGCATCTGCGCAACTTCTCCATCATCTCCTCGGTGGGCCCGCCACCGCCGTCGCCGATTCCGTAAAGCAAGAGCCCCGCCGGCACGTCCCGCAAGTTCTTGTGCTGCACCAGCGACCGCACAACGTCTCCGAAGTTGGCGTGCGCGGTGTAGGTGTTTGCCGGCGGCATGTGCACGAGCACCTGGGACCCGTCGATGGCCTTCCAGTTGAACGTGGACAACGGGAAGCTGTTGATGTTGTTCCAGGACAACTTCTGCGTGACGAACTTGTCGATGCCCACGATGCGGCAGATCTGGGGGATCTGCGACGAGTAGCCGAAGGTGTCCGGGAGCCAGAACACGGTGGCCGGCGCCCCGAACTCGTCAACCAAGTACCGCTGCCCAAGGAGGAACTGGCGGATGAGCGACTCGCCGCCGGGCAAGTTGGTGTCGTTCTCCACCCACGAGCCGCCGATCGGGAGGAACTGGTTGTGGGCAAACTTCTTCTTGATGCGCTCCAACACTTCCGGGTGGTCCTGCTTCAACCACTTATACTGCTGCATCTGCGACGCCACGAACACGTACTCCGGGTACGCGTCCGCGAGCTTGAGCTGCGTGGTCCACGAGCGCACAATCTTGCGCCTGGTCTCGGCAAACGGCCAGAGCCACGCCGTGTCAATGTGGCAGTTGCCCACCGCGAACACATCCACCTTCTTCAACGGGTTGGTGTCGTACACGGCGTCCGAGTCCACGTCTCGCCCCAAGTACTCCGCGGCGATCTTTCTGCACGCGAGCACCGAGCGGCGGTCGTCGGCGTCGAACGCGTCCATGATGCGCGTGGCCACCAGTGCCGCCTGGTACTTGGCGGCGCCCGCGCCCAACTCGCGCGCCGCGTCGCCGATGATCCAGAAGTCGTAGCGGAGCGCCCGGGCGTGGAGGTCGGGCAACACCAAGTCGCAGCTGTTCAAGCGGAAGTAGCGGTTGGCGTCCGGCACGCCGCCGTCGCCGTTGCCAAACATGCCGTTGCAGGCGGTCTCCAAGTAGAAAAGCTGCTTGCCCGCCTTGACGAGCTCCGCGGGCAAGATGAAGGTGTTGCGCTCGCCGCCGGTGAAGGCCTGCAACGGGCGGCCCTGCGCGGTGTAGAGGAGGCCCTCGTTGTTGCAGTTCCAGTAAAAGTCAATCTCCTCGGCGTGCACCAACCACTTGTCCGGGATGCTCCACTCGACGCGGAACCAGAAGGTCTTCCACGACGGGCCGAAGCTGTCGCCGATTTTCGCCGGCTGCCAGTCGACCTTGTCCCAGGCCACGTCGCGGAAAAGCGGGCGGTCGGTTTTGCCGTCGCGGTCGGGCACCTTCCACACCTTCAAGTCGATGCTGTCCGTGTCGGAGTTGACCATGGCGTGGTTGTAGAACTTGGGCAAGTTCAATTGCTTGTACTGGCCCTCATCGGTGAAGTGCCGCAAGCGGTCGAGGAAGAGGTTGTCGATGGGCTTAAAGTTGGGCTGCAAATTGAACTGCTCGTAGCCCATGGTGTTTTTTGTGGCGTAATTGTGTGGTTGTGAAAAGAGGTTGCACTCCACGGCTTTAAGTAGGGGGAAAAACCTGGGGTCAAGCGCCGCACTGCAAGGCTGCAGACAGATAAGGGGGCCCCAACGCGGCACCGGGTGGAGTTTTGCGGGCACGAATCAGCGAAACAGCTCCGCTTCCCAGCGGGCAGACAATACAGGCCCACGGGGCGGACGGGGACGGCGACTCGGGGTACAATGGCGCCACCGCAAAGTCGGGGTGCTGGTGGTGTGACTACGGCGGCCGCCAAGGCGGGCGGTTGGCTTTTTTGTTCTTTATTGGCTATTTTGAGGGGAGCGGCAGGGGCGGGCTCACTGGGTCTTGACTTCCAGGTCCTCCTCGATCGAGTGGACAAAGTGGTGGGACTTGATGAAGTCGGCCGCCTGCAGTGGCAACTTGGCGGAGAAGCCCTTGATCAAGGAGAACTCGTCAACCACTTTGCCGCCGGCCTCGCCGATCTTCAGCTTCACGCCATGGACCTCGTCGGTGGAGGCGGAATCTTTGAAGGTGACAAGGTAGGTTTTTAAGTCGGACATGGTGTAGTAGCGAGGAAGAGCGGGTGCTGCGCTCTGATAAGGGGCCCGCCGTGCAGGACAGCAACCACAGTCAGAACGGCACAAGACAAAGAAAATTACAATTTTTTTTTTATTTCCACGTTTACAGTTTAGAGAACGGGCTGCGTTGGATTGCCCCGGCTCCTGTGCTTTGGCTCGTGTTTGTAATGTTTTGTGGCGGGCTCGCCACCCACTGCACACCACCGGTTGGCCATTGGGCCGACCGCGATAACTCACAGTGACCTCGCAATCGCCACAACCACCCGGCCATTTTCAACCCCAGTGAGCGAGCAGACGCAATGTACATCTCCCCCATCGACCGCTTGCTCAACAAGTTCCGCCGCCCGGGCTTCTTCCTCTACATCAGTCTCATCATCGGCGCTCTAGGGTGGACCTGGTGGGACATCCGGCGCATGACCCGGCAGATTGAGGACCAGAGAAGACGGGACAAGTAGCGTGCCCGTGGCGCGGTGTCAGTGGTAAATCGCTGAGTGTGCTTTCTCGAGTTTACAGTTCTTTTTGAGTGTCAAGTGACGTGTGTCTAGTGCAAGTGCTCAGTGTCTAGTGCTCGGTGTCTAATGTGTGGTGCTCGTGTCTGGTGCCAGTGTCTGGTGCCAGTCTAGCAAGTGCAGTCTACCAATTCCACAGCCTGCCCAGTACACAATACACCAGGTGTATATCTTCTGGCGTAGTCTATGCTTCACGAAAAATCTAAATAAGATATGCCTTCGACTATTCACCGCAGCACTCAGTTTGTCCCAGCACCGTAGTCCTTCAGCGAGGCATCGCACCATCGCGCTTCTCCAGATCTCACACCTCACCACACCATGGAACGGATCGCCCACAAATACCCGCTCTGGAAAAGAGCACTCCACAAGTTCCAGGCGAGAAGAGACATCCCGTTCCGCAAAAAGTTCTTTGTCGGCTACGACCTCCACGGGAACACCTACTGGGAGTTCACGCTCGACGGGAACATGCAGCGACTCCGCCGAAAACTCGAGCCCTACCAGGAGTCCGTGTTCAAGTCCGACTACTTCGACACCGTGCCGCCGCAGTGGTTGCAGTGGCTCCGGCGCACGAAAAAGGACCCGCCCGCGTTGGACGAGCTCGTGGCCGATCTCCAGAGGCAGCAGCGCATCAAGCTCTTGGCCATGCACGCCGACCAGAAGTGGACGCAGGAAAAGCAGCGGCTCGAGCACGAGCAGCAGCTCAAGCTCCGCGCCGAGTTGGACCGCGCGGAGCGGGAGAAGGCGCTCTTTGAGCAGCAGGCTGGCGCTGCAAGCAGCGGGCCGGCCGCCGCCGCTGACCCGTGGGCGCAGGCCGACGCCGCCCGGGGGGACCCGATCCTGAGCGCCGTGCCGACGCCGCGCAAGTAGCGCGTGGTTCTACGCCGCGACTCTATCTGAATGCATTCGAATATGTTACAACAACTGGACCAACAACTGGGCACCCTTGTTGTCCGTGTCCCTGGCCATGTCCTTCTTGGCCAGCTTCAAGGCGGCCTTGAGCTCCTTGGCTTTGTCCTTGTCCAGGATGGCCAACGCCTCGAGCACGGCAAGCACGACAAACGCGCCCTGGCCGGTGACCCATTTCTTGTAGGCCTTGTTCTGCAACAAGGCGTCGGCAATCTTGACGCTGAAGTCCGTGCCCACGTGCGGGATGCGGGCGCCCTCCACGGCCTGCAACTTCTTTTCGGCGCCGTTCCACTTGAACTCGTTGCCCTGGATCAACGCCTTCAACGTTCTCGAGAAGAACGGCGTTTTGTTCAACAAGTGGAAGTCCTCCAAGATGTCCGACGCGAACGTCACGTCGAACACGGCGTCCACCAACTGCGGGCGCAACGTCTCGTTGACGTCGTCGCTGTCGGTGGCGGTGAGGCAGAGCTCGGAGATGAACTGCGCAGCCACGTTGACCGACAAGAGCTTGGCGAACGGCGTGGCGCTGTCGGGCTTGGTGGTGGCCAAGAGCGCCTCGTAAATCAAGGGCAACGCATGCGCCTGCAACTCCGCGTGTCTCTGCGCCTGCGGCTTCTTGGTGGTTTTGGCGTACGCCAACGCCTCGTACTTCTCCAACTCGGCCCGGTTCTTGGGCGCAAAGTACTTGCCGTCCAAGCCCTTGAGCAAGTACAACAACGGCCTTCTGGCGTACTTCTCCTCAATCAACCCGGGCAACACCTCGGGCGTGAACAAGTCCACCGAGAACGACCGGTGCACCAACTTGGTGTCGTCGATGGTCATGTACAACGTGGTCAAGACGGTGTTGCCGTGCTCGTTCGTCACCAACTTGGCCGCGTGCGGCCGCAACGCGCGGATGATGTTCTTTCTCTCCTTGGCGTTGGCCATGGCCACCAACGAGCTGGCCACCTCGGCGCCCTCCTGCGTGTGCACCAACTCCGCCACCTGCTCCGCCAACAAGTCCACGAGCTCGCGGATCTGCGCGTCGTTCTTCTCCAAGTCGTCCGCCAACACCGTCACGTAGTCCTTCATGGCTGCGTGCAAGATCTGGAACCCGGTGGAGCCCTTGGACACCGACGCCGCAATGGTGCCGCTCAAGTTGGACATGATGAGCTGCCGCTTCTCGGACAGCTCCTTCACCACGTCGAGGATGGTCTTGTCCTTGCCCGTGTCCTTGAACACCGCGTACTCGGAGCCCCAGAACTCGCGGATCATCTGCTGCTTCTGCTGCGCCGTCGAGTACAAGACAAACAAGTCCTCCACCACGTACGCGCCCTCCTTGTGCCGCATGAGCTTGCGCAACTTGCCGTGGAGCTCGTCGACTATGAGCGCACGCAGCTCCTTGGACCCGTAGTGCAAAAGCTTGATCAACAAATACTTGCCGTACGACGACGTCGCCAACTTGTAGTAGTTGCCCTTGAGCGCCTTCACCACCAAGTCCCGTCTGTGCTTGCTCGTGTACTTGACCAACGTCTGCACCACGCGCGACGCGTCGTGCTTCAACACCAAGTCGTAGATGACGTCCTTGGACAAGTCCCAGATCTCGTTGCACAACTTCTCCCGCACCTCCTTGGGTGGCGGCGGCTTGTTGACCCTCAACTTCTCCCACAACGACTTGATCCGCTCCACCTCCGTGCCGGATTTGCGCTTCAACTTTCTCTCCGCCAACAACTTCTTCTGCTCCGCGTGCTGCTCGGCTGACGACTTCTTGTTGGGGTCGCCGGACTTGGCCTCCACGTCCTCGTCCAAGTCGGAGTTCTCCGCGCCGGACTCGTCCAACTCGTCCTCCTCGGACTCCTCCTTGCTCTCGGCCTGCTCGTCGTCGTCGAGCTCGTCCGCAGACGAGTCCGAAATGTCGGACGACGAGGCACTGTCGTCTTCGGCAGACTGGTAGAAGGTGGCCTCGTTCTCAGACGAAGACTCCACCTCGGGCACGGGCTGAGGCTCGAACTTCGATTTCTTGGACGCTTTGGTCTCGACCTTGGGGGCCGTCCGCTTTGCACCTTTAGCCATTGTGAATAGTTTGTAAGTGCAGATGTGGAAAAATATAAGATGCGATGGCGTCACGTGCGCGGGGAACGCCTGGCCTGCCACCCACCAGCTATGGCTTCGAATTCCGGGCAAATTTACGATTTCCGAATGCTTTTCGACGGACTTCGAAATTCAGGACTGGTTGGGTGGGCTTTCTGCGGTCGTGCTGTCGGCTGGACCTCCGTTTGCACCCGACCCGTAGCACACCCAGCCAGTCTTGAACAAACCACCCCGCCCACCTCCACCGATTTTTTGGGTTTTTTCTTCATTGCCAATTTGCCCGATTCTCCAGTCTCGGCCTGTAACCCTCCAATTCTCTGCACAGCCGTCGTGGCCAATTCCATGGATTTGGTCCACCGAGCGGTGCGCACGCTTCCACCTTCTTCACTATGCTCCGTTTTGCCTCCAGAGCCACCACAGCCACGCGGGCAGCCTCGCCGGCGGCCGCCTTTCGCCGCCTCAACTCGACCTCCGCGGCCTCTGCCGTCGTGGAGCTCGGCGATTTGAAGCAGTTCCAGGCGTTCGTCGCCGAGAAGAGCAAGCTCTCGGTGGTGGACTTCTACGCCACCTGGTGTGGGCCCTGCAAAGCCATTGCGCCCATCTTCGACGCCTTTTCCGTCAAGATCCCCGAGGTGCAATTTTCTCGCGTCGACGTCGACCGTGCCGAGGATGTTGCACGCGAGTGTGGCATCACCGCCATGCCCACCATTCTCTTCTACCAGGACGGGAAGAAGTTGGACACCGTGGTGGGAGCCAACGTGCCGCAAATGGTGCAGTTGATCAAACAGCACTCCGGTGTCGACGCCAGACAGAGATAGGCAGATCGAACCCCCCTGCTCCAACGCCACATGCTCCAATAACACATGCTCCAATACTGAGGCCTCACGTTGAGTTCCATCCCGCCACGGACAACTTCTGTATCACTCTATTTAGGTAGATTTGCAATTGGAGACACCACACATGCAGCAAGAATTGTTGGCACCTTTCGTAGTGGCACACGTACAAAGCTACATTGTAGTGTGCTTGTCCAGCATCACGACTCGCAACGAAACGCCAACTGGACGAAAGCAGCCGAATTCGGCAATTCCCAATATCAATCAGCTCAACCTCCTATTTTTTTTCTTTCTGAATTGTGAAGGGCAACAATTCCTCGTCGTTGTGGCCTCGGACTGCACACCGCACCACAAGTGGCGATCTCACCGCTCCTTCCACAACCTACTACACTATAGAAATGGTACGTATCAATCGCCACATCCGCCGGCCCAACCGCTACTAACACGCCCAGGGACAAGGAGCGTCAGGAATGCCCGGCAGGGGGCAGTTTGGCAAGAAAAAGGACGACAAGAAAAAGGAAAAGCCAAAGTACGAGCCGCCCGTCGAGTCCAAGTTCGGCAAGAAGAGAAGAAAGGGCCCGGACACCGCGGTCAAGTTGCCGCCCGTGCACCCCAGCACGCGCTGTAAATTGAAGCTCTTGAAGTTGGAGAGAATCAAGGACCACTTGTTGTTGGAGGAGGAGTTCATTGCCAACCAGGAGGCGTTCCAGCCCACGGAGGCCAAACAAGCAGAGGAGAGGGAGAAGGTGGACGAGTTGCGCGGGTACCCGATGTCCATCGGCACGTTGGAAGAGATTATCGACGACGACCACGCCATTGTGTCCAGCACCGCCGGCTCGGAGTACTACGTGTCGATCATGTCTTTTGTCGACAAGGGCTTGTTGGAGCCCGGGTGCTCGGTGCTCTTGCACCACAAGACCGTTTCCGTGGTCGGTGTCTTGCAAGATGAGGCAGACCCGATGGTGTCGGTGATGAAGTTGGACAAGTCTCCCAACGAGTCGTACGCCGACATTGGCGGCTTGGAGTCGCAGATCCAGGAAATCAAGGAGGCCGTGGAGTTGCCCTTGACGCACCCGGAGTTATATGAGGAAATGGGCATCAAGCCGCCCAAGGGTGTCATCTTGTACGGCGCCCCAGGTACCGGCAAAACGCTCTTGGCCAAGGCCGTGGCCAACCAGACAAGTGCCACTTTCTTGAGAATTGTGGGCTCGGAGTTGATCCAGAAGTACTTGGGTGACGGCCCTCGCTTGTGCAGACAGATCTTCCAGATCGCCGGCGAGTTGGCGCCTTCGATTGTGTTCATCGACGAGATTGACGCCATCGGAAGCAAAAGATACGACTCCACCTCGGGCGGAGAGCGGGAGATCCAGAGGACCATGTTGGAGTTGTTGAACCAGTTGGACGGTTTCGACGACAGAGGCGACATCAAGGTCATCATGGCCACGAATAAGATCGAGTCCTTGGACCCTGCCTTGATCAGACCGGGCAGAATCGACCGTAAGATCTTGTTCGAGAACCCAGACTCCAACACCAAAAAGAAGATTCTCACCATTCACACATCGAAAATGAGCTTGTCCAGTGACGTCAACCTAGATGAGTTGGTCACGTCGAAGGACGACTTGTCCGGTGCAGACATCAAGGCCATGTGCACGGAAGCCGGCTTGTTGGCCTTGAGAGAGCGGAGAATGCAAGTCAAAGCGGAGGACTTCAAGACTGCCAAGGAGAGGGTGCTCAAGAACAAGGTGGAGGAAAACCTTGAGGGTTTATACTTGTAGATGTGTAATGAGACAAAACACGAGAGCAGCGCCGGAGACGACTTTTGTAGATGCGAGGCGAAGGGCGAGAGCCCCGGCCTCACTACAGCAATTGTTCTTAGCAACATGTGACAGTATGAACTTACAAGAATTGAATACATCAGTCTCTCTCGGAGTTTTGCAAGATGCGCAAAATGAACAAAAAGAGGTTCAAGATGTCCAAGTACAACGTGATGGTTGCACTGACCTCGTCGTCCAAGCAGAAGGTCTTCATGATGTGCTGGGTGTCCACGAGGATGTAGGCGGAGAAGATCAAGGCGCCGGCAACGGAGTACACCATTTCAAAGCCCTTGGATCTACCGGGGAAAAACATGGTGACAAAGCCCACGGCTATGAGCGCCCAGAGGCCCATGCCCAACGCTCCCTGCCAGCTCCGGAAGTCGTACTTTGTCTGGAAGGCAAACAAGGTGAGGCCAATGAAGATGGTGAACGTGATCAACAATGCCTTCACCACCACGTCGGACTCGACAAACGAGCAGGCAAGGCCCACGCCGTAGGCCTCGCAGAGCGTGAAGCCGGCCAATAGAATCAAGTTTGTGGGGTACGAACGGGCCTTGACGTGGGCGCCAATGACAAAACCAATGGCGCCGGCAATCGAGACGAAGTAGAGCCAGAGGTGGTTCAAGCACCACTCGGAGATGGCGGGGCTCAGCTTGATGACGTAGCCCACGAGCACCGTGCCGAAGATTTGCACGGTGAGGAGGGCGTACACCTTGCGGATGAACATTTGCCGGACGGGCAACTCGCACGACGCCACATTGACCGAGTACTTGAAGTCGTCGGGGATGTTGTCGCCGGCGACCCGGGCGTTGGGGTTGTCGGAGTACGGACTGTCTGCGTACGGGGGAGGAGCGTGGGTAGACATTTGGTGGCGAGGTGTATACGGGTGTGCGATATATAAGCGGGGCCCTGGCTAAGAAGTGGGGTCATGTGGGCTATGCATCAGGGCGGAAGTGCCGAGGGAAAAGTGGCGATTTTCTTTGAGCTTCTGTGGCTTTGAACCTAGATCGGCTGTCCGTCCTCTGGGCTATTGGCTTTACTTATCTGTGGCGCAATGCCAATTGCCATCACATTAACTGATACCATAATGCCGATGCGGCCACTAGTAAAAGTTCTGTAGCTATTTCGAAAAAAAAAAAAGGGATGAAGATTTTGTTGAAGTGGCGTCAGGAGTATGCTGCTCCTCTTTGCTGAATACAGCTTTCATTGTGTTTCGATACTATTTGCTGGGGAGTGCCACAACGGGTGCAAACTACGAACCACAACTCAGAATAGACAACTTTTCAAAACACAAATTCCTAAGCAACAACTAAAAATCATCCCAGCCGCCCAGGAAACAGCAAGAGAGACCGTCTACGCAGCACAGCACCAAGCCATCTGTATTTATAAGTATCTGGCTAAAACAAGTGATCTAGCTCGTCCGACTCGCTTTCGTCGCTGGCCACACCCGGGTCTTGCTCGCGAGCTTCCTCGCCCGCCACGTCCTTCCCGTGTGTGGTGCCGGTGCCTCCGTTCTGCGCCGCTGCCGCACCGGGCGGAACGACTTTCCTGCCGCTCCGGAGCCGTAGAACAATGGCGTCTTTGAACGCCACCGACTTGCGGCACATCGGGCACAAGCCAACGCCTTTCTTGCCGCGGGTCTGGCCCCGGGCGGTGGACGCAGAGATGCTCCGCTGCAAGCACTCGAGGCAATACACGTGGCCGCACTGGGTCGTGGTGGCGTTGGTGATGACGTCGAAGCAGATGGGGCACTCTGCGTCGGCCAACTTCTTGATCACTTTCGGCGGCGCCTGGTCGATCAACAGCTGCGTCTGCCGGTGGAACTCGAGCACCTGGAGATCGTCTTCGTCGTCGTCGTCGTCCGACGAGATGTGGATGATGTACGGTAGAGACATGGGGTGGTGCGCACCTGTTGATGGACCACATGCAACTGTAAGACGGCCAAAATTACGAACCGCCAAATTGAGTTTGGGAGCAGCCAAGACACACGGCGCAGAGGCAGCCTTCTGGGGGCTACGGGCCTGCGGACCGGGTGACGGCAAATTGCCTCTGTTGGTGAAAGTACGTGCGGGTGGTGCAGCCACGGGCTACGGCGACTGGCCAAGGGACCGGGTGAACAACTGTGCGACACGGAGTCTTGCGTTTTGCCGTTGGTAGGGCAATGGGCCCGTCACGTGGGCGGTAACGTTCGGGAGAAGCTTAAGCCGCTCGGTGTTAAAGTTAGTAGTCAGGACGATAAGCTAGGCATGTGGTCATGAATCGTCACCAGCACACCTGAAATTGGCGGCGCCAGCCACCCAGCCACAGCGCGAGGCCGGCCGGGCGCAAGCCCCGCGCGGGCCGCCAAAAGGGCCCGTGCGGACCCATCGGGGCGGCAGCAGCAGAAAAATCCGGCAATTTCCACTAATCACCCCACCATGGCATCTGTATCGGAGGTTCCGGTTGCAGGCTCAGATGTACGCACAAAGCTTCTATGCTCCTGCAGAGACCGCTAGCCGATGCGTGGCGGGGTGCCCGAGCCGCGACCCCAGGGTGCAATTCGCCGCCCGTGGGCGGGCCCGAGCCGCGGGCAGGCGGCCGGGGCACCGTCCCGCCCGCCTGCTGTTTTCGCCCGGGCGCTCTGTGCGGCGGGCTGCGAACGCGGGTGGTGCGGCGGGCGCAGTTTGCTCTGCCAAGGTGTTCCATGCCTGGTGCGCTTTGTTCCCAGGCCCATGCCAGACTGCGCTCAGCGTGCTCTCAACCCGCAATTTTTCTCCCACACCTCCACAGCCAGCACCCGCCCCACGTTCCCCCCCGTAACCGCGCCTCCTCGTTCGTTCCCCGGCCCCAGACACACAGCAGGCGCCCCGCCCATCCAATGACCGACTACCACAACCCGCTTTCCATCGTCATCCCCCACGAGTTCCAGGGACAGCACGACTACCCGACCGAGGTGGTGGCGCAGCGGTTCCAGGCCTACCGCGACATCATCAAGGACCTCGCCACGTACCTCCGACAGTACGCCTCCGTGCAAGAGGAGATTGTGCGGCAGCAGGTGCGGTTGCACCAGGCGGTCGGCGCCACCTCGCAATCCATCACGCGGGTGGCCAGCGGCGACAAGCACAGCCAGCACCGCGGCAAGGAGCGCCACGTGGACGACGACGCGCTCAGCGCCATCAACCAGTTCTTCTTGCCCATTGGCAACGGCTCCATCCAGGACATCCCCACCATCTTGAGCAAGTTCCACCAGCAGAACATACAGACCAGCACCAAGACGTTGAAGGACATCAGCAACGTGGTGATCCCCAAGTTGGAGGACTTGCGCAAGGACCTCCTCGTCAAGATCAAGGAGATCCGCAACTTGCAGAATGACTTTAAGAACACGCTCTCGCGTGAGATCACAGAGACCAGGAACGTCATGGGCCAGTTCAACACCTGCATCGACGCCGCCACGCACTTGGAGTTGTTGGCGTCCGCAAACCCGGTCCACCACGACACGGGCGACCTCGACGTGGTGAAGAAGGACCCGTACTTGGTCAAGTTGAAGTTGGACCGCCAGTTGAAGAAGCAGCTTTCCGAGGAGTCCTACCTCTACGAGGCCTACAAAAACTTGCAGACGTCCAGCGAGAAGTTGGAGTCCATCGTGGTGTTGGAGATCCAGAACTACATGGGCATGTTCTTGAACTTGGTGGAGACGGAAAGCTCCTCGGTGCCGGACTTCTTGGTGCCCAACTTCAAGAACGGCTTCTTGGCCAAGGAGCCCAGCCTCGAGTGGGACGCCTTTGTCGAGAGAAACTTGCCCAAGGCCTCGTCCCTCCTGCACAACTTGGCCTCCGGCAAGTTCATTGACCTTTCCTTTTCCTCCCGCAAAATCAGCGACTTGTCCATTCCCCACTACGACTCCTTGGTCAACGTGGCCGTCAGAGAGGGGCCGTTGGAGAGAAGATCCAAGTTCTTGAAGTCCTACTCCAGCGGCTGGTACGTGTTGACGTGCAGCTATTTGCACGAGTTCAAGACGGCCGACCGCAAAAAAGACCAGACCCCGGTGATGTCGTTGTCCTTGGACCACTGCCTGGTCAGCGAGCACTCCAAGAACGACGGCAAATTGAGCGGCGCCTACAAGTTTGTGTTGTACTCGAAACTGCTGACGGGGTTGATGAATAGAGGCCACAACTGGTCGTTCCGCTGCGACACTTTTGGCAAGATGATTGAGTGGTACAACGACATCAAGACCTTGACGTCGTTGCCGTCGCCTTCGTCGCGCGCCAAAGCCATGAGCAAGAAGCTCACGGAGAAGAGCGCCGAAAAGAGACAGTCTCGGGCCTCGAGCGTCTTCTCCGGCGACAATGCCCGCTCCATCCGCTCCAACTTGGGAACCCCCCGGGCACAGAGCAAGTCCAGCACGAAGCCCACGAGCCACTCGGTCCGCTCGTCGACGTACTCCGAGCGCTCAGCCACCTCGGGCCACAACCATCGCATCTCCGCCACGTTCTCGCAGAAGTACCGCGACTCGCCCAAATTGACCAACTTGATCAACAGCGACGGCACCGAGGTTGCCCCGGTAGGAAACCAATACACTGAACTGGGCCACGTGGACAAGAACGGCGACATCATCATCAACGCCATCAACAGCACACCCAGGGAGCCCGAGGAGCCCGCTCCGGCGCACCCCGTGCCCGAGAACGACGGCACGTTGCGCACGCCGCAGCAGATGATCCCGCAGAACTACCAGTACTACATCAACCAGGTGCACCTGCAGCCACAGCAGTTCTACGACCCGGTGCTGCAGCAGTTCTTCACCATCAACGCGATTCCGGCGCTGCAAGTGGTGCCGGGCACGGTGCCGGGCACGGTGCCAAACGCGGCCGAACAGCCGGCAGCCGGCCAGCACACGCCCAACCAGCCCGCGCAGGCTGCGAAAGCGCCCATGCCGCAGTACTTCCCCACATCGCCGCTCCCGTACCAGGCGCTTCCGGGCTCGTACAGCGCGCAGATGCAGCCATCGCTGCCCACGTCGTCGCACGGGTTCCCCAAGGAGAGCCACCAGTTCAACCAGTACATCCCGCAGTTCCCCAGCCACTTCAACGAGGGCGCTGCCCCGTACCCCGTGCAGTTTGGTGACGGCATCCAGAACGGCAAGCCAAACGGACACGCAGGGAACGGGTCCAAGCATACTATCACGGACGAGGTCGTCGAATAAATAGCTACAGAAGGTAGACGATGTCAATATGAATTAATGTATGATATACAAAAGGAGAAGTTTAGACAACAACACCAGAGTTGGAGGCGATTCTTGGCCACAAGTCAGCACACTCCTTGGCGACTGGACCAGTAATGGCGGAACCCTTCATCTCACCCTTGGGGTTGACAATGACACCGGCGTTGTCCTCGAAGTACAAGAAGGTACCGTCCTTTCTTCTCCATGGCTTGGATTGTCTGACGACAATGGCTGGCATAACCTTCTTTCTCAATTCAGGCTTACCCTTCTTGACGGTGGCCATGACCATGTCACCGGCGGAGGCGGCGGGCAATCTGTTCAATCTAGCGCCGAAGCCCTTGACGGAGATAATGTAGAGGTTTCTAGCACCAGAGTTGTCGCAGCAGTTGACGACGGCACCAACTGGCAAACCCAACTGATTGTTAGTACGATCATTCCAGGGGCGGACTTGAACCATGTGCATGGCGATGGGCTGGGCCATCACCTGGGGCAATCTCGAATCGCAAGGACTCGTGGTCTCGGGAACGGACAGGTGGTTCAAGTAGGGGAGGAAATCGTCGACGTGGTACATACAGACATACGGAACTTGTTACCGGAAGCACCAGAACCAGACATGATGATATTCTATAGTAGGTAGTTGATGTAAGAAAAGCTTTTTTCTAAGTGCGTGGAGGCCTGGGAAAAATTTTCCACGACGTGCACAGTGCGCGGGACTTAGGGCACAAGACCTGGTTCCAAGGCGCGCACGTGACCAAGAGAAAGTCACAAATGGCCCCGGTCGCTGTCCGGAACCGGTTTTGTCCGATCCAAGGCGGTGGTTTACTAGTTATAGAGACATATTGGCGGGACCTCTCTCAGACAATGTCTGGATTTTGTGGGTTCCGGGTTTGATGGCTGCGAAAAGCCAGCGCGGTATGCGAGTGAAGCGATAAGGGTATAGATGGAGAGGAGCGAGCCCGAGGAATTGAAGAATGTGAATTTGGTGCTTCCGTGGCGGAAAAGAATTAGACAAGAGGCAAGGTGCTAGCGGCGCAGAGTTACGAGCAAACCCGCTGTTGCAGTGCAGAGATCATGCATGAAAGTGAAATCTCGAAAGAGAGTGAATCGTAAACAGCGAAAGTGAAAAAAGGGCCCCTTAAAGCTTACGGCGGTGAAAGGTGCTAAAAATAGCGAGCGATCAAGTGGATGAGCAGGAGGCGATCTAGTCGGCGTTGGCCTGACGAAACTGTTTTGAAGCCAAGAATCGAAGGATATGAATTACTATCTAGTATGTGGTCGATGGACCGCTGGGGTATCGTTCGGCTCCGGTTAGTTGTTCACAACTTGCAAAGAGCCCGGGTTCCGAGTGAGCATGTCCGGCAACGAGCCGTCGGACAAGCGTCGGCGGCCAAAGCCTTCCTCAGGCACGTCCACAAACTCGTCACTGTTCTTGTGGCTGCCGTAGAGCATATCGTCGTTGTTGGTCGAGTAGGATCTCGTGGTGTTCGAGTTATTGTGTTCGTGCTTGCCCACGGCACCAGCGCCCGCAGCCCCGCCCATGTATGGGTGAGGGGCCATGTTGCTGAAGTCGCTGTTGCGCTTGCCCACGTCGAAAAACTCCTCGTCGTCGTCGTCCTCGCGCTTCCGTCTGAGGTACAAGAACAAGAAGGCGAGCCCTGCGAGCACAGCCACACCGCCAATGGAGCCCACGGTAATTCCTGCAATGGCACCGCCGGACAAGCTCTTGGACGAGCCAGAAGTCTTGGACCCGGCCAGCGCCGAGGACGAGGTGTTGGCATCAATGGTGGTGGTGACTTCCACCACAGAGTGCGAGGAGCTGCCGCCCGAGGTGACAGTCGAAAAAAGCGTAACGTAGCTTCCAGACGCGGTTTCAGTGGACGACGAGCTGCCGCTGGAGGTCACCGAGCCTTTGGAGGAGCCCGACGAAGAAGAAGAGGAGGAGCTGGAGGTCGAGCTCGACGAGCTGGATGTCAGGGTCTGCGTGGACAGCGTCGAAGAGGTTTTGGTTGCCGACGAGCTCAGAGAGCTCGTTTGCGTCGACGACGACGCTTGCATCGTGGAGCCGTCAACGTCGGCATTCACGTACACCTGGACGTAGCCGTCTCCGCCACAGGAGATGGAGCCGTAGCCCTGGCACGGCGTGTCGCAGTTGCTGCTGTCGACCTCCAACGAGGAGTCGGGCACCTCCAGGCCACAGAAGCAGTACTTGCCGTCGGAGACAGCAGCCACCTTCTGGCCCTTGCACTGAGTCTCACAGTACGACGGGGTCTGGTATGTGTAAGCGCCCTTCAGGGTCAAGATGGACTCAAGGTCGTCCTGCGAGTAGCAGCCGCTGGACAGAAACGAGTCTGCCATGGCGGGCGCCAAGGGGAGTAGTAGCAGTAGTAGAAAAAGATGCATGAAAAACACAATAGTGGGTGCTATGGAAAGAACGGGTGGGAAAAGTCTGTGGGCCGGTGGGATGCCAGGAGTCGGTGGCGGCGGAACGGCGGGCGAAAACGGGGGAGCAGCACAGCTGGGAAGTGGGGGTGTTTGCAGAAGAAAGAAGGAGCGTTGGGCAGAAGTAGGAGGCACAGGAAAATACATCGCTTATACATCGAGCGTCGTTGCGCACAGGTCTGCGCAACGCGGCCGAAGCGGAATCATGCGGGGTCGCAACGGGGCCACGGTTGCTGGCGTCGCTACGGGGAACTACGGGTAAGGACAACCTGGCGTGAATTGTTTGATGCTGGCGATTGTTGGCTCGAGTCCACGGTTACTCGGTCGTTGGCCACAACAAAGCCCCCACCTATGCAGGGCCGTTCCATGCGTTTCGCACGGGCAATGTGACATGTGTAGCGGGCTAAGTCGTGATCTGGCCCGGCGACGGGCACACGGCCGCCGCCAAAAGGCAACCACAGACGACGGCGGGATCAAAGACGCTGGCGTTGGTGGGGGCAAAAATGCCAGCAGTGCCTGCGAAAACCGCCGGTGCCGGGGCCGCCTCGGGCGGTGCCCCGGCACCCCACTCCACGCGAGTAGCCGAAACAGGGGCGCAGGCGCAGTTATTTTAGGCAGCGTGTTGTAGTGGTGCGCGACCATAGTCCGGGCCTAGTCTTGCGTGTTTCGGGCGGAAATGACGCCGCACCCGCGGGATCCGGCGCCTTTGTTTGGGTTTCGCTGTTTACCTCGCGGAGACCCGTACCCCGTGCGCCGGTGCCCTGGGTCCCTGCGCAAGAGGCTGCGCGCGGGCACCGGCCACGCACCCGTGCACCAACCGCCGCCATATAGTCGCAGCGGCGGGCGGTTTTTTTCTCGCCAGCAGACACATCTCTTTCTGGGCGGATTATCGGGGCTTCTCCGAGATTGGCCGCCCTGGGGACTGGACGTGGCTGCTGAGAGAAAACGCCCTTTTTCGCTAACAACGATCCAGACCTACCGATCGTAGTTTGATAGTAATGGGGCATACATCTGTAACTGTAGCCCGGCGCTCAACGGCCCCGTCTCTTTGCTCTCTAACTCATTGTCCCGGCGCATTGTTGCCGCGTGGGCTTCCGCCCACGCTTGCTGTGCCCAGTATTTGTGCTTTTTGCTCGTTATTGTCACGTTTGGTACTGCCTGTTCCGTCTCACCGGGCCCGCAGTAACTCGCAACCATGGCCTCCCAAACCCTCTCCTCGGTCGACGCAATCCTCGCCCAGTACAGCGACGACGTGCGGCTGGCGGCGGCGGCGGCAAACCCCGTGGTGGCCCAGCTCCTGCTCACGCTGGTCCGTGCCCTGCTCCCGTGCCTACTACTGACGCTCAACTCCCTCAAGTCCGACAAGTCCTATGCCGCGGTCTACGCCAAGCTACAGGCGTTGGCGGCCCAGGTCGAGGACGCGTTGCTTGCCAACGGCGCGGCGGTCGAGAAGTACGCCGAGCCGTTCGAGGCGGAGCCGGCGGTGGCGGCCGGAGGCGCCCATCTCGAAGCCCCGGCGGGGCTGCCGGACGGCGACTACGCCTCGCTCAGGAGAAGGCTTCTCGCCGACGGCGCCGCGACGTCGTTGGACGAGAAGCACGCCACCAGCGAGAACATGAATGACTACCACGAGTCGCTCCAGGAGGAGATCATTGCGGACTTGAGCCACTTGGCGTCGGACCTCAAGACGTCGGCGCAGGCGTTGTCCTCGAAGATTGTGGACGACTCGAAGTTGGTGGCCGAGACGGGCGACAACATGCTCAAGAGCCTGTCGTTGATGCACGCTGTCGGGGGCAACCTCAACTCGTACTTGAGCGAGAAAAGCGGCGGCAAGATCACCATCTTCTTCCTCATCAAGACGATGGCGTTTGTGTTTGTTCTTTTCTTCTTCATGGTGGTGATCACGAAAATCTTACCCAAGATGTGACGCTGCGGTGCTGGTTGGGAGTGAGAAGGATGACGCTACAGTGCTGGTAGGGAGTGAGAAGGTTCACGCTACGGCGCAGGTTAGAAGTGAAAATTAGTCTATAAAGGTCATAAATAGTCTCGTTATCGACAGGTGTTTCGAAGGAATGGAACGGGTGTTCGTGACTCGTGATGCAGGTTCGTTGGAGCGGGCGGGCGGTCAGAAGTCGCCGGCGTAGCCCACGTCGGGCGCCGCCATGTCTCTGGCCAACGCGCCCAGGCCGAACTGCGGCGTGTCGAGCATCTGCGCCGCCTGGTTCTGGAACTGCCGCGGCAAGTTGCCGCAGCGGTCCTTGCCAAAGTTGATTTTCAACGTCTTGTAGTCCTTGAACGACTTGATGCCGTCGATGGCCTTGATGGCGTTGGCAATGTTGACAAAGTTGATGAACGCACAGTTTTTGTTTTCGAGGTAGTTGATCTGCTCAATCTCGCCAAACGTGGAGAAGTCCTCCCTCAACTTCTGTGCGTTGAAGTACGAGAAGTCGTTGATGTTGCCCACGTAGATGTTTCTGGAGGCGCCATTGGACACGGCCAACGACAACGCGTTGGACAACGGGCCCGAGTGCTTGCCCCACCCAACCTTGATGCGGCGGTTGTGGATGGTCAACCCGTGGAGCTGGCACATGGCGAAGAACTGCGCCGCGGCAATCGGGTCGATGAACGTGATGAAGCAGACGTGCCTCTCCTTCAAGAAGCGGATGCTCTGCAATAACCCGCCCCGCACCACGTTGCAGATCTCCTCCACGGACGACTCCTGATGCAAGTTGCCGAGGTACACGGTGCGGTTGCCCAAGTTGTTGGCGCCGCCCGCCTGGGTGGCGATCTGGGCCGCCGCCGCCGACTGCTGCACCAACGCCGTCGAGATGAACTCGCGGTCCGCGGCCGTCACCACGTGCTCCATGCCCGGCGCCAAGCCCAAGTACTGCGCGGCGTTGTGCTGCTGCGTCTTGGTGATGAACGCGCACCGGTCCTTGCCGTAGAAGCACTTCTTGTCCAAGTACTTGTCCTTCAACGGCAAGTTGGACACGCAGCGGATGGCGCTCAAGATGGACAAGAAGTGCACGAACGCAATGCCCTTCTCGTGGATGATCTTGATGCAGTCGATGACGCCGTACACCAGGAGGTCCTCTCTCAACTCCTCCTCGGTAATCATGTTCCCGGTGGCGGGGTTGTGCAAGTTGCCCAAGTACACGTTTCGGGTGGCGCCGTCCTTCTGGATGGCGTCCTTGATGGCGGGGAGAATGGGCGAGTTCTTGCCCCACCCGACGCGGATGTCGTTGCCCTTGATGTTCAACTTCTTCAAGATGCAGTCGGAGTGGAACAACAACGCCGACTGTAGGTCGATGAACGAGATGAACGCGCAGTTCTTGGCGGGGATGATCTTGACGCTCTCCAAGATGCCGCTTCTCACGTAGTCCAACAACTCGTTGGGCTCGATGTCGCTCGGGATGTTGCCCAAGTACACCGTGCGGGACGGCGCCACCTGGTCGAGCCCCGCATTCACCTGCGGCTGCATCGCCGCCGGCGGACTCGCGTAGTAGTCGTTGGCCGGGCGCAGCTCCTGGACGTAGTGCTCCTGCGCAAACGACGGCTCCTTGTCGTGGGTTCCAAGCCACTGCTCGCCGTAGTTCTGGCTCGAGGGCGCCGCGTACATCCCCAGAAACGAGTTGGGCGAGATCTTGCCCCGCACAAACGCGGGCTCCTCGAACACGTCGCGTCTTCGCTGGGCGGCGTAGTCGGGCTCGTCGGCCCGGAAATGCGGCTGGTTGGTGAACATCTGGTTCGAATGCAAGGTGAGCTCATGCTGGTTGAACATAGACTTTTCGGGCTCCTCGTAGTGTCTCGAGTAGAGCTGCGCAATGTACGGCTGCGGCGCCGCCTGGTAGGGGTCGAAAAAGGACATGTTGCGGAGGTGGACTTTGATGGCGCAGTTGCGTGGTGCGAGGACGCTGGCTCAGGACCCGGGGCTATGTACAAAAAAGAAACGTGGGCCGGCTGGTCTGGCTGGGAGCGGGTTCTTCGGTCTGGGCAAGTTCCTGCTCAGGGATCCGAAATGCAAATGGCTGGGTGTCCGATGAGCTGTGGACACGATGCGTTCGCAGTCTATGGGGAACGCGTCAGGACGGGCGGTTGGGAGACCCGGAAATGCGAAACAGGAGAAGACTCGGAAAAGTCTGCGGGCGGATTTGGGCGAAAAGTCACGTTGGCCAACCTTGCACTGGTATCTTCAAATCAATTTTTTTCAATGGCTCTGCGCGCATGAGAAACCGTTGTGCGCTTTTGAACTGCGCACATCGAGGTGCTGCACCGCCTGCAGGTCAGGTGACTCTCCACGTCTGGGGCTACTCAGAGTATTCCGTTTCGTTGGCCGAACTGCTTTTTTCGCCGCTTTCCTCGTTGCCGCTTTTCGCGTCGCTTTCTTGCGCACTCGCGTCTGTCTCGTCGCTGTAATCGGTGGTGTCCAGCATCGGGGCCTGCAAAACTGCGGGCTCTGGTTCGTTATCTGGAGGCGAGCTTTCCCTCTTGGGCCCGTCGAATTCCTCCACTTTGACCGGAGAAGCTTTTCGCTTGCTGCCGCTTCTGGTGGCTTTTTTCTTTGCCTCTGCGTAGTTGTCGTACTCGTTCCCAATGATGATATCCTCGATATGAACCCGGTTCAAGTTAGTTTCGTTGCGCTTGAGGAACACCTGATTGAGCTCGCTCAAGTCCGCTGCCGCCACCTCGTCGTTTTCAAGCTCCGCGATTCGCCGCCTTTTGCTGTTCAACGCCTGGAAGAACCGGTCCTCCAAGTCGCATATAATCATTTTGTAGTCGCTGGTCATTTCCTCAATCTCCGCTTCCTTGACATCCACTGTCTCCTCCAACATGGCGATTCTTGCCTGGAGCTCCGAGATTTCTCGCGCTTGGCGCTGCTCCTGGCCCGTGGCTATCAGAAGCCACGAGAGCAAGTTGACGTCGGCCTGTTTTTCTGGCGTAAGCCCTTCCATGTCAATCAACTGCATCTCGAAACTCCCGTATGTGATGGCCAACACGTCGTCCGTAGTAACCAAAAGCCGTAGTACTGGAGACTGCTCCGCCAACTCCTCTCCAAGGAGGGCGCCTTTTTTGTCGTACACCTCCAGAGAGTCTAGCCTTGCTTTCAACGATATATGGCTGGGGCGAGCTTGTTCGTTCTTGTTCTCGCCGTCGTGCACGGAAAGGAGCCAATTGACCATCTCGAGCCACTGGCTGCTTTCGAGGTCCTCCTTCGTTTTGGCTCTTCGTATTCTCGTGCTTGTCAATTGTGCCTCGAACATGCCCTCTTCGCAGGCGCAAACGAGGGCTATGGACGAGGACCCCGGGCCCTTGGTTCGCTTCAATTGCGCATTGGCGGTTTTGATTTTCTCGCCGCTGCTGCGTTGAACGACGTCCAATGGAATTGTTATGACTTTCTCGCTTATCATAGCTGAGCTTTATCTTTGCGCGCGCACGGTGGCTGCTAATGCGACTCCATGCGACCCCATGCGAGTCCATGCAACTGTATTTCTTTTATTGTCTGCGATTTAAAAGAAGGGGCACCACCCACAGTAAATTACAGCTAGGTTCTCTTCACTTTTGGCCTCTCGGATCAAATCCCGAACGGTCGCCTCTACACTGAGACCTCTTGCGTGGAGTTTTTCAATCACAGTGAGAATGGCTGTGCCGGCCTCGGACCCATCTTGCTTTACCTCAATTTCCATGAGCCCCGCATTCTCGTTCTGCACCTTCATTTTCCGGATCGGAGAAATCGACCACGAGTACAAAGGGTCCCAGCGCAAGACGTCTAAAATGGCAAGAATGTGCTCCTCGTTGGATCGCAAAACGCGGTAGGTGTGCTCACAAGCAATGCTAAAGGGACCGCTCGTGCCCATGAATCCAAACCCGTCAACGACGTCTCTCGTCAACCGGAAAGGCACTGTCTCGGGAATCGGAAGTCGTTTTCCCTGATCGAAAGCAACGCCTAGGTCGATGTGGATGGGCTCTCCGGTATCTTCATCTACCAAGATGTTGTTGCAGTGGCGGTCTCCGAGGCCAAGAATGTGGCCCACAATCGATGTTGCAGCCACGCCGCGAGTGTAAGTTTGTCTGCTTTCGAACCACGTCTCTGGCGTGACAAAGTGGTTCAAGAAGTAGCGGTGCAACACCGGCTGGATCTTCTTCTCGATGTCTCGGTATACCCTAAGTCTCTCGTCGAAGCCTTCTGTCTGGCAACTTTTCATCAACTCTCTAGCCTTTTCGGTTCTCATTTTGTCCAGTTTTTGATGGAAGGGCTTGATGAGCTCGATCAATGCTTTCGAGTTGGGCACAAACTCAATGAGCCCTGCTTTTGGTCCCAAAGGTACGGCACGGTACGTTCTTACACGCAACTGGCGTACTCTGGTTTCTTTGTCTTTCGTCAAGAATTTGTTGACCTTCTCAAACACCTGCTCCATGATAGAATCTTGCCGCAAATCGTCTGTTCCATGCTTGTACAATATCGTGTGTTCATTTCCGTTCGAAAGGTGGAATTTCACAATTTTTGGAAGACTGAGCCCAGAAGGAGCCACGCTTATTTGGTGGCCAAGATGCTGCATGACAGGAATTCCCACATACCCGTTTCTGCTCACTGGAATGTAGAGTGTAGGCGGGGGGATGGCAGGAAGTTCCGAGGTCCAGTATTTTCCGATCTTCAATTTGTCCAAATGCAAAGTTCGCCCTTTGCCTGCTTTCACCTCTGCCAACGAAACACTCTCGCGACAGAACCTTTCGATTGGGAGCAAAATCTTGAAGGTGTACTTTTCGTCGAAATTCAGCAACTGAGCATTGATGCTCTTTGCGCCATTTACCCGTTTCACCATGGAGCTGTTGAACGATTCCTCTGCCACAGGTTCGTGGTATATGAGCGAGATCAAAAAGTAAAGGGAGTGGTACGGGTGATCCCTGCAAATTTTGTAAACCGCATTCTTGATGGAGTCCTGGAAAGGTGTCGATTCGTCTGACACTCTCGAGAGAAGTTGCGTACACCAACTCAAGGATTTGTACGACGCTAGCTTTTCGAAATCACGGGATATTCCACTTTGAAAATCCTCGTCGCCAGCGAGCTCAAAGAATAACGAAAAGAACTTATCAAGGTCCTCGTCCTCCACGTCTTTGATCAGAATAGCCTTCAAGTAATATGTCGCTGCGTCGCGGCCAAATCTCGATCTAATGTCCGTGAGCGACTCAAGCTCCCGACTTTCCGAGGCCGCTTGTGCCTTCAATCGAGCGTAGTATTTCTGGACAGATTTCTTCTCTGCAACCGAGACAGAAGTCTTGCCGTAGTGGCTCTTGATGTCTTCAATCTCCGCTCTTCTGCCGTTGACTCTGTCTTCCAATTCCGTGATACGCTCTCGGAGCTCCTGCGATTTGAACTGGTGTTCACAAAATTGAGCAAGAAGTTGATAAATCAACGAACATTGGTCAAGGTTGAGGATTTTATTCATTGTTTCCTTCATTGGGTCCACGATATCAGCGAGAATGTCGCTTCCAAGAGCCAAGCGTGACTCTGCCAACCAAATCGCCATCTGCGCTTTGATCAACTGATTGCTAACGCTCAAGTCTGAGAACGGCACATCAATGCTTCCTCTTCTGTCAAGATCGGCAAGAAGCCGTACTGACTGGGTTGTTTTTCCCTCGGCCCATAGCGTTTGAGCGGCGTAGTAGGATGCGAGTTTTTTGGCACTTTCCGTCAAGTGACTATCTCCGAAGTCTGCCTTTTTCACAAACTGCTCCAAAAGAATGCACGAATTGATCATCTTCTGCATGGATCTCTCGTTTCGAAGCAAATCGTTGTAGCGGGCGATTTCGGTGATTATTGCAAATTTTGGGTTGAGCGAGCTTGTCGCTTCAACACTAATGCTTCTAGGTCTTGAGTCACTCGTGCTTTTAAGAAGAGCATATGCAACCCGCCTGGAAGTAAGCAAGTCTTCGTATGTGCTCAACTCTGCATCTTTCAACCAATAGGTCTGTTTTCTGAACGAGGTTATCTCGTTCTCGAACCCAGACTCCGTAGACAAGATTTGGTTGCAGGTTTGGACAATTGCAAGAGTTTGTAACCGGGTTTCCACCCTTAGGACGTCTTCTTTTTGCAATCCAGTAGTTGTATCCGAAGCATCTGAAAGAAGTCTGCGCATGGTAGTGTCGTATATGGTCTCCAATTCGGTGGGGTTGTCCCGGATTTGCTTCAAATACGAATAGATCACATCGTGTTTTTCAGAGGACCTGGTGGGTGGTGGCATCTCCCACAGATTCAACTTCCAACACCACTCATAAGATTTTTTCTCGGAGCAGCTCTCGTCCAAGAGTTTCGACACTCCAAGCATTCCATCGCTTGATAAAGAATGTACCACGCCTTCTGGAGCGGAGTATTGATCAAGTATTAGTTTTGCATCCAAAAGTCCACTGCTGTATCTGGCCCGTTCTGAAGGATGCACAAAATCGTACTTGAGTCCTAGTGATTCGGATAAGGTGAAGTTATTTGGTACGCCGTCCAAGAGATCGGCTTCACCCAAAGAAACGTACAACTTGCTCAAAACGCTCAGATGGCTCTGCCAGTTGGTCATTTCGCCGTTTCTGATCACATAGTCGTCAAAGAATAGCAATGCTGACTTGGGCAGGGTGCTTTCAGCGGCAATTAGCATCAAGGCCTCTAGGTCCAAACTATTGTAGAGCAACCTGAATTCCTCGTTGTCCTTCATCGCGCCCAAACGGATAAGAAGTGCCAAGTTTGTTATCACTTCTATGCTCTGGTTACAATATGGCTTTTTGAAGTTTCTCCAGAACAGTGAAATCACGTCTTGCACGAGTTTCCTTCCCTTTTCCCCAGCCAAACCGACATAGAAGCAGACAAATGGCGGTACCATTTCTCTCGCAATATCAGGCATTTTCAAAATGCAGCTGGCCAAGACTTGTGCATGAGTGCTTGATTCTGCCAATCGTGCGAGGATGTAAAGTAAAAGGTCGCAGGTCCATTTCTGGACATCCGAATAAGATGCAAGTACTAATTGAGCCGCATTCTGTACATCCAAACACAAGTTATTCTCATCAGAATTGAGCAAAAGGAAAGACTTCAAGTCAATGGGAAGAATGTACGGTTTGACTCTTACTTCAAACAGGTGAGAATCGATGAAAGACGTTGTGTGGCGAAGAGATTCCAAGAGAATTGCACCCAATGCGGTTTCAATGAATGCGCATTCTTCATAGGTAGCTTGGAGTGACTTCCGCATGAGGGCATCAATGAAGAAATCCAATGAGCCAATAGTCTTCTCGAAATTCAGCTTCTCCGAATCAAAAGGCTTCTTTGAAATTATCAATGACTTCATGTCTTCGTTTGTGGTACCGGAAACATAGTGAATGGCTAGATATTCCGAGATCCACAATTGAAATTGTGGGGAAGTCGTTTCGCTCAAATCAGTGTTCACTAATACTCTGGTCAAGTTGGTGTTTGGCTTCAAATGTTCGCGTTCTTTCACGGTGTCGAAGAAATTGGAAATGACTCGAAATGTTGCATCTTCATGGTATTCCAAAATCTTTGAGAAGGAAGCGTCCAACAAGAGAGCCGCGAGATCACATATCTGACCAGCGGTCTCTTCATTAAGAATCTTTTTTGCACTGACCTTGAGCAATGGCGACGCAGATCCGAAAAATGTACAGTCAGCGTCGAATTTAATCAACTTTTCGGCCAAGACTTCAATTTCTCTGAATTCTTTATCTTTGAGTCGATAGGATAACAATATTGACAAAAGTTTCATGGCAAATTGTGTTCTCTTGATTTCACATGCATCTTTCAAACAAGAAAAGTCGATTAAAGCCAAAAGACGCAAAAAGTCCACGGATAGGCTTCCAGCTGAGTGAAGGATGTGAAGCTCAACAAACAAATTAGCAAAGTTGATGTGCAGAATGTCACACCCGCTTTTGAGCACCACAAACTTGATTTTTCTCACGTTCAAACTTCGTGTAATTTCATCAGCGGAGCAGTTATCCAGCCCTAGCTGGCGTATCAAGAAGTAAAGCAATTGAGGCGAAAAGCAACCATCAAATTTTGAGGTGAGAGCATTGATAAGATCGACACAAGAAGTAGGCGAGACAGTAGTTGTAGATGGGCTGCTCAAGATAATTTTCGAATCGAGCATGTTTCGAGTTTTTTGATTCTTAAGAGTCGCTGCCAATGCAAGTTCGTTTTTCGCATCCACTGAATGGAATACCTCCAAGAGAATCAAAGGTAACTTCGCTTTCATGATCTGTTTGTAGTCATCCTCCAAAGCTCTGGAAAGAAACTGGAAGATTTGGTTTCTCACTCCATTCAGTGAATATGCCAAAGGGATAATCAATGGCAAAGAATCTGTGATTATACTCTTCCTGTCCGATGACTTCAACAGTACCAAATAGTCAAGCATGGATGAATTATTTCGTGATGAATTGATTGAGGTCACAACCGCAACAATTTGCCTGTATCTGTCTCTCATAAAATCCTCTTGAGTGTTGTGGCCAAAAAGGTGCACAGGAAAATGCAAAAGGTCGAAACCATCTAGCCACAAACATTTGAAGATTTCAAGTCCAAAAATTCTGAGCAACGTCTTTTGGGTCGAACTTTTTGATGCAGTGAGTAGTTGTATGCTTTGTCTCGCGTATGAGAAGGAAGACTGAGATTGGCTCGAGGTGATAAGATCAACCACGACAGGCAAAGAAAACTGCGGGAGCTGATGCGCCAAAGATGCCAAAACGTAACACTTGGCCGCTGAATCTTCCAAGGTTTGAGCCCGGAAACTATCCTTTATTCCCTGAAAGAGCGTCAGTTGAGAATTGGATGGCGCGTTGTCCTTGAAGAACAAAGTAAGCGATTCCACCATCAAAACCTTCAGGTTGTTGGAAAACAATCTGAAGACCAGCAAGAAAAGATCAAAGGTTTCGCTAAGTTGCACACTGGAAGGGCTGAATCTGGCAAGCTCGAGCCACATGCAGAATATCGCCGCCAATATCGTTTCGTTGTAGAAAAGTTTCTTCTTCACGCACCTTAAAAAGTGATTTATGAGATCGAGGCAATCAGCCTCCAACTCCTGATCCTCAATGAAGGGGCCAATGGCACGCAAAAAAGTGCACGTTGTAAGCACGGTTTTCGTCAATCTTTCGTACTCCACCGAGGACACAGGGCTCTCGCCCAATTTTCTGACAAGCAATCGAGCAAGTAGCAAATTGAATTCACAGGATTTCGTTGAGATGCTGATGGAGTAAATGCCAACACAGTCCAAGATTTCCACAGGCAGTAGGTATCTCAAAAAATTGAAATCAGACATCTCGGGTTTAAAAAGAAGAGCACATCCAAATCTCGAGCCCGAGTCTTGTGTCTGCCGCAAAATTCTCGGGTATTCAGGCCTTTGCCCGACGACCTGCGACCTTGCGTCGAAATCAAGGAAGTCTCCGTAATGCTCACCTTCCAATTGATGTTCATAGGAATCTTCGAACACAGTATGGCTCAAGATGAGCTTTGCGGCCAGCGCTGTAGGCATGGAGTGCAAAATCAACTCGCATGTTTGCTCTTGTGAAGCCGGAGTTACAAACGAATTGAGAAGCGTTTCGGCATCATCTTGAAAAGATTGAGCGGCCCCGGCAAACTTGGATTTGATGCCATCGGCGATGTTCATGAAAAACAAGGCCCATGGCTGCTTCTCGCCATGTCTCTGTCCGTGCCTGATCGTCTCGGAAATCGATTTAATGACAGCAGCGGAAACAGGTATATGAGACTCAAGAGAGCAGTCACCAATGCTTATTGAAGGTTCCTCTTTGTGTACAATAAATGACTGTAAGCGGCTTCGCTCTCGTATGTTTGAGTACAAGGCATCTGCGTTCTCGCTTCGTTTTGGGACACTGGGTATATTTTCTGCGGGGGAGCCTCCAAGCCAGTTGATGAACTCCCTTATTTCCCGGGAGGAATCTTTGAGAAAATGCCTTAAAGAATGATGCAGAAGCGTATCGTGCCATCTCTCGGCGAACCAATCTGCAATTTTTGCTGGTAATTTTTGTAGTCTTGAGGAATTGGTTGATGCAAGAACGACCGACACGGCCTGCCAGAACTTGAATGAAAACGCATCTGCGTGGGCCGGCCCTGCCATTTCCGCCAAATCAACCAAGTTTTCGAGTTGTATTCTGAACTCGGTGTCGACCAACAATAGGAGTTTTTCCGACGATTGCGACAAAGTGATTTGATGGAACAAAACACATGACAATTGATATGTGGAGGCGTCTTTCACGCCAGACATCAACAAGCGCAACAACTGGTGAAGTCTTTTGGTGAGAAGCGGCCTTGATGCGTCTGCTGACATGTCGGTTTTCGAAAGGAGAGAGCGACAAGCTGCGAGAGGCCAGAACGGAGAGCTGAAGTCGTTTGAAAGACCCACCAAAGTGCTGAACAATGCCGTTGTTTGTGCGTCTATCGATTCTGGAGCGGGCGTGAGATCCACGAGTGTGGACTTGTCGAAGTCAATAATTGAGTGGTCTGTACTGGCTCGTCTGGAGCGGTTTGCGGGTTCGTCCAAGGTCTCAGCGCCCACCGATTCAAAGTGGAAAAGGCTAAGCTGAAGCCCGACTAACGCCAACTTTTCGTCGGACGAGTTGAAAGTCATGTTGTAGAACTGGAGAGCGTTTTCGGAAGTATGCATCATCAGACCCCAATCGAGCTTCTGGCGTTTTCTGGGCCGCTCAAAGAGCGACACGGTGCTTGACCCTGTGGCAGAGTTGTCTTGGGTTTTCCGGAGCTCGTAGTATGATTGCACAAGACGGGCTATTCCGCTCATCCAGAGCCAGGTGTGTTTGTCGCCGGAACATGCGATATATGAGAGATTGTAGAAGTCTCTGGTTTCCGGCTCGATGCAAATGCGAATATCCTCGGGCGAGAGCTTGGAGGGACTGGAGTATATTCGTTTGAGTAGCGATTGTACGAGCACGCCAATGGTGTAAGATGTAACGTTTGGTGGGGGGCCCGTTTGGTCTGAGCCTGGGTTAGGCGTATCACTCTGGCTTGGTAGGCACTGGTTGGTCAAGTAGCAGTGGACGGGATCTAGGTTCAAGAAGAGGGCGATTTGAGCCAGGAGGGAATCCAAGTAGGTGGTTGCAAACTGCACGGAAATGTTGAAGCCCAACGCGGCCACGTCTGCGAGGAAAGCCCAGTCCTCGGTGGCAAACAAGATCATGAGCTTGTTGACGAGTTTGAGCGAGATGACCACGATGGCTGACTCTCGCCGGCTCGCGTAGTCGATGGCCAGTTTGAGAATGCCGAGAAGCCGCGTGTACACCAGCCTCTGAAAAAGAGGTGCGTAGGGCTCAACGGCCTCGTCTCCCAAGAGCGTGAGCATGGCGCTCAAGAGATTTGTGACAATGTTGTCCTTGTTCTCCGCCGTGGAGTGGGGCCGGAACTTGAGCTCGATTGCACCCATGAAAAAGTCGAGGCACTGCAGCCATTGCGCCGCCGACAAGTGGGAGCGTGCACGCTGGTCCTGGAGCACGGTGTCTGCGATTTTGGCGAGGTCGCCGATGCACGGCGAAAACGCCTCTTTGTCGTCTGTGATGTACGCCGGGGCCGACGAGCCGGTGAGGAAGAGCCCGCACAACTTGAGGCTGAGGCCGCCCCGATAGAGCTTTGTGTAGTACTCGGCCAAATCCCGCAAGAACGAGGAGAGGTCGCGGGCGCGGGCCGTGGTGGCGGCAGCGTTGGTGGTGTTGGTGTACTCTGCCAAAAGGGCCTTGAACGCGGCCTCCACCAACCACGCCAACTCGGTTTCCAGGCATTTTAGTTTTGCGATGGAGAGGTTTGAAAGAATCGCCACGGCCTCATTGCGCAGCTTGATTCGGGTCGAGGTCAAGAGCGGTACGATGTCGGAAACGGGGAGTCCTGCCATACGTGATGAGTATGGGGAAGCGCGCGAGACCGGTGATGTGGAGCCAGTGGACCGGGGCAATGCAGGCGAGAGTCGAGAGAGGGGAAGTCGAAAGAAAGGGGCTGAAATGGGCCGGGCTCGAGTGATTTCACATTTGTTTCTAAAATACTGTCGAGGGTGGTCTGTTTGCGCCGGGTGCTCGACACTGGGTGGCTTTTCGCAACCACTAGTGCTCGGTGGAGCCGGTCCCGGGGTTGCCCATGTGTAGCCGATCTCCCAATGTACAGGTGGCGAAGCCTTTGACGAGCGGGATCTTTCCAGCATAAAAGCGGCCGGCCCGCTGATGTGCGTGCCACCTCCAGGTTGCAGCCATGCACCTCTGAAATTTCCACCGGCATCACAGAACACGCACCCACCCGATGCCTGGCGCCAAGCGCAAATGTGCCTCGGCGACAAAAGCACTTCTAGCGTTCTGTGCCACTCGTATGCTGCACAATTGCAGGCTCCCGAAAATTCCCCGATCTGGCTCAGCCGTGGCTTGACTCGGTGCGCAGAGTCACCATCGGAGTCGCGCCTGACTCGTGCGCTTCCTTATAAACTCCACATTTTGCACCTATCCGTCCGTGCCCACCCTCCATGTCCAAAACCGCATTGCTCAAGACCCCGTTGCACCTGAGCCACGTCAAGTACGGCGCCAAGTTCGGCGCCTACGCCGGGTTCGACATGCCTCTCATCTACAAAAACCAGACCCACATCGAGTCCCACCACTGGGTGCGCAACAAGGTCGGGTTGTTCGACGTCAGCCACATGTTGCAGCACCGCGTGCGGGGCCCGCAGGCGAAGGCGTTCTTGCAGAAAATCACCCCAATTGACTTGGATCTGCTCGCGCCCCGCGCGTCCAGCTTGTCCGTTCTTCTCAACGAGGCGGGCGGCATCATCGACGACACCATCATCACCAAGCACGGCGACGAGGACTTCTACATGGTCACCAACGCCGGCTGCCGCGACCAGGACTTGAAGTTCCTCGGCGCAGAGTTGCGCCACTTCCCCGGCGTCAGCCACCAGCCGTTCGAGGGCACGTTGTTGGCCGTGCAAGGGCCCGACGCCAGCGGCTTGATGCAGAGGTTCACCAACCACAACTTGGCCGGCGTCACGTTCGGCTCCACGGCGTCCGTGAAGCTCAACAGCCTCATCGACCAGGAAATCCACCTCTCGCGCACGGGCTACACGGGCGAGGACGGGTTCGAGTTGTCGATCCCGTCCGCGAGCGAGGCCGAGGCCGCGCAGGCCAGGGCCTTTTTCGAGGCCTTGATCGACGAGCACCCGGGCTTGGTGCAGCCCATCGGGCTCGCCGCCAGAGACTCCTTGAGGCTCGAGGCCGGCATGTGTCTCTACGGCAACGAGTTGTCGGAGCAAATCACCCCGGTGGAGGCCACGTTGTCGTGGTTGATTCCCAAGTCCAGAAGAGACGGCAGCAGCCCGTTCAACGGCAGCTCCAAGATCTTGGAGCAGCTCAACAACAAGGCGTTGGTGCCCAGACGCCGCATTGGAGTGGTCTCCAAGGGCCCGGCGCCCAGAACCGGCGGAAGGGTGCTTGGCAAGGACGGCCAGACGGAGGTGGGCGCCGTGACCTCTGGCTCGTTGTCGCCCACTCTTGGCATGAACGTGGCGCAATGCTACATTGACAAGGGCGTCAAGATTGGCGAGGACGTGCAGCTCGAGATCAGAGGCAAGTTGCGTCCGGGGAAGGTGGTGAAGCTTCCATTTGTTCCCAACAACTTTTACAGAGGAGTCTAATTCTAATGTGAGGAACGACGTGTAGTTCAATGAGTAGCTGACAGGATAATCTTAGCCTTTGGCTGTTGTTTTAGCGCTCTCGTATGTGTTATGGAGAAATGTTTGCAGATGGTGCGCAGATGTGGAGATTGGGTGCGAAAATGCAGATAATCTGGGGTAACGCAGCACTGTTGAACGACTACATCGACGAGAATAAATTAGCCACACAACAAGAACACGATATCTTTTTGGGCGAAGCGGACCCAGAGGCCTGTGTTTGGCCCAGTACAAATAAACACGAATTTTTACCCATTCATGACACGCAGGGCTCGCCCATTGGATTTACACGTTAGCCTTCACGTCTCATGCAGATATGCCCGAGCCTCCAGCTGCCTTAACGACCGGCTCCACAGCCAGGCCTTGAGACGCCGCCGAGAAAAAAAAGCACGCCCAACGATGCCCAAACCACATCAATTCTCCCCGCCGTCATGCCGTCGCCCGACGCAAGCGTCCGTTTCGTCAATTTGCCGAAAGCACTAATTTCAGCTACAGGTACCGGCCTGTATCGAGGGCGCTTTTTTGCGAAGCGCGGCCTTGGGGGGTGCGTGTTGCGGCGCCAAAGCGTGGCCGGCCGCGAATTCGCATCCACGGTTCCGCAGGGCCTCAGGGTTCTTAAGGCGCACATCCCCCGGGCCGTTTCAGCATTCACATTCCCACGGCACCATCCACTTTTCTTTTTCTTTTTCTTTTCTTTTCTTCATCCCGCTCCGTTTTCTCCCACCATGTCGTCCCCATCCAGACCGTTGTCGCCCAAAAGGGACAGCATCTTCAATTCCAGGCCGTCATCCCCGCTCAAAAACAAGGCCTTGACGCCCAAGTCCCACGGGTCTGCGCTCAAGAAAGTGCCCAAGCTCGAGTTCGGCTCGTCGCCCAGACCGCAGCAGGCGTCGCCGGGCTTCCACATCTACGAGGACAGCGCCGAGGAGCACACGCTTTACCACAAGTCCGCCTCGGGCCAGAGCGCCCTGGTGCACGACGACAAGGAGAACATCTTGCAGCCCAAGATCATGGCCTTGAACCAGACGCAGTACACGCACAGACGGCCGTTGGCGCGGTTGGACATTGCGCAGTACCCGGGCTACATGTTTGCTGCCGGCCAGCTCCAGAAGCAGCCTGTGCAGCTCGACCTGCTCTACCAGCCGGCCAACTACAACAACGAGCCGCGCACGCTCCACAAGTTCAACGCGTTGCCGAGCTTTGTCACGCCGCCGCGCAACTCGTTGAACAAGATCTTCCACCGCAGCAGCGCGGAGGTGGACGAGGTGGAGCTCCAGTTGATTGCCAAGCTGAAGGAGATGCGGAGACGCAAGCGCGCCATGTCCGTGGGCGTCAACCACGGCAAGGCACATCTTGTCAGCAAGAACGGCTTCAAGATCTGCACCAACTGAAGATCTGCACCAACTAAGGACCACAGCGACACTCCCTGCGCCAGAACTCTGGGACAGGACCCCACGAATCATTGATACCCGCATAATAAACACAAACAATACTGCTAGTGTGTAGTTTTCGATTGCCCATGGCTTGAGCGCCGAATGCCACTAATCGATGACAAATTGAAGACTGGCACCAGTCCAGATCAGTTGGAGATCCCCCAGTGCCACAGACACTGTGTAGAAGACTGAATACGGAGCCTCTTATCAAGGAATTTTGAGTGAGCCGGGGCGGAAACGAGAGATGGGAAGTTTGTCCAAAAGTCAGTGAGTTGTGTTGAAAGGTTCGGAAGCCAGATTGGAGAGTTGCAGACTCAAGGTGGAGTACTGCAAATTGAAGAGCAGATAGTGAGGCTCGAACTGGTAGAAAGAGCGGATCCTCCACTGCACCAAGCGCCGAGCTGAAGAGCAATCCCTGCAAGAAACGAAATACAAATCTCTGCACGAAACGCCGGCGCTGCAAAAAACTCTTCCCTTGTCAGCCGATTTGGTGCCGGGCCTTGCACTCCAGCTGGCGCCAACCGCCCGCGTGCATATGGCGCGAGAAAAATTGTCCACCAACTCACCTCCCCCACCTCCACAGCCATGAGCAGTTCAGTCACCGAGGCGTTCAAAGCGCTCAACGTGGCGTCGGCGCAAGACGGGTCCGACCACATGGCCGTCTTCGAGGTGTCGTACCAGTACTTGGCCAAGGTCAAGCAGTTCAAAGACATCAAGGCGTTCCACAACTGCATTGTCGCGTTGATCAACTGCGAGAAGTACTACAAGGCGTTGCAGTTTCTCGCGGAGGTGCCCGCCGAGATCCACGACGAGTTCCCGTTGGAAAAGGCGTACGTGTACTACAAGACGGGCCACTTGCAGCGGTTGGAGCACATCTACCGCACGCAGAGCACCGCCAGCGAGGTGGTGGCCCGCGCGTTGGACCACGTGATGGCGCAGGCGTACTACCAGAACGGGCGCATCGCCGACGCCTTGGCGTTGTACCACCGGCTCATAGCGGCCAACCAGGTCGACAACGAGGTGGACATGGCGTGCAACGAGCGCGCGGTCTTGTCGCAGCTCGCGGCGCCCGCGCACGCGTTCCCGGCGCCGGCCACGGCGGTGGCGCCCGCGGAGCGCACGTACGACATTGAGTTCAACGACGCCTTGGTGGCGTTGGCGCGGCACGACCGCGCCGCGGGCTTGCGCTTGTTGCACTCGGCGCGCGACATGTGCCAGCAGCAGAACTTGGACCTGGACCCGGCCGACTTGGCGTTGGAGCTCGCGCCCATCGCCTTGTCCATCGCATACGTGCACCAGGCCGCGGGCCGCGCGGACCAGGCGCTCGCCGAGTTGCGCGCGCTCGACTTGCTGGGCGTGGCCGACCTCTTGCCCCGCTTGATCTTCTCCACCAACTACCTCTCGTTGACGGGCCCCGCGGAGAACGCCAACTACGCCGCGCGCGAGCTCGGCTACCAGAAGAACTTGCACGCATTGAGACACAAGCTCACCAAGAGCCAGTACCGGGTGTTGCTCAAGAACCACCTCTTGTTGTCGTACAAGTCCGCCACGCTCTCAAAGTCCTCGGCGTACTTTGGCCGCGCCTTCAACCACGCCTTCCAGGAAGACTTCCACGGCGACGTCAGCCCGTTGGTCTACAAGGTCCTCGTCAGAGCCGACGTGTCGCTCGACGACTTGGCCTCCGACGAGCACCACAAGGCCGCCGCGCGCAAGGTGCTCCGCTTCGCGTTGCGCGAGCTAGATCGCTCGGGCGCCACCGCCACCGCCGTGGCCGCCGCGTTGCTCTTGGCGCACCTCAACTCGAAGCGCGGCAAGTACGACCAGGCCGTCACCGTGTTGGAGAAGTTGGCCGCGTTGGAGCTCCAGGGCGACGCCGCGCTCCACGCGTCCGTGTTCGGCGTGTTGGTCAACTTGTACGAGCTCACCAACGGCTCGCGCAAGTTGGCCGCGCTCTACGACGCGTTGATGCACAAGTTCGAGGCGCTGTCGCCGGCTCAGTTGCGCGACGCCAGCCTCTACGCGTTCGTGCGCGCGGTGGCGTTCAAGCTCTTGAGCGTGGGCTCGGCGGACAAGTGCCAGCGGCTCTTGGCGCTCTTGCAGAGCGCCAGTCCCGACGACCCGCTCGTCAAGAGCGTGGTGGACGGCGACACCTCCGGGTTGATGCCTGTGCAGGAGCTTGCCTCCGCCACCGACGTCGAGGAGTTGTTGGCGGCCGACGTCAGCGAGTTGGTGCCCAGCGCCGGCGCCGCCACCACGTTCTCCGCCGGCAAGAAGAAGTACCGCGTGCTGAAGACGCGCGGACCCAAGTTCTCCAAGAGCAAGGTTCTCAAGCCCGCCGCCGACTTTGACGCGGAGCGCGACTTGGACAAGGAGAGATGGCTCCCCATGAAGCTCCGCTCGTACTACAAGCCCACGAAGAAGGAGTTGAAGAAGAAGGCTGGCGGCCACCAGGGCGCGGTGGAGCTGTCGCCGGTGCCGGTGAGCGCGCCTGCAAAGAAGAACATCAAAAAGAAGAAGAAGGGAAAGAAGTGACCGCCATACACATCCGACAATACACAGCCGACATACATAGCCGAGACGCACTGCCAGCGTCAACCGTAGAGGCCGCCCGGGCCCTGGCGAGGTGGTGGCCATTTAGTGGCCAAGGCTTCCATCTGCGGGGCCGAACCCGCTAAGGCGCAGGCCGCGCGCGCGATAGTGTTCGGTGCAGGTGGCCGCATCAACCTCCCCGTTTGGGCCGCCCACGGAACAGGGACAATACTTATAGCACGCTCCCCCACCACTCGCAAGCACCTTTTTCCCCAAATCATCTCAGACACGCGGACACAGCGCCAAGGGATGTGGATTAAACTCAGCTACCAATACAAATACGTGCTCTCCTTCTAAGCGAGCCCCACCCCCACCACCATGACTGAAATATCCACCTCGGCCAAAACCGACTCCCGCATCCGGCCCTTGACCAACGCCGACGTGCCGGCGGCGGCGGCCACGCTCTACCACGCGTTCCGCACCGACGCGCTCGCCAGCCTCTTGACCGTGCACATTGCCGACCCCGCAGAGCGCAAGGCCGTGGAGTTGTACCTCTACGAGTGCTACCTCAAGCAGCACATTGCCAAGGGCATCTGCTTGGGGATCGGCGAGGGCGGCGGCGGGTTCGAGACCGTGGCCGTGTGGTCGCACCCGACGTCGGCCGACGACGGCTTGGACAGCTTTGCCAATCTCATGGAAGCTGGCTACGGCAAGTTGTGGGACATGTGCGGGCAGGAGGGCCAGGACAAGATCTTCAAGGGCATGTTGCCGTTGTTGCACGACACGTGCGAGCGCATCATCACCACGGACCCGCGGTTCGCCGGCAAGGGCGTGTACACGTTGGTGTACTTGGGCCTGGTGGAGAGCGCCCGGGGCAAGGGCAACGTGCGCGCCATGTTCGATTACATGTTCGAGAGGTACGTGGACCAGCCGGGCAGCAACAACATTGCGTACTTGGAGAGCTCGTCCAAGGACAACATCCCGATCTACAACCGCTTTGGGTTTGAGCTCTACGAGGACATCATGTTGGGGTCCGCGGACGCGCCCGATGCCGAGGAGGGACGGCACTATGCTGTGATGAACGTGATGATCCGCGGGCCTTTCGGCCAGTCCTTCGACTCGATCAAGGCGCCTGCCAAGTTGTGAAGTGTGTACGAAACGTAACGCTCCAGAGTGCGGGATGTAGTTTGTAGGGTGATGCCACATTGGGTTCCACTGCTTGCGCAGCACGTACCGAAGCAAGCTTTAGAAGACAAGATCTCCAAAGAACATGAACAAGGACGAATAGCAGGAACGCAAAGGACAAGAACAAGAAAAATAACACCAAGAACTAGATCATCAAGAACATCAAGAACAAGAACATCAGAAACATCAAGAACAAGAACACCAAGAACCAGAACACCAAGAATAAGAACACCAAGAACAAGAACACCAAGAACAAGAATAAAATTAGAAATCCAAAGAATATTGAGGATAAAGCTACTGCCTGTGTCTGAGACTTGTTTCACACTATGTTGCCCGCAGGGTGAAACACCACTCCACATTCACCAGCCATCACCACCACCATTAGAACCACAGCACTAGCACCACAGCGGACCACATCATAGGACCACATTATAGGACCATTATAGAGACCACAGAGGACTCACCACCCAGCGCCGACAGATGCAATTCCAGCCCCCAGTCCCACCTACACGCCGTAAAAAAACTCAGTCCACTATGTACATTACTCGTCCAAGGAAAGCGAGCTGCGCTGCGACGGCAAGGTTCTGTGCGCCCACTCCTCCTTGGCCGCGTCTCTGAGGCGCGCCTCCTGGTCGCGGGTCAACGGCTTCACCACCTGGTCCGGCGCGACAAACGCAAAGTGGCCAAAGCCAAACTCGCGGTCGCTCGTCTTGTTCAACACATACAACTGCTGGCGCACGTAGCCGAGAAGCGCCTCCACGTGGCGGATGTCCGCGTTCGGGTTGCCGTTGAAGATGTTGCGCCACAAGGCCGCGGCGAAGGTCACGTCGTCGGTCATGAGGCCCTCGTCGTACGACACCACGCAGCCCAAGAGCTGCGTGTGGTAGTCCTTCAAGTAGCCCTCGATGATGCGGTTGGAGCTGATGCCGAGCTCTCCCGCCATGCGCACCTCCATGTCGCGGAAAATGCGGTCCACCAACCGCTGCTGGTAGTTGCGCCCGTACTTGAACGGCATGGCCCGCATCCGCACAGACAAGATCCAGTAGTGCAACGCGGTGATCTGGAACCACTGCGAGAAGCTCTGGGGTAGCGCCAACGTCTCGTAGTAGAACCGCGCCGTGTCCAGGAGCGGCTCGTTCGGGTAGTACATGCCCTGCTTCTTGCACTCGCCAAAGTAGTACGACCCGGCCACGGGCCCGGCGCGGGACTTGTCCATGTCGATGTTGAAGAGCCGGATCACAAACTGGCCCACGCTCTGCGCGAACCCGGACATCTGGTACTTGGGGTCGTTCTCGATGCGGTGCTCGGACAAGAACGGGCCCTTGACCTTGGCCTGCCGCGGCTTGATGTTCAACTCCTGCTCCACCTTCGGGAGGTGCGACTCCTTGGCCACCAGGTGCGGGGCGCTGATCTCCTCCTTGTTGAACACGGACGGGCCGGTCTGGAACCGGCGGCCGGCGCGGATCGCGCTCTTGTACGCTGCGTGTGGGTGGCGCCTCAACATGGTGTAGTAGTGAGAAGTTTTCCGTGAGAATCGCATCATATCGCCCATTGCGAACCCACCCTCCACGCCCCTCCACGGGGCCCGGCCAGCCTGTAAAACTGACGCTTGGCGGGGGCAGGCAGCCGAAGCATTTTACGAGCCACGCCCACGCCCCGGCTCCGTCGCGGGCGACTTTGCCTTGCTCATGCACCGTGTTGCATAACCACCATGGCCATACCAGTATATATACGGCCCGTGCCGCTCGCCACTCGCCGCTCCTCTCCGTCTTTTCATGTCGCTCTTGGCGTGTGGTTATTTTCATGTTCGTCTATAAAACTACTTGAAGGCCTTGTCAAACTCAGTGAACACAAATCTGTATCTCACGTCACCCTTCTCGCACTTAGTTAATGCCTCACCACAGCTCTCCTCGGTGATTGGCACCTCCTGGATCATGGGCTTGATGCCCTTGTCGGCGGCCAACTGCAACATCTCGACAGCCTCGGCCTTGGAGCCCAAGAGGGAGGCACCGAACGACGTCCCGTTACCGACAAAAGTGAATGGGTGCACAGAGAAGGTGTCGGCAGCTGGTGGCAAGCCAACGCTGACAAAGGGAGCGCCTACGCGCAACACCTGCAAGTACTTGTCCAAGGAGAAGCCGTCCACGCCGGAGGCGCAGTTCAACACCAAGTCGAACTTGTCAAAGTAGGTCTTCTCCCAGTCCTTCTCTTCGTTGGTGGCAACAAAGCCGTGGGCGCCCAACGAGAGCGCCTCCTCCTTCTTGGCGCTGGACCTGGAAAAGGCGTACACCTTGGCGCCCATGGCATTGGCGAACTGGAGCGCCAAGTGGCCCAAGCCACCAATGCCGATGATGGCCACGACGGGCTTCTCGATGTTGCGGATGTTTCTCACCAACGGCGAGTACACGGTCAAGCCGGCGCACATCAAAGGCGCGGCGTGGACAGACTCCAACGCGTCCGGAATGGGGAACACGAAGCGCTGGTTGGCAATGGAGTGCGAGCTGTATCCGCCCTGGGTGATGAAGTTGTCGGCAAAGTGGTCGGGGCCGTTGTACGTGGACACCCGCTTGGGGCAGTACTGCTCGTTGTCGGCGTGGCATCTGGAGCAGTCCGTGCACGACGACGACGCGGCGCCGATGCCGACCCTGTCGCCGACCTTGAAGTCGGAGACCTTGTCGCCCACGGCGATCACGTGGCCGATGATCTCGTGGCCCACCACGAGGTCCTTTCTATTCAAGGAGCCCCAGCCGCCCTGCAACGTGTGGATGTCACTGCCGCAAAGACCGCAGCAGATGTTTTTGACCACGACGTCGGTGGGGAGGATCTTCTTGTGCTCGAAGCTGGTCAACTTGGGCTTGTTCCAGTTCTTGGCGTCGTCAACGGAAAAGCCTTGGAATTTTTCGGGGACGGAGGACATGGTGTTATTGTGTGAGTTCGTGGCGGCAAAAGCGTGGCTGGTGCCGGCGTATTTATACGTTTGCGGCACCGGCTGGTATCATCGCACTGTGATTACTAATTTGGCTGCGCTTTGCCATGTCTAAATCTCTGCGGCGCCACCGCGGCCGGAAAATTGCACGCCGCGACCTGTCAAGCGGATAAACTGCAAGCGGCCAACCCCAGCGCCTGCGCCTGGCCACTCGAAATTCCGGGGCTCCCTTTTCACCGATCCACGATTATGTCGGAAGCAAAGTTGCCGGGCATGGAGATTGCCACCTGCGACTTGCTCTCAATGCGGACAACTTTACCGAGTATGCAGCGCCGTGCGAGATTATACCGGGCAGCCAGATGGAACATAAGAGAATGTCGGGAATTTTTGCGGGACAGGGCAAAAGACCGCGGAACGTCGGCACTGCCTCCGCCACGCACCGGCGGCCTCGATCTGAAAAAAGAGAAAAGTTAATTGAGCGTCGCTTCCCGCCGCGTTTTCCGTTGGGCGCGGCCTGTGGACAGCGCGGGCGATGATCCATGTGCGACACTTGACGTCGGACAAGAGTACGACGATGCCGCGGCGTGGCAGGTGCGCCGGCGCCCACCCCGGGACGCCGCAAACAACGACACGGCGGCAAAGCCGCAAAACGTAGCGCGCCGGCCCACACCACACACTAGCAATACACCAAACTGTAAGCATAATTGTCTTTTTTATGAGCGCGGCACGACTCTTCACCGCCCGCGGCGCGCCTGTTGCAGCCTAATGGGCCGGCGAGTTCGCGCGGATTGTTACTTTCCATTGGTATTTTCCGCCGATTCCAGGGCAGCCCGTTTTTCGCCGTTTGCGGCGCCCCGCTGGCAAAATGCCGGGGCGTCGAGGCGGCGACGGCCCCGGGCGCCCGGCACGGCATCCCGGCGTCCCACCAAAACGACGGCCGCCGCGGTTGCAGCCATAGCAGCATATGTGATTTGTTGCGGTGCGGACAGTGTAATTTTTCTTTTGCCTGATTTCCCCGAAATCCGGGCCCGTCAAAATTTCGGGCGGCACGCCCGGGAATGGGGCCCGGAACCGCGGACACTCTGAGGGCATACACGTGTAAATCGGGCTCTCTCCCAAATTCGGCCATTTTCCCCCCAATTGCCCCAGCGTGCTCTGTATACTCGTTTGTGTGGGCTATCTCACGCTTGGCCAAATTCGGCTTTCCCGCTTTCTCACTTCCTCCACAAGACCAGAAAAAATTACACAATTCCCAATTCTTCTCCTTCCCACGCAACGCCCGCCGCCACATTATCCCTCCCACAGGCAACATCATCATGGTGTTGTACAAAAGAAAGCAGGTGACCTTCGTCCGCCCGCCGCCTATACCGACGGATCTTTCGACGGAGATTTTCGTCATTCCACAAACAAAGGAGTGGTTTCTCGACTACGAGGACTACATCAACAGAATGGACTACTACAGCCGGCGCAAGTTCGTTTGCGAGATCACGGGCAACTCATGCCTCACGTTCTTTGAGGCGTTCGAGTCGGAGCGCAAGGAAATCAGAGACCTAGAGGCCAACTTCCCCGAGGCCCTTCGGGAACACATCTTGAAGTTCCTCCAATTCAACCGCATCTCCCGCTTGGACCTCCTTGTCGACAAGGTCTACCTGGTGTTCAAGAACGAGTACTTTCCCGGCGAAGAGGTGTACGTCAAGAAGATCATCTCCACCGTGACCGAGGCGAACGGCACAAACGAGCCCACCACACACACATACATGTCCACCGTGAAACAGAGGGGCACCATCCGGGAAAAGGTGCAGTACAGCAACCCCTCCGACACAAAGTACCTCGTGTCCACGTTGAACGACGGCCTGCAGATCATCGCCACAAACCAGCAGATCTTCCGCGACAGAAACCACTTCACCAAGTGGCTCATCAAAACATACGTCAAGTTGACCGTCACGCGCTCCCCCAAAGTGGGCGCGCCATGGGTGGTCAAGGACAAGTTCGCCAAGAAGTACGGCATTCCGAGCGAGTACCCAGACGACTTGAAGCACTTTGAGAACTTGACTCCCAGCGGCGAGGTCTTGTACGAGGACGACGCCAGGAAACAGGACTCCCCAACGCCCGCAGCTGAGGGCCCCGAGACGCTCAAGATGAAGAAAGTGCGCGGCAAGTCGTTGAAGAAAAAGGCCACCATCAACGCTGCCACGGCGGCCGGCCTGGTGGGAATCCCGCTCAACGAGTTCGTGTCCACAAAAACAGCACCCAAGAACGAGACCCGCCTCAGATTCCCGTTGCACCATCTCCCCACAAACATCCGCAGGGAACTCGAAAACAACGAAGTGGCCACCACGTCGTCGTTCCAGCCCTCGAAAAAGACAATCATCGAAGACCTTGACCTTCTCTTTGACCTCCAAAATGGCAGGCCCGCCGCGTCGGCTTTCAACCTACCTGATAACGCCCTCAGGCTACAAAAGCAGGCAGTGGAAAGATTGGAGGATGAGATCGAGCACTTGCAAGAAAGCAACGAGCCAGAGCTGGTCCAGGAGATAGAGCAGATCCACAAGCAGATCAAGCTTTTGAAGAAGACCAGACTCCAGTCTGTGCAAGAGGCGTTGGAGTGTTGGACGTTTCTCAATATCTACCACTCGGTGCTCAAGATTGACACCTTTACCTTTGACGACTTCATCTGTGCCATGGGCTGGAACGACGACCAGTTGAAGAAGTTGGGCCGTTGCGAGTTGTTGGACGAGATCTGGTGTGCGGTGTTGGGCCTCGTTGTTTCCAACACACTCCCTATGAACAAAAATGCAGACGAAGGCAAAGTCTTCGGTCTTCAAATCACGTTGCCACCCGACGTCGCACTCTTGAACGAAGAGTCCACCAACGAGGACGAAGACGAAGGCTCCAATGCTGGCGATGGAGGCGAGTCCAACGATGTCAAGAAAGAGGAAAATGGTAACGTGGAAACCGTGGCTTCGCCTTCACCAGAAAAAAATCCCGAGGCTCAAAACGAAGCCGAGGAAATTGAGGATGAGGAAGAAGAGGAACACGATCACAATGCCTATAATGTCATGAACTACAGAAATGTCAAATGGCAAGAAAGACTACGCAGGAGAAACTACAAGGACGGAAACTGGCAAACCATCATCTTGGGCGTCCTCTCCATGGTTGAATATGTGCCAGAGTACGCCGATGTGATACAAGAGGTGTACCATGTTTTGGCGCCTCTTTCAATTCCCCAGCCTAGCCCTGCCACCGTGCAATCGCAGTTCTTCACGTTTTTGAGTATGGATTTGCGCTTGAAAGTGCTTCACATCTTGACATCGCTTGTGGTTAACGGAAATGCCGTCAGAAACTACATTGACGAGTCGATCGAAGAAACGACCAGCTTACGAAGAACGAGGTTAGATATCATTCGCGACTTGAAAAGCGCTGTTGATGGCACAAACAAAATTCACACTGAAATTTACGGCAAGTTGATGGACGCGGTCGCCAAAGCGACGGACCAATCGATGTGGTCACCCTTCAGCAGAAAGAGACATCGGCTCAACACAAAAGGATACGAAATGACCGATTACGAAAAGAGTGTCGCTCAGTCTGACCAAGAGTTTCAGAAGCTTTGGGACGAACGAGAAGCCGGAATTCTAAAAATCAGAGAGGGAAGAAACGCCAAGAAGAGAGTGGAGATGAAGCTTTCTGAATTGAACTGTCAACGGGTTCGTTTGCTCGGAAAAGACCGCCATTTCAACAGATACTGGTGGTTTGAGAACAACGGATTGCCAAACCTCCATTACTCAAAAGGTGTCGATGATGACGAAGATCAACAAGAACCAGAGAGCGACGACGATATCGAGGACAAGGACGAGGTGCAAGAAGAAACGTATCTCATGGGAAGATTGTGGATTCAAGGTCCAGCAAACATGGACTTGCAGTCTAACTTCAAGATGACGTCTGACGAAGTTGATGATCTTGTGTCCACATTGGAAGGAGATGAGATCGAACAAAGCATCGCTGCGCTGTCTCCACCAGAATACCAAGCATTGGATGACGGTGGTCAGCCTTTGAAAATCATGGACTTTACCGGGACACCACAAACTGTTTTGTCAGAGGCCGAGAAACGCGGGCTCAGAATCACCACGAATAACATCTTGAAGGACGGCACCGAAATTATTGACCGTCTAGGAGGGCTTCCGAAAGAGATGGAGCAGCCCAATCTTTCTGTGATCCAACGAAAGTTTATCGAGGAGCGGACACCAATAATTTCCGGTGCTCAGTGGAGGTTCTTCGACCAAGGGAAAGATATCGAGGAAATCGTCAAATGGCTCAATCCTTGGGGCAAAAGAGAGTCACTTTTGCGAAAGGAGTTCTTGAAAGTCAAGGACGGTATGATTGCCAGTATCTCTGCCAGAAGAAAGGCACTTTGGCTCGACAAGGTTCCCAAAGACGAAGCGGAAATCGAAGGCAACATCGAAGCGGTCAAGGCCAAAATAACGACGTTGGAAAACGGCGTGGAAGAGACCGAGGTCGAGGACAGCGGCGACGACAATTTTCCGCGGAAGAGATCAATCCGCCGTGTTGCCAGCGGATCGGCGAAAAGACAAAAAACCACCGAGGACACGCTCAAAAGCGGCAGTTTGGACGAGCTTCGCGATCTCAAAACGCAGTTGAAGACCGACTTGGAGAACAAGGTGAAGGACAATCAAACCAGCCGGGTCTTGGAGTGGGTGAACCGGGCAGCACGCGACGAGTTGGAGAAGCCGCTCTACGAAGGCGGAGACAAGCCGCGGCCGAAGCCCAAAAAAGGGAAGAAGTGATCATGTATATTAAGCATTCTAGTATCTTTGCCGCTTGGAGTCGGCAGCGTAGTCGTCCCTGGGCCGCTTTGCGGCCAGGCCCCGGCTTCTTGCCTTTGCCAAGAGCTCCTTGAGCTGCTTGTCCTTTCTTTCCTTCTCCTCGAGAACAAGCTGCTGCCGTTGTTCGTTTCTCTGGGCAATCTCTTCTCGGGCGGTTTGGTCCGCGTGCTCCAACGCCAGAGACAACTCGCCGAACCTCTGGATGTTGATGGAGCTGCCCGACTCGACGCTGCCGCCGGAGGCGGCGGTGACTCTCTTGTCGAGCGAGATGGCAAAGCCCTGGTTGTTTTTCCAGTTCGAGACCGCCGACGGAATGTGCCACTTGTCCTTGAGTTCCTTGGTGACCTTTTCCGTGGAAGCCTGCTTCAACACGGGCGGCGGCGGCGAGGGCGGCTTCTCTCTGTTCTTGCGCAACTTGAACTTTGCCGGGAGCATCGGGTCCTCCTGGTAGCTGCTGACCTCGATGGTCCGCGACACGTCTTCTCCGTCGAGCGAGGTCGAGTTGAGGCTGACGACGGCGGAGGCGGGCTCGGCGGGCTCGGCGCCCTCGGCCCGCCTGAGGAGGTCCTCCACGACACGCCGAGTCTCCGCGATGCACGTGGCCAACGAGTCATCGGGGCACGTTTCTAGCGTGTACCGCGGGAAGTGGTGCTTGAGGTTGGGGTACTTTTTTTTGAGCGGGACGGTGTCTTCGAAAGAGGCCTGCACGTGGGCGCTTTGCGACGAGGCGGCGGCGATGGTTTTGCCGTAGTCGACGGCGCCGGCGGTGTCCAAGTGGAGCTCGGCCAAGGTTTTGGGTGTGGCCGAGGCGTTGGCCACGACCAACGACGACGCGTCCAGCGGCACCATCAAAACGCTGGAGGCCGTGTCTTTTTCCGGCAACACCACTTTGATGGTCGGGTGGCTGCAGTGGCGCGGCGGCGGTAGTAGAGAGCTGAACATGGTGGTGGTGAGGTGAGGCGATGCGCACAGATTGAGTATGTGAAGAGGGAGCGATTGCAAGTGGAGACATATTTTGGAGTTTTATTTTTCTGGTGACTTTGTTTAGCCGGGACTTTTGATCAGCGATGCAGCTGAAGTTGAGCCGAGTCACCGACGTTTTGCAGTGTGCAACTTGATTACCTCGTACTCACCACTACCCAGCTGATGTATGCTCGGCTGCAATGGCTGGTTATCTAGAGACACCTACACCAAAGCCCTTATTTTTCCGCTATCTATTTCAATCAACTACCATTTCAAAAATTTGCCGTCATCCTTTCGCCATTTTTTTACTTGCATTGCACTGTATCTTGTACTTAAATCTGCCGAGCCTTTACATCCAATTACTGAACTTATTCATCCAATTACTGAACTTGTACATCCACCACTGAAATTAAACACCCAATTACTGAAATTGGCATCCGGCCATGAAGCTTGCCATTGAGGTCATATTTCCAGCCCATTTCGGCTCCCACAAATTCGTCATCACTGACTAGCCACTCCACAGATCTACCACCTCACAAGATTCCCATGTGTTGCAAGTAGGCAAAGATCTTGTTGGCCAACTTGGGTTTGCGGATCACCTGCTGGTCCGGGTCCACCTGTGCGGCAAAGTCCACCTTTCCAAGCGTCGGCGCCGGGCTCAAGGAAATGCACACGCGGTACACAAGAAAGAAAAACCGGTAGCATAGAGGAATCTTCACCTCCAGCAGCTCGCCGGAGCGCTGCTGCGCAACAAACTTGTGGTCGTTCTCCACCATCACGTCGGGCGAGTCGGTGATCACGCCGTGCTCCACGATGCGGCTCACCTTGCACAAGGCACAGAAGTAGTCCATTTGCGCCACCAGGTTGATAGTCCAGGTGAAGAGCTTGCCGTTGTGGGCCTTCAACACGGGCACAAACTTCTCGATGAAGTCCGTGCTCCACGTGCTCAAGTAGATGATGGAAACGCCCGTGACCTTGAACTTCTTCCTCGTCTTGGGTAGCACGTCGAGGTAGTCGTTGTAGGCCAAGTACGTCAACGAGTCCTGCCAGCTCACGGAGATGTGGAGGAGGTCGAACTGCGCGTAGCCGTCCCGCTCGCCGGCGTCGGCAAAGAGCCGCTGGAAGTAGTCGTCCTGGTTCAAGTACTGCACGAAGCGCAAGTTCCACACGCCAATCTGGATCCGGGGGAACCACCACGACAAGTCCGAGTGCACGGCCTTCATGTCGTCCACGAGGAGGCGGAGCAAGGCGGGCGGGTTGGCGTTTTTCACGTCCAACATGATGCGGTGGTGGCAGCCGTTTTCCTTGCCGTAGTCCACAAACCACTCCAAGAGCTCTTTGAAGGTGAGGAGCGGCTCGCCCGAGCCGATGGTGCGGAGCGGCTTCAAGACGGCGTAGTCGGTCTCGGGAATCACGTAGTCCGTCTCGTTGCCGTCCTCGTCGCAAAACACCCGCTTGGTGTTGACGTCGTGGGAAATCACAAGCACGCTGTCTTTGGTGGTGAACACGTCGGTTTCGAACACCGAGGCGCCGGCCTCGTAGCACCGGCGGAACCCGCCCAACGTGTTTTCCGGGTATTTGCTTTTGAAGCCGCGGTGGCCGATTACCAAGCAGTGGTTGGTCATGGCGAACAGGTCTCAGATGAGCAGCCGGCCATGTGGCTGCGGACGGCACACAGCACTGCGCCGTGTAAATCCGGGGTAGCCAGCAACAAAGAAGAGACGAAAAAGTGGGCTCTGGCGGGGGCCAAATTTTATTGCAGCCAAACGGGCCGGGTGGGTGCAGTGCACTGCACCTTGAGCCTATGAATTAAAACAGCAGTCGTCCGCAGTCGTCAGCAGTCACCACGCAATCTTCAGCAGTCGTCAGCAGTCATTACAAGGCAGCACGTCACAAGCACTGCGCCGTGCTGTCCGGGCCGCTCGCCCTAGAGCTTGGGGCTGCGGTCCACCACGTACTTGATCAAGTTGTAGGCAATGGACACGTTCGTAGGAAGCACGATGCCCTCTGGGTTGGACGCCTCGGTCAGCAGGCGCTCCACCAACTCGCGCACAAAGCCAATGTCGAACCACTGGGCGTCGGCGAGCTCGCGGTCGTGCTCGAGGTGGATCTTCTCGTTCTCGCCGTTGAAGTCCACCGTGGCCACGCACCCGATCATGAGGTTGCCCGGGAACGGCCACGGCTGGGTCATCAAGATCTGGATGTCGCTGCACACCACGCCCGTCTCCTCCCAGATCTCGCGCTTGGTGGCCACCTCCACGGTCTCGGACGGCTCCATGAACCCGGCGGTGCACGAGTACATCTTGGTGTGCGCGTACCGCTTGCCCAACGAGAGAAGCACCTTGGTCTTGTCGCGGTCGGTGATGGCGGTGATGATGACGGCGTCGGTGCGCGGGAACGAAACGTTGGACACGCGGGCGTTGCGCACGGGGCACACGTACAGCTTGTCGGCCGCGGTCTGCTCGTTGGTGCACTTGAGCTTGCCGCCGCCGTGGATGGCAATCACCTTCAGGCCGCAGCCGGGGCAGAAGCGGTTGCGGCCCAACCAGTCGAAGAACATCTTGCCGTGGCTGAACAACGCCAGCTCCTCCATGGTGAACGCCATGGTGTACTTGCGGGCGTCCAGGTACTCGAGCTCCGCGCCGGCGTGGCCCTGCGCCACGTGCGCCGCCACGAGCGCCTCCACCGCCGGCGCCGTGCTCACGTCCACGCCAAAGTACGGGATGCCAAAGTACCGCCCCTGGTGGTCCAAGTACGTCTCCATGTCGTACGACTTCAACCGGTGGAAGTCCAACCCGACGCTCTCGTCCTTGAGCCCCATGAAGAGGAGCGTGGGCCGCCCGCCGTCCCGCAGGCCCGCGCTCTGCGCCTTGTTGTCGCTGGCCCACGTCTCCACCACCGTGTTCCACTCGGGCGACTGCAGCAACCCGAGCGTTGTGCCGGGGCCGTCGGTGCCCTCCACCGTGGCGAGCTGGTCGCTGCCGTTGGTGAGAATCACGAGCTTGGCGTCTGCCGCCCGCGTGTTGAGCAACGGGTTGCCGTTTTTGTAGAAGACGAACCGCGTGGACGGGTGCAGCACGGCGCTGGCGAGAAAGTCGGCGTCTTCTCGGAGAAACGACACGCGGTTCACCACCTCGGGGCCGAAGTACGGCACGGCGATGTCGGTGCTGGCCTGGTTCATCTGGAAGTAGAGATTGTGTTTCGGCGCTTTTTGGGCTAGGAAGCGTGTGGAAACTCGGGTGCCTAGGGTGTTCCAGCTCCGAGATATGCCCATCTGTGATATCGCACCGCTTGCTATCGGCACATGAACACCCCAAAAAAAAAAAATAGACTATCTTGAAAAATTGGGATTCCGAAAGGAATGGAAAACTACAATGTGGTGTTGTGTCTCTGTGATGTCGGTTTGTTGATTCGTACGGATCTACGGCTTACACATGTCACAGTCAGGCTGGTGGGAAATACAGATATTGCCCATGTAGCCGTTGTGTCTTGATTTGCCCTGGTTGTATAGTCTGTTTCACCATGGTGTGTTGGTGAGCAGATAAAGTTGCCCAGGGAGCTACAAAAGTCTCCGTTGCCCGGGGGCATGTCCCATTAATATATACATGTGTCTGGGGTTAGTAAGTGTTTGGGAGCAGATGCTTCATCAGATAATTCATTAAGAGACGTTATCCTCAATAGTTTTCGGAAGTCAAGCGTTCTATCAATTTCGTTCATCAGGAGAAGCGGGGAAAATAAAACATACCTTTGTTTGATTCCAGTCGTTATTCGTTATCTCGTAGGTCGTGAGTCTGCGGTTAGTATTGTCTGCAATAGGCGCCAGTCAGATATCTGAGATCTCTCCTCAATGTAGTTAGGAAGTCTAACGTCTGTAAATCTGTTTGTATCATCACTGTGGCAGAAATCACATACCGTTAGTTGAGTTTCTCGTCAGTGGCGCATTCAGCCAATGGTGGCGCCTTGCCGGATGGCGGTGGGCAAGCCCTTGATCCACGATTTCTTCGACTTCTTGTCGATAATCACAAACACCCGGCCGGCCTGCCGCATGCGCCCAGTGCGGCCGATGCGGTGGATGAGGTCGATGGACGTCTTGGGAATGTCCATCAAGATAATGTTCTTGATGCCCAGGAAGTTCAAGCCCCGCGCCATTAAGTCCGTCGTCACCAAAACCTTGATTTTGCTGCCGGCGAGGTCGTCCTCGAGCGGAATGGCCGGGTTGACGAACGGGCCGATGATGTCGGCGCGGTCCGTGGCAGAGTCCTTTCCGGTGACGCCCACAATGTCCTCCGCCCGGTGGCCGTACTTGGACACGAGCGTCTCCACCAACGGCTCCACGTGCTTCTTTTCGTTGACGAAGATGATGATCCGCTTAACGAAACCGCTCTCGGAGCCGTCGTTGTGGATGGCGTACAAGGCCTGCGCCAAGCACCGGGTTTTCGACCCGTGGTAGGGCGCCTGCTGCGCGTCAATCACCTTCACCGAAATCTGCTTCGGGATCTTGTGGATCTGCGGCGTCACCACGCGGATGATGGAGTTTTCGTCCTTGAACAACTGCTTCATGCTGCGCTCAAAGTCCTTGGGGATGGTGGCCGAGCACATGATCAAGTCCTTCAACCGCGGGAACCGCTGGATCACCGCCGCCGTGTCCTCAAACCACGACTCGTCCAAAAGCGTGTCGGCCTCGTCCACGACGCAGTAGTCGACAAAGGGGAAAAGCCGGAACGGCCGCGAGACGTTGTTGAGCCGCGCCAAGCCCTGGATCTTCGTTGGGGTGGTCACCAACACGTCGATGCGTCTCTGCTTGGCGGCGCTGAAGAGCTTCTCGTGGGAGTCGCCCGCGCCCCAGCGCACGACGTTCAAGTTCAAGCCGTTCAGGTTTTCCGGAAGCCCCAAAAATTCCTTGTACTCCGGCGACTCGGCGACTTTCGGCGACACGTCCGCCTTCAAGTCGATGCCAATGTCGGACGCCGCCTTGACCGTGCGGTACACCTGGTCCACCAACTCGTGCGTGGGCAACAAAATGACTGCGCGGACCGTTTGGTGGAGCCGGGCGTCCTGGTAGCTCTTCTTGCTCTTCTTGTAGAGAAGGTGGTCGTCCTCCTTCAACTTGGAGAGCACGGACCCCAAGTAGGCCCACGTCTTGCCGGAGCCGGTCTCGGCCGCGACGGTGAACACCTTCAACTTGCTCTTTTCGTTTTCCTCCATCAAGTCATGGAGGAGCGGGTTGCCGGCCTTCTCCATCTTCTCCTTGGAGACCTTGCGCGGCTGGTTGATTTTGCGGATGGCGGCGATTTGCACCGGCGAGGGCTTGAGGTCGAGGTCGTCCTTGTTCTTGATGTACGTGCTCTTCAAGTTGTAGTTCGACTTGATCTCCTTGACCATGGCCGCACGCACGGTGGGGAAGATGCGCAACGACTCGAACGACGTGATCTTGTCAATGGCGCCGACAGACTTCTCGATCTGGCGCTTCTCGGGCTTGTGCAAGGAGGCGAAGTTGCCAAAGGCAAAGAGCTTACTCTTCTTCTCCGTGGGCTTTGCCTCGAGGCGCTTTCCGCTCTTGGACGCCACGAGCTGGTTCTTTTTGCGTGAGTATGCCCGCCATTGGCCCGGGCTACGTAGTAGTTGTTTGGGGATGTTGCGTGCACATGTGTTCAACATGGTGTAAGAAAGAGAGACATTGAGGAAATATATATGGAAAATTTTGCGTGGTGCGAAAGCTTGTGTACAGAGGGAGCGTGCTAGGTTAGGGCTTGGGTGCAACCAGCCGGCGTGAAACCCGACGCCAGGGTGCTGCCCGGAGATTTTTTTTTTCGTACATTTGTTTCGCTCCCGTTTTTCTGTTAGCTTGACGTTTCTGGTCCCGCTGTCCTTTTGTCTCGGTTTTCTCTTGTTCCGTAGGAGATTTTGTGCTGGAGTAGCTGTGAGCGTGGGCACAGCGGCGCTCCGGGCTCCAAGCAACACAACACACGGCGCAACACAACAGACTGCGGCAGAGTACGCGAAACAGCACCCGCCGAGCCGAAACCACCCGGCGGCCGGGTTTCGGCGTGGGGTGGCCCCGGGCCCACCGCGGCACGTGACCCGGCGAGCAAAAATTTCAGCTCCACGCAAATCGGCCATTCCGAAGCACCATGATGAGAACCGCCGTCGCCAGAACGGGCGCCAGCCAGCGGGCGCCGTGCGCGTCGCTCGCGTGCAGCCTCCGGGCCGTGTCCGTCGCCGCCACACGGCACTACGCCGCCGCCCCGGCGGGAAAGAAAAAGGTCAAGGTTGGGTTCGTGAAGCTGACCCGCGAGAAGATCAAGAAGAGCGGCGTCACGCACTTGAAGTTCCGCGACGCGGTCAAGAACCTCCGGTACGAGAAGCTCGCGCTGGACTTGAAGGACGAGCACTTGGGCGAGTTGTCCGCGGCGCAGTTGGCGGCGTCGGCGTCGCAGATTGTCACCTACAGCGCTGACACCGAGAAGACGCTCAGCACGTTGGACACGTTCAAGCGGTACCAGCACCACGAGCTCTTTGCGCGGCCCGTGTCCATGGTCACGGAGAGCACGCAGCGGCTACACAGCACGTTTGTGCAGAAGTTGGACGGCGCGTCGCGCAGCAACAGAATATGCATGGTGGGCGAGAAGGGCATGGGCAAGTCCACGCTCGTGGCGCAGGCCCAGGCGCTCGCGCTCTCGCAGCACCGCGGCGACGTGGTGTTGTTGCACTTGGCGCACCCGGAGCGCATCGTGGAGGGCTCCAGCGACTACGTGTTCAACGCCAAGTTGGGCAAGTACCAGCAGCCCATGTTCACCAAGCGGTGGATCATGAAGTTGCGCGAGGCCAACGAGGCCGTGTTCAAGAAGATGCTCCTCACGGAGGACAGCACCTTCACCGCCAAGAAAACCACCCACCGCTTGAAGAAGAACGAGCACACGGTGCACGACTTCCTCGTGCACAACCACGGGTTCGGCGTGTTCGGCCTGACGGACGCGTTCCAGTTCTTCGTGCGCCAGTTGCAGGCCCACGCGGCGCAGTTCCCCGTGCTCTTCTCCGTGGACAACTTCAACGCGTTGGTGGCCGAGCCGTACACCAAGTACTTCCACCCGGACATGCGGCCCGTGTCGTTTGACGAGTTCGAGGTCGGCCACTTCGTGGCGCAGCTCGTCAGCGGCGACGTGTCCTTCAGCCGCGGCGGCGTGCTCCTCGCCGAGAGCAAGGACTTTGGCGACTGCAAGACGTTGCGCGTGGGCTTGCAGTTGCAGCAGCCGGACCCCTACGACAAGAAGCACCAGTGCGACCTCGCGTTCGCGGCCAAGATGGCGCAGCACGGCGGCGTGCAGGCGTTCCCCGTGGGCCGCTTGACCAAGGACCAGGCCCGCGACTTGATGCGCTTCTGGGCCAGCGTGGGCGTGTTGCAGGTGCGCGACTACCCGACGCGGGAGGCCTACGACGACGCCGAGCACGGCGTGCGCGTGGGCGAGTTCGGCGCGTGCAAGGACCCCGAGCGCCAACTCGAGCGCCTCGTGCAGTCGTCGTACACCGTGTCCGGCGGCAACCCCGGCAGCTTGTTGAAGGTGAGCAACCGGGTCTTCTGATGTATATAGTGCGGCGCCCGGTGATGTGTGTATTATGCTAATGGTACAATTCTAAGTGAACAACGTGTCTTCCTCTCTCAAGTACTCGCCGATGTCGCCCTGTCTGAAGGCCACGATGCCGTTGGGCTGCATGTTCTTGGTCTCGGCCGTCGACTTGGCCGACACCCCGAACCCGAGCGGCACGTCGTGCATCGAGAACACAATGACACCCGCGTGCTCGGGGATGTCCTCCGACATCCGCCCCACGTGTGCCTTCAACACGTGGTTGCCGTACAAGTACGGCATCTCGCCGTTGGTCTTGATCCACACCTTGTACTTGGCGTACTGCGCCAAGTGGGGCAACGCGGTGATGTGCAACCGGAACTTGCCTGTCTTGGTGAACTTGCCGAAGCACGTGCCCAACGCCATCAAGCGGTCTCTGGACACAGACGTGGCGAACTTGGCCACGGTCTCGGACACATAGTACACCCGGTCTTTCTGTAGTCTGAACACGTGGGGGTTTGCTGTGTTGTCGATCAAGAACGAGATGTTTCTGCCGATGTAGTTGGCCAACTTCTCGAACACGACCTTGGTTTCCTCCTCTGTCAAAGATCTCATGCTGGTGATGCTTGAATTTTCCACCTTTTTTTCCCCTCTATAGCGTGCGTCACGTGCGCGGGAGATGCCCATCTGCCCGCCAACAAGAACGGGGTCGTTTGTGTCAGGAGATGAGGTTAATTTGCCGGCTTCATCCCGGGGTTTTTGTAGTTGCCGTGCTTTACTGTTGGTGATTTTGTCTCTTTTTTTTAACCTTTTTTGCCCATTTTTGTTGATGTTTGCCAGTGTGCTGCTAATTATATGCTGAGTGTTGATGACCGGGTGGCGCTGTGCTGCAATGCCGTGGAGAGCCCGGCACGACTACAAAAGTTTAGAAACATTGGTAATCTGCAAAAAAGATTGGGAATTGACCTTTGCCTTGGCCCTTGTCGCTGGCATTCCGTCATCGCCCACATCACATCCTCATCTCCCATGGCGCGGAAAATATTCCTACACCACAATATGGCCCAGGAAAAACGCCAGAATGAGGAACTTGTGGACCAGAACACCGCGATTGCGCCCGTGGACGCGAAGCGTGTCAAGCCCGAGAACAAGCAAAAGGCCTTCTCGAAGAGAGAGCACAACAATACGTAGGTAAGTTCCGGCTCAGCCCTTCACTCCAACCAGTACTAACTCCAGCGAATGGACGCCATTGTTAGACGAACACGGCAACCCGGCGGTCAAGTCGGAGCGCAAGCCCAAAAAAAAGGTTGCCTGTATGATTGGCTACTGCGGCACCGGCTACAACGGCATGCAGATCCAGAACAACCCGGACGTCAAGACCATCGAGGCCGAGCTCTTCAAGGCGTTTGTGGACACGGGCGCCGTGTCCAAGGAAAACTCCACGGACCTCAAGAAAAACGGCTTCATGCGCGCCGCCCGCACGGACAAGGGCGTGCACGCCGCCGGCAACGTCATCTCGTGCAAGTTGATTCTCGAGGACGACGACATCTTGGCCAAGATCAACGCCAGCTTGCCCGCGCAGATCCGCATGTGGGGCATCGAGCGCGTCAACCGCTCCTTCGACTGCAGGAAGATGTGCTCGTCGCGCATCTACGAGTACTTGCTTCCGACCCACAGCTTGCTTCCGCCGCGGCCGCAGAGCAGCTTGTACAACTTGATCGAGAAGAGCAGGGCCGACCACCCGGGCGTGCTCCGCGACGACCTGGACGTGGCCTGGTGGGAGACGACCAAGGCCGCCATCTTGGCCGACGGCGTGTCGCAGAGCGAGTTGGAGCAGGTGTTTGAAAAGACCTCCGAGACCACTTTTGACCAGGACGGCGACAAGAAGAAGGAGTACTACAACGCGGACGGCGAGGTCAGCGAGTGGGGCCAGCTCGTGAAGCGCATCCGCGGCACCGAGAACAAGTGCCGCAGGGCGTACCGCGTGAACACCGACAAGTTGGACTTGTTCCGCCAGGCCATGAAGCAGTACGAGGGCTCCCACAACTTCCACAACTTCACCTTGGGCAAGGTGTACAAGGACCCCAGCGCGCGGCGGTTCATGAAGGACACGTCCGTGTCGGAGCCGTTCATCATCGAGGGCACCGAGTGGATCTCCATCAAGATCCACGGCCAGTCGTTCATGCTCCACCAAATCAGAAAGATGATCTGCATGGCGTCGTTGGTGGTGAGAACAGGCTGCCCCATCACGCGGATCGGCGACTGCTTCGGCCCCGCCAAAATCAACATTCCCAAGGCGCCGGCCTTGGGGCTTTTGCTCGAGTGCCCGGTTTACGAGTCCTACAACGAGAGATTGACGGAGATGGGCTACAACAAGGTCGACTTCTCGCTGTACGAGACGGAGATGAACGCCTTCAAGATGAAGAACATCTACGACAAAATCTACGCCGAGGAAATCAAGGAAAACGTGTACCACGGCTTCTTCGAGTTCCTTGACACCTTCAAGGGCTCCGGGGCCACCAAAGAGGGCAAGCACATATTTGACTTCTTGGGCGCCGTGTTCAACAACGAGTTGGAGAACAAGGAGGAGGCCAAGGCCCACGTGGCGTCGAAAGCTGAAGATAACGTGGATTAGACCTATATAGGAGAGACGAGCAGCACCTTTCAAACGAGAAACAGTAACGAGCCCTATCTATGAATGCAATGGTTTAAACCGTACCTCCAACACTCAACTTTGAAGCACCACAGCGACACAAACTCAAATCCACGTGGGATTGGCATTGGGCTTGTAACCCCGATCCTGAGTGTCGCCCTGCTCAAAAGACTGGTGGTACATGACATCGGCAAATCTGCCGCTTTGCAAAGTGGGGACTTGGCCGTTTCCGCTTTCGTTGGCGCCCTTGTTGTCGGGCGCTTGCCGCAACACTTGTTGCGAGTGTTGCGGGCTCTGCTGGTTGACTTGCATGAGCGGCGAGTGGAGCTGTAATTGCGGGTGCTGCTGCGTCAGTTGTTGCAAAGCTTGCGGTTGTGACTGCTGTAGTTGCGGAGCTTGCGGTTGCTGTTGTAGCGAAGGTTGGTGCTTTTGCTGCTGGTCGGTCTGGCCTTCGGCGGCTTTGAACTGCTCTCTCTGTCTCTCCTGTTGGAACTTGTACAAAGTCCAGTCAAAGACGTAATCGTAGCGGTAGTTCTCTCTCTTGAACAAGTCTCTAAACAACTTTCTCAAGTAAGGGTAGTCCGGCTTGTCGTCGAATCTCAAATTCTTAACGTAATTCATGTAGTCCAAGAACTCGGCAGGCAAGCCCTTGGTCAACACGTCGTTGGGAATGGTCATCTTTCTCTCCATAATTCTGTCGTACTTTTGTCTCTTCGTGGCAGCTTTCAAACCTTGCCATGGCAAGGAGCCTCTGCAAAAGTAAATCAAGACGTAACCCAAAGACTCCAAGTCGTCTCTTCTGGATTGCTCAATACCCAAGTGGGTGTTGACGGATGCATACCGTGCAGTACCCGTCAAGTTCTTGTTCTCTCTGTATGGGATATGCAAATGGGTTCTTGGGTCTCTGTACTTCTTGGCCAAACCAAAGTCAATGACGTTGACCTGGGAGCCGCGTCTTCCAATACCCATCAAGAAGTTGTCGGGTTTGATATCTCTGTGGATGAAACATCTAGCGTGGATGTATTCAATTCTGCAAATAAGCTGGTCTGCCAAAAGCAACACGGTTTTGTACGTGAACTTCCGGTTGCAGTAGTTGAACAAGTCTTCTAGCGAAGGGCCCAAGAGATCAATCACCATGGCGTTATAGTCGCACTCGGTGCCGTACCATCTCACAAAAGGAATGCCCACGCCACCACTTAAGGCTTTGTAGACCTTTGCCTCGTACTCCAACTGAGGATGCTTAGCTTTGACGTTCTCGAGCTTGATGGCGACTTCTTCGCCGGAGATGATGTTTGTTCCCAAGTAAATGTCACCAAACGAGCCGGAGCCAATCTTGCGTCCGATGCGGTACTTCTTGCCGACTCTCAAGTCCATCATCTTAGCGTCGTACTTTGATTGATGGGCGGGAGCAGTGCTATTCATAATAAGCTGATCTTGCGTTTGCCACGGGGATTGCGCAGACCAAGGATGTGGGGGTTTAGGAGTTCTGAAGTCACTAAAACGGTATCGGACAGAGTATCCGAGGCGGTGGGCAGTAGATAAAGTGGCGCTGTAGCTAGTGCTTGCTGTGAACGCTTGGAATGCCTGTGGGGGGGAGCTGAATTTGTGGACTAGACTCTAAAACACAAACGCCAACGAATGATGTTTGGCGCTGCAGATGAAGTGGGTCCTGACTGGTGGGAAAGATGCAAGAATACAGTCGGTGGTAGACAGCGACAACGTGTGCTCAGGCGGGAAGTGAAGTCTGTGAAAACGGAGGCAATCAACCGGAGAGGGAAAAAATAGTGAGTATGAGAAAAAAGCTGAGGGCAGGAACAGCGAGGATGTGCACTTGGAGTCGGGTGATTATGGTGTCCGCACGACCCAGGTGTGATCCGGAGATATCTGGTCTAGCAGGATTGGATCGAGATATTTCGATTTACATGAGGCGTTTCGAGATCCGCGAGAGTGTGTTGAAGCCGTGGATTCTGTTGTGAGTGGCTGTTGTAGCGGAGGAACTCAAAAAGCAATTACTGGCTGGACATCTCTTGACGAGCCTAATAAAGAGGAGGCGAGCGCCAATTGAGGTGGAACGACGATAAACGGAAAAACGGTTGTTTCCGGCTTGATCCCATTGTGCTATATATATATATTTAGGTGTTTGCAATGGACTATTGTTCACGGACTGCCGCCTGTTCGTATAATTACTCGGGCGCGGCCACCTTTTACATCAATACCGAAATGTAAACGCAGTACAGCAACTCAGATCTGGAAATGAACAATCGAGCTAGGGCTACTGCACTCTCCCACCATGCACTTCAATACGAGCACGAACAATCGTTGAATATGACCGGATGCGCTGTACTGTAAACGGACTGCTCAACTGCAAACGGACTGCTGAACGTAGGCCACATTAGTCCGGTTATTTCAGGCCGATCTAACATCTGGTCAATTCATCAGTGTTTCGAAGCCGCCACCGGAACGCACGTTGAGGCTTGTACCGAAGTTTATCAAAGCCTAAAAAATGGGATTCCACATTAATTGGACCGGAGCTCCACCGCGCCGAAAACATCTCTACACCGAATATAAGGATTTAGAGTGGAAGGTTGATAAACCTGGAGACGACTAAAAGTAAAGTTGTAGCATTGAAAGACTTTGAGACAATAGCCGGGAATAAACAGGATCAGAGACGAGGACTCGGGAACACGAAAGGTCAAGATCATGCGACTTGCCGGGGATTGACGAGTCGCGAAGGTTCGGACTTCACATGGGCCCGCGTCTCCAGGAGTCACAAGGCTCGCGCGACTGTAGCTGCAAATGAATACAACAAGCGGCAAGGTTACGACATGGAACAACATGACCAGCTAAAACACAGGCGTGACCTGAGGATAAAAAGAACAGTGTGTCATCCACGTGCCTTTTAGGTTTAGCTCTGCATTGCCCGTTGTGGCGTTGCTTATCGGAGCCTGCGCGGAACGCATCTCCGACAGCTGCAAAACAGTCACCCCACATTCCCTACAGACAAACAAAAACACGCATCTTATTCAAACAAGTGTCAGCCCAAAGAGAAGGTATTAGTAGGGCACGGAACGTGGTTTGTAGATCGATAAATTGAAACTCAAGGAGAAACACCAATAAAGTAGATCCATGCGCATAGGCCTTATGCGGCAACCTGAGGCTGAGGCTGAGTCTCCGCTTGGGTCTGGGGCTTCTTGAACTTCGAAATCAACTTCTTGAAAAAGTCCTTTCTCTTGGCCTGGGCCTCAGCCTTCTTCTCGGCATCCTTAATGCTAGCAGAAGCCTTCTTTGCAGCCTTGGAGGCAGCAGCCTCGGCGTCAGTGGCAGCCTCCTTGGCGGCAGAGGTAGACTCCTCGGCCTCGTTGGACTCCTCAACGGCCTCGGCGTCAGCACCAGCGGGCTCGGTCAAAGCAGCGGGCTCGGCGGCGGCGACAGCCTCGTCGGCGGGAACCTTCTCGGCGTCAGTGTCGGCTGGAGCGTCCTCGGCAGAAACGTCCTTGGCATCGGTCTCAGCGACGTCGGTCTCAGCAGCGTCAGCGACGGTCTCAATTGGGGCGGCGGCGGCGGCGGAGTCCGAGGCGGTAAATTCCTTGGAGTCGGAGGTAAAGAGCCTAGAGGTTCTCTTCAATTTGTCTTTGATACCCATTTTTGCTAGTTGTTGCAGTTGCTAACGGAAGTGAATCTGTAAGAAAGATAAAGAGCAGGAGATTCCTTTTGCAGGGGAAGGGCCGCTGCCACACTATTTATAATGCCATGCAAACGGTGCAGGCCATAGATTAGGGTGGAACATATGCACCTGTGTACAGGGCTGCCACATTAGGGCTCATGCTGCCCCGGCTTCCACCAGCCTCTAAGCCACGGCTTTTTATGCCCCGGCCACTACTCCTGTCGTCTGAGTTGACGGGGCTTATTTTGCAAAGCCTGCAGCAAAAACGCACTATTGTTCCCGAGACAGGCTGTGTCGTGTTTCGCTGTGCTATGTGTTTCCGTTGTTGTGACGAATGCCTGGGGTGGGGACTTTTTCTGGCACCGTTGTCTGCCGCCACCAACTTTGTTGTCTTTACTCAGTTGCTGTTTACCTTTTTGCAAATATGCTTCTCGCACGGGTGTCACGCAAACCCCGAGGCGCACAATGCCAGCCGCGCTCGTCTCTCAGCCTCGCCTTGTTTATTGTCGGTCTAAATTCCTGCAGGCGCACGGCCGCGAATCGGTGCGCTCACTTTTGACGTTTGCAGCCAAACCTCGAGGGTGAAACACGGAGTCGTGCTGCCACACGGTGGCTTCTTTTTCGAGCAGATACTGGCTCGCCTCGGCGAGGCGCGGCCGCAGTTTCGAAACGGCTTTCTCGCGGTGTCGGAGCTTTGGCCCTCTCGCATGGCCTAGGTCACGTGCACCCCGCTGAGGTTTTTTCTCCTCCGCCAAAGCTCATTCTCTGCACCAATGGCTCAAAGTCCGACTGGCACACCGTTGGTGTTGTCGAACCAGTACCTCCCCTCGGCGTACAACCTCCACCTCCAGATCCACCACGTCAAGCCCAATTTCCAGGGCCAGGTCTCGATTCCTCTCGAGAAGAACACGCTCCACCTGGACCGTGACTCATTTGAACTCGTGCTCCACGGCCACAAACTCATCATCACCAAGGCCGAGTTGCACACCGTGAAAGATGAAGCCCACAAGTTGACCGTCTCCTACGACAGAGCGGCCCAGACCACCACCTTCACGGCCGATTGTTCCGACGAACCTGTGCAAGTTGACATTACGTTCATGGGCTCGATCACGGCGATCAAAACGTTCAAGGACGAGACATACGGAATCTTCAAGACTAACTACTCCGACTCCATCAAGGGCCAGTCTGACAACTACGTGATTGCCACCCACACACAGCCTTTTGGCTGCCGCACCATCTTCCCTGTGGTGGACGAACTTTTCCATAAGGTCCCCATTGCACTCACAATCACAACCAAATCGCTGTTCAAGTGCGTTTCCAACAGCATGCTCGAGTCTGTAAAGACCATTGATTTGTCGGAAAACTCCGTGTTCACGTTCAAGCCCACCAAGCCAATTGCAACTTCAGTGTTTGGGTTCGTGCTTGGCGATCTCGAGTGTGTCGAGGCACAGACGCTGGTGCCTGTTCGGGCTTACGTCACGAAGGGAGACTCGGCAGAGGTGAAGTACGCTCTCAAAACAGCATCGACTCTCCTTCCGTTGTTTGAGGAGGTCTTGGGTGTGCCGTATCCCTTGGAGAAGTTCGATCTCGTCACCTTGCCGTTCCTCAGCGATACCGTCATGGAAAACTGGGGAATGGTGACTGTCATGCGAAACAATGTCTTGTTCGACGAAAAGTCTGGCAATGCCGATATAAAACGTCATGTCAGACAGTTGATTTCGCACCAGCTCACGCATCAATGGGTGGGAAACCTCGTCTCTTTTGATGACTGGAAGTACACGTGGCTTATCGAGGCTTTTGCCACTTTTGTCGGTGACTACGTCTTGTCTAAAGCCGCCATCGCGTCTGAAGACTCGGAATACTTGCTCAACAAGCTGGCGGCTATTCAGGAGATGATGGACTTGGACGCCTTCATTGACAGTCCAATCCCTAGCATTTACGAGATCATGGCCAAAATGACCGTCAACAACGACGCACGTACTGCCACAATGTTCGAGAAACACGCCTATGATAAGGGCATGATTATTCTCAACATGGCGGCAACGATGCTTCAAAATGAAAAGAAAGAGTCAGACTTCTCTACATTTTTCCAAACGCTTGCCAAAGTTCTCCAGGAACAACAGTACAAGGCCATCAAACCTACACAAATGTGGGGTGCATTCAATGAAATCACTCTGTACGACTTCAGATCGTTCATACATTCTTGGACTAGATATCCTGGATACCCTTACTTGAAAGTCAAGGTGAACGGCGAAAAAATTAGAATTGAGCAGAATCGGTTCTTGTATAACGACCTGATTGAGAAATTGGAGTTGGAAAACGCTCCATTCCATGTTCCGTTGGGATTGAAGGTCTTGGACGAGAAAAGACAACTCAAATTTGTCAACTTGATGCTCAATGACCGTTATATTGACCTTGAGCTTCCAGTTGCGCAATTTGTGAGTTTGAACGCCAACAACCAATTTTTTTTCAGGGCAGTCTACTCGAGCGAAATCCAGGCCCAGATCATCAAGAATGTCTCGGCCAATGTTTTCACTCCGTTGGACTTGGTTGGAATGATCAAGGATTACGGCCAGATTTTGGGCCAGCCTGTCCCAGAAAACGATAGCGATATGTTTAGCGCAAATCAGCTCAACTTTCTCATGGACTTGTGCAACACATTCACCGAGCCATCATGGAATTTGGACTATGAAGTTCTCAAGTGTGTCTTGACTTACATCGAAATTGTCAACTCCATCTTCGTGCATTTCACCGAGTATGAGAAGTTTGAGGCCTGGCTTTCTGCCTTTAGCTCAAAGATGCTCGTGAAAGTGGGCAATTGGGACAAGGTGGTTGAGTTGACTCTGGAAGATTACCACTCTACTGAGTACCAGGTCAGGAATATCTTGCTTCAATTAGCCCAAGCGGACCCAGTTGCCAGGTCGACATGCAAGAAGCTCTACAAGAACTTCCTCAGCTCCGGTGTTTCCAAGAAGTTCACGCCCAGAGAGTTGTATTCCCTGATGTTCAACGTGACAATCGCCACAGCCAACATGGCCGAATACAAGCAGGTTCTTGCGCTTGTGAAGAATGCCAATACTTCGTACTTGAACCACTCCAACGGGTCGGCGCAAGAAGTGCAAACGGCGGCCGTTTCATCATTGGCGTTCTCGCAAAAGCAGGAGCTTCTCGCTAAAACGTTACACTTTGTGAACGCCAACATCGATTCCAAGATGATTGAATTGTCTTTGATTGGGTTCAAATACCACCACCTGCCTGCCATCAAGCAGGCGATTTGGGCATGGTACAAAGTCAATTACGACAACTGGGTCAAGCGTTCCTTACGAAAGGGCTCTGACTGGTCCAAGCAAATTGGTGTCACTGCCGGAAACATCACCAGACTTGTTTTGGGAGAGGTGATGCAGTATAAGCCTGAAGAGGTGCAGCAGTTTGTGGAGGCCAAGTTGAAGTCCTTGCCGCCGCACCAACTCAAGGAACGGTATTCCACTTTGGAAGAGGAAATCCAAGAGAAGCAAAGAATTGCTCTCTATTACAGGGATTTATTTGGGGGCCCTTGATGTACATAGCCCCAAACAGATACCAAATACATTGTACCATTGTTAGTATGACCCCGCAGCCCATTCCAGCGTTGAATGGCGATGATTTAAACATCATTTGTTGCAATACGAGACTCAAATTTAACAATGGCAACGAAGCTCTTTTATCTCGTGTCGACCGAAAATGATCAGGGTACCAGTTGGGCATACGATTGCGTAATAATGGCTTTTGAATGGAGTCTATGAATACAGGCTGCATGTGACGTCGGGAGATTATTGGAGTGGCTCCAAAATTAGCAGCAAATGTTGGTAGTTTCGATATCGCAACTTTGGTGTTGAGGTGATGAGCAAGTCCGGTGTTTTGAGAGGTGGGTTCCGAACGGGACCAATTTTCCAGACTTGAACCCATTGAGCCTAGACCAAATGAGCCTAGATCAATTGAGAATAGACTAATCGAGCTTAGACCAATCGAGCATAGACCATTTAAAGTCAGACCAATTAGAGTCAGACGAATAGTCTCTATCAGACCAGTTAGTATGAGTCCGCCCAATTAGTTTGAGTCCGCCCAATTAGTCTCAAAGTCAGACAAACTAGTTTCAAAGTCAGACAAATTAGCTTTAGAGCGAGACCAATCAGCTTCAGTGTCGGCGATTAGTGTTCCCGGCCCAAACCCGCCTCTCAGTAGACTTCAGCAATCCATGGTGCTAAAATTTTGGCCATGGCATTGCCCAATGCCTACATCTTCACTGCATTCTGCACCACCTCTCTATGTCGCCAAAGCATTGCATACGCTGACGTGCCGGTCTATGGGTGCGGGCTTTTGGCGTCGGCGTGTTCGCCGAGCTCCTGCTCCAAGTCCATGTTCTCCTGGATGTTCCAGAGCTCGCTGTAGAGCGAATTTTCCTGCGCGAGAAGGCTGTGGTGGGTGCCCTCCTCTTGCACCGAGCCCTTGTTCAACACGATGATCTTGTCGCTGTCGGCTATGGTGCGCAAGCGGTGGGCAATCAGCACGTTGGTGGAGTGCGAGTCGCGGAAGAGCTGGCGCAACGCGCGAAGAAGCAGCTGCTCGGTGTGGGTGTCCAACGCGCTGGTGGCCTCGTCGAAGAAGGTGATGGGCGCCTTCTTCAAGAGCAAGCGCGCGATGGCCAAGCGCTGCTTCTCGCCGCCGGAGATCATGAGGCCGCGCTCGCCCACGATGGTGTCGGAGCCGTCGGGCAAGTCGTGGATGAGCTGCTTTAAGTTGACCTTCTCGATGGCGCGCTGCACCTCGTCGTCCAGCGCGTCGAGCCGGCCGTAGCGGATGTTCTCGAGGATGGTGTCGTTGAAGAGCGGGGTTTCCTGCGGCACCACGCCGATGGCGCGGCGCAAGGAGTCGAGCGTGACGGTGGAGATGTCCTGGCCGTCGATCAAGATGCGGCCCGAGTCGGCGTCGTAGAAGCGGAACACGAGCTTCAAGATGGTGGACTTGCCCAGGCCGGAGGGCCCCACGATGGCCACCTTCTCGCCCGCCGGGATGGTGAAGGAGGCGTTGCGGAGAATGGGCCGCTCCGGGTGGTAGCCGAAGGACACGTTCTCGAAGGTGATTGTGCCCGGGCGGCGCGGGTCGAGGAGCAAGGGCCGGGCGCCCGGCGCGTCCACAATGTCCACCTTCTTGTTCTGGAGCTCGAACACGTTCTCCATGTCCAACAACGACTGCTTGAGCTCGCGGTACACGGAGCCCAAGAAGTTGAGCGGCACCGAGAGCTGGAACACCAACTGGTTGATGAGCACGAGGTCGCCCACGCTCAAGGCGCCGGTGGCCACGCCGTGGCAGCCCATGTACATCATGGCGGTCAACGCCGAGGTGAAGATCAAGTTCTGCCCCGCGTTGAGGTACGCGAGCGAGGTGGCCACGCTCACGGACGCGTTCTGGTAGTTGGTGAGCGCCGCGTCGTACTTGGCGCACTGGTGCGCCTCGTTGTTGAAGTACTTGACCGCCTCGTAGTTGGTCAAGGAGTCGAGCGCCACGGACGCGGCCTGGTTGTCGGCGCTGTTGGCCTGGCGGCGGAAGCGGGTGCGCCACGCGGTGGTCTGCACGGTGAAGACCGAGTACGCGGCCATGGTGAGGAGCGTGACCGCCGCGAACGACGCGCCGTAGTTGTAGGTCAAGATGCTGCACACCACCGCGATCTCGAACGTGATGGGCACAATGTGGAACACCATGGCGCTCAACACGTAGCTGATGCCCTTGGTGCCGCGGTCGATGGCGCGCGTCAAGCCGCCCGTCTGGCTCAGCAAGTGGAACCCGAGGTCCATGTGGAGCAAGTGCCGGAACGTGTTGTTGGCCACGCGCTTGATGGCGGACTGCGCCACCGACGCGAACACGGCGTTGCGGAGCTCGCCAAAGAGCACCGCGCCGAACCGCGCGCCGCCGTACGCCAAGATCATCGCGCCAATCACCGTGCCCACGGTGCCCGCCTGCGCGGCCCAGTCCACGTTCATCTCGTCAACCACGCCTTTGAAGAAGAACGGCACCTGCACGTTGAGCACCTTGGACCCGACCAAGAGGAGCAACGCGAGCACCACGCGGAGCTTGAAGCTGGGCCGGTCCCGCGGCCAGAGCGTGCCGAGGAGCGACCGGAGCATTTTCGTCTCGGAGACCGAGATCTTGCGCCCGAACAACGACCCGCCGCGCTGGCCTGGGGCGGCGGCCTTTGGGGCGGGGCCCGCTGCTGGGGCCGGCTGTGCTGGCGGCTTTGGCAGCGGCTTTGGCGGAGGCGGCGCCTCTTTGCCGGCGTGGGCCTGCGCCGCCAGCGGGAACTGGCTGAATGACCGGGCGGCCCAGCGGGCGGAGGCGCCGGGCGCGGGGGTCCGCGGCCATAGCGTGTGGAGCCGGGGCGCGAGCGGGGCGCAGCGCGGCAAGAGCGCGGCATTGAGCCTGCGCGAGAGGCGTAGCCTGGAGCTTTTCATGAAGACGAGGTGGTTGGTGGTGCTCGCGCGAGCCACAGCGAGCGGAAAATGTGAAAAGCGGGAACTTTGCGAGGGCCGCGTACGGGGCGGCGCGGGGGGCGGGGAAAAGAGCGGAAGAGGGAGAAAAGAGGGCGGGCGGGCGGCTTGGGCGACGAAAACGGCGGCGGGTGGTTGCACCGGCGCACATGACCTTTCGTGATGGCGCAGAGGCCCCAGCAGCGAAGACCGCCGGGCGCCGCGCGTTGCAATGAACAGAGACGTTCAATAGGCAGAGGTTATGAAGAGGCAGTCTTTCAATTGCCAGGTTTTTTTTTTTCTGCATTGGCAAGGAAATCATCACTTGACAGAGAGAATATGATCTTGAAAGTTTGAGTCGACAGGTTGCCGGGTCTTGCTTGAGCAGTGAGAACTCGGGTGGCTGCGGCCGAGAACGCGGGCCCAGAGCCTTGCCGAGCCAACTCCGCAAATAGGGCCAAGAGCCAAAACCTCGCAATCCGACCCGGAGAGCCACAATTGCAAAAAAACTCAACACCAAAACGCCCAAACAGAGCTTAACAGAGGAGAATCAAGAGAAACTGTAAACCTTCAGGCCACCCAGAATCCTCAGTTTGCGGCAAAAAAACGCCGGAGTCTGGCAATACAAAGTACCGGATGCTCGAGAACTGTGGCGTTCCATGGCCTCCGGGCCGCCGTGCTCATGGTCACGTGATCCGTCATTACCACAACCGGCAAGCCACCGACCTCTCCGTTGCAAGTACATTTTCAATAAACTCGGATTATCAACCAACTAATTCATCAGTCTGTACATTTCCAACCAACTCAAAATATCAGTTTATATACATTTTCATCCAACTTAGAATATCATTTTGGACTCTATATATTAGTTACCGGAGTTCGCCTTGGACGACATCTCGGCCTGCTTGACCAAGTTGACCGGCGCGTCCATCTTGGGCAACATCACCTCCACCATTCTGATGCGGGTGTTCTCGTTGAAGTCAGCGTCCTCCAACAACGCATTGAGCTCGCCCACAGTGCCCACGCGCTGCGTGAATGGATTCTTGGCGTTGAAGAGTGGGAGCAACGCCAAGTTGTTCCATGGCTGCACGTCGTTGTAGCCCGCGGTCTCGCCGTGGATCAATCTCTCAATCGTGTACCCGTCGTTGTTCAACACAAACAAGTAGGGCGTGGTCTCCCACTTGCACATGGTGGAGATCTCCTGCACGGTCAACTGCAACGAGCCGTCACCCACAAACAAAATGACTCTCTTCTTGGGGTCCACCTCCTGCGCGGCCATCACGGCGCCCAACGTGGCGCCCACGGTGAAGCCGATGGAGCCCCACAACACCTGCGAGATGCCCATGCAGTGGTCGGGGAACTTGGACTGGATGATGCCAAAGGCCGAGGTGCCGGTCTCGGTGATGATGATGTCACCCTCTCTGAACCACGAAGACACTCTGCTCCACAACCACTCCTGGGCGATAGCGTCGCTGGCTGCGGCGTCGCTCATGGGCTGCGGCGCGGGCACGGCCACCTCTTTGTAGTGGCCGACGTGGTCGCCCACAACCTTCAACACCTTCTGCAAGGCCTCCTTCATCTGCACGCCGGGGAACGTGGCCTGCTTGATTTTGGTGTAGTCCGAGTGGAACTCCACAATGTTCTTGGTCTTGTACGAGTACGAGAACGAGCCGGTGTTGAAGTCGGACAACAACGCGCCCACAGACAAGATCAAGTCGGCCAGCTCCACGCACTCCTTCACGGAAGGCTCGGAAAGCGAGCCCACGTACACACCGCCAAAGCGCGGGTGCGACTCGTTGACCGTGGACTTGCCCATGGGCGTCACGTACACGGGGAAGTTGGTGGTGTCCACGAGCTGCTGCACCTCGGCTTTGCACGAGTGTCTGGAGGCACACGCGTCCACCAAGATGACGGGGTTCTTCGCCTTCTCGATCAAGTCGAGGATGGTGTCCACAACCTCGTCCTGCGCGTCGGGGTCGTTGGGCTTCAAGGACAAGTCGATGGGCTTCTGCAACAACGAGGCCGGCACGTTGAGGTCCACCAAGTTGGCGGGCAAGCCCAAGTACACGGGCCTCTGGTTGACGTAGGCCTCCCTGATGCAGCGGTCGATCTCGGCCGGCGCGGTGTTGATGTCAGAGATGAAGGCGGTCGTCTGCGAGATGTTGTTGGACATTCTGTGGAAGACGGTGAAGTCGCCGTTGCCCAAGGTGTGGTGCAACAACAACTGCTTGGCCTGCGACGAGATGGAGGGCACGCCCACGACGTGCAACAAGCCCACGTGCTCGGCGTAGGCGCCGCCAATGCCGTTCAACGCGGACAACTCGCCCACGCCAAAGGTGGTGACCACGCAGGCCAAGCCCTTGATGCGCGAGTAGCCGTCGGCGGCGTACGCGGCGTTCAACTCGTTGGCGTTGCCCGCCCATCTCATGCCGTCCACCTCGTAGACCTTGTCGAGGAGGGTGAGGTTGAAATCGCCGGGGACGCCGAAGATGGTTTGCACGCGGAGCTGGTTCAATCTCTCAAAGAGATATCTGCCCAAAGTAACCTCGGACATGTTCTGGATAGTGGGGTGTGGTGTTTTGCAAGTCGCAGTGAAATCGGATGCAATGGCGGGCCAGCAAGCCAAATCATGTACTATATATACTATTGCGGAGGAGCATATGTGACCTGATCGCGCCGGGCTAAGCGCATGGCGCGCAGCAATTCAGGCCACTTGCTGTAGCCAACGGCGCCGGCCTGCACACGCCGCGCCAGGCCACCGCCGCCCGGACTCCGTCAACCGAAATCCTCGAATGACCCCATGCGCTTACGGAGACCGCCGGGACACGAGGGCAGGATAAATTGGCCACTGCGCCAGGCGGCGAGTAGCCGTTGAACGAAATTTTATGGCGAAAACACCAATTGATAAATAATTTCAGTTGAAGATTAATATCAATTAAGCTAGTGTTCTACGGAGAAGGGGGCTTGTGGTGGGCGCCGAAGCCGGATGATCCGAATCTTTTTTGTTGTGGAATTGTGGCCACTTACGCAAGAGTCCGTTCCACGGAGAAACTTCCCGGAAAAACATCCTGTTCCAGCCGCGTGGCGGCCACCACACAGCGAAAAGGCTACAGAAAAAAATCAGAAAGCTGGAATCGAAACAGATGCAAAGGGCCGCCTGCTTTTGTCATTTTTTGGCTAATTTCCTGGCCATTTTCGGTGCCTTGTTCTGGCGGTTTGGCGCTTTCTGGCGGTGGTTCCGGATGGGCCCACGCTCGGGGCCCGACATCTTCCGGAAAATTGCCACTGCCACTTGCCACGCACAATAAAGTCCGGCAGAAGGTGCAAAAGCACCATCGAGTCATCTGTTTCCGTTTCGGCCACGCAGCGGTTTAGACCGGCGTTTGACATCCGAGAGTGGCGGGCAGGTGGCGCCGTTTGCAGCCCAGCTTGACATTATATGAACAGACTTTGAGCTGGGCCCAGTTGCGCGGGGCCAACCGCGATAAGCATACATAAGAAGTATGCTGATCAAACGTTAGAGTTGAGCAGAGACGATGCTTTTTGCTGACTAATGATTATGGGCGGCTAAGGAAATCTTTGGCCAGCTCTTGGCCAGAGCTGAACAAAGTTTTTGGACCCCCGGATTCCTCGGTATGTGGGCTGGAGGTTACGGACGCTGTAGTGTGGGGCCGATTTGCACCCGTCGTGGAATTGGTCACCCACCCCCAAGACAGCATTTTACACAAAATAAAAAGGTAACAGGACAGCAAAAAGAAACGCCAAACGTTGCCACGGGCCACCATCTGTCCGCTCCGCCAATTTTCCCCTTCCTCTGTTGCTTGCGTGGCGGGGCTGCGCCGGGTAACCCCGCGCATCACATGAGATCCGTGTGAAGCCGTCCTCGTGACCACATCAACACCCTCTTTTTCAATCACGTTGACCAAATCACGTTATTGATAAACAAACACCGCCTATCGTGCCCACCACCCGCCACAGCACGCCTGTCGCCTCCACAACAACACCAAACATTCTCTCCTCCGCGAGCAACATTGACCCCATTGGCGGCACCCCCTTGTTTTTTTTTCCCCCAAAAAAACAATTAATATCCACAACACGTGAACATGGTAAACAAAAGAGATAACGCAGCCGCGTACGGCGAGTCGAAAAAAGTCAAGCTCGACGACGGGAAAAAAGACGACATCGCCATCGACTCCGAGTTGTTGGGCGACCAGTCGTCGTACACGGGCAACCCCCAGGACCAGAGCGCCAAAGAGGAGGACGAGGCCGACGCGGCTGTTGCAGCCGCCGCGTCTTTGGTGTCGGACGCCGAGACCGCCAACGCCGCCGCCGCCGCCTTGAGCCACCAGCAATCGCACCACCACCACCACCACCACCACCAGCAACAGCAGCAACAGCAACAGCAGCAGTTGCACCAGAGGTTGGCCTACGAGAACCACTACGGGCAGCAGTTACACTCTGGCTCCGGCGTGGGCCAGCACCACCGCTCGGACAACTCCATCTTGCAGCCCACCACGTTGCCGCCCTCCGGCGGCGCCAAGCCCCAGCATGGCACCGACGAGTGGCACCGCGTCAGAAGGGAGAACCACAAGGAGGTGGAGAGAAGAAGACGCGAGTCCATCAACCAGGGCATCAAGGAGTTGGCCGCGTTGATCCCCACGCCGGACACCAACAAGGCGCAGATCTTGCTGCGGGCGGTGGAGTTCATCAGACGCTTGAAGGAAAACGAGAACAACAACATCGAGAAGTGGACGTTGGAGAAGTTGTTGACGGAGCAGGCCGTGAGCGAGCTCAACGCGTCCAACGAGAAGTTGAAGACCGAGTTGGAGCGGGCGTACCGCGAGATCGAACTGTTGAGACGCAAGCTCGAGGAAAAGTGATGGTCCTTTCTTCTGCAACCGACACTGCCCGCCGCGTTTGTTTTTGTATTATTAGCAACTGTATTTTTACCATGTATAGTATAATGCTCATGTTAGATTCATATCCCGCCGTGTGTGGTTTAATGCTCATATTGAATACATATTCTCGCCGTATATGGGATAGTGCACAGGCTTGATACATGTTCACCGTGTATAGTGTAATGCTCATGTTAGATCATATTTAATGCTAGCGCAGAGGTGAGCCCATGCTCGATGCTCGCCTCCAACCCACAATCAGCCGTCGGTCTCCAGAGACTCCGGTTCCATGATGCAATCACTTCTCCTTCAGTGCCTCGGGCGACTTCTCCGTGGGTTCATCTATAAGTGCCGTTCCAATCTTTTCGGGTCCCGCCGCATCCTGGCTTTCCTGGGTGATTTCCTTGAGCTCCGTGTGCTGCTCCTTCACTTCTTGGGCCGCATTTTGGTCCGGCTGGGGCTCTTCACTTTTTGGCTCCTCCTTTGGTTCCTCCTTTGGTTCCTCCTTTGGTTCCTCCTTTGGTTCCTCTTTTGCTTCTGCTTTTGGTTCCTCCTTGGGCTCCTGCTTGGGTTCCTCTTTCAGCTCCTCCTTATGCACCTCAGGCTGCTCTGCAGTCTTGGGTTCCTTCTCCGAAGCTCCGACGTTCTCTGTTCCTGCAGACACGATATGCTTGTACGTGTTGCCGAAAATCAGATTCAACCGGTTGTACTTCTCCACCTGTGACTCGAACGTGATGTAGTCCCGATTGAGGCCGTACAAGAACGGCTCGTACATCAACGGGTCGAAATCAGGCGCGTGGTTCACAATCTGCTCGGTGGACTTTCCAAACAAGAGCCGCATCACCTCATTTTCATGCACAAAGGTGAGGTCGCGGCTGAGAACATAGCTGATGAGCAAGTCCTCGTCGAGCAAGAGCTCAAAGAGGTCCTGTTCCTTGAGATCAAGAACATACCGGATCTCGCTCTCCGACAACCCGTCGTGGTCCACAGGAATGGAGCCGTGGCCACGCTCCGTGGTGTAAAAGTTTCTCCACACGTTACGGTGGCGCACAAAGAACTTCAACGTGTTCTCGTGCACCCAGAGCCGCAACTGCGGCATGAAGAGCCGTTTGCTGAAGAACTTCTGGAGAAGGCCCTTCCCGCTGTACTCGGCCGTGAGGATGTCTGAGTACCGCCGGGGCACATATGCGATTTCGCCCTCCACAAACGTCTTCACCAACGGCGAGAGCTCGGAAAGCGCGGAGAAATGGCTGTTGCGGCAGTTGTAGAGCTTCAACTGGCTGTTGATCTCGAGGTTGCCGTGGCCCTCCTTGTCGAACTTTGCCGGCAAGAACGAGTCGTACCGCTCGGGCGCCTTGTCGTCGGTGACCGCCAACCCGGTGATGTCAATGTACAAGCCCGAGTCGACGTCAATGAATCGCGCGTCAATGTTGTTGTTGCCGTTGGAGTGGCCGCGCGTGGCAATGAACGTGCCGCAGTCCAAAAAGAACCGGCTGAAGCCGTCGGCGCTGTCCTCCACAATCAACGACTGGTTGAAGTTCATGCTCAACTTGTGCAAGTCCATGACGGGCATCTGCACGTCAATGTCGTTGTCCCAGGGGAATGCAATGCCGTTCCAGTACCACGAAAGGAGCGAGCCGTGGGCCATCCACGTCACCAAGCCCTGCTTACGCGTGAACGAAAGCCACGATCTCACCAAGCGGTGTAACGTGTTGGCTTGCTCGACACTGCCGATTTTGAACCCGTCGAAGAACCGCCAGTCGTAGTGATCGCCAAACACCTCGGAGAACACCTTGGCCTCGTTGAAGTACTTGGGCGGGTTGTCCCGCTGGTCGATGGCGTACAGGAGCGACTCCCGGTAGTTCAGCTCGACCGTGGTCAAGCCGGACTTCTTGTCCTCGAGCTGCTTCATCACCTCAATCGGGTTGAACACAAAGTCCTCGTGCGTGAGATCTACCTCATAGTCACTCATGACTTTTTCCGTCGAGGGCGGCGCTTTCTTGATGAGCCGCTGCAACTCGTCGCCAGTGTTGATGGTGGACAGCCGTGTCTGCTGCATGTAGTGCTCAACCATGCCGTTCTCCAAGAGCTTTTTCTGGGTCCGGGACACCTCCACGGTGTAGGAGCCGTCTTTGGTCAAAAACACCAATGACAGCGGATTGGGCGCCAGTGTGTACAAAAAGGCCTTGCCGGCTAGCCGGGCGTTCTGCTCGGTCATGCGGCCAAAGTACCGGTCAATGACGAACCCCAAGCTCAGGGTGTCGTTCTTCAACACGGGCCGGCAAAAGTTCGCCGGGTCGACGGCACCCTTTTCCGTTTCCTCGTTCGAGTTGTTGTACTTGGTGGCCTGGAGCTCGCGGTGGTCCCAGCGCTCGCAGGCCTTCGCGCCGGTGTGGACCTCTGATGCAAAGAAAAACTCGTCCAACGCCGACATGTCGACCCAGTCGGCCCAGTGGAAGACAATGTCCGAGTCGAGGTTCTCCGGGTCCCGGCGCAGCAACTCGTGAAAGTAGACGGCCAAGGTGAAACGCGGGTCAAACGGCGCCACCTTGGGCCGCTTTTCGAGGGGCAACCCAAAGTACTCGGGAATCTGCAAGTCTGTTTGCGAGTGATGAAGTTTTGTTGCAACCCGCCAGAAGCGGTCCTCCTGGTCGGTCTCGGTTTTCTGCTGCAAGAGGCGGGCGACGCGCTTGTTGAAGTCGGAACCGGCGTCGGTGATTTTGTGGCTCTTGTGGAACAGCCATGTCGATAGCGAGAGAAGATCCATGTCGTTGAGGCTCTGCGGGTTTATGCTGACCTTGGACAGCGAGAGGGTCAAGACAACCACGAGGCCAAAGACCACGAGAATTGCCAAATGACTCCACCTTCTCCTCACCGAAAACATGATGGACCGTAGGTTCTGGTAGTAGGAAAAAAGTGGTTGTGAATTGTGGTAGCGTGACCTGTAGGCTACAAGCAACAGTCCCCGCAAGCAGCTCCTACATGACGCTGCGCATGAAGGGGCGGACTCGATGCGTCTCACCATGGGACACCGCAGAAGCTTGGGGCGATGGGGGTCTGGAATTTTGGGCCGAAGACAGGGTTTTACGGCTGCTTAGAGGAGAAAGCAAATGTAGATAACCCAGCAGCTTGTTGTTTTGCGAGCGCCCTTTACTTTAATTTTAAATAAGAACTGGCAAGGTGTAAAGTCGTGTGCTGGGTTCGCTCTGTGAGCTGCAGGGCCGCGCGCCATCCGCTGCAGGACTGGCATTACATAATGAGCACTGATCCGGGCAAGACACCGTGAAACAAGCTATGTAATCCCGTAACTCGAGCAGGCCGTATACTGCAATGGCTGTGCAAACTGGATCTGCAGCGGTTTTTTTACTCCGCGGCTAAAATCAGGGCGTGCGGGTCGGGCAAGTCGAAGAATATGCGGATCACCGGCCGCTGCGGCAGTGCTGCTGCGGTGCTACGTATTTTTTCACCTGTGGAGGCCGTGCCCCAGACACAGAGTCTTGGTTTAAGGGCACGGTGACGCGAAGCACCCACGCATCACACGCCGTGGGGCGCGTCCGGTTTCAGCCAACTACGGTGGGGTCCGGGACACAAGCTCTTTTTTCCACGCTAGATTTCGGCACCAAGGTTGCAAGTTACCGTCTTTGTTCTATAGTCACACGATTGCCCGCGCAATGACACGCATCGACCTGCAGATAATGTGGTTCCTTAAAAATTCGCATTTCTTGGCATGCATGGCTTTCCCGCAGCACGATGGACGGAATGAGAATAATGCAACGAACGATCATTGGCGTGACAACCAAATGTGCCACGACTTGGCGTTTGCGAGCGGCGGACGGCGCAGTGTGGACGGCTTTGACGGCGAGGCGCCGGTTTTTTGTGTTTATGGGGCGGCGTAACCACGGGCGCCAAAGTGTAAACAGAGTGCTGGCTGGACCTCGGCTTGGCCCTCTTGGCCCCGGCCGCGTGCGACTTGGCCCGCGATGAGGATCGGAAATGGGCGGGCCTTCTTGCAGCACCGATATTTACACGGCTGGCTGCTCAACACCGCCCCGGTTTGGGGGTGGCACAGCCAAGGGGAAGCGGGCCATTGTCTACAACTGCCAGTCAGCAACCCCAGTGGGAGCAACGTCGGATAAGGTAGGTGCAACAAATAAGGTAGGTGCAACAAATAAGGTAGGGAGATTTAGGCAACTGCAGCATTAAGGTTGCGGCAGGCCTAGGCGGGAAAGAGGTACACGAATAGCAACACCAAACGGTGATGTGGCCGGCGATGATGTGGCCGGCGATGATGTGGCCGGGAGAAATTGTGGGTGGCAGAATTTGCGGCAGGCGGCGCATGCCCCGTGTTGCGGCCAGGGCTGTTGCACAATCGAAACGATCGGTGCTCCGTAATTTCTGCGGCGGGCGCCGTCGCGGGGCGCATGGCGAAATTGCGGGCCAGGCGAGAAAACCCCAAACGCTTGAAGGCAAAACACGACGGTGCGAACGCTTCGGTCCAAATTCCAGGGGCCCCTGTGCCTCCACCGGGCGCGGGGGTTCGGCGAAAACGGAATACGCCGATTCTTGCCGCTTTCGTCAGTAACGGCCGGCAGCCCGAGCTGCGGGCTTCCTCTGCAGGCGGAGCTTATCTGGGGCGGTCACGTGCCCCAGCCTTACGAGCCCTCGGGCCTCTGTGGAATTGCCCGTACGGAACCCCTGTTTCAGGGCGCTGTCAACGCTCGCCCTAAGCGAGAGTGATTTGGCTGTGCTCAAACTTACATTCCGGGCGGAACACTGTAGCCGCACGCTTCGGAATGTGCCCAACCGCAGCACACGGGCACGACGCCCCCCGGCCGGCGGTGGGGCCGTTTCGGTGGAGGTCGGATATCGCCCACCTTCGCCGTTATCGATGAAACCCAAGCCACATTGTTCTCAGCATTAGCCCCCGCTGCTCTATCGGGGATGTTCGTGCCTGCACACAGCGCGGCCCTCGCCAAGGCTGCTGTGCACGCCGGGCCTCTTCCAAGAAATTCGGCCGGTGGAAAGCTGTCAACGCTGTCACTGTCAAGCGGTGACAGCGGGCTAGTGTGCGTGGCGCCGAAAATACGGCTGCTGGGTTCTGCGGGCGGCGCCAAAAAGCAGCGCTGCTCGAACTCGCTCCCAATTCCGCTCGCCGTCGTGCCCGCCCGGAGCCCGCCGAGGGTTATCTTGCACACCGGCCAATGGCGGCGGTGAGCACAGACTGTATCTGCACAAGATAAGATAAAGCCTCCTCTGCGGCGTATATAACACTACGATCCACACTAGCGGTGCCCACAGCTCGCATCCTCCGCTTCCTTCAGGCCCGCCCACCCAGATCTCGCATACCCAGATCTCGCATTCCAAGATGCCGTTTCCTAACCTCTCCCTCTACGGGAAAAGAGTGGTGCACAAGTGGACGACCCGGGAGGGCTTCTTCGGCGACTACGACTACGCGTACCTCTTCGTGCCCGACATGCCCTTCACGAAAAAACCGCCCAAGACGCAGCCGTTCTTCGGGTTGAACTCGGACATGCCGTTGTTCCTCGGGTTCCTCTTGGGGCTCCAGCACGCGTTGGCCATGTTGGCCGGCGTGGTGACGCCCCCCATCATCATCTCCGCCACCGCCAACTTGCCCACCGCCACGTCCGAGTACTTGGTGTCCGCGTCGTTGTGCGTGTCCGGAATCTTGTCGTGCGTGCAAATCACCCGCTTCCACATCTACAAAACGCCCTACTACGTCGGCACTGGCTTGCTTTCCGTGGTGGGCACGTCGTTCGCCACCATCACCATCGTGTCCAGCGCCTTCCCCATGATGTACAAGAACGGCATCTGCAAGACCATCGACGGCGTCGCGCAGCCGTGCCCCGAGGGCTACGGCCACATCTTGGCAACCGGCATTGTGTGTGCGTTGCTCAACGTGGTTTTGTCGTTCTCGCCGTCCAAGGTGTTGCAGAAGGTGTTCCCCGCCATCGTCACCGGGCCCGTGGTGCTCTTGATCGGCATCAGCTTGATCCAGACCGGTGTCGAGGACTGGGTGGGCGGCTCCGGCTGCATGGACTCCACGTGCTCCAAGGGCTTGCCCTGGGGCTCCGCGCAGTTCTTGGGCTTGGGCTTCTTGGTGTACGTGTCCATCATCGTGTGCGAGCGCTTCGGCGCCCCCATCATGAAGTCATGTGCCGTGGTGATTGGCTTGCTTGTCGGCTGCATCGTGGCCGCCGCGTGCGGCTACTTCACCGACGCCGAGGTTAAGGCCGCGCCCGTCATCACCTTCCCCTGGGTTCACACCTTCCCCTTGAAGGTGTACGGCCCCATCGTGTTGCCGTTCTTGGCCGTGTACATCACCTTGATCATGGAGGCCACCGGCGACATCACCGCTACCTGCGACGTGTCGCGCTTGGAGGTGGAGGGCGAGCAGTTCGAGTCGCGCATCCAGGGCGGCATTCTCTGCGACGGTATCAACGGTGTGATCTCCGGCTTGATGACCGTCACGCCCATGTCCACGTTTGCGCAGAACAACGGTGTCATTTCCGTGACCAAGTGCGCCAACAGAAAGGTCGGCTACTGGTGCTCGTTCTTCATGATCATCATGGGCATCTTCGGCAAGTTTGCCGGTGCCATTGTGTCGATCCCCAAGCCTGTGTTGGGCGGCATGACGTCGTTCTTGTTCACCTCCGTCGCCGTGTCGGGCATCAAGATCATCTCCACCACCGAGTTCACCAGAAGAGACCGTTTCTTGTTGACCGCGTCGCTCTTGCCCGGCATGGGCTCCGTGTTGGTGCCCGACTGGTTCTCGTACGTCTTCACCTACTCGGGCGACAACAAGGCCTTGCTCGGCTTCTTCAACGCCATCATCTTGGTGATGGAGACCGGCTTTGCCGTCACTGGTTTCATTGGCTTGTTCTTGAACTTGTTTTTGCCACAGATCTCCGACGAGGTCGAGGAGATCAACGAGGTGGTGTTGGAGACGGTGGGCTCCGCCGACGACCGTGCTTTGCAGGCGTACGCCACCAAGGAGCAGCAGGCGTTCCACTCCACCACCATGAACGGCTCTTCCTCCTCGAACTTCTGAACAATCAGCCATTTTAATTCATCGTTCTTCACCGAGCCCCTAGTTAGCTTTAATCGTTTCATTGAGTGCACGAGCCTGCATTTGCGGCAGACCCGAATATCGCTATTGCCCACAGCGGAAGGGTGTATGTCGATCTAATTGTGATTTAGTCAAGTGTTTGTTCCTAGCCGGAAAATAGGTTGCCGTGCGTAGATTTCTGCACTTTGCCGGTACATGCAAACGATAAGTAACGGTGCCTGTTGGAGACCTTGGCGCTTTGATGATGTAAGCGGGTTTTGCGGTCATGTACCTTTGTCTACTTTTCGGAGTTAGTGGTTCCACGCATCTAGAGATGTCTTGAGAGCACAAGGTCTTTGGGCCACAGGTGAATTCACGAATTACATCTGCTGCAATAGTTCATCTGTTGCATTAAATAGACGAGAACGTTTCTGAAGAATAGCGTTCCGAAAAATGTCTAGGCAGAAAAGTCGAATTGGCTTCCCTGGCGAACGTCTTTACGAGGGCTTGAGTTTATCTCCGGCGAAATTCGGCGTCCCCTCTGGTTTGTCTCGGGCGGCCTTATTTCAGGCTCGATGCTGAAAAAGGCATTTTGCGCTGGACGAACAGCCAATGGCAAACACGGCACTCAATGGACTCGCGGCTTGTTCCAGTACCATGTAACCACTTTTGAAGTCTTTGATCGAACATTTGTGCATTGTCCGGGTTTTCCACAGTGCACTTTTTCACTGCGGTTGCAATAGTACTGAGGAAGTGGAAATAGCAAGCAGCATTTCGAAGTAAAGAGTCTGAGGTCAAACCGTCGGTGGAAAATTAACATGTGGTCACAAGTCAAGGCGAATCCACTAAAAACTTCCGCAACCGTCAAAGCGGGTTCTTTTTCGTTATAAAGTCTAGGTTGCCTGGTGCACCAACCATGGCTTCAGCAATTCCAACGTCGTCGCCCACAAAAAAAAAAGCATCAACATTCAAAAGACCTTTCCAACATTCAAAGAAGCTATCCCTCGACTCTCTGCTACTTTTCCACTGCACAAGGCCCTTTCATCACTCACATATTTCTGTACACCATGCTCTCTCGTACCTCTAATCACCTCGACTCATGGTTTGGCACCAAAAGCATCGATTGGCTACATCGCTTCGGACATCTGAATCCTTCACAAACTTTCTGTTTCCGTCCAATTCACTACGGCACACCGGCCCCTTCTCAGCAACGCCCACGTCCCCCAGTCCCGGCGCATATCAGAGCCGCACCAAGCCGCACATCCTCGGCCCGCCGCATTTAGACACCCGGTGCGACGCAGATCGGAGATTCACCACCAACCACCTTTCTCATCATGGCCAAACCCATTGCGTGGCGGCCGCCGGTGCCGCTCAGCGTGTTGTTGCAGCTCAACCGCACGCTCAAAAAGCTGCTTCTTTCGAAAAAATTCTACCAGCAGGTGGCCGAGAAGATCCTCTCCAAGCCCGGCCTGCTTGACGCCAACCTATACTTCATCTGCTACTCCACGCTCCTCCTCAGCTCGGTGTTGAACAACAAGCAGCGGATCCGGGCGTTCCTTAAGTCCCAGTACGGCGTGTTGCGCAAACTCTTGCACCAGTCTGTGTTGACTGCAAGTGCGGAGGGTCTGGACCCCGCCAAACCACCGCCGCTGGCCGCGCAGCAGGAACAGGCCGAGCCGGCCGCGGAAAAGTCCCAGATGGCGGTCTACTTAAAGAGGGTCTCGTCGTACCTCTCGGACATCCGCATCTTCAACCGCTTGGTGGACCCCATCAAGTACATTCCCTGGGTTCTCGACGAGCTCACCAACCTCGGGAACCCGCAGGTGCCACGGCTTGACCGCCTCATCAACGTCACACAGGCCCTCAATTGCCTCATACTACAGCTTCTCGAGAACATCGGCTGGTTGACTGACCACAACTGGGTCGGCACCAACGACAATGCGTTTTGGTGCGTCGAGTCGTACATATGGTGCTCGCGCGTGTGGGGCGCCTATCTCTTGATCGAGATCCTCCAGCTTTTGCGAGCAGCCCCCGCCACGAGAAAGACCAAAGACTGGCGCTTGAACCTCTTCACTCAAGTCGTGCAGGTGCCCCTTGTAGCCCACTGGTCCTTGTACGACGGCTGCTTGACGCCGTTTTGGGTCGGGCTCTGCGGCACCGGTGCCGCGTACAAGGGCTTCACCAACTCCTGGAAGTCCATCGATTTGTCGTGAAATAAATACCCAATAGCTACAACTCTCAACAGCCCCAACTCTCAATAGCCTCAACTCCCAATTGCCTCAACTGGCCACCGCCTTGGCGTCGTATTTCTCAAGTTGCCGCGAGCGGTCAAAGTAGAGGTTTGGATGCGTGATGTGAAGCGCCTCGGGCTTGGACGACTTCTCCATCTGCGCCTTGTGCGTGATCTCAAACACACGCGTACAAGCCACAGTGTAGTCGTTTTTGTTGACATCTTCAACAATGCCGTTGATGTCGTGCTGGTCCTTGATGCCCATCTCACCCAACTTGTTCACCAACAGCTCCAAGGGCAAGTCGCGGTACGGACACCCGTGGTACTCGCCCTTCTGCGGTCTCTTTTTCAGCAAAATCGTGTTGCAGTCATACGGTTTGTAGTTGATTCTTCCACCCTCCAAACCGTAAATGTGCCGGATGTTGTACTTGTACGACTTGTTGAACGTGTCCATGTTCATGGAGGCGGATTTGGTGAACTCGTGCGCCCAGAACTTGAGTGCCTCGTCCACATTTAGGCCGATTCCCTTCAAGAACAAACCAAGCTGTTGACGGCCATCGTACTTCAAGTGGGAGTTAACAGCCACGCTCTTTTGCAAGTGCGATGCACAGAGTGGGTAGTGTTTGTTTATCTGCGGAGTTGTGATGGAAATGGCCGTAATGTCCGACGCGTTCGCCGAGTCGCCGAAGTTATCGTACTGGATGTTTGCGAAGTTTCGCGACAAGTTGTTGAGGAGAGGTAGCAAGCGGTCGTCCTCTTCGAGCCGGGGGAGCGCCTGGAACGTCTTTGTGAGTGCCTGTGTGAGCAGGTCGGAGAACACCACCGCGAGCAAACTCACCTGAAGCGTCGACGGGATGTACGCGTAACCTTGGGACATGTACACCTGCCGCAGAGAGACCAAGTTGGGCACTTTCTCAAAGGGCAACTTGATGAACGACTCCTTGGCGCGGATGTGCTGTCTCAACTGCTCCTGGGTGATGTTGAACGTGGAGTCGCCGGCGTGTTCGATTGTGAGGATGGTGCGGATCGTGGGCCCGGAGGCGGCAAACAACACCTCGGCCTTCTCGAGCTTCTCCTCGTTGGAGATGTACTTCCACGACAACTTGCTGGAGTAGAGCGACACGAACTCGTGCTGCTCGCGCGGCTGGAGCATGTTGTACCTGATTTTGAAGAGCGTCGTCTCGTTCTTGAGGAACTTCTTTCTGAGCTCTTCCGTGCGGCAGAACACAAGCCGGAGCGTGTAGTGGGAGTAGTAGTCTTTGCGGCGTTCGGCCGCGATCTGGGCCTCCGAAGACGACGGCGTGGAGGCGGTGAGCGGCAAGAATTTGTGCAAAAGGGGCTTCACTATTGCCTCGATGTCCTTGAGCGGCTTGGAGCGGGCCAAACACGACTCGATCTCAATGAGGATTTTCAAGCGGTCAATGGCCCACGTCTCGAACTCCTCCAATGTGATTTCCTCCATTGGCGGAGCGTCGTAAAAAGAAAGCCGCGAGGGGTAGACGGAGGCCGAGGCCTCAGCGTACGAGGCGACGTCCTCGAAGTTTCTGCGTCCGGCGGTTCTTCTTTTTGTTTGTCTAAACATAAAGAAAGTGGTGGGAGTTCGCGACGCGTCAGGAAGAACGTGGAGTAGTGATATACAGAGAAAAAAGAAAAGGGAAAAAAAGGAGAGATACCCCAGAGAAACCGGAAACGCTGAAAAACACATCGCTGAGGGCGACCGGAATAAATTGAAGAGGAGCAAAGGACAGAAGCGGTCAACAACGGTGACATTGGCAGAATCACATTCGCAAGAGCGGCGGCCTCCCAGGCAACAGTCCGCGTCTTTGCAGCCACCACCACACGTAAAAGACAAAAGCGCCGTAGAAAAGTATAAAAGGCCTGCTTCCCGCCTCCGAAAACCGCTTACCGCCCCACACCTTTTCTCTGCTCCCCCGCCACCTTCGCCTGTCCTCCCACTCTCCTACCTCCGTCCTCCCTCTTTCCGCGCGCCTGGGCGCGGACGAAAAAACCACCCACCACCCACAGTTCTTCCCATGTCTGAGGTTGCCATCGACGCCGGTTCGTTCTTGAAGCGCGTCTCGCTTCTCCAGAAAAGCTTGGGCCTGGACTCGCAGCTCGCGTGTCTCTTGTTCCTCTCCGGCGCCCGCGACGACGAGTCCTCCTACAAAAAGTCCACCGTGGTGCAACTCTGGCTTCTTGGCTACGAGTTCGCCCACACCGCCATCTACGTGGACACGGAGAAATGCACCATCATCACCAGCGAGGGCAAGGCCAAGCACTTGAAGCTGTTGGTGGACGCCCTGGCGTCCAGCCCCAACTCGACCGAGTTGGAGGTCTTGGCCAGAACCAAGGACCAGGACCACAACAAGGGCTTGTTCACCACGTTGCTCGCGCAATTGAAGGCCATCCCCGCAGAAAAGAAAATCGGAACCATCACCAAGGACGTGTTCAAGGGCAAGTTCATTGACGAGTGGAACGACGCGGTCAAAGACGCGGACTTGCCACTCGCCGACGCTGCGTTGCTCCTTTCCAAAAGCGTCGAGGTCAAGGACTCGGAGGAGTTCCGCGCCACCTCGTTGGCCGCCAAGGCCTCGGTGGTGATGATGGACTCGTTCGCAAACGACATGATGGAGATTGTCGACAGCGACACGAAAACAACCAACGTCGACATCTCCGAGAAGCTCGACAAGAAAATCGACTCCAACCGCTGGTTCACCAAGTCCGCCTTGGGCAAGAAGACGTTGCAGGCGCTAAAAGACTTTGACCCAGAGCTTTTGGACTGGTGCTACTCGCCCATTGTTCAGAGTGGCGGAGAGTACGACTTGCGTCCCAGTGCGTTTTCGTCGGAGAGCCGCTTCGTCGGCGATGGCGTGGTGTTGTCCTCCTTGGGCTTGCGCTACAAGAACTACTGCTCGAACATTGCCAGAACCTTCATGATTGACCCGACGCCTTCGATGGAGTCCAACTACGACATTCTCTTAGAGTTGCAGGACCACATTGTCAAGAACTTGTTGAAGGAAGGCTCGACCGCCAAAGACGTGTACGACGGCGCGTTGGAGTTCATCAAGAGCAAGAACAGCGACTTGGTCGAGCATTTCACCAAGAACGCTGGCTGGTTGACTGGTCTTGAGTTCCGTGACTCCACGTTGGTTTTGAATGGCAAGAGCGACAGAGAGTTGATCAACGGTCAAATAATATCGTTGACTATTGGCTTCAACAACTTGACCAACGACTCTGCCACCAGCTCCAAGTTGAAGAATTACGCGTTGCTCCTCACCGACACTTACAAAGTTGGCGAGGGCGAGGCCATCCCATTGACCAACTACCAAAAGTCGAGAAAGGAGGTGACCTTCTACTTCAAGGAAGAGGAAAAGACCGCAGTCAAGAGTGAAGCAGGTGACAAAAAGTTGAAGTCCGAGAAGGACATCAACATCGAGAAGAACTTGGCCATCAACGACGCCAACTCAAAGGTGTTGAAATCCAAGTTGAGAAACGAGGGCGCTGCATCCGATGATGTCAATGCCGAAAAACTCCGCCAGGAAATCCAGAGAAAGTTACACGAAAGAAGACAACAAGAGGGTATGGCCAGATTCTCGCTGGCTGACGCCACGGACGAGTCGGAGTTCAAGCCTGTTTTCAAGAGATACGAGTCGTATGTCAGAGAATCGCAGATTCCAAACACAGTCAAGGACTTGAAGATCCACATTGACTACAAAAACCACACCATCATTTTGCCCATTTGTGGAAGACCGGTTCCGTTCCACATCAATTCTTTCAAGAATGGCTCGCAGAACGAGGAGGGCGACTACACGTATATCAGATTGAACTTCAACTCTCCAGGTGCTGGTGGCGCGAACTCGAGAAGAACTGAGTTGCCTTACGAAGACTCACCGGACAACTCGTTTGTCCGGTCCATGACATTCAGATCCAAGGACCGCCAAAGAATGATTGACGTGTACAAGGCCATTCAGGACTTGAAGAAGGACAGTGTCAAGAGAGAGGCTGAAAAGAAGCAGCTCGCTGACGTTGTTACTCAAGGTAGTTTGGTCGAGTTGAAGGGCTCCAGAGTCAAGAAATTGGAGCAGGTGTTTGTGAGACCCACTCCTGACACCAAGAAAGTGGGAGGTGTCTTGCAAATCCACGAAAACGGTTTGCGGTACCAATCCACATTCAGAGCCGACCAAAGAGTCGACATTCTCTTCTCGAACATCAAGCACTTGTTCTTCCAACCATGCAAGGACGAGTTGATTGTGCTCATTCACTGCCACTTGAAGAGCCCGATAATGATTGGCAAGAGAAAGACACACGACGTCCAGTTCTACCGTGAAGCCAGTGATATGGCATTTGACGAGACTGGAGGCCGCAAGAGAAGATACAGATACGGCGACGAAGACGAGTTGCAGCAGGAGCAGGAGGAGAGAAAGAGAAAGGCCATGTTGGACAAGGAGTTCCGCGCGTTCGCCGAGCTCATCAGTGACGCATCCAGAGGCGCCATTGACTTGGACATTCCGTTCCGCGAGTTGGGATTCCAAGGTGTGCCATTCCGTTCCGCCGTCTTCTGTATGCCCACCCGAGACTGTTTGGTGTCGCTCATCGACCCGCCGTACTTGGTTGTGACGTTGGAGGAGATCGAAATTGCGCACTTGGAGCGCGTGCAGTTTGGGTTGAAGAACTTTGACATGGTGTTTGTCTTCAAGGACTTCCTGAAGCCCGTTGTGCACGTGAACACGGTGCCGATGGAGTTGTTGGAGGACGTCAAGAACTGGTTGACCAACGTGGACATTCCGTTCAGTGAGGGCCAGATGAACTTGAACTGGGGACAGCTCATGAAGAGCATCACCGCGGACCCATACTCGTTCTTTGCCGACGGCGGGTGGCTCGGCTTGACCGGCGACGGCGACAGCGACGAGGAAGACTCTGAGGATGCGGAGTCGGACTTTGAGGCTTCGGACGCGGATCCCTCGGACGAGGAGGTCGACAGCGAGGAGGACAGCGAGGACGCGTTCTCGTCGGACGGCTCCGAGGGCAGCGGCAGTGGTGAGGAGAGCGAGGGCGACGACTGGGACGAGTTGGAGAGAAAGGCGGCACGCGACGACAGTATGCGGGGCCGTGAGTAAACAATACAGACCTAAAATGAACAGATACAACAAGATACAGACTTCAAACAGACCGATTGTTAAAGCTTCCGGCTCAATGTGGACAAATGCAAAAACCCACGGCCCCAAAACGGACAATTACAAGGTTATTCGGGCCCAAAGTGAGTGGCCTAAAAATAAGGTCCCGAGTAATTGCAGGACTTGCTACTTTAAAGGCGAGACGGCCAAGGCGGGCACCAGTCGCACCCAGAAATCAACCAGTTCCTCAGCACCACGGGGTGTTTGGCCCGGCGGCACCGACTAGCAGACGGGAAAAAAAAAAATGGAAGCCCCCCGTCAGTCAGCAGGGCCCGCAGAGCGTCCGGCGGGGCTACCGGCAGAGGGATCGCGTAGGCGCAACGGCACCAGTGCAGCGCCACCCACGGCCCCGTAGCCGGCGGCAGGCGGCAGGCCACCGCCACGCAGCGGAAGGCAAAGTCAAAGCCCGCGCCCGCAAACAGCCTATCGGGCCCCTGCGGCGGCGGCGGCAACCTTAAAAGCCCCGGATCGTTGCTGCCGCCAGTTGCAGCCGTGAGTGGTGTACGGGGGCGCACCGGCGTCTACTTTTTCGACCGTCCCTACCACAGTTCGGTTTCCCACCAGTCCCCGGAAGCCCCACCCCGCCGCGTTCACAGACACTGTCCCCCCGACACAAGCACCATGAGCGAAAACACCGACGACTACTCGTACGACTACGAGTACCTCTACAAGATCGTGTTGATCGGCGACTCTGGCGTGGGCAAGTCCAACTTGTTGTCGCGCTTCACCCGCGACGAGTTCAACTTGGAGTCCCGGTCCACCATCGGCGTCGAGTTCGCCACGCGCACGTTGGAGATTGACGGCAAGCGCGTCAAGGCGCAGATCTGGGACACCGCCGGCCAGGAGCGGTACCGCGCCATCACGTCAGCATACTACCGCGGCGCAGTGGGCGCGTTGATTGTGTACGACATTTCCAAGGCGGAGCTGTACGAGTCCGTGCTGCGCTGGTTGAAGGAGTTGAAGGACCACGCGGACGCCAACATTGTCATTGAGTTGGTGGGCAACAAGTCGGACTTGGACCACTTGCGCGCGGTGCCCACCGAGGAGGCCAAGAGCTTTGCCACGGAGAACCTGTTGTTGTTCACCGAGGCGCTGGCGTTGTCCGCGGACAACGTGGACTTGTCGTTCCACCAGTTGTTGAAGAACATCTACGAGATGATCAGCAAGCACCAGTTGGACACCGTGGAGAACGTGGCCAACAAGCCCAAGGGCGGGCCCACCATCTCCTTGACCCCGGCGCCGCAGGAGAAGAAGTCCAAGTCGGGCTCCTCGTGCTGTTGAATAGCAAATGATTGTATACGTGACGTTGTGTAGCCTCAGTGGGTATTGAGTGATGGTTAGTGGAGGTGTGCAACATGGAGGTCTGATCTTGACCGTTCTACCTGACGTTGGGCGGCCTAGTGGTTGCCAGGCAGCACCTTGAAGGTTTGGACTGAGATGCCTAGAAATTTATCTCGAAGAGTCTAGGCCATTTGTGATGAGACACTATAGCACCGAGTTAGTGCCAAAAACAGCCATTTATTAAGATAGATGGTTAGGAGCTTTCGGTCGCCTATAACCAGTGGCAGTCTCTGTACGGATAGGCCCTGTGCTGCATCAACAAGCACTAGTACTGTACTTGCCCACCAATAGTGTATCAATAGAGGCAAATGTTTTGCAATAGTTTACCAGTACAAGTACTTTATACCAATACTGTACCGACGCAAGCAATGATATACCAATAAAAGCAGGAATATACCAGTGATGTGCCAGTACGACCAATGATGACCCAATACTGTACAGTTATGTTACCAATAATATCCCAGTACTGTACCGATACTTCACCAATGCTATACCAATACTGTACCGATACTCTACCAAAGCTATACCAATACCATACCAATGCCATATCATCAATGATCCAATTCTATACCATTTGTTTACCAAAACTAGACCAGAACTACACCGGAACTAAATCAATGCTATTCATCAGTTACTAATGCTATACAATCGAGTTGCCAATACCGACAATTTGCCAATGCTCTTTTTAGTACTGTACCTATGCTATGCCGACAATATATCAATGCTATACCATCAATAATTCATACCAAACCATCAGATTTCAATGCTAGGCCATTAATCTGCCAATACTTTGCCAAAGCTTTACCACTGCTATCCATAAAATCACCAAATTACCCATTATTTTACCACCATTAATTTACCAACAATTTACCAGTACTATACTAATGCGTCCACGAATATATCAATGCTATACCATCAATTATATAATGTCACACCATCAGATTTCAGGGCTAGACCATTATTTACCAATACTTCGCCCGAATTTCACCAATGCTATTCATTCGTTTGCCAAAATTGTAAGAACACTTTATCAATGCTACACCAATACTATACCAGTACTTTACCAATACTATACTAATGCTAGACCGACAATACATCAATGCTATACCATCATTCATTCATGGTATACCATTGATTACCAATACTTCACCAATACTCTACCAATAATATACCAATGCTATCCATTAATTTACCAATGCTATATCAGTAATTCACCAGTGCTTCACCGGTACTATACCAGCACTATACCAGTACTATACCAGTACTATACCAATATCGTACCATCAATATGCCAGCACCGTACTCCCCCAACGCACCAACACTTTCTTAATACCTTTTCCGACCGCACCGCCGTGCCAGCGACACATCCGCATCTCCTTCAGTGAATGACCGATCCGGTCTAGTGTACATCTCCGTGGGCGGCCTACTTCCGCGCCGGTCCCTTCAACCGCGCCAGCTGCAGCGCCGGCGTCGCCAACGGCCGCGACACGCCCTTGCCCTGCTTCAACTGCGCCACGCGCCGCTTGACGTCCGCCGTGGGCCCGCTGATGATGGTCACGTTCACCACCTGCTCGCCGCGCATGATGATCAACCCCAAGAAGCGCTTGTCCTCGGCCACCCTGACCTGGCCGTTGGTCTTGTGTTTGGCCAACTCGTGGTACGCCTTTTTCGTGACGCGGGCCTCCTCGGTGTCGGCCAACACGAGGTTCATGTGCTTGTCGAACGCCAAGAGCTGGCCCGTGTAGCTGCGCCCGTCCACGATGGACACGCGGAGCCTGTAGTTGACGAGGTCCGCCATGCGCGTTTTTTTCGTCACCGTGGTCATTTCGCTGCCGCTGGAGGTGTGCTGCGATGCGGCTTGCGGGCGGTGGCTGCTGATGCGCCTGCCGCGCCGCGGTCGTGCCGCGCCCACCATTCCATGTCTCCGCACATGGCGCCAGTGTTATTGCCCACCCAGCAATGACCAGTGACGCCGAGAAAAAACCCGTGGACACGCCCGCGAAGCCCGAGCAGAAGGGCGAGCCCGCCGCCGAGCCATCGGTGAAGCCGAGCGAGCCCGCCGCCGAGCCGGCGGAGAAGAAGAGGGACGCCCCCGCCGCCGCCGCCGCCGACGACAGCAAGAAGAAGAGGAGAAGACGCCAGTACGACGACCTCCCCAAGGAGGAGCCCGAGTCCGAGGACAACGACAACGACAACGACGACAAGCCCGAGGAGCTCGACGACGACGAGGAGGAGGACTTGTTGGAGATTGACGAGTCCAACATCATCACCGGCGGCAGAAGAACCCGCGGCAGGGTCGTGGACTACAAGAAGGCCGCCGAGGAGGCCGAGCTCGACGACGACGAGGACGACGACGGTGAGTTCGAGGAGAAGGACGCGCCGCAGGAGTGATCCCACCGACGCTAAAAAGCAGTAGCAAAATAAAAGTACAGTCAAACAAGTGTCAAGCAAGTGTCACAGAAGTGCAGCCAAAAAAAAAAGCAGTCGAAAAGTACAGGCGGTAGCAGGGAAATACCAAACTCTGGAGTCGTTGATTAGGACCGAAACACTCTATAATTTTGGGGCCCGCTCCTCACACGGCAATGTTGTAGTAAGGAGCGCTGTTGTAGTAGACCGCGTCGTTGCGGAACGGCTGGTACGCGCTGGGCGGATACGTCCAGATGGACGGCGGCGCCACGGGCACGTACCCGGCCATGTTGTAGTTGTGCGGCATCATCACCGGCGTGTACCACTCGTTGTACATGGGCTTCGCCGGCGACGAGTAGCCGTACGAGGACGCCTCGTAGAGCGGCGACGACGGCGCCGAGAAGCGCCCGCTGTCGCGCGCGGGCGACGCCGGCACGTACGGCGACGCGCGCAGCTTGGCGGAGCTGTTGCGCTTGAGCCACGTGGTCCAGCACTCGTCCAACGTCTCGAAGCTGGCTCTGCAGCTGACAACGTTCAACTTCCACTTGACCTCGCGGAGCCACTCGGCCTCGGCCTTGTTGAGCGCGTCCAAGGCGACGCCGCTGGCGCCGGACCACGACTTGTTGGTGAAGGTGTTGTCGTCGTTGAACTTGTTGGCCAACACGAGCGACACAACCAACTTCATGAACAAGTCCACGTCCGAGAGCGTGGCCGTGGGCGCGGCGGAGTAGCGCTGGTTGACGTACTCCAAGGAAATGAGAATGGTGGACTTGGGCAAGCGGGTCGCATTCAAGATCGACACGAGGCCGGCCTCTAGGTCCTTCGAGGGCGTTCTGTTCTGGTTGAGGATGCCAAACACGCACCAGCAGATGAACGACGCCATCTCGCTGGTGTCGTAGTCCAACACGGCCGAGATGCCGCCCACGGGGGCCGCCTGCTGCTGGTTGTAGTACCCCGGGGGCTGGTAGTACTGCGGGGGCGGCGGTGGCGGCGGCGCAGGGAGCAGGTACCCTGCCGGGTAGCCGCTCTCGTAGTTTGGGTAGTAGCTGTACAGAGACGACGCTCTGTGGCCTGCAGTCCCGATCGGGTAGTAGGACAGGTACATAAGAAAAGGGCCGAGTCAGGAGACCGGGTTTGACGGGGAGGCGCCAAGGCGGCCCGGGAGAAAAAAAGCGAGTACTAGTTAAAGTACCAAACGCAAGGAGGCGGACGAGGACTTAATGAAAAGCTCGTACTGCGACCGACGGAGTGCTGGCTAAAAGGAACACTGGCCGTATAAGGTTTGGAGTTCGAGTGGCCCGGATATGTGTGTCCGAGACAGTGAGAACCCAAAGCGGAGAGGAGGGACAAGTTGATGATGTTCAATAGTACCCAAGACTCCAAGGAAAGTTGTGAAAAGTGGTTTGTAGAAAAGAATTTTGGCTTCTGCAGCCATTAAAAAACATGAGCGCTGGGGGCACGGGCCTGCATCCGCCGCAAGCAGGACAAAAAATTTTCACGAAAAAGAAACGCTCTGATCTGGCGCCCGCCGGCGCCTGCTGGGCGGGCCCACGGCGCTTTTCGCTGGCGGGGCCTGCGGCCGGTGGCTGCCGCCGGCCGCCTTTTCCCGTTTTTTTTTCCGTTGCAAACGGGCCCTTGGGTTGCGCCCGAGGCTATGGGGCGCACTTATTTTTAATTACGGCATGTGTCCGGAAGCAAGGGAAAGATAGGGGAAATGGGCCTGGGGGCGGATTTTGCCTTGGCCCGCTTTTCCCGCCGGGTCTTCGAGAAAATGTTGCGGAGAGGCGGCTACGTTTTTTTTCGTTTTGTAATGGCTGGACCACATGGTGCAAATCTGTGAATTGGGGCCCTGCTACTGAGTGTGGGTGCACTGCAGAAGGTGCAACGGGTGAAATTCCACACAATGACTCCAACTTAGCACAACGCTTTTTTTTTTTTTTTTGATTTTTATTTTTGCAGGCCGTGCTGGCCGAACAAGCACCGCCAGCGCCGAGCAACTGACCACAACTCTTTTTCATTGTAATTCGTATTGTGAATCCACATTTATTGTGCTTCGTATAGAGCTCCAACGTGCTTTTACCCCACTTCTTCATGGAGCGCCGCCGGCGCGGGCCCTGCAACTATTCTATAACCGTTTATACCGAAACTATCTATAACCAAAACCGAACATTCTATCTTTTGCATCACTTTGTGTCGCCCGCCTCGAAGTTGAACACGGACCGGATCGGCGGGAGCACCGTCCCGCTGCCGGCAATATTGTCGTCCTGCTCCGGCGCTGCCTTCTGGCTCTCCAACTTGCTGATTAGGTGGAACCCGTTGATTCCGTGGTCGCTCACGTTTTGCGGGTTGAGAGGTGGCGAGTGCGAAGGAGTCTGCAACGGCGTCTCCTTCGGGGAAATGATAAACGAGGCGCCGCCTTGGCGCAGCGGAAACTGGGGGAAGCTGGGCTCGCCGGGCAGGCCGGTGCTGCCGCTCCGCTCCTGCTTGCTCAAGCTGGCATTTGGAAGCGTAGGCGAGTTGGGCCGCGACTTCTTGCTGGGCTGCGCAAACTCGAGGTTGAGGTGTGTCAGCGACAGCTGCTTCGGGTAGTTGTTGACGTTGGCCAAGCTGCTGTTTCTGAGCGGCGTCATTCTCTGCAACTGCGACAACGAGTTGAGCGACGTCAAGTTGCCGAACGACTGGCTCGACATGGCCTTGGGCAACATGGCCGAAGGGTGCTGGCCGCGTTTCTGAAAGTGCTCGTGGAGGTTGGAAAATGAAGGGACGGCTTTGCGGAGCGTGGCGGACTCCGGGGAGGTGTTGAGGGAGGGTGCCGCGGAGTTGTCCGCCGTGGACGTCCGGCTGTACTGGCTAGGTCTGGAGTAGATGGAGCTCTGGCTCTTGCACTTTTTGAGCTCCTCGTCGTTGGCAAAGTCCGTGGAGGATGCAGATCTGCTCAAGGCGCGGGCGCCCGAGTTGTTGGTGGAAGGAGTGTCGTTGGGTGGGGATGCGTGGTTGGGCAATGTGCGTGGCGCGTGTGCGAAGGAGTCTTTGGAGGGCGGGTGGGGCCCGGTCGGGGACGACGGCATGGTGAACATCTGCAGTCTCTGGAAGGGCGGGATCTGGATGGCGCCGGGCGCGCCGGGGTGGCCGTTTTGAAAGCCCGGAACGGACTGGCCCTGGGCGAAGCCGTTCTGGCCAATGTGGGGGAGGTTGGGGGCGCTGTGGAAGCTGGGGATGCTCGTGGGCGGGCCCGATTGGGCGTTTGCAGGCACGGTCTGCATTCCGCCGGCGGGCACCGCCTGGATCGGGGTGAGCGATTGCATGCCCTGGATGGACGGGTGGGGCGCGAACGCCTGCGCGTGGTGGTTCAGCTGGATCGGGAAGGCGATGATCTGGCCCAGGGGCAACACGCCCTGGAGGCCCAGCTGCACCACGTACACCGGGTAGTTCTGGGCGGGGAAGTAGCCCGGGCCGGCGCCGTCGGCCATGATCGGGTAGGGCCCGTCCAGCTTCGCGTCGTCGGCCCTGCTGCCGCGCTTGCGGGCGGACGGGTTGTTGTGGATGCGCAAGTGCCGGGTGAGCTCGTCCGAGCGGGAGAAGCGCTTGGTGCACCCGGGGAACGTGCACGAGTGGGGCTTCTCGCCCGTGTGGGTGCGGATGTGGCGCGTCTGGTGCTCCAAGCGGTGGAACGCCTTGTCGCAGATGTGGCACTTGTAGGGCCTGTCCTCTTTGGCTTTCTTGTCGGACATGGCGGGTACGGGGCTCGAGGAAAGAGCGGGAGGAGCCGGCGCGTGGTCGGAATAGGGGCGCTCTGGCGGCGGGTCGAGGGGGTCGGCCAGGGGTCGGGACACGTGTGGAGGGAGTGGTTGCGGGTGGGGTCTGCGAGGTGTGGGCTCGGGCGTGCTGGGGGCGTGGGCGGGAAAAAGCGGTGGGATGAGGAGGAGTATCTGTGGTGTTGGTCTAAAACGCTGAGACTGTAGGAGCGTGGTGCAGGAGGCTGGAGAGGTGCATGAAAAGTTTTTCCGGCCCTGGAGGCCTGCACTCCGCTTGACCCCGACACCGTGCGCCGCGGGCGATTTGGGCCCTGTGCGAGGGCGCGCAAGTGCTGGAAAAGCGCAACGGGCGGGCCGCGGCCGCCACGGAGCCCCTGGGCGAGTTTGGCGGCCGTGGGCGGGCGGTGGGTTGGCGTGGGCCGGGCGGAGGCGGGCATCGGGCCGTGGCGTCCTGCACGCGCGCATGATTCATTTCCTGGCTCTTGGCCCAATTTAACTCAGGTGCGCGTTTTGGCTTCGCAACTTCTGGGGAACCTGGGAAAAATGGGGCCAGAGCCTAAACCGCCTGGGCGCACAACCCACGCACTGGTGGCGCCCGGCACCGCGCCCGAGGAGCGCCGCCGCAAGCTGCGCCTGCGCTGGGGCCTACCGCCTACAAGGTGCGTCATACTGGGCGGTGTTTGGAGTTCCGTGGAAGGCGGGGTACTTGAGTTGCTGTTGCTGGGGCCGCTACCGGTCGCACATTCCCGGGCCTGTGCTCTCTATCGCGCCTGCACACGCGGCGGTTTTTCCGTTATGCGCCTTGCCTAATCTGTGCCGCGAGCCATGGAACAAAATACGAGCCGTCGTGTGAAGGCCTAAATGTCGTGAGGGAAGTCCACCCACTGGTTGAACCACGCCAAGTTGTCGAGGAACTGGTCGTTGCCGCTCGACGACCGCGGCTGCGACATGGGCTCGTCCGCGCTCGACGCCAGCTGCACCGTGGCCGCTTCCGGCGTGTCCCTCTCGTCCTTCACGCTCTGGAGCACGCGGCTGTTCTGGTCCTCCATGAGCTTGTCCAAGTCGCCCTCCGAGTTGCGCCCGTACATGCCAATCTGCCGGAAAAGACGCCGGTTGACCTCCGCAGACCCGTGGTCCGTGCCGAGGTCCTGTAGGCTGCGGATCGACTCCTCGAAGCTCAACGCCATCAAGTGGTTCACCACCTTGAAGAGCCACACCACCTCCTCCGCCATCTTGAAGCGCTGCCGAAACACCACCCGCCCGCGCTCGTCGCGCACCTGCGAGTCCTGGAACTTGTGCAAGAGCGCCATGATGTTCCGGAGGAGGGCCTTGCTCTCGCCCGTGTGCGCACCCACTTTCAAGAACACCAGGCTGTTGACGCCGGCCGTCACCAACAGGCCCAAGTTCAAGTACCACGGCGTGTACAAGAGCCCGGCGCAGTCCACTTTCTCGAGGAGCCGCACCGCCCGCTGGTTGGTGCGGAGAATGATGTCGTCGTCCAGGTTGTCCATGTTGGTGTGGAACCCGACGTACCGGAAGAGCTTCTTGCCGTAGATGCACTGCATCAAGTCGTAGAAGTGGAACTTGACCTGCGCCTTCACCAACAGCGCCTCCGGCAGGTCCGCACCCGTGAACAAGTCGGTGTCGTCGTTGAACCCGTTCTGGTCGAGCCACGAGTCCAACCTCTGCACCTCCTCCAGCACGCGCTTCGACGCCACAACCTCCAGGTCGCCCGCGCTGCGGAGATTAATGTAGTTCACCAACCGCGCCACGTGCAACATGGCAATGGACGACGGACTGATCCAGTCGTCCTTTTTCGTTTCCTCCTCGACGTCCTCGAGCGCAGGGAGCGCAAAGTGGATCTCCTGGTCGTTGAACCCGTGGTAGTGGCCGCCCTGCACGCCCATGCACCTGTCGAAGATGTATGCGGACTGGAGAATGCGCTTGGCCTTCAAGAACTCGTACGGCTTGCGCTCGAGAAATGTTCGTCCGTACCGGCCAATGCCCATGGACCGGCACATGCTGATTGCATGTGACAAGCTGCTGTTGCATGACGTCTGGCGGTGCGCCACCCGCAAGTACAACGTGGTGAGGAGCCAGCACTGAATGAGCTCGAAGGACTCCCACTCCAGGCTGAAGATCTGCACCACCTTGTGGCTGTACTTGAATAGAGCCTCTTCGAGCCCGAGCATTGCCATGGACGGCCCCGCGGGTTTCTGGAACTCGGTGAAGCGGATGCAGATGGCGTACACCATGGTGATCATGGCCAGGAAGAGCGCCGTGCTGTCTGTTTTCGGCTTGTCAAACTGGTCTTTTTGGAACACCTCCAACTGCTCGCGGAACACCGTCTCGTGGAGGATGCCGTAGAGTGGGTTGATGGCAGCGAAGAAGTAGTCCACGTACTCCTTCCGCTGCTCGATGCTGATGCTGGACATGTCTGGCGGAAACGGGAACCGCTCGGGCTTCAAGTACTTGCATCCGGACATGTTCCAGCCGTAGTAGTTGACGCGCGGCACAACCACCTGCGCCTTCCGCTCGGGCGACAACTCGTCGTAGAGCGAGGAGCACAACCGCACCACCAAGGCGCTCTGGTACCTTCTGCAGAACCGCCATTTGGTGTTGACCGGCTTCAAGTAGTCGTAGAACTCGGGCTCGAGGAAATTGCTTTTCTCAGTGAGCGTGCCGCTGGGCGGCGAGCACGCTTCTCGGAGCACCGTGTTTTCTAGGTACTTGACCCGGTTCTCCAAGAAGGTGATGTATGTGTCTTTGCTCATGGGCTGCGAGAACTCCTTGGGCTTTTCCGCCGCAAGGTCGTAGTTCTCGGGCTCCGGCTGCGCCGGGGCTTCGAACTCGTGCACGAAGGCGCCGGTGCGGGCGCGTTTCGCCGGCTGCTCCTCCGTGGCGCCCCGGAACATACAGTCGACGGCGTGCTTAAGGCAGTTTGTGCACGGGTTCGAGCCGGAGCACTTGATCTTGTGCATGCGGCAGCGGTCGCACGCCCTGTTCACGCGGAGCCGCTGCTTTTCGGGCACGCCGTTGCCACCGAAGTCGGGCGCAGGCGAGTCGGCGCATTTTTGGTTGTCGGGCACGGCGCCGTTGCCCGGGTGGGGCGTGCTGTCCCGCGGAAGGCTGCCGTGGGAGGCGTTCTGCGGGTTGCCCGGGAGCCCGTAAGCCGGCGGGAACTGCTGGGGCGCCAGCACCGGGTTGAGGCGTGTGGTGTTGTCGGATGAAATGCTGATCCCGGAGAGCTTCCGGGGCCGGTAGGAGTCGATGTGGGGAAACGCGCCGGCGTCTCTCATTGGCGGGAGGATTTCCGAGCTGCCCGGGGCCGGCGGAAGGATCTGCGGCGGCATGTGGTGGCCGTTGGTGAAAGGAATGATGGAGGCGGTGGGGCCCGGAGCGCCGACGGGCCCGCCGGCGGCTAGTGGCGGTGGGCGCAGGTACGGCCCGAGCGCCGGCTGGATGTGGTCCTGGGCGTGCAGATGTGGTCGAGGGAGATGCAGCGGCGGGGTGGAGTAATGTGCGTGGTGGTGTGGAAACGGGTGGGGCGAGCCGGTCAGCCCCGCGGTCAGCCCCGGAGTTTTTGCGTCGTGCGGCAGCGGGTGGTCGTGAACGGCCCAGGTCGGCTGGGGGGCGTGTTCGGCGTGCGCCGGCGCCGAGTGGTGGTGTGGATTTATGCCGCCATGGGTGCTGAACGGGCTCGGGGCGGGCAGCTGCTGGTCCTTTTCTATTTTCATTGCCGGGGGCAACGGCGGGGGGTTTTTCGAGGAAGAGGGACGAAGTGGGCCGGCGTGGGCGGCGTGGTTGCGGTGCTACTGTAAGCTGTCAAACTGTAGATAGAGTAGCAGTGGTGGGTTGGAGAGGTGCAGGTGGGGTGCAGGACCTATCTCAAAGATCAACGGCAGGCGACAACCCGGCCAGGGGAAAGAGGGGAAAAAAGAGAAGAGAGACCGAAAATCACGCCAGTTCCCCGGCGGCGGGCCTGGTTAGCACGACGTACGTTTGCGGCTGCTGGAGGTGGCTTCCGGCTTCTGCAAGCAGCAAGCCTGTGGTTTGCGATCGCATGTTGACGGGCTAAATTTGACTACGGGGTGGCGGCCGCAATTGCAGCGCCTAGGCTGGCGCCGCCGGCGGAAGTGCTTTGATGGCGGGGAAACCGGGCAGCTCCGACCTCTGTCGGAGTGGAATTTGCTGTGCAGCCGGGGAAGTGAAATTCGCAACAATCCGAGGGAACAATTTCATTCTGGCCTGGAAGCAGGATTTACTAAAGGGCATTTGATGGGATGTGGGTTCGGGCCTCATACGGATGGCGGCTTTAAATAGGCTGTAGGGTGGAGACGATGGCTAGCAACATAGCCGACACAATGGAGGTTCCAGTTTCACAGGCTCGGTAGAGCAAAGTCGATAGTGGTCTGATCTGTGAGTGTGTCTTGCAAAAAGAAAGCCGCTGCTGCCTGGAGGCCCATGTGAACGGCGGCCCGAGAATTCGAGGCGCTGCCCAGAAAGTCACCGCCCAAACGAGCAAGTTGGCTGTTGTTGAAATGCAGAAGCACGTATTTCAGCCTCACGTAGTTTGCAAAGAGAATAGAACTGGAAGAGAGCGGGAGAAAGTGCTGTCAAATTTGTGGTGCTGTTTGCAGTACGGGGCAGCTCTCGCCCCAGCAAGACTGGCGATGTTTCACCGCAAATTCCGCCTCTCTACGCTCCAAGGCCTTATCTGGAGTGGTGAGCCGTCATACATGATGGGGCAGATGCAGTCGAGCAGTCGAGGGACACAGAAATTCGAGGCAATGGCGAAAAATTGCGGCCGCACGGCTGTTGCTTGCCACACGCCCAAACCGCTCCCGCTGCCCACGCAAAAATCACAAAGGCCCCATTTAGAGGCCAGAGACGTGTTGGAGAATAGCAGTTGCAACTGCGAACAATGTGGCTTGCGCGCGCTCCACCGCACCTGTGGGCGACAATTAGCGAGAATCACAATGCGCAAGTGAATAAGATTAAACAATAGGAATAAAAAGAAACGACGTCTGGGGATGGCAAAGAAAAAAGCCAGCAGCATTGTTCATAACGGCGCGGCAGTGCCGCCGCAGGTAGGCAATCTTTTTTGCTCAATCCAGTAGATTGCGTGCTCGGGGTCGTTTGCAGGTTCTGGATCGGTTTCATGTTCTGGGTCGCTGCGACTGGGTGTGACCCAGCATCGCCCGCTGGGCCCCGGGCGCTAATGCAAGCGGGCGGAAATTAACTTTGGGCAGTGGAGTTGCGCGGCAGGGACCCTAACACCCACGCCGAGGAAGTGGAAACGGCCCCTGTTCCGGGGCCAGACGTGGCCACACCTGGGAGCCGCGATCCAGCAGCAGACAGGAGGTGGAGCAGCACTGCCCGTGTGCTGGCCCGCCAGCCGGCCCGGTGGCTACTCACTACGCTTGGCGGGGGGGCCTACACCCGGACACCACAGCCCCTAAGCCCTCATGTGGCAGCAGCGAAACTCTGGCTCGTGTGCGCGGGCCGGGTGGGGGCTCAGCTATTTTTACACCGTGTGTAGTTGCTGATTTGCTCGTATGTGCTCAAGCCACCAAATTCTTCTACGTGTCCTCACACTTATGTAACTCGGCAGCGGAATCTGCAAGAACCTTGCACGCTATTCACCATCGCATATGCACGATGTGCAGTCCCGTGCCCAAACGCTGGGCTGGCACGTTTTCCTGCGTCGCGAGTATTTGTGATCCAATCACCTGTGTGCCATCCCAGCACCAAGGTTTTCATACATTGTGATTGGCATTGTTACAGAGACGTTGCAAAGGTGACACACGGGTCTTGACTTGCAAGTGGGCCGAGGTTTCCCCATCACGGCCCACCCATTTCGAGCTGTGACACCTGGGCACCGCCTCTGCCTTGGCCCAATCCAGTCATTGCCGGCTGCAACTGGGATTCTCTTGACATTCCACATAATATTTTAGCCTTTCGGCACTCCTTCCCGTTCTCCGTTCCTAGTACCACTTTGCTGTGATTTCATCTTTTGCCGGTGTACCTACTCCGCTTTGCTCGGACATACCGACGACTAGTGCTCAATCCGGAGAATGCCATTGCTGGGGCTGCCGACAAGGCAGTATCTAACTAAACAAGAGAGAAAAAAATAGAATACCCGTAGTAGCTTGTTTCCAGACGCCTCAGCTGATATGTGGAAGCCGTTCTCGTAAAAAAAAAAACGAACAATGGCGAAAAGCCCTCAAAGCGGCCCCCCCCTGAAATTCGTTTTCTTGCATTTCCTCTCTCGCTCAAACAAGCTCTTGGTTGCTCCTGCTTCTCGCATCCCACAAGAGAATGGCCTGCACGCGCGTGCGCCCCCGACCACAGGCTGCATATTCCGCTCCTCCCGCACAAGCCAAGCCTACAGCCTAGATGGCTGCGAATAGGGCAAAAGCGCCTGGTGCGTAATGCCCCAACCTGCGATTATGCGTACAACTAAGTCATTTGCATCCTCCGTTGTGTGTATGCAACATGCCTGTGCAACTTTTAAAGATTCACATTTGCTTCAAGTTCTATTTCCGCCAGACTTTTTCGCCACCCCATTCCCTTCCGCTCCTTCACATCCCAGTCTACCATGGCTGCTCTAATCACAACCTTCTTGCAGAGCTGCGTTGCTCTCCTCAACACGAAACACCCCGATGAAGACAAATCCAGAGAGTTGGCCAAGGTCATCAACGTGCTAGATCTCTCGCCCTCCAACTTGGCCGTGGCGCTCATATTCATTGACAAGTACAGACACAACTCGGTCAACAGCCTCGACAATAGCGAGGCCGACACGCTACATTACCACATCATCATTGCCTCGCTCATCTTGTCCAACAAGTACATCAACGACCAGAGCTACACCATCAAGACCTGGCACAGCATCCTCGGCAAGTTCACCACCCTCCATGCATCGCTCTCCATGCTCAACCAGTTTGAGCAAAACTTTTTGGCATCCTTGGGCTACTCGCTCTGCACAAAGCATCACGCTGCGCTCTGGGAGCAGATTTCGCACTTGAACACCTCCGAGGTGGCCCAGCTCCGCCTGGCGGTGCACCTGCCCGCGCCCGAGGTTGCCATCCTGGCCAGCCCCGTGGTGTCTGGCTTTGGCTTGGTGACGCCGCCCCTCATGGGCCTCGCCTCCAGCCCCAGCTCCCATTGCACACACGCGTCGTACTCCAGCCCCTTGGCGGCCGGCCCCATCACGCCGGTGTCGTTGCCAATGTGCACGGGCAGCTTGCTGTACGCCCCAATTTACGCCGCCTCACTTTTCCACGCGACGCCCATGGCCAAAAGCGGACGCGAGATGGACGACTTGCAGCCGTGCAAGCGGAGGAAAGTCCCGGGCGGATTTGGAGGCTTGCCCACATTCATGACCATGTAAGCTGAATAATGAACCTTTGCATACGTAACTTATTGTAGCAGCGGTGCGCCTAAAAAGAAGACTGCCTGATGCGGAAGCCCAAGTTTAATCGGAGGTACGGGTGTGGCGGGTGCCACCTACTGGTGTGTAAAAAAAAAAAAATTGGACGGGGCGATTTCTCTCACGGGCCGCCGCTGCCGCTGCCGCCACGCGGGCCGCATCAAATATCTGCCCTTTGGAACGGCTGCCAGGGCGAGGGTGCTGGTTCCACAATGAAACGGAGTGGATGACGATGCATCCTAAGCTTCTCATGCGGGCATGTAGGGAAAACAGAAATTCCGGCGTGCGCGCGTGAGGGTGCGTCTACGCTGCGGGTGGCACGGATGTGCGCTAAGACGCGCCTCTAAGGCAGCGCTCACACCGGTCAGGCAACTGAGATGAGAAAGCCGAAGGCAAAATTCGTGCTATCCTCGGTTAAGGGGCCGCTCCAGAAGCAAGAATGGGGCCGCGGGGAGACAGCCGCTGGGCAGTGCCGCTTCCCGGCACCCAGGCACTGCGGGCAATCCCCCCTGGCCCGTGTATTTATTTATTGTGGCCAAGCCTTTGTCTCTCGGGCCCACGGCCGGCTGGGGCATGATCCTGCCCATGTGCTTCCTGTAAATGTGTCAAGTACGAGGACGTGGCGCGATCCCGAAACGGACCGTTTCACGAAATGCGTGCGCTCCACGCCACAGGCGCATCGGGACACACACCTGGGTTTGCACCCCCAGGCCCGCTGTGTGCGGTGGCACGCCCGGCGGCCCGCTCGGGCTGCTGAGTGCGTAGGCTTAGGCAAATGTGCTAAATTAAGAAAGTGGAGGGCCGGCCGGCGGGCCCTGGAATGCAAAAGTGGCCCGCGCGCAATTATGGACCAGAGCCCGGCACCCCCATCCGACGTTTGGGTGCACATTCCTCTGGGGGTCTGTTCCCGCCCCGTTGCTGGTTTCCAAGGTGAATGGTGTGGGCCCAGGTTGCTACGGAATCCGGAAGGTTTAAGAGTATCTAAATGGGTTCCAAAATCGGAAGTGAAACCATCTCTCGCTAACGCCTCCCGGGTGATGTAAGCACCATCGACTCCCGCAGTCCAAAATGCCGGTCTGGCAAAGACTCCATCAGAAACGCAATTTGGCACACCGCCGTTTTGACTTTCCACCGGGCCTTAATTTTATTTCTCGTACCCTATGTGATTTTAACTTCGTTTAGAATTGCCATGTCTGCTCCGCCGGAGCGCTCCCAATCCGTGAAGTAGGTTTCAATCGCCGCTTTACGAAACCTAGTATTGGGTGGCTTGGGGCATTCCCCCAGCAGCCGCCCCGATGGCGCTCGACGGTGGCTGCTCGGCCCAAATCCCTCCCCAGGGCTTTTGCTCGCTGTTTTCTCGTCGTAAAAATTCCCCTCTGCCCGGCCGCCTTTATTGTCACACCATCGCTCCTGCATCACCAACTCATCTCTTTATGGCCTTTGGAAAGTGTGGGGTGTGCTCCCAAAACCAAGCGAAATACAAATGCCCCAAGACCTCGGTGGAGTACTGCTCGCTCCCGTGCTTCAAGAACATTGGCCAGGTCGAAACTGCGTCCGTTCCGGAACCCACAGAGAAGGCCGTTGAGATGAGCAATCCCCCACAAAACGATCCCAGCGATACTCCCCAGGACGGCGCCGCGGAGCCGGCCAATGCCTTCGACGCCATCGCGAAGGATCCTGTGATCCAGTCGCTCCTCAAGTACAAGGCGCTCCGCGTGCACTTGGGCGTGGTGTTGCAACTTCTCCACGACTCCCAAATCACCAAGGAGCCGCTCTACGAAAACCGGCGGGAGATTGCCAACATGCGGCTCTGCGACCTCCGCGTCGGCGGCGCCGAGGAAAACGAGTTGGTCGAGGAGTTTGTGCAGAGAGTGTTGTTTTTGCAGCAGGAGAGCGACGGCCGGAACGCCGCCGCTGCAGCTTCCACCTAGCGCACTCCGCCGCCCTATTTAGTCGGGCCGCCCCAGCAGACGGCAGCGTCAGCGTTCACGCTGCCCACGTTCACCTTGAAGAGGTAGCCTCCCAAATCGCCGTCCTTGCCGGGCGTGATCTCCGCATCGAGATCCTCGTGGTCCGCATGGGCGCTGGTGACGAACAAGGTGTCGTTGTTCTTGCCGCCAAACGTGGTGCACGTCAAGCGCTTGGCCGGGAACTTGTACTTGCGCAAGACGTCGCCCGCCACCGTGTACTGCAACACCGTGGAGGCGCCGAAAAGAGCGTGGTACACGTGGCCGTCCTTCGTCACGGTGCAGCCGTCCGGGTTGGGCCCCTCGTCCGCGGCCACCGCCGTGCGCACGTCGAAGGCCACTCTGCGGTTGCTCAAGGCCACCTTCTCGTGGTCGTAGTCAAACGCCCAGAGCTTGGACGTGACGGTGTCGGTCCAGTAGAACGTTTTCCTGTCCTGGCTGAACGCGAGCCCGTTGGCAATGTACGAGTCCTCGACCATGGTCTTGACCGAGAGGTCGCCCGCGTCCACGCGGTACAAGCGGCCCTCGGCCCGCACGCCGTCCTTCTTGGTGGTGGGGAAGTCGTTCATCACGCCGATCCAGATGTTCCCCCACGGGTCGACAAAGCCGTCGTTGGACCGCAAGCGCTCGTTCTGCTGCGGCGTGTGCGGGTACCGCACCATGTACGCAAACTGCTTCGTCTTGAACGAGGCGGACACAAGCCCCGTCTTGGCCGCGGCTATGACCGTGTCGTTGTCGCTGGTAAGGAACACGGCGCCGATGGACTCGCCGGGCTCGGCGAAGCGGATCACCTCGTGCGACGCTTCGTACGTGGCCTCGTCCGCGAGGCTGATGCGGTGGATCTCGGCGACAATGATGTCCACCCAGAGGAGCGTGTTGTTGGCGGGGTTGTAGGTGACTCCCTCCAAGAGCCTGCCGCGGTAGCTGGGCAAAAGAATCTGCGGTTAGTAAAAGGCGCTGTTTGGCGGCACGGCGCGCGGCGGCCGCGGCACGCAGGGTTCACGTACGGCGGACTGGTCGAACGATGTCATGGAAAAGGTGAAGTGTGGGGGTGCGCACCAAGTATAGATGTCGTGATGCACGCGCACCAATGTTTAAATTAGCCTATAGCGGGGTCTTTCCGAGGCGCCGCGGGCGCGCCTACAGCGCGCTCTTTTCCGTGTGCTCCGCTTTTCCTGCCTGCTCCGCTTTCTCGGCTTTTTCTGCCTGCTCCTGCTTGCGGTCGTGGAGCTCCATGGTCTTGGCCAACTCGACCAAGGCCTCGGAGTTCAACAGTGCGTCCACCACCTCGATGGGGACCTGGCTCTCGCTGTGGTCCTTGCGCGCCAAGGCGCCGAGGTTGGTCTCTGTGATGAGGCGGAGCTCGAAGGTGCCGTCGCGGGGCTTCTCCAAGAGCTCGTGCCACGTGAACAAGAGACTGTCCCACTTGCGCGTGAACGGGTTGATGTCGAGCACCGTGACCTTGTCGTACGGGCTGGCGATGTAGACGTCCATGACGTAGTCCTCGAGCGGGAAGCGCGTGGTGCGCAACACCTGGTCGTGGAAGCGCTCCACCAGCGCGTGCAACGTGCCGTGGATGCCCTCGAGGAACTGGTAGTGGTGCAACTCGCGCTGGCACACGCCCACCACGTGGCGGCCGCGCACGAAGATGCGGAACTCGAGCGCCGGGTTGATGTCGCGGATCCACTTCTTGATGACGAGCTCGAGCGGCACGCGCTCGCCGTCGGCCTTGTCGTCGCACTCCTCGTAGATGTGCCCGTCCACGTCGTGGCCCACGTGGTCCGACGCGTTGAGGAGCATGTACACGTCGCTGCTGGACAGGCACTGGATGCTGTTGTTGATGAGGATCCACTTGGCGTCCTTGGGCGCCAGCCAGTTGAGTTTGGCCGTCACATGGCGCCACTCGGCCACGGCGGCCTGGACCTGCGCGTCAAACGCCTCGAACCCGGCCACCGGGTTGTCCTCGTCCGCGTCCTCCCAGTCGCTGTACTCGTTGTCGCTGTTGGCGGCGACGCCGTGGCCGTATTTGGCCGGCGGCAACCGGATGCTGTCGCTGTTCAAGTAGTCTACAAACGCCTGCGGGATCGGGCGGAGTACTTTGGCCGGCGGGACGTGCAGCGCAAAGTACGGCGCCCACGTGGAGTAGGAGCACTGGTTGATTTGGCGGCAGGAGACATGGAGCTCCTGGAAGACGTAGGGGTCCTGGGTCATTGGGGAAACGGCGAGGAGAGCACGCTCGGATGGCCGCTGCACACCCGTACCTCCGCGGAGTTGCAGCCAGATGCCACACCCGGGCTCGAGCCGAAACCGCAGGTGTCGGGCGCCGGTAAAGTTCCCGGCAGAAAACGGCCCCAAGGCAGAACGATCAATTCGTGTTTTTTTCTTTTTTTCTGTTTTGCCGTGGGCGGCGTAGTGGCAAATTGCGTGTGGCGAGTGCCTCCAGATGGCCCCCATCACCAGCACCAGCGGCGTCCGCCACATCGCCAGCAAAAACGCCCACAAAGAAGACGTGGCTAAATTACGCCGGAACTCACTTCGGGCCCCGAGGCCGGGCGTCGGCACCACCCTGGACCCCAGGCCCAGGCATCGCACGTGACGTTGTCGAGTACGCGCACAAAAAAACCACCCGCCAAAACCAACCAGACTAATCCCGGCCATGGCCAACGTACACACCGCCCCCTCCAACGCCACGTTCCGAGACAAGGAGAAGCCGCAGGAAGTGCGCAAGGCCAACGTGCTCGCCGCACGCGCCGTCAGCGACGCCATCCGCACGTCGTTGGGCCCCAAGGGCATGGACAAGATGATCAAGACCAAAAACGGCGAGATCATCATCTCCAACGACGGCGCCACGATCCTAAAACACATGGCCATCTTGCACCCGGCGGCCCGCATGCTCGTGGACGTCAGCGCCGCGCAGGACGTCGAGGCCGGCGACGGCACCACGTCGGTGGCCATTTTGACCGGGTCGCTCTTGGGCGCCGCGGAGAAGTTGCTCAACAAGGGCATCCACCCGACGCTCATCGGCGAGTCCTTCACGCGCGCGGCCGCGCGCGTGTGCGAGGTGTTTTTGGACATGTCGCACAAGATTGCGTTGACGGACCGCGAGGTGTTGATCAAGGCCGCGCTGACGTCGCTCTCGTCCAAGATCGTGTCGCAGTACTCGCCGTTGTTGGCGCCGTTGTCGGTGGACTCGGTGTTGAAGGTGATGAACGCGGCGCAGACGAACGTCGACCTCAACGACGTGCGGCTCGTCAAGAAGGTGGGCGGCACCATCGAGGACACCGAGTTGGTCGACGGCGTGGTGCTCACGCAGACGGTGTTGAAGAGCGCCGGCGGGCCCACGCGCGTGGAGAAGGCCCGCATCGGCTTTGTGCAGTTCCAGTTGTCGCCGCCCAAGCCCGACATGGAGAACAACGTGGTGGTGAGCGACTACCGCCAGATGGACAAGATCCTCAAGGAGGAACGCGCGTACTTGTTGAACATCTGCAAGAAGATCAAGAAGGCCAAGTGCAACGTCTTGTTGATCCAGAAGTCCATCTTGCGCGACGCCGTCAACGACTTGGCCTTGCACTTCCTCGCCAAGTTGAACATCATGGTGATCAAGGACATTGAGCGCGACGAGGTCGAGTTCTTGACTAAGGCCACCGGCTGCAAGCCCATTGCGGACATTGACAGCTTCACCGAGGACCGCTTGGGCGCCGCGGACTTGATTGAGGAGACCGAGTCCAACGGGTCCAACATTGTCAAGATCACCGGCGTGACGTCGAAGAACACCAAGCCCACGGTGTCCGTGGTGGTGCGCGGCGCCAACCAGTTGGTGTTGGACGAGACCGAGCGCTCCATCCACGACGCGCTCTGCGTGGTGCGCTGCTTGGTCAAGGAGAAGGCGTTGATTGCCGGCGGCGGCGCGCCCGAGATTGAGGCGTCGCGCGTGTTGGCCAAGGAGGCCACCAAGTTGAGCGGCATCGAGCACTTTGTGTACCAGGAGTTTGCGCAGGCGTTGGAGGTGATCCCCACGACGTTGGCGGAGAACGCCGGGCTCAACCCGATCAACGTGGTGACGGAGTTGCGCAACAAGCACGAGATGGGCGAGAAGAACGCCGGCATCAGCGTGCGCAGATCCGGCACCACCAACACGTTCACGGAGAACGTGTTGCAGCCCACGTTGGTGAACACCAGCGCCATCACGTTGGCGGCCGAGACCGTCAAGTCCATCTTGCGCATCGACGACATCACCTTCAGCAGATGATCGACACTGAACATAGCCTTCAGCAGATAATCTACATTGACAACGAACTCCACCCTCTCCCTCCCCCTTGCAGAGAGGCTTCCGAGAACTACGAGCGCTTCTTCCAGCCGCGTTCCTATACTCATGCAAACTTGACCGACCGCGACACGCTCTTCTTGATACCGGTCTTTTCTCCCTCGTAGGGCCCTCTGTTCTGGTCGTACACCTGTCTGACCGAGCGGAGCTTCTTCTTGGCGTCCTCGTACTTCTTTCTCTTCTTGACCCGCGCGTTGCGGTTGTCGTTGCGGCGGTTGGGCGTGAGGCCCTTGTTCTTCTGGATCTGGAAGTTCAACGCCCGCTTGCCGTCCTCGCCGAGCGCCTCCTGCAACTGCGCCAACTTGCCCTCCTTGGCCGCCTTGGTGGCGAGCTTGTGCGCCGTCTGCCGCGCGTCCTTCTTGGCGCTCTTGGCGTGGCGCACCTGCTCGTAGTACTCCACGGCGGCGCCGTTGACGTCCTGCGCGGCCTGCTCGTCGCCGGAGCCGCCCTCGGCGCCGTCCAACGCGTCGCCCAACGCGGCCTTGTCCTGGCCCAACCCGCGCTTGCGCGCCTCCTCCACGAGCCGCTGCTGCCGCTCAAAGAGCCGCTCGCGGTAGGGCAAGTCCGAGTCGCCGTCGAACTTCTCGTTGCGCGCGTTCTTCTGCGCCGCCTGGTCGATCTTGGACGTGTAGAACCGCAACGTCTTTCTGCGGCGCCGCTTCTCGTCCACGTCGATGCTATCGGGCGTGGCGGCCTCCGTGAAGTCGTTGGCGGCGCCGGGGCCCGCGGTCTTGATGGTTCTCTTGGCCAACGGGTTGAGCTCGATGTCGTCCTCGCCGCTGGACTCGTCGTCGTCGTCGTCGTCGTCGTCGCCCGCGGCGTCCTCCAGCTCGGAGTCCGTGGCGAGCTCGGCGGCCTCGGCGCCGCTGTCGGTGTCGCTAACGGCCGCGGCGCCGTCGCTGGCGTCGCCGGCGCTTTCGCCGGCCCGCGCATCGTCATCGCGGTCGCCGGCCTCCGGCGCCGCCTTGGCCGCCCGCAACTCGCGCGCCTGGCGCCACACCTCGCGCGCGCCGAGAATCAGCTCCATCACGGGGCTGTCCTTCATGGAGAAGGCGGCGCGCGTGGCCAACTGCTCCACAAACATCGACACGTACGACGAGATGGAGCTCAAGTACGCGGAGAGCGCCACGAACTGCGCGCGGGCCACGGGCCCCGCGGCGCGCTGCAAGCCCGCGAGCTGCGGCTGGAGCGCGGCCAACTCGCCCACGAGCGGCGCGAACTCGGGGAACGACCCGCTCAAGTGCTTGCGCTTGTCGTCGTCGTCGAGCGCGAAGAAGTCCACCACGGCGTCCGCGGCGGGCGCGGCGGGCGCCTCGTACTGCGCTGCGGTCTTCTTCCACTCGCCCATCATGTCCTCGTCGACAAAGTCGTCCATGTGGAGCTCCTGCAAGTGCTTCTTCTGCTGCCTGAGCGCCTCCTCGGCCATGCCGGCGTCGTCGTCGCTGGCGTCGTCGCCGCCGTAGTAGTTGCGCTTGGAGCCCCAGTTGTCCTCGTCCTCGGCGTCCTCCTCCGAGACCGCCTCGAACGCATCGGCCTCTTCGCCGCTTTCGGAGAGGGCGTGGAGGCCCATCACCTCCTCATCGGAGTCGTCTGCGGCGGACGACTCGTGTGCGTAGTCGCCGGCCGCGTCCAAGAGGATCTGCTCTCTTTTGGAGTCGAACGCGTCGAGCTCGTTGTCCGAGCCGCTGTCGTTGGGTGCCATTGGGAAGAGTCGTGGTATGGATCTCATCTCGCTTTTCTGCATGCCGGACCACGCCATCGCCACCAGTGCCGGCGCCCGGGCCACTTGGCGGCGGCATTTTGGGGCGTGGCGATTTGTGTGGTTTTTTGGCGGGCTTTGAAAATGGCGGTTTTTTTTTTTGCCGGGGCCGTGGCGGTGGTGGGGGGTGTTTTTCCGGAGAATCTTTCGTGCTCGGCAGCACCGCATATGGGTCGATGCGGTGGGGAAACTCTGGTGACTCCCGGCCTTTAGTGCTGCTTTTATTTGTTGAAGACGGTTGTTTTTGGTTTACGGGAGTCATTTGCTTTTCGGAAATAACTGGTGTTGGACCTCTTTACTGGTGCTGCATCTCTTTACTGCTATACTGCTCGTTGCGCCTCAGCACCAATACTTTTTGCAGTATATTGATAACCAGGGCATCAGTAAGGCTTTTTTTGTTTCTTGGAATACGTTGTAATTGGTCCTAGTATATTTTTCAATGCTTGGGAATTACTGATGCTGCATCCTTTTGCTGGTGCTGAACCCCACTGGTTTTCTTTGCATCTCTATGCTGCTCATTGCGTCTCAACAATGAATTACAGTATCTTGAACCCGCCGTCAATGAAGCTGCTTTATTTGGAAAACATTTTGCTCATCAATTTCGTACATAAGCAAAATCTTGGGATTTGATGGTTTGCATCTGCAATTCTTTACTGGTGCTGCACCTCCATACTACCTAGTGCATCTCATCGCCTATACATTTTGTGTTATCTGGATTATCACAGCTTTCGTGGGCTTCTTCCATTTACTAGAAAATTCCGGCGATTACTGTTTCATAACTCCCTTTCTTGGGACCCAATGTATTGCGTCTGCTTCTATTTACTGGTGCTCATTGCATCTCTGTACTGTGCCCGTTGCACCTCATCACCGATGCAATTTGTGGTTTCGTTATCGCCAAGGCTTCAACAATTTTGCTTTCACGTATTGGAAGTGATGCTTCCGGCTTCAACGTTTTTACTCTCTGTAGATTATTGATGCTGCTTCTGCAATTCTTCACTGGTGCTGCATTCTTTGCTGTTGCTGCATCTCTGTATTGGTGCCCATTCCGAACTCATCGCCAATGCTTTTTGCAAAATCTTGATAATCAAGGCTTCAATGCGGATGATTCAAATGACTGGAAAATCTTGCTTATTATTTGTACACTCTCAGTTTTGGTAGATAAATAGTGGTGCATCTGATCTCTCAACTGATGCTCAGTGCATCTCATCACCGATGCTTTTTGCAGTTTCTTCGTGATAAAGGCTTCATTGATGCTCGAACTACACCTTTATATGAAGTCCTATTGGCTTCTGTAAATGATACGATTTTGGGGGATCGAATCTCTTTATTGGTGTTGGACTTCTTTGTGCTGCATGTCTATACTGCTCATTGCATCTCATCACTAATGTATTTTGCATCATCTTGATGGTGAGGCTTCAAAGAGGCTGCTTCTGCGTTTGAGAGCTACCGTTTATCGCTTTTTGGACACTACCCAATTTCTTCGGGTTTTGCTGGTTTGTATCTGCCTCTCGATCAATGCATCTCTTTACTACTCAGTGCATCTTATCACCGATGCATTCTGCCATATCTTGATAATTGAGCTTCTGTGAGCTTTGTCAGCTTGCTGGAAAATACCACATATCCCTTATAACTTCATCTTTTTGTGTTCCAAAGTTTTGCATCTGCATCTCTCCTGCTCAGTGTATCTCATCACCATGCTTCCTGCACTTTTATTCGATACTTCAGGCCGCCAGTGGACTTCTTTGCTAACTTCATCACACCGTCTATGAATTTCTGTACACTAGTCAATTTCCAAAGCTTCGATGGCTTGTATCTGCCTCTTTCGAACATGTTGCACCTCTTGACCATGCTGCATCTTTTACTATGCTGCACCTCTATGCCATGCTGCATCTCTTCACTACTTAGTGCATCTGATGAATCCTGCCACCCACTATGTCACTTCTCTGCACTGGCTTTTCCCGAAGCTCACGCGGCGACCAGCAGAACGAAGCGAAAAAAAAGCCCGCAATGGCAAGCGTGCAATTTGCAGCTGCCGGCGCACCGAGCACCAGCGCCATTCTCACACCCCGGCTGCGGCCTCCAATCACAAGTTCTCTCCATCACAATTTCTCTCCACCAAAAATTCTCTCAGCACAATTTCTCCACCATTCACAAACTCCTCCAATCGCCGCCGGCACCGCCACACACCACCAACTCTTGCCCCTTTTTTTCCCCCCTCATCTCCCTCTTCCCTTCCTCCTTCACCGCGGGCCGCGAAAGTCGCACCTCATCACAATGTCCAACCGGCTCGAATCGCTCAACTCCAAGGGCAAGCCCGGGCTCAAGTTCAAGCCCAAGGCCGTGGCGCGCAAGTCCAAAGAGGACCGCGACAAGGAGGCGCCGCTGGTCAAGGTGGAAGACGCGGCCCGGCTCGCCACGCTGTCCCGCGGGCGAGGCGCCACCCGAGGCCGTGGCCGCGGCCGCGGCGGCGCCTACGTCGGCACCCACTTGGTGTCGGCCGGCCCGTTGGCCATGGGCACGGTGGACATGGGCGGCGGGCGCACCGCGTCCAAAACGGGCCTCACCGCGGACCGCGTGTACACGGGCGGCGAGCTGAAGAGCTCGGTGCCGTTGGCCAGCATGAAGCTCAAGGCGCGCGAGCCCGCGGGCGACGCCGGCGACGACGACAGCGACGGCGACGACCCGACGCGCATCAACATGAACCGCGAGTACGCGTTCGACGACGCCGACACCGTGCTCTTCCCCGTGCGCCCGCAGAAGGGCGCCGATGCGGACGAGCCGGCGGCGGCGTACGAGCGCGCGCCGTCGCACACGCCGGAGGCGGTCAAGGCCGAGCCGCTGGACGCGCCGCAGCCGCCCGCGATGAAGGTGGACGAGCTCGCGGCCGCGGAGCACGGCAAGCTTGCCGACGACCAGCGCGCGATCGTGGACTTGGTCACCGCGCGGCTCGGGCGCATGAAGACGGACGCGGCCGCGGACGCGGACGCGGACGGGCTCGTGCTCTTCCACATCCCCAAGGTGACGCCCACGGCCGCGGCGCCGGGGCCCGCGTCGCGCTTTGCCTCGCCGCACGCCGAGCGCTTCCACGGGCACATTGGCGACCTCAACTTCCACCAGTCCGGCCGCATCTCTATCTCGCTCTCCGACGGCACCACCTTGGACTGCGCCCAGGGCGCGCCGTTCTCCTTCCTCCAGGAGGTGTACGTGGTGGACCTGCCGGAGGACGCCGACGACGACGCCGCCGCCATGTTGAACGCGGACGGCGAGAAGCTCGTGGGCAACATCCACCGCCTCGGCGCGGTGGCGGCCAAGGTCGTGGCCACGCCGTCGCTCCAGTACTAGCGCCGCCCGGCGCCATCGTCATTCTCGAGGCACACCCGCACGCCCGGCGGGCCTGGCCTCTAACTCTACATAACGGCCTGGCCACCCACTGCCCGTACCAACGCATGGTACTGGCCGTGCTGGCCAAGGTTCGCCTACTAATGAACGCACTTTGAACACCTGCATGAGCACGTTACATTCTTGGCTCCACGGTGTGTTTTGGGCATTGTAGCGAGCAAGCCATGCAGCACCTGCTCCCATAGTCTCTACTCTGGATACTTTGAGACTCCAGGAGTCTCAGTGCAAAATCTTTTTTCCTTGGAGCTCAAACTTTTGGAGTTCTTCGGTGCTCTCAAGTAATACGGCACGAATACTGCGGTGTTTATAGGTACTGTGGCACTCTTCAACCCTTCGCTTCCTTCAGATTGCCTGTTGCTTTTAGTATTTCTGCACCTTTCTGATACTTCGGCTACTAACATCGTTTAATTTCCTTCGAATTCTGGTATCACTAATTCTCTGTTCTTGTGAAGCTGTGTCCTTGATGTTTGGTGCTCGATACTTTCAAATTCGAAATTTCGATACTCTTAAAATGCAGCAGGAGTGAAATTCGGGTTTCTGAAATACTTATCTATTCTCAAGTAGCTGCTCTATATGACTTTGGTAACTTCCAAAATTTTGTATCGCTAGATTTCGCAGCTTGTTAAAAGTCTGCACTTTGCCTATGGTCCATTGTGAAATTCGGAGCTCTAAAAACTCTGGATACTTTGTTGGCTTGAACGTCAGCTCTTTGCGTTTCGGCACTCTCCAGAATCACACCTCTCGAGCACCGGGTTCGTTCCAAACTTTGTTTCTGATATTTCGCAACATTATAATCTTCGGTCGTATGTCCCCAGATGAAAGCGTCCTGAACTTTCGGCACCTTTGGGATGTTCCAGTGAGTTGAATTATCATTCTTGAAGATACTGTTACTCTGGAATCTTTGGCTTTTTTGAACTTGGAGCTATGATGGCAATCGCTTAAACCGCAACCGATCTCTTGAAGTTTGACACTCTTTGGAGATACTTCGATGCTCCAAATTTCAATGAGCTTTTTATCTCGACTCGCTACCTCAATTACCCTTGTTCTGCTGGAATTCCCGGTACGTTCGAAACTCGGGTACCTCCTGAATGCATACCTCGGTCACTGGCGCTCCAGTTCAAACTTTTACGGCCCACTACAGTTTCTATCCTACAGTGACGAAACTTCGATTGCCGGTTTTGGGCCGGCGATTCACAATGATGTATGCAATGCTCTGTAGCGAGGGCACGTGCTGGGCTGGCGGCGCTAGTTGTTGATCAAGCGTGCCGTCAACGCCTCCAAGTCCTCCAAGGTCTCGGGCTCCGCGAGCTCCACGAGCTCGTCCGCGCGCAGCTCGGGCTCCTTCTGGAACCACTTGGGCTTCTTGACCTCGGGCGTCTCCTCGTCCAGTGACTCCAAGTCGTCGTCCAAGTTGCCCGTGGCGAGCACCGCGTCGCCGTCCGAGTCGCTGTAGTCGGCCTCGCGCATGCGCTCCAGCTCCTTCCGCTTCCGCTTCTTTTCCTGGCGCTTGGCGCGGGCAAGCTCCTTGTCCGCCACATCGGCCGTGCCCATGGCCTCGGCCTCCTTCTGCACGTACCGTGCCTTCTGCGTCTCGGCGTCGCCCTCCTTCTTGAAATCTTCCTCGCCCTCCAACTCGTAGAGCGGGTGCGCCACGCCCTCGTCGTCGAAGCGGAGCTTCGTGGGCAAGCCGCGGTCCGCGCTGGAAAGCTTCTTGGAAAGCGCCTTCTTGGCGGCGCGCTTGGACACGGGCGCCGAGAGGTCCGGAAGCTCGTCGTCGCGGATGGCGTGGTCCGTGCGCTTGATGCTCATGAAATCGTCGTCCTCCTCGCTGTCGCCGGCGGCGTCGTCTCGAAGCGCGGTGCCCGTCAACTTCAAGTACTCCTTGGACAACACCGTCTGGTTCTGGCGCTCGAACATACGGTCGTACTTGGTCTTGACCGCCTTGGTGTCTTCCTTGGCCTCGCCGTCCTCGTCCGCGCGCTCCAACTCCATCAACTTGCGCGACATGTTCTTCCGGTCCCGGCCGCTGTCGCCGCCCTTCATCTTGATCTTGGGCGCACCGGGCAACCCCAACGACTCGGCGTACTTCTCCGCAGGGAGCTTCTCCACGTCAAACACCTCCTTGTCCTTCTGCACGTAGACGGAGCGGTAGTAGGAGATGAACGCGCGCTGGCCCAAGTTCTTCATCTTGGGGTCCTTGAAGCACAACGACTGCAACTGCGGGCGGATCAGCTTCTTGCTCTTCTGCTTGATGTTCATGAGCTTGGGCTCGATCTTCTGCGCCTTCAACTTGCGCAACATCGCGTGCTCCTCCGACGGCAAGAGCATCGTGAGCGACTTGCCCGGGCGGCCGAAGCGCGCACACCGCCCGACGCGGTGCACGTAGGTGGCCGGGTCCTCGGGGCAGTCGACCTGCACCACCCAGTCGATGGCCGGGAAGTCCAAGCCGCGCGCCACCACGTCGGTGGCGAACAAGCAAGCGAACTGCGCGTGGGTGAACTTGGTGGTGGTCTCCAAGCGCGTGATCTGCTTGTGGCGGCCGTACAACTTCAACAACGAGATGCCCGGCTGCAACGTACGGAAGGTCTCGTACGCGTACTGCACCTGCTTCAGCGACGAGAAGAACACGAGCATCTTGCTCTTCAAGTGCGACTTGATGAAAGACCACAACACGTCGAGCTTCTCGTCGAGCGGGATGCGCACGTAGAACTGCTCCAACGACTCGGGCGTGGCGGCCGTGTTGTCCGCGGACACGCCGATCTTGCGCGGCGCGGTGAGCGAGAGCCGCGCGAGGTCCGCCACGGTCTCGGACTGGGTGGCGGAGAAGAGGAGCGTCTGCCTTGTTGGCGGCAAGTGGCCCACGATGCTGTCAATCTGCTTCTTGAAGCCCATGTCGAGGCAGCGGTCGGCCTCGTCCAACACGAGCACCTGGAGGTTGTGCGTCTCCATGCCCACGGTCTCATTCAAGTGCTGCGAGATGCGCCCGGGCGTGCCCACCAAGATGTTCATGCGCGCCACCCGCTCCTTCTCGTACTGCACGTCCTTGCCGCCGGTGACGAGGCCGGCGGAGAACGAGTTGTACTTGCCGATTTTGGTGAGCACCTCGAAGATCTGCACCGCCAACTCGCGCGTGGGCGAGATCACCAACGCCGCCAAGCCGTCGTACTCGGTGGTCTTGTTGCGCACCAACGCCTCGATCACGGGCACCAAGAACGCGAGCGTCTTGCCGGAGCCCGTCTTGGCCGTGCCCATCACGTCGTGGCCCTTCAACGACACGCAGATGGTTTTCTTCTGGATGTCGGTCATGGTCACGAAGTTGGCCTCTCGGAGGCCGCGCACCGTGGCCTCGGTGATGGGGAGGTCGGAGAACTGCTCCATGGTGTGCATGCCGGCGTCCGGGTCGAACTCCGCGAGCTGCTTCTCGATGCGGGCGAGCTCCTCCTCCTCGCTGACGCGCTTGGCCCGGCGGTCGAGCTTTTTGTTTTTGTGTTGTTTCATTTGGCGTCGAAGTTAGAAGTGCGCCCGCTGATGAGCATCGAGAAAACTTGAGCGTCCTGCAGGATGCGCGGGCACCTCTGGCGCCGCACCCGTCCCAACAACACCTCTCGATTGTTCCATGTCTCCAATTCCTTTTTCTTTTTATTTCCCCCTCTCTTTTTTAACCCTCTAGGTTTCTGCTCAAAAGTTGAGCGTCTCGGCGTACTGGAGCGCCAAATCGCCGTACGCGTCGGGCCGGCCCGCGTCCATCACCAGCGTGCACAACGTGCCCTCCGGCAACCCGTGCTTCGCCATCAACTCGCGGAACACCGAGTCCGCGGCCGCGGGCGGCGCGTACTCCATCTGGATGACAAAGCCGCGGAACGCGCCGTGGAGCGACACGTTGGCCGTGCGGAGCACCAAGTTGCCGTTTTCAAGCTCGTAGATCTGCCCGCCGTCGCCCTTGATGTGCTGCCGCTGGGTCCACAAGCCCTGCATGCGCAGCGCGAGCATGGCGTCGAACGGGTCGTTGACGCCGGACGTGGCGCCGCCGTGCAAGTGGTCGTTGGGGATGGCGAGCTCTGCGGGCGTGGCGAGCTCCTCCTGCACCACGTGGCTGAACACGGCCACGGAGCTCTTGTTGACGAGCGCGACGCACGAGTCGCTGAGGTACGACGGCGCCCACGTGTAGAGAAACAGGCTGTCGGGCGCGGTGCTGTGCGTGGCGGCCAACTCGGGCGGGATCGAGTGCACGTTGTTGCGGAACACCTTGAACACGAAGCTCCACTTGCCCTTGACCGCGGGGAGCTTGGAGGCCACCGTGTCGTGGAAGTGGATGATGCTCTGCGGCGAGGCGTTGTGCACAAGTAGGACACTGGCGTTAGTATGCTGGCGGTGTGCGCCCCCAACACCCAAGCGGCCCCAGACCCAGACGAAGAAAAGACGAGACGAGACGAAGACGACGACTGAGGCAGAGACCCATCCTCGGTCTCAGTCTTCTCAGTTTCACTCTCATTCTCGGTCTCAGTCTCAAAATTTATCGATCGACCGATTGACAGACAGAACGGTAGGCGCTTCGAGGCTCGATGGATCTGGGACTCCAGGGTCCTGGACGTGGGCTCTTCTGGACTTTTCTGGGCGTGGCGGGCGTCACAGGCGTTTCCGCAGCCGCCGCCGCCGCTCCAAGCAGGCATCGTGTACATACGCTGAAACCATTGATCTGGTTGGGAAGTTGGTGGTGTCGAGCGGCGACGTGCACCCGTGCACCGCATTTGCACCCATCGCACAAATTCTCCCGCCAACATCCCACTCCTCATGTCGGGCCCCACACACTTGGCACAGGAGGCCATTTTCACCGGCGCCAACAAGCAGGGCCATGTGTTCGACCACGCGCCCGGGTTGGTGGCCTACGGCGCAGGCTCCACCGTGGCGTTGTGGAACCCGCTGGCGCCAGACAAGCGCGGCGTCTACCAGACGCTCCACGGGCACCAGCGCGAGGTGACGTGCGTGCGCTTCGTGCCCGGCGGCGGCGTGCTCTCGGCCGCCGAGGACGGCCGCGTGTGCTTGTGGCGCCGCGCCGCCGCCGGCCCGCGCTACCACTTGGCCCACGCGGCCCAGCTCGACCACTGCGCCGTCACCACGTTGGCGGTGGCGGACAGCGACACGTTCGTGACCGGCGACACGCTGGGCGCGGTGCGGCTCTGGCGCATCGCGGCCCTGGGCCTCGTGCCCGCTGCGCCGCTCGCCGTCAAGCGCAACTTCTACCCGACCGCCGTGTGCATGCAGAAGATCCACGACCACTACGTGTTAGTGGTGGGCGGCACCGCGCTGGAGCTCCACGTGTACAGCGTCAGCGGCGACCTCGCGGTGGCGCCGTGCGCGGTGCTCGCCGGCCACGAGGACTGGATCAAGTGCTTGTCGTTTGTCACGGAAACGGACGGCGCGGACTACATCTTGGCGTCCGGGTCGCAGGACCGCTACATCCGGCTCTGGCGCTTGCGCTTGAACGCGGCGATCGACGACTCCGACGAGGACGCCCGCCGCCTCGTGCTCTTGTCGAACAAGCAGTACAAGTTTGCATTTGCCGGCGGCCGCGCGGCGTTCAGCTTCGAGGCCTTGATCATGGGCCACGACGACTGGGTCACGGGCCTCACCTGGCACCCGTCCACGCGCGGCGCACCCGCCGCGGGCCGCAAGTTGCAGTTGTTGTCGCTGAGCGCAGACACCTCGTTGATGATCTGGGAAATGGACCCGGACTCGGGCATCTGGGTCACCGCCAGCCGCTTGGGCGACATGTCCATCAAGGGCGCGTCCACGGCCACGGGCGCGTCGGGCGGCTTCTGGGCCTGCGCGTGGTTCCAGGGCCCGCACGACAAGCAGTACATTCTCGCCAGCGGCAAGACAGGCGCCATTCGCGTCTACGAGTCGGCCGGCGATAACACCTGGACCGCGGCGCTCGGCGCCACGGGCGCCACGCGCGAGATCACGGACTTGGTGTGGTCCGTCGACGGCTCATACTGCTTGGCCACGTCTTTGGACCAGACCACGCGTCTCTTCGCCCCGTGGTCGAAGCGCAGGCCCGCCTGCAGCGGAAACGATGCCCAGGGCGACATCACGTGGCACGAGTTCGCCCGGCCCCAGATCCACGGCTACGACATGGTTTGCCTCGACAATTTGTCCCCGACCAAGTTTGTCTCAGGCGGCGACGAGAAAGTCTTGCGTGTGTTCGAGATGACCCAGTCGATCAACACGCTTTTGCATACGTTCTGCGACGTTCACGCAGAGCACACTCTCCCCGAGGCGGCGTCGTTGCCCGTCCTTGGATTGTCCAACAAGGCTGCGAACGAGCAGTTGGAGGCGGGCGAGGCCCAGCAGCGGGAGGAGAACTTTGAGAATGAGCAGGCCGAGGCGGGCGAAAGCACCGACGTGCTCACCACGTTGCAAGGGCCGCCGTTGGAGGACCACTTGCAGAGACACACGCTTTTCCCCGAGCTCGAAAAGTTGTATGGCCACGGCTACGAGCTCACGTGCTGCGCCACGTCGCCGAACCACGCCCTCATAGCATCGGCGTGCCGGTCCAACTCGGCGAGGCACGCGGTGATCCGGATCTTCAACGCGCAGAAAGACCTCCAGCTCGTGGAAAAAGTGCTTGAAGGCCACAATCTCACCATCACCAGCCTCGAGTTTTCTCCCGACGGTAGCCACTTGTTGGCTGTTTCGCGCGACCGGCAATTTTCGCTCTGGAAAGTCGTTGACGAGCCGGAAGGACATTTTGAGTTGGTAGAGTTGAACGCAAAGGCCCACACCAGAATCATCTGGGATTGCTCCTGGGGCCCCGAAGGGACTGCAGTGTTTGTGACGGGCTCGCGCGACAAGAGCGTCAAGGTGTGGAGGGTGGCTGATGACGCTGGAAGCGTGGAGAATATTGCCAGCCTCAAGACCGATGGCCCCATCACTTCTGTCGGCTGCTACCAGAGAGAGTTGGTGGGCGGACTGTTGATCATAGCTGTCGGCCACGAGAGCGGCGCGTTGACGTTGTACAGCATGGCGATGGACGGCTGTTCTCTCGAGAAATTTCACGACTTCCCGTGTGACATTGTGCCTGCCGACAGAGTCAGCAAAGTGGCTTTCAGCAACAAAAGCGGCTCGAAATTACAACTAGCCGTGGGAAGCAGCGATCGGTCAGTGAGAATCTACTCTGTCGAAAAGGCCTCCTTGGTGCAAGGGGGTGCCGGACTGGTGGCTCCGCAATAGGTTACGCATGGTGATGTTGCCAAGGTTGGTTGCATCCAGCCCAATGAACAAACGAATGCCCGAAAACGTAGAAGAAAGCGGGAACGGCGATAACAAAGCGCAAAGTATATAAGAGAGCGGAAAGTATACAAGAAAGCCGAGAAAAACGAGGCAGAAACACCAAAAACCGTATTTTAGAGCCAAATATCAAGCCATCACGGCTCAAACGGTAATTGTCTATTTCTGGCCGTCTCTCTGGGCCCGCATTTTGGGCCGCGCACGCCGCGGTCTACGTATCGAGCGTGAACAGCGCAGCAGAGCACCACCCAAAATGGCCGACAAATTCCCCGAGATCGACGTCGACACCAACGACCACGAATTCGACGGCGACTTCATGTCGAGAGAAAAGGAGCTCGTCGGCGACGAGTTCCAAACCGAGAACGACGCCGAGATTTTGGCCGCCAGCGACGACGACCAGGAGATCCAGGACTTCAAGGAGCAATTCCCCGACGTCGGCGAAAGCGACGCGCCCGCGGCGGAGGCCGAGGACGACGAGTTCGAGGGCTTCGAGTCCACGGCCGCGGGCCCCGAGTTGGGCGAATCCGAGCCGTTGAAGGAGTGGCAACAACGCCGAGAGTTGGAGATCGAGGAGAGAGAAAAGGTCAATGGCCGCAAGAAGGAGAACATCACAAAGGCCGCCGAGCAGAGCATCGACGACTTCTACGACAACTACAACAACAAGAAGGAGGAGAGCGCCAAGCAGGTTTTGAAGGAGGAGCAGAAGTTCTTGGACAAGCGCGACGACTTCTTGAAGCGCGGCACGTTGTGGGACCGGGTGAACGAGTTGGTGAAGGAGGCCGGCGCGGCCCCCTCGGGCGACCGTGACAGCTCCCGCTTCAAGGGCTTGTTGACCAAGTTGAAGGGGAAGGAGAATGTGCCTGGAGCCACGGGCTACACCAAGTGAGGGTGCCTTCATAGAATGAAAGACATGTTGAGCCAGCGGCGCGCGTAGAGACTGTGGGGGCGAGTAGAGACTTTGGAGGTGGCGTGAAGTCTGTGGGGGCGGTGCCTCCGTTGCGGTGTACTTGAGCGGAGCCTGTCACTTCATGATGTAGTTGATGGCCCGCATGACAGGCTCGGCCTCCAACGCGCGGCAGAGCGGGGCGTTTGTGCCGCTCTGGGTTTGCCGGAGGCAGTTGTTTAAGTTCATGAGTTGCCACACCAAGTAGCACATCACTGCGGACTCCATTCTTTCCCAGGTGCCGACCTTCAACACAGAAAACCACGGGTGGTTTTCCTTGACAATGCGCCATTTCGAGAGCACAATCACGTGGGCCAAGTACATGTTGACGCTGCTGTAGAAACCCGCACCCAAGTGGCCGCCGGCGTTGCTGCTGCCGGTGTGTTTCTTCACCAAGGCCGACACGACGTCGGCGTGCAGCAACAGCATGGAGAGAAGCGCGGCTGCAAACCCCACGGCCTTGACGTAGATCTTGGTCACCTGCTTTGTGTTGGCGAGGTAGTATTTTCTGAACGCTGCAGGCTTGGTGAGCTGGTGGGCGGTCAAGGACAAGAGAAGCATGGCCCAGATGTTGGGGCTATAGACTGCGTTCGACACCGCGATGGCCCTTGCAACGCATTCCTTCACCGTGCTTCTGGCGGTGTGGCCCACGGCTTCGTCCCGGCTGCGGTTGGTGAGGGCAGCGTAGATGCGGGCCTTGAAGGACGTGGCCACAAAGTACGCGACCAAGAGCCCGCTGTGGGCCGCGTAGCTCTGCAAAAGCCCGAGCCAGTCGAGCGACTGCGTCCGGACGCCCATGCGGAAGTTGCGCCAGATCGGGTTGAGCACGTGGGACTTGATCGGGCTCAGCAAGTACCGCTGGTTCAACTTGTACCGCGTCGGCGTGAGGTAGTTGGACAAGATCTGCCCGTAGATGAGCGGGAACAAGACAAAGTGCTTTCTGTGGTACAAGTAGCGCACCCAGCTGTTCTTGGCGTACGACTGGAGACGGAACATTTTCCCGGTGGTCGGCGACACCACCAACGGCGAGCTGGGCGGCACAAACGTCCCGTGGTAGCACTCGGCGAGGTAGAGCAGAATGTAGTCCTTGGGCAAGCGGGCGTTGCCGGCCAGGGCCGAGTACAAGAGGGCCACGGACGCGAGGTTGGCCAACTTGTCGATGCGGCGGGACGCCGTGGCGGGGTCCTTGTGCTGCGGCGTGAGGAGCCGGTGGAGCCGTGCACGGATCACGGGGTTGAGCGCCACAAACGCTGCCCACCGGGCCGGGTGCTTGGCCCGCAAGAGTAGAAGTAGCACGAGCCACTTGACGCCTTTGCTGAGCGCCGGGCTCGGCTCCTCGAGGTACGAGTCGTCCATGGAGGAAAACGGCGCTATCTGGGCCGTTCGAACGGGCGGGTGTGTGGAGAAGACGGGGTGTAGTTGGGCCGTGGAACGCGAGCACTCACATGCACTGCGCTTTCTGGGGTAAAACCACGGCAGATGGGGACACCAGGCTCGGTTTGCGGATCAGGGTTTGCGGATAATGCCTGGTGTTTCGATAGGATAGAGTTGTGTGAGAGTAATGAGCGACGGGGTTTTGGCGGGATAAATGGAATAAATAGCCTGCTTTGACCTTATCTTACAATACTCAGTTATCTGCTGCTGCGACAAACGGTTGCAAAATGCGAGATCTGAAAAAGCAGAAAGAAGAATGCAAGATGCAAAAAAAGGTTGAAATATGAAAGTCCTTGAAATCCGGGGAAGAGAGAGAGAGAAAGAGAGAGAGAGAGAGAGAGAGAGAGAGAAAGAGAGGAAGAGGGCTGGGAATCGAAAGTGGACCGACAAACGAAAATGCTTTTCGAGGGGAGCGAGATCTGCGCCAGGCCCAAGCCAGTGGTCTGTGCGATATGGCCCTTCAGGCACAGCCCCACAGCATCCATCTCGACCGCCACATTTTTTTATTCTGCAAATTGCAAGCCACAGCGGAAACAAAATACGGAAACACACAAGCACCGCCGCAGAGCCCCCAAACGCATATTCTGCCGCTGTCGCCCATTCGCATCACCACCGCGACTCGCGTTCACCATCTCCAGTGAACCACCCGTGCTTGCCATGACCCAAAAAACCACGGGACTCGCCCGCGCAAACTCGCGATCCCGGGGCATCAACTTCAACACGGTGTCGCCGTCGCCCAAGCCTGCGCCGCAAGGCGGCACGCCGCGGCAGGCGCCCGCAGAACAGTTTGCTCCCACCACGCCCACCCCGTGCAGAGCAGCGCCCGGAAGCACGTCCTACGACGCGGTGCAGTCGTCGCTCCACTACGACTTCGAGCTCCCGGAAACGGCCACGTTGCAGGCGCTCGCGCTCAACGAGCAGCTACGACTCCTCGCGTTGAAGGAGATGTCCGTGGTGGAGATCAAGGACTCCATCGCCCGACTCAAGGCGCTCCTCGCAGCATCGGAGCTGGACATCCGGTGCTTGCAGCGGTGCATCCAGGGCTCGCTCCACAAACAGTTCAAGGCGCCCAAGCCCGGCGGCAGCGGCGACGCCGAGCGGGCCAAGCGAGGGCCGCACCGAGAACGGCCGGAGCCCCGGCCGCCGCAGACGCCGCAGACGCCACAGCCGCCGCAGCCGCCGCGGCACGCCGCGGGCGACACCGACCGCCAGTCGAAGATCTGGCTGAACCTCACCAAACCAATCTCGTTCATTCTGCAGCTAGATACCATGATCCTGCACGAGTTCGAAAAGTCCTTGGGGGCGGGCTCGCCGGGGCTGCGGGACAGGGAGATCGAGCTCAAGACGTTCCGGCATAAGGACGCCCGCCTGGAGCAGCCCGACCGCCACGGCCAGCGCCGGCACCAGGGCCAACACCACCACCACCTACAGAACCAAAGCCTGTACCCGTACCTTCCGGCCGACACCGACGACATGTTCCAGGCGGTGTCGAGCTCGTTGTGGTCGTTTGTCAACGACGTCAAGAGCAACATGATCGCCACGTTGAACGACGGGTCCACGCTCCACCCGGTCGCGGAGGGCGAGCCCGAGAAGGAGGCGCCCAGCGAGACGTTCTCGGAGCTCTCGTTCTCCAGCGCCAGCGAGCTGCCGGAGGCGCCGGATTTGGACATGAGCCTCCGGCTGGACAGCGACGACGAGGACCCGGTCGACTTGTCCATCTACTCGTCCATGCGCCGCAAGCCACTGTAAATAGATACAGCGCAACCACAGACCCACAGCACCATCAAACCTACAGCACACGCCACAAATGAATCTTGTACTACAAACCCTGCAAGCCCTTGATCAAGTCGGACTGCTTGCTCTCCTCGGCCCGTCTCTCGGAGACGTCGCCAATGGATCTCAAATCCTTGAGCAAAATGTCCTTGAGCTTGTCAAAGTACACGTCCTGCAACATGTTGCGCACGTTGGTCTCGGACTTCTCCACCAACTGGCCCAAGTTCACGAGGTGCGCCCACTCGAGCGCCTCGCCCTCGGTGCTCAACGTCTGCGTGGTCTCCAACTGCCGGGTCATGGCGCCGGACAACGCCAACGACCCCGCGGCCTTCTGCAAATCCAAGAGCACCGACGACGTCACCTTGTACGTGGCGGTGGTGGCGCTCTCGGGCACCACCTCCACCACGTGGATGGAGTTCCACTGGCCGCAGTTGTCGTCCGAGTCCTTCTTGAACAACACCACGCCGGCAAAGCCCTCCTCCAAACAGCTGGCCGCCGCGTCCTCGGCAGTGTCCCAGAGGTACACCGACGACAACCCGCCGCCGTCGTAGTACAAGTCTCTGTAGATGTCGAAGCTCTCGTTGGCCTTGATCTCCAACTGGCGCAACACGGCGGACGGGTACGGCGACTCGTCGTCGCCCGTGGGCGGCGCGTACGTGTTGGAGAACGGCGAGCGGTACAGGTCGCCGTCGCGGTTGTAGTCGCAGCAGAGAAACTCCTTGTTTGTGGCGGGGCACCGGGCCACCTGGAGCGGCGTGTCCACCGCCGACAACAAGTCCTGCGCCAACTCGGCGCCTTCGCCGGAGTCGTCCTGCTGGAGAAGCGTGCAGATGGACTCGAGGTTTTTCGCCACGTGCCGCGGATTGAGCCGGCGGAGGAGGTCGAGGGAGGCGTCGAACTTCTTTTCCATGGTGTATGTGTGCGGATGTTGGCTGCGCGCTACCCCATATTTGGGCGTGGGAGCCGCGCTGGTCTTGGTCGCTTATTTCTGGTCCATGCTGGATTTCTATATTTGAGCGAATGGCGGCGGTTGCTGTCGCCGCAATTTTCGCCGTCGCCTCGATTTGTGCTTCTACTCCAGAGTGTGGTAATTGTGTGGTTTATTGTTCACCGTTAGTGAACTAGTGCGGTGCCTTCTAATTCGAGATCCAGCCGTACTTCAGGCTTTGTTCTTCTTTTTTTTTTTTTTCAATTTGGGTGGTTTGGGAACGAGTGCATATTTTTGCAAGCTCTATTGTTGCAGCCACTAGATGAATCTCGCTGTTTTCGCTTGTCTACTATTGATTTTGATTTCAAACGGTATTTCATTTCCGTTGAATCAATGGCCATTCACGAGCCAATCTAAGCCACTGTTGCCAGTCGCCGATATTTCTCGACACCATTCTGAACCTTTTATTTCGGTTCTTTTGTTTGATTCAGCGCCTTTTGATTTAGTCCCTTTGTTTCAGTCAGTGTCCTTTGTTCGTGCCTTTTGTTCAATTGACCAAATTGCTAATACCGCCTCTCTAAGCTATTTAGTACGTCAGATACGAAAGCGGCTGTGGCGCAAAAACGATCTTCCCTCAGAAGACTCGTCGTTCTGTGCAACTTTGCTGTTCCAGCGTTTTCTATTGTCCTGTCACTGAGTCCAGCCAAATCCAGAGACTACAATCGATTTGTATTAATGTAAAATTCAGTCTATTAGTGTACAGTCTATTCCGAAGCGGCGAGCTTAAGCCGATGGCACGTAAGTGACACCCAATCTTGGGGCGTTCAAGATGATACCAGTGAGAACACCGGAGATGATACCAGCCACAGGCAAGGTGATCAACCAGCCCAAGTAACACCAGGAAACCATTCTCCAGTTGACGGACCGGTAGTCCATGTTGCAGAAACCAACAAAGACGGTGGCACCGACGGCACACTGGGTGGTGGACACGGGAATGGCCAATCTGGTGGCCATGACAACGGTGATGGCAGCACCAAACTCAATGGCGAAGCCTCTGGCAGGCGACTGCAAAATCATCTTGTTTCCGAGAACACCCATGATACGGTAGCCAAACATCCACACACCAATGACCAAGGCAGCGGCGGTGTAACAAAGAATCCAGATGGGAGGCGTGGCCTTCAAGCCGTTGCCGGCCCAGATAAGGTACACGGTGGACAATGGGCCGGAGGCGTTGGCAATGTCGTTGGCACCGTGGGCAAAGGACATGGTACAGGCGGTGATGGCCTGGAGCAACGAGAACAAGTACTCGATTCTGTTGTCGTAGAACTTGGACTTGGCATGCATGTCGGCAACGTTACGACTGAGGGTGCCTGTGTTGTTGACCTGGTCGGAAATCACGTCCTTGGTGAAGCCGTGGGACACCACGAGCCACGCGAGACGGGGCCACTGCTTGGGGCCTTGCATGAGCATGTTTCTCCAGAGAGTGGACGTCTTTGGTGGCTTCTCGACCTCGGTGGAGACCTCCTCGCCGCAGGTGCTGACGGATCTCTTCTTCTCGAGGTCGTTCTCAGAGTCGTGGATGATGCGCTCCACTGGGCGGCGGCCCTCGTAGTAGTCGATGGTCAAGCTTTGGCCCTCGGGAATAGGAGGGATGTTGTCGGTGGACTTGAACCAGTAAATCGGGCCTCTGAAGACGTCGTACCACTGGAGGGTCCAGTCCTCGTACAAAATCTTTCTTCTGACGACAGGGAACACAAAGAGCATGTAGAGCAAGGTGGCCACGGCACCGACACCGAAAATGGAGCCGGCGGTGGTGGCCCCTGACAACTTGTCCAACTTCAACTTGGGCGAGCCCTTCCACACAATCAACATGGTCAACACGGAGAAGGTGATGTAAACCAACACGGGGATCAAGAAAAGCGCGTTCTTGATGCCTCTTCTGGTGTCCTTGACTTCCAAGACACCGTACTTGCAGATGAGGAACACAATGGAGGAGAAGCAGCCGGCAATTGCAGGCGCAATGAACCACGAGGCAACAATCTGACTGAATCCGGCCCAGCCCCAGATGACGTTGTCCGCGCCCTTGGCGGCAATGGCCACACCGATGACGGCACCGATGATGGAGTGGGTGGTGGAGACGGGCATGCCGATGGTGGTGGCAATGGTAAGCCAGATGGACGAGCCGACGAGGGCCATGGCCATGGCCAACATAAGAACGGTGGGGTCGGAGGTGAAGGTGTTGGTCTTGATGACCTTTTTGCGCACAGTGTCGGAGACTCTGTTACCAACCAAAACGGCACCGAGGAACTCCATGATGGCAGCCAAAACCATGGCCTGCCAGTACTTCAACGATCTCGAGGACACGGACGACGAGTACGAGTTGGCCACGTCGTTGGCGCCGATGTTGAAGGCATCCAAGAAGGCAAAGATCATGCCAATGGCAAAGATGTAGTCAAACTGGTGATAGATCGCCATGTCTGTAGTCTTTGCTGGTGGTGTGAAAAAAAGATACCGCCCACAACCCGGCCGCACGATACGCTTTATAGCGCCTGCCCGTGCCTCGCTGGCCACGAGGCCAATTAATTGGCATGGTGGAGACGTTCGCTTGAAGCTTTTTTCTTGTCGCACCCAGTGGGTGCAAAACGCACAAAAGTCTTGGCGGCTTGGCACACCACGTTCCGGCAAAACTCGCCCGCGCCGGCGCCCGCGAGCGCCAAACCGCGTCTGTTGGCGGCCCACGGAGCCAATGCCGGCCCCCGCCGCCGATTTTGTTTTGGCCTCGACATCCCCGTCGTTTTGCGGTCGAAAGGTCGCGTGCAGCTAGCGTTAGCGAGGGGTACGCACAGCCGTGCATGTTGCGGTTAATGGCCCACGTGCCGTGTGTGCAGGGTCTTATCTGAGATTCGACCGCCCGGAGAAAAACTGCTAAGCCCTGGAGAAAAGTGCCAACGGCACGGGTGCTTGGCGGCGCCGGTGAAACGTTCATCGTGGGGAGCCAAGCAGCCAATGTATTGGCTGACTAAAGTGTCATTAATTGCCACGCAGAATGTTGGCGTTACTGATTCAGGCTGTGCTCACGTGAGACAAGTGGGATGTTCTCACCGCCGAGACGGTGCTGGACCAAAGTGCCTGAGCGGCACGTGAAACCGGCACGTGGCCCAGCCACGTGATCCGCCCGACCACGCCACGCAAGACCCCCCCTTTTTCCGTGGCTCTGGCGAGCGCCGAATGGTGTCGGCTCGCAGTTTGTCTGGCCGCTCTAGCTGTGTTCTTTTTTTTTTTTTTTTCTAATCTTGGCTGCTTGTGCGGCGCAATGACTGTCAAACCAACTGTGTGGCTCGGCGCTTGAGCCGCAATGCTGAGCAGGTGAGCCAGCCGCCATGCCAACACTCCGTCTCTCTTTCGTTCTTTCTCTCTTTTTTTCTCTCTTTCTCTTTTGTTCTTTCTCTCACTTTTTTGCCCCGAGACATGGCCCTTCGCAGCCAATGAGCGCCCGTAATTACTCAGCTGTCGCGCGGCACGTGATGCGGGGTTCAAGACTTCTCGGAAGCGAGCTTCGGAGTTCTTTTTATACATCCCAACTCTTCCGTGCCAGAACACCGGTGCCCCAGGAAAACAAACACACAACCGCCAGATTTGCCCCTGAATCACCACTCCCATACATTCCCCAGAAAACCCACACCCGCCGCATGTTTTTACAGAGATTTGCGCAAAGGACGCCGGCCCAAGGCCTCCGGTACATCTCGTTCCAGACGCTCACGACCCCGAACGAAAACGCCATCAAGTTCCTTTCCTCCGAAACCGTGTCCCCCGTCGAAAACACCACGTTTGAGTTCTCGTCCACGCTTCAAGCCGTGCACTCCCCGCTCGCCATGAAGCTCTTGAACCTCGCCGGCGTCCGGTCGCTCATGATCGGCCACGACTTCGTCACGGTCAACAAGCAGGACCACGTCAACTGGGCCACGTTGAAGCCCGAGGTGGTGCTGCTCATGGACAAGTTTCTCACCAGCAAAGCGGAGCCCGTCATCACCAAAGAGCTCATGCAACAGAACGACTCGCTTGCAGCGTCTGCAGACGACTCGGAGGTGGTGGCCATGATCAAGGAGTTGATTGACACCCGCATCAGACCCGCCATCCAGGACGACGGCGGAGACATTGAGTTCAAGGCCTTTGACGAGCAGACCGGGAAGGTGTTTCTCAAGCTACAAGGCGCCTGCAAGTCGTGCTCCTCGAGCGAAGACACGTTGAAGGGCGGGATCGAGTCCATGCTCATGCATTACATCGAGGAGGTGCAGGAGGTGGTGCAGATTCTCGATCCCGAGGAGGAGATTGCCAACAAGGAGTTTGAGCGGCTTGAGTTCCGCCTCAAGGGCCGGTCCTCGGCCGCACCCGGCACCGCGCCGCCATCTCTCTAGCTGCATCTATATTTATTCGCATACCGTATCATTGGCCTACCGCCTGCTGTATCATTTTGTACCGTCTTCCCTTGCATGCTTCGCCGCGTCGAGATCGGCGAGAACCTGCAGCTTGATGCACGCAAGGTTCCGTGCGTCCTCGAACTTGGAGTGGAGCTCTTTGAAGAGGCCCTTCTCCATGCAATCCCGGGAAATCGTCACGCGCACCTGCTCAAAGAGCGCGGCGAGCCAGGCGTCCTTGAACGCGTGCCAGTCTTTCGACACCTTGTTGAACCCCAAGACCCAGCCTAGCGAGGCAATGGCAACCGCGGTCTGCGCCTGGAGCCCGGTCCAGAAGTAGCCCACGGCCGCGAGCGCAGAAAGCGGCAACTGGTAGTGGAGCAACGCGGTGACGAGCAACGTGTACACCACCGGCTGGATCTCTGCGGCGATGCGGTCGCTGACCAACGAGGCCTTGAGGCTTTGCAACGGGTTGACGAGGTGCGCCTGGTCTGATTTCGAGAAGCTGGCGTAGTTGTGGTCCTGGAGGCGCGCCACGAGCTGCCCCTTCAAGTAGTTATAGCTGTCGATGCTCTTGTTCATGAAGTGCGCGTTGAAGAAGTCCTTGACCGCGTACTCGACGTTGTCGTTGAGAAGGTAGAGCTTCCACCAGCGGAGCTTTGTGTTGAAGAAGCGCGTGGCGTCGGGCACCAACGCGTGCTGGAGCTCGGCGTGCATCTCGCTGCTGCCGTTGACCAACGTGTTGAGCTTCAAGTCGTCGTGGATGGCCTGGATGTGGTCCGCGGAGACGCGGTTGGAGGCGATCTCGGCGCGGATGCCGTCGAACATCCACGCGCCGAGGTTCTCCGAGCGCAAGAACCACAGCAAGAACTTGGCCACCTCGAGCACGTTGCTGTTTTGGAGAGCGTCAAAGTACTGCGCGCCGGCGGCGGCGCCGTGCTCGTAGTAGGCGGCGGCGGCGCGGCGCAAGAGCTCGCTGTTGACCTTGACGACGTGGGTCGCGGCTGTCGGCGCCACGGAGAACGCGGGCGCGGTGGTTTCGGTGGAGCGCGGCGTGTACTCTGTGTTGTCCACCACCGAGAGGAGCACCTTCTTGCGCACCAGCTTCGGGAGCGCGTCGGCGAGCGGCGTCGGCGACGCGCCCACGTGGACGAAGAAGGCGCACACGTCCACGAGCTTGGCCACGTCGCCGGCGTTGTTGATCTCCAAGATCTGCAACTCGTTGGGCACCGACGCCAGCGCGGGCAACGCGCCGCGGAACACGGGCCGCTGCGCCGCAGACAAGAGCGGCGCCGCCACCGCGACGTGCTGCACCGTCCGCGCGAACGCCGCCGGGAGCGCCGCCGCCGGCGCCGCGCCGGCGCCCGTGAGGAGCACGTTCTGCGTGGCCGACCGCGCCGCCAACAGGCCAAACCAGCGGCCGCTGCCCAGCGCCAACGGGTCGCATAGTAGCGCGTCGAGGAGGCTCCGCGGCGCGCCGCCGCCGCGGATCACGCCCACCACGAGCGTCTGCGCCCGCGTGCCGCCGCGCTCCAACGCAAAGTACGCCTCGATGTGCGAGCACGTCACGGCGTCGTGCGGGTACCAGCGGGCGTACTTTTGCAACGAGTCCTGGACGAGGGCACGCGACGAGTTGCTGCGCAGCTGGGCGAGGCGGCCGCTGCGGCGGCGCGTGGCGCGGGCAATGGCCGGGAGAAGAAGACGGGAGGACATGCGGTGGAAAAGCGCGGGGCGCGAGCGCGAGAAGCGCCCGGTCACGTGGCGGCGGGCGGCGGCCGCTGGTTTGGCCCGTTGGCGGCGCGGCGGGCGGCGGTGGCCGCAGATTTTACAGCCACGGCGCGCCGCGGTCGCCCTGGCGCTGTTGCGGGGCGCAGGCGCGGGCGGTGGCTGCGACCTGGGCTGCGACCCTGGGCCGCGACCGGCGGGCCCGCGCCGGCACATGGAGCTGATGAGCAAATAGGCCACCACATCTGTCCCCGGTGTCTAAAAAAAGCTGTCAACGCAGCACCCGCCGTTTCCTGCTTCCCGCGCCGCACGCCTCGCCCCGTGTTTTCTGCTGCCAACCGCGCCGCCTGCCCTGCTCTGCACCGTCGTCTTTCCCCGCTGCGGCCCGCTTTTACTTTTTCCCCCGCCGCTTCGCATCCAGTTTTTCCCCCGGCCCGCCAACTTCGCACCCATGCCGCTTGCAGCCGTGCTCCGCAAGTACGCCTCGTTCGTGGGCCCCGGCATCATGGTGTCGGTGGCGTACATGGACCCGGGCAACTACTCCACCGCGGTCGCCGCCGGCGCCGCGTACCAGTACAAGCTCTTGCTCATGGTGTTCTTGAGTAACGTGTTTGCCATCATCCTCCAGTGCTTGTGCATCAAGTTGGGCTCGGTGACGGGGCTCGACCTCGCGGAAATGTGCCGCAAAACGCTCCCCTCGTGGCTCAGCCTCTTCTTGTACGTGTGCGCCGAGTTCGCCATCGTGGCGACGGACTTGGCCGAGGTGATTGGCACCGCCATCGCGCTCAACATCTTGTTCAACATCCCGTTGATCGCCGGCACGTTCATCACCATCATCGACGTGCTCTGCGTGCTCTTGGCGTACCACCGCGACGGCTCCATGCGCCAGACGCGCGTCTTCGAGCTCATTGTCGGCGTGTTGGTGTTGGCCACCTGCGTGTGTTTCGTGGTGGAGCTCTTCAACTGCAACTTCGCCCCGGGCGCGTTCAAGCAGATCGTCAAGGGCTACTTGCCCATCAGCGACGTGTTCCTCAAGGAGTCCAACGCGCTCTTCTTGAGCTGCGGCATCATCGGCAGCACCGTCATGCCGCACTCGTTGTTCTTGGGCTCGTCCATCGTGCAGACCCGCCTCCGGGAGTTCGACGTGCACACCGGCCGCTACGCGCCGCCCAAGCCGCCCGTGCCGCCCGTGCCGCCGGTGCCCGGTGCCGCCCGCGCCTCCGTGAAGAGCAAGTTCCTCGCCTTGGCCGACGCCGCCGAGCTCAACCAGAAGTACCGCCCGTCGCACGCGGCCATCCAGCACTGCTTGAACTACTCGTACGTGGAGTTGATCCTCTCGCTCTTCATCATCGCCGTGTTCGTCAACTCCGCCATTCTCATCGTCGCGGGCTCCACCTTGTACGGCAAGCTGGACGCCGCCGACGCGGACTTGTTGTCCATCTACCTGATGCTCTCGCACTACATCTCGCACGGCGCCGGCATCGTGTTTGCCTTGTCGATGTTGTTCGCGGGCCAGAGCGCCGGCGTGGTGTGCACCATGGCCGGCCAGATCATCTCCGAGGGCTTCATCCACTGGTCCTTCCGCCCGTGGATCCGCCGCCTCGTCACGCGCCTCATAGCCATCGTGCCCGTGGGCATCTTTGTCGGCGTCTTGGGCCGCCTGGGCGTGGCCACCATCATGAACATCTCCCAGGTCGCCCTCAGCTTCATTCTTCCCTTTGTCAGCGCCCCGCTCATCTACTTCACCTGCAAGAAATCGTACATGACGGTGAATGTCGACTGCGACCCCGCGCCGGCGCCGGACCCCGCCGAGAGCGTCCGCCTGGAAATCTCCCTCGTGGAGCTCTCCGTGCCCGACATGTCCCAGTTTCCCGACCCGCCCCGCCTGCCGGAAATCACACAGCTGCAAGAACCTTGCGAGCCCGACATCCCCGGGCTGTCTCGGCTACTGGAGTCTTCCGCTCAGCTCGAGTGCTCCAAGGCGCCGGAGGACACCGAGCTTCTGGCCATCTCCTTGAGATCATCGTCCACCGTGCAGTCGGAGAGCGAGGACGCGCCCAAAACGGTCACCTTCGAGAATTGCTGGGCAATGAACATCGCCGCCATGGGCACGTGGTTACTCATCACGTTCTTGAACATCTACATGATCTACTTGTTCGCCAAGGGCGAAAACACCGGGTGAATACATGCCATCACTGTACATTGTAGGCTCACATGAACCGGCTCTTTTTCTTGTACGGGCCCCGAATACTGGCCAACCGTCCAGTCTTGTTGCCCTGGTACGGCCTCGACGAAATGGGACCGGGCAACATGCCCTGGTAGTCATTTAGAAGAATGGGGATCTTTTTGTTGAGCGGCAACGAGAGTTCTTTGCCGTCCGTGGGCTTGGCCTTGGCCAAAATAGTCATGAAGCGGAGGATTTTCTTGTAGAGAAGCACCTCGGCGACTGCGGGTGTGCCCGGCGTGGTGCTGTGCAAGTACCTCTCTTGGCGCAACTTGTGCAATTTGAGTAGGTTCGCGGACACAACCTTCTGTAGCTCGCGGGCAGACTTGATTTCGCCCTTCTCGGCCTTGAGCTGGTCGATCAACAACTCGGCTTCGGGGTAGTATTGCGCCAAGTTCTCCAACTTGATGTTACTCAGCTTGGTGTAGTTGTACTTCTCGTCATCGACTGCGACAGGGGCTTCCACGGACTCCTCTTTTTTGCTCTCTGCTGGGGCCTTTGGTGCCTCCTCCTTGACTTCGGGCTCGGCAGGCGCTCCCTGTGTGTACTCTTGCGTGATTTGCTTCAACTTCTTGGCGCCCACGTGATTCAACCACACGAACAGCTTCAAGTCTTCGCCCAACACAGCGTTGCGCAGGTCGATATTGGGGACAATCGAAGAGATGTTACTCCTCTTTTCGTGAACACGCAATTCGTTGGAATCGCAGTTCTTGACCAACGTGGAGTCCAAAGCCGGCTTCAATGTCTTTTGTTTGTACTGCAACCATTTGGGCGCCTCGATGGTGTACCAGTTGGGGTGGAAGAAGTTCTCCAAGATCTGCGCCGATGCCTGCGTTGGCAAGGGGATCCGAGAGGCCGGGTTGTTGAACAGCTTGATGTTGCCCGCCTGCGAGAACGCGGGGCCTGCGCTCACGGCCTTCGACAACAGCCACGGGTCGGGCACCACTGTGTTTCTGGGGTCGAGCGACGACTTGCCAACGAGCGCCGAGAAGAGCGGCCGCGACACGGTCTTCATTTCCGGCTGTGTTTGGCTGTTGTACGCGCTGTGGTACACTGGCGCGACAGGCTCTTCGTACTTGTTGATGTATGTGATGAACTCGCCGTTGGTGGAGGGGAAGTTGCGGGAGATTTTCTGGAAGTCGTCGCGGAAGATCTTCAACGAGTCGTCCTCCTCGCGCTCCTTCTCTTGGAAGAGGCGGAGGCCCAAAGCCTCGACCTCGCGCAACAATAAGTTGGTGGCGAAGCCAAAGTACTCGTCGATGTCTCTGTAGGGCTCGGAGCCGACCGCGTGCTGGACGATTTCGGCGCCGCAGGCGAGTTTCAAGTCGTGGAAAAGATCGTACGGCGTGTGGTAGTTGAGGCTCTCGAGCTTCTTCTGCACCGAGCTCTTGGGCACGTCCGCGTTGGCCTCGATGTATTTCTCGTACGCGGTCACGATCTGGTCCGGGTTGGCCTCGTGGAACTTAGCCGGAATCAGGTCCCGGGCCAAGACCTGGCGCTTATCGGCGTTGGTGAGCACGGGCGTAAGCTCCTGTAGTAGCGTCTCGAATGCTGGGGTTAGTGGCCATCCATCGAGGCGCGGCAGTCGCAAGTGCGATTGCGTGCGGGGCGTTCCCGCCGGCGGCGACGTACCTTTATTGTGCAACATGATTGATGGTTTAAGTGATACCAATGTTTTTTTTCGACCAGCGGGTCTTGCGCACCGGCGGGCGCCCTGCGTGCAGGATCGCGCGACCATTTCGCAGCGCCGGCTGCACCGCACTAGTCATCAAACAACAACTTGATCTCCTCGATGCGCTGTTTGCGGCGCTCCTCCTCCTCGACCTCGACGGCCTCGCCCATCATCCGCTTGCGCTCCTGGATGCGGAGCATTTTTTTCTCGATCGAGTCGGCCACCACGAACCGCACCACCTTGACATTGCTGTCCTGGCCGATGCGGTGCACGCGGTCGATTGCCTGGTCCTCGATGCTGGGCGACCACCAGGGGTCCATCATGAACACGTGCCGTGCGCGGGTCAAGTTGAGCCCGACGCCGCCCGACTTGAGCGAGAGAAGGAGGATCGTAATGCGCGCGTCGGCCTTGCCGGCGGTGAACTTTTGCAACACCTTTTCCCGCTCGTTCATGTTGAGCCTTCCGTCGAACTTGTACACCACGTACTCCTCGGTGGAGCTGACCGTTTTGAGCTCGGCCTCGATCAAGTCGAGGTACGTGGAAAATTGTGAGAACACCACCACGTGCTCGCCGGGGCTCTGCTGTTTCAAGTCCCGCAAATGTGAAACCAACGCGTTGATCTTGGCGGACGTCTTGTCGGGGTTGTAGTGGTAGACGGAAAAGGGGTACGCGGCGCGGGTGGCGCGGGTCTCGCTCTGCTCGCCCACGTGAAACCGCACCTCTTTCCGGCTTGTTTCCGTTGGGTTCAACTTGAAGAGACGGTGCTTGGAAATGGGATGTCTGCACTCTGGGCAGAGTGGCTCCAGGTCACGGCTTCTTTGGAAGCTGATGTGTTCCATCAAGCAGTGGAGACAGTACTGGTGGCCGCATTCGGTCAAGGTGAGCTCGCCAAAGGCGATTGGGGCCTGGGTGCAAATCGAGCACTCGGAGTCCTCGATTTTCACCTTGGCGTAGAGTCCGTACATCACCTGCTTCATGGCCGTTTCCGACGCAAACTTCTCTGCCACCATGGGCTTGTCAAAGTTGGCGAGTTCCTCTTCCCACGTCTCGTCGAGTTCATTGCTTGTTTTGACCAAATCAGGATGGCAGCACACCTGGCGGAGACGAAGAATGTGGGTGAGGATCTGCGTGTACCTCTTCAACAAGTCGCCGGACTTGATGCCCTCATTGAAAGACTGGTACGCTCTGCTCCGGAAAAAGTCGTAGTAGAGCTGTTCCCTCTCAGAAAGCAGCAACTCCTCAATGACAATTTCCTTCTCGGGCAAATGCACAAGCGGCGTGCCGTCCTTCAGCTTCATGTTCTTTGTGCGCCGAAGGAAAATCGGCTGGAGAATCGACTTCACCACATCCAAGGTCACGTTGAACTGTTTCTGTTCGAATGGGAGGGTGACGAAGGTTTTCCAGTACGAGAAATTGCACCAGGGCTCGAGTCTCAAGAACTTCACCAACGAGAAAATGTCGTCGAGCCGGTTGACCACGGGAGTTCCCGTGAGCACCCATTTCCGCGCCAGCATCAACTCGTGCACGGACTTTGCCGTTTTGGTGGTTCGGTTGCGGATGTTGTGGCCCTCGTCGAGCACAATGCGCAAAAACTCCACCGAGTACAACCCGATTCGGGGAAGACGGCCGTTTTCGTCCCGCATTTTGTTGATGCGGGCCCACTCGCTCTGAACGGTGCCGTAGGTGGTCAACACCAATATGGGGATGTTGTTTTCGCGGTTGCAAAGCGTGACCGAAAGATCGGTCTGGACCAGGTCGCCGTAGTATATCATGCACTTGTGGTTGGGGTTGTTGTTGGAGCGGTCAAACTCCGCTTTCCACTGGGTCAAGAGCGACATTGGAACGACCACCAAAGTGGATTTGGAGGCGTACTTCCGGAACGAAGTGGGCGCTGGCGCGGTATCGTAGGGCACAGAATGGACCAACGCTAGCGTCAGGATTGTTTTCCCCAAGCCCATTTCATCGGCCAAAACGCCGCCCTTCAAGAAGTTCTTCACCAACGGCTTGTCAATGGAGAACTCGCCATTGTACAAGTTGGCATAGAAGTACTCGTTTTCGCTCGGGGCCTCTGGCACAGACAAGTCCCGCGGCCACCTGAAAATGCTCCAGAGCGGGTTGATGACGTCCTCGCCCTGGTTCCGGATGGCCGTCCTTTTTTGCGTGGACAAGGACTGGTTTTCCTCGACAGAGAGTTCCTCGAGCACGTCCAACTCTTTCTCTCTGGAGAGCATCCACGCAAGCCCGTTTTTCTGGTACGGGCGCAACGTCAACTTGAAGTTCCGGCTCGGCGGCGTGGTTGTTTCCGGGAGATTCTCGAGCACGTCGGACTGCTGGTTCAGGGTGTAGAACTCCTTGAGCTGGTCCAAGTTGAGGTCGTCCGTGGGCGTCGGGGACTCCGAACTGGGCTGGGTTTGCGCGTCCGCCTTGGACGGCGTCGGGGGCGCCAGGCCGTCGTCGTCGACCGCGGTGACGGCGTCGGACGCCTTGTTGACCGGCACGATGCGGAGTTTCTGGAAAAGGCGCGACACGGCCTTCTGCTTGAGGCGCAACGCGGCCTCGCCCTCGGTCTCCAGCGTGAAGTTGAACGACGCCGGCTTGGCATGCTTCTTGCGTTTTGGCGCGTTGCCGTCGTCGGCGGGCGGCACGTTCTCGGCAAACGTGGTGCTGTTCAAGTAGCACTTGATCTGGAGGTAGAACGAGTCGCCGATCGACAAGCGGCCCAGCGTGCCCATGATCACGCAGGCCTCGAACGCGGCAAGGTCCAAGTCGATCAACGGCGAGAGAATGCGCGTCACGTCCTCGGGCAACCGCCCGATCTCGCGGGCGTCGTCGACCGTGTACAAGCGGATGACCGCGGAGTCGCCGAACTTGGGCGCCACCATGGACGACTTCTTGATTTTGTTCGGGAGCAAGCGCTTGACCTCCAACGGCTGCTCGTACTGGAGCGGCCGTAGGTACGGCCGCGTGGCCCACGCCTCGACGTCCAACGTGCCGATGTACCGCCTCCAGCGGCGCCGCTCCTTTTCCTGGGCCTCGAGCTGCGCCTGCGTGCGGATCTGCTCCACGAGCACCTTCACCTGCTCGTCTTTGGACGGCGAGCGGGCGCCGGAGTCGGGCGCCGCGTGGTCGTACACGATGCCGTTGAAGTACTCGTTGGACGCGAGCTGGATGTAGTTGGGCCTGTTGAAGTACTTGGCGTGGAGGTGTCGGAGCGCCGTCTCGGACGCGTCGCCGATGATCAGCAGGATCTGGCTTTTGAAGAGATCGTAGCCAATCTGCGAGAGGCGGTCTGGCTCGGGGCTGGGCCCGGCGGGCGGGGCGCGGGGCGCCGCGACCTCGGCCACCTCGTCGTCCGACACGAAAAGCAGGTCGTTTTGCCCGTCCAAGTCCGCGTGTGTGGCGCTTTCGGAGGCGGCTTCTGCGCTTGCCGTACTGGCGGGGCGTTCTATGCAAGCTGGCGAGCTGGGAACCGGCGGCGGGCCATTCTGTGGGGCTGGGGCCGTGGGCTGCACGCGGGTTTCGATGGGGGCTTCGGGCGGGTCCTGTTTCCGGAAAAACCGCTCTTTTTTCATGCCCGGTCGTAGTAGGCGAGATGGCAAAGTGTGGAGCGCGATGTGCCACCGCCAGCACCGACGTGACTTTGCATCCAGAGCACAGATTTGCAACTTTGGGTCCGCTACAGTCTATTTGCCGGCAATACAACCTTCCTTCTGTCGCTTTGAGAATCGGCCACTTTGACCGAGATCTTCTTGTTGTTTGTGCTGTTTGACCAGACGTGATTGAGCGCTGTGGCGAGCACCTCGAAGCAGGCATTCCAATCTTGAGAGATAGACATTCTTGTTCGATTTTTTTTTTCTTTTTTTTCTGTAAGGATCATCGGCAAGTAACTATTCATCCTGTGGTTGCGGGGCTCTTTCCAACCGGCCATTACACTGCACAGCGTGTGAAGCTACTCTCTTATCGGTTCGTCGTCACTTTCTTCATGATTTTCATATACTGGATGAATTCTCCCAGGCATCCACGGAAAATGCAGTTTCGTCTTCTCATCTGGGCCCCTCTCAAAATAGTAGGCAGTCCGGGTTCATCATGCTCTTCAACTCCGTCCCGCTCACGTTGTTCTCGGCACACCACCGTCGGAGGTTCAGCATGACAAGCACCACGTGCTCCGACCTCGAGCAGAGAATCTCCATGTTCTCGAGCGCGAGCAACACGTCCTCCTTGCGGAACCCCGTGGCCGCGGCCAAGTCGTCCAACGAGATGAGCAGCTTCTGCGCAAACACGGTGCCGAGAAGAAACGCGAGCGTTTTCGACCAGTGGCGCAAGTAGAGGAGGCGGCCGAACGGCGAGAGCGGGAACTCGGGCCCCAGGAGCGCCTGGCCAGGCGTCACGCGCGCCAACGCGTACGAAAACTCGATCAAGAGGCTGCCCAAGCGTAGCCGTTGGAACGGCGGGAAGATGCACACGCAGGCCAAGTTGTTGTCCGGCTCCCACGAGTTGACCTCTTTGGAGAAGAACCCCATGGGCCGGAGCTGGTGGCCGCCCCAGTCGCCGGCGCCGGGCCCCGCGGGGTCGCCATAGATCACGTAAAAGTCGAACGCCTCCACGTTGTAGAACACGGACTTGTCGTCGAGGAAGAGCTTGCCGAACAACGCGAGGTTCTGGCAGAAGAGCTCGTGGCGGAAGCCGCGGATCCTCTTGATCACGTACGGCGCCCGTGTGTCGGCGTACATCAACTTGCCGATGGGCGGGAACGGCCGGTTCAACGTGCACAGCGACCGGTGGAGCGCCATTTTCTCGACGCTGGTGGAGTACTTGAAGCAGCACTCGCACACCCAGAGCTTGTCGAGCCAGAAGCCCGACCGTGCCGGCAGCGCCGCCTTGCGCCGGCTCGACGCCGCGTCGATCTCGATGCCCGGCTTGTCGTCTCCGCTGTTGTAGAAGTACGCGCCGTTGCCGTACCAGGTCTCGAACTCGAGGTCGCCGAAGACGACCTTGTCGATGTTGCGCGTCTGGAGCACGCCGTACTCGGCGGGGGCCGCAGCCTGTGGCCCGTTCTTGATGCCCACCATTAGGCCGTGGTGTGAAAACTCGCGCCGGAAATCCGGGGTCAAGTGGCCGCCGAAAAAAATTTGGGTTGCTGGCGCCGGCGGAAATCCTCGTGGTGGGCCCGGCTCGATGACAAAAGGGATCCTGGCTGCCTCGGGTGCTTACTGTGCTGGTGCTTACTGTGTTGGGTGCTTACTGTACGTTGTACACTGCCTGGTGCTCACTTTGCTGGGTGCTCACTATACTTTGGTTGGTGCTCTAGGTGCTCGGGCGGATTGGTGCCGAAATCGCCTGTTTGAGCACTGTGGGCGGCCCGACAAAGAAAAGCATGGTCCAGCCAACGGACGCGTAAAAGAAACCGCCAGCTCTTGTGCCTGGCGCAGAATTCCAACCCCAGATATGTAGAGCAGAGGGTGCGACTACGCGTCCACACCACACCAACTACTTGCATCCTCAGCAACATGCCACCCAAAGGCTGGAGAAAAAACGGCGACGGCGTGCAGCCGAACAAAGACCTCGAGCTCGTGCTGATCGACGACATTCTCTTCCCCAGGTCCACCATCCAGAAGCTAGCCAAGGCCATTCTATCGCCCGACCACGGCGACTCCATGAGTCTCACCAAGGACTCGTTGATTGCGGTGCAGCGCTCGGCCACGGTGTTCGTGTCCCACTTGATGTACCACGCCCGCCAGGTGGCCAAGGACGCCGACCGCAAGAATATGAATCTGCACGACATCCTCGTAGCGTTGGAGCGTGCGGACTTGAACGGGTTTGTTCCGGAGGTGAAGCAGCAGATCAGCACGTTCGAGAGCAACGAGGAGCTCAAGAAGAAACACAGGGCCGTGGTGCGGCCGGAGCCCGCGGGCGACGAGCCGGCCGCCAAGAAAATGAAGGACAACAACGAGGCCACGCTTGTGCCCACGGCCCACGACGACGACGACGACGCGCAGGACCTCGACGACGACGCCACCGACGAGGCGGACGCCAACGACGCGGACATGCCCGACGACGACGACGAGACGCCGGCGGCCAACCCGATTGCGCTTTTGAACCAGGAGCAGCACGAGTTGGAGGGCACCGAGCCGGCGGAGGCCGACAACGCCGACGAGACGGACGACGAGTGAAGGAGCTGCATTGGAGTTGCCGCTGTCTGATCAGCAGACCCCATTGTTATGTAGGAATTGACACACAAGCGACCCGCAGGCCGTGATCGAACCGGCGTACTTCTCCGGCGGAATCCCCGTTTTCGAACCCACCATGAGCCAATTCCTGGACTTTTACAGTTACAACAAAGCCATCAACAAGTACGGGATGCAATCCGGTATCGTGGGGGAGGGCCATGCTGACAGAAGCTGTCCCGAGGCCGCCAGACTTACAAGGCGCTGGGCCCACACTTTAGATGGACGCCGGACAAGAGTTTTTTTTTCAGACGGCACTAGGCCACGGTCCGAACGGCGCCAGGCTACGGTTGACGCTAGGCTACAGTGTGCCCGAAATGGATTTTAATGAGTGCTTCAGTGACTCGATGCAGAATAAAACGTCTTCCCGGGCCCTAGTGCCTCAAGCAGGACTGGAAAAAGGGGTAGCCGCACTCGAAGCCCACAAACAAGTAGAAGAGGCCGAGCGTGGCGCTGCCCAAAATGGCAAGGTAGCGCATATTGTGGAGCCACATCTTGCGCTTGATGGAGACGGCGCCCTTCTGGAACACCAGCGAGGACGTCTGGAGCCGCTCCGTCTGGTCCACGAGCGAGCTGATCTTGTCGCCGCGGCCCAACACCTTGTTGATGTTGTCGAGCATCAACAGGCGCACCTCGTCCACCTCGTCGGAGGCGCACACGAGCTGGTTCGGGGTGATGACGTCGGCGGCGGCGTCGTCGTCGCGCTCGCGCACCGCGCCGTAGCTGTACAAGCGGTGGTTGGTGTCGTACTGCATCTCCTCGAACTTGATGATCTGGTTCATGTAGAGCTTGAACTCGCCCAACTTGGTCTTGGTCATGTGCTCGGCGGACGCGGCGGCCTGGCTGTCGGAGGCCGCGGCGGCGGCGGACTCGGCGAGGTCGTGGCGGAACTCAAAGTACTTGTCCATGATCTTCTTGAGCACCGACAACACGAGCGTCTTGTTGACGTCCTGGTGCGCCAACACAATGACCGTGACCAAGTCCACGCCGCCGTCGGCGTTGTGGAGCGTGCGCTTCATGAAGTACAAGAGCAACTCGGACTTGGTCACCGTGCGGTCCGTGGCCACGGAGATCAGCCCGATGAGCGTTTTGCTGGCGTTGATGAGCCCCAACTCCAGCGAGATGAGCTCCGAGCAGTTGATGTTGGCCATGGCGTGCACCAACTTGCCGTTTTCCGTGGTGTAGAGCGTGGTGGAATTTAGCGTGAGCGTGGTGTATATGACTGGCGTTAGTGGCGGCCGGGCGGCGGCGGGCGGGCGGACATACGTTGTTTGCTGAGTTCGGAAGACATGGTGTAGTTGGCAAGTGTGGAGAAGTGCGACTGGCCCCAAGGGCATGTGCTGGCCAAAAAGCGCAGGGCTGGTGATGGCGGGCGGCGCGGGGCTTGAGGGGCTAGAAAGCCCCGGCGCAAGTTCTCAAGGCGACGGTTTTGCTCCAAGCCTACTTTTACCTTTGGTCACTGTTTTCGGGGTCATTACCTTAACCATGGCAGCCTGTCCGCAGCCAGTGGCAGGCCGCAGCCATTCGCAGTTGTGGCCGTGCGCAGCCAAAACAGACTAAATGAGACTGCCAAATTTTTTTATTTTTTATTTTTTCATTTTTTTATATTCAGTTTTGCGTTTGACACCATGGCGTTTAATACTGTCGTGGCATGAATTTGCCTTTGTTTCTCCCGGTGGTCGTTGCCCCACTGCCCGCTGGAGCGGCCATCCTGGAGCCTCCTCACATCTCATCTCATTATATGTAGACCTTGAAAAAACACCCACTTCACCGAAAGCCACGCATGGGAAAATACAGGAAGCGCTTCAACGAGAAGGCGCGCGCGGGAATGCTTGCCAAGCAGGCGGCGCTCAAAAGCGCCCGGCAAAAGCAGTTCACCCGGCATCTCCAAAACGAAGAGCCCGAGGCGGCCGAGCCCATCGCTCCCGCAGCCGAAGACCCCAATGCCGCCATCTTGAAGCCGATGTCGGCGACGGAAAAGGAGGAGCGCAAGCGCACGCTTGCCGAGCTGCTCTACTCGGAGAACGAGCGGGAGTCCAAGATGTCGCGTGCCAAGAAGAAGCGGCTCGACAAGTACATTGAGCACCAGATCAAAAGAGAGGAGAAGAAGGTGTTGATGGAGAAGTTGGCCGGCACCAAATTCGACACCAGCATTCTCTCGTCGTCCAAGCTCTTGGGCACGGGCAAGCAGACGAGAAGAGAGGAGATGATCGAGGCGTTGCACCTCGAACAACAGGGCCGGGCCGACGACCGCACGCGGGCCATTCTCTACGAGGAGCGCGAGGTCAAGGAGTGGGACTCCGGCAGCGAGAGCGACAAAGACGCCGCCGGCGCCGGCACGGCGCTCGAGGACGCGCCGGCCACGGAAGCCAAGTCGTCGTTCATCGACTACCGGCCGCTGACGGCGGGCGGCGCCGGCGTGGGGTTCGGGTTTTCGGGCCTCCCGAAGGTGGAGAAGAGCGCGCCGAAGAAGAAGTACACGTGGCGGTTGAAGATGGAGCAGGAGGAGCTTAAGAAGCGGAAGAAGGAGGACGAGGACGACTTTGTGCTGTCGGACGAGCCGCTTTCCGGCACCGAGACCCCGGAGTCGGACCCGGACACGTCCGACAACGGCTCTGACGACGAGGATGGCGAGGTTGCGGCCGCAGCCGCAACGGCGGCCGAGTCTGGATCTGAGTCTGAAGCTGAGGCCGAGTCCGATTCTGAGCCAGAGGCCGAGTCCGAGGATGAGCCAGAGGCCGAGTCCGAGTCCGAGTCTGAGCCAGAGTCGGACGAGGGCGAGCGGCTCTCCAAACCCAAGCATTCCAGGACCGCCGCGTCGTTCAAAGAGTGGGCCGAGCAACAGGTGCGTTCGTTGGAGGGCAGGCAGGAAATGGTGCTCCCCACACTCACCGAAGACACCAAGAAGCAGTACGCCGGCGGGCTACATGAGGCGCAGGAGTCCGAGGACGAGGACGCCGTGCCCATCAACACGGCGCTCCAGCGGGAGGCGTTCTACGTGAGCGTGACGCGGCCCATCGAGATCCAGGAGCTGCGCATGCAGCTTCCCGTGTTCGCCGAGGAGCACCGCATCATGGAGGCGGTGCACCACCACGACTGCATCGTGCTCTGCGGCGAGACCGGGTCCGGCAAAACGACGCAGGTGCCGCAGTTCCTCTACGAGGCCGGGTTCGGCAACTTGCAGTCGAAGGCGCACGCGGGCATGATTGGCGTGACGCAGCCGCGGCGGGTGGCGGCGGTGTCGATGGCCAAGCGCATAGCGGCCGAGTTGGGCGAGGTGCACGGCAAGCGCGTCGGGTACCAGATCCGGTTCGACGCCACGGTCAAGAACGAGGGCCAGGAGGGCGGCACCGCGTTGAAGCTCATGACGGACGGTGTGTTGCTCCGCGAGATGATGAACGACTTGTTGCTCCGCAAGTACCTGGCGATTGTGATTGACGAGGCGCACGAGCGCAATGTCAACACGGACATATTGATTGGCATGTTGAGCCGCGTGGTGGCGCTCAGACGCGCCAAGAAGGCGCCGCTCAAGTTGATCATCATGTCGGCCACGTTGCGCGTGACGGACTTCTCCGAGAACACGCAGTTGTTCCCGGTGCCGCCGCCGGTGATCCAGGTGGACGCCCGCCAGTACCCCGTGGCGGTGCACTTTGACAAGAAAACCCGCTTCGACTACTTGGAGCAGGCGTTCAAGAAAACGTGCAAGATCCACCGGCGGTTGCCGCCCGGCGGCATCCTCGTGTTCTTGACCGGGCAGCACGAGATCAACGCGTTGGTGAAGCGCTTGCGCCGCGAGTTCCCCGTCGCCAACAAGCGGCTCTACGCCGCCGACACCGGCGCCGTGCAGTACCGGGCCAGCAAGAACGTGGCGGTGGAGGCCGAGGACGTGGACTTGGACATTGCGCTCCGCGTGCGCAAGGACGCGGCCGCGGCCGCGGACGCCGAGAGCTCGGGCGACGACGCGTCCGACGACGAGGGCTTCGAGGAGAGCGTGGAGCAGGCCGCCGCGCCGCTCTACGTGTTGCCGCTCTACTCGTTGTTGCCCACGCTGCAGCAGATGCAGGTGTTTGACCCGCCGCCGCCCGGCAGCAGGCTCTGCATCGTGGCCACCAACGTGGCGGAGACGTCGTTGACCATCCCGGGCATCCGGTACGTGGTGGACTGCGGCCGCGCCAAGGAGCGGCAGTTTGACGAGGACACGGGCGTGCAGTCGTTCGAGGTGGACTGGGTGTCCAAGGCGTCCGCGGGGCAGCGCGCGGGGCGGGCGGGCCGCACGGGCCCCGGCCACTGCTACCGGCTCTACTCGTCGGCGCTCTACGAGGAGCACTTTGCGCAGTTCAGCCGGCCCGAGATCCTCCGCATGCCCGTGGAGGCCACGGTGTTGACGATGAAGAGCATGGGCATCGACCACATTGTCAACTTCCCGTTCCCGACGCCGCCCGCGCGCGCGGCGTTGGCCAAGGCCGAGACGTTGTTGGTGACGCTCGGCGCGTTGGACAAGGCGCACAAGCACATCACGCCGTTGGGCCGCACCATGGCGCACTTCCCGTTGAGCCCGCGCTTTGCCAAGATCTTGATCGTGGGCAACCAGCTCGACTGCTTGCCCTACGTGATTGCCATTGTGTCGGCGCTCTCGGTGGGCGACCCGTTCCTCGACGAGCACGAGCTCGGCCTCGCGCGCGACCGCGCCGCCGACGACGACGCCGGCAGCGCCGACGACGCGACGCCCGCCGACGTCGAGCGCCAGCGTGCGCTCCGCGGCAAGTTCCACCGCTCGCGCGCGGTGTTTGCGCGCTTGGACGCCCACTCGGACGCCTTCAAGTGGCTCGCGGCGGTGTGTGCGTTGGACCACGTGCTGCCCGAGCGGCGGGCGCGGTTCGTGGGCGACAACTTCTTGCGCGGCAAGACGATGGAGGAGATTGCCAAGCTCCGCCAGCAGATCTCCAGCATCGTGGTGCAGAACGTCAGCGAGGACTCCATCGCGGGCGCCGTGCACGCGCAGCGGAAGTTGGGCGTGCCCACGCCGCAGCAGGTGTCGGCCATGAAGCAGATCATCGCGTCCGGCTTCATCGACCAGGTGGCGGTGCGCGCGGACGTGGTGGACCCGGACCAGAAGCTCTCCAAGAAGGCCAGCATCACCAGCGTGCCGTACTCCACCATCACGCCGGTCACGCACCACGGCAGCGACGTGGACCCGTACGTGTACGTGCACCCGGGCCTGATCATCGCCGCGTCCGGCGCCACGCCGCCGGAGTACGTGGTGTACCAGTCGGTGACGCGCGGCGCCAACCAGAACGCACAGCTGTTGGTGCGCCTCCGCATGCGCCCGTTGGTGGACTTGTCGGGGCGGCTTTTGGCCAACGTGGCCAAGTCCTCGCTCCTCCTCTCGTACTCGAAGCCGTTGGGCCACCCGTACGCGCCAAAGAACATCACGCCCTCGAAGAGAGAGTGCTATGTGGTGCCGCGGTACGGCGCCCAGCTAGGCGACGGTGGCTTGGGCTGGGACTTGCCGGTGGTGAAGATCACCCAGGTGAAGAAGCACGGCCTGTGGGTGGAGGAATAGCATAGACGGATATACTGCAGCTGAAGACGGTTGCTAGAATGAATCGAAAGAAACGGTTGGTAGAAAGAATCTAAGGAACGGTTGGTAGAAAGAAACCAAAGAAACGGTTGGTAGAAAGAATCCAAGGAACGGTTGGTAAAAAGAATCCAAGGAAACGGTTGGTAGAAAGAATACTGAGAAACGGTTGGTAGAAAGAATACTAAGAAACGACTGGTAGAAAGACGGCTGGGAGAAAATAGAGAAGGTTAGAAGAGAAAAACTGTCGAGTGTAAAAAGGAACGGTTGCTGCTGGAAAAAAGGTTGGTGTCGAAAGATATTGATTGTTCCAGAAGGAACGGTTGAAGTTGAAAAGGAATCGTTGAAGTTGAAAAGAAACGGTTGGTGTTGAAAAAGACGGTCGTGAGAAGAACTGGTTGGTGTTAAAATGTATCGGTTGGGGCTGGAACGAATTGGTGTGGAATGAAAACGGGTGATATCAAAGGAAATGGCTGGTGTCAAGAAGAATCGGTTGGAGTTAAAACAACGGGTGGTATTGGAGAAAAACAGTTGGCAGAAAGAAACTGTTATTGTTGAAAAAACAGGTTGTCTATGTAGGGAATTGGTTGTTCATGCAGGGAATTATCTGTTGTTGAAAGAATGGGTTGGTGTTGGAAGGAACTGCTGGTGTTGAAAGAATCGTTGCTGTATGGTAGCGTTTTGCACCCAGAGGTGTTGCTGGGAGCTATGGACCGGTCATCCGGCGTCTCATCTAACAAAGTAATCTTATAAACACCGCTGCTGATTATAGCAACAATTGACGTTCCCAAAATTTCATCTGATGTTCAGCTCGGAGAATCCTGCCTCATACATGCCCCAAGTTGTGCTTCGAATTACTTAGTCCGCACGTAATTCCGGCGATTTGCCAATCTCGTTTTGCTCCATGTTTGATTGTCAATAAACAAGCGGCCTAGCTACAAACACCGCAAGCCGCTTGCTACATACATTGCAAGTCGCTCCAGCTACATACATTGCAAGCCGTCGCAGGTGCACTGCAATTCTCGTCCTTCCGCAAATCTAATCTGCGGTGATCACGAGCCATCTTGCTATCACCACTCTGTCAGCTTGCCAAACAGCGTGATTGATATGCACCGGGTGAAATGTCCCGCCTTCCCAAAGACGATCAACTTTTTTTTCAAAAACGGCATAAATGCTTATAGCTAATGCTTCGTATTAGCGGCCAGAGCCAGTCGTTTTGAACAACGCTAAAATGACTTACGTGTTCTTTCCGCTGATATTGGCAGCTGTTTTTGGAGCTGATGGAATCTTCGGCAAGGCCGGCGAGACTTCGACGCAGCCGATATTTCTTCAGTTCTTGATTTGCACACACATTTGCAGCCGAAATACGAATGAAGCATTGCGTTTGCCTTATTACTGTGCATGCTCACAGATCTGGCTATGCATGACCACTGGGTAGTGGGTTTCCAACCCGGGAATATCACAGCTCATTGTATATTTCGGCGTGTGGCTTCACGGCTTGTGGCTTTACGACGTGCTGATCATGGAGTAGTGAATGCCTGTAGCTGAAGAAGTGATTTTGGAATGAACAAGCCCGGGAACTTACAATGTACTTTCAAGCTGCAAATGAATTTCTCAGCTTGTGAGTATTGCTTGAGAATGATACTGAAATTCTGCACTGAGACTGTACCATGGAAGGTCAACGTCACTAGGCTACTTCCATGTCTTCATTCTCAGAGTCACGCACAACGCCAGATTCAACACCACCAATCTGGACGGTGACCAATGTGACGAAATCTATCCTATAAAAAATCATTTTTTCCAAAAAAAAGTCGACACTAACGCGGGGCCTCGCCTAAGTCTCGCTCCGCCCGCAAATCTGCTCGGGCCATTTCCGCGGTACCATCAAAAACCACTGACAGGATGTTAGTGAATTGTGTGTGAATTGTGTGTGGTGGAAAATTTGATTGTGTGGAAATTGTTGATCCGTTGTGAGCGAGTGGTGGTCAAAAAGCGAATAATCTGTTAGTAAATACAACTAAAATGTACCTGAACAGTGTTATACTCTGTACTGATTCTGTTTCGTGGTTGATCTGCCCAGGGCCAGGTGTGAGAACTCACCGCTGCAAAAGCCCATTGCCGCACCGCCGCCCACCAGACGGGCCCAATTCTCTTTTTAACCAAAAACACAACTCCCTTCAAAGCCAAAAATAAACACTTTCTTTTCCAATTCAAAACCATTCTTCACCCCAAGCTGTAAGCGTCCCGAAACACCGCCTTTTTCAACGGCGCCGGCGCCGCTTTGGCTTCGCACCTCGTCATTTCGCACCCTCGCACATCACCATTGTTTACTCCACATCGGATCCCATGGACCAGCCCAAAAACGACCGCGTGCCGCGCGACGACAGGCCGCCCGGCGACCGCCCCGACCGCCTACATACGCCCGGCGCGCCGCCCCGCACGTTGATCCCCGAGCACATTGTGGACCAGGCGTCGCAGCGCATGTTTGTGGTGTCCATTTTCGTTGCCATCCAGTGCTGGAAAATCTACGACGTGTTGCTCGTCAAGGCGGACGCGTTTGCGGCGGCCAACAGCGCCGCCGCCGTGGACGCCGCGTTCACGTCGTTGAACAACTTCACCTTTGTGCTAAAGTACGCCGTGGTGGACGGTGTGTTTCTCTGGGCGCTCCCGCTCTTGAACATCCCGTACCTCGCGTTCCTGCCCATCGCCACCGTGCTCTTGGCCTGCGTCGTCAACGCGGCCACGTTCGCCCTCACCAGCACCTCCGCGTTGCCCGTGCTCTCCTCCGTGTTTGTTCCCATCTGGAACCACATCCACAAGCTGCGCGAGATGACCATTGTCGGCGACTCCGTGGCCCACAGCAGCGTCGTGGACATGAGCGCGCACTTCAAGGGCCGCTACACCATCCAGTACTTGCCCGAGTCGTCGGCGCACCTCAACCCATTCGACTTGAAAGAGGCCTGTCTCGAGTCGCTCTCAAACTCCAACACGTTCCCGTCCTCCGTCCATTTGCCCATCGAGTTCAACACCACGAGCGACCTCGGCTACATGCAGCTCGAGTACACGGCGCCGGACAACACCGTCTCGTTGCTCAACTACACAAAATACGATCTTCTGCGGCTTCTAAACCGCGACTACTCCAAGTACGCGCAGGCGGACGACCGCGTGTTTCACCTCGAGGTTGAGTTGAAGAAGCCTGGAAAGTACCGCCTTCACAAGGTCGTGGACGTGGACGGGATGCTGATTCGCTCCTACAAATCGGACTTCACCATCGGCCACTGTCCGTCGGCGAAGTTCGCGTACCCGGGCATCGCCACCGCGTACACGGGCCACAAATGCGTGTCCGAAAACACAGACGACGTGCCGTGGACGGTGCCTCTCATTTCCGCATACGGCGTCTTGCCTCTCACCGTTGAAATGGCGACTTTCGACAATGGCAAGAAACTCCGCTCATTCAAAACCAACATCACCGACCTGTCGTTGAGTGCTGAGGGCCTTTCGTGGCTAGAAGGCCACGCAATCTCCAGGAATGCGTTGGAGCAGGAACTATTGCGCCAACCCCACAGCACTAATGTGCGGGGCACCCAAAACCTTGAGTTTCACGTCGTTTCCGTGACTGACCGTCTTGGAAACTCCAGGCTCTACAACCCGGAGTCGAAACACGAAGACGTGTACTACTCGATCCAGTTGAGAACGTCGCCGGTCTTGCTGTTGGTGGATCTGAACCCAGCACGCAAATTGGTGGTGAACTCCCAGAAAAAACTCCATTTGGCAGCACGCCACGAAGTTACCTTCCCGCTCAAGGTGGATGTACAATTTGTTCTGGATAACGGCAAGACACCACAAAACTTTTCACTCACTTTCAAAAACAAAGAGGATTTCCAGAAGGGCTTTGATATCGCCGAGCCAGGCGTTTACACTTTGCTTGCGGCCGAAGACCATTACTGTCCCTGCACGCTTGAAGCTGCCAAAAAGTCACTCCAGGTTTCCAGACCTCTTCCACCTTCCGTGAAAGTGTCAGAGACCCCAATTACTGACAAATGTGTCGGGACCATTGGCTTCGACTTCAACGTGATTTTCCAAGGAGCTTCTCCATTTCAGATCAACTACGAGATTTACAAAAACAGCTCGGGTATTTTGCGGCCTGTCTTGACCGACCGTGGGCTCAAAACACATACGAAGAGAGCTAACTCAAAAGAGCTTAATTTCCAGTACAAGCCAATGCAAGAAGGCAACTATGTCTTGGTATTCAAGAGTGTTCGTGACGCTAATTATGGCGAGGACTTTGTTCAGCTTGCGGAGAAAGACTACACCTACTCGACGTATCTTAATAAGCGGTCCAGATTTTCTTTCTTCAAGAACGAGAACCGTGTTTCCAAAACCATCAGTTTGTGCAAGAACGCCATGACATCCATACCCGTGCATTTCGAGGGAAACTTTCCATTTTCATTCAAGTATGAGATTGTCAACACGAAATCGAACAAGGTATTTTTCTCAGAAACAGTCAAAAACCATATTGGCGACTCTTTCGAGATTAAAACGCCAAAATTCTCGGAAGGAGGCGAGTATAAGGTTGTGTTGCGAGACGTTTCCGACAAGATGGGATGCTCTGCGGAATCCAACACTCAGGAAATCGTCAAGTTGCAAACAAGGAAAGATGTTTCGGGGATTGAGCTTCAAAAATCTTCGATTCATCATATCGTGCAAGGCGAGTCTATCAAGATCCCCGTGACTGTTGATTCCGAGGTGGGAACCACCTCAACAGACCAAATTGTGTTCCAGCACATCGATCTTCGTGACTCCTCAAAGGTGAGAAACATCACCATATACGGAAAGAGCGAGATTAGCGTCAAAGATGAGGGTGTCTATAAATTGGTGTCCTACTCTAGCGGCGGATGTCCTGGCGCCGTGAAGCACGCCGAACACACCGTCACCGTTTACCATCACCCAAAGCCAAAGTTGACTGTCGTTCCCGATTCTGCGAGGATTGTTGACAAGCCAGCCGACGGGCCCGTTGTGCTCAAGTCTGTTTGTCAGGGTGAACCACATGAGCTCAAACTTCAATTAGAGGGCAAGAAACCGTTTGTCGTGAACTACAACATCAGATACCCCCACGGCAAACTCAAGTCCAACTTTTTGACTGTTGATGCGAAGGAGGTGACGTTGCCTTTGCCGTCGAACCGAGCTGGTGTGTACCAGCATTCTTTCGTCGAGGTCTACGACTCTCATTACACCAAAGAAAAGATGGCCTCGATCAACTACAAACCGCCGGTCCAGCTGATCACTTATAACGTCAAAGCAGCGCCGGAGTTGGAGGTCCAAAAGAAATACTTGCAGGTTTGCGAGAGCATGATCACTGAAGATTTCGACCTCAAACTCTCTGTCCAATTGAAGGGAGCCGCTCCGTTCACGGCGAAGGGAAGAATTGTCAATAAGCAAACGAGAAAGACAGACTCTTTTGAAATTGAGGATGTCGAGGGCTCCTCGATCAGCTTGAAGAAATTGAAGACCAACCGTGCATGTGGCGACATCTTCACTGTTGGAGAGCACATCATCACTTTTGATACTGTGTCCGACGCCAACTCGTGTGTGAGCTCAAAACTTGTGGAGGAAAACACCGTGTCGCTTTTTGTCACAAAGGTGCCTTCTATCACCAAACAAGGTACAAAGCAGTATTATTGTGTTGGAGACCACGTTGCATACAATATGTCGGGAATCTCTCCGTTTGTCGTTTTCTACAGCTTCAACGGGCAGCAGAGAAAAGCCGAGCTGGACTATGAGTTCCTGCGTCTAGCATCAAAGCCAGGCCAGTTGACAATCAATGCAATTCAGGACTCTTCGGCCAGCCTGTGTCTCGTGAACTTCACCAACAAGGAAGAGTACGAGCAACTCAAGCTCCAGGTGCATGATCTCCCGAGCGTCGAGATTAGTCACGGCGACAGCATCATCAAGAACTTGAACGAGGGCGATCAAACGGAAATTACGTTCAAATTCATCGGGACCCCGCCGTTCCTGGTGACGTACGTCCGGACGCTCGGCCAAGAGGAGGGTCAACACAAAAGGCGGAAGGGCGCCAAGGCGCAGAAAGGAACGCGGCGCGTGGTGGACACCAAGACCGTGGAGAACATCTGGGAGTACGAGCATTCGGAGGTGGTGGGACTCGAGGGAACCTACGAGGCGATCCGGGTCGCCGACGCCTTCTGCACGGCCAAGCGAGACGTCAGCGAAGTGCTTTAGCCGTGCGTAATACAATATCTTATTTGGTTTATTTGTTTGGACCTACATGCCATTCTCTTGTGAGTCTCTTTGTGTCATTCTCTGGTGTGTCTGTTTATGTCATTCTCTGGTGTGTCTCTTTATGTCATTCTCTTGTGCGTCTCTTGATGTCATTCTCTTGTGCGTCTCTTGATGTCATTCTCTTGTGTGCCTCTTCTTCCTCATTTCCTAGTCAACTCGTCGATGATCTTGGAGCCCTTATCCATCGCGTGGACCGTGGAGGTCGACACGTTCAGGTCGGAAGCGAAGTCGGCAGCGAAAAGCGTGTGGATGGCCATGGCCAACTTGGTGTCTTTCAACGTGAGGTCGTTCCCGGCATCGTGGGTGGTGATTTCAAAGTGCACGTTGTTGTAGGTGGTGGTGATGGTCGGGTGGTGACGTAGTTTGTGGGCGTGGATCGCCACGGCGTTGAGGAACTCCCATGTTTTCACAAACGTCTTGAGCTTGTACAGCGCCTCCAACTTCCTGCCGCTGCCGGCGGTGCTGATTGACCAATAGGGGCGCGGAAGAAGAGCGTTGACGGCCGCGACTTCCGAGGCCGCCAATTCCGGGGCAAGGCCGGCCGCCCGGAGTGGATTCGTGCATCTCATGATGTAGTTGCAGGTGCGAAGTGGTGCAAGTGCTGAGCATGTACCCCGATAAGTAAGAAAATAGGAAAGAAGTTCCGCTGACGTTGGAAGAGCGTTGATTCTCTCAAATAACAAGTTTTGAAACCTCGATATCCATGGGTTTGTGTTTGCGGGAGTTTTGCTAGGGTAAAGGCGTGGTGTGAACCGGTGGGATCACGGACATTCCAAGCAAGAGGACAAAAGAGATTTTCTTGGAGAGTTGCAGCGGAATTTGGTTGGGGTTAGTAATTGAGGGTTTGCATCAGTGTATCTGGAGAGGGACGAGTTTGGCAAAATCAATGGCAATAGTTGGTGCAAATCGGAAGCACCAGAAGTAGGCCACAGTGACTAGCGATGGTGAAGTAGAATGATATGGTGAGAGGAGCGCCGTATTGAGGTAGCCCAAGGCAGAGGAGAAGAAGCAAGGCACTGGCGGAGACTCAAGGCTTTGCAGACATTGGCGAAAGTCGAGGTATTGGCAAAATCGAGCTGCTTAAGCACGATGGACACGGGCAGGCCGAGAACAAGCACGGTGGAATTGCCCATGGGCATTTGTGTGGCTGAATTCTGACAAAGCATTACAGTCAGACTTACAATAAAATTTGTCGAATGAACTCAATTGACTGGAAGCAGAAACGGCCAGATGCACGAAAGAGACACCGAGAAGCGGCGAATTGGACCACCAACAAAACCACCCTGTCGACATCATGAGCCATCTGTTTCTTCCTATCTTAATCTTTCTCTCTTGCTGTATCAAACAGAACACTTGTCAATTCCCAGAAATCAATTGGTAAATAAAGGTGATGCCGCAAAGTGCCAACCAGGCCACACTACACGGGCCAAGATCGTCTACACGGGCCAAAATAGAAGACTCGGCAGGAAAAAATTCCAGCCAGCGTAACACCGAGAAAGACTCAAAACGCCTGTTTGCAAAAAAAAGTGAACGTCTCGAAATCGGCGCCAACCTCAGCTGGCACTGTCTCCACAGTCGCACATCGCGTACTCACTACTCATGGTCTCCGGGATCTACATCTGCCACTGGCCCGACCGAGAACTGGAGTTTTCGCGGTGCGAGCTCTTGCTCCACCGCACGTACCACAACGGCGCCCCCGGGCCGGACCACGTTGTCGCTGCATTCTCGTCCCACTACCGAAAACTACCGGCGCACCAGAAACGCCCGTTTGCACACGTGGACGGCATCAGCTACGTGTCGGTGTGGGGCGGCCACGACATCGTGCTCTTGGCAGTCACGTGCTACAACGCCAACGCCATGCTGGTGGTGGCGCTCCTCCACCAATTCCACCAGATTGTGGCGCACTACTTCTCCCACTCCAGCTTCCACGACGAGGACCCGCAGACGGCGCGCGTGCTCGCGGTGGACCGCGAGTCCATCATCGACAACTACGCGCTCATGTACGAGCTCTTGGACGAGTGCGTGGACTTTGGCCAGGCGCAGGTCACGGACTACAGCATTCTCAAGGAGTACATCAAGATGGAGCTAGTGGGCGGCGGCGCGGGCGCCTGCGACGGCCTGGGGTCGGACTCCGACGACGAGCCGCTGCGCAAGGCGGCGCGTGCGCTGGCCACCGGCCGCAGCCGCAAGGCTGCCGACATCAAGTCCACGCACAACCGCGCCGTGCGGACCGACATCGTCAACCACCGCGCCGAGGACCACATCAACAGCGCCATTCTCCGAACGCAGGTGCTGGCCGTGAGCTGGCGGCCCAAGGGCATCTTCTACGCCAAGAACGAGATCTACATTGACATTGACGAGCGGTGCGAGTTTCTCTACGACTTGGCCACGCAGCAGGTGAAGACAAATCACATCCGCGGCGTGTGCAAGGTCCGCTCGTACTTGTCCGGCATGCCGATGTGCAAGTTGGGCCTCAACGAGAAGAACATTTCTCGCGTCGACTACAACGGCGAAGACGAAGAGGTGGACGACGACGCGGGTTTGGAGGGCAACCAGCTCACGGAGGCGCCCGAGGAGAGGGAAGAGGACGAGAAGGGCGCGGGCCCCGCCAAGCGGTTCAAGGTGCCCATCACAAACGTCCAGTTCCACCTGTGCATCCAGCTCTCCAAGATTTACAAGGAAAACCTCATTTTCTTCACGCCCCCAGACGGCGAGTTCCAGCTTCTCTCCTACAACGTGGACCAGCAGCGCCGGAAAAACAAGCCCCCGATGCTCTTGGTGGACCCGGTGTACCGCATCCTCAAGGCCGAGCGCAAGTTGCAGATCATGTGCCACTTGACCACTCAATTCCGCAAAAAGTTGCACTGCCACGGGGTCGTGGTCCGGCTCCCGATCTCCCTGTCGCTTTTCGCCATCGACAGCGCCGACGAGGACAACTTCCGCTTCAAATGTGAGATGGGCGAAGTGCGCTTCCAGGTCGACACCTCGGAAATTCTCTGGGCCATCAACGACTTGCCGGGGTCCAAAAAGCTCACGCGGATGATGGCCGAGGTCTCCTTGAAGAAAACGACTCATTTGACCGAAAGTGCGCTTGACGCGTTGTTCAGTTCTGCCGGTTCGGAAAAGCGCACGGACGAGTTGGCCCCGGACACTGGCATCTCTGAGCTCGACAAATACTACGGCGTCGGAGGCGTTTCCGTGTCGCTGTTCTCGCAGATCCAGCAGAAGGCCGCGGCCCAAAGCCACGAGGTGACGCTCAGCTTCAAGATACCCATGTTCACGTATTCGGGGCTACGGGTGACATATCTCCGCGTTGACGAGGAGACAATGAAGTACACGTGCTTCCCGTGGGTACGCTACATGACGCTGGCCGACGATAAACAAAAAGAGCATACTTCAGGCAAGGTGCGGTTCAAAATGGGGCGCCAAAACTACCAAATCAGCTAAATGGTGGCTCAAAAAGGAAAAGCAGCAGGCGCGGGACCCCAAGGAAACAAAACAGGATAATAGACAACTAGGGTATGGTCTTGCATTTAGTGGATGTTGCGGTGACAAAAAGAAACAGGGAGAGATATAGAATAAACCAAATTAGGCCAGGCTACCGGTAGCAGGAACCCAAGCAAAGACCACCGACGCTCTTTTTGGCTACTTTATCAGCTTTTATGAGCCCACCTCTTTCACGAGACGGTAAGGGCGTATTGTGACTTAGATTCGCCAAAGGTGGGGCTCATACAGAGACGTTTAGTCCTGCACGGACGAAGTTTTGGTAGTACCGCAAAGCGTCGACACTATGTATTCCATGTGCCGCAGCGGTGCTCAGACATTCTCCGCATATTCCATGCGTGGAACACAGCATCAGCCCTACTTGTGCAGGAGAGAAGGACCCGGTCCACCGCATGATATTTTACACCTGCTGCTTTGATTTTCTGCTTCTTTCCTGTCCGTTGGGTAGGTGCCTGTACTGTGATTATTTCCACTCCAACACGTCCACCATTGAATACAGATTATGTTCCAGGCCGACTACGAAGGTCTCTGAGTGAAATTATTAGAGGGCTTGGGCTTCCTGTCGATCACAAGGCCGAGTAAGGGTTTGAGTGATTTCATTCACTCGTTCTGTCCGACAACCAAACCATGAGTTGTCCCAAGAGGTATCGTTTTTGGACTGGAACTGTCCACACAGCGTATTCTCTTCGTGACTTGCAGAGCCTGTCAATGGTTGAGTATAGAAGACTGTGAGCTCAAAATAGCCCAGCCATCCAATAAAATACACATAAGCCGCGAGTCTCGCTGTGGGAAACAGTTGAGCAGCCAAGTCAGCAGAAAGGCGGTAGCTCAGCTGCCCTCGAGCGCATAACCGACTGCCCTCCTTTCAGTTGCCAAAAGTGGCGAGACAGCAGGGCTCGCAAAACCGCCCCGACACAAGAAGTGGCGTCTTGAAGCATTTCTAAACGGCCCCTCCATCGCATCGGACAGCCCCGCAGTGCCTAGACCTGCCGGGCGCTCGAAACACTCCGACCTCAAAGCAATGATTGTGGAAAGTGGCAGAGAGCCAACCGCCATCGTGGCGCCAAAGTAGCAGGAGAAAAAAAAAAACACACTTGTTGTGGTTCGCCAGGCCGCCCAAACAGGTACAAGCCGCGGCGCCGCAGGATAACACTACCGCATGCGGAAGGCGCGACGGGCTTATCTGAGGCAACAGATGCGGCCCGATAAGATACCGGTAGCGGAAAAAATACCCTCGGCCAGAAGCCGACCCGTACCTGGCCCTGCGTTTGTCATAGGCCTGAACCCGCCGGAGCGCCACGTCAGCCATGAGTTCCACGGACAATGTCACGATGACACAGTCCCTCGAGCCGGGCAAGCCCAAGCCCAAGTCCAAGTCTCGCAACGGGTGCATTACGTGCAAAATGAAGCGGCTCAAGTGCGACGAGAACAAGCCCTTCTGCCACAACTGCGTCAAGCGGGACATCAAGTGCGGAGGCTACTTGACGCGGTTCAAGTGGAAGTCCTTCCTGGACGGCAAGGGCCCGGTGTCGTTCGAGGCGCCCAAGCCGCAGAAGCACCCGCCGGCGCCGCCCAAGCACACGCCCACGGACGCCGGCCCGCCCGAGGCGAAGCCGGACCCGGACGCCAAGCTCCTGTTGAAGGACCATCTCGAGTTGGCCACGTTGTCCATGGTGGGCAAGTCCACCAAGCACGTCAAGATGGAAAACGCGTTGCTCGCCAAGGGCATCAACCCCCAGACGTACTTCCCGGAGCCCGACGAGCGCCCGCTGAAGATGCGCCGCAGCCACAGCACCACCGACATGCACGTGCCCAGCCCCGGCACCGCGCTCCACCGCTCGTACTCGGCGTCCAGCACCCGCAACAACCTTCCGGACTTGAAGGCGCTCCGCAAGGAGTTCAGCCACATCAACGGGTTGCAGTCGTTGGCGGAGGCCGCGGTCGACGAGATGCGCGCCCGCTCGCCCGGCCGCTCGCCGGCCGTGGTGCACATCGACCACTTGGCGATGCCCGGCAACATGCCCAACTCGCCGCTCACGGACGCCACGCCCGTCGCGGAGTGGCCCGCCAGCGCCTCGCCGGGTCACGGCGACGCTGCCGCGCGCGACGCGGTCTCGGACCTCAACTTGACGCCGTCGTTGTCGGCGTTGATCAACTACGTGATCACGCACGATGGCAAAAACACCGAGCAGCGCAACGGCATCTTGGGCGCGGCGCCGGACGCGCCGTTGAGCCCGTTGGACCTCTCCGTCCACGACCTGCAAACCCCGCTTCCGGACCTGGGCGCCTTGGTCCCGCTCACCTTGGACGAGCGAACCCAGCAGTACAACCAAATGGTGCAGGCCTCCAGCCGGTTTCTTTCGGAAGTGGGCAAGAAGCTCGGCCGGCTCGAGGCGTCGTCGCCGTCGATCGTGTCCAGCCCGGCAAACGACAGCTTGATGCAGACCTCCGAGCAGGAGCAGATCTTGTTTCTCTACTCGACCTACACCAGCGGCATCATGTCGATCAAGTCCGGAAGCGCAGAGAACCCGTGGCGCAACATCTACTTGCCGCTCGCCGCCGACTACTCGTACTTGTTCAACTCGATAGCCGCCATGACCTTGTTCCACCTAGCCGGAAACGGCAAGTTGCGAGACAACAGTGCCCGGCTCCGGGAGAAAGGGTACTACTACATGAACCGGTGCATTCTCGAGTTGGCCACGGGCTTGTCCAAAATGGACGACTCCTCCGAGCTTCCCGCCGACATCGCCTTGGCCACCTGCCTCAATTTGGCCGTCAGCGAGTCGTGGGACACCCACACCTCCAGCGGAATCGCCCACCTCAAGGGCGCCAAAAGCATGATCCAGAAGGTGTTGGCCATCGTCAAGCGGTACGCGGCGCAAAAGAACAAGAACAGCGCCCAGGCGGCCAGTTTGCGCAAGCGGCTTGTGCTTGTGTCCGACGACGAATGGAAGAAGATTGAGGCGGAGGAGGACGCCTCGGACCACAAACGCATGCAGGTGTCGTACATCCCGAAAAACCTCCAGCTCTTGTTCAACGAGTGGATCTACTTCGAGGTGTTGTCGCAGATGACAAGCTACAGCGGCCACGACGACAAGGGCATCGACTTGGTCGCGACCATCACGTCCATCCTCCAAACTTCGGAGAAAAGAGACGACGATCTCGGGCTCCCGGACAAGGCGTCGCCCACCGACTCGCAGAACCTGTTTGGCAGCCTCGCCGGCCATGGCACGCAGTTTGCCTTTTTCGACAACTTGGACACGATACTCCAGAACAAAGACTACGTGGACCCGCTTCTTGGATGTGCGCAGTCGCTTTTCCTGCTCATGGGGAAAGTGGCCAAGCTCATTTCGCAGATCCGGAAGGCGCAGGAGCTGGACCGGAAGCCAGGCCGCAACAGCTTGGGGAACATTTCGCGGGCGTCCGAGCTCAAACGCCAGTTGACCGACTGGAAACCCAGCGTCACGCCGCACATGGCCGACATGTTCAACAACCACCGGGAGGACTCGCTGTGGGACCTCTACTCGTGTGTCTCCACCGCCGAGGCGTACCGGCTCGCCACGCTCTTGTACCTCCACCAGGCCGTGCCCGAGGTCACGCTGACGCCGCCCCACCAGTTGGCGGAGAAGGTGTTCATTCTCTTGGCGTCTATCCCCAGCAACTCCAATCTTGTCATCATCCACATTTTTCCCTTGCTTGTGAGCTCGTGTGAAGCCGAGCCGGGTGAGGAGCGCGAGTGGTGCGAGGCGAGGTGGGCGTTATTGGTTGAACGGCTCTGGATCGGGAACATCGACCGGGCGTTCGAAGTTGTCAAAGAGGTCTGGCGCCGGAAAGACGAGCACACGAAGCAGGAGGGGCAACTCAATAAGCGGGACCGCCAAGACCCGCGGAACCTCTCGGCGCAGTTGAAGGAAATCGTCACCGCCATCCACCAGGATCCACATTTGGACGACCAAGGCATTACCAGTCGGCTTCACTGGAGCACCGTGATGCGCGAGTGGGGCTGGGAGGTGTTGCTAGCGTGAGTGGCGCTACAGCTTAGCTAGTCTACTTCTGTCAATACATGCATTCATACCGCAAACATTGATTTAGTAATTGAGTTGTCGTTTCGGTGCAAAACGGGTCGTCGCTGGTTTCAGAGCTTTGGCTGGAATGCACAGTCACCTATTTTGCATCCACAGATGTTACTGAGGAAACTAAAAATTAGCCAATTTCGATCTAAGGCGAACTTGAAGTATCGGGACTCAAAGCTTGGGGGTCTTGAGCCGTCCTCGGCAGGTCACCGCTCAGGTCACCACGGAGCACATTCCGGAAATTGTCCATTGGAATCTGGACGAACTGGTGTACTGAGTTTTCAAGGTCCAAGGACCTTTGCGCTCCTAGATCGGAATGCGCGATCCGGAATACCCGCAGAGTTGCAGCTACGTCAATGCAGGTACTGATCTTATTCGTGCGAGCACCCACCTCTGCCTCGGCAACCATGCTTTCTCGCCACGTGCACCGGTTGCCCGTAAGAAAATACGGCCTCATGTCGACGCCGTTGGACCCCCGCTGCATCTCCAAGTCGCCGACACACAGCAAGTTCCCGGCGCCCCGGCTCGTGTCGTTCGATCTCTGGGGAACGCTTTTCACGCCGCGGGCGCCCATTGCCGAGCTCTACCACCAGGTGTCGGCGGGCGAGTTCGGGATCGCGAAGCTGGAGGCGAGCATCGCCGAGCAGTTCCCGCGCGTGTTCCAGCAGATGGAGCAGGAGTTCCCCAACTACGGCAAGCACTCGCGCAGCATCAGCAACCACCACGAGTGGTGGCTCGAGTTGGTGGCGCGGCTCTACGGCATGCGCAGCACGGACGCCGCCGCGGGCGCCTTGTGCGCGCGGCTCACGCAGTTGTTCGAGGGCGAGGCGTACGTGCTCTTTGACGACGTGGTGCCCGTGCTCGAGACGTTGCACCAGCACCGCGTCCGCGTGGTGGCGGCCACCAACTCGGACCACCGCGTGCACGCGGTCATGGCCCACTTGGGCATCGCCAAGTACTTTGCGCCGGGCGCCGTGCACTTGTCGTACGACTTGGGCGTGGCCAAGCCGCAGCGCGGCTTCTTCCGCACCATCGCCAACCGGTACTACGCCGAGGACGCGCGGTGGGACGGCGCCTTGTCCAGGACGGGATTTTTGGAGGGGTGCTGGCACGTGGGCGACCACTACGAGAAGGACTTTGCCGCGGCGGTGCAGCTGGGCTGGAACGGCGTGTTGTTGGACCGCCCCAAGCACAGCGTTTTCTTGCGGCAGGCGCCGCGCGACCGGGCCCCGACCAGCGACTGCTTCGAGGGCCAGGGCCACGTGTCGTTGGACGGCGCGGACCTCATGATGATCTCGAACAACCGCGCGTGCGTCGCCAACCTCACGCAGCTCCTCCGCATTTTCGACCTCTCGTAGGCGTTTGCGGCCGAGCTGCGCATGCTGGACCTTGGACCTCGCCGTGTGCACCCCGGACCACTGATGCCTGCCAAATTGGCACGAAAAAATAAATAAAGCAGGAAAACTACTTCACACTGAGAATGAACTTCGTAGCTCTGATGCTTGTGGCTGGCGTAATATTGGCTACTCTTGCGTGTGGGGGCAGGCGCTCACAATGCATCCGCCCCGGCCGCCCTGCTCCTGCCATCTGAGGTGTGATCACTTCGCGCAGCCTTGCAAAGTCGCGGCTGCGTGCTGCGGTCGGATATTTATAGCAGGGCGTGCTCCACCACATTGGGCGCCCGCCACCGCACAGCGCCAGCGGAAACACCCGCCAGGGCGCCAGGGCCCGGTGCCGGGAACAGCATAAAAGAAAAAAGCATTCGGCCCCGCGCCGCCGCGCCCGCGGGCCTTTGCCCAGACTTCGCCGGGGCAGCTCCGGCATACAGCGCGGCCTGATGTACCGGGAGAAGGTCGAATAACAGCGGCCACCACATTGTCTTTTCCCGGCACATCCACTCCGGCACCTCTCCGCAACGCTGGCTCGACCCCCTCGAACCACCGACCTCCACGCAGCACCGCACGCATCCGCAGCGCACACAGCAACCGCAGAAGCAACTTCCTGGACACCCCCGCTCCAGCCACACCCGCTCCGCAAATCACCACCGCAACATCATGAGGTGCACCTCCGTCGCGGCGCTTCTTGCGCTGGCGGCCTCCGTGCTAGCCTTGTCGCTCGACGTGACGTCGCAAGAGTCCGTGTGCGAGGCCGGCGCCACCATCATCAAAGGCCAGTTCGACTACTACTTGGGGTTGAAGTACGGCGGCACCGTGGGCATGTTCTCGTCGCCGTACTACTGGTGGCACGCCGGCGAGGCCTTTGGCGGCTGGGTCGACTACTGGGCCTTCTGCCAGCTGGACAACGAGACGTTCACGCAGATTTTGACCGACGCCATGTACGACCAGAGCGGCACCGACCACAACTACATGCCGACGAACCAGAGCTTGACCGAGGGTAACGACGACCAGGGCGTGTGGGGCATGGCGATCATGCAGGCCGTGGAGCGCAACTTCACCATCTCGGACGACAACAAGAGTTGGCTCTACCTCATCCAGGCCACGTTCAACTCCATGAACAACCGCTGGGACACCTCCACGTGCAATGGCGGGCTCAGATGGCAGATCTTCACCTGGAACAACGGCTACAACTACAAGAACTCCATCGCCAACGGCTGCCTCTTCCACCTCGCCGCACGCTTGTACCGCTACACCGGCGAGGAGCTTTACTTGAACGTGTCGCACAAGGTGTGGGACTGGATGTGGGACGTGGGCTTCTTCAGCGAGTCCGACGGCAGCTTCATCATCTACGACGGTGCCGAAGACACCGACAACTGCACGGACTTGACCATCCACAAGTGGTCGTACACCTACGGCATCTTCATGGCGGGCGCCGCGTACTTGTACAACTCCACGGGCGACTCCAAGTGGAAGACCGGCGTGGACGAGATTGTCGACGCGTCCCTGTACTTCTTCAACAACAGTATCATGACGGAGATGACGTGTGCGCCGTACGGCATGTGCAACAATGACCAGCGGTCGTTCCGCTCGCTCTTCAGCCGCTGCCTCTCGCTTACCGCCGCGTTGGTGCCCGACCAGTATGACACCATCTACAACGGTTGGCTCGTGCCCAGCGCTAAGGCCGCCGCGCAGTCGTGTTCCGGTGACGGCCACGGCACCTGTGGTGAGAACTGGTCCGTGACGGGCTGGGACGGCATGTACGGGCTTGGCGAGCAGATGTCGGCCATGGAGGTGATCATGTCGATGGTGACCGCCAACAACATCCCGTTGACGCCCGAAACTGGAGGCTCCACCGCCGGCAGCGATGTTTCTGCCGGCAACGACACCTCCACGGTGACGAACGTCAACGCCATTCTGGTGACGAGTGGTGACAAGGCGGGTGCCGCTGTGCTCACTGCCGGTGTTTTGGGCGCCATTCTCGGTGGCTCCGTGTGGATGTTGATTTAGTTAAACGTTTCGTGAGCAGCTGTAGAGCAGGGCAAAGAAGCCTTGTTTTGGAGAGACTTGAGTTGGCGACGAGAGCAGGATGACGAAAGCTATGGGGTCAGAGAGTTATTCAAAGAAAAGCATGGTGTCATGTTTTCCTTATTAGCAAAAGACTTTCTAGTCACTTAAGCTGAAACTCGGCTTTTGATTATTTGTTTTCAAAAAGTTTCTTAGTGTTTGGCTTTTCTTTTTAAAACAGCGCCGTCACTTTGAAGCCGCTGATAGGCGATGCAGAAGGAATCGGCCAGTCTCCTTCTAGGTTTTGAAATTGGTTGGGGTGCAAAATAGACGGGCACCAGCAAGTCAGTCTCACTGCGCACGCAGCGGTGTCTTCTTTTGTCCAATTCGAGCAGTCAAAGCAAAAAAGCCGATAGCCTTTTCTGAATTCCAGAGTGGGCACTTTGGATGTAGGAGTTTTGGATGTAGTGGGCGGCAGAGTAAAGGAGCGGAATGGATCAGTGGAGAAGAGTAGTGGAATAGAGCAGTGAAGCAGTGCAGGATAACAGTAGACTAATGAGTAGAAGAGTGCTGGGGTAAATGAGTGAAGGAGAAGGAAGGTGACTTTGTGGAAAAGCGACTAGTAATCCAATGAGACGAGCTGAGGTGAAATGGAGAAAAGAATCAGCTGCTTCTTTTTGTAAATCCCAGCGGAGGTGCCTTGGGTGGCATGTCTTTTACCTAACCGCATCCGCAGCCAGGGCCGGTATTGGAGGCAAAATGTAAACCACTCCCGGACCATTTCGCCCGGAAATTTGCATTTGCAATTTCTCTGAGAAATCCACAAAGGCTTTTTTTGCCGAAGTTCTCTCCTTTGCCCCAACCCCTCGACGCAAATGGCCATTGATAGCGCCACCCACCGCACCCGGCCCAGCCTTGAGCCCGCAGCACCGCACCGCGCATCACCAACACCACCCACTTCTCTTCCCGCCATGGTGTTGTCGCAGGTGATCAACCAGCTCGCCAACCCCAACACAAGCAGCAACCGCCGGCGAAGGCTCTACCTCCCGCCGTCCACCAACTACCCGCTCTTCTCATATGGCGGCGCCGAGGACCAGCGCTCGTTCCTCTCCCTCGACGAGAGCTCCGTGTGCACGGGCCGCGACGACAGCGACCGGTCCAGCGTGTCGTCCGCGCGGTCGCTCCCGTCCACGCTCAGCTCCGCGCACACGGCCGAGGACCTGGGCCTGTTCCACGAGTGGCTCGCGGAGGAGCGGCAGCGGCGGTACAACGCCACGGACGACGAGCACAGCAGCGGCGGGTCGCAGTGCAGCGCGCGGGCACGGTCGGAGGCGTCTGCCCGCGCCGCGCCGCGCGAGGACTTTGCCCGCGTGCGCACGCTGTACCGCCAGGAGGCGCGGATGTTGTTCCGCTACGCGGCGCCGTTGATCGTGACGTTTGTGCTCGAGCACCTCTTCTCCATCGTGTGCTTGTTGGTGGTGGGCCACTTGGGCAAGCACGAGCTCGCGGCGGTGCTGTTGGCGCTGATGACCGCCACCATCTGCCTCGCCGTGTTCGAGGGCATCGCCACCGCGCTCGACACCTTGTGCCCGCAGGCGTACGGCGCGGGCAACTACGAGTTGGTGTCCACGTACGTGCAGCGCTGCTTCGTCTTCTCGCTCGTGGCCTACGTGCCGTGCGCGGTGTTCTGGTACTACAGCGCCCACGTGCTCTGCCACATCATCGACAACGCCGACGTGTTGCGCCTCACCGCGCAGTTCTTGCGCGTGTTGATCCTCGGCGGGCCGTCCTACATCTTCTTCGAGAACGCCAAGCGCTTCCTCCAGGCGCAGGGCATCTTCGAGGCCGGCACGGGCGTGCTCTTTGTCAGCGCACCCATCAACATCTTCCTCTCGTGGTTCCTCGTGTGGAACAAGCAGTACGGCATCGGCTACATCGGCGCGCCCATCGCCACCGTCATCAACTTCTGGCTTATGTCTCTCTTGCTCGTGTTGTACGTGGTGTTTGTCGACGGCCTGAAGTGCTGGTACGGCGTGTGCAAGGTGCCCGACCTCTTCCGCAACTGGGGCAACTTGTCCCACCTCGCGCTTCCGGGCATCGTCATGCTCGAGTCAGAGTACCTCGCCTACGAGATCATGACGCTCTTTGCGCTGTACTTTGGCACCACAGAGTTGGCGGCCCAGAGCGCGGTTGCCTCCATCGCCTCCGTCACCTATATGGTGCCGTTTGCCGTGAGCATTGCCTCGTCCACGCGCGTGGCCAACTTCATCGGTGCCCAGAACCTCTTTTCCGCGCGGAGAGCCACCTACACGGGCCTCGTCTGCGGCTTGGCCGTGGCCGTCTGCAACTGCGTGGTGTTGTTCGCCTTCCGCTACCAGATCGCCGCTATCTTCACCGACGACGCGGACGTCACTAACCTCATTGTGTCGTTGTTCTCGCCGTTGGTGGCGCTCTTGCAGATTTTCGACGGCTTGGCGTCCGTCGCCAGCGGCATTCTCCGTGCCCAGGGCCTCCAGAAAATCGGCGGCATCATCAACTTCGTCGCCTACTACGCATTCGCCATGCCGTTGGCGTTCCTCCTCACGAAAGTTACTGAATTGAAGCTCACGGGCCTTTGGCTAGGCATTGGAAGCGGGATGTTCTTGATTGGTGTGTTGGAGACGCTCGTCATCGTCACGTGTGACTGGGACGCTGTGCTACAGAAGGCCGGCTTGAACATCGAGTCGGGCGAAGAGAGCGACGCTGAAAGCTTTTAATACTTCTATTTTCTGGCTTGTCTTCTAGCCTTCACGCCCTGCGCCAACTCTTCCAACACAGACACCGTGTGCTCGAAGCTGATGCAGGCGTCGGTGATGGAGCAGCCGTACTTCAACGCGTCCTTGCCGCCCTCCTCTGCGGGCGGCACATCCTGTCTTCCGCCCTCGATGTTGGACTCCACCATGACTCCGCAAATTTCCTCCTCCCCCGCAGCAAGCTGTCTGGCAACCTCCGCAGCAACCAACGGCTGGTTCATGTGGTTTTTGTTGGAATTCCCGTGAGAGCAGTCGACCATAATTCGGCGGGTGAGCTTCTCGTCACTCGTGACCTTGGCCTTTCTCAACGCCTCCTTCGTCTCCTGGACAGATTTGGCGTCGTAGTTGGTACCCAGCTTGCCTCCACGCAAGATCACGAAGCAGTCCAGGTTGCCCTCGGTTCCCACAATGGCCACAATGCCCGGTTTCGTCACCAGTAAAAAGTGGTGTGGGTGGGACGCGGCCCTCAATGCGTCGACGGCCACGCCCAAGGTACCGTCGGTGCCGTTTTTGAAGCCCACGGGGAAGGAAAGCCCCGAGGACAACTCGCGATGAAGCTGGGACTCGGTGGTTCTGGCCCCGATGGCGCCCACGCTGAACAAGTCCGACAAGAACTGCGGCGAGATCGTGTCCAACATCTCACCGGCAATGGGCAACTTCTTGGTGAGCTCCACAAACAAGCTTCTGGCGATGCGGAGACCCTTGTTGATTTGGAAAGACCCGTCGATATCCGGATCGTTGATCAAGCCTTTCCAGCCAACTGTGGTTCTGGGTTTTTCAAGGTACGCTCTCATGACGATGTGGAGCTCGCCTTTGTGTTTCTCCGCCTCCGCGTACAATCTGTCGGCGTAGTCGAGGGCAGCCGCCGGATCGTGGATGGAGCACGGGCCAATCACAACCACGAGTCTGTCGTCCTCGCCGTTCAAGATGGCGATGGCATCGTCCCGGCCTTTCAAAATCGTCGTTCTGCACTCCTCAGTTAGCGGGTACTCGTGTTGCAACAAGTCTGGCGGACTCAACGGGTCGTAGCCACGAACTGATGTTAGTCTGTGTTGAAAAGATCACTGGGCAAGACGTCTCACTGTGGTCTCTCGCTGGCGCGCGGTTAATGATACGTACTTCTCCAATCCTCCAAGCGTGTTTTGTCACCAACGTGCTCGTTTTTCAAAAACATGACCTTGATTCTGATTTCCAGGAAGCTGAGTGGTGAAAAGTCTGGCTTTATACAACGTCACTGAGTCACTCCGCAAAATGCGGGCGAACTGCGGCTGCACGCAGGAACACTAATACCAGACACCTCATTGGTACCCACGCCCGACAAGAAAAACGAGGCAATAAGAAGAACTTGAAGTAAACCTATTTATTCTTCAACTGCAGAAGCCCGAAATGTACAGCATGAATCAAGGCCACGGCCAGGGGGCAAGGTTAGGGAAGAGAAGTACCGATTTTTTTTTTTTTGCGGCTTGAAGCCGCATCATCCGAGCCGCACGCCCCACACCGAGTTGCCCCGCCATCTCAGGGCATGACTCAGGACTGGCACCCCACATTCTCGAAGAAATACACGTAGCCGTTCTTCTGCACATCCGTCAAGTCGCCGCCGCAGTCCACGATTTTCTCGTCGTTAAAAAGACACCACCGCCCATCCACTTTGATGAATGCAACGTAGTGACCCGTAGATGTGGACGTGCCTTTGTGGCACACCACGGCCTTGAGTGCATAGTGCGAGCTTCCGTCGTCGCCAGCTGCAAGCTCCGCGGCAATTTTTTCGGCCTCTGCTGCCACGTTGACTTGTGGTTTTGAAGGCTCTATGACTCCGTCATCGTCGGGATTGCTAAAGAGCCATTCGACGGCGGCATTGGCGTTGTTGCCGCTGACGTGAAGCGCCTTTTTGGCAAGATGTGCACTGAATCCCATGCTCACAAGGTTTTCCACCGCCTCGTCCGGCACAGAAGCAGCTTCTGCGGCTTCTTCGCCGTCAAACGCCAGGTCAATGTCCGGGTCATCCATGTGGGCGAAAACCCAGTTCATGGCATCTTCGGCGTTTTTGTTACCGGTGTTAAAGAGGCCTCGGAGACACCGCGGTTCACTGAAGCCCATGCTGAGAAGTGTGGTAAGCGCCTCCTCGTTGGGTGCAAACTTTTTGGTGTTGCTGTGTTCAACCTCCGTTTCGCCTTCCTCGAAGCGGACCTGGTACGGCAGGAGATCAATGAACTCGGGAACGGCAACTGGGATGTTTTGCTTCACGGGGACCCAGTTCTCCAAACCGATCCGCTGCAAACTTACAATCAAGTAGTCAGGGAAGGTCCTGAAGCCCTCCGTTTTGGTGGCCGTGGTGCGGATGCCATCCAGGTCTTCGAACCCGTCGATGGTTTCTGGTGCACTGAACAACTCAAAACACTTTTCGAAGGTGGTGCTCTCGTAGGTCTTCTCTCCGTTCTCGCCAATTTGCAAGATCTTCTTCGGAATAGGAATGGACACGTTGTCCACAAGCTGGCTGCTCAGGGTGACCTTCTTTTCTGATGTGACAACCTTGCTGGCGAGTAAGAACTTGAACGGCCTGCTCAAAGCGACGCCAAACTCGCGGTCCAACTTGTCCATGAGGTACAAAAGAAACTCGTTGGCGTCCTGCTGGCGGTTCGTTTTGAACTCTGTGTGGTCGGCGCCAATCAAGGCTTTGAAAGACGACGGCTTGATTCCCGCCTGGTACTCTTCGCCCTTCAAGTCACTGGGCTTGGAGTATCTCCCCGAAACAAGCCCGTCGTAGAGCTTGATCATTTGCGAGGGGAGGTCCTGCGCCGGGTCCGGCACGGCCTTGTCGAAGTGGAGGTCCTTGAAGAAGGCGCGGAAGCGGGGAAAGCTGAAGAGTGCCTGCAACACGGAGTTCAAGTAGCAGGAGTTGCCCAAGTTCAGGAGCCCCGTGAGGCCCGGGCCGAACACGGCGGCGAGCTTCTCGCCGTTGGCGCCGTCCAAGTTGAACTGCCAGTTCTTGTTTGTGTCCAAGTTCAACTCGATGAGGTTTTTCTCGGACTTGACCGCCGACGACAAGTCCACGCCGAACAGGAGCAACGTCGGCGCCAACGCGGGCACCTTCACCTCGTCGTTGCACTGGTAGCAGTAGCAGTCGCAGGCGTCGGCGTCCGCAGACAAGGAGCCCAACTTGACCGCCACGTGGTGACCCGAGTCCTGGAAGTGGGATAAGGCGTGGGAGTTGCCCTTCAAGGAGGAGCCGAACTGCTCGCGGCCGCAGCCGACGGCGCCGCAGGCCAAGCAGAGCCACAAGTTCTCCTTCAAGCCGCACTGCACGCAGCGGTCAAGTGCAGGCGGCGGCGCTGGCAGGCTCGGTTGCACGGCCAACGAGTGCGAGCAGGTGAAAACCTCCAGCTCCCAGGCCTTGATGTCGTCTGCGGTGGCGGCGGAGTTGGCGGCCAACACGCTGCGGGCCAAGGCCTGCGTGTGCGGCGGGCAGCGGTCGAGCGCGAGCGCCTCGTCGCGGGCCGCCACGTACACCGCCACCGCGGTGTCGTACAAGTCCAGCGCCTTCTGCTCCACAATCTCGAGCCGGGGCACCTTGGCGGCGCGCTCCTCGGCGGCACGGCGCTCCGGCTCCGGCCGCAACCGCTTGACGATGTTGAGGTACGCCGGGTGCCCGCGGTCGTGGTAGTGGGCCAAGGTGTAGTTGCAGTGGGCGGTGCGGGCAAACGCCTGGAAGCACGACAAGCACACGTCCAAGCCGGCGGCGTTGTTCTCCGCGGTGTCGAACGAGTACATGCACTCGTCCTTGTACACCCTGGCGGCCGGCGGCACGGCCAGGGGAAGGTTTACGCATGCGGCGGCAATGGTGTCGAAGAGGGACATGGGCGGGGCGGCGGCAGGGGTGTTTAGGGTAGCCGCAGGCGTGTTTCGGGCCGGGCAGGGGGGGTGTCGGGGCGGCGCGGGTATGTTTCAGACTGGGCCGGGCGCGGATGCCGTATGGTTTCTGTACTTTGAGTCTGTAGTTTGAGTGCGAAGGCGCCGCGGGCGCGATGTGGGGTGAGCTTTGCAGGCGCCATCAGGGTGCGCCTTCGCGGTGTGCAAACGCTAATGTTAATTATAGCGGCTGCCGGAACGGCCAGGGCTGGAACATAGGGGCAGGTGCCGGCGCCAAATATAAATACCCGGCGTCTCTCTCTCCAGTGGAAAGCACCTTTCCTCCAACTTCCCGGCCTCAATTACCTCCACCTGACGCCAACCACACAAACACCAACCATTTTAAAACCAAAACCAAACAGCATCCAAAACACAACCATGGGACACATCGCCGGCATCTACTTCTCCAACTGGTCCATCTACCAGTCCAAGTTCTGGCCCACGGACCTCGACTTCGACCACTTGACCCACGTGTTCTACGCGTTCTTGAAGATCGACACCGCCACCGGCAAGGTCGCCTTCTCAGACTCCTGGGCCGACTTGGACGTGCCCGTCCAGGACACCGGCGTCAAGGGCTGCGTCAACTACTTGCGCGGCATGAAGCTGCGCCACCCCAACTTGAAGCTCGTCTTCTCCGTGGGCGGATGGGGCTACCAGGCCGACTTCCAGAAGGTGGTGGCGGAGCAGTGGAAACTCGACAACTTCGTCAGCTCCGCGGCCGCGCTCGTGCGCGACTACGGCTTCGACGGCTTGGACGTGGACTGGGAGTACCCGGAGACCGCATCTGAAGCGCAGCAGTTTGTCAAGTTGCTCAAGGCCGTCAAGGCCGCGTTGCACAAGGTGGTGGCCTCGCCCGTGCTCACCGTGGCGTCGCCCGCGTCGCTGCTGAAGTTGGACATCTTGGACGTCCTGCGCATGGACGAGCTGTTGAGCTTCTGGAACATCATGGCCTACGACTTCTGTGGCTCCTGGAGCAGCAAGACGGGCTACCAGTCCAACTTGCGGGGCAACAACGGCGACACAGACTTGAGCTGTGAGTCCGCGGTCAACCTGTACCTTGCCCGTGGAATCTCGCCCTCCAAGTTGCTGCTCGGCATGCCCATGTACGGGCGCAACTTCAAGGACCCCAAGTTCCACGACAAGGTGGGCGCGGACTTCGACAGTAACATCAGTGAGACCGACGCCACGTCCCTCTACAAGGACATTGTTGCTGCCTCCACCGAGAAAAAGTACAATATGCTTGTTGGCGGTGCGTCCAGCTGGGACCCCTCCACCAACTTCTTCACCACCTACGACTGCATCTCAAGTGCGCAACGCAAGGCCGGCTGGATCAAGAAAAACAAGCTTGCCGGCGGCTTCTTCTGGGAGGCCAAGGGTGACTCCAAGGACAAGAGTCTCTTGAAAGCGTTCGTGACCGAGGTGAACAAGAGCGACTGAGCTCTTCGCTTGAAAGCTGCTTCCGCGGGAAGCTTATATGGATTGCTGTTTAAGACCACCAAGTGTCAAATTAGTTTCGCTGGCCAGACCGGAATGGAATAGTTCTACTTTGCTTGACCCCAAGTTAACTCTGACTTACTGTAGCTTCTCCGTTCAAAACCGTGGTCTTGACAAAAGAACAACCTCCTGCCAATGACATGTGAGCAGTAGCGTGATCGGTCTCGGACCCGCAAAACACAAATTGGCTTTTATTTAACACTGGAATTGGCAAGTCGGCTCGGCAGGCAGCAGCACACGGGCCACTTCGCGTCCGCACGCAGGCAGCCGAGCGACTACAGATGGTTATGCTACTCCGGGCTCACAAGATGGAGTCCATTCTGGCGAACACGCTCAACACGGCGGCCACAAGTTCCAAGGTCAAGTCGCTGCTCAGCTCCGTCTCGCGGGCCACCTCCTGGCCCAAGTTGTGGGCCAAGCCCAAGGGGCTCAGCTCGCCCTTGGTGCCGAACGGAAACTCGCTGTAGTCGTTCAACAACTCGTCGGCGCGCGCAAACGCCTGGTCGCGCTTGTCGTAGTTCAACGACGACAAGACGTTCTCCAACACGTTGGCAGCGTAAGCGCCGCAGATCAAGGCCACGGTGCGCAAGTAGCGGTAGGAGGTGTCAGCCGCGAACTGGTCGTTGCTCAAGGCGTCCAAGTCGACGGTTTTCTGGGTCAAAAAGCTCAACACGCGCTGGCGGATGTACTCCTTGGACATCTTGTCCGCGACCGGGTGCGTGGCCATGTCGAACAAAAAGAAGTTCTTGCGCTCGGTGCGCAAGATGCCCTTGTCCACCAAGCCCTTGGCCAAGCGCTCGCGCACCTGCTTCAACTGGTAGTTGATCTTCATCAAGTTCCAGGTCTCGCCGGACAACAAGTCGATCCAGTTGGACACGGACAAGTGGCCGCCGTCGTTCTTCATGAGCTTCAAGGCCTCGTCTAGCAACACCTCGCCCGTGGGCTCTGTGTCGGTGACCTCCACGAGGCGGTCGCACAAGTCGAAGCGGCGTCTGGCCGGGTCGTTGACGAGCGAGATCTTGCCCCGGAACGCCAATTCCAAGAGTATGCAGCCGCGGAGCGCGTAGGAGATGTTGTCGTTCCAGAACGACAAGTAGCCCTCTTTGTCCTTCAAGCCCATTAGCAACACCTCCTCCATCAACGTCAAAAACGGCACCTTCAACGTGTGGTGGTTGGCAATGTCGCGGGCGTCCACGCCGATTTTGTGGTCGTTTCTGGACACGTCCTCCTCGTCGATGCCGGCCACGCTGCTCTTGGGGCCGGCGCCTCGGCGCTTTTGTAACACGGACGAAGACATGGTGGGTGAAATGGTAGGGACGCTCCGTTGTTTTTTCGCGCGGAGGCCCGGGCGTGGTCCGGACGGCCAGAGAAAAAAAAAGCGCTGCAAATAGCCGCCGTTAGTCTTTTGGCTTTTCGTCTCCCCGCGGCCGCGGCGGTTGCTCGGGTGCCGCTGGCGGCGCTTGCCTTGCCGCTTGTCCCGCTGGAGCGTTTTGGCCCGTCTCAGCGTGGTATGCTGCGCCAGAGCGACTCAGTGCGCATTGCGCCAATTGGACACGGGCGGGCTGATTCGGAACGGCGGTTGGCGGCTGAATTGGGCCGGGATTTTTCTCTATTGGTGTGGTTACGCTGCTGTGTTGCGGAGGGTTAGATTGTGACTTCTGTCGTATTTTTATTTCGAGTTTTTTGCTGTGTTTTCGGTTGTGTATTCGCTTCTGGTGCTGTGGTAAGTTCTGGTGCTGCGGTTAGTTCTGATGGTCAGTGTCTGGTTCTGGCGGAGAGTTTTTTATTTGCAACAAGCGAGCGATCGATGGCAGTATTCTCTCTGGTTACGATGTCTTGATTGGTGAGTTTTTATTGGTCGTGGGGTCAAGTGTTTGGCGGGGTGTTGCACTTCTTTTTGCAGTTGTGCTGCATTTGTTCTGAGAAGTGCAAACTGCCAGCAAGTAGAGACCGCACCCAACGGATGATACAAATAGCCAAGTCGGCGAATCATGGAAACTGAAACTATTTCAGTACTTTCAACAGGAGCCGTTATCTGCTCTTTTGTCGGTTCACAATTTCATGCATTTTTCCACTGCCTTTTGACTGCCGTTGTACCGGTTGGGGCCGCAACACTACTATTGTCCATTTAAGCACACCGCAGCCTTTGAAATCACAGCCTCTGACAGCAATTCCACTGCAAATTCACAGGCTCTTCCAGCACTATACAGCATTGCAGCCTTTAAGCATCTTCTCAACTAATTGCTTAGCAAAATCTTCGTCATCTCTCATCTTTTCTCACAGCTTCTACTAGCCCAGCATACACCGCCGGAATCAGGTCAGCCAACTAAATCAATCACCCAACTGCGCCTCCACTGAGCTTCTGTAGCACGTATGAGAATTGCAGAGTTCGCAAAAGTCACAGTTGCGTTTGGGTGCTCTTTTCAGTAAAGCTTTCCAGAAAAGCCTCTCAGAACCCTACTCGGAAAGCTACCCTGGAACGCTATTCTCACTTTTCGCAGCACCTGCCTTTACCTGTAGCCGGTGCATCCTCTCCACGCCGCACCGCGACAATGCACCATTTGCATTACCAAAACACAATAGAACCATCTCCGCCATCGGCACAGCTCCACCACACCGGCACAAACCCCCTCTAAATCTCCGCCGCACGCCGCAAAACAACCCCCAGATCCCCGCAGACCCTAGCGCCTGCGCCAATTCCTTCCCACGCACGCCCAGCGTCCCCAACACCTCCACCTAGCCGCCGCTCCCAGCTGCCCCCAATGACGCAGAGCACGTCTTTCGACACGCTGGCGGCGGAGGATGGCCCAGCGCCCAACCCCGAGGATTTCGTGTCGTTCCCAACGCTACCGGACCCGGAAATCGTGGCCAACCGCTCCTTCTCCACCATGATCTCGAAAACACTCCGCAAAGTCACCGACAACGCCTCCAACTTGGTGCACACATACGCGGCACCCCCGCAGAACAACGCCGACAACCACATTTTCCCGGACTCGCCGTCGTTGCGCTCGGGGTCCAAACCCCAGTACCAGGAAACATCCTCAGAGTCGTCGCTGGAAGACGGCGTTTCCGTGCACTCCGAGCCCGACGCGGCGTCGCCACACCGGCCCGTGTCCAGCAAGAGCCAGATCCACCTCCCGGCACTCCCCGCACACACGCCACAGTCCTCCACGAGCGAGTCTTTGGCCCCGCAGATCACCTCACAACAAGCCACGCTGCGGGCCATATCGTCCCTCTCCGCGCCGGCCGTGCCCCTCAAAAAGACCGACGCGGCGCAGGCGCCTGCAGTGGTCACCATGTTCAACGCTGCCCGCTTCGAGGGTCTGTTGCCGCGCGTCACTGCCGACAAAAGAGGCTTGACGCTCTCGAACCTCGCGTCGTCCAAAGAGGCCGCGTCGCTCCTCAGCAAAAACGAGGTCACGGTCACGCACTCGGAGCGTGTCAAGGAGCCCACTGACCCCTCGGCCCAGTCGCCTGAGTTGTCCCAGATGGACGCGGGCAGCACGGCGGCGAAAAACACCCTGCAGGCGGCCAACGTCAAGGACTACGTGGTCAAAAGCTTGCAAAACCGCATCTCGTCAATCTTCAACAACTTGCCGAACGACTTTGAGGTTTCCGATGACGACTCGGTGTCCGATATGGACACGTCTGAGTCACATTCGGTTTCCACGGCAACAAAGCCCACCGCGACTGCTGCCCGGAGCAGGCGGTCTCTGTCCGTCACGAGCCGCATAGCACGGCCGGTTACGCCCGCCAAGCCGAAAAGCGCCCCAACGCGCAAAACTTCGTCGAACTTTCTGGCTGCGTTTTTGGACGGGGCGAAAAACATCATCACCACGAACTTGGCCGGCGTGGCCACCTCAACGTCGTCCATGGTGGGCTCAATCGGCGAGAAGCAACAGCGGCGGAAAAAGAAAAGCAAGGCGAGCAAGCCGTCGGAAAACCCGTTGAAAAACGGAGGTTTTCCAAAACACTTGTGGATGAACGACAAGTTCATCTCCGAGTGCTTGAACTGTTTCAAGCCATTCACTGCATTTCGCAGAAAGCACCACTGCCGGTTTTGTGGTCAGATTTTCTGCGGCGACTGCACCACTTTTATCTCCTACAGCCAATATAAGGAGCAGCGGAGTGGAAGATCCACGGCGCGAGACGTCAAATCGTACAAGGACAAGCTCCGCGTGTGTGACCCGTGCTACGCGGATGTGGTTGTCTATCTAAGCGATGACTCTCTGATCAATTCAGACGAAGACGAGGCAAACATGTCGCATTTCCAGTCGCTAGACGACATCCACTCCTTGAATGATGCCAGCATCTCGCTGCCGCATGACGACCGAGTGTCGGGAATTCACTCTCGCTCGTCACGGTCGCGGAGGAATAGTTATCTTCCTGAAACTGCTGGCTTGGAATACAAGTTGTCTCATGATCAAGAGAACAGCAGCAATTCACTCGCGTTCTACTTTAAACAAGAGGACAGCAAGAGAAGTCCGGAGGCCATCTCTCGCCGGTTTCCGCCGCAAATGGCAATTCCTACAACAAGAACAGGAGAGGCTGTGGAGATTCCCGTGTCGCAGACGCCACAAAAATCGTATCATGCCATCAAAGCGTTTGGCCAATCGAGCTACACAAACTCTGCGGCTAATGACTTGGAAATGAAACCCCGACTCAGCCACAATTCCCGCCGTAATCTATCGGCAACCACCGATGTGCCCCATCCAAACAGTTTGGAAAATCTCAGCTCACTTTACAAATCAATGGTCAACAACAGGTTTCACAGACTTCCGTCGGGCACAAATCTTGACTTCGGAAATCGTGCACACGGGGCCATCGCACACGATACAAAAGGTTCGGACCCGGATGAGGACGGCGAAAGTGAAAATGAGGACGAGCAAGTGATGTCGTTATATTCTTCGCTCCAGCATTCGGCCACTTCCGCCAACCAGCCATCTCGCTCACTTAGCACAGTTTCAGTTTCGATGCCAGGAGTCCCCACGCTCAATGAGTTTCCTACACTTCACGAATTTCCCTCAATGGATGATAAGTACATCCCTTCGAATTTAAACCAAGCGAATGCAATCTCACGGTTTGAGTTCAAACCCACCGATGCTTTCAACAACAGCACCATCAACGAAAACAAACAACGCTCGAACCAAAGATCCAACGAAAGAGCCAAGGCGTCGTTGCGCAGAATCAAAGATCGGCGTGCCCACAAACTGACCAGAAAGGCATTCAACACGACCTTGCGCCCGCGAATTGATATGAGCTACCCCAGTCTTGCGACCTTGGACTCCAGCGGCAGTATGCTAGCGCCAATTCCGGGAAATCCTGCCGTCTTTCCGAGCGATTCGTTACCGAAATCGAATATTTCGCTCTTCTTCTCGAAAGAGTCGCTGGACCTCAGGTCATCTTATGACCATGAAACGGCAAAGAGCCTACTGGGGAGCCCGCTTCTACCTCCAGGCTCCATCACCCTCGAACATGGCCTGCCAGAAATCACAGATTTGGTGCCAGAGGAGGGAACAAACAAAAAAACATTCAGCGAGATATTGTGGGACAACATCGATGCTATGATTCAGCAGTGTTTAGCTGACTGTGACTTGCGGGACCGCTCGCAACAGGAAAGGTGGATTGAGGTGTTGCACAAGATTTTGAAACATTTGGACCAGCTAAAAATCTCTGACACGCTTGATATCAAGCAGTACATCAAGATCAAGAAAATACTTGGTGGGTGCATCGAAGATACGTCCGCCATTGACGGATTGTTCATCACGAAGAACGTGGATTCCAAGAGAATGAGATCGACCATCAAGAACCCTAAAATTGCCCTTCTCGTGTTCCCGTTGGAGTACCTAAAGCTGAAGGAGCAGTTCATCAGTTTGAAAATCATCAGCTCGCAACAATCTTTATATGTGGAGCACTTGGTTTCCAGATTGATTTCTTTGGAACCCGATCTTGTGATCGTGGGAGACACGGTTTGCGGGCTTGCAGAGAAACTTCTTGAAGAAGCAAACATCACTCTCATCTCGAACGTGAAACCGCAAGTTATCGAGAGAATCTCTCGGTATACCAAAGGTCACATCTTTCAGTCCATCAATGATCTCTACTTCAAGCTCGGGGATTCATTGGGCACTTGCAGCCGATTTGAAATCAAGAGTTTCGTTTTCCAGGACATTGTAAAGACCTATGCCTTCTTTTTGGGAAGCAATATGGAGTCTGGCTTTACAATTTGTCTTCGTGGCGGCGACGAAGAACTTCTCAGCAGTGCAAAGTACGCGGCCGAATCTCTCATTCCTGGAGTTTTCAATGCCAGATTCGAAAAAAGCTTTTTCCATGACTTCAGTTTGGAAATTGAGAGGGACCAACCTGAGGCTGCATTTCATGACCTTACGACCTTGAGGAATGCAGTAAATGGTGATTCGGAGGATTCTGGTGATTTGAAAATGAAGTGTGTGAGCCAAATGGAACATCATGGAATTTTCAACTATGTGAGTTTATTTGATGAGCGAATCTTGAGTCTCTCGCCATCCATACGGTATCCATTGCCGGCACCCTTGCTGAATGTGATACAATCCTTCGAATCATTTTTGCAATTCTACAATGTCAATCGTGCAATTCAAGCGATTTCAGAAAACGATGAGATTCGCTCAGAATGGCTCTCATTATTGCGCTTTGACATTAGCTTGGACAGATTTGTGGACAACAAGGATGTGATTCGGACAATCAAGTTATTAAGTGATAACATTGTGGACGTCCATTTCCAAGACTTCAACTACAGATGCCGACTCTGGTCCAACAGTATGAAGTACACCACATACCAACTCTACCCAATTTTCCACAAGAGCATTCACTTTCTTCATTCTCGGATATCCATCAAACACGCCACTCCATGTTATGGCCCCGTGGTAGTGGTGGTAGATTATTATTCCGATAACGATAAGTGTCTTGGCTTGTTTTTGGAGCAAAATTTTCATGAAGCAGGGAAGACCTGTGACGAGTGTGGAGATCTTATGATCAACCACTACAAAACATATGCACACGGTAATGCCAAGATTGATCTTATAGCCGAGAGGTTGGGCAGCAGCCATGATGGTGATTTTCTCAAGGAAAGCAACAAGATCTTCATGTGGAGTCACAATCCACAGAACAACACTTCCACCCCCATCTACTACCTCAGTCAAGATGCCTATCATTTGTCGCTCGGCAAGTTTTTCGAGCTCAATTTCTGGTCCTGCAAAACACAGAACACCGCTGTTACGGAGCAAGATTTCTTCAAGGATCATGTCAAGTACTTCGGCTACAACGACTTGGTAATCCGTATGCAATACTCGCAAATCGACAACTACGAGGTTGTTGTGCCCAACAAAAAGCTTGATTTCTCAGCCACAATCGACCTCGAGCAGAAATTAGCAACTTTGAAGCGAATTCAAGAAAGTTCCCACAAATTCTTCCAAAGTGTGGCTAAGCGCTTGAACAGGGTCAAGGTCGATACGTCTGATCAAGCGGAAGCAGGTGCAGCCCGAGTGGCGGAGTTGAAGGAGCAGCTCAACTCACAAATTTCCTTCATTGGCTCCAAAACGCTCACGATCTACGAAAATACGTCCCCGACAAATTTCCTCTCGCTCAACATCATACAAAGGGATTTGCAGGAATTGGGAGTGGCATGGGATGCCGAGTTCAATGATTTCGAAAAGCAGTTTTTGCCCACAGAAAACGAGATTACCAAAATCACCCAATTCCACTTACGCAATTTCTTAATGGATAAGTTTGACAACGAAGACAAGCCGAATGAATCAACTCAGTCAGGCGAAAAGACACCCAAGGAAGAAGAGGTGTGCAGCTCGGTCAATGCACAAGAGGAGAAAACAGAGGAGCCACAAAAATCGCAAGAGCAAAAAGACGCTTTTGCATTCGGTTCGCGGCGAGTTCCTCTGACGGCGATTGAAGACAAAATCATGCAGATCAAGCAATCTTTCGAGAGTGACCAAAACAAACACGTTGTCAAGACACCCGCAAAGGCAGACTCCATCATGGATTTCAACTTGTCTGATTACAACAACACGCATGGGCAGAACAAAGTACAAGATTTGACCAATTACTTCAACCAGATGACGCTTGAATTCCAGCGCCAAAGAGAGCAGGTTCTTGAGAAGCAATCTAGCAAGTATAAAGCCATTCCGATTGTTAGCTCGCATCCCATTGTGGAGATCTACGGCAATATCGAAGATGTTGTGGATCTGGATCACAAATCACAAAATGCAGACCCAAGTGCTGCAAGCCCAAACTACCCAACACAAGCAGCTATGCCGCAAAACTCATCACTTGTGTTTGCAAAGCCCGTTTCAGAGGAGAACAAGCCAGATCTCAAGAGTTTGGAAAATCAAAAACCCAAGCTCGATATTCCGCAACCAGAGAAAAATTCGTTGCTCAAATCTCTCACCAACTTTTGGGCAGACAGATCCGCAACATTATGGGATCCCTTGGAATATCCCTTGGATTGCACGGAGCATACGTTTGCCGATTCTGACGTCATTGTGAGAGAGGACGAGCCCAGTTCGTTGGTTGCATTCTGTCTTTCGACTGGCGACTACAAACAAAAGCTCAAAAATATGGCAGCTAATAACAGCGGAGACCAATTTGACGAAACGAGCGACAATCTTGAATTCAACGATGAGTACAGAAAGAAGAGCGCTCATTTCGCCAAATTAGAGAAGAAGTTCAAGAAGAGGGCCGAGGAGACTGAGAACGAAATTTCAGAGCTCGAGGCGACAATGACCAAATCCAAGTTCAATCATTTGAGATACCAGTTCGTCGATGGCGGCACAGAAATGTCGTGCAAGATCTTTTACAGCGAACAGTTCGACGCGTTCAGAAGAGCGTGTGGAGTGGATGATCTGTTTGTTCAGAGTTTGTCGCGATGCATCAAATGGAACTCCAAGGGCGGAAAAAGTGGCTCGAATTTCCTCAAAACCTTGGACAATCGGTACATTGTGAAAGAATTGTCGAAGTCTGAGTTGGAGTCGTTTGTGTCGATCGCGCCGTTCTACTTCAAGTACATTTCGCAGTCGACTTTCAACACTTTGACAACCGCGATCGCCAAGATCTTCGGTTTTTACCAGGTGGAGTTCAACAACTCCATCAACAACAAGACGTTCAAGATGGATTTCTTGATTATGGAGAATTTGTTTTACAACCGCACCACCACCCGAATCTTCGATTTGAAGGGGTCCATGCGGAACAGACACGTGAAGCAGACGGGAACGGAGAACGAGGTTTTGTTGGACGAGAACATGATTGAGTACATTTACGAAAGCCCTGTTTTCGTTCGGGAGCAGCTGAAGAAATTACTCAGAGGGTCGCTTTTCAACGACACGTCGTTTCTTTCCGCGATGGACGTGATGGACTACTCGCTCGTGATCGGGATCGACGATGCGTCGCTGAAGCTATACGTCGGAATCATTGACTGGCTCCGGACCTTCACATGGGACAAGAAAGTTGAGAACTGGGTTAAGGGAAAGAGTTTGGTTGGCAAAGGTAAAGATCCTACAATCGTGACGCCGAAGCAGTACCGCACGCGTTTCAGAGAGGCAATGGACCGGTATATTCTCGAGGTCCCCGATATTTGGTACGAGGGCTCGAGCTAGAAAATGACGGAATCACAATGGCGGTGCTGAAAAATTTTCGGACAATGTGCTGCAGGGCGCATTGGACCATGCATGAGTCGCGGTCTGCTGGCGCGTTTCGCTTGGATAGGGGCCAAGAAAGATGGCCCAGGGAATCTCCTGAATCATCTTGCAAAGACTCGGAAAGTTGCAACCAGCGCAGTATTTTTAGAACGCTTCTATTTATATAGGGTTTTTCGCGCTGATTACCTTCAACCTTCAACCTTCTCGGTCATCGTGTGCGGCATTTGGAGGTGCGGCTGTGTGTGCGGCCATGACAGTCACCGGCCGGGGTTTGGCCCGGACCAACGCCCCCGGTGGCTGCAAAACTCTGAAACAGCGAACGCTGCCCTAGCTCGAAATTATAAAAGGCACCGCTCCCTCCCTTCTTCTCCAGGTCTTTTCCCAGGCCACAGCCCTGTTTGGCCGGCTGGTTGCAGCGCCAGCCCCGCGCGTGCAGGCGTCGCGGTATGCTCCCTTATCTGGTGTTATTGTGGGCCCCGTGCTTTTCGCAAGTCTCCTATTCTACGCCTCACCGAGCAAACGCCGGCTAACTACTCTTCTCTGCTTGGAATCCGACACACCCTTTTTCCTGCAAACGCGTCCCCGTCTCCCTTACTGATTCTGCAGTGACTGTTCTCCCCGGCTCCGCCCCCGTACCACCCCTGCCGTTTCCTCAAACTGACTGTTGGCTGATCCCTCCATCATGCGAAATCAGATTTTTCCGGCGGTTGCCTCGCTCCTCCTCCTAGTGGCGTTGGTGTTTGCCGTGCTTGCCACCGTGTCGACCCCCGTGGCGACCGGCCTCAAGTTGGCGGCCACCGACGACTACTCCTACGGAATTCTTGGCTACTGCGGCGGCGACCTGTGCCCCAAAGCCACCTATCCATACACGCCCGGGTCCATCGACACGGACTCCGAGTGGTTGCTCAGCAGCAGCACGAGAAACACGTTGGCCAAGGTGTTTGTCGTGGCCCCCATCGGCGCAGGCCTCTCGTTGCTTGCGCTCATTGTCACGGTGTTGTCCATTTTCTTTGCCGTGCCCGTGGTGAAGATCTTCTCCATCATCTTGACCGTGTTGGCCGCCGTGGCCAACGTGCTCGTGGCCATCATTGTCGTGCTCGTCTTTCATCCCCACGTGGAGTGGTTGGGCTGGGTTCTCATTGCCGGCGCTGGCTGCTCGTTGGTGGCACTTCCGCTCATTTTCTTCTCCATCGCCGTGGGCGACTCCTCGGACGCAGACTCCGACGCGGACTCCTTCTCGGAAAACTTGACGAAACTCGACCAAGACCCCTCCTACGGCCACCTCGAGCCACCAAAGAACCAGTACGGCTACCAGGTCGACAGCTCCTCTGGCAACTACCGCGGCCCCGGCGCCTTCACCAGCCCCTTGAACAAAATGGGCACCAACAGCAGCTTGACAGACTCCAAGCCCAGTCTTGCCGACGACCTCACCCGGCCCTCCACAAACACCGCCAACTACTCCACGGCGTCCAAACAGTCGATGTACGCTAGCATGAACTTGAAAAACGGGCCCAACAGCCTGGTTGCGAGCAAGCAGCACAACGCACCGGACTTGTACCCACGGTCGGGTACGCCTTCCAACACCGGTGCCAATACCGCGCCGTACCCATCCAACGACCGAGGCTCGACGTTGCTCAACTCCGTCAACTACGGCGTCTTCGACCACCACCCAGAAGTTGAGGGACACCGTCCATTCACCGAATTGGACGACCAAGACGACGCTCCGGAGAGAAACCTGTTGCCCTCGCAAAGAGACTTGGACTCTGACGAAGAGTCGGACTTTACAAGCGTGTCACAAAGACCTCCCAACGAGATGTACAGCGCGCCTCAGCAAAACTACCAGCCCGGGTACAACCCCGGCTATGCTCCACAGAATGCACGCCCGCAGTATGCCAATGACGGGTATGACCAAAACTACCAGCGAGGATACGCCCCGCAGCCGGCGCCACAAAATGCACAAAGCTTTGGCGCGCCCTCGCCGCAGGGCTACACAGCCGTGCCCACGTCGCCACAGATGCCCAACGGAACGCAACAGCAGTACATGAGGCAGCAGCCACCCATGGCGCGGGCCCCTGCGCGGCCTACGGTTTCGGACAACGCGTTGAACAACAACCCAGACTTTGCCATTGGGTTCAACAACAAGCGCAAACAAATGGGAGCGCCGTTTGGAGCACGAGCAAACGGAGCCGCACGGCCTGGGTTTGCGCGGCCAGGACAAAGGGACGGGCCCTACGGGAACTTGTAGCGAGGGCCGAATTAATAGATGCTTATGGTGAGTTCGTATGAAAATAAAGGAAAATTTACACGGGAAAGTAGCTTTGAGAGTTGCACGGGAGAAGAGCTTTGAGATTTCGAAGGCAGAAGAGTCTGGGTCAAGGGGAGCAAACGACAAGGGAGAGCCATTTGCAGCCCTGAAGCAAGATACAGGATCAAAGCTTGATGATCACTCGTCTGGGATGTTGCGGTCATGGAGCATAAAATTAGTAAAAGAGGAGAACTGAAGCGTGGCAAGTCTCAGCCAGTAAAAGCAGCGGGACTCTGCAGTGGCAAGGTGGCAACCCGGCGCTTTGCCCGACGGTTTTGCGGTGCGCAGGCGCGGAGTGAAGCATGGCTAGAGGCGGGTGTCTCCCTGAGAAGCGGCGTCTTTGGGCGGCGGCGCAGGCGCCTCCACGGTTTTCCCGTGTGGCTTCACCACCACGACTATGAACAAGGCCAAGACCACAAGGCACAACAAGAAGATGACCTTGCACTTTGTGGTGCGTTTCTGGTAGCCCTGGGCGCGGAGGAGCTCCCTGTCGGAGGCGCGGAGGTCCTCTGCGGTGCGGGAGATGTTGTAGTCGATGCGGTCGAGCATGCTGCCCTGGTCCACGACCAAGGACTCCATTTCCTTGAAGATGGTGGAGATCTCGAGAATGCCCATGGCCAACTTGGAGATGTCGCGCTCGCGCGAGGCTAGTAGGTGTGCGTCGGGCGCCAGCATCTGCTGCTGTGCCTGGTGGAGCACCTGCTTGGAGTAGTCCTCGATGTCGCGCGACGCGGCGGCGGCGTGCGGGTCTGCGAACGGGCTGGAGAGGAGCGTGGCCTCGTCGTCGTCGTCGTCGTGCAAGAACTTGATGTAGTTGTTTTGCAAGTTGCGGAACACCACCAGCGTGTCCTGGATGCGCACCGCGTAGGCCTTCTTGTAGTTCTCGAGAATGGCCACCTCGTCCGCGGTGTAGCCGAGCGCCAAGCGCCGGTGGTTGTTCTGGAGGTACACGAACTTCTTGACGAGCACGTAGCATGCCTCGAACATGCGCGTGATGTCGTAGTTGAGCGCCTCGATGCTGTGCTCGAGCTGCTCCTTCTCCTTGTCGCGCGTGAGGAGGAGTTTTTTGTAGAGGGCGGCCAAGTCGGCGGTCTTGCGCTTGGCGGCGGCCAACGTGCGGTCGAGCTCCGCGGCGATGCCGAAGATGGACGGCGCAAGCGGCGTCATTTCCACCGCCTCGCCGTGGGCGTCGCGGGTGCTGCGGCCCGCCGGGCCGATGCGCCGGGCCGACATCAAGCCCTCCTCCTCCTCGGCAAGCGCCACGAACCGCGCCGGCGCGCTGTGCCGCGGGACGGTGCGGCGGTACGAGAGGAAAAGATTGGTCCGGTCTCGGAACATGAGCAAAGGTGGTGGTGCGCGGTGCGACACGGGCGCCGGATAAAGGGTGGATGGGGCGTTTGGTTTTTTTTGTGGCGGGTATTTTGTGGCGGCGGTGCTTTTGTGGCGTGGGTGGCTCCGGCGGCTAGCGTGCTAGAATTCAAAAAATGGCCAATGGTACGTGGGTGCAATGGCACGTGGTGCAAGTGGCCTAGGAGCGCAGTGGCGGAGATAATGGCAAAGCGGACTAGGTGGACAAGCAAAGAAGGCAAAATAGGAAAGTGAGAAAAGCAAGTGACAAATGGGAAAGTGAAACGAGTATGGTGACAAATGTAAAGTGAAACGAGTATGGTGACAAATGTAAAGTGGGGAGGGACTGGCAGGTGATGGGATGATTGGAGTGCCAGGCTAGACCGGTGACTTGGTGAAGTGGGCACGGGCAAATGACCGGTTCCGACAGCATCACCCCGAACTTGAAGTTTGCGATTCTTCTCGGAACAGTCGAGCCGCCCCGTGCGCCGCGGCAACCCGGCCCGTAGCAAAGCCGCTCGTTGGTTCAATTCCTATAAACAGAGCCTCCATCACAGAGTACTAGATTGATGCCGCACACACGCTACTTGGAGGCGTCGGCCTTGGCGTCGGCCTCGGACTGCTCCTTCTCCATCAAGAAACGCTTCCACTCCGGCACGGGCGCCGGCTTGTTCTTGTTGATCTCCTCCTCCTTCACCGCCAACACAATGGTGCTCAAGAGAAGCACAATGGTGATGGCCTGCGCGTACATTCTCGCCTGCACCAACTTCTGGGGCCCCGTCATCACCTTGTCGCGGTTGACAAACACCCAGGAGCCGTACATGGACGCGATCCACGAGCTGAAGATGATCTTGTACTTGTGGGTGCCGAGCGACGTGACAATCTTGTCCTGCGTGGACAAGTTTTTCCACGTCTTGTACTGCTCCACCATCTCCTTGTTTTCGTGGCCCGCCGAGTACATCTGGCGGTCGAACTCCACCGAGCCCTCGTCCGCAAAGAACGCGCCGAGCGACACCGTGGGCATCGTCAAGATGCACGCCTTGATGGACGTGTTGAACCGGGCAAACCGGGCCGCGTGCCGGGTTTTCAAGTACGTGTAGAGGCCCAACGACACCACTGACCCGTAGAACAAGCCCTTGGCGCCGGCCGTGGCGACGTACGCCTTGTGTGCGTCTCTTTCCTCCTGGTCAATGATTTTCATCGCAAAAGAGTGGGTGGTACGAGGATTCCGGTGCGGGTCCTGGTGCGCCGCATATTCTCCGCCAGCACGAGGGAAAAGGCGGGCGCAAAATGGGAAAAAAAGCGGCCACGGCGACACGCCAGTACAGCGCCCACGGCCGCCCGCCGCCGCCCGCCACGGCCCTTATCGCCGCCTCCGAAGGCGCCGTTTTTCCGCCTTGCAACTAGTCCGCCGCGCATGCAGTACCTCCTCATTCATCAACCACAAAGAACACCCACCACACAACCGCACCACCTCCAAAACCCCCCACCTGGCCAGACCCCTGCGGCCAACACACAACCTGCACACACAGACACTCGCCCGGCCCACCACAACACACCGCCCGGACCCCCCTGCGGCAATTTTCCTGCTCCCCACCGTTGCGTATTGCGCAGCCATTGCCGCCACGTTATCTGTCCCTCGCCCTCCGAGCAGCGCCACGTCACCTGACCCCCGCCACGTCGCCTGAATACCGCCACAACACCCGACCCTGCCGGCATTCTCCATGAGCGGCCCGCCCCTGAATACCCGCTCGCCGTCGCCCACGCCGGCGCCCAGCATACGGCGCCAGAACGTGTACATGGAAACGCCGCGCTCGCCGTCGCGCTCCACACGCACGCTATCGCCGCCCAAACCGGGCGACGCGTACGCGTACCCCTCGTCGTCACCGCGGCGCCGCCAGAACGGCCGCCAGTTGTTCAGCGACCGCCACATCCCAAACAGAACCGGCGTGGACCTCCAGGCCGCGTTCAGTTTGTCGAGCCAGCACGTGGTGCCGGACCTCCGAGCGTCTCGCGCGGCCACCGGCAGCGCCGCCGCCGACAGCTCCGGCGGCAACGAGATCGAGCTCCGCAAGGAGGAGGAGGCCAACCGCAACTTTTCGTCGGTGCTCAAGGCCGAGCTCTTTGGCGACCACGTGCCGATGGCCACCGCAGACCTCTCGCGGGCGTCGGTGCAGTCGGCGCTGGCGCCGGACCTCGGCTCCGTGCGCCCGCCCAATACGCTCCCGACCACGGTCTCCTCCGGGCGCACCACGCCGCCGCGCGCCGGAAGCGCCACCGCGGCCACGCCGCGCCTGAAGACCAACATGTTCACGTACCAGCTGCCGAGCAAGCTGCGGCCCATCTCGCGCGACCTCCAGCAGGAGCTCTTCCTGTTGTCGCCCGTGCGGCAGGAGTCGCAGAAGTTCTTGTTGAGCCCGCAGAAGAAGGCCCGCAGCATCTCCAAGGTGCCGTACCGCGTGCTCGACGCGCCCGAGCTCTCGGACGACTTCTACTTGAACCTCGTCGACTGGGGCCTGCAGGACATCTTGGCCGTCGGGTTGGGCGACTCCGTGTACCTCTGGGACGGCCTGACGCAGTCCGTCGAGCGGCTCTGCGTGTTCGACAACAAGGATAAGGTGACGTCGTTGAGCTGGATCGGCCTGGGCACGCACTTGGCTGTGGGCACGCTGAAGGGCTTGGTGGAGATCTGGGACGCCACCAAAATCAAGTGCGTGCGCACCATGACGGGCCACAAGCTCCGGGTGAGCGCGTTGGCCTGGAACGAGCACATACTCTCGAGCGGGTCCCGGGACCGCACCATCTACAACCGCGATGTGCGCGTGCAAAGCCACTACATTAATAGCTTCGACTCCCACAAGCAGGAGGTGTGCGGGTTGAAGTGGAACGTGGAGGAGAACAAGTTGGCCAGCGGCGGCAACGACAACAACCTCTTCATCTGGGACGCGCTCAACCCCAAGCCGCTCCACCAGTTCACCGAGCACAATGCCGCGGTAAAGGCCATTTCGTGGTCGCCGCACCAGCGGGGCATTTTGGCGTCCGGCGGCGGCACCGCCGACAAGACAATTAAGGTGTGGAACACGCTCACGGGCACGCGCATCCACAATGTGGAGACGGGCTCGCAGGTGTGCAACTTGATATGGTCCAAGAACTCCAACGAGATTTTGTCTACGCACGGCTACTCCAGGAACCAGATCATCGTGTGGAAGTACCCGTCGATGCAGCAGATTGCGCAGTTGACGGGGCACACGTACCGTGTGTTGTACCTTTCGTTGTCGCCGGACGGCGAGACGATTGTCACGGGAGCCGGCGACGAGACGCTTCGTTTCTGGAACGTTTTCGAGAAGAACCGGAACGACGAGCCGCCCTCCTCTGTGTTGCTCGATGCATTCTCCCAGTTGAGGTAGGGCGGGGCCCGTGTCTAGAATAGAGGAGAGGAGACAATGGAGAAGAAAGAACGGTAGAGGGTCTTGTGTAGAAAGGAGAGGGTCTGCGAGATGATGGAGGGTTTTGCGAAATTACGGGAGAGGATCTTGGGGATGGGGGATTTCCTGCCCGGGCCGCCATGACACATTCGGGTGTTTTGCACCCGCTCCTGCACTTTTTGTGCGGGCTCAGTTGACAGTTGCCCGCATCTCGTATCTGATTGTGACAAACCGCGAAGGCCCCGGAGATAAGGTGAGTCACGGCATGGCTGCGAGCACGCACCCCAGATCCAGCACCAGACCCCCACGGGCTGCACAAGAGCACAGCGCCCGTCGAGGACTCACCGAGTCGAGACACGCCGCAGCCCAGCCCGCGCACGAAGCCGGCCCCCGTGCCATTTTCGACGGCGCTTTTTTCGAGCGTGGCGCAGTGTTGCAAACGGCCCGTGCGAAAAGTGCGGTGGCCCCGGACGCAGACTGTGCGGCAGCGGCCCCAAGACAATGGGGCCGCCGCCCGAGGCCCACCACCCCACGGCCGTGCACGGCGCTCCACACGCAGCCACCACATCCGAGCAGCCGCCCGCCGCAGGGCCCACCGCCGGCCGAATACCGCGGTCCGCCACACAGTGGCACCCCCCACGGCTCCCAGGTATATAAGCCGCGCGATAGCCCCACCACTCACGGGTATATAAGCCGGCACGGTTCGTGCGACTGCAGCACCCACCCACTTTTCCGCCCCAGGCAAAGCTCCCCTCCCCCCCTCTCCCCGCCACCATGTCCAAGCCGCTCGCAAAAGACTTGTCCCACCACTTGAGCGTGGAGGCCACCTCCCGGCAAAGCTCGCGGTTGAAGAGCGCCTTCAAGTACTACAACAACCCGGACATTGTGTTCCTCGGCGGCGGGTTGCCGCTCAGCGACTACTTCCCCTTCGACCGCATCACAGCCGACGTGCCCACGGCGCCGTTCCCCAACGGGCTCGGCGCGCAGGTGACCGCCGAGGACAAGACCGTGGTGGAGATCCACAAGCAGGCTGCCCGCAACGACCCGGCCGTCGCCGACGTGGAGTTGGCGCGCTCGTTGCAGTACGGCCACACCGAGGGCGCCGCGGAGATGTTGGCGTTCTTGAAGGAGCACACGCAGACGGTGCACCGCGTGCCGTACGAGGACTGGGACATCATCTCGCTGGTGGGCAACACCCAGTCGTGGGAAGCGTGCTTGCGCACGTTCACCGCCCGCGGCGACACCATCTTGGTGGAGGCCCACACCTTCTCGTCCGCGTTGGAGACCGCCCACGCGCAGGGCATCACCACCTACCCGGTGCAGATGGACGGCGAGGGCATCCTCCCGGACGCATTGGAGACGCTCTTGGACAACTGGGTCGGCGCCAAGCCGAAGTTGCTCTACACCATCTGCACGGGCCAGAACCCGACGGGCTCGTGCATCAGCGCAGACCGCCGCCGCGCCGTGTACGCGTTGGCGCAGAAGCACGACTTGATTCTCGTGGAGGACGAGCCCTACTACTTCTTGCAGATGGAGACGTACACGCGCGACTTGGCGCTCCGCGAGCTGAAGCACGTGCACGCCCACGCAGACTTCATCCGCGCCTTGGTGCCCTCCTACATCTCCATGGACGTGGACGGCCGCGTGCTCCGCTTGGACTCGGTGTCGAAGACCATTGCGCCGGGCGCCCGCTTCGGCTGGGTCGTGGGCCAGAAGCGCTTGTTGGAGCGCTTCGTGCGCTTGCACGAGGTATCCATCCAGTGCCCCTCCGGCTTCTCGGTGTCCTTGTTGAACGGCTTGTTCCAGAGATGGGGCCAGGCGGGCTACTTGGACTGGTTGATTGGCTTAAGAGCAGAGTACACCCACAAGCGCGACGTGGCCATCGACGCCTTGTACAAGAACTTCCCGCAGGACGTGGTGACCATCTTGCCGCCGGTCGCGGGCATGTTCTTTGTGGTGCACATTGATGCGGCGAAGCACCCCCGGTTCAAGGAGTTGAACGAGGACCCGTTGGCCGTCGAGGACCTTCTCTACAACAAGGGTTTGGAGAAGGGCTGCTTGATGATCCCCGGCTCTTGGTTCAAGGTGGACGGCCAGACAAAGCCTCCACAAGCGCCCGTTCCCGTGAAGGAGGAGCTCAAGAACACCATCTTCTTCAGAGGCACCTACGCCGCTGTGCCCTTGGACCAGTTGGTCAAGGGCTTGGAGAAGTTTGGTGACGCTGTCAAGTCCGAGTTTGGCTTGTGAAGTAGTTGCATTTCATAGACTCAAAAGAGGTAGTGCAAATGCAGAGAGCGGCCAATGGTGGTAGTGTAGACTGGCGTAGTTTGTCCATACTGAAAACGAAAAGACGTTGACAGAGATGGTGGTGAGATATTAGATAGGTTACAACTCGATTGTCGTCAATTTCGGCAGTTTTCCGTGTGCCCAATCCCGTTTTTTTTTTGAGTGACCTAGTGCTTTTCTGACGTGGCCAATCAGATTATTCTGCACTTGCAGAGTTTGCAGCATGTTTTTCTCGAATTTAAATTTAATCTCATTTGAGCTTGACCCTGGATTCCGCTTAAGGTAGACAGACAATTTTCGGTGCCAACTCACAGATCAATCAATGGACCGGTAGCGCTAATGGCCCACGTTATTAAGAGACTGGTTGATGAAGTCAGCTGTTGATGAATCCAGGAGATCGCTCGCCTCCGTCTAATTCCCGAATCGACATTCCCTTAAACTTCTCTCAAAATGCTGGTATCGAGGTGCGGCTGCAAGATAGGTGTAAATACGGTCAGCACTCGGTGCTGAACTTTATCGAGACTGTTTCATATGGCTATAATGCTGCTATCTAAGTTTCGGTCGCCTTCATGAAATCTCATTTCGATATCGGATTTGAGAACATGAGCACACTCTTGATCAAGTGATGCTGTCGGCCCAATGAAGGTGGCAGCCGGGATCAAGAAAGGACTAAGAAAGAGCCATAGTAACACAGAAATGGGGCCGATGTTGGCAAAGACGCTGAGAGATTCGTTGAAACGTGATCATGTGCAGAGGAAAATTAGAGGTAGCGTGCCTGATTGAGTCTCGTGCACATATTGAAAAAGATTTGGCAGTGAGTATGAGCGTAATGAATGAACATAGACTCTGATTCTTTCAAATTGACATGCCAACTTTTGAGTGAAAATATGGAGTGTTTCGTTGAGTCTTTCATGACAATCATGTGATTGAGTCTAGACCGTCTAGCTCAGCATAGCCAAGTTACACACAAGGACTATTTCTTGATGACTATGTCAAAGGTCTATCAATTATTACAATGAGCGAAACGTCAATGCATGATGGTCTATATAACACGAGTGTAGGCGAAGTGTTACGAATTCGGGTCTGCCCCAAATAGTCAATTCAATGACTCGATTTCAATTGACACCACTTCTGAATCCATGAGCAAGTGACTAGGTGAGTTTTCACCAATGATTGACCGTGAATTTGAGAGGGAGAAACTTACAATATCACGTTAAAGGGGCCTTTCCGATTGATAAAAGCTCAGTGAATGTACACATTCAGCGAGTGTACAGCTGATGGATTAATGCATACTGAGATACGACCTCATGATTTGGTGTCTGAACGGCAAATTTTTTTTTTTAGAAAAAAGACGCTTACCATATGTGAATGAGTATCGATCAGTCTAGCTGAGCATGGGGAATATAACCCAACGGTATACGCCTACTGAGAGGCCATTTCATGACAAAACGGGTGTTGATTAGTTGAGCGTATATCATAGCTCAATGAGCAAAACGGCCATATATGAATCAATCTGGTCAGGCTACCACAGAAAATATACACATTGCCCGGGTAATTGAAGAAAAAGAAGAGTAACTTCAATAAACACTTATTTCCAAGACTCACCGAGTGTATGCATTGAATGGCGGTGCATTGCATTCCCCCAAGTCTAAGGCCTCAACCATGGATATGTCTAGTCCATAAACAGAAATCAACAGACTTACCAAGCACTACGATCAACGAGTATTCTTGAAAATAAGCACATTCTACGGTTAAATAAACTGACACCAACAATTGTATCGATGTTACATGCTCACTTAAGTAGTTTTGGTGAGCCTCGCGTATGGCTCTGGGGCCAGCTACAGCTCGGTATACCTGGGCACTCACACGTCCAATGACCCCGAACCGCCAACCACAGCAGCGCCGTGCCGCCCGAAACCCAGAAAACACCAAAAAAATCCCCAGCAATCGTCCACGCCCAATCCCTCCTCCAGCACCCAAACGACATCAAACGCACCCGCGCGCTCGCACCCACCACCTACTCCAATGAGGATCCTCAAACTACCGTGGCTCGGCCACCGAAGTACGTCGTCCCCCGCCAGCAGCCGCCGCCGCCTCTACTAACCGCAGACGAAAACAAACCGGTGGAATGCTACGCCGTCACCATCAACAGCAGCGGCACCAAGCTCGCCTCGGGCGGGCTCGACGGCAAGGTCAAGGTGTGGGACCTCGCGTCGTTGGTCCACTACACGGAGGCGGCGGGCGCGTCGCCCGAGGCGCTCCAGCGGCGCATGGCGCAGCCCGTGCTCGAGCGGCCGCTCGCGTCGATGAGCCGCCACAACGGCGTGGTGACCAGCGTCAAGTTCTCGCCCGACGGGCGGTTCTTGGCGTCCGGGTCCGACGACAAAATCGTGCTCGTGTGGGAAAAGGACGACGAGCTGGGCGCCCGCCCGCGGCAGTTTGGCGAGGCCGAGGCCGACCTCGAGCACTGGACGGTCCGCAAGCGGCTCGTGGCCCACGACAACGACGTGCAGGACATCTGCTGGTCGCCCGACGGCAGCCTCTTGATCACGGTCGGGCTCGACCGCTCCATCATCATCTGGAGCGGCACCACGTTCGAGCGGATCAAGCGCTACGACATGCACCAGTCCATGGTCAAGGGCATTGTGTTTGACCCGGCCAACAAGTTCTTCGCCACCGCGTCCGACGACCGCTCCGTGCGCATCTTCCGCTACTACAAGAAGCCCAACGACCTCTCCACGAACTACGAGTTCCAGATGGAGCAGATCGTCATGGACCCGTTCCAGAAGTCGCCGCTCACGTCCTACTTCCGCCGCATGTCCTGGTCGCCGGACGGCCAGCACGTGGCCGTGCCCAACGCCACCAACGGCCCCGTCACCTCCGTGGTCATCATCAACCGCGGCAACTGGGCCACCGACGTGTCCTTGATTGGCCACGAGGCGCCGTGCGAGGTCTGCTCGTTTTCGCCGCGCCTCTTCCACAACCCCGCCAACAAGGACGCCCCGGCCGCCATCTTGGCCTCCGCCGGCCAGGACAGAACGCTCGCCGTGTGGAGCACCGCGCAGACAAAGCCCTTGGTGGTGGCGGAGGACATTGTGCAGAAGCCCATCACCGACATTGCCTGGACGCCGGACGGGCAGGCGCTTTTCCTCAGCTCTTTGGACGGCTCCATCGTGTGCGTGACGTTCGCGCCCGGCGAGTTGGGCGACGTGGTGAGCGAGGACGCTGTCGGCTCGCAGTTGGTCAAGTACGGCGGGGATAAGGACTCGGCAATTATGCCCGAGACGGTGGACCAGTTGCACCTCGAGACCAGCGCCCACGCGTTCCAGACGCTGAAGCCGGCCGTGGCCAAGGCCGCCCCCAAGCCGCCGGTGGAGCAAAATATCCCGCCGGTCCGGTCCGAACCTGTCTCGAAAAAACCCCAGGTTCTCGCGCAGAGCGTGGTGACAAAAAACGGAAAGAAGCGCGTGGCGCCCACCTTGGTCTCCACCTACTCCGGTGCCTCTACGTTGCCGGTCGCGGCCGCCAATGAAACCGCCAAAAAGTTCGACATCACCTCCAAGCTCTCCCAAACGACATACTACCTCCCACGGCTCGGGCTCCAGTCTGCCGTGCACGGCCTCCGCCTCCGATCTGTCGGAGCAGCCGAACAGACGCAGGCAAATGACGTGGACAACGACAACGAGGACATGGGCTTTGACGAAACCAGCGGTGCACCGCAATCGCTCTCGGCCGCCGGCGTTCGCCAGCGGGTCAAGAAGCTACGTAAGGTGCTCATGGCAAAGAAATACCCAACGCTGTTCAAAATGGTATCGAATTTGCCCGAGGCGCTTTTCGCTAACCAGGCTGTTGCAAGCAGCGAGTTGGCGAAACTAGTGCATAGCAAGCTGGTCGAAACGCTTGAAAGCGACCTCGTGAACACGGCCGCGTTGGAGTCTATGGACGAAAGTCTCTACTTCCGCGTTGTGGTCAATTCGGTCAACCACAAGCATGAGCTGGAAACTGTGAACTCCATCATCGAAGTTCGAAACGGGCCGCTGTGGCCAGAAGACGAGGATTCCACCACTTCAGACTTTACACAAAGGGTCGATTTCCAGGACCCCACGCAGGTTTCTGTGACAAACCACGAGTTCAGCGACCGCAAAAACTACATTCTCTACTTTCCGTTCAAGATACAGCAGGCGATTCCTGTGCTCTTCGAGAAAGAATTGGCGTATTACGTCTTGGTCTCGTTTGACGGGCTTGTCCAGGTGATACACGCAGATACTGGCTCCTACGCTGCGCCTAGTTTCGAGCTTGGAAGCAATGTGGTTGCATCGAAACAAAGAAACCAGTACATTCTCTTCCTCACTGGCGAAGGGCTCGTGCACAGCTGGAAATTGCCGTGGTCGAAAAAGAAGGAGTATGGTATCAAGAGCATTGTGAAGGGCGTTTCGGTGGCGCCGGTCTTGAATGCGGAGATGACAATCACCGGAAAGGAAGACGGGAAAGACAAGAAAACGCCCGTCACAACTGCGGTGGCGGATTCTTTGAGCATGATTGATGTGAGCAGCAGCGGCTTGCCCATAGTGGGACTAGCCAACAATGGTGGTGTCTACATGTATTCTGTGGATTTGATGGCATGGACCGAAACCGTTGACCCGTGGTATTGTCTCGCGTTCCAAGAAGAGGAGATTGCCAACATCAACGTCACTGGGCTCAAAAGAAGGCTTCTCGACGTGGCGTACCGAGAGTTGCGGGTAAAGCGCCAAAAGGGGCAGGCGGGCTACAAGTTTGGCGCAGGCAACCAGCTTCTTCGGGAAACCATGCGAACACGGTTTGGCGAGGTGTTGGGACTCGATGCATAATGTCTATTGGGCAGGGCTACTCCGATTTTTTCGTCGCTTCCGGAGTCTCTGGCTTTGCCACAGCAGGCTCCACGAGGTAGCCTGCCAAAAACGTCAAGGACAGAAGGACGTTGTTCACGGCGAACATCCACACGGTGAGGCCCAAGCCACCGGTCACGGTGAAGGGGAGCGCCAAGAACCACTCCAAATAGTGCGGCAACACGCCCGCCGGGAAGTAGAACAAGACCGTTTTCCGGTACCAGTAGCGGGAGAACCAGATGGGCGCGGTGGTGAGGAGCGTGAGGGCCAACTTGACCACCTTGGCGACGTTGGCCTTCTCGGAGCTGACGTCGGCGACCAAAGCCGAGAGCTCGGAGGTGAGCTGGTCAAACGAGCGGTTCAACTTGGTCCACTTGGCGTAGTGGTCCTGCGCGCTGATGGCCTTGCGCTCGGCGTTGACTTGCGCCAACTGGCGCCGCTTGGCCGCCAACGCGGCGAACTTGGGGTGGCCCGCCTTGGACGCCACCACGGTGTAGCCGTTCCAGGCGTGGTCCACGATGGCGGCCTTTCCGACAAAGCCCACGGCGTGTTTTGCAAAGAGCACGCCGAGGATCATGAGCAACATCGACGTCGCCAGAATGTCGAAAACAGACATTGCGGCGGGATGCGGTGAGGAGGGTTTTTTTTGGTGGAGGTGGTGGGTGGTGGTGAGCGGTGAGGGTGGAGTGGAGGCGGGTTGGAGGCACGCGCGCGCGCGCACGTGAGCGTCGCAAATACTTCATCAAGGATAAAAAAACTCCAGCGCCATCATGTCGTCTGTGGAAGAGTACGTGCCGTGGATCCAGCAGTTCTGCGAGACGTTCGGGCACGACTACTTCGTGCCCGTGTCGCACGACTTCATCGAGGACGACTTCAACTTGACCGGGTTGTCGCTGCAAGTGCCGTACTACCGCGAGGCGTTGTACACGATTTTGGACTACCAGGTGGAGACGGACGAGCTGGCCATGTCGCAGATGGGCGCCCGCAACGGCAAGAAAGACGACTTGCCCAACAAAACCATACTATCCAACCTGGCCGAGCTCTTGTACGGCCTCATACACGCGCGGTACATCATCACCAAGCCCGGGTTGACCGCCATGGCGGGCAAGTTTGGCCGCAGCGAGTTCGGCCGCTGCCCGCGGTACCTCTGCGACAACATGCATTTGATCCCCGTGGGCGCCACGGACGTGCCGCAGCAGGAGACGGTGCGCTTGTACTGCCCGTGCTGCAACGACATCTACTTGCCGCTGAGCCTGCGGTACTTGAACATCGACGGCGCGTTCTTCGGCACCACGTTCCCCGGCTTGTTGGTCAAGATGTTTCCCGAGATCGAGAACCAGTGCCGCATCCGCATCGACAAGATCAGCCCGGACAGCGCCGGCATACGATTGTTTGGCTTCAAGATCCACGAGTCCAGCACCCTGGGCCCGCGCATGAAGTGGTTGCGCCAGTACCCGCGCACGGACGGCGAGAAGCGCGAGTTTGAGCACTGCGAGTTGGCGGTGCCGGCGGACTCGGCCAGCGACGCGGCGGCGAGCGACGCCGCGGACTCCGACGACGACAAGACCATGGCCAGCGAGGGCGAGTAGCTGCCGAGCAGCGGCGCGCGTGCCAACGGATAATGGAGCATACGGTGTATATTAAGTTCAAGAAGCTTGACAGGCAGGCCAAGCACAGGGCAGATGATGTAGCGCGGCGGCGGGCGCCGGAACGGCGGGCGGCGCCGTGGCGGATGTAGGCGGCGCCGCCGCGGCAAATGTAGGCGGCAGCACGGGGCAGCGAGGCTGCGCCTAGTGGGACAAGAACACGGGCTTGCCGGGCTCCCACTCCTTGATGCCGTTGGCGATGTTGACCCAGTACTTGACGCGGATGGTCTCCACGATGAAGTCGTCCCACGGCACGGAGTCCGCGTCGAGGAGCCGCTGCAACGCGGCCTCGGAGGCGGCGATGCGGGCGCTGTTCTCGGCCGCGAGCGCGTCCAAGTCGGCCTCCGACGCGGCCGCCTCCAACGCCTCGTGGGCCTCGAGCACGGTCATCAAGAGCTGCTTGTAGTTGAGCGTGTTGGCCTGCGAGCCCGCCAGGTACCGCGCAATGAGCTCGCGCAGCACGCGCCCGTCGGTGATGTCCATGTGGTCCGGGTGGTGGAGAAGCACCACGTGTGCTGCCCGCGTGTACGGGTTGCGGAGCGCCGTGTACGCGCGGTTGATGTGCGACGACGCCGCGTCCGTGCGCGTGCCGCCGCCCGTGGGCGCGAGCGCTGCGGCGCCGCTCACCACGTCCGGGTGGTGTTCACTTTGGAGCAGGCGGTACTCTTTGCGCAACTGCCGCAAGTCGGGCCGGAACGCGTCGTGCGGGGGGCCGCCGCGGGGGAACGTTTTCGGGAAGAGCAGGAAAAAGTCGGCCGTGCGGGCCGCGCCGCTCAGCAACTGCCGCTGGCCTCGCAAAAGAGCACGCAACATGGAGGTGGAGTGAGTGCGCACTGGATGGCAAACGGCCCATATGCTGCAGCACGGACGGTCGGGCCGGGGGCGAGTGCCTTTTTTCTTGTGCCAATCGCAGGTGACTTTCGAATTTTTGCTTTCTTTCGTTTTCTGCCACGATGTTTTTTTGTTTTGCATTTCGTCGTGTGGTGTCGAGTGCATGGGATCTAATGTTTAGTGTCTGAGGCCCAGTGCCTAGTGCGGGGCCTAGTGCGGTGCCTAGTGTGGCCCAGTATCTGGTAATGGTGCCATAGTGCAGGGCGAAATGGGGCGGTCTGCGGTGGCCATGGCTCCGGCTTTTTGCGTATAAACTCGGCTGTTGGTCTGTTTTTTGGCAATCATTGGCCGTGGCGAGCCCGGGGCGGGACGTGGATTCTTTTCTTGATGCTACCATTTTGCAGCCACCACCCGACCATTGGCTTTGGCCTCGTAAATATGTGTGCAAGCTTTTGGTGGACGGGCCGATTGGACGCCGCTGACGGAAATGCGGGATCGAGAGATTCAAAAGCTTTTGCGTTGCAATCGGCGCTTTCTCGGTGGCCTGGACATGCCACAACCATGTCGAGCATCACCTCAAAGAACAGATCCACCGCCTTGGTTCCCATCCCGCTCCTTCAAAAATCAATACTTCCGAAATTCTTTAAATTTTCCATTTGACTTTGTTCAAAATCAAAGGTTTGGGGCGGGAGCCATTGTTTTGAGCGCTGTGACGCAGTTGGCGCAAGTTCAGCCCGCTGCCAATAGAATAACAATTGACCTCGCCTCGGCACCCAGGGCAATGAAGGCGGTAACAGGCTTTAGAAAGGCAGTGAAAGGGCTTTAGAAAGGCAGTCAAATGCAGTGAAGAGGCATAAAAAAGGCAGTCGAAGGCAGTCGAAGGCAGTATAAAGGCGGTAAAAAGGCCACAAAAAAAGTCATTTTAAAGAAGGCCAAAAGGGCCATCGGCTCTCGCTCCCATCAATGAGACCGCTCAAGAACAGGACCCTACGGAATAATATCAACAACCATCGTCTTTCTTTTCCACAATCTATCGTCCGCTTCCATGATGAAAGATTACGAGACTTTCAGGCAAAAACAACAGAAATTACGAGATTTATACATTCGCTTATTTGCGTCGAAGTCTAACGAAACACTTTCTGTCCTTCCATGCGCACAGCTGTCAAGCGGGCCAACCTCCAAGACGCGCATTGTCAGAATCTCGCCAAACGTCCCAATTACTGCAAACTAAACAAGACAAAATAATACCGGGCAATTCGCCAGCAACCGCCTCTCAGCCGCCACAGCCGCCAATCACCCCCACTGCGCAATTTCACAGGCTGCAGCCAGACGCTCGACCCAACGGCCCGCCGCGCGGTGCGTGCACGACCGTGTGTTGTCCTCACCCAGCGCTTTTCAGGCCACCGCTCCTCCCACAACTTCACCTCCACCCACGCCCCGCCGCCCGCAGGCAACACTCCCCAAAAACCCCAACCCCAGCGCCACCGCCGCCCTCTACGCCAATGGATTTCGAAGAAACAGAGGACATCAACGGCGTCCGCTTCGCCTGGAACACGTTCCCCTCCACAAAGGCCGAGGCCGCCAAAATCGTCATCCCCACCGGCGCGTTGTACACGCCGCTCAAGTACAGAGAGGACTTGCCCGTGGCCAACTACGACCCCGTGTACTGCCAGAACCCGACCTGCAGAAGCATCTTGAACCCGTACTGTGTCATTGACCCGTCCGGGTTCTGGATCTGCCCCTTGTGTGGCACGCGGAACCCGTTGCCGCCCCACTACCAGGGCATTGCCCAGGACAACATGCCGCTCGAATTGAACCCGGCCGCGTCCACCATCGAGTACATCACCGCCAAGCCCGTCAAGCTGCCCCCAATCTTTTTCTTCGTCGTGGACTTGTGCCAGGACGACGACAACTTGCAGGCCTTGAAGGAGACCTTGGTCATCTCCTTGTCTTACTTGCCGCCCGACGCCTTGGTGGGCTTGATCACATACGGCACCACCGTGCAGGTCTACGACTTGGGCTCCGCCAACATCAACAGGTCCTACATCTTCCGCGGCGACAAGGACTACAACGACAAGCAGATCTCCGAGATGTTGAGCAACCCGGTCGTGGTGCAGCCCGGCCACATGGCCCCCGCAAACTCCTTGCACAGGTTCTTCTTGCCGCTCGAGCACGTGGAGTACCAGTTGACGTCCATTTTGGAGAACTTGACTGCCGACCCGTGGCCCGTGGCTCACGCCGACAGAGCGTTGCGCGCCACCGGCTCCGCCATCAACATCGCCGTGTCCTTGCTCGGCGCCTCCTTCTCGGGCTTTGGCGCCAGAATCTTCTTGTACTCTGGCGGCCCTTGCACGTTGAACCCGGGCATGATCGTCACCAACAAGTTGAAGGAGCCAATCAGATCGCACTCCGACATCGACAAGGACAATGCCAAACACTACAAGAAGGCTGTCAAGTTCTACGAAACCGTCGCCACGAAAGCCGTAAAAAACTCCCACACCATCGACTTGTTTGGCGGGTGCTTGGACCAAACGGGTTTCTTGGAAATGAAGACCTTGTGCAGCAAGACCGGCGGTGTCATGATCTTGACCGACGCGTTCACCACGGCCATCTTCAAGCAATCTTTCTTGAAGATGTTCAACAAGGACTTTGAAGACTGCTTGTTGATGGGTTTCAACGCGACGTTGGACATCAAAACCTCGCGTGAATTGAAGGTCAGCGGCTTGATTGGCCACGCGCTGTCGCTCAACGTGAAGGGCAACAACGTCTCCGACAATGAGGTGGGTGTTGGCGGCACCAGTCAATACCGCGTGTGTGCGCTCTCTACGCAGCACACGTACGCGATTTTCTTTGACATTGCCAACGTCACGCCGTTGCCGCCACAGCACCAGGCTTACATTCAGTTCATCACACACTACCAACACTCGTCTGGCACCTACAGAATGAGAGTCACGACGGTTTCCAATTACATGACCGCCGACGAGCAGGCCATGGCGCAGTCGTTTGACCAGGAAGCAGCCGCCGTGTTGATGTCCAGAATCACGCTCTTCAAGTCCGAGCAAGACGATGGCGCAGATGTGTTGCGGTGGATCGACCGCATGTTGATCAAATTGTGCCAGAAGTTCGCCGACTACAGAAAGGACATTGAGGAGTCATTCCGCTTGCACCCGCAGTTCCACTTGTACCCACAGTTCATCTACTACTTGAGAAGATCGCCTTTCTTGCAGTTTTTCAACAACTCCCCGGACGAGTCTGCGTTCTACAGACACAACTTGATGACCGAGGACACCAACAACTCGTTGGTGATGATCCAGCCCGTGTTGACGGCGTTCAGCTTGGAGCTAGAACAGCCCGAGCCGGTGCTTTTGGACTCGGTGTCGATCAAGGACGACCGCATCTTGCTTTTGGACACTTTCTTCCACATCTTAATCTACCACGGCAAGACCATCGCCCAGTGGCGTAAGGCCGGCTACCAGGACATGGAGGAGTACGCTGATTTCAAGAGATTGCTCGAAGAGCCAAAGATCGAGGCGGGCCAGTTATTGGTGGACCGTTTCCCATTGCCCAGATTCATCGACACTGAGGAGGGTGGGTCGCAGGCTAGATTTTTGTACTCCAGATTGAATCCCAGCACGTCATACAACTCGCAGGAGATTACGAGAGGCGCGGTTGTGTTGACAGACGACGTGTCGTTGCAGGTGTTCATGTCGCACTTGCAGAAGTTAGTTGTGTCCGGATCCAACTAGACTGATTGAAGGATTGAGTCAATTGACTCCGTCGATGGGCTGATTGGTCGCGCCAGCTCATTGCCGAAAACAAAAGCCGACTAGATCCCACTATTTAGTTCCCGGAGGATAAAAGTTTACCTAGAGCTCACACACGGTGCAGTACCGCAGCAGTACATCAACAGTCGCACCTCAGCACTCCACCACCAATGTCTCAACCCGAGCAATTAAGCGCAGGTATGTTGCCTTTGTTGTGATTTGCAAAAGACAACCCTTTTACCGGCCCAGCTACGCCTACGGCTTTGCCCTCTGCCTCCCCGCTTCTCTCCCCGCTGTACTAACCTCAGACGAGATAGCACTCTATGACCGCCAGATTCGGCTCTGGGGAACCGACACGCAGCTCCGATTGCGCTCGGCCAAAATCTTGGTCATCAGACTAGGCGCGGTCGGCTCCGAGACCGTGAAAAACTTGGTTCTTGGCGGCGTCAACACCATCGAGATCTTGGACGATTCCGTGATCCGGGAAGAAGACTTTGCGGCGCAGTTCTTCTTGCCCAACGACGACGCGGTGATTGGCCAGCAGAAGCTTCCGCACGTGATCTCGTCGATCAAGGAGTTGAACACCCGGGTGCATCTTCTGACCAACACAAGCGCCCTCGAGAGTCTTCCCGACGAGTACTTCAAAACGTTCGACTTGATTGTGGGCACGGAGTTGTCGAAGCAGCAGCTTCTCGGCGTCAACGCGGTGTCGCGCAAATACAACATCCCGCTCTACGTGGCCGGGCTCCACGGCATGTTTGGTTACGTTCTCGCCGACTTGATCAAGCACGAGTCTGTGAAAGTGAGCGAAAAGGGCAACCAGAGCAGGGCCGCCAACACACGCATCAACGCGGTGAAAACCATCACCGACGTGCAGCCCGATGCGAAATCCGACAACGAATTGGTGACCGTGGTGGACACCTACGTGCCATTGGAGCAGGTCTTCACATCGACCAAGTTGCCCACGCAGTTGAACAAACGCCAGCTCAGAAGACTCTCTTCCGCCTTGCCCCTCATTCTCTCGGCGTTTGAGTTTTCGCGCCCGGGGGACCCGGAGGACGTGTTGGATATGGCCCGCTTGGCCAGTGTCCTGGCGAAAACCTGCGACGCCTTGGGGCTTCCGCAGTCCACCATCACCAAGGAGTACTTGCAGATGTTCTCGACCAATGCATTCGCCGAATTCGCACCGCTGGCGGCGGTTTTGGGGGGAATTTTGGCGCAGGACATCATCCAGTATTTCGGGAAAAAGGACAGTCCCATCAACAACTGCTTGATTTACGACGCCGTCGCCTCCGAGTTGCCAATCTACTACCTATAATTGCCCATCTACTACCTATAATTGCCGAAAGTGTATGGAACGCTAGAATCAGGTGTTTTGAGTCTACATCGTAAAAAAAAAGGCCCTTGCGCTCGAAATATACATATGAGATCGATCGAGTATTTACAGAGAGGATTCGGTGATATTAGTAGTTTTCTGATTGGTTACACAGTAGGCGGGCCTCGGCCCTTCCTCTTTTTCAAGTGGGAAGTCTCACGCAAATACTTCAACGTCTTGGAAAGCTTCACTTCAGCAGCGGCGTGGTCCAGGGTTGCAGCCTGGATCTTCGCCACCAACTCGGCCTTTTGCACAGCAAACGCCGCCCGTTCTTCGGCCTGTTGCTCGATGGCAGTGGCAATCTTCTTCTCGAGCTCCACAATGTCGGATTTAGTCTGCAGAATCTGCTGCTCCGACAGCGAGATGGAGGAGTCGCAGTTGGAGATCTCGGAGAGAAGGTAGCTCTTCTCGTCGCCCTTCAGCTTGAGGGTCGCGGCCGACTCGGTGACGTCTTTCTGGAGCTGCCAGATGCTCTGCTGGTTTCTGATGAACTCCGCCTTCAACGAGTCGTCGGTGTTTTGCGCGTACTGGGCCAACTTGTCCTGGAGCAGGGCAAGCTTCTGCGCGAGCTCGTCGTTCTCTTGCGTGCGCTTGGCGGCTTTCCTCTCCGTCACCAGCACCACTTGCTCGGTGTGGTCCACGTCCTCCATGATGCTCGCCAAGGTCAGCTTGATCTCGGCGAGCCTCCTTCCGGCCTTCTGCTGGCGCTCCGGGCGCTCAAACGATTTGTAACTCTCGTACTCGTCCTTGACGAGCGCAAGCTCCAAGTACCGCACGTTCAACTGGGAAATGAGCAAGTGGGTCAAGATGGAGGTGTCCCCCGAGGAGGCGCTGTGCTTGCGGATGCCGCTGATGGTGTTGAAGTCGTTGCGGAGCGGGTTCGTGACGTAGTCCAGCTGCAAGCGCTTGGACTCGTAGTAGGTCTTCCGCTTCTTGGACGGGCCGGAGTCGCACGAGTCGTAGGGCGTGTAGTGGTACACCACCTCGGTCAAGAGCGAGCGCTCGACGTCGGTGGCGGAGAAGCGCGGGATGGTGGGGAGCTCCGGGAGCGGCCACGCGGGGAACGAGGTCCTGTGGGGCGCGAAGAGGTGGTCGAAGAAGGTGTGGGCCAAGTAGGTGAGGTTCTGGTTGTAGATGGGGAAGATGTCGGGCGGCAAGTTGCCGATCTGGTCGCGCAAGCACACGATGGACGAGATGAGGCTGTACAAGCGCGACTTCTCCTTCTCTGCGTCGGAGTAGTTGCCGGCGTGGTGGATGATGCAGTGCTCGATGGAGTACATGGGCACGAGCTTGAGCACCACGGCCGCGGAGCCGCGGGCCCTGTTCTGCACGCGGATGCGGTCGAGGAAGGCGTGGTCCATGCCCGCGTGGATGTCCATGACGATCAAGGCGTCGAGCGGCGCGCGTGCAAACACGTCCTCGTTGCGCGTCAAGCGGCCGTCGCTCGGCACGAGGTGGATGGCGGTGTGGGCCGCGGCCGCGGCGTGCTTGGACGCCTTGCCCAGGTCGCGCTTGACGTTGCCGCCCACGTAGCGGTGCACGGCGCGCAGCCCCGCACAGCCCAAGAGGAGCGCCTCGGTCAAGTCGAACATGCGCGGGTCGTTCTTCAACACGACGGCGATGTGCTTGGCCGGCGCCTTGTTCAGGATCACCACGTTGACGAGGTTCTTCAACACGGAGAACTTGCCGCTGGTCTCGGCCAACTTGGCCGGGAGGTCGCGGAGCGAGAAGTTCTTGGGCATGTAGTGCTGGATGAGTAGGTACGGGTGCGTGGACACGAGCTTGCAGTTCTCGATGCAGATCTCGAGCGACTTGGTGATGAGCTCGGTGGCGCTGTCCGTCTCGCAGTACTTGAGGATGTCCGAGTAGTGGAGCGACACGATCTGGTCCGTGAGCTCTTTCTGGAACTCGTACATGGGCGTGGCGAAGTGGTACTCGCCCGACGTGTTGAGCTGGGCGAGATGTAGGTCCACGATCGGCGGCTCCGGCGTGCCGTCGAGGATGCTAAAGAGGTCCATGTTGGGGGAGGTGCACTATCGCGACAGATGTGAGATCTGGGCAGGACTGCAGAGCCGAGATAGAGTTGGGGCGTTGAGAAGCAAATGTTGAGGAGCTGGGAAAAAAGTTTGGGGAATCGGGAAAAGTTTCGGAAAGCTGGGAGCTTGCGGGCTAAGTTGGTTGAAAGCGTACAGCAGAAAATGGGGAGACAGGCGGTGGTGGCTGGATATCGGAGTGGCTGGTCGGTTGCGGCGCTCGCGCTTTATAGTGCAGACTGCGAGTGGCCGCCACTAGTGAGCCTGGTGTGCAGCAATATTGAGGCCATGGCAATGGCGTAGAGCCAAAAAGGCCAAGAAGTGGGAATTAAAAAATTGGGAAACCGCTGTTGGCGGCGGCGCTTTGTTATTTGCTCGATTGCAAATTCAGGGCCATTCGCCAGTTGCTCACTTGCTAACCCAAGGCAATTCACCGCTAGTGCAAATCCAAGGCAATTCACCACTAGCGCAAATCCAAGGTCGCTTGCTCAAGTGCCGAAGCCAAAGAGGCCAGCACTGACGAACGGTGTGGCGCACTCGCCACCGCCTCTACCACCACGCCGGCCGAAGGCAGTATGCAGAAAATCACCGGCGCAACGCCTCGCCTCAGCGGTGCCATGGCATTTTACAGTAAACCACAGCACACAGAATGGCGCCACTTGCTCGTCTCAGGCCGGGCCAGCGTATCGTAACGGGACACCACGGCCGCCAAAAGGGCAGAGTGCGAGCGGAGAGCCGCGCGGTCAGCAGCGCCAAGGCGCCTCTACGCTGCACCAGTGCCCGGCGCCGTCAGCCCGGCGCTGAAGGTGCGCAACGTGCGGTCCCAGCCGCAGCTGACCACCGTGCCGCCGTCGTCGCTGACGTCGCAGCTCATCACCTTGTCCGTGTGGCCCCGCAACGACGCCACGGCCACCCAGTTGTCGGCCGACCACAACTTGACGGAGCCGTCGTAGGACGCGGTGGCCAAAAGCGTGCCGGCGAGCGCCAACGCCGCCTCGCGCCCCAGCTCGTCCGCCACCGGCGCGCCCACCTGGGCGCCCGTGACGAAGCGCACGTCGCTCACCAACTTGGTGTGCGCCGGGATGCAGAAGAGCTCGCCCCGCTTGCGCATGTCCCACACGCGCACCGAGTTGTCGCCGCTGCCGGAGGCCAAGTGGTGGCCGTTGGGCGCCCATGCCATGCTGTAGATGCCCTTGACGTGCGTGTCCACGACGGCAGCGGACCGCCCGCTGCGGAGGTCCCACACGCGGCCAATGGCGTCGAGCCCGCCCGTGGCGAGCAAGCTGCCGTCCGGGTGGAAGCCGCACGCGTACACCTCCTTGGCGTGGCCCTCCTGCTCCACGAGCGCGGCGTGCGGCCGCCGCATGTCCCAGAGCTTCCACGTCTGGTCAAACGACGTGGTGCAGAAGTACGCGCCCAGCGGGTGCACCGCCACCTGCGCGACGCGGGCGCCGTGCGCCGCCACGGACGCCTGCTGCACAAGCCCGCCCGCCGCGGCGCGCCACACCGCCGCGGTGCCCTCGCCGCCGCCGCTGACGAGCACCTCCGGCTCGGTGCAGCTCCAGGCCAACGTCGCCTTTTCCGCGTGCGCGCCGTGCACGCTGCCCGCCGGCGCGAGGCCGCCGTCGGCGGCGGCCAACACGTGGATGCTGCCGTCCCACGACGCGCACGCCACGCGGCCGTCGCGGCCGAAGCGCACGCAGCTGAGCGCCCGCGTGTTGCCCGCGAGCGTGTACGAGCCGGTGAGCTCGCACGTGGCGGCGCGGGCGCCCACGGCGCGGCGGTGCCGGAGCACCTGCGTGAAGTCGTGGCGGCTGGCGAACTCGCGCTGCTGCTGGACCCGCTCGCGGGCCCTCTGCACCGAGTAGTGGAGGATGGCGGTGCGGGCCTCTAGAAGCTCCGGCGTGCCTGGCGTGTAGAACTCGTCGTCGTCGTCGCTGCCGGCGTCGTCGGCGGACGAGCTGCCGGCGGCGGGCGGCGCCTCCACGGCGGCAAACGCAAAGTCCGTGTGTTTTTGCTCGCTCCAGAGCGTGTGGAGCCGCTCCCGCCGCTGCGGCTTGTCCTCGCCGAACAACGTGACGGGCTCGCCCAACTTGCGGAGCTCCTGGCGCACCGCGGCGTCGTCGGTCGGCACGGCGACCGTTTTCGCCCGGTAGTCGTTGGCAATGGGCAACGCTTCCATAGTGTGGAGAAGTAGCGATGTGTGTCACGTGGTGTGCGGTTGTGCGGGCCGGGCTGAGACCAAGACAAGTGAGAATGAAGGAAGAGAAAAGAATGGAAGAAAGCAGAGAAAAGAAGGGAAGAGGAAAGAAAAGCTTGGAAGAGAGAAGAGAAAGGATTGGAAGAGAAAAGACTGAAAGTACAAAAACAAAAAAAAGGATGCTCGGCAATCATCAAGCTAGGCCGTTTATAGTGTCTGGGTAATTCCCGGTGTCTGGGCTTACAGCGTCGGGGCCATTCGCAGCATGATGGCTCCGTTCTATTCAGTTGACCACTGGGTGCAAAAAAAACTTCCGCGCCGCCGTTTTTGCGTTCTGGCGGTCAGTGGCTTCTGGGGATCATTGGCTTCGGGCGGTCAGTGGCTTCGGGCGGTCAGTGGTTTTGCTGAATGATCCTGTCGGCAAACTGGGCAAAGTTCTCCGTGGCGTTGACCATTTCGTCGAGGTCCGGCTGGCAAAACACCGCGAGCGTGTTGCGGGCAATGCCCGGCATCGCCGTCCCCCGCACAAAGTGGCTCACGGCGCGGAGCGAGCCGCCCGAGATCTCCTGGATGGCCGTGCCGCTCTGGAACGCAAGGCAGTCCGCGGGAATCGACACCTTCACCGTCTCGCCGCGGCGGTTCTTGATGTAGAGCCCCGCGGCTTCGTCGGGGCTGCCGTCCAACGGCCCGGCGCCGGCCTCGTCCACGAAAAGCGCGCTCGTCAAGCCGGTGAGGCACGAGTGGTCGTAGTGCTCGCCGCACCAGTCGTCGCTGGCGCCGGCGGGCCGCGCGCCCGTCTGCGGGTAGTAGTGCAAGAGGCGCGCCTTGGTGCACGTGGACTGCGCCACCACGCGGCGCAAGAAGCCCTTGTCGTAGGCGGCGTTGTGGCGGCCAATGAAGCGGTCGCAGTTGCTGGCCACGGTGGCCGCCACGTCGATGATGAGGTTGCACAAGCGCTTGACGTCGGCCTCGAAGTCGGCCAAGCCGGCGAGGTGCGCGCCGGGCCACACGTTCGGGTGCGTGTACGCGGCGCAGTCAAACGCCTCCACGAGCCGCTGCTCGGGGCCCTCCAAGTGCGGGTCCCGGTGGAACGCGCAGTTGACGTAGTACGAGCCCTTGTTGTAGTCGGGCATGCGCAGCGTGCTCAAGATCTCCTTGCCGCGCGACCACCCGGCGAGCCACATGGCGTCCTTGCACTCGAGCTTGGCGAGCTCGTGCTCCGGGAGCCGCGCGAGCGCAGAGATGCTGGTGAGCACCTTGTGGCGGAGGGCGGGGAAGGCCGCCGGGAGGCCGCGCACCACGATGATGCCGAGCGAGTCGGCGCCGAACGCCTGTTCCAACACGGCCGGGTCGAGCCCGCGCTCGAGGTCGCGGAGCGTCACGCACACGGCGGGCGAGTCTGGCGCTGCGCTCATGGTGCGGGTGCGGGTGTGCGGTAGCTGGGGCTTTTTTTTTTGACGTGCTACAGCCGCGGCGGCGATGCGCGCGGCGCCCCGTGCGGCCCCGCGGGCGGCACCAACGTGCACCGGCTGCGGAACGCGGCGCCGTCCACGCGCGCACAGGCAAACTCGGCGGCCCGCGCGGGCCGCCCGAGCACCTTGGCCGCGCGCAGCACCCACTTGCCCGCGGGCGCCCTGGGCTGGTGCGCGGGAGGGTCTTGGCGCGCCTGCGCGGGTGGCTGCAAATCGCGCGCCGGCGCCCCGTTGCGGGCCCCGCCCGCGGGCTTGGCCAACACCACCACCGCGCGCGAGGCGGCGGTGAAATGGCGCCGGTAGTACGCGAGCACCTGGCCCTGCGTGAGCGCGTGCAACGCCGCCACGTCGACGCGCTCCTCGCAGTTGGCGCCGCCGAAGCGGTACGCGCGGCCCACCACCTGCTCGGTGTTGTTCCAGTGCGTGGCAAACACGTCGCTGCGGAACGTGGCGTCGGAGCCGCCCAAGGGGCGGGTTTCGGCAAAGTGGTTGGCGGGAAAAGCGTCGGCGCGCCCGTCCAGCGCGAGCGCCTCCGCAAAGCGCGCCTTCTGGCGGGCAAACGCGGCCGCGGGGGCGCGCGCGAGCTCGTGCTCGGTGTCGCGGAAAAAGCGCTCCATCTGGCGCGCGACGTGGTCGCAGCCGTGCTGCGCGGTGGGCACCGCCACGAAGAAACCAAACGTTTTGCGGAACACCTTGAGCCCCGCGACGTTGCCGTAGCCCAAGCCGCGCTGCGTGCGGAGGCTCTGCACCGCGGCCGCCGCCACGCCCGCCGCGAGAAACTTGGCCGTGGTGAAGTCCGCGTCGCCGCGCGTGCCGAGGTGCACGTAGTAGTACACCACGGCCACGGGGTCGCCGGCGCACCCCGCGAGGTCGTAGCGCAACACCAGGCCGCGCGGCGGCGCGTACGTGGAGAGGAGCCGGCGGCGGGCCGGCGAGTACGCGCCGCAGGCCACGCCGCGGACCTGCGAAAAGTCCACCTGGGCCACGTGGCCCAGCACGAGCGCGGCCGTGTGGCTGGCGGAGGCCAAGATGCGTGCGCCGAGGCGCGCCACGTCGGCCTCGTCGAGCATCTCCAACGCCTCGATGCGCCGCTGCGGCGACACCACGCCCTCCTCGAAAAGCTCGAGCGCGCGGATGAGCACCTGCTTGAGCCCCGTGGCGTGCGCGTACTCGCGGTACTTTTTGCGGAGGTCGATGCGCGACCGCCTGAGCTCGCCGTACGTGCAGCGCGCCGTGTGCGCGAGGCTGCGCTGCAACTCGGCGCGCACGAGCGCCAACACGGGGCCCACAAGCGCGCCGCGCGCCTCCAACGTCACCATGAGCGACGGCTCGCCGTTGGTGTTGGCGAACACGCCCCACGAGCACCCGAAGTGCTCGAGGTTGTACAAGTCGCACCGCAAGCGCTCGCTGGCCACCGCCGCAATGAGCTCGATGCCGCAGAGGTTGGCCGCCGTGGGCTCTATCTCCAGGAACTCGGTGTGCACCGACACCACCGCGGTGCTGGCGGCCATCTCGTGCACCCACAACTCGTGGCCGCGCCCCACGTCCTGGAGCGTGGGCGCGCCCACACTGGTCGCGGCGTCGCGGTGTCGCGTGACGCTCTGGTGCGGCGGGAGCTCGAGCAACGGGCCCAAGAGCGGCGCGAACGGCGCGAGCGGCCGCGGCACCGCGCACTGGAGCGGCGCGCCGCCGCCGCCGGCTGCAAAGTCGCACCGGAACTGCGCGTACTTGAAGCCGTAGTAGGGCTCGTGCGCTAGCGGCCGCGCGGCGGCGGAAAACAGCCGCATGCACTTGGCGTCTTTGCCCATCACCTGGACCTTGACCGTGTCCGGCGTTAGCTCCTGGAGGAGGCTCCTCAAGCGGGCGACTTTCTCGGCCACCTGCAAGGTTTCCGCCTCGCCGGTGACGATGCACTCGGGCGGAAGGCCCATTTGCAACCGTTCTGCATACAGCACCACGGCCTCCAAGGTGGGCTCGGCCGTCTGGCTGCGGAAAATGTGGTCGTCCATGGTGACGTGCTCCGCCACCACGGCCGCAAAGTCGCCCGCGGGCATGCCGAGCAATTTGCCGCGGACAAAGGCGAAGAACGTGGCTGTGACGGCGGCGGCGTTGCGCGTGCCGAGCGGCGTGAGCTCCAAGTCCACGAAAAACACCGCGTCGTGCCGCGACACGTCCTGGGTGTAGACGAGCACGGCGTCGGCGTAGTGCCGCGTCGTTTTCAAGTAGTAGCAGTAGGTGTCTCTCGACTCGTCGCCGATGATGTTGCACAAGAGCCGGAGCACGGACCGCGGCACGCGGAGCGCAAAGCACAAGCGCAAGCGGCTGGCGGTGCTGTCCCTGATGAAGAGGCAGTTCGGGTCCCTGCGGTCAAACAACGGCACCGGGTGCGAGGCGGGCGCCGGGCGCGGCGGTTCCGAGAGAAACCGGTCGAACGCGGTCACCACGAGTTTCTTCAAGTGGTGCACCGACTGCGGGCCCTTGATCACGAGGCTGGTGTTGGCCGGGAACACCCACGTGGAGTAGTAGTCGGCCAAGAGCGCCGCGAGCTTGCGTGCCGAAAACGGCTCGAAGGTGCGGTTGCACCCGGTGGAGAAGCGGTGGAACCCGTGCTGCGGCGACGCCATGAGGCGCAAGCCGTGCCACAAGATCTTCTCGGTGTCGGCGGCGTTCAAGCTGTGCTCCTCGTGCACGGCGCGGAGCTCCTGCGCCACCACCGAGTCGGGGAACCTCGCGAGCGTGAAGTACCTGGCAAACACCTCGAGGAGCGGCTCCACAAGGAACGGCGCGCCCGTCTTGGCGTCCGCGGTGAAGGTCGACAACTCGAACCCGAACGACGTCTGGTCGCCGCCGGTGCAGGCGCTGAGGGTGCCGCCGCACGCGAGCACCGAGCGCTGCAACTCGGCGGTGGGCGGGCTCATGACGACCGCGTGCTCGCACAAATGCGCCAACCCGGCGGCGCCCGCGGGGTCGTTGAACGAGCCGCTGCCCACGCACGCGGCGGTGGAGATGGCCGGCGACGACGGGTCGCAGATCACCATGCACTTGAGCCCGGAGGGGAACGCGATGTACTCGTACACCCTGTTGGCGTGGGCGGCCGGGGCGGCGACCCGCGGCGCGTGCGTTTGCAAGCTCAACACCGACACGGGCATGGGGGCCGAAATCTGCGCCGCAAAGTCCGGGGTCGGCGGCTTTTTATGGTGGGTGCAAAATCCTGTACCGTGCAATCGCCCGTTTGAGCAGCGACAATGAGCCGGTGAGGGACATTGATCGGCGGCGCCACCGTGCTTGGCGAGGTGCGTTCTGCGCCTTGGACGGGGCCACCGCCGCCGTTTGCGCTTGTTCGGGCTCGCTGCCCAGGTTCCTGGCCATAAACCCAACCTCCGCATTTTCTCGTATCCAGCCACGCCAGCCACCCACATGTGCATACGCACAGAATATCGTAAAGTGTCACCAAGTGCAAACACAACTACGCGCCGCAGGACACCCAAGTTTAAAACAAACGTGAAAGAAAAGCCAGTTTTTCCGCGTCCCACATCCATGTAGCGCTCCCAAACCAGCCCCACACTAAGCGACCGCTAGTCATACCTCGAGTCACCACCTTCCTGCACACAGCCGTGCGCAACTCATAATCAATTGTCCATTCCCTCCTCCCACCTTATCTAATTCCCTTTCATCTACATGGACACACTGCTACCCGACGCATGGATCTTTGCCTAACAAAACACCTCCACCCGTCGCTCCTTTACCAGACCGCGCTGTAACCCAAGCCACCGGACGCTCGCAAACTCCCCCTCCCGCCACACTCCACTCCACCCCAATTTACCCGAACCTCCCCAAACACTATACCCATCCGCTAACCTCCCGGCGATGGCAAACCCCTACATGTACAATAACTACGGCCAGTACTCGCCCCCGCAGTCCGAGGGCCAGCTCAACACCTCCCCCACGTTCCACAGCTTGCAGTACGCCACCGGCACGTCATCGGCGTCGTCCACCACGTCGTCCGCGGGGTCCAACTACTCGGCGCAGAACCCGCGCTTGCGGTACTACCTCTCCAAGTCGTTTGACGCCGAAGACGACCTCGAGTTCTGCCCCGAGATCCCGGAGTACAACACCAGCCCCACAGTCAAGAAGTTCAACCCGTACACCGCGCTGGTGTTTTCTCCTACGGGCGTGATGGAGGCCTCTCCCGTGAACGCCGCGGCCCGGTCGCCACGGGCCAACACCCCGAGAATCAGAAAGGCCATTGAGATCATCAACCCCCACACCAAGGTGCACATTGGGTCGCCCGCCACGCCCAAGTAGGTGCCGGCGGGTGCTTTTCACGTGTGATGTTTCCTTTCATGACTTGTATTTTACTGGGTTGTTCTGCGGTGCACAACGACCGATTTAGCTAATAAAGCAAAATGATATTCCAGAGCGGGCCGCACCCACCTTCCCAATGAGGCAGGAGGTGCACGGGTGTCGGGCCCGTACACAGGCAGAATTCCGTTGAGTAGACATTGGTAAGCCAGCATGGTATAGCCCAGAGCGTCTCGGCTAAAACGCCCATTTAGCGTCGGCCGAGTGGGTGGAGCTCGTGTGGCGGGCCGAACCCTGCAACTCGACTGAGTTCCGCAATATGGCCCCTTCGGCCGTGAGCGGCTCGTCTGCCCAGAGTCAAATGCGCTGCAGCCCTCTCTTTCGCAACCGATAAGCCCAATGTGGGCCCAAATCTCGCCAACTTAAATTCCATCAACTCTATTTCATTAGTCACCCGGAATCAGACCAGGTCCGCACCAGGGTAGCGGTTCCGCCAGCGGCGCGTGTGCAGGCCTATCGCGGCTATCAACGGCACATAACGCTACCGCTACCACTGTCCGCATTAGGCAGGAGGGCAGCAGATCTGGAGGTATATAAGCTGCCCGTTCCCAGCAGCTTTTTCGCCATTTTGTACCCAGATCTTTTACCCACAACTCCCATCATGGTTCACCCTTTTGACTCCGTGTTGGACTCGGAAATCTCGTTGGCCTCCAAGTTGGTCAAGGACGCCTACCCAGCGTCTGCAGATGTCCACTTTGTCCAGATCGACAGATTGGACCCGCCCAAGAAGGACACCATCAAGTACTTGGACGCCGAGAGAAACGGCGGCAAGCTTCCCCAGATCCCACGTGTGTTGTACTGCTACTACTACACCAACACCTTGGAGTTCAACAAGGCCCTTGTCAACGTGACTTCCGGCCACATCATCACCAAGACCCAGTTGCCAAAGGGCACGGTGGGCCCCTTCTTGCCCGACGACATGATGGAGTGGGAGGACTACTGCAACAACCACCCGATCGTGTTGGCTGAGATCGAGAAGTTGAAGTTGCCCAAGGGCTACGCGGTCAGAAACGACCCCTGGATCTACGCCACGGACGACCCGAACGAAAAGCGCCCGTTGGTGCAGTTTTTCATGTATGTGTTGGCCAACGAGGGCCACCTCGAGTCCAACCACTACTCGTTGCCCTTGAAGTTCTCGCCCGTTTTCGAGGCCTTCACCAAGAAGTTCATCCGCATGGACTACTTGCCCGGCGGCTTCGACGAGAAGACCACCCCGACCGGCCCCTGGCAAGAGGTCAAGGGCGTGGAGTACCACCCGGAGTTGCACGACGAGGTCATGAGACAGCCAAAGCCGCTTTTGGTGCAGCAGCCCGAGGGCGCCTCGTTCACCACCGAGGGCTCCAAGGTCAGCTGGCTCGGCTGGGAGTTCCGCGTGGCCACCACCGCCAGAGAGGGCGTGGCCATCTACGACGGCTGGTTCAAGGGCAGACAGGTGTTCTACCGCCTTGCGTTGTCGGAAATGACCGTTCCCTACGGCGACCCGCGGGCCCCCTACCACAGAAAGCAGGCCTTTGACTTGGGCGACTGCGGCTTCGGCGTCAACGGCAACGCCTTGCGCCTTGGTTGCGACTGTCTCGGCGTGATCCACTACATTGACGGAAAAACCATCAACGCACGTGGCCAGCCCCGGGTGATCCCCAACACCGTGTGCATGCACGAGCAGGACGCCGGCATCTTGTACAAGCACGTCAACTACCGCACGGCTGGCGCCGTTGTTGCCAGAAAGCGCGAGTTCGTGGTGCAGACCATCGCCACCGTGGCCAACTACGAGTACATTCTCAACTTCAAGTTCTCCAACGACGGCATTGTCGACATCGAGACCCGCGCCACCGGCATCTTGTCCACCATGCCCATCGACGAAGGCGTGTCCGTGCCCTGGGGCACGGTTGTTGGCCCCAATGTCATGGCGGCCTACCACCAGCACATCTTGTCCTTCAGAATCGACCCTGCCATCGACGGCCACAACAACTCGGTGTTGTACGAGGACGTGGAAAAGTTGCCCGTGTCCAAGTTGAACCCTTACGGCATCGGCTTTGTCACGAAGAAGACGTTTGTCGAGAAGGCCGGCTACGTCGAGCAATCGCCATTCACCAACAGAACATACAAGATCGTCAACGAGAGCAAGATCAACCCCATCACCAAGAGCCCTGTGGGCTACAAGGTGATGATGCCCGCCAAGCAGATGCTTTTGGCCGACCCGGAGTCGTTCAACGCCAAGAGAGCCGCGTTTGCTACCCAGCAGCTTTGGGTCACCAAGTACCACGACCACCAGCTTTTCGCGGCCGGCGAGTTCACCAACCAGTCCCAAATGGACACCGGTCTCGGCGACTTTGTCAAGGCCGAGGAGCCCGTGAGAAACGAGGATGTTGTTGTGTGGGCCACCTTGGGCTTCACCCACATTCCCAGAGTGGAGGACTTCCCTGTGATGCCCGTTGAGACGCACAACATCCACCTTGTGCCCGCCAACTTCTTCGACAAGAACCCTGGCTTGGACCTTCCGCAGTCGAACAACGCATTCAACAAGTCGGTGTTGGCCAAATCCGGGCCTTCCACCAACAGCACATGTTGCAAGGCGACCCTTTAACCTGCACGTTGAGCGGACTCACTAGATTTTTAATGTACGGAAAGAAAAACCGAAGTAGGAGATGGTGGGGATGAGCTAGGTGTCGTAGTTATACGGACTTCGCAGGCTACTGCATTCCCTTTAGACCAAGCTCGTTTTGCAACAATACACTGAAACCCTCTTGGTATAACAACTACACACTTGGCCAAGCCAGATACCACCAAAATTCAGTGGAGCTAACAGCAATGTGTCAAACATGCGATTGCAAATACATGTCGGTTGATGAGTTGATGCAACTTTTCGATGGACAAAATGACGAGTTGTAATACATAACACGACATCATGATTCCGACTCGGAAACTGGTTCCAAGCGGTAACTGGGTCCCGGACAACTCAACCCAAGCTCAACTTCTTTCGGTAGAATTTGCCGAGATCCACCACATTGTCCAGTCATTTTTCGTCCTAATGTGTCTCACTGATGATGGTCATTTGCGTCTCAACGTGGAGCGTCTACTCCACCCGAAGAGAAACCCCGCACTTTACAGAAACCCCTAAGATGACCGACCCCATTCGTAAGCCAAAAACCCCACTCGGATATCCAAATCCCCATTCGTAAACCAAAGGTGAGTTTCGATTCTTGCCTCGGCCTAAAGTCCAACCTCACACCAGCGCGGTCTCCACGCGGACTAACATACTCCATAAAATCCGCGATAGTTTAGTGGCTAGAATTTCCGCTTGTCGCGCGGAGGACCGGGGTTCAATTCCCCGTCGCGGAGCTTTTTTTTAGATGCGCGCATGGCCCGAGCTTTTATACTCACGGCCTAACACCAAACGCTCCTTACACGGCTACTCAAACCTACTCCGCAATGAGCCAAACCACCACACAGGGTATGTACACTTTGAAAGTGGCTCCGGCCTCGCACGTCGTCGCACGGCGGATCCTGCAACGACTTGTTCTGCGCTCTCCCACATCATCGTCTCAAGCGGGTTTCAAGTCTGTGTCAAGATTGTTTCAGCTCAAAGACGCCCGGCTCAAGCCCGTTCAGCCCAGGTTTCTTTTACCCAACCCGTTACCCGCCAGGCGATGTCCCTCAACCAACCCGTACTAACAGCAGCACTCGATATCCACGACAAGCGGCACGCTCGAGGGAGATTCAGCTGGGTCAGGCGGCTCGTCCAGGGCCAGAACAGAAGCGAGTCCAGCATGCGCCCCCGCTACGACAGCAACTTGGCGGTGAGGTTCCGCACGCCCTCGGACAACAGCACCCGGAAGTCACTAAAAAGCGCTGATTGCAACAACGCCGATCGCGGCAGCGCCGACTTCAGCGACTCCGAGTCCATGTCCACGCACTCGGACAACACCAGTACCACCCCTCTAAAACTGATTGTGTCGCACGCCTCCACCACACAGCCGCCCTCCGTCCTCAGTAGCGACCAACATCAGGAGTCCGGCTCTGGCGCCGCGTCCACCGCAGAAACATCGCTTGCGCCCAGTGTGCACCCGTCGTTCGTGAGTGCTCCGGGACACGCACGGCCGGAGGAAAGGGACAGCGAGTCGATTGTGACGTTGGCCAGCTCGTCGCGGCGCGTGCGCCGAAGAAGCATAGACACCAACTGCAGCTTGGCCGGAATAGCGCCGGCCAGTATCATGGAGCGGCTTCTGGTGCGCCACGAGCCCGAAAGCACGGGGCCGGATGTGGCCGATACCCTCGGAAACGAGCCCCACCCACAGCCAGAGCCGCACCAGAGCCGCGTCCACAGTGACTCGGACAGCCGCGCAGCTTAGGGCCACGGCGACTGGAGCTGGCGGTAGCACAGTAGCATCTCGGCGCCATTTGCAACAACAGGGACCAAAGAGAGGGGTCCATTGTGTCATGTTGCAGTTGTGTCCTTATCTGGAAAAAATCTCGGCAATCGGCCCGATGCGACGGTGCGGCGCCCGGTGCGGTTATGGCGAGCAGCCGAACGGTTGCAGTGATTTTCGCTTTAGCTTAGGCTCTGGGTTTCATTCTGAGACACGGGCGTGACGGGAGGGAATGACATTGGAATACACGGATATGAAGGACTTACGTAGTGGAGCATTCATTGCCCGTATGCCGTTGGGGTGTTAACGTCGAGCTGCTAATTTGCGAGAATGTCCTGGTGTGCACACATCCCAGCCATCAGGTTTCCACGGTCGGCTGATCACTTGCATAGGGGTGTGCAGGGATGACTTGATTTGCTGGGGCACCCAAAAAACCTAACGGGCCCGCGGGTTCGTGTCACAGGCCAGCCACAACGGGGACGCTCGAATGGGCTATTTCCGCGAAATTGCACTTTCGCACATTCCCGATTTGCCCATTCGGGGCCCCTCATGCCGCCCTTGAGAGAACACGTTCCTCGCGTCGCCTGCGCTTCCACTCCGCTTTTCCCCGCCCTAAACGCCCCGCGTGCAGAACGGGACCTGTACACAGGCGCGATTAAGCTTCGTGTTCTACGCAGCGCAGGAAGGAGGCGCCCCCAGCTGTTAATCAGCCGCGAGCGGCGCCCGTATAAAACCACAATCGGCGCTGCGTGCCTCGTTTTTTACCGATCCCCTCCCCTCACGCTCCTGCCGCTTCCCGTCCACGGCCCAAACACGCCAGTAGCCCGATCGGTCGCCAGACACGCTGCTTCCATCCAACAACCCTCGGTAACTTCCCGATTTTTCCGTTGTTTTTTTGGTTTCGATCTCTGGGTTTGTGCACTCTCCATCATCAACTCAAGCACCCTTTTCAGACCCCGCCGGGCGCATTCTAGCTTTTTAGTTCCAAGCCCCGCACATGACCACCTTGACTCTTGCCGTCGAGGAATATTTCCGGGAATACTCCCAGGATTTGTCGTCGCGAGGCTCCAGGTCCGGCTCCGCCGGGAGCCCCAGTGCCAGCCCGCCCAACGGGCGCGCCGGGCTGGAACCGCGCCTGAGCCCGGTTTCGGATTTGGCCTCGGCGTTTCTGAAGTCCTCGCCTGAGCTCGTCAGCCCGGACCACCTCCAGTCGCTGACAAACGACAAGGCGCCCGAGCTGTGGATGCGGATCCCCCACGGCGACATCTCTCTCGCCCCATCCGTGTATGTGGACGTCCAGCAGGTCAACGACGCCATTCCACGTGCCGAGGCGCTGCCGGCGGCGCTTTCAAAAACCCCCGAGACCAGCCCGGCTAGAGTGCCTTTGCGCAAGTTGAAGCTGTCGTTGAAGCTCCCGGCCATCACCAAGCTGCTCTCGGCGACGTCGTTGTCCCCGAAGTCGGTGAGGTTCGCCTCCCGATTGGAAAAAGTCAAGATGTTTGACGGCAAAGCCTCGCCTTCCACCGTGTCTCTCCAGTGCACACCCATTGGCTCGCCCGTGTACGAGTCGCCGTTGGAGGACTACTTCTCCATGCGCAAGAACTTGGACGAGTTGATCTTCGACGCCCACGACGACGAGTCCAGCTCGGACTCGGACACTTTTGCCGAGTTCACCAAAGACAAGGAGTACAAAATCACAGCCAGCAACTTCACCGCGCCCAAGAACATCTACGACAAGAAAGAGTGCCCGGTGTACCTCCAGAGCGCGACGCTTTCGGGCGACAGAAAGCACCTTGTGCTTCTCATCATGTGCCAGAACTTGGCCTTTGAGAAACAGTTGCAGGTCAAGTTCACGCTCAACAACTGGCAAAGCCTGCTTGTGTTCGGCGACTTCACGTACATGAAGCTGTTCACGTCGGTCAACTATGACCAGTTCAAGGTGACGGTCCCCCTCGCACACTTCCCCTCCACCATCACACCCCAATTCTGCATCAAGTACGTGGTCAACAACACCACGTACTGGGACAACAACAACTCCCGAAACTTCCAGTTTTCGCTCTCCTCGCATTTCACCTCGCAAAAGGCCAAAATCGCCCCGGCCCGCCGGGACTCTTTCACATACAAACCCCCATCTTTTGCAGCCAAAAGCGCCATCAACTCGGCCGACTCGCCCTTGAGGTACACGCACGTCCTGGCGCCTTCTCCGCCGCAACACAAAGAGATTGTGTCCAGGTTGGTGCAGGCCAGCACGCAGCAAAGACCGGTGGTGACCCGGTCGGCGTCGTTGCCCACCCTCCAACCCAGATACTCCCAATCCTTCATTTCCAAAACAGGGCTCGACAAGGTCGTGCTGAGCTGCAGTTCGGATCAGGAATCTGAGGACTGCGTCGCCACGCCGACCAAGTCCGAGCGAGCGTCCATGGACTTTAGCGTGAAGTCCATGTCGTACGCGGACATTTTGCAGAACTACTGCTTCAACGGTGACCGGTCGATGAAGTTCACCGTGGGGTCCGGCGCCAGCTCGTGCAACAGCTCCAGCACGCTGATGCAGTCGGACTTCATGAGCGCGGCGTCCACGTTCCACTCTCTCGGGGACAACTTGTACACCTGATGCCAATGGCGACCAGCATTTATTCTTTTCTTGTTTTTAGTTGACAAACGGACGTTATAGCATATATTATGAGCCCAGTTACCCGCCGCAGGGTCTCGCAACCAGGTTGGTGTATGCACCCCAGGCCCCGCTTATCGGCACGTGCACCGCGAATATAAGTAGCGCGGGTCCCCCGCGTTTCGTCCACCACCAACATGTCCTTTGGAGCCCGAGCCGCCGAGCAATTGGCCAATAAGATCGTGCTCATCACCGGTGCCTCCTCTGGCATCGGGCGCGCCACGGCGCGCGAGTTTGCCGCCGCCGCCAAAGGCAACATCAAGTTGGTGTTGACGGCGCGGAGAGAAGGCCGCTTGGCCGACTTGGCCCTGCAGCTCACGGCCGACCACCACGGCATCCGCGTGCACACGGCGCGCTTGGATGTGTGCGACGCCGGCGCCATCGGGCCGTTTTTCCGGAGCTTGCCCGCGGAGTTTGCTGACATCGACGTTTTGGTCAACAACGCCGGAAAGGCGCTTGGGCGCGCCAACGTGGGGGAGATTGACGCCGCCGATCTTGCCGGCATGATGGACACCAACGTCAAGGGCCTCGTCAACATGACGCAGGCGGTGTTGCCGCTTTTCAAGCAGAAAAACAGCGGCGACATTGTCAACATCGGGTCCATTGCGGGCCGCGAGGCGTACCCCGGAGGCAGCGTGTACTGCGCGTCGAAGGCCGCGGTCAAGTTTTTCTCGCACAGCTTGCGGAAGGAGTTGATCAGCACGAAGATCCGGGTGTTGGAGGTGGACCCCGGGGCGGTGGAGACGGAGTTCAGTGTGGTGAGGTTCCACGGCGACCAGGCCGCCGCCGCCAAGGTGTACGAGGGCACCACGCCTTTGGCGCCGGAGGACATTGCCGAGGTGATTGTCTTTGGCGTGACGCGGAGGCCGAACACGGTGATTGCGGAGACGTTGGTGTTCCCGAGCCACCAGGCCGGGTCGGTGCACGTGCATAGAAATTGAGCGCGGGGACTCTTCGGGTGAAGGTTGGAGGGAGCGGGGCCGCGACGGCGGTGTTGCAGCGGGGGTTCAGCGGTGTTGCAGCGGGAGTTCAGCGGTGTTGCAGCGGGAGTTCAGCGGTGTTGCAGCCGGATCTCAGCAGGGTCTCAGCGGGGTTTCAACGGAGTTTCAAGAGACCCAGGAGTGCATGGGCCAAGTTGGCGCCACAGCGGCGGCGCGCTAGAAGGTGAGCTGCTCGAGCGTCTTGCCCAACTTGGCGGCGCCGTCCGCGCCGCCCTCCACCGCCACCTTCGCGCGGCTCGCCTCGAGCCCCGCCAACAAAAGACACGCCTTGCACACCTTGTTGGACGTGATGTAGCCGCACCGCGCGCACGTGTTGCCGTCGCGCGGCAAGGACACCGACCCGTCGGCGTTGATCTCCTGCTCGCGCGCGCCCCGCGCCGTGTTCTTGTACGTGCGCGGCGGGCGCTTTTTTTCCGCGAGCACGAGGTGCTCGCCGCTGTAGATGATGTCCATGATGCACGACGGGCGCACCGCGCCCAAGCCCTTCAAAAGCTCGCGCGCGGTGCCGCGGAACGCCTCCGGCGCGTACGTGCACTCGGTGGAGAAGTAGTCCAACTTCTTGTAGTGCGCGTAAAGCACAATCTCCTTCTGGTACGAGTACTTGAACGGCTTGGAGCGCTTGATGGGCGAGCCCGCGCTCTGGGTGAGGATGCGGCACGAGCTCTCGAGCCGCGCCGTGTCGCCGCGCAAGAGGTTCATCAACACCGTCTCCGCCATGTCGTCCGCGTTGTGGCCCGTGACCACGTGGCCGATGCCGAGCTTGGCCGCGCCGCGGTCGAGCGCCTGCCGCCGCAACACGCCGCAGTACGTGCAGCTGCTGCGGATGCCCGCGCACGCCACAATCTCGTCCATCAGCCAGTCGTACAAGTCCTTGTACGACACAATCTCCAACTGCATCGCGTACTGCTGCTGGTTGCGCTTGACCGTGGCCAACGAGTCGTCGCGGTAGCCCTTGATGCCCTCGTCGATGGACAAGAGCACCAACTCCACCCCGTAGTCGTACCGCTCGTTCAACGTCTTGAGCACCGACGCCAACACCGTCAGGTCCTTGCCGCCCAGCGCGCCGATGGCCACGCGCTCGCCGCGCTGGAAGAGCCGTGCGTCCGTGATGGTGTTGTGGATCTCCGTCTCGAACACCACGAAGAAGCACTCTTTGCAGAGCTTCTGGAGGTTCTTGGGCCTCTTCATGACCGCCTTGCGGCCCGTGCAGAGCTGGCATAGCGCCGCCACGGGCACTGCGCGCGTTTTCTTTTCGCCGGCCATCTGAGCTGTGTGTGGAGCGGGTGGTGCACTTTGAGTAGACTGTGAGAAGCGGCGCTGCACTGGTGAGTAGGTGATGAGGCGGTGTGCAGGACTGCCGCATGCCTGCCACTCCCGTGCGTACCCTCGCTGCGGCGCTCTACACGCATTCTGGACTTGATTTATTGATCGGACCGGCCCCCCAGGACCGGCCGCATGCTATGAAACACTCAAGCTGTCACCTGGAACTCGTCGTTGTTGGTGTTGACGTTGGCGTAGCGGAACCTGCTGTTCTCCTCCTGCATGGACTCCTTCTGCTCCTTCTGCTCCTTCTGCTGCTGCTGCTGCTGCTGGATGGCCTGCTTTCTGCCGTGGCCGTTGGACGCCGTCTTCTCGTTCTTCTCGTTCAAGAGGCCGACCTTCTCGTTCATGATGATGGCCAACTCCTGCAACTTGGATCTCTGGGGCTCGTCGGTGGCAAAGTTGATGTACAGGTTCTGCAACAGGCCCTGGAACTCGCCGTTGGCGAGCATCTTCTCGACAATGGCCTCCACCTGGTCCTGCGCGAGCTGGAACATGCTGGCCAACTTGGCGGCCGAGAGCTTGGTGAAGATGGCCTTGTATGTGAAAATATACGTTCTCAAGCCCTCGGCCTGCAATTGCTTCTTCAACATGTGCAACAACGCCTCGTGGTCGGGGAACAACTTCCAGATCTTGATCAGCGACAACAACTCGTAGGCCTTGGCCCAGTTGCCCTTCTGCAAGAACTTGGACGCGTGGACCAAGTGGTCCTTGAAGCTCTCGGGCGGGCCCGTGAAGTACTGTCTGTCGTGGAACTCCAACTTGCTCTTGAAGGACTTGATGTTGGTCTTGCGCTTGGAGTCCTTGGTGGAGACCGCGGCCGCGGCCAACGCAGGGATCTCGATCAACAAGGACGCGGTCATGAACACGCACTCCAACAACTCCAAGTTGATGTGCATGTGGAAGGGCAACAACTTCTGCTTCTCGGCGATGGTGGCCTGGCTCGGGTACTTGCTGTTAAAGCCCTGCGCCAACAACTCCTTGAGGCGCTGGGAGTTGGCAATCTCGTTCAACGTCTGGTGGGACTCCTCAATCTCGCCGCTCTTGAAGGCGGCCATGCCCAACTGCACCAACGCGCGGTTGTACAAGATCTGCACCGAGGACTCGGCCTGGGCAATGGAGTTGTAAATCTGCAGCTCCAAGAACAACTCGCGCGCCTCGGCGTAGCGGTTGTTGACGGCGTAGTAGTACGTCAAGCACAACAAGGCGGGCTTCTTGTACGCGGCGTGCGCCTGCGTGGCCAAGTAGCTGTACAAGGCGCGCGCCACGGCCTCGGGGGCGAGCCCCTGCGTGCGCAAGCCGCACGTGTCGGGCCCCGCGCCGCGCCACTGGTCGCGCCACGCCGCCTCCTCCACCACGGCAATCAACTGGTCGGGCTTGTAGTACACGTGGTCCAAGCGGCGCATGACGATGCGCGACAACTGCTCGGACACGCCCAGCACGGCCTCGACGTACACCTGCGCGCGCACAATCAAGCGGTAGAGCCCGGCCTCGTCCTTCAAGCGCGCAATGTACTCCATGGAGTGCGGGTCCGCGCTCTGCAAGTTCTTGGCAAACTCGTCGTCGAGGCGCTCCACCACCGCGGAGATGGAGCCCTGCACCACGCGCACGCCGCGCGCGTCGGGCGTGGGCTCAATGTCCACGTCGTCGGTGGCGCGCCCGTTCTCGGACACCTGGTATGTGGCGCAGTGCGTCTCCAAGAGCTGCAAGAGCGCGTGCACGTCCTGTTCGTTGGCCTTCCAGAAGTCGAGCGGCATGAACGTCTGCGCGGAGCCCGCGTCGAACCGCACCGAGAGCAACATCTGGTACACCAGGATGGTCTCGAACACGCTGCGCGCCTCGGGCAACAACGCCTCCAACACCGCCACCTGCTCGTGCTTGTTGATGTTCTTCTTGCCGCGCGTCTCGGCAATCTGCTTCAACGCCGTGAACACGGGGCTCATCACGCGCGCCGTGCCCGACACCGTGCCCACCACCGCGTCGTCGCGCGCGCCGCCGGCAACCTCCACCGGCTCCTCCGCGTCAAACACCTCGGGCCGCTCGCCGTACAACGCCATGTACGCGGCAAACTCCTTCGTCTGCCGCTTCACCTTCTGCTTGAGGTTGTTGAACGCGCGGCTCTGGTCCGCGGGCAACCGCCGCTTGTCCTTGTCCGCCGCCGTCTCGTTGATGGACGCGTCCAACTGCGCCAACATCTTGTAGTACAGGTTGGGCACCGCCATGCGCTGCTGCGAGAGCCGCACCAACAACTTGCCCAACCGGTCGAACTCCGTGAGCGCCAGGGCCCAGTTCTCCAAGTTCTGCGCGTTGTAGATGGCGTCCACCGCCTCGCTGATGTCGTCCACCAACTTCTCCTTGGCAGACTTCACAACCTTGCGGCCCTCGTCGTCCAGGTCCAGGTCCAGGTCGCCGCCCTTGGCAAAGTCGTTTTTGAGAAAGTACGACGGGCCCTTGCGCTCGTAGTCCGAGTCGTCGTCGTCGCTGGAGGGCGAGTCCTCCTCCTGTTCAAACTCGCTGTCCGTGGAAAACTCCTCGGACGAGGAGACCAACTCCTCCTCGGAGGTGCTCATCAAGTCCTCTTCCGACGAGCTGGTGTCGGACGTGTAGCCGGAGGCGAAGAATCTCGACATTGTGGATGAGATTTGCCGTGTGGTTGACTTTTCCCGCAAAATTTTCAGCTGCGACTGTACTTAGTTCTGGTGCGCGCACGCCCTGATGGCTTCCCCGGCCGCCGCCCAGCCTGGGGGGCTAATTTGCTGGCGGCCGCCGCCTGCCGCCCGCTGCCGCTGTGCTGGGCTCTTTTCCGTGTCGAAGCCCGCCTTCTTTTGGCGCCCGCGCCGCCGTTTTTCGTGCTGCTCGTTGCTCGTCAAAAGCACTGGGGGAAGAAACAAGGGCGCGGGGCCTGGGGGCCGGCGCCGGGGTTTCTGCGGCGTGGCCGCTGTGCAATTGTGTATATGAGCTTTGGATCTGGCGTTTGAGGTGTGGATGGCTTCACGTCTTGGCCCGGTCGCTTTGGGTGCGCTGGGTGCACTGGGGAAGTAGGCACTACGAAAAATAGCTGCAAAGTGATGGCGGCCCGAGCTGCAATTGCTGGAGTTACATCTAGAGAAGGTTTTACTCTGTGGTATTTATTGTGGTGTTGTGGCGTTCACTGGGCCATGTATTTTGCAGTCGAAAGGCGCTATAACCAGGCATCGCAAATGCTGCATATGTACGGGGCAACTACTGGGACAATGAACTGGCTATCCACCTAAAAACCTTCATTTCTGACAGCGATTGCGAAGAAAAAACACGACAAAAAACACGAAAATGATGGAAGCTCCTAGTTGAGAACATCGGCGGCTCTTTTCAGAAAACGGCCGAGTTCACTATATCGGTCCAAATTTCAGACCCTCAAACCCATGCCGATACCGCGGTTCCAGCTGTGGCCAAACAGCATCGACTCCTCGCAACTTGGCCCGCGGATCTAAAATTTGAAAAGTCGAAACTGGCCACTCACACCTCTTTGAGGCATGGCTAGAAAGCAGGCACCGCATCATGTCTCACTCTATGCTTTGTTCTATGTACTTGAGACGGGCGGCCAGACGCTCGATGCGTCTCCAGCCTCAGTTGTCTTCCGTGTAGGAGCGCACGCGCAGGAACTTGAAGTCCTTCTCGTTCTTCAAGGAAAAGTCCACAACCTCGCCCTCGCGGTCCTCGTGCCCCGGCTCGCGCTTCCACACCGCGTAGTAGCGCACCCACGCCATCTTGCAGTGCTTGTAGGCGCCGCCCAAGTTCTTGATGCGGAAGTGGTAGTGGAAGCGGTAGTACGGCACCAGGCCGTGGTCCACCTCGACGTGCACCTGTGCATCCGTGGAGAGCTCCCAGCGGCCGTGGAAGATCTTGTGCGGCTCGTCGGCCGCGTTGATGGCGCGCAAGTCGCGCGCCTCCAGGTTCGCCACGAGCCGCCGTAGCTCGTTGTGCCGCAGCATCTGGTGCACCACCTGCACGGGCTCCATGCGCGTGAGCGCCATCACGCAGTGGCCGTGCGGGTAGAAGCGCAAGTAGCGGTAGTAGGTGACGGTGCGCACCGGGTTGGACCAGTTGGCGGAGAGCTCTGTGCGGCCGCCCTCGGAGTAGTAGTTGACCACGCTGACGTAGCAGCCGAGGAACTTGACGAACGGCCGCTCGCGCAACATGCGCTTCCACGAGTGGCCGTACAGGCACAACGCGTCGGCCGGGTCCAACGGCACCGGGAGCTGCGCGCCCGCAAACCCGCGGTTCTCCGCGTACTGCTGCTTCGGGTACACGAGGTAGCAGAGCTGCCGCCAGAGGCCCAGCGTGTGGAACGCCACGTGCGCGTGCCGCTTGCAGGTGATGCCGAACCGGAACCACAGCTCGGGGTCGTCGTGCACGAGCACGCGGAGCACGCGCACCCACACCTCGCGCGGCAAGTGGAGGAGCGGCGACACCGCGGGGCGGCCCAAGGCGACGCCCGCGAGCGCGGCGCAGAGCTGGTTGGGCCCGTGGTCGTGGGTGTTTTCCGGGCCCGGCGCCTGCGCGTCCGCCGCGGCGAACGACGCGAGGAGCGCGTCCACGTCCATGGCGCGGACTGCGGCGTCGTCCACCTTGCGGCTGAAGTTCTTGCCGTGCTCGTTCTGCAACTGCGCCACCGCGGACGGCGCCTTGTGTTGCCGGTAGAGGAGGTCGATGTGGTCGTTGAGCTTGAACGCCTGGCGGTAGAGCGCCACCGCGTCCGACATGAGCCCGTGCAGCTCCTTGACCATGGCGGACTCGAACGCCTGCATGGCGCGGGCGTCCCTGTCGGCGTCCGCTGGCGGGTGTGGGGCGGCCATTTCGAGGCTGGTGCTACGAGACAGGGCGGGGGGTTTTGGTTTGCGGGCGTGGGGCGCGGGGGGGCGTTGCGATGTGCTGGGTGGGGAGGCGGGCCCGAGGGGCAGATTTCGGCGTGGTGTCGGTAGCGGGAGCTGGCCAGGTGGTGGGCGCTAAGCTTGGGGCGGTGGTGGTAGTCGCACCGCGCCGGGCGCGCGCTGATCTGTGATGGGACTGACTCTGCGATTTTTGGGTGCTGTGGTTTTTTTGCTTGTCTGCGGCGAAACGGGGCACTTGGCGGGGCGGATTTGCGACGCAGCACTCGGCAAGACGTTGAGGTTTCAGTGGGGCATTTTAGCTGGCGGTTTGGTCTATTCAGCTACCATGTCTATTCAGCTATGATATAGTGGTGCGCAGTCCAGTCGCACTGGCAGTGGCACTAGCTGGGGTGGCCCTGCTCGGGCACTTGCAAAGCAGTACATTAACACCGCGGTTCTACAATGGACGTCCCCACAATCAGTGTTCACTACAGCAATCACCGCCACAACCGCCAAAGCTAGAGCGTCCGCTACAGCGTCAATCGCGGCATGTGGCGATCTTTTCGCACCCAGTCGGAGTCGCAGCCTGGCAGCCATCGCCCCGAGCACTGGTGTGGCGCTGGCCACACGTGCGCTCGCCCAACGCACAGCTATGCACGCCACGGAGCGCAGCGTGGCAGGCGCGACGTGCGAGCGAGTGGCACCCGCGTCGTTCTCGCAGGCCTGAAACACCCGGCCCCGCGCGCGGGCCGCGCCGCTAGAACAAAACAACACCAACGCCACTGCCCTTCTCCGTCACCTTCTTCTTCTCGTCGAGCCCGCCGCAAATGGCCTTCACGCGGTAGTTGAACAAGTAGTAGTTGAGCAAGCCGTCGCCCGTGCCGAACTTCGCCAGCTTGATGAACAACGGGTTGTCCTGGCACGACAAGGCGTTGAACACGTCCACGCCAAAGTGCTTTGCCGTGACAAGCGCGTCGTTGACCAACGCGTTCAAGCGCCGCTTGTACGTCTCCGCGTCGCCGCGCGCGCTCGCCAGGGCGTAGTAGAAGAGGTACGCAATGCCCAACTCGCTGTGCGCGGCGTTGCCCAACACCGTGAACGGGAGGAGGTAGTAGGAGAAGAAGTCTGTGATCTCGCCCGCGGTCTCCACCACGTAGGTCTTGATGACGGACGCGCGCTCCGCGCCGCCCAAGAACCAGTGCGCGAACTCGGCCTTGTCAAACACCTGCACCAACTCGAAGCGGTTCTGGAACTCGTGGAAGAGCGCGTAGACCGCGTCCAAGTCGCGCGGCTCCATGGCGCGGAGCCCCGGCGTCTGCGGCGCGTTGGGGAGCGCGTAGTGCGCCACCATGGCGGCCTTGGTCTGGTCCGGCGGCAAGTGCGAGAAGCCCACGTCGTGGAGCTTGGACCAGTTGATGGGGCGGTGCGTGTAGCGGCACGTGGACACCGGCGACGGCAACACCACGCCCGCGGTGTAGAGCGCCTGCCAGATGTCGCGGCGGTTGACGCGGCGCGTGATCTCCTTGATCAACACGGGCGCCAACCGCTTGGCGCGCAACTTCTTGTGGATGCACAAGAAGTTGATTTCCACGGACGGCACCACGGCGCCGGACCCGTTCAACTTCAACGTCACGGGCACCGCGGCGATGAACGCCACCAACTTCTGCGTGGCCTTGACGCGCACGCCCACGTGCCACTCCTGCCGCCACCCGGGCGGCTTCAACGCCCACCGGAAAAACTCGTGCGAGTACTTGAACCGGAACGTGGCGTCCTGGTCCTCGACGTAGTGCTCGTACAAGAGCGTGTAGAGCTCGTCCAACTGCGCCGCCGAGTCGATGTCCAACGTGGCCCACTCGAAGTCCGCCAAGAGCGGGAGCGGCTCCGCCGGCACGTCCAGCGGCTGCTTCAGGCTGTCGATGGGGCCCTCGCTCTGCACCACCTCGTCCAACGCCGGCACGGGCTGTGTTTTCCAGAACTTGTAGTCGGCCATTTGCTTTTGCTGCGTTTCGCTGAGCGCCTCGCCCATGGAGATGAGCTTGAGGAGCTCCTCGATCAGTTTCGGGTCCGCCATGTGTGGTTGCGAAGAAGAGTGCGCACGAGCCGGTGAAGGGCGGGGGCCGAGGAAGGCGGCGGGAATTTTCGAAAAAACCGGGGCAAAGGCCGGGGGCCGACGCCGGGCAGCGCCGGGCCAAGGCTTGTTTAGCCGCCGTTTTTTTTTATCGTGCCGCCGTTTTTCTGTGGCCCTGCTGCGCTCATGGTGCGCTGCCGGGGCCGATCTCAGCCTCGCAACTCGTACACCACCTCCAATCCACTGGCGCCCGGAACTCTGCGCCGCAAAACCGCCCCGCCTGCCTACCTGGACATTTGCCGCTCATCCCAGCCGGCCGCCTCACGCTTCACGAAAAAAAAAAAAATACACCCCCGCAAGCCATGGTCTTGAACAAGTCCAAATGGGACCACAAGGCCAAGGTCCAGTACCTCCGCAAACACAACCTCACGCGGCCCAAGGCCACGGCGGAGGTGCGCCCGAAGTGGTCGGGCAAGAAGTCCCAGAAGCAGAGCGCGTTGGCGTGGCTCGACGACGACGAGTGGGTGCTGGACGACGACGCGCTCTTGAACCACTTCTACCCGCATTTGGCGGACCACGACGTGCCGTTGGAGCACAAGAAGAAGTTCCGCAGGCACATCCTCGGCCTCCTCCAGGGCGCCGAGGAGCCGGCCGAGGCGCCCGAGAAGGAGCGCTTGGAAGGCATCTACTTGGGCAACCCGGAAAACGACCGCGAGGCCGGGCCCAGCGGCGGCCTGGACGGCCACGACTCGGCGTACGACGCCAGCGACGAGGACGACGACGCCATGGTGATCCCGGACTTGGCGGCCAAGCTCAGCGACTTTGCGTTGTCGGACTTGACGAAAAACAGAAGCAGGAAGTTGCTCAAGGCCCACATGCTGGACAATCTCTTGGAGGAGTACGGGCTCGGCAGCTACAGCGAGACGGTGCGCGACACCGACTACGAGGTGCCGCAGAAGCTCAACCTCGACCGGCTCAAGGCGGCCGACTTGCACGGAATGCGGATCGGCCAGGCCCGGGCCAAGCCGCAGGCCGAGATCCGCGAGTTGAGCCGCGACGAGCAGCGGGAGCACCACGAGCGGCGCAAGAAGCTCGAGCACGCGGCGTTCCACGAGCGCATCCGCAGCAAGTTCGGCGCCGAGCAGCAGAAGGCCAAGGTGTTGGAGATCAACAACTTCAACGCCGCGGACGAGGCCCAGATGTCGTTCTTGAACGGCAAGCTCGCGCAGGCGCCGGAGAACGGCTCCGACGTGGACTTGGACGAGCTCTTGGGCATCACCGCGCCAGAGGAAGCGGCCGAGCCCGATGTGTTGGACTTGCTCGCGGCGCACCCGGCGCCCAAGGCCACGCCGGACACGCCCAAGAAGGTGAAGAAGCCCAAGACGGACGACTTTCTCGACGATTTGCTCGGCATTTGAGCCCGGGGCCCTTCGGCGGGCCACTATCACATCTCGCGCACACCTACAGTTGGAATTGAAAGATAGTCAATGTCAACCGTCGCAGCCGCAACGGCCGAGGAAACGACGTGACCAGATAACCACCCCTTGCCGTCGCCCCTTGCCGCCACCCATCACAACTAACAAACAATTCCAGCCAGACCACTATTCATTTATCTACACCGCCGCATTGCGATCGGGTTTGGCGGATGTGCACCCACACCACAGCGTGCACCCCGGAGCAGCGCCGACACACGGGTGCGCCGTGGAAATCCCCTAGCGGCAGGACCCCCGGCGGCACCGCAGCGGCGCAAAAATCCGGGGCGGGTTTTGCTGCCACGGGGTTTTGGTGTGGGCGGCCTGCACACAGCAAAAGATTTTTGCCCATCGCGATGTGAGGCACCGAATTCGCATCACCACCATGATTTCTTCCAGTTGCTGGGTCCCCAGAGGATTCGCCGCGGAGTTCCCCGAAACGTACCAATTGGACGACGCCGAGATGGAGCGCATCTCCAAGATGGCGCAGCTCGAGTTGGCGGACGCCCAGGAAGAGTTGCAGGAGGCGCAGGCGGCGCAGCCCGACACGGCGCCGGCCATGAAGAGCCAGATCGACATCGACGACGACTTGAAGGAGTACGACCTCGAGCACTACGACGACGAGGCCACGGCGGTGCCCGGGCAGGCGGCGGCGATGTTCCCCGGGTTGTCTGCGGACGTGCAGTACCACGAGAACGAGAACGGCGACGACTACCTCACGTTGCCCGACGAGACGGAGCGGCAGGAGGACAAGCAGGAGATGCAGATCTACCCGACGGACAACTTGGTGTTGGCCACGAGAACCGAGGACGACGTGTCGTACTTGGACGTGTACGTGTACGACGACGGCGCGGGCGCGCCGGACGGCAGCCAGGAGGAGGCGGGCGACAAGTTGGACCGCGACGTGGCCAACGGCATGGTGCGCGAGGCCAACTTGTACGTGCACCACGACTTGATGTTGCCGTCGTTCCCGCTCTGCGTGGAGTGGGTCAACTTCCGGCCCGGCGGCGGCGACGCGGACAACATCGGCAACTTTGCCGCCATCGGCACGTTCGACCCGCAGATCGAGATCTGGAACTTGGACTGCGTGGACAAGGCGTTCCCGGACATGATCTTGGGCGAGCCGCAGCAGAACTCGCTCGCGTCGTTGTCGGCCAAGAAGAAGAAGAAGAAGAGCAAGGGCAAGGAGCACGTCACCACGCACCACACCGACGCCGTCTTGTCGTTGACGCACAACAAGACGCACCGCAACGTGTTGACGTCGACGTCGGCGGACAAGACGGTCAAGTTGTGGGACTTGGGCTCCGGCACCGCGGTCAAGTCGTACAACAGCATCCACAGCGGCAAGATCGTGGCCGCGTCGCAGTGGCACGCCACGGAGGCGTCCGTGTTGTTGACCGGCGGCTACGACGCCTGCGCCGCGCTCTCGGACATCCGCGTGTCCAACGACAGCGACATGACCAAGCGCTACGCGGTGGGATCCGGGCAGGAGGTGGAGAGCGTGCGCTGGGGCGCGCAGCCCGAGATCTTCTACTGCGGCACCGACAACGGTAACGTGTACTGCTTCGACATCCGCGTGCAGAGCAAGCCGTTGTGGACGTTGCACGCGCACGACAGCGGCATCTCGTCGTTGGACGTCAACCCGCACGTGCCCGGCATGTTGGTCACCACCGCCATGAGCGACAAGATTGTCAAGTTGTGGAAGTGCCCGCAGGAGGCCGGCGGCCCGCTGATGGTGTTGTCGCGCGACTTTGGCGTGGGCAACGTGTTGACCACGTCGTTTGCGGGCGACGTGGAGGTTGCGGGCCACTTGACCGTGGGCGGTGTCACGGGCGCCTTGAAGATGTGGGACGCCTTCAGCAACCGCGCGGTGCGCCTGAGCTTCCAGCCCGAGTTGAAGCAGCTACAGAAGCAGGCGCGCGAGCGGGCGCAGACCGCCGGTTTTGCATCGAGAATCGCCAGAAAGTACCAGGGCCAGCGGGGCGAGGACATCATCTCCGTGGAGGCCGGCAAGTTGGACGATTCGGAGTCGGAGGGCGAGGACGAGGCCATGGGCGATGGCGTGGAGGAGATTGCATAGGAGCAGACGCTCGTGGTAACATTAGAATAAACAGTAATGACGGGAAGAGGGGGGACCTAGAATAAACAGTAATGATGGGATGAGTGGGGACCTCAGACGGTTCTGTGGCCTGGCTAGGAGGCGCAGGTTGCTGCAACCGTTGAAGACTGCAGCGCAGGCTACAGATGGAAGTTTTTGGAAAAGCCCCAGCGCCTTCTGCTGGGGACTTTTGTGCCGCTGCCTGCGTTGAGAATGGCAATCCAGGCGCCCAAGTCAGCAGATGGCGTGACAGATTTGCCGAGGTGAGATGTGGACAGCAGGACCCGCTCCCCCGCCTCCGTTTTTCATTCCATTTTTTCATCGCTTGTAGCTTGGTTTGCATTGGGCCGAGAGTGGGTGCAAAAACTGAGCATGGAAGACAGTCAACGAGGGAACATCAGCAAAAGGCAAACTTTGATCTTGACTGTCAAACGCCCGAACTCAAACACAAACCACTAAAACAACTAAACAAACCTTTTTCCAGCCCTTTGTCAAAGCCTTGGTTTGCGCTCCAGACCCACTGCCCTTGGGCCACCAATACTGAACCCAAATAGTGGCTTTGCAAATGTCAGGCCTGCCGAGGCCCAGCGCCCGGGCGAGAAAGGAAAAGAACGAGGAGCAGAATTCAGGAAGCTGGGTCGCCTTTTCGGTGCAGACACTGGGTCGCTTTTTCGGCGCAAACACTGGGTCGCCTTTTCGGCGCAAACACTGGGCCGCATTCAGCGCAAACCGCGAGGTCGCCTTTTCAGGGTCCGCCCACCAACGGGCGAGGCGTCGCCTCGAGCAAAAATCCGAACTAAATTGGATCCTTCTCAAATCATATAACTTGAAGAATCAGCAAATCTTTCGTCAAAAAATTCACCGAGCGGGCCCGGCCGCCAGCCTCACCCCGCCATCCATCTTGGCCGTTCCACTGCCCACCAGCGAATGCGCATCGGAGCCTCTGTTGCAGCCGGCCACCAAGACACTTTCGCCCGCAACCTTTCCCACCAAAAACAATCCAGCCATCAAAAACAGCTCAGCCAAATTGAGCCTCACAAGCCCGGCGTTTTCCCACATCTACCCGGGCCGTCCGCCGCCATTTGCCGTGGCGGCGTTTTCTGCCACCTCTGGGCTCGGTGGCCGCCCCGTGGTGTCTGGAGGTGTTTGCCCGCTCCGCTCGCTCCCCCACCACTCCTCAACTATGCCACGCTTGGAAGAGTGGGAAATCAAGCGGTACTGGGAGATCTTCCAGGGCCTCAAGCCCCAGGGCAACAAATTGACCGGCGACCAGGTGTCGCCCGTGTTGAAAAACTCCCGCTTGCAGGACGCCCAATTGTCGCAGATCTGGGACTTGGCCGACATCGACGCCGACGGCCACTTGGACTTCGAGGAGTTCTGCATCACCATGCGCATGATCTTCGACCTCGTCAACGGCAAGACCCACAGCGTGCCGGCCGAGTTGCCCGCGTGGTTGGTGCCGCTGTCCAAGGCGCACTTGGTGCACGCCAACCACGCGGTGGCGGGCGGCTCCGGCTCCGGCTCCGGCGCCGGCGGCTCGCGCTCCGACGACGACGACGAGCTCTCGGACGATTTTGACTGGTACATCTCGCCCACGGACCGCGCCACCTACGAGACCATCTACAACAGCAGCGCCGACACGTACGGCCGTGTCCAGTTCGACGCGTTGCAGGGCTTGTACCAGACGCTCCGCCAGGTGCCGCGCGCGGAGATCTCGCTGGCGTGGAACTTGGTCAACCCCAAGTCCGCGGAGACCATCGACAAGGACCAGGCGTTGGTGTTGTTGCACATCTTGAACCAGCGCGAGAACGGCAAGCGCATCCCGCGCGGCGTGCCGGCGTCGTTGCGGGCAACCTTCCTGAAGCAGGTGCCGGACTACGACGTGCGCGCGGCCGCGCCGCGGCAGCTCGCGGAGCCGTCGGCCAACGACCGCAAGGCGTTTGGCACCAGCTACTTGAACAAGATCGGCCACGGCCACCAGCCCGAGCGCGGCACAGACTTCTCCGTCACAGAGGGCACCGACTGGGAGGAGGTGCGCTTGCGCCGCCAGTTGGCCGACATGGAGGCGTTGTTGGAGCGCACGCAGCGCGAGTCCGCCCTCCCGGACGACCGCGCCGTGCTCAAGCACGAGTTCGAGCAGTTGTTGAAGTACAAGGAGGACGCCTTGGCCACGGCGCAGCGCCTGCCGCGCACGGACCTCGCCAACGTGCGCAACGACATCGACTTGATCGCCAGCCAGGTGCAGGTGTTGGAGCAGTTTTTGAGCGACAAGGAGGCGGAGCTCGGGAGCTTGCGGGCCCAGCTCGAGGCCTGAGCCTGCCTGCGCGCCAGGCGCCCGACTGGGTGCGTCGCCGCTGCTTGGTTGAATGTCTTGAAGCCAGCGGCTTGAACATTGTTGAAAGGGCACGTTGTCAAAGCGACCGGGACTGCGCAACGCCGCGTGGGTCACTCCGAATCAACCAAATTGCTCAATTCCACAAACTTTACGGTTCATCAATTTCTCTAAGCGCAACGGCGACGGCTCGCCGAAAAAGGCCACTGTGCAAAAGCTGTCCCTGGAGTCAACAGACTTTATCTGGCATCCTGGTCCAGACCCTCTTTTTGATACACTTTTGCCTGATTTTTCTGCCTATCATCTTTGCGCTTGATTCTTGCTGTTATTCTGCCTTGATACATGCTCCTCTCCGACCTCACTTCCGTCTTTCACCAATTTTCCCTTTTACGACCTTGGCACTTGCCCTCTCTACTTCACTGGCTTCCCGTTCCATTCTATTCGTGGTGCATCGTCGCTACTGGTCCGTCCTGTTCTTTCTTTATTGTTAATGCAAATTTCACTTCTCCTCCTCAGTGGGCTCTGGCTCTGGGGTGGGCAACTTGAACGAGTCTGGGGTGAAGTCCTTGCCCTCGCCAACCTGCTCCCACACCGAGGAGCCCACGGAGAAGTTTCTGAAGGCCTGGGTCAACTCCAAGGGCTCGTACACCACTCTCTTCTTCTCCTCGTCGTATCTCACCTCGGTGTAGCCCGTGGTGGGGAAGTCCTTTCTCAACGGGTGGCCCTCGAAACCGTAGTCGGTCATGATTCTTCTCAAGTCGGGGTGGCCCTCGAAGAAGATGCCAAACAAGTCGTAGGTCTCTCTCTCGTACCAGTTGGCGCCCTCGAAGATGGGCACCACCGAGGGCACGGAGGACGTTTCCGAGGCGTAGGTCTTGACTCTGATTCTGGAGTTGTGGCGCACACTCAACATGTTGTACACCACGTCGAAGCGGTTGGCTCTGGACGGGTAGTCGGCGGCCGTGATGTCCATGCAGCTCTTGAACTGCGCCGACGTGTGGTTCTTCAAGTACAACATCACGGGTCTCAACGCCGACGGCGCCACGTAGATGGTCAACTCGTCCTTCCACACGGAGAACTGCTGGATGTATTTGGGCATGCACGCCATCACGTACGTGCCGAACTTGTGCAACTCCTCGGCGACCTCCTTGTACTTGTCGGCCGGGTTTTCGAGCGGCACGTAGAGCGGCATCTTGGACTTTCTGGGCAAGGCGTTCAAGTCGGGCAAGGGCTCCTCGCGGTTGGCGGCGCGGAGCGACTGGGTGAACGCTCTGGCGGCGGGCGCCACACGGGCGGATCTGGCGAGTCTAGCGGATCTGGCCAACATGGGAAGAAGGTGGTGGTTGTTTTTTGGGTGTGCAGGTGAGTAATTTGCTGGACACCATTGGCGGAGCGACACCCGTACACCGCGGGCCCGCTGGCCGCTGGAGGCCTGCCGGCCGCCGGGAGTGGGCCGCCGCCTGCCGATGGTGATGGGCTGTTTCTGCGGCCGCAGCTCGAGTTTTTTTTTCATTTACGGGGCTTTGCTGCTTTTGGCTGTGGCTTTCGCTGGCGATGGCTGCGAATCGGAGCCTGTGGGCGGCGCAGAGACAGTTGGTTACAACTTCATTTCGTCGTGATGTTCGGTTTTTCTTTCTCTTTCCTTGCATCTTCTGCTTTCTTCGCTTTTGCTGACTCTTTTGTCGAGTTTGCTGCTTGTTTTAAGTGGCGAGTGATTCAATATGAGAAGCTGCTTGGGCTCGCACAGTTTCCAACTGAGGCCACGACTGACAGAGCAATACGAAAGTGAAAAGGTGCAACCGGATCAAATCGACAGCGTAGTCCAAGCAATTACCATAAATCGTCTTTTACACATCCAGTGGTCAAACCCTAGCACTGCTCATTTGTACGGCTCACTTGCACTGCTCATTTGTACTGCTCATTTGCACCGCTCGGTTGCACCGCTCGAGTCCAGCCCCGGCCATGACGTCAGATCTCCACCGGGCCAGTAAATTGCAAAAGCACGGCTTTGTCCCCCAGGCCCGGCTAAAACACTTTGTAGGTCGCCCCGGCGCCTCTACGCCCCTTCTCTTTTCCCTCGTCGCTTCTGATTCTGGCGGTCCCCCGAGGCGGCGTTCGCTTACTAAGGCCGCAAGCTCACACGACCCCGCCAGACCAGCCGGCGCCGGCCCGAGGCGGCTGAAACACCGCCAACGCCCATTTGCGGCGGGCGTGAAACGGCGCCGAAACAGCCCCGAAACGCCCGTTTCGCCGCCCGCCGGGCCCGGGCGTGGCGTTGCTCCCGCCGCACCAGTCACGAGCCTCGTGATCCGAGCCTCACCTGTCCTACTCTTTCTTACCACAAAACCACCTCCCCCCACGAAAAAACACCCCCCGCTTCCTCGTAACGGCGCCCGGATTCCTCTACACGTCCCCGCCGCCCTCCACCGCCCACCGCGTGACACCCCCGGCCGCTATGCCCCCCAATCTTCGCCGGCGGCGCTCGTCCTCCGCCGCTACCCCGGAGCAAAATACCCCGGCGACGCTAGATCGCCCGCCGCCCGCGTCGCCGCTCGTGTCCCACGTGAACCTGCCGGACGCGTTGCCGACGCCGACGGCGGGCACGCCGCCAGCGGCCGAGTCGCTTTTCTTGGACTCGATAACCACCGGGCCCCGCGGCGGCGAGCCCGACCCGGCGGCCGCCCACAGCAGCGCCGTTTCAAGCGGCGTCTACGAGTCCGCGTCTGAAACGGCGCCTGAAACCGCCCCTGAAACAACCGCCGCGGCAGCGCTCGAAACGGCCCGCGAAACGGCCCCCGAATCAGCCCCCGAAGGCTCGGCCCAAGCAACCGGCCCCGCTGCAGCACCTGAAACAGCCTCCGCGCCCGAGCAAGCCGGCCCGAGCCAACCACCCGGCGCCGCACCCGAAGCCGACCGCCTCGGCGCAAGCGTGCCCGACCGCTCCGCTCTCAACTTGTTGGACCAGCTTTTGGACACCGTGACCGGCGCCAGACCTCCAGACACCGCTGCGGCCCCAGCCGCTGGCCCGGGCCCCGTGCCCGCGAACGTCAACATCATCAACGACGCTGGCGATGGCGCCGGCGCTGCAGGCGCTTCTATTTCCACAACAGGCGCAACTCCGGACAACGCCGGAGCAATCGTCATCACCGTCAACTACATGTTCTTGGACACCGGCAACGACCCTTCGCCGGGCCGCACCGGCTCCTTGGTGGTTACGTTGCCCAACAACGCCACGAACCGCGAACCCCGCATCATTCTGCAATTCATATCGTTGGCTACACGCATGGCGTACTCCACGCTCTTGAACGGGCCCAAGCCCAAGCCCGGCGTGACTCTAGAGAAGTTTCAGTCGTTCAAGGCCCTCGATGTGGGTCAGCTCCAGGACACCACCTGCCCGGTATGTTTCGAGCTGTACGATCCGTTGGTGGAGCCCATCTTGGGCTCGAAGCGGAGAAAGTTGACTCCGGAGCTGCATTGTGTGTCGGGCAACGCCACGCCCGAGCGAGACGCAGAGCCGAGCCAGAGCGCAGAGCCTGCCCACCCCGCCCCAACCTCCGCGGAAGGCGCAGACGCCCCACAGCCAGAAAAAGCCTATTTATGTGACGACACTACCGACTACGGCCACGTGCCCGTGCAATTGCCGTGTGGCCATGTCTTTGGGCAAGGCTGTCTTGCTCAGTGGCTCAAGGAACACACCACCTGCCCGTTGTGCCGCCTTTCGGTTGCCGAGCCGGAGCAGCAGCAGCCTTCCCAGCGCGTGGCCCCGATTAGCTACATCAGATTCGGCGGCCTCGGCGACGCACTCAACGGCCAGGACCCGCCTCCGCAGAATCTGGAGGAGGGGCTGCCGGGGTCAACCACGCCGCTAGGCCATGATACCAATATTCCGGGGCTCCTTAGAAGAGCCACGCAAGCCATTTTCAACAACACTCAGCGAAGAGACCCGCCAGCACCGCCGTTCGAGGCGGATGGTTACAGAGAGCCATCGCAGAGCAGAAACCCGTCGTTTGCGCCAGTCATCAACAACATCCAGAACTACTTTCGGCGTTCGCGAAGACAGCGCGAGCAAGACACCACGGGCGCCACGTCACTCTTCACGACTGGCGTGTCGAGCCGTCGAACCGAGAACGGTGTGGAGACGTTCAACAGCGACTCTCCGTCTGCATCGAGCTTTTTCGACCAGTTGCGGTTCATGTCCGACGACCTCAGAGAGTGGATGGCCTCCAGCGAGAACCGTGAAGGGCAGCCTGGCCAGACCGAGCAAAACCAACCCCCACAAGCACCACGCGGGAATGACCGAAGTAACGCCAACGAAGCGCGCGGACAGTCCTCGAGCGCGCGGTCTCCGAGCGAACAGACTCCGAGAGACCCCGCGGAGCTGAGGGGACAGGACCTGGAGAGAAATGACTAAATCGCATCTTATAGAATGTGGCCAAGCCATGGATTACGACTCGATGCAGCTGTGTATTGTGGTTAGCTTTCACTCGAGCGCCTGGTCCTTCAACTGCTGCTGAAGGGCCGCTTGCCTCCTCTTCTCCTCTCTCTTCTTTTCCTTGTCGGCACGCACGGCGTCTCTGCGCGCCATTCCTTCCTCGATCATTCGAAGGCGTCTTTCCTCCCTGGACTCCGGCCCCGTGGCCACCTGCATGGTCTTGATGGCGCCGTCGAGCTGGGCCATTTTGCGGAAGTTCTCGCGGAAGCGATCTAGCGAGAGCTGCGTGACGACGTCCAAGTACGGCCGGCTGACCATCAGCACAAGCTGCTCGCCGTGGAGGTAGCCGATGGGGATGTCCAACTTGATCAGAATGCGGATGGCGACGATGAAGTTGCTGCCGATGCCGGACTCGCGGAACCCGCAGGCCACCGCGGTGGTGTATAGCGCCTTGGCGGTGTCCAAGTCGCGGCACTTGACGTGCAAAATCAACGGCTCGAACTTGTAGAGCACGTAGCGGGTGTCTGCGGCCAAGTCGTGGGCGCCCGCAAAGTCGAAGCCCACGCGCTCCACCCAGCCGTGCAACTGCTCGGGCTCGTGGGTGACGAAGAGCCAGCGGCCGCCGTTGCCCTTGGCGCCGATCTGGGTGGAGGTTTTGCGGCCCTCCAAGAAAACCGACACGCGGCCCGAGCACAGCGACGTGGTGACCATATCGCCGTGGGCGTTGATGGTTTCGATCAACGGCACGCAGAGGTGGTCGATGGTGCCTTTGGGCGACCTGTCCGGCGACGCCTGCGAGTTGCCGGCGATTTCCCGGAGAATCAGCGTTTTTTTCTGGTCGAAAGAGTCCATCGTGAGCAGCCGATGCGGTTTGCGCAGGACGAGCTGAGATGGAGGCAGATATGGGCGTTGGGCGGAGACGTTTTGGAAAATTTGCCTGGAAAAAAACTGCTGGAGAATTGTGACTTTTCAAAAGAGAGAGAGAGTTAGAAGGGGGACGGGGAGCTGATTTTTTGTGCTGAATCCGGGGCTGAAATTCGTGCCACTGGTGCTGAACTCTAGCACTGCGGTTGAAATCGCTGGTACTGGTGCTGAAACTGAGCACTAGTTCTGAAAGAAGAAGCACTGGTAAACGCTGAACACTGGTAAATGCCGAAAACTGATCGACCACTGAAGGCTGCTGCAGGATTAGTAAGATCAATTTCTTTTTTTCTAATTTTCATAGGTGTTATGGAGAACCACATTGGAGGTAGATATGTGACGTGGTAATGTGTGATGTGCGCTCCGAGTCCACGGATTGACCGAAAGAAATTCACGTGAACCGTCGACGGCGCCCGCTTATCGTTGGGCTGCCGTTTTCTATGTGTTTTGCGATTCTTTGCTGTAGGATTTGCAAGTCTCTCCGCGCGAGGCTTTGCCGTAGACTTGTTTGCAGTGGAAGCTGCACTTGCCAACTGACGTTGACTCAAAGCTAAGTTGCCGCTACCTTGCCGGTGTCCTGGGCCTACCGCCCTGTTGTCATTGGCCTGGTCCTGCCACTGGCCTAGCCGTTCTGATGCTTGGTCGTTCTTTGGCTTTTTGGCTCTGTTCTTTGGCTCTGTTCTGTGGCCTGGACTTTTTTCGTGTGGCCTGCGGCCCGGCGCCTACTTCAACGCCCCCATCAACTTGCGCTCGTCGTCGCCGGTGAACTGCATCAACATCCGCAACACCGGCAAAAGCTGGTCGCGCTGGTCGCGGTGCTCCAAAAAGCCCACCAACACATTCTTCAAGTACGCCACGTTGGTGCCCGGCGCGGGCGCCGGCGCACTCGCGGGCTTCTCCCGCGGCGCCTCCTTCAACTGCCGGTACTGCTGCGTCATGTGCTTGTAGTTCTTGGACAAGCGCTCGAACTTGAGCGCAGACTCCTCGTTCAACTTCTTGAGAATGCCGTTGGTGGCCTCGTGGTCGCGCGCCTTCTTGCTGGACGCCTGGAGCGCCGCGCGCAACTCGGCCACGGTGCTCTCCAAGTGCGCCACGTCCGGCGCGTCGGGCGGCGCGGCGGCGCTGGCCCGCTGGTCCAACTTGGCCCGGAGGTCCGCGCAGACCCGCTCCTGGCGCGCGAGCTCCGCGGCCTTGGCGGCGCACTCGCCCCGGAGCTCGTCCAACTCGCGCTGCCGCCGCTTCATGAGCAGCTGGAAGTTCGCCTCCAGCTCGGTCTTCTCCTCCGCGAGCGCGCGCATCTCGTTGCGGAGGTCGCCCACCTTGCCCGTGTACTCCTCCTCGGCGTCGAGCAACATGCGGCGGATCGTGGACGACTCGCGCGTGCGCTCCTGCAACAACGACTTGGCCTCGGCCAACTCGTCCTCGAGGTTGTCGATCTTCACTTGCGCGTCCTTGGCGCGCATCACCAACTCGTCGTTCTGCTGCTTGAACGCCAGCGCCTCGCCCGCAGTGCTGGCGCGCGTCTTGAGCAACGCGTCGTGCTTGAGCCGCAACTCGTCGAGCTCGGTCTTCACCTTCTGCCGGCTTTCCTGGAGCCCGCCGAGCTCCGCCGCGAGCGTCTTCGTGCGCTCGAACAACGATTCCTGCTTGGCAATCAACCGCAGCTTCTCCTGCGACAAGCCCGTGTTGCTGGCCCGCAACTCCTTGTTGGTGGCGTTGACGCTGGCGATGGTCTCGCTCAACTGGTCGCGCTCCTTGCCCTTCTTCTCCAACGCCTCCTTCAACTCCCGGATCTGCTCGTCCTTGTGCGACACCGACGCCTGCAACGACGCAATCTCCAACTTGAGCGACGAGTCCGCGCTCTTGAACCGGCCCAACTCGGCTATGCGCTCGTTGAGCTTCTTCTTCTCCTCCTCCAACGCGGCGCACTTCTTGCCCGCGTGCTCGAGCTCGCCGGCCTTGGCGGCCAAGCTCTCCTGGGCCTCCTTCAATTTTGCCGCCCCTTTGGCGGTGGCGTCGGTGGTAGTGGCGACGGCCACAGTGAGCTTCTGGACTTCGTCCTGGAGGCGTTGGAGCGCCGCCTCCTTCTCGGCCAACGCTTTGGCCAAGGCCTCGTTCTTTGCCACGGCGGCCTGGTGCGAGCTCTCCTTCTCGCCGAGGCGCTGATTGAGCTCGCCCAACTCCGCCGCCTTTTCAGCGTCCCACTTCTGTCTTGATTCGCGGAGGGCCTCCTTCGCCGCCACCAACTCGCTGCCAACCTCTTGCAACAGCTCTCTCAAGTTGCCGAGGTCGTGTTCCTTGGCGTCGATTGTGGCGCGGTACTCCGCGAGCTGCGCCTTCATTTGCAGGCCCTCGGCCGCTGGAATGCCCGCCTTGGCGGCCGCTTCGAGCTCCTGGGCGTTTTGCTCGAGCGCGCTGATTTTGCTCTCGAGCGCCGTGCTCTGCGCCTTCACAGCGTCCTCCAACTGCAACACCTGCGCCTCTTTCTGTGCCACCGCCTCCTCGGCGAGCCTCAACTTGTCGCCGAGGCTGGCGTTGGCGGCGGCCAAAGTGGCGATTTCGCGGGCCAGCCGGGCCGTGGCCTCCTCGAGCTCGGTGACCTTTTGCGAAAGCTCGTCGCTGGAGGCGCCCGGGTCGTCTTTGGCACCCGCGGGCTTGGCGTTTTTCTTGCCTTTGCGGGCGTTTTTCCTTCCGTTCAGCGGCTCGGCCGGCCTCTGCGGCTCAGAGGCTCTGGCTGCAAGCTCCGCTCTGGCGCGTTCAAGCTCTTGGGTCTTTTCCGCGAGGCTCTGCTGCAACTGGGCGAGTTCGGCGGAGCCCGAGTTTGCAGCGGCCAGGACTTTTTCGCTTTCTAGCTTTGCGGCCAGGTCAGCATTTTCGCTTTCTAGCTTTGCGGCCAGGTCAGCCTTTTCGCTTTCTAGCTTTGCGGCCAAGTCAGCCTTTTCGCGTTCTAGCTTTGCGGCCAAGTCCCTCTCGCTTTCTAGCTTTGCGGCCAATTCAGTCTTTTGGCTCTCAAGCCTTGCGGCCAAGTCTTTCTTTTCGCTCTCAAGTCTTGCGGCCAAGTCTTTCTCGCTTTCTAGCTTTGCGGCAAACTCTTTCTTTTCACTCTCAAGCATTGCGTAGCACTCTTTCTTTTCGCTCTCAAGCGCCAGCATCTGGTCGTGTAGCTTGGCAGACTCCGCCGCCGAGGCGGCCCGGAGCGCCTCCAACTTCTGCAGCTGGAGCGTGTATTCTGCCTCGGCGGTCTGCAACTCGGCGCGCAAGCGGCGCTCCGCGTCCCTCGCCTCGGCAAAGGCAGCTTCCAGAGCTGCAGGCGCCAGGGCCTCGGCGTCCGCCGCCCTCTGCTCCATGGCCCGCACCGTCTGCTCGGCAGTTTCCGCGCGGGACACAGCGGCGCGCCACTTCTCGTCGGCCTGGCGGGCCTGGTCCTGCGCCACGTGCAACTGCAGCTCGAGGTCGCGGAGCTGGGGCGCCGCGTCCGCGGGCAGCTGCTCCAAGCGGGCGAGGCGCGACGCGAGGTCGTCCTTCTCGCGCGCCACGGCGCCCACGGCGGCCTCCGCGTAGCCCAAGGCCTTCTGCGCGTCGGCCAATTTCTTGGCGAGGTCGTCCTTGTCGCGCGCGAGGCGCGCGGCGTCGGCCGCTGCCCGGCGCAACTCGGCGTTCAGCAACTCGGCCTTTTCGGTGAGCCCGCGGAGAAACTCCACCAAGAGCAGCGCGTCGGCGATGGACAGCACGGGCGTGTACTCGCTCAACACGCGCTCGAAGGCCGCCACGAGCTCGCTCTTGCGCTTCTCGGTCTTGTACGCGTCCAACAACACCGGGTACTTTTCCTCGTACTTGGCGAACTTCTTGAGCTTGGCCCGCACGGGCGGCGCCAACAGCTCCACGTCGACGCCATGCAACGGGCCCGGGGCCGCCGCGCCGTCGTTTCCGGCCGCGGCGCCGTCGGTTTTGCTTGGGGTGTGGCCGTTTCCGGCTACGGTGGTGTCTTCTGGCACCGTGCGGCCGTCTTCTGGGGCGGCGTGGCCGTCGTTTGGCGCGCTGGGGCCGGCCGGCTCGTCGCGCGGCTGGCTGAGCTCGCGCGAGTCCGGCGTGGGCGTGGCGAGGAGCTGCGAGCCGGCCTTCAACTCGCGGAACGTGTCGCTGTGCTTGCGTGTGCCGTCGCCCTGGATCTCGTTGAAGCTTTTCGCCACGTCCTCGGAAAACGACTTGAGCTTGTTGAACATTGCGGTGCTACTGGGGGCGCGCGGCAGTGCAACGGGCGAAACGGGCGCTTCGGGCGTTTTGCAGTTGGATGTATCCGGTGATTTCGCCTCTGTGTAGGATTCCGCCTCGGGTGCGAACTGCTCGGGCTTGGAGGTGCGCGGGTTCCGGGCCGGACGGGACCTGAATTCTGGGGAAAAAACTGCGGCGTTTTGACTTGGCTATTTTTTTTTTTTGGGATGGCGGGTTTTGCATAAACCGCTCCAAACCATCTCCTGCTTACTTATTTGCCTCCTGCTCACTTAGTTTGTCTCCTGCTTACTTAGTTTGTCTCCTGCTTACTTAGTTTGTGCTGAGATGCGCCTAGTGGGGAACGGTGCGCTGCGCACTTGGACGGCCCCACCAAGGCAAAGTGAAAAAAGTCAAATCTGTTAATTCGGGGCTCCCGAGTACTTACTCTTCATATCGATAGCACGATGCCTGCTCGCAACTAGTCCCCCCATTGCTATAGCGCGGGCCGCGAGGCCATGCGGGGCCGCCGCTTCTCCTCGCGCGGCTCAATGTTGAGCGACAACTGGTACTGCTCCTCGATCGTGGGGCACTTGTCAAACCAGAGATCTATGAACGTCTGGATCTCCTGCACGGGCTGATAGTTGTAGCGGATGCGCTTGAACCGGTCGATCCCCATCACAATGTCCACCGTCTTGGCGCGCTTGGAGAAGTTGATCATCCGCGTCCGCGTCATCAAAAAGTCGGGGTTCCCGTGGAATACAAACGTCAAGTCACTGAGATACACGCCAAAGAACGGCACGCATGGCTCCGACCCAATGAACTTGAGCATGTCGCGGTACTCGTTGAAGTTGCGGCTCGAGTTCATGAGCTTGTTCATGTTCTGGAGGTTGTTGATGGCGTCGCTCGTGACAAAGCTCCACGTCTTCTTCAACCGGTGGATCGGCGACGAGTACAACGCGGATATGATCGCCGTCATCGACGAGAAATTGTTGTACTGGCGGCATTTCTCCGCCACCAACACGAAGTACCGAATCACCTGCACCCGTTTCCGGGGGTCGTCCTTGCGCAAGATCATGTACGCGACAAAGTTGGTCAACTGGTTGGATGCCTTGATGAAGTTGGTGATCTCAGCAATCGACTCGTTCATCCCGGACTTTTTGCCCCACACTTTGTGGATGCACGAAAGCTTCGAAATGCTCGAGTAGAGCTCAAACTCCCGCAACGTCAACTGTCTGGCAAGCTCAATGTACTCAATGTCCAAGAGCCGCATTTTCCGGAGCGAAAAGCCCTTGATGAGCGGCGCAGGCACTTTCCCGGGGACCGTGGTGATGGTGGTTTCAATGGTGGGGAACTGTCCACGGCGAATATTCCGAACACCTTCAATGATGCTGCTAGACATGGGGAGCGCCTGGACTTCGGACTGGTTCAAGAACTGCAACCAGCGCTGCAACACATTCTTGTTGTAGTAGGAGTTGCACCAGTAGGTATCGAGAATGAGGCTCATGATGTTCAACACTTTTTGCCGGATCGGGTTCTGTTTCTCCGCCGTCCACGTGAGGTATTCTTCGTAACTCAACCCCTCTGGCGCTTCAATGTTGAATCTTGCAATCAAGAAGTGAATGAGCTCTCCAAAGGTGAACATCGTGGGAAGCAGGATCAAAAACGCCGTGTTGAAATCGTCGTCACTCGTATTGTGATGCGTCAAATGCGCAATCAACGCTTCCTTTGTTCCGCCCTTGATGCTTCCGTTCATGTCTAAAAGCAAATCAAACTCTTCGTCACCTTCGAGGTACCACGGCGTGTTGGAGTTTTTCTTACTGCCGCCAAAATACTGCCCACCGGTGTCTTCGCTTTTGTTGCCCGCGGATGTATTGTTTCGTTCCGCCACCAAGATGTCCACGTTGAAGTTGTCGTGCATCACGCGCGTAGAGTAGTTGAGGATGGTGTCTCGTTCTTCGATAAGTTGCTTGATGATCGCCAAGATATTCGTGGAGAATGCACTGCCTTCGTGCAATAGCTCACTCAAAGCGAGGTCCTGGTTAAACGTGATGCGGTCGTCTGTTTTCCTCTTGAGCTGATTCGACAAAATATTGCTCAAAAGCATCGCCGACTTCTCCAATGGATCCTTCATGGCTTCTCGGGCGTAGAGCACCGAGTCGTCTTCTTTCATGTTTGCAAACGAGTCCGTATCGTCCAGTGTGAGTGCCTGGCTGTACATGATGATTTTTGCTAGCAAGTGGTGGAAGTATTGCTTGTTTTGGAAAAACTCAAGAACCACGGGATAGTCCAATGTGAGATTCCCGCTGGGTGACGTTTGATCTGTGTCAGTTTGGAAGCGCTGGATGAGAGAGAAAACCGTGAAATCCAAGGATTCGAGAAGATCAATCAATTCGCTCGCGTGGTGCAAGTACTTGTACATGACTCTCAACACCTGCTCGTGTTTTTCCAGGCGAAGCTCTTCGTTGTAGTACTTTTTCTGCGCTTCAGGATCGAGGTACTCGAGGATAGCCATACTGTCTTTTTTGAGATCGTCACAGTGCACCTGGGCCCGATCTAAGGCGTAGTTGTCGAGAACCACTTTGAGGTGAAATTTGTTTTTCAAGTGTTCGCCGCTCAAGTTCAAAAACACGTGGCCGTTTGTAAAGAACGGGTTGCACCAGTTGCCGCCGTTAAACTCCCGCGAAATGAACCGGGGGTAAACCTGGGGCAATATGTTGTATCTTTCCTCACCTTCGTCGTCAGAGACATCCAGGCTGTCGTAGTCGCGGATGTGCACTTTCTTGTCGCGAGACAACTTGAGAAAGAGTTTCATCAAGCTGTTCATTTTTTGGCGCAACACGTTGATGTCGTCGTCAATTTGCTGCAAATACGTCACGGAGGGCTCTTCTCCAGTCAACAGCTGTGTGCGGGAGCCGCTGTCCGTCGGCGCCAACCCCACAAACGTGGACTCAGAGCCGCGTGACGAGTAGCTGTGCTGGTTTGATGACGGGCTGGTGGATTTGTTGAGACTGTGAATGTTGAGGTGGAAAAAGTCCGTGCTGGTCATGGGCACTTCCAGGTGGTGCATGTAACTCAAGTGAAGCAAACTGTTGATGTAGTTCTGCGCAAAGGCTTCCGAGACCCGCTTCAACTTGTGGCGGACCAGCCGTTCGAGTTTTGTGTCGGAGAAGTCAAATTGAACCAAACGCGACGCACTCAAAACAATCGACACGAGCTTGGTCAAGTTGGAGAGGTACATGTTGAAAAGCTGCTTGTTGGAGTCCTTGATGGACTTCCACGTGAGGTCGAGGAGCTGGTTGAAGTGGTCCTTGAGGTCAGTCCAGTGCGTGATGTCGGCAAACTGCGTGTAGAAGAGCCCCGGGGTGATGAAGAGCGGCTGGCCAAAGTTGTGGTAGGAGGACGCGCTCATCTGGGACGTCGTGGACGCCGAGGAGCCTCTCTTGCCGCCGTCGAACGACTTTGGAAGCGAGGCGGCGCCCGAGTCGTTGTGGGGGTCCATGGTGTAGTACTCAATCGGGTACTGCTTGAGCATGACGCGCACGTTGTCGATGGCGTCGTTGGAGGGCACCTCCATGTGGTCGCCGGCGCAGTCGATGGCCGGGTCGAACGGCGAGAGCGGGAGCGTTTCGCAGTAGATGTCCAAGTGCTCGCAGTAGAACACGAGCTCGCCGCTGTCAACCAAGCGGGGGAGCCACACGACGTTCTGGCCGAGCAGCTTGGCGGCGGCCACCTTGGCCTCTGCGTCGGCCAACAGCGTGAAGACGATTTCCTCCGGCTCGGGCCCGGCCTGGACGTAGGAGAACGAGGAGCCTGCAGACAAGGTTCCGGACTGGGGGCCCGTGGAGGCCGAGGCGATGGAGAAGTTGTGCGCGGGCAGCGACACGTCTGTGGTGGACGGCGGGTCGCTCTTGCGGCCGGACGGGAACGAGGTCTCCGACAGCGCAAAGCTGACCACGGAGTTCTTCCTGGTGTTGGAGGACGAGTCCTTCTGCGGCTCGGTCAAGGACTTCTGGAGCAAGCTGGCGAACAGCGGGATCAACACGTTGGCCGCGGTGTTGGCCGCGGTGATGGAGTCGAGCTCCTTGTTCAGCTGGAGCTTGTTGAGCACGGGCTGCACGTAGTTGACGGAGCGGACGTAGTTCTGCGGGAACCAGCCCCGGGCCACGCCGCCGTCGTCGTGCAACACCACGCCGTCCCACCACCCGGCCTCGGTCTTGGCGAGCACGTACACGGTGTCGCCGAGGTCCAAGGGCAAGTGCGACGGCTGCGTGCCGGGGAAGTCGTAGAGCGCAATCACGGTGTCCAAGCAGTTGGCGGGCTGGTCGAAGGGGTTGGGCGGCTCGTGGTGCGGCGACACCACTTCGGGGCCCACGTCTTCAAGCGCCATGGCGGAGTTTTTGGGGAGCGGAGGCTGTGGTTTTGGGGAGCGGAGGCTGCGGTTTTGGGGCGCAGAGGCTGGGAATTGGGGGAGCGCAGGCTGCGGTTTGGTGTGGGAGCCGTTCAGAGACGCGGAGCTGGCGGGAGGGGGCCACGCGGGAAAGGCCGATTCTGTGTGTTTGCCGCGGCGGGGGGTGGCGGGCAATTGGGGAGCGCAAACGGACGGCGGGCGTGGGTAGGTGGAGTTGATAGCGCGGCACTGCGGAGGAAAAGGATGCCGAAAATTACGCCGTTTGCACCGTGGCTGGGAACACTGGCGGCGCCGGATTTTCTGCGCGGTGCTTGGGGCGGTCGTGGCTCGCGTCCCTGCTGCTGGCGCTGGCGTCGGCTGGTCTGTGCTTTGCCGTCTGTAGACCACCCCTCGAACCCGAGGGGGGTGGCTGGAATGGGGCGGGAGCAGGGCCCTTGTCACTACACATTGTCTGGGGGAGCAGCAGCGGACCGGGCCCACGACAGCGGGCCCTTCTACAAAATGTGCCGCCCGTGGGTCCACGGCGGGGCCCGGCGGCAGGAGCAGGCACGGCGGAGCGCGGAGCCAAGGGGCCGTGCGGGGGTGGCCTGAGCACGCCCCGTGGCTGTCAGCTTGGTGCGATTTCGCCGCGGTGCAATTCCGCCCTGTTGCGTTGTCGCCGCCACGCTACGTTTTTGCCTTGTTGTGTATCCGGGCGGTGCCTTTGTTGCGTTTGCGTCTGCTCCGATTGTGCTAATAATAGCCCGCCCGCCCTGCGTGGAGGTGGCGTGGGCCCCCTCCGATCCGCGGGATTTACAGTATTGGACTTGGGCCACCGCCACGGGCTCCCTTTGGAAGCGTTCCCAGGGAGCCGTGTTTCAGTGTGCGGGTCTCGGCACCAAGAGACAACAACAAAGGCTGCAATAACTGCTGAAAAAAACAGACGACGGTGCAATCTTGTAGACTCACGCCGTGGGCCCCGTCAGCAAGGGCGGATTGCGGAGTGGCGTCGAAAGGAACACCACACAACGGCCCGAAGCGGAAAAGCGAACAATTGGGACCAGGCCTGGGCTCGTGCACGGTGGGCCGGCCTGGGGCGCGGGTCCTCTATCAGTGCGCACAACGGGTGCATGCAGCGTGCACAGTCAACCCACCACCGCACCGCAGCCGGCCCGAAACACGCCAGCGACGAGCCCGCAACGCGCCAGAACCGCCCTTGAAACACGCCGTGAAACACGCCGTGAACCCGCAGCGAAACACGCCGTGAAACCACAGCTGAAACGCCCCTGAAACGCGGCCGCATTCCCCCCAGCCCCACCGCCCCTCCACCGCCATGTCGCTCTTCTTCAAGGCGCCGCTCGACATCGAGATCCGGCTCGAAAACGAAGCCGCCCGCAAACACGTGGACGTCCGCACGGACCTGGGCCGCACGGACTCCGTGCCGCTCTACGCCGACGGCGAGTCCGTCAAGGGCGAGGTCACCATCCGCTTGCGCGAGGGCAGGAAGTTGGAGCACGTCGGCATCAAGGTGCAGTTGCTCGGCACCATCGAGTCCCACACCGACGCCATCAGCGGGCTGGACTTTCTCTCGTTGGCCACGGAGTTGGCCTCGCCCGGCACCATGGTGCAGCCCGAAACGTTCCCCTTTGAGTTCAAAAATGTCGAGAAGCAGTACGAGAGCCACCGCGGCAAAAACGTCACGCTCCGCTACTACGTGCGCGTGGTGGTGTCGCGGCGCAACAAGCAGGAGGTGGCGCGCGAAAAGGAGCTCTGGGTGCACCAGTACACGAGCCCCGCGGCGGGCGCCGAGGCCGCGGCGCTGGCGAAAAACAGCACCGTCAAGATGGACGTGGGCATCGAGCACTGCCTCCACATTGAGTTTGAGTACCTGAAGTCGCGCTTCTCGTTGAAAGAGGTGATTGTCGGGCGCATCTACTTCTTGCTCGTGCGGCTCAAGATCAAGCACATGGAGATGTCGTTGATCCGGCGCGAGCTGGTGGGCTCGCCGCCGAACCAGGTGGTGGACTCCGAGACCGTGGTCAAGTTCGAGATCATGGACGGCGCGCCGGCCAAGGGCGAGAGCATCCCGATCCGCATGTTCTTGGGCGGCTACAACTTGGTGCCCACCTACAAGGACGTGAACAAGAAGTTTTCCACGCGAACGTACTTGTCGTTGGTGTTGATTGACGAGGACGCCCGGCGCTACTTCAAGCAGAGCGAGATTATTTTGTTCCGCCTGGAGGACTAGTGAGAGGGGTCATTTCGCCTGGCGGACTAGCGAGAGGGGTCATTTCGCCCGGACGACTAACGAGAGAGATCATGAAAGAATACGAAGGCTGTGCATTGCTTGCTAGAACGACAAGAGATTGGAGCTGTGTTGAGATGAGAACGCAGGGCGAATGTGTGAATGGCTGCAAACCGTCACCCAGATCCGGGTGTCCCGGTTTCCTGATAGAAGCAAGGCCTCAAGTCACTTGAGGTACTGATACTCATCATACCTCCTATGTCAATTCTGACTGAAGGATGGCTTTTTGATGGAGGTTAAGTGCCTGATGCATGGTCCCTCTATCAACTACAGTGTGCTGACTGAAACATGTCTTCCCGATCATGGCTCTCGATTAAAGAGATGTTAAGTGACGTCTCATTATCAAAGTCTTGATGTTGAAAAAGCCGTTTCTCAAATCAGTTGGGTATAGTGAAGCACAGTGTCCATCGTTCTAGCGGAATCGCGGATCCCGCTGAAACGGAGACACTGTTACCGAAAAATGGTGTCTTTCAATTGATTGAAGTGTGCTGAACGAAACACGGCAATCATCGAACCATGCTGGCTGAAACATGGTGTTCACTATGTTTTGAGGTTGCTGCTACCGAAGCATACATTAGAAAACTGTGTTTGGTTGACTGGTTCGGCTTTCATGTCATCACGAATTCCGCAGTTGATGTAAACATAAAGCACTACGTCCATCGAGTCAATGGAAGTTACCGAAACATGACGTCCGTCGATATGACCGACATAACACTCTACGGAAGCAAGACTCTTTCAAATGATCGAGGCACCGAGGCATGGTCTTCGAAGCAACTCAGAAGTAGTTTACCGAAACATTCCGATCAAAGTAATTGAAAAGTACTCACCGATGCATCTTGATGATTGTGTACTCATTGTAGCGTGGTTCTTTTGGAGTCAACTCAACTATTAATCCTGCCATGAATACTAATCCTGAAGCATGGCCCTTTTGAACTATTGTAGGTGACTTCAAGAAGAACAGCGTTTACGAAACTCAAGTGATACTGCCACCGAAGCATGGAATTTAGTCTCAATGAGGTGTGGCTGTTGAAGAAGTTGCCAAACTAAATGGCGGTGGATTCGACGATTTGAGTGGCCGTTTTCACTCCTGACTGATGTTATTTTGGCCTTGAAGCAAGGCTTCTCTTCAGTTGTGCTGAGACTTGGCTCATTCAAACCAGTGGAAATTATCAAGTACGGCTTCTAACAGACAGTTGGATGTATTGAAGCTGCCTTTTCAATATTGATAAAGGCGATACTACCAGCTTGGCCCATTTTGATGTTGACTTGAATGTCAAAGTTAACAACTCTCGGTATGAATTGAGGTTATGAAGCATCACATTCATGGGTTTTAGAGATGTACATCCACAAGCAATTGAGGTGGACTCAACGGCTCACTTGAATTGAATGAGATGTACAGATAATAGATACAGTGTCCACTGAAGCAGGTCTAGTAAAGGAGGTGAGACTGTTACTCAAGCTTGCTCCATGAGATGTCTTTTATCGAGGCTGCTTTTAATGTTCTGCCTGAACTTTACCAAAGAACAGTATCTATGGTCATTTGGCTTGCACTGAATCATGGCTTACTTGGATTAATGGAAATGAGCTGATACTGGAGCAAGGGGGAACGAAAAATCAAGCACTTTAAACGTGTAATGCCAATGAACTTGTCGTCATTTTCTTTTTGAGGCTTCACTAGTTACGAACTATCGCTATTTTCAAAATTGAGCTATACTGAAGTACAGCAGCTACGGACATTTGAGTGTACTAGGAGTCGAATTGAGGCGTACTGAAGCATGGCGTTGAGAATATCAAAAAGTTGGTGGAATCAAGCGCTCACCAAAATTTAGGTGACTGATGATGAATGGGATTTTTATTTTATTGTTGTGGACTGGTCATGATGCACCGCACCCACTATATATATTGAAATGTACCGATACTGAAGCAAGTTCTCACCAAACACGAACTGTAAAGGTCCCTGGAATATTCAAAGTGCTCTTGATCTCGCTGCATGGCTCTCTTATTTGTTTTGGGGTGCAGAGTGGCTTTTTGGTGTCTTGGTAGTTGTGTCAAAGCATGGCTCTTGCCATTCGTGTTGAATTTTATCGAAGCATCATTTCAAGCAATTGTGTCGCGTCACGTTTGTCTGGCTACTGGGGTGTACTGGACTCTCTTGATATTTGTGTCGAGGTTCGACTCTCCAGGTATTTGCAGCAAGCATGGATTTCTGGGTATTTCGAAGCATGGCTCTCGTGGAATTTGTGTCCAGAAAGGGCTCTCCAGGTAGTTGGGATACACCTGGCTCTCTCGGTTTTTTGTCGAAGCGACTCTTTGATAGTTGGGTCAATGCATGGCTCTTTGATATGTCTGAGCCTAGCTTTCTTTGTGTTTTGTCGAAGTGCGGCCCAGGTAGTTGGGGCCCCACCAATTTTGATTTTTACAAAATATGGCTCTTGAAATTTGCCAAAGCATGGTTCTTAAAAGTTGCCAAGTCATTGCTCTTGAACTTTGTCAGGTTAATACTCTTATAATTTGCCAGCATTACTCTTGATTTGGCCAAAGCATGGCCCTTGGTAGTTGTCAGAGCATGGCTCTTGATATTCTCAAACCATGGCTGTTAATAGTTCTCAAACCATGGCTCTTGACAGTCTCAAACCATGGCTCTTTACGTTCGAGTCGAAGCACGGCACCCTTCGAGGCGAGACTCAAAATTCCTATTTGTGATTAGTCAAACCACTAGTAAATGCTCACTTGAGAAGCAACCCGGGAGGACACAACCCCCTTGATGTAGTCCACTGCCTGTCGAACAAAGCCGGACTTTAGAGCCCGAGCCCCAAAACCTGATAATGGCTCAAGTTGCTGAAACTCCTTTCCTCTTAGCAATTTGCTATTCCACAAACTACTCGCTGATACTGAAAGCAGCATTTCGCGGCAATTGACTAGCTTTCGCCAAAGCAGGCTCGTGAGCCCACTTTATTGAAACGGCAAACACCAACCAATCGAGGCGAAAGACTGCCTTTTTCCACTTGCGCCGAAGAAACCCGCCATGGCCAGATTGCCCGTCTGCAATTCTTGCGTTTTTTCCCGCTCCAGCTTGAGACCACAATGGCTGCGAAACGGTGCGTCGGGCCAAAATGCAGCCCCCGAAAACGCCCGGCCAAAATGCACCCACCGAAAACGCCCGGCCAAATTGCAGCCCCCGAAAACGCCCGGCACCACGCCAGCGCATACCGAAAAAAAAAAACAGGCGGAGCCCATGCCCACGGAACCAAAAGAAATATTTTTTTTCAAAACGCCCGAGGGGTCCGAGGGCTCGAAGGGCCCAGCTCCAGAGCCCATATATAAAGACCCTGCGCGACCGGCGCCCGAGGTTGCGAAAAGCAGAGAACTTCTGCGGGCCACGCGCCGCAGGCGTCAATTTCTTGTGCCGGGCCGCGCCAGCCAAGTCTGCGGCGCAGCGGTGCCAACTGATTCCACAGCCCCGGCGGCGCCGACCGAGGCCGCTGGCCCACTGGGCCCACCCGCTCCTGCACACAGCCCCGAGCCCACCTGCGGCTTACCGCCGCCGTCTGCGCGCACATCAGCCTCGCACGCATCCTACTCCACCACCGGCGCACCCTCGGCTCGGCCACGTTCGGCCACCCGCCCCGCCCACTCAAGCCCCGAAACGCGCCACCCCCCGCGCCACGCGCCACCCGCAAACGCGCCACAAACACCCGCAAACGCGCCACCCCCGCCGCTCACGCACCCTCCAAAATGACGCCGCGCGACGAGCCCAAAAGCTCCCACCAGTCCGTGTCGCTCTCCACCGCCGGCATGCGCGCGCTCCTCTACCAGCTCCAGGCGCTCTACCTCCGCACGCCCATCAAGCTCTTCCGCCCGTCGCGCTTCGACTACATGGTGTACGTGCGCGAACAGGCCAACAAGCACTACGGGCTCCGCGCCAAGCCGTACCGGCTCCACACGCACAGCAGCGTGGCGTTGCTCGTGGGCGTGCTCCAGCGCGAGGGCTGGCACTTCATCCCGAAAAACATCTTGCCGCCGCTCCTCGCCAACTCCGCCACGGGCGTCGTGTTGTACGGCACGTACTTGACCGCGTTGGACGCGCTCGACGGCCCGCGCCCGCGCCGCGCAGACTTCCAGTACTCGCCCGTGGACACGTGGCGCGCAGGCTTCTTGGCCGGCGCCGTGCAGCTGCTCGTCGCCGCGCCCTTGGACGCCATCTACTCGCGCCTGTCCACCGCGGAGATGATCTCGGGCAAGCACGAGAACCTCTGGCGCTACGGCGCGCACAAGCTCCGCGACATCGGCGTGGTGGGCGTGTTCGCGGGCTACGGCTTCTCGCTCGCCAAGGAGAGCTTGGGCTTCGCCTTCTTCTTCTCCACCTTCGAGCTCGTCAAGACCAGAGGCTACAACGCCTCCTACAGGGTCGTGTACGCGTACCGCAACCTCAAGCGCCACCTCCACGACACGGGCCGCTACTGGGGCTACACGCCCGCGCCGCTGAACCCGGACTTGGTCCGCGCCGAGCGCAACCGCCTGACAAAGCTCTTGAAGTCCTCCTTCGTCTTGCTCGCGGGCGCCTCCGCGGCCTTGTCGCTCCTCGCGGTCCAGTACCCGCTCACCAAGGCCCAGCAGATCCACTTGCACCGCTTGGAGGCGCTCGACATCTACAACTCCAACGCGCACCCGCACAAGAAGCGCCCGCTCGTCAAAGTCTACTACAACTCGTACCTCGACACCTTCCGCGCCGTGCGCAAGAAGAAGCGCGCGGCCAACACCTCCTGGCTCCACTTCGCCTACAAGGGCTTCGCCCGCAACGCGCTCACCACCATCCCAGCCACGTCCGTGGGGCTCTTGGTGTTCGAAATCACCCGCACAAGGTTGTCCGACAACTGGGACGACCTGCACGCCATGGACTGAATTGTATATACCAATCATTATTTATTCGTCAGTGTCTATGCGAGCGACTTCTCGTACGCCTCCCACCCGGCGTTTCTGTACCTCTCTCCCTCCACAGTGGGGTCCCGGCCCTTGCCAAACAACCCGCGGCCCACAATGATGATGTCCGTGCCCGTCGAAATCACCTCGCTCACGGTCCGGTACTGCTGGCCCAAGGCGTCGCCCTTGTCGTCGAGGCCCACACCAGGCGTCATGATGAGCCAGTCGAATCCTTCGGCGGCTCCGCCCATGTGCTTCTGCGCAATGTACCCAATGACAAACTCCCTGTCGGTCTTGGCAATCTCCACGGTTTGCTTCGTGTACTCGCCGTAAGCCAACGAGCCTTTACTTGAAAGCTCGGCCAACATCAAAAGCCCTCTTGGCTCTGTGGTGCTCTCGGCAGCAGCATCTTTCAACCCCTGCACGATTCCGGCACCAGTGACGCCGTGCGCGTTGGTGATGTCTGCCCATTTGGCAATCTGGTACACGCCGCCAGAGTACTGTTTCTTGACGGTGTTGCCGATATCCGCAAACTTCCGGTCCTCGAAAAGCATAAAGTTGTGCTTCTTGGCAAGCGCCAAGAGCGGCTCAATGGTTCCCTCGTACGAGAAATCGTCGATGATATCGATGTGTGTCTTGACAAGACAGATGTAAGGGCCCAACTTCTCAATAAGATCCAAGAGTTCCTTCGTGGTGTTGACGTCCACGGACGCACACAAATTGGTTTTCTTGGCATCCATGAGCCGCAAAAGCCGGGCGGCAACTGCAGACGGGTGTTTTTCTGCTCTTTGGGTGTACGTTTGCAGCATGTTCAGAGATAACAATCACTGACTCAGTTCTCGATCGACAAAATCTGCGTGTCACGTGATGCGCAGCGGACGCGGCCACCCTTGTGCACAACGCACTTTTCAATTCAGCACCTCGTCTTTGAGACCCGGGAACAAATTCTCGAGTTTCAGCCACGTTTGTTTCCACAACTCATCTTTGTCTGGAGTCAAAAAGTCGTTTTGTAACACCAAAAGCAAGTTCTTCATCACCTCAAGGGTAGGCTCCTTAGCTGAGGGGCTCAGTTTGTTAATGGATGCAAAATTGTTCACAACACCGATCCAAATGCTCTCCCTGTGTTCAGCCAAAGCCTCGTGGTATTGGAGGAAAGTTTTGCTGACAACACGCAAAACCTGGACATGTGTCTCGGAAAATCCATTTGGATCAGTGCTGATTGTCTCTTCTTTCTGTAACTCGGACAAAAGTGGAAACAACCCGAATTCAAAGATCCCGTCAGCAGTGAAGTCGGCATTGAGGTCACTGGACAAAACTGTAGATTGTAAGACCTGGATGGCATGCGTTCTGATTTCTCTGCAAGGATTGAAACATTGGTGAGCCAAAGCTTGCAAAAGAGGATACGACAGTGATGTTTGTTTCACGCTCAACTCTCCCGTCAAGGAAATGGACTTTTTCGCAAGCTGTACCAAATTCTTAGCTGACTGCTTCTCTTTCTCAAGGTCAGGGTTACCTGTTTCATGTGTCAGATTTTGTTCCCAGCCAGCACCGATAGCCCCAAGAGAAGAGATTTCATCCAAAACGCCAAGGAAAGGAACGAAATTGTCGTGATTGATTTCTTCCGCAGAATTCTGAATGATGGATTCATTGAACCGCAAAACTTCGGGCGCAAAATCTTCAATCGAAGCCAACGATTTGAGGATCGTCCAGTATGAGCTATGATTAAGCAACTCCTTCATCTTGCATTCGTCGTCGACGAGTGAAATCAACGGTTGAATCAAAGATGCACCGTGAGAGGACAACATATCTTTGTCGAAACTCGAAAGGTGCTCGATGGTCTGCAAAATAGTCGAAATGTGCGATTCGGCACTGATTCTAGCCAACAAGTAGTAGTATGTTGTGAGACGAATGTAACCTCTTCTGGTGATGTTCTCCGACGAAATGTATTCAGAAAGTCGATCGGTAACGGCCTTCGTGAGGCCAGAATCGTTCACGATAAGTGAGAAGCACACGATGACTTCGAACAAAAACGTGACTTCGGTTTCAAAGAAACGCTTTTTGTCTTCTGCATAAGCCGGAAGGGTTTTGAGCAATACATGAATGAATTTTTTCATCCCTTCTTGGTCTGTTCTCGAAATGATGTCAAATATAACTGGCACGTTGACAGACTTGATACAGTCAATTGTGGAAAGTGTCAGCTCGATTTCCAAGTCAGTTGGTTCTGGCTCATCGGAATATCCCTTCAAAAAAGACGAGAATGTGGAAAGAAGGCCGCTTTCTTTGAGAGGCTTGACCTTCAGTATGATGTAGTTTGGTTTCACATTTGGCAATGGTGAAAGGTTGAGCTTCTTTTGAAAGTCAGTGAACAAGTTTGGGTTGATCAAGCAATTTTCGAAAAGCCTCAAAAATATTTTGAGGATTTCCCCCCAAGACTCAGAGATCCGACACAATGGCTTCTTGATCAATCGGAATAGAACCACCATCGAGAGTTGAGCCTTGAAATCTCTTCCAAAATGAACCGACAACTCGCTGACAGTAATTGGCTCGTCTTTGCTCTCGATGGTGATCTGAGTGATCGGAATCTCCGTTCTGAAGTTTTCGTCCTCGGTAATGTGAAGCAATGATTGGTCCGATAACGTGGTCAATTCACTGAGAAGCTCGATCAATCTGTTGACAGACAGATCAAGTCCATAAGTGATACAAATGCTAGCACATTTGTCAACAGAAGACATCAACTTAGTGATGATGTTATCATCAGAGGCTTCTTTGAACACCCGGATAAGAGTGCTCACAACTGTATCCACGACAGTCTCGAAGAAGATTTTGTCAAACTGACAGAAGCTGCTGATGTCGAAGTCTTTGATGGAAACGCTGTGGTCGCGCGCGTATTTCGACTGAGAAGAGATGAGATTGTGCCACACATCGTCAAACCACTTGTCGGTTCCGTGGTGCTCTTCGGGCATGATGATTTCCCGATCTCTAATGGAGTTGTAAATTCCAGCCATGTACCACTCAGGGAAATCCTTACCTCCGTAAACGCCCTTCAAATTCTTTCTGTAGGCTTCCAAATCCATCAGCTTCTTGACTTGGGGATTGTGCAAATCTGTGTTAAGCATAATGATGGAGTAAGAGAGAATGAAGACAGCATCGCGATCTGGCAAAACAGGCTCGTTGTCTGTTTCGTTTTCCGGAACGTAGGCATTCTCCTCTGTTTGGGAGGCGACGTAAGACTCCGCAAAGAGCTCGACAATTCTTTCGATTTGCTGGGACTCACCTGGAAGTCTGAATGATTTGAGCATCATACGAAGACCTTCATCGACTCTCAACCCGCCAAAGTCGAACAAGGACATGAATTCCTTGAGAAGGTCCACGTTTGCTGGTTTTGCCAAGAACTCTCCCAACACCTTCTTGTTAAGTCTGGTTGACTTTTTGAAAAAGAAATCGGCCAACTCCTTTGAGTCGGTGGGGTTCTTGATAAATTGGGCCTCGTAAAGCGCCACAACACCTTTCTTCGGGTTCTCGTTGAAAATCTCCATACACTTGATGAAGGAAGTTTTCTGCACTTTGTCAGCAATTAGTTTATGAGTGGTTGACGGCTCTGTTTCTTTGAGCGCTTTTCTGGCTCTTTCGTTCACACCAGACACAAATGCAAGAATACCCTCCAAGCAGATGGGAGGAACATTGTCGGTGGTGGCGAGCGCCGATTCCGGCAAAGCAAGTTCACAAAGGAATTTAAGCAAGTTGGTGGCCAAGTCTGACTTTTCGAAGTCACAATCAAACTCCACGAAAAGCTGAGCGAAAAAGTGCGGGGATCTAGTCCAAAGGAAAGACATAGATTCCACAATCATCTCCTTGGACGCTGGCGCCCGATAAGAAACCGCGGTGGTGTTGCCCTTGATCTGGTTGTCAGTGGTGGACTTTGGCGGGAGAATAGACTTGAAGAGCAAGTCAAACGTCAACTCCAACTGCGACTTCAAGTGGGTGTTTAAAATGACGGCCATAGTGCAAAACAAGCGGAGCGAGACCTGCAAAAGCGCGGGGGAGTCCGTGGAGGAGATGATCTGGAGCACGTCTTTGGAGACCGGGTCGGCCACCAACGCCATGAGTGAGGGGTGGTCAGGGAATACGTCGCCCGCAACCTCGACCGCGGTGTTGATGAGCGACAATGCGAACACGCGAGTGGACTCCATGTGCTGATACTGGTTCGAGGGGGCACTCAAGGATATTAGGAGGCCCAAGAACTCAAGGATACACTGGATGTCGAACTGCGGCTCCGGGCTTCTGGGAGCGAGCACGCGTGGTGAGGCGGGCGCAAGGTCCACGGTTGCCGAGCCGAGGTGGGAGTGCATGGCGTGGGCAGAGGAGTCGCCGACGGTCTCGGAGCTGCTGGAGGCAAACACGCTGTCGATGTTCTTGTGGCCGATCACGTCCGCGTGCAAGGGCGGGTAGTTGGGGAGCGCGTCTGCGGCGAAGGAGTCCGGTTCCGGGTCGAGCTCGCGCACGCGCAGGAAGATGCGGATGGTCATGGAGACCATGGCCATTTCCGCGGCGCGTCTGAGCACCTCGCTGCGGCGCTTGTTGCAGGCGAGCGACATGCACGTGTGGATGACCTCGGACACGGCGGCGTTTGGCAACAAGCGCGAGAGCGGGCCCAGGAGGATGGTGCTGAGGAGGCTGAGCACCTTCAACAACACGGCGTCGTCGGCGCTCTGGTCGGAGGCCTCGAAGCGGCAGTGGGTCAACAGCGACGTGAGCTGCACGAGCGTGTTGGCGATGTTGCGCGAGCGGAGCGCCACAATGTCGTAGTGGAGCATCTTGGCGAGCGCGTCCAACGCCAACGCGGTGACGGCGCCGGACGTGGCCGCCGACTCGATCGTCAAGAGGAACGGCTGCAAGAGCGTCAAGGAGTCGATGTCGGCGATGGCGCGAGTTTCCGCCAAGATGGCCCGCAACTGCAAGAAACTGGAGTGGAGAGGGTTGGCCGGCGCCGGCGTGCCGGCCGGCTTGGCGTGTGCCGACGCCAACCCCAGCGGGAGCGGGTGGTCGTCGTCGGCAAAAAAATCCGTGGCGCCGAGAATGGCAGCCACGCCGCCTGGGGGCCAGCGGGTCGCTTTGCGCATCGCCAGCGAGATCACCATGCACTCGTTGATCATGAACGTCACGGGGTCCAACGCATAGACGGCACCAGCGGTGGCCGCCTTTTTTTGCGGGTCGAGCGCAGGCTGGAGCGTCGACATAAGGAGTATGTTGATGTGAGTTTGCGAGAAAGCGCGAGAAACGCGAGTAGCGCTCGTATCGGGGTTGCAGCGGGGCCGTGTGGGCGGCGTTTCAGGTTTTGCGCCGGGGGCTTCTGCGGGTGTGCCGAGCAGCGCTGGTGCTGTTTCGGTTTTTTTTTTTTGGTTCTTCTTCGGCGTGTTCCGCCGTTTGTCGCCTCGCCAGATGTTGACACCTGTAACTCTGCACCTCGTCACTGCGAATCTGCAGCTGTTACGGTTGGAGATCTGCCGCGGCCTGAAATTGCGCGGTGGACGCTTTTGGTGCTGCGGTTTTGCTCGAATTCTGTCCTTTCCCTTGTTGTGTTTGAGTTTGTTTGTGAGTTTGTGAGTTTTGTTTCTTTTGTTGTGTTTGTTTCTCTTGTTGTGTTTATTTCATTTGTTGTCTTGTTCGAAGTAGTGGTTTTTCTTTTTAGGCAGCCTGGTGGGTGCATTTCCGGGAGTTGCAGTCCACATTTCAAGGTGGACTTTCGGATTGGCCAGGTGCTTCGTTTTTTTTTTGTCAATGTCCACAGTCTACTTGAAGCCACTGCCATCGGCGTTTTTCTGGCTCAGCCTGTTTCGAAAGCCACTCATGCTTGTGCTGCATTTTGAGAAATTGCTGGTTTTTGAGAAATCGCTGGATTTGAGTTAGTGCTTGGCGTCGTGAGTTATCGTTTACAGCAGTGCCCATTCAACATCCATCAAACACATTTATTTTAATTTGCAGGTTCGCTTGCTACGCTTTTTTTTTTCAAGGCCTGTGTTAGCGATTGGTCTGACTTGATGATATCCGTATGTCTACATCACAAGTCGCCATCTGTAAGCTTTCTCCGGCTGTTCTGCACTATGGATTCCGACATGGACAGGCGGGAGAAGGGTATTTTTTTCAGGTCTGAACAGCCGAATCTGCTTCGGAAGCTTCGATCTCGAGAATCGAAACAGTACCAGGCGGCGGGGAGCAGATTTGAGCCCCAGAGCAAAAGACCCGACGCCCTCGCTGACCAGGTTTTTGGCGCTGGTTCCACTTCAAGTTGCACGACGCACCCAACGGTGCAGTTTCAGCCTGAAACCCTCGACCGATCACCGTAGATTCGACCATGTGCTTCTCGCACCTTCGGGACCCGTTCAGTTTCGTCAAGCACCACTACGAAACCAAAAGAACAATACGAAAAAGCAGGTGGATTCGAGCACCAGGACCCAAGATCCAAGCTTGGACGCGAGCAAAGATCAACTCCTTCAGGCCAAGCGCCAGTGCAAGCTTGTAAGTGCAGCAACTTTAGCCCGTTGATTTACATATCCTCGGTTGCTGAACCAGATCTCCACAGCTGGGCGGGTTTTCCTCTTGATGGAGAATTTGTGGGAGCGGGCGCCGTGGGGCTCCGTGCAAAATCCCAGAAAGCTCAAAGTAGTCGTTGTGGCCCAGTAAATCCTACAGTTTTCATCCCGCCAGTAGTCACACGATTCACGAGTATAAATCAAGTAGCCGGGCGTACGGGCAAACCATGAGCCCACAGATGATCCGGGAAAAGTTTCGGTGGAACAACCCGAGAAACCCTCCTGTTCGTATATATCCACACCGTGTATGTCCATCAAAACACGAACATTTACGAACTCTAACCACCGCCAGCGAGAAAAGTTTCCGAAATAAAAAACCCCAATAGAAACGAAGCCGCCCGAACCGCTGCTACGCAAAAAAAAGAAGTAGGCGCCACAGCTGGAGTCACGTCCCCATAGGCTGAATTTGCCAAGATCCGAGCCAGCCAACGAAACACGCCCCGCCGAAAGCAGCGGCCAGAAAATCAGTTCTGGAAAACTGAAATAAAGCGCCGACGGAATTCGGAGGAAAACGCTTGCCAGTCGAGCAGGCCCGGCCAAAGTCACCCACTACTTCACTAATCAAACACCATCTATCGCGACCGTTTTTTCTCCGAAATCACCAGAAACCAGGACGACCACCCCGCCCGTGCACCAGCCTCAACGCTAGCCCCCCGCCGCCTGTCCCGCGTGTTTTCGATTTCGCTCCGCCAGCCGCCGTGCAATTTTTTTCCGTGGCCTGGAACCCCAACGCTGCCATCGGCGAGCTCCAAACCCGAGCCCAACCGCCACACAGACTCAAGGCTCGAGCCGAAACCGCCGCTTCGAGTCGCCAGAGACTGGAATCCACAGCCGCGGTCTTTCCCCTTGAGCTCGCGCCCCCGCCAGCTTCCCGTCTAGCGTTTCACCGGAGCCTAGACCTGTTTCGTCCATCTGATGGTTCTGGTTGCGACAGCAGCGCCTGAAACACCCATCAAACGGCCCCGCGGCAGACCGAAACAGGCCTCTGACGCCGGCCAGAACGCAGCCAGCAAGCCCCCGGCGCACGCCGCAGAAGCCCGCGTCCCCGCCCCGCAGAGCCCCAAGAAAAGGGGCCGGCGACCTGGGTCCAAGAACAAGCCCAAGGACCCTGAAACAGCGCTGAAACACGCGATGCTAAAACCAGGCACGCCCGAGAAAAACGGCACGCGGCCGAAGCTCCCCCGCGGCGCCAGCCAGCTCCAAAGCAGCCCGGTCATTGCCGAGCCGGGCGCCGTGTCGGGCTCCCTCGCATACTCGCCCATGGGCCACATCCCGAAACTCGAAATCAGCGACACGCCGGAGCGGCCGGTGATTGAGCGCCGCTCCGACGGCACGGTGGCGTTCAACGAGCCGGCGCCGGCGCCGCCCCGCCCCGGCATCTCGGGCCACACGCTCGAGTCCGGGCCGCCGCCGAAGCCCAAGCGCCAGGTGGGGCCGCGCGGCCGCAAAGTGAAGCCCTCGGCGCGGCCGGACGCCGTCGACGAGATCCGGCTCGCGGAAAAGGAAAACGTCTACAGAAACACGCTCCAGCAGGTCAAGCGCGAGGACGTGGCGGCGCCGTCGGAGCTCCGCGAGCCGCTGGAGCACACGCGCAAGAAGCGCGGCCGCCCGCCGCTCGACTCGGCCGCCGGCCCGGCGACGCCCCGCGCGAAAAGCCAGCGCGCCGAGCCGTCGTCGCGCTCGGCCAAGCGGCTCAAGGTCATCTCGCCCAAGCGGCCCACGGCGTTGCTCGTGGCGCCGGCCGCGGCGCCGGCCGACGACCTGGACAACAACGAGAACGACGACTTCTGCGCCACGTGCGGCGGCACCGGCATCTTCATCTGCTGCGAGTCGTGCCCCAAGTCGTTCCATCTTCTATGCTGCGACCCGCCGCTCCGGGAGGTGCCCGAGGACACCTGGAGCTGCAACGAGTGCTTGGCCGCGCAGGGCCAGGTGGACAAGACGCTGTACAACGCGTGGGGGATGTTCGGGCCGTTGTTGAACTCCGTGCACGGCCGCAACCCGGCCGAGTTCCGCTTGCCGCGGCGGCTCCGCGACGCCACGTTTGTGGACGTGTCGGTGGGGCCCGAGCACAAGTACACCGACGCGCTGTTGAAGCCCGACCTCTCGTTCGCCAAGATGAACGGGTCGCAGATCGCGGGCTTCAACGTCAACGCGGACTTGGAGGTCGACTCGCTCTGCAACAAAAACGGCGTGCCGTACTTGTGCCACAAGTGCAAGCAGTCGGCGTCGGGCCGCCGCACCATGGTGCCCTGCGACTACTGCCCGTTGAGGTGGCACCTCGACTGCTTGCCCGAGCCGGTGTGCCTGGCGAAAACGTTGGGCCAGAAGTGGCGCTGCCCGGCGCACGTGGAGTCGCTTTTGCCGGACTTTCTCTTGGAGCGCCGCAGCTTCCGCGACGCCGTGGTGCTTGACGCGGCGGCGCACAACAAGTTCCTCCAGTTCCAGCTCGCAACCAACTTCTTGGTCAAGCACTCCGACCAGCCTTACATCTCCGACCACAAGGCGCCGCTGTTGCACGAGTACATGGCCTACCAGAAGGGCGATTTCTTCTCCAACAGCACCGGGTTTGTGGCGCGGTTCCACGAGCAGTTTGGCGCGCAGCCCGAGGCGGCCAACGAGGACGAGGTGCCCGAGTTCAAGGTGCCCGAGTTCCTCCAGAACTACGCCACGCAGAACGTGGTGGTGGCGCGCGGCTCGCGCAAGGCCGCCCGCATCTTGCTGATGACCAACGCCGACGACCCGGACCAGAAGCCGTTCATCTACCGCGTGCCGGAGCAGCTGATCTTGCTCGACTTTCTCCACAAAAGAAGCGGCAAGGCCGACATCCTCCGCTACATCCAGCACTACGAGACGCAGCAGGACGCGGACGCCGAGCGCGACATGGCCGCGGTGGGCACGTTGATGGAGATCCAGCACAGCCAGAGCGGAGCGGCGGCGGCGGCGGCGGCGGTGCCCGCCAGCGCGGCGGACGAGCTTGCCATCGAGGCGGGCGAGCTCGAGGAGCTCCGCGCCATCAAGAAACTAATACAGCAGAAGGGCAAGGACGCCGTGCTCAAGCTGCTTCAATAGAAGACCGTCGTCGTGGACATTGATGCATTCAGTTATATACAAGACTATTGGGCCGTGGGCAACACTAGTCTGGGGATCTCGTTCTCGGGCACCTTCGTAGCGTTGGTGGCGGCCACCACCTCCTTGAGAATCGTGTTCATGTCTTTGTTTTCACACAGAAGCTTGGTGGTGCCGGTTTCCAGGTGCACCAAAACGGCACACGGCACCTTCTCGTAGTCGGCCTTCTCCACCGGGCGCACACGCGTCACGACAAAGTCGACGTCGGCGTTGTGGAACTTCAACGTGGGCAAGTGGAAGTTCCAGAACTTTTTCAAGCCCGCAGACTTGATCCACACGTTTTTGCTCAAGAGCACCAACTCGAGTTTTTTGATCTGCGGGCCGAGCCGGTAGGCGTTGGCCCCGCCGGCGATGAGGTTCAACCGCGTGATTTGCCGCGCGATCGGGTCGCGGGGCAACTGGTTCCGGATTTCCTTGATCATTGGACGAGAAGAGTGAAATTTTTGCGACTGATGTAAATCGCACGGTGGTTTCGCGCGCGGGTTATGGGAGAACTGGGTCGTTTGCCAACTGTTTTGGCTGTAAATAGGGGATATAAGAATTGTACTAAATTTTTTGGTCTTCTGTTCTTGCTAAAAACCATGCTCCGACGTGGTGTTTGATTTTTTTCGAAATCACGTCAAAACCACGACCGCAGATGGTCCAAATACTCAACTTGTTTCCGCGAAATTTTTGATTCTTACCTAGTAACACTGGATCCATGGGTCATCCGCATCATTACTTCTATATGTCACACATGGAAACCTGATTTGAAGGCCCATGCACCGAGAGATGGCTGATAGGTGTCCTGCGTGGCCAAAGAAGCGTTACTTAACGCTACTTATAGCGCTACTAACCTGATATTAGAGGGCGCGTAAGTGAAAGGCTGGTATAACAGATTGGTGGATGACGGGATAAGAGTGTAGTACAGAAGCTTCGCAAAAAGGAGACAGCGTACCGTATTTATAACAGCGAAGGAGAGGTGGTGTATCACAATCTGCAACATGTGTGGAGCATGCCGTGGTGGCACATTTCGTGCGTCGCATAGCAACAGACTGAATTCGATACACATGTATGCCAACCACACATTCTGTACATGCGCAATGCATTACCTCCGGAAGGCCCGTGTACCACAAATCGTGCGTTTGCATTGCATTAGCTCCGGGAACGGTATGCCATATCTCAAACATGGCGTTAAACACCATGTAGGAATTTGTCGAAGCGAGGCTTAAGCAGCTCATATTATACTCTTGTTGTGATATGCTGTAATATAGTTAAACATTCAAAGACACCTGGCCTTGGATTTCATTGCAAATTGAAGATACACTTATAGTAAGATGAAGCGCGTGATCCAGGTTTCTCGTGTGACGTAGGTTTTTAACATTACCATCGCTGTATTCTTTTGCATCTCATCTGTTGATTTCGTTGGAGGGCTGCACAGGAGCAATCTTGATTAGTTTGATTTGAACTTCGCAATACTCACCAAAGATGCGTCTTTAACTGGTTACTAAGACAAAACAAAACATAACTTCAAATTACATTGTGCATCCTCAAACAAAACATTTACTCTACTGCTTGAATCTATCAATGTGCCGAATCTTCCAATTTACCTGTGACAGCTCTTTGAATAATGAAGGTCTTATTGCAACCATGCACTGAAAAGCTTTTGCGCTTTGTTCTTGTATCGCATAATCTGACCGTGCATGGTGTGCGGCGTGCCTTGCGTCTGCAGCTTTTGCACCCAAAAACATTTCGCAGCTGCTCACAAAGTATAAATTCTATATCACTTTTCTTCCTCCGAATTACACATTCATGATGAGCACAAAGCAAAACAGAATACTTTTCCATATCAAAGCATTGCTTCTTGAGAATCACTTCCAATTCACTCCTCCATGATTACGAACTCGCTTTGTCAACCAAATGACTGGCTTCAATCAAAGAAACGGTTTTGCCAGCAGTGAACACAAAAAGGTAAGCAACACTCTCTTGAGCTGACACTACGCAAAACGGACTGTAGAAGAGCTTTCCGCCCTTTCCAAAATCCACTACACAAAGATGTGCAGTGGTAGAATCGGCAAACTCAAAGAAGCAGAATCGCCACTTCAGAGATTCATGAGCACCGAGTAAGCATGACCTCGCAGGCGTGATGAACCTGTTAGCGACTGTGATCTTTGTGTCTCTGATCTGGTTGAAGTGGCGATTCTACAGATACGGGAACTGGGGGTGTACAAGATTTGTCAAATTCATGAGACTCTACAGACATTGGAAGTCGAGGAAGCATGATCTGCCAGGAGTGATGAACCTGACGTTGATTGTGCAGTCGGCGGAAGATCGATGTCATTGTTTTGTGGTTTCCCAGAGTTGCGTACAAAGCCCATACTCCTCAGGATCTCAACAGCTGGGTGTGGATCCACAAATGCTAGCGGGCGTGATGAACCCGCGAGTGTTTGGGCACTGGGAAAACACGATCTTCCGGGCCTGATGAATCCGGTTTTGTGTGTTGACCTGGGGATCTACAAACGTGCTATTTTGGTGATCTGAGGTGGTATTTGGACCGGGATCTAACGGAAACATCAGGGTGGGTACCTGACGCGTGGGAACTGGGGGATACGACGGATTGGTACAAGCGAAACCGCATGATTCTCAGAGTTTTTATTAACCTGACAATTATGTAAAGATCTGCAAGATCTGCAAACGATTTTGGGGCTGATACAGAGGACAAAGATGGGCTCACGGAAACATGACTTGCTAGACCTGGTCAGTTTGGCAAGAATTGGCAACGGGGTCCTTTATTTCTGTGAAATAAGCAACCTGAAAAGCGGGAACTAGGGGATTCTTGGATTGTCAGATGATGTACGACTGATGAGTACAAAGAGAACCCGGGGGAACAAAAAGACACAAACTGGCCAGATGGGCACTCAAAAACTTCCATAATCCTCAGAGTTTAGTAACCTGACAATTATGTGAATTGGGGAAAACGCAGACGGTATATTCCTGACAGACATGAGGAGCCCCGGAAACACGGAAGGACAGGCTCGGTTACCCTGGTCGGAAGTGCATCTGTGGCGAATTATTGAAGTTGGTGGAGCGCCCAGTGGCATACGGTGCCAGATCCATGATCCTCAGAGTTTAGTAACCTGACAATTGTGAGATCTCGAATTTGGGCAGACACCAAGGCTCTGACACCTTACCCAAGGAAACATGAACCGCCTAATTTTCTAGGCCATGTGAATTGATGGGCCCGGCGGTTTTTGTGGGCTTGGTGATCTACAAGGGTCAGTTTTTCATGGCTGCAAAACTTTGGTCCACCTGTTTCCTGGAGTCCAAACATCGGGCAATGGCCAGTCAGCAAAGCCATTCAGAACTAGAGAAATTGCTGATGCGCTGCGGTCGAAAACGCCCAATTTGCAGAGTCAGTCTATCTGACGATTCGGAAAGTGAGCCATTTACTGACATAATTGCGGGCTAACTGATGGTGTTCTGCAGACGGGGTGAGCCTGGCAAAACTGAAGAAATCAGCAAATTGTGGGTGACCGGCAACAGCGCCAATGGATGTGAGCCCCTGTTGTCGATCTCGGCAACGACAAGTTGGGTGCAATAGTCACAGTCAGACATGCTGAAAGTGTGCCGCTGGCTTTGAAGGAGACCTGGTTTTGGATACTTTTCCAAACCCCTCACGGCGCTGTGATTTGCGCAAAGTCTACTAGGTATATATCTGACATGTAGGGTGGGATGGTCTTCCTGGACTTTCCCCAGAGTAGCCTAGGTATGCTCTGGTGTACGGGCCCATGAGCCAGTCCGGGGTAAATCTTGGCCCAGCTCTGGGAGAATCGTCTCGGAGGACGCCTGCCGGTGTAGCGTCGGGCCTCGTCCGGGGTGCGGGTCTTTGCAGACTCGTCCCGGGCGGACCGTCGGGCCACCACTTTCGTAGTGGTGTTCTGGCGGTGATACTCACGTGGCCTCGGTCACGTGTTTGTAGAAAATGTAGTTGCAATTGTAGATTGTAGACACAGCTTCCACTTTTCAACCCGTAGTCTTGTAGCCGTAGTCTTGTGGCTGTAGTCTTGTGGCTGTAGCTCTTGTAGCCGTATCCGTTGTGGCTGTAGCTATTGTAGTCGTAGTTGTTTAGTAAATTTCTTGTCTTGTAGCCGTAGCTGCAAAAGACTTCACAACGGCACGGTTTTATGGAGTGATTTCCAACTTACTAACTACAATCCGCCAATGAACACAAAGCCGATTTTGGTACCCTAGTATACCCTAATAAAAAGTGGTATATCAGCATACTGAAAAACGCGATTCTGGTATTCCAGCATAGCACAATTCATTCTGGTATGCCAGCATATGGAAAAAAATTGTGGTATTCCAGCATACCTAAATTCAGTTTCAGGTATGCTGGAATACCGAAAATCGCGATTTTAGTCTGCCAGCAGACCGAAAAAAGCAGTTCTGATTCTGGTATTCTGGCATACCAAATGGCCAAAATGACCGAAATCGATTGAAATTATATGCAGAACGGCTAGAAACGACCATAACTCGATGGATACACATCCGAATAACTTCAAAGTTGGACCATTGTGATTTGTCTGTCCATATCAACCATTCTTGTGAAGACTAAAATTTTCCGGCCTTTTTTTACCCCTCAAAGCCACGGAACACGCGAACGGGATTTCGTCGAAATTACATCTGCTCAGTGAAAGCCGAAAAATAGTCGTTTTTCTCCAAAAATTTAACTGCTACGGTGCTGTGGTTTCTTCCATTTCAGCAGTGTCTCGTGATACGAAAACACCATGTTCCTTGGTTCGCTGGTTATGAAATTGATCATTTTTTCATCAAACACAACCTTCCAGCAGACTGCAAATTCTGATAGATGAGCGTACTGCAAAACAAATCACAACATTGCATTCACAAACCACAAAATGCAAATATAAATTACAGTCACAAACCACAAAAGCAGAAAGTTACAACGCAGCAGATGGACAAAACAAAGTTCAGCCGACATGATTTCGTATTCCCACATACCGAAAAAAGCGCTTGTGCTTGCGACTAACTAGCCGAAGTATGGTGGACTAAAAATAGTACATCTCACAAGTTCTGGAATTACTGGTCAAAGCCGAAGTTGGAGCCGAAGTCACTCGGCATAGGAAACAATTTTGAGTCTAAACTTGCAGAATATTTTTTGTTGCAATTCACAATACAAGGCACCCGAACCTTCGCGGACGCGAAACACTATGTTTGTATGCCAAAAGCCCACTTCTTTAACAATCAACAACGCTTATCATTCTACGCCGGCTCCCAAAATGCTCTCACTGTATCTACTGATCAGAGCCTCCACCGGTGCATCCTAACTTTAGCGTTGTCAACAAAATTGTAACATACGAGACCACACGGCAAAAGCAGCGCCCTAGCAGATCACAAAACGCTGTTGGACCCAGCTGTCACAACCAATCGTCAATCAAAAACACCGGAATGGCGCCTGTATCAGGTGGTAATGATGTCTTAGGAGGTAATGATAACAAAAGTCTACAAGGACCCGCTAGCCGCCACCCCCTGCCACCAACGCGACATTTGCAGCCCCTTGAATCCGAAGCTGGCCGAGCCACCGCCAGAAGAGCGAAAAAAACACAAACACAAACACAAACACTAATACTGAAATATTAGAGAAGGTTTTCAAAACACTAAACCCCAAAGCTCCACACCCAAAGCCTGGTCTGAGTCACCGGCCCAATCGGGCTAGGCGCGGTGCGCTATCGGCGCACGTGACGCGGCGCCGCCATATCTCGGGCTCACCGCTTTTCCTCCTCACCATGAAGTTTTCTGCCCGTTTGTGTGCTCTCTCGAAAGCAGAGCGGTTTGTGCCCACGTCCGGCGTGTACCCCAAGGGCTTCGTCGTGGGCGGCATGCACTGCGGCGTCAAGAAGGACGGCGCCAGCCCCGACTTGGCCATGCTCCACAACCAGTCCGGGGCCGCCGCCGTGGCCGCCGCCGTGTTCACCAAGAACAAGTTCAAGGCGGCGCCCGTGCAGGTGTCCGCGCAGGTGTTGAAGCAGACCGCCGCCATCAACTCGCTTGTGGTGAACTCTGGAAACGCCAATGCGGTGACGGGAAGCCAGGGTTTGAAGGACGCCCGCGCCATGGTGGACGCCACGGACGCCGCGCTCGGCAACGCTGCGCCGTCCACGTTGGTGATGTCCACAGGCGTCATTGGCAACACGTTGCCCATTGACCGCATTTTGGGCGGTATTCCGACGCTAGCCACCGGCTTGGGCAGCACACACGACCATTGGTTGGCGTGCGCCTCGGCCATCTGCACCACTGACACGTTCCCCAAGTTGGTGAGCAAGCAGTTTGACATTGGCGGCCACACATACACCTTAGCCGGTTTGGCCAAGGGCGCCGGTATGATCTGCCCAAACATGGCCACGCTCTTGGGCTTTTTTGCAACCGACGCGCCGGTTTCGCCCAGCGCGTTGAAGCAAATTCTCAAGTACGCCACGGACCGCTCGTTCAACTCCATCTCTGTCGACGGTGACATGTCTACCAACGACACCATCGTGGCAATTGCCAACGGCGCGGCTGGCGGGCCCACCATCGACAGCGTGGCGGAAAACGCCGACGCATACGTGGCGCTCCGCACCGCCGTGACCGACTTTGCCCAGCAGTTGGCGCAGTTGGTGGTGCGTGATGGCGAGGGCGCCACCAAGTTCATCAAGATCTCCGTGGCCGATGCCTTGTCGTACAGCGACGCCAAGAAGGTGGCGCTGACGGTGGCCAACTCGGCGTTGTTCAAAACCGCCATGTTCGGCAAGGACGCCAACTGGGGCCGCATCTTGTGCGCGGTGGGATACGCGGACGTGGCTGAAGGCGCGGTGGACACCACCGGCACCTGTGTTTCGTTTGTGCCGACCGATGGCTCGGAGCGTTTGCGGTTGCTTGTTGACGGCGAGCCGGAGCAAGTGGACGAGGCGCGGGCGGCGGAGATTTTGGCGCATGAGGATTTGGAGATTGAGATTGACTTGGGCACGGGCGGGGGCCAGCTGCTGCTGTTCTGGACCTGTGACTTGTCCTACGAGTACGTCTCGATCAACGCAGACTATCGGTCCTAGGGCGTGACGGGAAAGACAAAGAGAGAGCGGGGTTCAGGAACAGGTGCCGAGATTCGGACTTGGTCGGGAATGCTTGTCTGTGACGAAGGTGTTAGGGATCGTGATGTAGTCGTCACGTTCTGAGCAAAGCAGCTCGCTGCCTGTCTGCCAGCTTCTGAAGTTAGTCCCCTCGACACATTTCTTATTGATCGCTTCACTCCACCTGAACTGCTCTTACTTCAGGATTTACAAAAAAGTCATCAATGCAGCATCATCCACTCGTGTAACAGGGCTTGTTGAGCGTGACCATATATTTGGGCCGGTTACATGTCGAAGTAATAGCCTTCCCGTCGAGGCTTAACTTGATCAATTTGCTTGACTCAAGTGCTTTGACCTCACTCAGCCACTGACAGAAAGATTCAGCTTCCTAGTCATTACCAGATCCATTCATCAAGCACTAAACACATTCTACATCCTTGAATCCGTACGCGTTTTGGTACTCACCACTCTATTATATGCATCTCTTCATTTCCCCGTGCTTTATCTTTCAGTTCCCAATGCTTCGTATCTCCATCCCTCCATTTCTCCATTTCTCCATTTCTCCATTTCTCCATTTCTCCATTTCTCCATTTCTCCATTGCTTCATTTCCTCATTGAAGCACTTTGCTTGCACTCTACAATTTATCGTATATGAATTGAGTGATCTATAGTAGGACTCGCCAGCAGTCTCATTCAAAAAAGGTTGCAAATACTGGCTTTTTATATGTCCGTCTACACAGAGTCTTCTAATCATTCGGCCTTTGTGATTTTTCTGGTCTTATTCTCAGCCAAACGTTACAGACCGCCTGTCTTGGCACACTTTGATATGGATTCCGTCTCCAGGCTGGTTTAGACTTTTGAAAAACACGCCTTCCTCGATCTGACCAAGCACCAAGCGACTGGCCACTGACGCCGAAATCCTGACCAAAATTCTGTTGGCAGGCACGTCTACAGCGAGTGACTTTCTGTAAACAATCTCTGTTAACCCACCTTTACGGAATAAATCATTTCGAGAGGGAAGCGTCTCTTTTCAAGCCAGTGCTGTTGCAGCAATTTCTTGAGTAGACACCTCTTAGATCGGGACTTCTTGATACATTTGCTCTGAAGGGTAGCCTGCCTCAACAGGATCACTCGAGGCAAAATTCTTTGTGAGCAACATCTCGATTTCCTCGTGAACAAGCTCTCTTGTCTACTATCATGCAAGCATTTCCTTCGAAAGCAGTCTCTCGGAAGCGATATTTAACTGTGCTCGCTCATTTTTATGAAGCAGTGTCTGGGTGCTTCTCTTGCAAGCAAATTCTCTTGAAGCTAAGCCAATTACTCCGCGATTCTTGAAGCAATTGCCTTCAAAAAGTTTTTAAAAGCGGCTCACTCGAAGCGGGTTCTTCAAAATCCATCTTACGCAGTTCTCTTAGAGCGATCTCCTTCGAACCCATCTTTTACAGTTCTTCAAGTGGTCTCCTTTAAATCCATCTTAGGCAGGGTTTCTGAAGCAATTTTCTTTGAATCCACCTTAGGCAGGGTTTCTTGAAGCAATTTTCTTTGAGCCCGTCTTTTGCAGTTCTTGAAGCCTTTTCCTTTGAACCCGTCTTTGCAGTTCTTGAAGCGATTTCCTTTATGTCCATCTTTTGCAGTTCTTGAAGCAATTTCCTTTGAACTCATCTTTAACAGTTCCCACAGCTATTTCTTTGAACCCATCTTTAACATTCTTCAAAGCTATTTCTTTGAACTCATCTTCAACAATTCTTGAAGCGATATCCTTTGAGCCCGTCTTTTGCAGTTCTTGAAGCCTTTTCCTCTGCACTCATATCTTCAAGTTCTTGGAGCAATTTCTTTGGACCCATCAGCATTCTCTAAGCCACTGCTCCTCCCTCACTCCCCAGCTAACTCAAACCATGCAATTTCCCGCTTAGCATCATTCTTGTATCATTCGTCTCGTTCCCAATTGCTCTAGTAACAAAGACTTAGTCAAATTGCAACGGCTTCTAACACCCTTCCAGTCGTCTCTCTAATAATTCCTGCAAAAACACACACAATTGGTCAATTTCACCACGCAGCAACAGTTTTTTGCATCACCCCAAATGCCTCTCGAGCACTCTCGCAGCTTTATCGGTTCTGCTCGCACTCCGGCTATTTCCTCCCTCAAAAGGCCCTCCAAACCCCACGCCAGACACCATCTCTCCGAATAAAGCTACATTCCTTCCTCTCCTTCGCTTCCCTCTCTCCGCTGTTGTCCCCTTTTCCTTCCCTTTTCCCCTCCCTTTTTCCCTTTTTCCCCTCTCTTTTTCCCTTCCCCATGTCTTCTACCGCGCGCGTTTTCGCACCCACAGTGTACGCTCCATGCTCCACTTCGACGACTTGCGGGACCGCAGCTCGTACCGCCTGGGCGACCTCTACGTGCACGTGGTCGCGTTCCGGCCCAACTCGGGCTCCCTGTGGGAGTTGCAGGTGTCGTGCTACGCGCTGGCGCCCGAAAACTACCGCGTCGAGAACGGGCGCCTACAGATCCCGGAACAGGACCGGGAAACGGTCCGCATCGACTCGCGCGTGTTCCAGGACCTCACCGTGGTGTACCGCGACCGCACCGGCCGCGACCTCTTTGTCGCCCGCGACGTGGACTTCGAGAAGTCGCGCTGGGTGGACGTGTTCCACAGCTACTGCTTTGCCGACATGAGCGTCCGGCTCGGCGTGGGCATGGTGGCGCACGCCAAGCGCGTGCGGCTCGTGGGCCGCCCCTGCGAGCCGCTCACGGCCCTCTGGCGCCGCTTCCGCGCGGCGCTCGCCGCCGGGCCCACGGTGGACGCGGACCTCATGCTCTCGGTGGTGGGCAACGCCGTGCCGGCGGACTTGCTCGACGTGCCCACGGACGCCACCAGCTACTCGTCCGAAGAATCGCGCGTCAAGGTCGAGGACGACGTCAAGTCCGAGGCCGCGCTGCCGGCGCTGCCGGCGCTGCAGCTTTTCGAGTCGCTTCTCGACCCCGACCGCCCGCCGCCGCCGCCCACGCCTGCGGTGGCGGCGGAAACCACCATGGACTTCCTCACGCAGGCCGCGTCCACGCCGTCGCAGACGTTCCCGCACGCGCAGCCGCCGCGGTCCGCGCCCGAGTCGCAGGAGTTGCACTTCCTCCCGCCGCCGCCGCCGGCGTCGCTAGCAGACGTGCACGCGGCGCAGGAGCGCGGCCAGGAGCTCCTGTTGCACACGCTCGCCCGCGTGCCGTTGGCCGCGGGCCCCCGCGTCTTCCGCACCCGCGCGCGCGTCGTGGGCTCCATTCCGACCGACCTCTCGCTCGTGTGCACCAAGCTGTACGTGGCGGAGCACGGCGCCGTGGCCACCTCCGACCCGCACTTCCGCCCGTTGGAGCTCGTGCTCGCCGACTCCGCCGCCGCAGACCTCTCGCCGGCAAACTCCTTGTCCGTGTACATCCCGCGGGCCCGCATCGTGGCCTTCTTCGGCTGCGCCCACACCGAGCAGCTCTACACGAGAATCGAGGCCCTCAAGCCGCGCTTCGCCCGCCTCCTAAACGTCACCAGCACCTTCGATTTGTGCATCGACGCGCGAGACGGCGCCCCCGTGTGGACGCTCAAAGACGTGACCTTGGACAAGTTGGTGCGTTAGCAAATTCATTCTAGCAAAGCTCTCTAGTTACATCCAGCAAGCCGCCCGCGTCCGCTTCGCTGCCGCCCGCGTCGTCCACCACGCTCGTCGTTGAAACCGCGCCTCCCGCAAACCCAACGCCCCGCCCAAACCTTGAAATCCGGCCCAAGTCCGACATTGTGCGGCCCGCCTCGGAGTACGTCTGGCCAAGGGCAACGGTGCGCTCAATCGTGCTGCTGTCCCACCCGGCGGGGCCCCAGGGCGCGCCTGAAAACGGCCAAGGTAGCGAGCGGAAAACGGGGAGGAAGGCGCCGTAAAAGGGCACCTTGACCTCGCCGCGGCGGCCCATCTTCATGGCGCCCACCACCACGCGGGCGACAAACGACGGGTCCGTCTTGGGCGCGTAAAGCCGCAGCGGCGTCTTGGCGTCCTTGAACATGTCGGTGCGGAGCTGGCCGGGGCAAACCAAAAGCGTCTTGACGCCGTAGCGCGCCTTCAGCGGCGTGCCCAACTCGTGCGTCAAGGACTCGTGCAACGCCAACAAGCCCGACTTGGACGCGCCGTACGCGCTGTAGTTGGCGGGCGACATGTGGCCCAAGACAGAGCCGATGGTCACGAGGTAGCCTCGCTTTTTCGCGAGCATGTCGGGCAAAAACAACTTGGTGGTGTAGAAACACAGCAACAAGTTGACGCGGATGGTGTCCTGGATCTCGCTGAAGGACATGTCCACGATGCTCGTGCCGGGCGCCACCGCCGCGTTGTTGATGAGCGCCGTGGGCGTGCCCAAGTCGCGCTTGATCAAGCGGTGGCACTCCACCAAGTCGTCGATGTTGCCGACGTCGCAGACGTAGTAGCGTGCGCCGGGCACCTTCTGCGAGGACGCCACGGGGCGGATGTCCAACACGGCGACACGAACGCCCAACTTGCGGAGGCGGAGCACGAGCTCGCGGCCTAAGCCGGCGCCGCCGCCCGTGACGACGACAATGTCACGGTCTTTTTCGAGGCAGTGGCCCATGACGCTGGACGCCACGCGGCGGCCCCAGTAGTACGAGCGATGTGCTAGCGACGAAGTTCTGATCATGAAGAGCGGAGTAGCGGCCAGTGCACAAGCGCGCGCGCCTTTGTGCGGCGGGCCCTGCACACAGCGCTCTTTTGACGCGCGCCCGCGCTTCTGTACATGTTGTTACTGTACATGCGCACTCTGTGCGCCAAACGGTTGCAAAATGCGTTCCCACTTGTGCCCAAGTCTTTCTCCCTTCATCATATGCATTCAACACTCCAACCCAGTAATTGAAAAACGTGGCTGGTCCAAGGTCTAGGCCTTGTGTGTGGTCTTTGCAGTGTCTTTCAGTGTCTTTCGGTTTCTTTGAGTGTCTCAGTGTCTCAGTGTCTCAGTGTCTCAGTGTCTCAGTGTCTCAGTGTCTCAGTGTCTCAGTGTCTCACTGTCTCACTGTCTCAGTATTAGTGCCTTTCAGTGTACATGGCTTGCTCAAGATGGTCTCTTAACTCCGCTTCTCTTGTCTTCCGGACTCCAATGCTGCAAATTGTCATTGAGAAGGGCGAAATGCGCAGTGTAAAAGGCGCCTGGATGTCTTCATCGCTTGGTCGCCTGGAATTGACACCCAAGGGCAACGGATGGCTTGGATTGAGCCTAGCATTGCCAGCCCGTCTTTACTTCATGAGCGGGATAGAGAATCTTTATTTGCCAAGCCCTCGTGAAGAAGCGGAAAGTGAAAAGGTTGCACGAAGAGACACCCCCACTTGCCAGTCCCCTCAAGAACTGGCCCGCTCTAAAAACGTGCCTACTCAAGAAATGGCCCACATACAATTGTACTTGAGAAGCCCACACAAGAGCTGTCCCACATATGAGCTCGCCCACTGAAAAACTGGCTAATGGAGAGCTAGACGAATCAAGAATCGGTCTACTCAAGAATCTGTCTGCTCAAGAACTGTCCTACTTAACAACTGGCGTACCCAAGAACTGGCTCAGTGAGAACTGGCCTACTCAATCAATGGCCCATTAAGAACTGGCCCCTTGAAAATTGGCCCATTTAGAACTTTCCCACTCGAAAAGTAGCACTCAGAACAATCCACTGAAGAACAGGCCCACAAGAAATAGCCCCCTCGCGAATTATCCCACTCAAGAGCTGGCACATCGCCCGGCCCACGGAAATATATCGGATAAGCAGAAAAAGAAGATCTGGTTTTGGGGCCAAAAACTCTCGGCACTCAGCACACCGTGTGCGTGTGGTTCTTGTGCGAGGACGGCCCACTCTCCACCTCTCACATCATAAGTCCTGTTGTTTGTCTCCGGGCACCTCACAAAACCGTGCCGTTAGCCTGGCATCTCGCCGAAACTTCATGTTCGCTTGAAAAAAAAAACTCGCCTGACCCACAAAACATGATGCCCAGCTCTAAAATCGCCGCCACCCACAGAATGAGCATCGGCCCTATTGACACTGAGGCGCATCACTCTGCGCACACGTGCAGCGCCAGCCGTTTCTCCACCAAAAATGAAAAAAAAAAAAAAAGAAAGAAGAAGAAAACCCGTGACCTTGCCGCCAGAGATGGTGCCCCGCCGGGCGCCGGTCCGCCGCCGTTGCCGAAAACGCCCCGCTCTCTCGTCCGTTTTCGCATCCGCCCAAAAACCCACCCCCAGCCCATTCTCCAGCCCACGCTCCGTTTTCGCACCGCGCACCCAAACCGCACTCCACACCACAACCGCCAACAATGGACCCGCCGCCAATCCTCCGCATCAAAAGAAAACGCGGCCAGGACCCGCTCCAGGCGTTGATCTTGCAGAACGCGCCGCCGCTGAAGCGGTCCAAGGCGTCCACGCCCGTCGCGTCGCCGCACATTCCCCACGAAACCCGCAGCTGGTACTTCCAGCTCTCCGCCGAGAACACGGCGCCGGACGTGCTGGCGCCGGTGCTCTCGGAGGCCGACCCGACGCGCGAAAAGCGGCAGTTTGTGCTTCCCAAGCCGGAGAGCGAGATCCCCAACCAGTTGGCCGAGATGTTGGACAGCTTCCTCACCATGGCGCCGCCCACACAGAAGAAGCGGCGCCGCGGCGGTGCGGAGGCCGGCGCCGAGGACCACGTGGGCGGTGCCGGCGACGCTCTGGCGGCAGTGCTGGCGGAAACGGACGCGGACGCGGACGCGAATGCAGATGCAGATGCAGACACAGACTACGTCTTTGACGTGTACCGGCTTTCGTCCACCACGCCGTTGACGAACAGCAACTACCCGCAGTCGCAGATTGGGTACATCCGGTTCTTTGACGACGCCGAGTACGGCTTGCTACAGTCCGACGACGACAAAGACTCGCAGGGCGTATATTCCGACGACGAAGACTCCAACGCCGAGTCCTTCTACCAGAACGACTACCCGGAGGACGAGGACGCCGGCACCTACAGCGACACGTATGAGCACCTGGAGGACGAGCCGATCATCGTGGAGTCCGCGGAGGCGGTCGAGGCCAGCGCGTACTTGAAGGGCCACGTGCAAGCGGACCAGGCCGAGCCGCAGCACTACGACGACCTCTACGACGACTTTTTCGACGAGGACGGCCCCACGGTGGACTTCCTCGCAGACCCGTCGTTCCCCGACGAAGAGTACGAGCGCCAACTGTTTTTCCAGGACGAAGAGCACGACGAGTTGGCCATCCACCGCGACCGCATCTTCGGCCGCCTACAGAAAATGATTGACGAGCAGTGATTCCGCGGAGGCGGCTACGAAAAGAAGTACTTGCTCTTCTTGACCGCGTCGATGTCGAGACTGCCCACAGACGGCGCCTCAAGAATCGTGGCCGGCACCATGAGCGGCGTGTGTGTCAAGGGACTGATCTTCTCGGCGACCCGCTGCGGGGTGGTGCCGTACACCTTGGTCTCTTGCGGCGACGGCTTGTATAGTAGCTGTGGCTGGTGCACGGAGATCAACTTTTGCACGTGTTCCGGGTTCTGGAGCTCGCGTCGCAAACACGCGTTGAGGCGTTCTCTTTTGGTGCCGCTCTTGGGGGCGTCGGGGCCGTTTCTCAACTGCCGCAACTCGCTGCAAAACGCCGCGCTTTTTTTGTTGTTCACCCACACGAGCTGGAACCGGTTTCGGTTGACGTACATCATGTCCTGCCGGAGGTTGTCGATGATGTTGGACGAGTGGAGTGTCGCAAACTCCTCGCGGATGATTCTCGAAAGCTCGGGAACGTCTGCAGCGTGGGTCCAGTAACTGTCGTGGATCGCAACAAACGTCATTCCAGCCTCTTTGGCACTCAAACAAGTCATCATCATGTGGATTGCGTCGAGTGAGTGGATGAAGTTCGGCGCAATGGCGTTTTTCAGCTTGAACTCGTCCACAGGTGCCAATTTGCGAAAGTCTTTCATGGTGATGTGCTGAAGCGTGGTGCTGATTGTTTTCTGTGCGTTTTTGCGGTATAGTTGCACCACAGGGAACCCCGAGAGCGACGTCCACATCATGGGTCTGTATCGTTTCCGATCAAAGAAGTCGCCTTCGCTCTCTGCGGAAACGGCTTGGATGCATCGGGCGCAGTTTTCGACTAGCCAGTGCTGGATGAGCTTGGCGCCCGCGAACAACTCTGATATGCACAGCAACACCACGGTGCCGACATAGGAAGCGACCGCTGCACGCTCGCGATCTGCCAAGGTATTGCTCTGCGCCAACGTTTCGTCGATTCGCTTCCTTATCTGGCGTGTGGCGCCGAAATGGGTCACGCCGTACACCGTTGTCATGACCGTTTGCTTGACCAACGCTCTCGAGAGAAGCGGCGCGGTCATTTGCGCGGTTGCAGCGTTCTCGCCGCCCAGCTTCATGTCGGACTCGACCTTTTCCCGAACGGTCTCAAGCACCGTGGTGTAGACGTCCTGTCTTGTCTCGTTGGGCAACACGTTCACCGAGAAGGCCGCTTTCTCATCCGCTCCGAGTGCAGCGTAGTGCTGGAGCCCGTTGCACGTGCCGTCCTGATGAACCGGGATGCGGCACATGTACTCGGCAGTTTCGCCTGGGAAGTGCCAGATTTTGTGCAATTCCTTGCAAAGTGCGAGAGTTTGCCACGGCGTGTCTGCCTGCATCCACCAGTGGGAGTTGAGCGGGTCGAGGGCGGACTCGGCGATGTTTGCTTTGTTTTTCTCGACAAAGTCCGCCAGCTCTTGCATCGTGAGCGGTTTCTTGCTGCAGAGATTGGCGAGCTGGTACACCAAATAGCGGTAGCCGTTTTCGCCGAGCGGCTTCGCCTCCCAAAACACCATCAACGACCGGACAAGATCCTCGCTGTAGTGGGAGAGGAAGGAGACGCTCGGGTAGACGCGGCCCCGGAAGTCCAAGTTGTGGGGCAAGTAAAACACCTCGCCGTTCTTGTCCAAGGCGTGCGCTAGGCGGCTGACCATTTCGTAATACACCATCAACTTCTGTGCATCCCGCGCTTTCCTCCGGAGGTCTTTTTCCCGCGCGGCCCAGCGGTAGACCGCGGAGTTGTAGCTTTCGTCGTCGGGGAAGGCGGCCTTTTCTGGCTTTGGCAGGCCGCTTTGCGCGGCGATGTTGGCCAAGGTGGCGGGCAACGCGGGGCTGTCGGGCTGGGTGCGCAAAAGCGTGTCGAACACCGCCAACATGTCGGAGTTGATTGACCACGCGCACGAGCCCAAGGCGTCCAAGGCCACGTAGATGGAGTCCAACTGCCCGGTGCGGTGTGCCTTTACCATGTACGCGTTGGTGAGTTCCTGCTCGAACGAGGACACGAAGGGCACCTGCAAGTGCAAGAAGCCGCCGTTTTCGGGCGACGTCCACTTGCGCGGCGGGTGGAGCATCGGGAGCCGGTACGAGCCCGCCTGGAAGAGGTCGCGGTAGGCCTGGAACTGGTCGCAGACGGCCTGGTTCACGTGGAGCACGCCATACCGCTTGTAGCGCGAGAAGCCGTCCTCGTCCTTCTCCACCGCAAACGTGAAGACGTTGCCCGCGCCGGGCACGGTGCACGAGTCGGCGACGATTTTCATGGCGTCGCACACGAGCTCGCGCGCGTCGTCGGCGGTGAAGGCGACGCCCGGGACGCGGTCGGGCGCCAAGCGCAGCGTCACCGCCGCCGCCATGGCCACGCTGAGCGCCGCCACCTTGATCTGCGACGACGTCACGGCCGCGAGCATGTGCGAGATGCACATGGAGGCGAGCCACTCCGCAGACACCGCGGCCACCACAAAGCCGAACCTCTGCATGTGGGCGTGCGCGTGGGCCGCCTGGCGGAGCGCCGCCGCGGCCAGCCGCACCCAGCCGCGCACCCAGGCGGCGTGCACGCGCTGGAAGCCGGCCACCGCGCCGTCGGCGTGCAACGGCTTGTGCACGCTGTGCGCGAGCTCCTCCACGCACTGCTGCTTGGCGCGGTTGAAGGCGAGGTACGCGGCCATGAAGCGCGGCCGCTCGCTCGCCGGGAGCGCGTCGTAGACGTCGCGGTAGCGCGTCGCCGGCGAGAACGCGGACGCGTCGAACGCCGCCTGCTCGATGAAGCGGCACACGGCGCCGAACGAGTGGCCGCCGCGCGCCCGGAGCTCGCGCATCCGCGCCGCCACCGCGGGCGCCGGCGCGCCGCCGTCGCGCACCGCCTCGTGGGCGCCGAACACGGCGTTGTACAGGTCCACGGCCTCGGGGCAATGCGCGGCCACCAACGGCCACACCGCGGCGGGCGCCGCCGGCGACTCCCGCACGAGCTGCCGGATGTACAGCACCAAGCTGACGCGCGCCAACTTGTGGCGTGCCGGGACGTGGTGGAGCGAGCGGAGGAGGACCACCACGAGCCATGCGTCGGCTTCGTCGGCATCTGCACCGGCGCCGTCACCGCCGCGACCGGCACCGGCACCGGCACCGGCAGTGCGCAGCCGCACGCCCGCCACGGCCGCCGCCAACGCCTTGGCCTCGCCGAGCGTCACGCGGAACGTCTCGCCGCAGGCAAGGCGGCGAAGAAGGCCGACGCAGCACGCGTGGAGAAGCGGGGCCAGGTCCAGGGCGCCAGGGCGGGCGCGCGCCGCGGCGCGCCGGAGAAACGCGGTGGCGCCGCCCACGTCGCCCGCGGCCACGGCCTGCGCAAAGCCGCTGAGGCGGATGCGGGCGTTTACGTCCAACGCGCGGGGGCTCGGTGGTAGCGCGGCGAGGAGGTCGTGCTGGGAGGTGTCGAGGAGCGGCGAGGGCGCGGCGTTGCGGGGACGCGGTTTTGGGCGCGGGGCCGGGTGCGTGCTGGAGGCCACGCTTCGGAGAAGGCGGCGGCGGATCATGGCATGGTGCGCGAGTAGGTGCGGTGCGAAGTTGATGCAAAAGGCGCGAATTGGGGTGCGGCGGGGGACGCTTTTGGCGTGCGGCGGCCGGTGGGGCTGGGCGGGGCGTGGGGGTTGGGCGTCCGTCGGCGGTTTATGCGTTTGCTTTAGTTTGGAGCGTTTTGGGCTTTTGCGTGCACTGGAAGCTGCGCTGGCGATGAGCCCGTGAGTGGGACTGGTGCTGCGGAAAGGCTGCGGAAAGGCTGCAAGTGCAAAAACATGGTGGCTGCACTGTGAAGACCACGCTTGGGATGAATTTTGGGCGGTGACTGATCGGTGGTGATTACTGGGAATACTGTAAATCACTGGGAACCACTGGAGGTTACTGGAAATATTGGAAATACTGGAATTTAGTGGAAATACTGGAGATACTGGAGATACTGGAATTTAGTGGAAATACTGGAAGTACTGGAGATACTGGGAATACTGGAAATCACTAGAAGTCAATGCAAATGCTGGAAATCACTGGGAATCACTAGAAGTTACTTGAAATATTGGAAATACTGGAAATACTGGACATACTGGACATACTGGAAATCACTGGGAATCACTAGAAGTTACTGCAAATACTAGAAATCACTGGGAACCACTAGAAGTTACTTGGAATATTGGAAATACTGAAGATAGTGGAATTACTGGAAATGCTGGAAACTTGCTGGATATGTGATGAATATACACGGAAGATTTCCTGGTTATTCTGTGAAAGTGCGCTCTGACCATGAGTCCTATACTGTACGACCCAATCATTTATTGCAGAATTATGGGAAATCGACTTTCCAGCTGTACTTTGAAAACTACGCTCTACGGGCTCCATATTTGAGACCAAACTGCCTCTTGAAATATTCCAGCTGCACGGTGAAAGCCCCGCTCTGGCGATGGGGTCCTAAGTTGTGAGACTTTGTGCCTTGAACGTTTCTGAAAACCTCCAAAAATTCCCATCTGAACTTTGATAGCTACGCTCTGGCGACGGACCTAAACTCTGATAGCTACGCTCTGGCGACGGGCCTAAACTTTGATAGCTACGCTCTGGCGGTGAGTATAGGACTGAGACTCAGCCTGTGCTCTGCAATATTCTGAAAATTTGAGGTTTTTCTGTGAACGCAACGCTTTTACTGTGAATTATAGTCCTTTTTTTATTTCACTGTCTTATTAATCATACATTTTGATTACAAGGTGGCTTTAAAGATCTTAAGAATTCATAAAAGATAACTTCGACCCAAGCTGTACTTTGTAAATCGTCTAGAAAACTTCCAGCTGTCCTGTGAGAATTACGCTCTGCCGTTGGGAATCAACTGAGGCTCAAGCCGTAGTAAAGGATTTCTGAAAATTTCAGAAAACTTCCTGTTCTGTGAAAAGTACGCTCTGACCATGAGTCCGAGACAGAGACTAGCGGTGCGTTGGGAACTCTGGGCAATTACGAAAGAACTCTGTAGCTGCACTGTGAAGACTACGCTCTGGCAATTGATCCAAGACCGTCAAACTCAAGCGGTGCTTCGAAGGCTTTTGATGACTTGCTGCTAATTTCTAGTTGGTCCGTGAATTCTGGCAATGGCTTTTGGCTGAGGCTCAAGCTGTAGTATGGAAATCTCAGAAACTCTCTAGAAAACTTCTAGCTGTACTCTGAAAATGTGCCGGCAATGGGGTTCTGTGAAAGATACACCCTGGTGCTGGTCTTTCACTGAGTCTCAGGCTGTAGTATACAACTCATCAAATTCTCTGGAATTCCTTAGCTGTAACGGGAAATCTGCGCTTTGACAATGGATTGTAAGCTACGAGACTCATGCTGCACTTGAAGGATTTTTTGCAAATTCCTAGCTCGTGAAGAGTACGCTCTGGCCTATGGAACTCAAGCTGTGTTTCAAAGATTCGAGCTGTTTGTGAAAGCTGCGTTTTGACAATGGGTCTTTAGCTGTGACTCTCATTTGAAGATATCTGCTGTTTACTGTAGTCATCGTTTTCGCTCGAGCCTGGTTCCATCTGTTGAGTCAAAGCTCTGTATAGGGCGTAACATCTATCCAAGCTCTAAACTCTTCAATCTGAGCTACTGCAACTCGAGCTCTGCACTGTGGTATCCCAGCACTAAAAGTATGAAATCCAACCACTGATAAAACGACAATTGAGCACTGCAAGATCGAAGCGCTATACGGTGGATGGAAGCGCTTTACCATGGAATTGAAGCCCCAAGGAACCCAGGCTCTGAAAAATTTAGGCTACGATAGGATTCAAGCGTCGTGAATTCGAAGCTCAGTGATATCCAACCTCGCAGCTGTTGCAAATGAGCCACTATAACAGTTAGCTCCATACTGTGGAGTCACGCTCGGTCCTTCAGTTTCAAGCTCTAGAGAATTCAGGCTCCACATCGTGGATCCAAGCTTGATCGTAACCAGGCCTTATATAGTCGAACCTATAATGCAGCCTGCTTAGATCCAGCCTCTATCGATCTACGCTACTGTGGAAATCGAATTCCCCACTCAAAAATCTGTCCTCTGGAGCCGGATCTATGGGAATCATACTGGAGAGTCGGTCTGTGGATTGGAGCTCTACGTTGTAGATTCGAAATTCTACACTAGGAGCTCTATGCTGTGGAACATGCGCTCCAAAACGGAATCCAAGCTTCATGAAACTGAATCTCTGCCGTTCAAACTCCATGGAAACTCAGCTTTAGTCTACACAAGCGGTCTACTGTAAAGCTCTGACGCCAAAGTCGAGATCCTTCTGTATGGGCAATCCTCTTTCCAGTAGATCCTGAAATTCCTGTTTTTTTCAAGCTTTCCAGACACTGTAACTTCTTGGCTATGGGTTTGGCCTTGAAACGTGAAATTCAACCTGTAGACTTGAAATTCAGGCTCCATTGTGTGGGATCTCAGCTCTAAAATAATGTTATCACGCTCCATACTCTAGCATCCAAACGTTAAAGCAAACCACTGTGAGTCTTGGCACTATACTGTAGAATTAAAAAACTGCTTTTCGAATTTACGCCCTAGACTGTGGCTTCTATGCTTTGTGAGTTCTAAGCTCTGCGCTGTTAAATCTGGGCCTTTAAACTCTGGACTCTGGCATTGTGCATTCCATAAAGCACACCGTGAAATTAGAAATTATACGGTTGTGTTTAGATTCTACTGTCATTTCTAGGCTATATAGTGCAGAAGATAAGCACCGTAAAGTCTAAGCTCAGTCTTACATTATGAACTACTATGTATATAAGCTCTCTGCTATGAAGCTAAGCTCTACAGCGGGAAACACGAGCACTTCTACGCTCGAAGATTGCAAAATCTTGGAACTTCGTGGAATCACATCCTCCGAATCCGAGTACTCTAGAATCTACGCTACTACGGACTTCAAGCCATGTACTGACATAACCGATCACTCAACCATGGACTCTATGCTGTATACTGTGAAGTCTTAGCTGTATACTGTGAAGTCTTAGCTGTACACTGTGAAAACTTAGCTTTACATGTGGACTCTTATATCGTGGAAGCTCAGCTCTATGGGATCTAGGTTCTGTGCCGTGAAGTCTATACTGTCGGATCCAGTCATTGGTCATACCTCTGCAATTCAAACGGCTCGTCGCTTCGGAACTGCCTGTGGAGCCCCTGTGCGGACGCGCCCACGAACAACTGTCCGTGACGAGCCCCGAAGCCCCATACAGAAGCCAGCGCGTTGCCACGATCGAGCCTCAATTGTTGATCGGCGTCTTGATGTTGAAGCTGATGGCGGGGAACTGCGCCATATCCGCCGTGACAGACGCCTCCACGCCAAAGCTCTGGAGAACGCCGCGGATCACGCCACACGGAAGGTACGAGTAGGCGTTTGCCTTGGCGATGCAGTCGGGCCTGCCCTGCGCGCTGTGGAAGCCCGCCACGGGCCGGTAGCTGTTGTCCACGAGGTGGAACGTGCCGCGGTGGTTGGTGCGGAGGTTGTCCATCTGCTTGCCGAAAAGGCTCCGCCACACGTCGCGGCAGATGAACTTCATGATCTCCAAGATGTCGCTGATCTTGGAGTTGGCGCCGGACTTGTACACCAACACCTCGGTGAGCCGGCGCCCCAACACGTGGCCGTACTGCTCCACGCGGACCGCCACGGCGTCGCCCGATAGGAGCTCGGACTCGAAAACGGCCACTTTGCCGGGGAGGTCGTCCTTGATGCTGGAGAGCTGGCTGTCGACGCGCGTCTGGAGCGGCCCCGCGGCGGTCTTGTCGGCGAGCTGCTGCGTCACGCGCACGGCCGCGGGCACGATTTCCTGGAGGAGGAGGCTCAAGCACACGGCGTTGACGTGTTTCTGCGCGTCGAGAAGATCGGACATCGCGGTTTTGTGTGGTGTGGCGGTGGGGCGGTGGTCGATGCTGGCGGCGCGGTGTCGTGAGGTTTTTTTTTTTCCTTTTTGGCTCGGCGGGGGTGTACTTGTGTTGCGGTGGCGCCTTTTTCCGGGGTGAGTACTGGATTGGGTGGGGTTCTGGGTGGTGCTGATGCGCGGATGGGTGCGAAAGCGGTGCGTGCGCAAATGGGTGCGAAAGATTGCAAAACACAAGTCCGTTTCTTGCACCCGCCCATTTTTCGGCACCCACACCAGCGACTTTCCCTACCATGGCCAAGCCAGCGTGCGCGGTCCCCGGCCCGTTCGCCAGCAGGCCGTTTGCGCCCAAGCCGCACACCGTGGTGAAGCTCAAGTCCGGCGAAAAGGTGCATCTTTTGGCGTCTCCGACGGGCCACAAAAAGGCGCCGGCGCCGGGCCCCGGCGGCGAGGCGCTGCGGCTCCAGGCGCTCCCGAAGCCGCCGCTGGCCGCGTTTGGCTCGCCCGGCGGGTCCTCGGCGGCAGCGCCCACGCCCAAAACCGCCGAGCCCAAAACCGCCGAGCCCCGGATCCTCGCCGGCGCCAGCGCCGTGCTGTCGCCGGTGGCGCTCCGGTCGCCCGAGGCCGACGTGTCGTTCTCGCCGCGGGACCGCTTTGCGGCGGAGGCGCAGGCGCAAGTCAAGCACGCCATGGCCGAGGTGGTGCACAGCGAGTACGTGTTTGTCAAGTGCCTCCAGCTCCTCGGCAAGTTCTTCGTGGAGCCCGTGCTCGTGCGCTGCGCCGGCTTGGGGCTCACTTGCACGCCGCTTCTCAACATGGAGCGGATGGTGCACGGCCTCACGCAGAAACACGAGCACTTCCTCGGCCGCGTCAACAGCGACCCGACCGTGGCCACGTACTCCGCGGAGGTCAAGCGCATGTTTGCCGGCTCCGCGTACGGCGCCTACGCCGGCTGCGCCCAGGTGCTTTTGGCGTTGATCCACAGGCTGGTGCCGCCGTTCGAGCTGCCGTACATCGACCACCTCCAGCGGTTTTTGGAAAGGACACAGCCGGGCGACCAGCGCATGGACCTCCTGCTCTCGCTGCTCTTGCAGAAGCCCATGGGCCGCATCGCCAAGTACCGGCTTTTCCTCGCGGCGGTGGCCAAGCACAGCGCGGACCCGGCGCTGGTGCACCGCACGCTGGAGGACTTGAACCGCCACTTGGTCGCCGTCAACGCGCAGATCGAGGAGCACAGGAAGCGCGAGTACTTCCTCGACTGCGTCGCCCGCAGCGTGGACTTCACCGTGACGGGGCTCCACTGCGTGCACTTTTTCGGGCTCATCAACTACACCTGCCACTGCACCGTGCACTACATCTCCGCGGAGCGGCGGCAGCGCGTGGTGGCGTCCCACTACTGCAAGATCATGGTCCACGACTACCACATCTCCGTGGCCGAGAACCGCCCGCCGCGGCTTTTGTTTGTGCTTCCCTTTGGCAACTGCCTGTTGTTGCCGGCCAAAAGCACCACCGCCCTCCACAGCAACGGGCCCAGTGCGTTCAAAATCATCTTTGAAAAGTCCGCGAAGCAGTACGAGTTGATGATCACGGCGGAGAGCGTGCTGGCCACCAGAGACCTCTTTGTGCACTGTGCCGAAATCACCGAGCGGAAGCTCCAGCTCGCCAAAAGCGACCGAGACTGCTACAGTGGCGCCCCTGTGGCGGAGTATGGCGCGGAAAAGACCCGCCCGTCCCAGGAAACGCAAACCCCCCACCCACAGCCAGAAAAGAAGCGGTGGCTAGGGCGGATGTGGTGAGTGCCGCAAATTTAGGAATTTGCAGCAACGGCGCTTCGGGTGTATGGAGGCCTCGGGCCCTTTTCCCGCGCGCGTGCCGCCCCAACAATCAAAAGCCCCTCCCCTTTGTCTCTTTTGTCATGCATCTGTCACCGTGCCGTGCCGCCCCGTCTAAATATGGCGGGGGACCGCTAGAAGAAGGCACCGCCCGGGCCGGGAAAACAAAACAAACAAAGAACGCGGGATTCGAGCGGATCAGGGGGGATCTGGCAAAAAAGGAACAATGAGGCAAATACCAAGAAAAGCACGCGTGTTGCCGATTGCCGTTCATTGATTCTGTGCGGCTCACAGACGGCTGCGAACACCTCACATGGCACCCTCGGGGCACCGCACATGGCACCCTCGGGAGGGAGGCAAGAGGGGCTTCCTGCAGGACCAACCACTGCCAGGACCCCCGGTTTTGGTGCGGTGTGGGCGCGGGCGGCTGGCTGGCGCGCCGCCGTTTACGCCGCGCACCGCGCGCGCTCCGTAACTCTCAGACCGGTCAGGTGCCGCGCGCGCTCTGATTGGCGCAGCGCGCGAGAATCGAGGGCGTGAGCACGGTGCCCGCACGCACCTCCGGTTGAACAGGCAAGCAGAACAAAAAAACCAATACCCTGAACCGCCAGAAGCAGCTCCCTCCCCACGAACCACGCAAGCGTCCACCCCGAACCCCGCCCCTGCGTTCTGCCGTTTCGGACCCGTCTTTTGCCCAGTGCCAATTCTCGCCTTCCGCGCCGCCGTTTACTTCTCATCCTCTGCACCGTGAGAAACACAACATTGCACCGGTGACTCCTCCCAGCCACCCGCCGCTCAGAATCCCCCTCCGCAGCATCCACCGCGCCACCGTGCTCCGCTCCGCACAGCCTCCCCGGACCCGCACCCTCATCCCGCCGCCTCCTCGTGTCGTTGGTCCCGTTACCCGCCAGCCACCGCCAACCTAGCCGCCATGTCGTCCGAAGGCAACGTCCAGTTCTCCTCGGGCCTGTCGCTATTGAACCACCCGATAAACCTCGGCGCCGGCTTGCACGGCCCGCCGCCCAACTTGCTCGCCGGCTCGTTCCCCATGTCCCACTCTTCCGCCCAGAACCCGGCCGCGCCCACGAATCCCAACGCGGCCGCCGCCCACGCGCCCATGCAGCCCAGCGTCCTCAAGGTGTCCAACTTGCCGCCGGACCTCACGCCCCGCGAGGCGAACCTCATGTTTTCCTTGGTCAACGAGGACATCATCAACGTCGAGGTGAAGGACTACACCGTGACCGCGGTGTTCAAGTCGTTGAACACGTGTGTCACCACGGGCAAGCTCCTCGACGGGCGCTACATCTTTGGCGGCAACTTCCCGCCCGTGAAGGCCGAGTTCGACAACAGCTTGACCAGCGCCTTTGACAACATGCGGCTCTCCAACGTCGGCGTGTCGCCGCCAGCCTCGCATCCGCTCCCGCAGCAGGGTCCGCCCGCCGCGCAGCAGCCCCTGGCTCCCAACGGCGCTCCAGCATTGGACAACTTCCAGAAACGCGCCTCCATTGGCAACCAAAGATCGCGCTTTCTCTTTAGCGACCCGTTCTCGGGTGCCACCACGCCCACCAACGCCGCGCCGGGCTCCATCGACTTGAGCGACTTGACCGGCAAGTCGTTGTTGTTGATGAAGACCCAAAACGACACCTACGAGCCCATGCTCCGCGACCCCTGGGGCTCGCAGGGCCTGAACAACATGGGCTTCGGCTCCAACCCGCAGACGCCCGGCTTGGCCGCGGCTGCAAATGCATACGACTGGGGAAACAACCAGCTGCAACCGCAGAGTGCCCCGGGCTCGCAGCAGGCCGCAAACCAAACTCTGTCCGCGGGTGACCGTCGCAGAAAGTCCACGTTCTTCAATGGCTCTGCGTCCTCGCAGGGTGGCCAGGAATCGCCCGTCACGCAGCAACAACAGCAGCAGCAACAACAGCAACAACAACAGCAACAGCAGCATCAGCAGCATCAGCAGCATCAGCAGTCGTCCTCAGCGCTGCAGTCTGCACAGGTGCTGCCCGTGACGTCGCAGTCCCAGCAACCTGGTGTTTCTGAGCCGCAGACCGTGGCGGCCATCATTTCCCAGGGACCCACGCAAAACGGCACTATGCCAGCGTTGAACATTCCTTCCGCCGGAAGACCGGCCTCGCAAGGCGCCGGCTCACAGCCATCTGTGACAACGCCCACGTCCAGCACCACGCCCGCGCCGGGCGCACGTAAGGACGTGCCGGACTTGTCTTTGCTCGCGCGGGTTCCGCCGCCTGCTAACCCCGCAGACCAGAATCCTCCGTGCAACACGTTGTATGTTGGAAACTTGCCCCCAGACGCCACCGAAGCCGAGCTCCGCTCGCTCTTTGCGCCGCAGAAGGGCTTCCGCCGCTTGTCGTTCCGCACAAAAAACCAATCGTCCAGTTCCTCCGGTGGCTCCGCCAGCCACAACCACGGCCCCATGTGTTTTGTGGAATTCGAGGATGTTGCTCATGCCACCGTGGCGTTGGCCGAGCTTTACGGCCGTGCTTTGCCCAGACCCAATGGTAGCAATGGCAAGGGCGGAATCCGGTTGTCGTTTTCGAAAAACCCTCTCGGAGTTCGTGGCCCTGGAAACCCTCGCCGCACCTCAGCCAATCAGGCTTCTTCGGGAACCACCGGTACCGGCGTTGGTAACGGTGTCGGCAACTACGGGTACCTGAACTACCACTAATCAACTGATTAAAGTGATTCTCGGAGTGGCTTTCCACTCCAGTGATTGCTGCACTAGTGGCACTATTGGTACCTGTTCCGACACCTCTGGACTCGAAATCCAAGCACCACTGAACTCTCATTAAGCAACACCGTTGCAACCATCATTGATCTACGAGTCATCATCATACGCTGCATTGTCACTTGTTCATGTTAATTTCCAGTTTGATTTCCCGCCCGCTTCTCCTGACACCAGAACCGGCACAACGTCATTGTTTACTTCATCTCATCTTCACGTTACCGAACATTTACTGAAACTGTTTAACCTGTCAATATAAGTTTGGATATTCCGCGGCTAGTTTATAGAACGAACCCTGTCTTATTAGTGTACTATAATGCAATTGAAGCTGTAACTGTGTGCATGAAGCCGGATGCATCGAAGCCGAATGTTCTGTAGCCCAATGCGGTCTTAGTGCTGGACGAGATCACTTGAGTAAGTCGAGAAGTTCCTGTGGTTTGGCGTACGACTGGGTCAACCAGCCGGACTCCAACAGCGCCTTTGTCGTGGCTCTACGCGCTGGCTTCGGATCAAGCATAGCCAATAGACAGAGCCGGGCGTCGTAGTGGATTTTCTTGAAAAGCGATAACGCAGGGTTCAAAGAAACGCTGTAGTGCTTATCGTTGAGGTGATCCGCCAAGCTGCGGAGGTGCGCGGCATTGGTGGGAAAGCTTTCCATGTACAACTCCATGGCTTTGTTTTTCTCCAGGCCGTAGATGTTGGCGTGCGGCCACGGAACGGACATGAGGAAAAGCTGGAAACACACGATTCCCAACGCCCACACATCGACGCTCTTGAAGTCGATGGCCTTGACGTCGTACGCACTGTCCTTCTCGAGCATGCTCTCGGCCTTGAACAACTCCGGGGCCTTGAACGACGGCGTGCCGCAGAACACGTCGTTGAGATCGATTTGTTCATCAACGAGGGCCAAGTCCATGGAGCACCCGAAGTCGTTGAGTTTGACGACGCCGTTGCCGTCAATGAGGAAATTTTCGGGCTTGATGTCGCGGTGCACGAGCTCGTGGCGATGCAAGTAGTCGACGCCGCTGACAATCTGCTTGAAGATGGCGTCCTTCAACGCCGACGGAATGACCACTTTTTTCGTGCGGAGCGTGGTCAAGAGATCCAAGAGGTCGCCATGGGCGCAGTACTGCGTCACGAGCGAGAGCTCAGGGCCTCCGCCGGCCACCAAGTCCAACGCGTCCACCACATACTTGGTGCTGATGCACCGGCGGAGATTATCGTACTCGCGGGCCACCGAGCGCTTGTAGAGCTCGTCCAGCTGCGCCGGCTGGCGGCGGATGGTCTTGATGACCAGAAACACGGAGTTGTGTGCGTCGGCGGCCTTGTAGACGATTCCGTTGGCGCCCTCGAAAAGCGGCTTGCTGGACCGTTTGACCCACAGCCTGGGTCTGTTATCGTCCGAATCGGGGAGCACAGAGTCGAACGTTTCCTCTTTGGGCGACGTTTGTGGCGCTGGCTCGAGGGAAGTCATGGTGAACAGAGTATTGCAACAAGGACAGAATCGGGCAGAATGGCTTTATGAGTACCAATCTGACGCGGAAATCGGGAGTCGGGGAGCCGGGTGCCAAAGGCTGGGTCGGGGCAGTTGGCCGGGTCTGCCAATGCGGGGGATGTGTCTGGCCTGGGGGCGCTTTTGGTGGCGCTTAACGATCTTATTCGTACCTGGCGAGCCCCTCGAGCGGATTTGCGGTGTATTTATTTGGATCTGGGCTTCACTGTAGTTGTGGGACCTTCGTGGTGGGTCTAGGAGTATGCACGGGCCCGCGGTTGGTGCATTAGGATGTCGATACAGAAAGGAGCAAGAGCTGAGGAGTTGGTGGTGGAGCGGTGCGCAGTTTGGAGAGTGGCCGAAACTGGCGGGTGTAAAGAAATGGGCGAAAAAGGGTATAACAAACCGGCAAAGACGGGCACGGCGAGTGTTTTGGCGACGTGGTGAAAACCGCCGCTGCAAAGCAGGACTCGGGCGGTGCCCCGGCCGGTGTTCCCGATGCGGAGCAGATTGGGCTGTATACACCTCCATTGTGATTGAGTTATCGGAACAATCTTATCGGAAAGCAGTTCTGCATGTCGGAGGACTTTGGCTCTGGGGCGAGTTACTAGACGCGAGATTGAGGGCGGGTATTTGCAGAGATATTTGCAAAGATGGCGGGTTGCAAAATCTGCCTATAGTAGGTCTGATGTCTGACTAGCCACAAGCAGTTCCGGACACCAGCACTCTTTCCGACACTACTGGAGCAAAGTGAGTGTCTGGGCTTTACGGCTGAGATCTAGGGTCAGATCTTGTATTTTTCCTGGCCTCTTGTTCGGTTTCTGGGCCAGTCTCAGAGGTTCGCCAAAGACATGGAAACGGCCGGTATTGTTCGTCTTGCATCGCTATTTCTTGGATTGGCCATGCTGCCCGTCTGTGAAATTGTTTTGTTTTATTACCAGAGGCTCAAATTGCGAGCCAACAGAGCTGGGAACGGAGCTGGACAACGAAATGTTGGACAAGATGATGAGTGGAGCTACTTGAACTTGATGGAGCTATTTGATAGACTGAATAGGCCAAGTAATAGACTCACCGAATAAGCCAAGTTATAGACCAATCAGTGTTGCAGACAAGAAAGAGACCTAATGGAACATTTGATCGACCGATCAAATGGAAGTACACCAAATACAGACACCTCATCAAAAGACTTGATTGATAATCCGAAATATAGTCCTGAGTAGAAGCCCACTTGATAGAGAGTTAGTCAACAGACCCAATTGATAGAGAGAGAGTTGACAGTTAAAATTGATAGAGAGTCAGTTAACAGACCCAGTTAAAAATAGCTACTCATCTGTAGATAGAACCATCTAATATACCAATCAAGTTAATAGGTAGACACAAGAAGGGACTCAATTGAACATTTGATAGACCGATCGGATAGAAAATGGAATTGATCAGACCCTCAGTAGACTTGACTCTGGACCGACGCTAGTCCTGAGTAGCATCTTAGCTGATTGAGAGCCAGTTAACAGTTTCATCTGAGAAAGAGATTTGACAGATCCTGTCGATAGAGTCAGTGAACAGACTCAATTCAAAGCAGCTGCTTTATTGTAGATAGAGCCAATTAATATGCCACTCAATTTCGCTGGTCGGTGGATAAATCAGAGGCCCAATGGAACATCTGATACACTGAACGAATAGAACGTAAATATTGGGAGAATTTGATAGACTTGATTGTAGATCGCAACTAGTCCTTAGTGCATCCAAATTGATATAGAGCTAGTTGATAGACCCAATTGATAAAGAGATAGTTGACAGATCCAATTGATAGAGAGTCAGTTGACAGACTCAATCCGAAATAGCTGCTTATTTGTAGAAAGAGCCATCTAGTAGATCACTCCAGCAGATGATTAGACAAAGAAAATAACCAATGGAATATATGATCCACCGAACGAGTAGAAAGAGGGCATTGAGAGATTAGACCTCGTCAAGAGACTTGGTTGTAGACCAAAACTAGACTAAGTGCATTCTTATTGATAGAAAGCCAGTCAACAGACCCAATTGGCCAGAGCTAGTCAACAGACCCAATTGACGATAGCTAGTCAAACGATTCATTCTAACAGCTACTTAATTGTCATCGATAAAGCCAAGCAAGAGACTATTCAATATCGCTTCTTTGCAGACAATAAAAAGACCCAATGAGAGATCTGATGGACCGAACGAATGGAAGTATACCAAATGAAGAGACCTTTTCACTCGACTGATGCTCCGTATATAGCCCCAAGCAGCACATTACTAGATAAAGGGCTAGTCAATACACCCAATCGACGAGAGCAAAAGACTCACTAAACCAAGTTCGGCATCGGTGGATAAAGGTCGTTTATCAAGACGGCATCATGGACTCTGGAGACACCGGTGGACCCTTCAAGGCCGTGCCAAGCCGTGTCGCCTTCTAGTCCCGGATTTCTACACTAGTCCTTTTCTTTCAGAACCTTTTCCCGGCATTTTCAATTACCTTTCCCGGCTTTTGCGATACCTTTTCCCGGCTTTATCAATAACTTTTTTCGGCTTTATCAATAACTCTTTTCGGCTTTTTCAATAACTTTTTTCGACTTTTTCAATACCTTTTCCCGGCTTTCTCAGTACCTTTTCCCGGCTCTCTCAATATCTTTTCCCGGCTTTATCAAGACCTTTTCCCGGCTTTTTCAATACCTTTTCCCGCCTTTTTCAATATCTTTTCCCGGCTCTCTCAATACCTTCTCCCGGCTTTCTCGGTCTCTTTTCCCGGCTCTTGCTGAAGCTCGCTTCCAATCGCTGCCCTTTGCCCACGCTTTGGCACGTCCGTTTGCAGCCGGCGCCAGGGCCCCGTCGGGCCTGCTCCGCTCCGCGGCCTCTGCCTTTACGCCCGCCGCCTCTGTCCAGCCCGCCGCTCCGCAAACCGCGGTCCGCCGCCCAGCGCCCATTTTGCACCCATTCTCCACAGCGCAGTTCCCCGCAATTGCAGGCTCCGAACGCACAGCGCTGTGCCCACCGCCGCTGGCAAGCCCCGCCCGGCCCCAAGTCCCAACTGCCCTCTGCGCCCTCGGCCCGTTTTTTTTTTTTTCTGTTCTGCAATTTTCCGCCAGCCCGCACCGCCGCTTTCTGCGCCGTGCCCACTCACGCTCGGCACCCGCATTAGCCGAGCACCACCCAATGGCACCACCGATCCCGGGCCTCGGGGCCGCCGCCAGCGCCCTCCACAAAAAACCGTACAGCGTGCACGACGAGCTCTTCGCCCGCTACGCCCACGACGTGCTGCAGTACCAGAAGGGGCTCCGGTTCCTCGCGGCGCAGGCGGAGCGCATCGCCGCCTCCCACTGGCCCCGCACGCTCCGGGCGTTGGCCGACGCCGCGGCGCTGTGGGCGCAGCTCGTGGGCGCCCACGCGCTCCACTTCGCGGAGTTGCCCGGCCTCTACGCCCGCTTCGACGCGCTCCAGGCCGCCGCCAGCCACATCACCATCCACCCCAAGGAACGGGCCGCGCACGTGGCCAGCCTCGCGCTCGAGACCGCCACGTTGCAGGCCGTGGCGGCGCAGGTGGCCGCCGAGGTGGCGCCCGCCGCCGCCCGTTTCGCGGCCGCCGCCGCGGGCCGCATCGGCGCCATGGACGCGCACTTGAAGGCGACGCAGAAGGCCGTCAAGGCCCGCCGGGCGCTCGCGGAGCGGTGCCTGCGGCTCGAGCACAAGGCCGCCCGCCTCGGCAAGAAAACGCTCCCGTTGGCCGCGGCGGACGAGCGCACGCTCCGCGCGGTGGACGCCGAGTTGCACGACGCGCTGCGCAGCCTTCGGGCGCTCACCGACAACTTGGCCGTCGCGCTCCCGGAGACGCTTCTCTTGGCGGAGGAGTTCACGGACGCGCTCGTGCGCTGGCTCCTCTGCCACGGCGCCGCCCAGCTGCAGAAGGTGCACCAGGCGTTCGCCTACTACGCGCAGTTCCACGGCCTCCTGGACCCCGTGCCCGGCGCAGACGCCATCGTGGCCCACTGGGAGGCGCAGGCCACGCCCACGCGCTTGCAGGCCGAGTCGCTCTTGCGCACCATCAGCGACAAGCACCCGGCGCTCGTGGACACGGAGATTGCCGCGACAGACAACCTGCTGAGGGCCCACAGGCTCTGGGCGCTGGTGACGGCCCGCGACAAGCACCACCGCGTCAAGCCGCTCGACGCCAAGAGCGGCATCTTCCACAGCCACGCCACGGCCGACCCGCTCGCGTCCTACGCCAAGTACCACGACCCAAACGCCAACTTGTCGGAAACGTACTTCCCGCTGCACGCGCCGACGTTGCCGGCGGTCGAGGAGCGCCGCGTGGTGCCGCCGCCGCTCCCGCCGCGCACGGACACCGCGATAGTCTTGAAGTCGCCCGACCCGGCGTCGCCCGGCGCGACGTTCTCGCCCAACCCCGCGCCGTGGAGCCTGCCGGTTTCCCGCCAAAGCACGTTTTCCCCGATGCACTCGATTGATTTGCAGGACGCCGGCGGTGCCTCGGACTCCGACTCGTCGGCCTCCGAGGCCATGGCCTTCAAGAGCGAGCCGGACGCCTTGCGCCGCGCACTCGCCAGAATCTACAACTCCGCCAAAAACGACATTTCCCAGGCGCCGGTGCCCGCCGCCAGCGCCGCTCCGTGCGAGAAAACAAACCGGCAAATCTACACCGACGAAAACAACTCGAAGACGTTCAGGCTCGCGAAACTCGCCGAGTTCTTCGAGAGCGTTGCCGCAAACCCTCCACGCACACTCACTGCAAAGGCAGACTTTGCGGGCCAGGAACCGGGCGACCTAGCGTTTGCGGCCGGCCAGCAGGTGGCCGTGTTGCACGACTTGCAGCTGCACGCAATGAGCTACAACCCCGCCGGAGACAACTGGTTTGTTGGCAAGGTCGGAGAGAGAATCGGCTTTTGCCCGTCCACCTACTTTTGACCTGACCCTACAACTTGCTGCAGTTTGCAAAGGAACCACTTCGGGGAAACCAGGGTTTCTCTGAAGGTTCTTTGTGTGGACCACAACGACTCGATCTTTGCCATATCACAGAAACACTCATTATACAAGAACACTGGTAGCTAGGCCAAAGAGTGAAGATGCAAGCGAGGCTCCCTAGCCTAAATTGGGCGCCGCTGACTTCTGCGATGTGAGATGTTGAAAAGTATTCTATCTGTGCTCTTCCACTGGCCCGTGCAGCTTCTCTTCACTCTTTCCCTCTATAATGACAGCCGGATAATGTCAGCCGGATAATGTCAGCCGGATACTGTGTAGGTGCGCTGGACAATCTCCCGATTCTTCCCACGAAACAAAACAACGCCCGATGGTCCTCTGCCCCCACACATTGGCTCCTTCATTCCATCGCTGCACACGCCGGTTCCACCCAAAGTCTGCAACGAAAACACATCCATTTCCAACAATCTACCATACACTCTGGCGCCCCCCTAGGCCCACTCGGGCGTGGGCTCGGGCCTGCCGCGGCCGCGGCCGCGGCCCCGGCCCCTGCCCCTGCCCCGGAAGTTGCCCCTGCCTCTTCTCACCGACGCCTCGCCAAAAGTGTCCATGTTGAGCGACTTCTCCTCCCTCCAGCGCATGGCGTTGTTCTGCTCGTTCAGCGAGATGGAGTCGAAGAACGACGACTTGCGGTCGTAGATGGGCTGCGCCGTGTCCTGCTGCCGCTCCTTCTCGAACCGTTTGTTGGACTCCTCAAAGTCGAACGCGGTGTCGTACGCGGGCGCGTCGCCGGCGCGGGCCGCGGGCGCCGCCGCGGTTCTGCTGGGCACGTCCTGCGTGGTGCCGGTGGCCTCTCGCGGAGCTTCCCGGGCTTGTCTGGGCTCCGGGGCGCTTTCTCTGGGCACGTTTGCGGGCGCCGTTTGCGGCTCCCTGGGTGGCCTCGAGGCGCCGCCCGGGCTGTTCTGGGCGGCGTTTTGGGCGGCGCTGTGGCTGGCGTTTTGGGCGGCGCTGTGGCTGGCGTTTTGGGCGGCGCCCGTGCTTTGCGGCGGGGTTTGGGCAGCGCCTTGGGCGGCGTGGTGGCCGTGGTAGTAGGCCGGCTGCACCTGGTCGATGGGCGTGTCCAACACCGACAAGTCCTTGACGTCGGAGCCGCGGAACACAACGTACTCGTACACGTCGGTGCCGGGCAACACCTCCAAGTTGGGCAGGCCCAGCTCGGCCATTCTGCCTTCTGTGCCAAACGAGCGCACGGACCGCAACGCCACCGTGGCGTCTTCGGCGGAGATGTTGTCCAAGAGCCCGACGTAGCGGAGCCCTTTGTTGGACACCAACGAGATTGTCTTGCCGATATACTGGGACATGGAAGTGGTGGTGGTGAGTGAGTGAGGTGCGCCCGTACCTCCGGACACCCCAGAAGAACGCCGGGGGGCCAGGCGGCACAACAGGGACGAAAAAAAAAAAAAAAAAAGTAGAGCTGGGTGTTGGTGGCGGCAAAGGCGTGGTCCGGCGGCGGGCGTGCTCCGAAAAAGCCGCTGCCACGAAACAGCGTATGGAGCGAATTTGGGCGCTGCCGTGCGCACATCAACATCTACTACTATGGATTCCACGGACCCCCAGCTCCTCGACACGGAACAAGCACAGCAGGCGCAGGTGCAGGACGCGCAGCAGGCCGTCGAGGACCAGCAGCTCCCGCTGGATGTGGGCGAGGAAAACATCGAGGACGGCTCGGACGCCAGAAGCGAAGACCTCGAAAACGGCGAGCCCACGGAGGAGGCGCCGCCCGCCGCTGAGGAGGCGCCGCCCGCCGCTGAGGAGGCGCTTGGCGAGGGCAGTGGCGGCTACGCCTCGCAGGACAGCGCGGACGCCGACGGCGCCGACGCCGACGCCTACGACGCGGAGGCCGGCGCCAACGACTTTGAGGACGACATCTACAAAATGAAGAGCCACAAGGCCGAGGGCAGCGGGCAGACGCGGAAGAAGAAGATCCGGAAGTCTGCGCGGGAGGGCGCGCTCGCGTCGGCGGAGGCGCAGACGCCGATGGAAATGGCGGCGTACGCGGAGACGGACTTCTCCAACGAGGACCCCGCGGGCCGCAAGAGACGGCTCTTGGAGGAGAAAATGGACATGGCGGTCAAGAGCCGGGCGGTCAAGCGGCGCAAGGCCGACGAGGACGACTTGGAGCGGATGCAGGACGACCGCATCGACTTGTTGAAGAACAAGATGATCGAGGCCGCCAACCTCGACGTGGAGAAGAACTCGCAGGGCCACATCGCCACGGAGAAGTTGAAGTTGTTGCGCGAGGTGATGGACACGTTGTCCAAGGCGGACTTGGCCATCTCCATCTTGGACAACAACCTCTTGGAGGCGGTGCGCTTGTGGCTCGAGCCGTTGCCCGACGCGTCCATGCCGTCGTACCAGATCCAGAAGGACTTGTTGCAGTCGTTGGCCGGCTTGCCGATCAAGACCGACCACCTCGTGGCCAGCGGCATCGGCAAGGTGCTCGTGTTCTACCAGCGGTCCACGCGCACGGAGCCCAACTTGAAGAAGATTGTCGACAAGTTGATTGGCGAGTGGACGCGCCCCATCCTCAACAAGTCCGACTCGTACAAGGACCGCACCATCCGCTTCAACGACTACAACAAGCTGAAGTTCACCAACAAGTTGGCGCTGGCCCGCGCCAAGAACGCAGAGCCCAAGACCTTGTACGAGCAGCAGGCCGAGCGGAGAAACAGGGCCGCCATCCCCAGCGCGCGCACCACGGCGTACAAGATTGCGCCCAAGGTGGACCCCAGTTTGTTGATGCGCCAGCAGCGCGGCAACGGCGAGATGTTCAACCGCATCAACCGGAAAATGACAAACTCGAAGAAGAAGGTGGTCAAGAGACTGGGGCCTTCGGTCGAGGGCAAGAACTTGTCGATGTGAGAGGAGGCGGCGGGCCTGCGGGGACAGCTGAAGAGCCGTGGAAGATGGGTTGCAGACAGACATATTACGAAAAATATCGACAGAAGTATTACGAAAACATCGACAGAAGTATCACGAAAATATCGACAGAAGTATTACAAAAATATCGACAGAAGTATTACGAAAATATCGATTCAGGCGGCAGATATCCCGAAAGTGTGACATTAGACAAGAGTAGTGACAAAAGTAGCGACATCAGACAAGTGTTGATATCAAAAAGTGTTGATATCAGAAAGTGTTGATATCAGAAAGTGTTGATATCAGAAAGTGTTGATATCAGAAAGTGTTGATCAGAAAGTGTTGATCAGAAAGTGTTGATCAGAAAGTGTTGATATCAGGCAAGTATCGATTGCAGAGATGATGTGTCATGATGCTGTGTTCATAAGGAATACGGCAGCTGAAGGGCCAAGCAAAGTGCATGGATCGCTATGCCGCATTGTTAGTTAGGGAATCTGGCGAACCAGTGCTACTGATGAAGAAATTCAAGTGTGAAAGGAAAAGGGCAATCGGGTAACCAGGTTGTAAACTTCATGCTTTAGGCGTCACAGAAGTGTAGCCAATAGTAAGAATGATGCCAAACGAGTCACTATGTACTGAGAAACCGTGTTTTTCAGTGGAAACGGCAAGAGTCGAGTCAAGAAAAGCAGAAGAAATGAAGGAAAGAAAAGAAGGAAGAATTGAAAAGAAGGAAGAATCGAACGAAAGGTTGGAAGAGAGACGAACCGATGGTATGGGTGTTTGAATAAGCCTGGGACTGTCGGCTCCTGCATCGCACACCACCCAGATCATGTCAGCACCCGAAAAGTTTCAAAATGTTCAGGTTCAAAACGTCAAAGAGTTGAAGAGCCCCACAAGCTTCAAGAGCTCAGCCCAAGGCGGCTACACGTTTTCAATGTATCGTACTATTAAACAGGTTTATAGACCAGAACCAAATGCAAATGGCCATTTACGATCTTGGCTTTTCCTTCTTCTCCTTCCACAAGGCCAACAAAGAGACACCGGAGACCTTGACAACCTTGAATCTGACACCTGGAATGTCACCCTTGGCCTTACCTCTTCTACCGAAACCAGCCAACAAGACCTCGTCGTTCTCGTCGACAAAGTTCAAGCAACCGTCATTTGGCACGAAAGCGGTCACCTTCTTACCGTTCTTGATCAATTGAACACGAACACACTTTCTGATGGCAGAGTTGGGCTGCTTGGACTCGACACCAATCTTTTCCAACACAATGCCCTTGGCGTGAGAAGAACCACCAAATGGAGACGACTTGAAGGCAGTGCCCAACAATCTAGCCTTGTAAGCTTGGTCGGCCCATCTGTTGTTACGTCTGTGGACTCTCAATTTTCTGGCGGAGTTAAGACCTCTTGGTTTACCGTTACCCATGGTTGCTGATGAGGAAGAGTTTGGAAGATAGAAAAAATTGGTGGTTTTTTTTCTCAAGAGAAGTTCGCACGTCACGTGTGCGCAGCCGCCGCCGCGGGCGCGCCTCTCGGGACGGTCCAGGGCGCGAGCCCTAAACAATGGCTCCATGAAGGACCGCTGCAGCGGAAATCAGAAAAGTGGCAGATGAACGAAAAATAACGGGGGGGAGCCGAGGAGCCGGGGCGGTCTCCAGACGCGGCTCACGCGGATGCAGACGGCGAAGGTGCCCGCCCGGGCCGGGCGGTTTTGGTGTTTTTTTTTCCCACCGGCCAATCTCAAGGCCACAGTAGAAGTCACAGTCAGGGCATCGCTGGATTTATTCTCTGGCTCTCTACTTCGCCTGTGGTCTCTACGAGTGTATTTTAGTGTACTTCGATGTGTTTTCAGTGTATTTCAGTGCTTTCGGTGTTTTCGGTGTCTTGCGTTTGCTTTGGTTGCTTCTGTTTCCAGCCACATTGTTTTCGGGACCATTTGTATTTCTCTGGTATTTCGCAGCATGCGACACATTTGCACCCATTTACGTTTCCAACTACAGCCAGGACGCCAGACCAATTGTCAGGCCGCCGCAAAGGTCTCACGCTCTTCAGGGGGGTCGCCTTTATTTCCATATTCTCACGGGCGCAGGCGTCAGATCTTGTTCCGGACCACCTTGCGCTTCATCATCTTCAACAACACCACAAACACCATGTCGATCTGGTCCTTGAACATGAACAACATGCCCTGGACAATCACGCCCTTGAGCAACTGCGGCGCCACGCCCTTGTACAAGCCGCGGAACTGCTCCGTCTCCCACAAGTGCGACAACGCCTGGACAAACGAGTCGAACTTGACGTCGTCGCTGTCGTCGTCCCAGGTGTCGACCGTTCTGGTTTCTACGTGTGCGGCGCCGGCGGCGCGCTCCACCATCTCGATCTTGCCGCTGGCGTCCAAGGCGGCGCTCGCGTCCGCGTGCGGCTTGCCGTTCTGCTTCTTCTGGAGCATGGCCTTGGACACAATCAACGGCTGCGTGGCCAACGTGGCCAAGGACTTGGCGCACATGCCGAGCGTGAAGCTCTCCAACGGGCCCAAGAACTCCTTGTTGTCAAAGAGAATCTGCTTCAAGCGCTCGTACGAGCCGTAGGTGATGGACGGGTTGATGCACAAGACCAACGACACGCTCAAGCCGCGCCAGAAGCCGGCGAGCCCGTCCTGCGCGTAGATGTCGCGCGCCAACTGGTACAACGACTTGTGGCTCTTGTCCGTCTGCTGCTGCGTGGTGATGACGCCGATGGGCATGGTGAAGAGCTGCGAGATGCCGGCGGCCAACGCGCCCAAGAACAACTCCACGGCCGTCAGGTGCTTGTGCAACGCCGCGGTCCGCGTCACGCGCGCGTACGCCAGCCGCACGAGCGAGTACCAGTAGAAGTACGAGAAGTTCTGCGCCGCGGTGCCGAAGATGGACGAGAGCAACCCGTGGTACCAGCCCAACACGCCCTTTTTCTGGTAGATCTTGTGCAACACGTCCACGGCGCTCTTGTACTGCGGCTCGCTGCTGGCCGCCGGTCTCGCCGGCGCGCCGTCGCTGCCGGACGACCGGCGCCGCCCGCTGGGTTTGATCTGGGTCTGCACAATGGTTTTGCTCAAGTCCAACGGGTACACGATGGTGTTGGCGATGGCCGAGGCCAAGGCGCCGCTGGCGGCTTTTTCCAACGGCGAGAGCAGCATGGGCGGTGTGGCGGGCTCGGGCGGAGGGCTTTGGGGCGGAGGCTTTTGGGCGGTGGGTGTGGTTGCGGGGGCGCTTTCGGGCGGTCGGTGCGGTTGCGGGGGCGGGGTCTGGGGCGCAACGGGCGGGTGTGGGCGTGTGGTGGGGGCGGCGGTTGCACGCTGGGGCACAAAAAGGGGGAAAAATGTGGTGTGTAGCGAACAAGCGAGCCGGTGATATATGCTGGGCCGGCCCGCGGATGCGCTTCTCCGCATTACTGCCGGTTCCGAGGGCCGACCCCACATCGCGCCCACATGCAATCTACAGGCCGGATTTCGAGCAGCCTTTGGAAAAAAAAACGGAGGAAAGGCCTCGTTTGGATTTTTGAGACGTGGTTTGGCGGCCCGGTTCTGCTTTTGGGGGCGGCTGGCGCCTTGCTTCACGTGTTTTTTTGGGGGGTCTGGGGCTCCGGAATGTGAGTCCACACTATTGTGCCTAGATTGCACCGAGACTCGTTACGACATATGATCGAGTCTTCCGGGCGCCGTGCTGACACAGAACCGGCGATTGGGTTTTTCGTTCTTCTGGGCTTTTTTTTTCTTTTGTTATTTTTTTTTTTAGTGAATGCATCGATACAGAAGTATCCACTGGTGCAAGACCATCTGCTGCCTTGTGTGTTGCTGGTGCAGCTAGAAAGACCTCTTTTCTTTCCTATTTGTTGAGCGTAATCTCTTCCTCAATTAAGCCTTCTCTGTTTTGCTGGGCCTGGCAGCCTGATTCCGCACTCATCACACCCACTTCATGACCGTCTTGTCTGTTCCGCAGGTGACCAAAGCGTCGCCCGCCACAACACACCGGATGCGCCCGGCGTGGCCATCGAGCTCCACGGCCACAGCCGCCTTGTCGAGATCCAAGCCCCGCACTTTGCCGTCCTCGCCAAAGACCCAGATTCCGCTCCCGTCCGCCCTCCACTCCACCTTCGCCTCGCTGTACTTGTCCTGTGGCGACATGGTGTTAGCGTTGACCAAGATCTGGTTGCGGTAGATGGCGTCTTCTGCGCCGGCGTCTTTGAGCGTCACTAGCACAATCCTCATGTATGGCTCGTGGGAAGTGGCCACCGCCACCAACGGCACGCCCTGCAGCACGTGGATGCGGACACACATGGGCGTGAACCCCGCCGCGGAAAACTCGGCGTCGTTCAACGCGATGCGGAGCTCCCGCCGGAGCGGTTGTTGCGGCTCCATGCTCAACACGTCCATCAACGTGATTTCCTTCTTGCACACCGCCACGAAGAGCCTTCCCTGGTGCACCGCGGCGTCGAAGCAGCTGCCCTGGCTGCTCAACTTGTGCTCGCCCACCAACTCCAAGCGCGCATCCTCGATCCTGAACACCTTGACGAAAAAGTCCCACCCCATACTGACAACGTAGTGGGCTCCGTTCCAGCGGACAACACGCATGTCGGCCACCAAGCGGCGGTGGATCTGGGTCTCCGAGAGGATTTCGAGCGCGTCGAGTTTGGCGGAGAACCGGCCGATGCTCAAAAGCCCGTTCATGCCGCAGAGAAGTACCAAATCCTCGCACACGGCCACCTTGCGGACGACGGTCCCAATGGCGTTTTTGATCTCGGAGACCGGCCCGCCGCTGTGGAAATCGAGCACCACGAGCGACTTCCCGCTGGTGCAGCAGAGAATGTACTTGCTGCCCGAAATTTCCATCACCGCACAGTCCACCACCAACTCTTTCCAGCGGCCGACAGCCGTGGGCGTTTTGGGGAACGGCGTGGACCACGCGGTGAGCTGGGCGTCCTTGATTTTCTGGAGATCGGCCGTCAACACGGTCTCGCCGGGGGCAGCGGTCTCGCCGGTGCTGAGGTACTTTATTCTGTCGGTGATGATGTCCTCCAACGTCTCGTCGATGGGCGTTTCTGGCGAGATGAGGTTGCCGTGTTCGGCCTCGAACGCAGCGAGCGTCTGGCGGTAGCCATGGGCGCGGAGGTACTGCGCGATGAAGCTGGGGACAACCATGGGAAGTGGTGGTGATGGTTGATGTGGAAGTGCGCGCACGTGACTCACGGCCCGTCGAGATCGGGTTCGGGCACACCGAAGCGGGCGCAGAACGCCGCGGTCTGCGGGTTGGGCCAGTAGCGGAGCTCTGCGCAGGGCTGTGTTTCGTCGGGCGCCGTTTTCGCAAAGTTCTCCGGGATGGCGAGGTCGTAGCCGTGCTTGCGCATCTCAAAGTCCACCGCGTCCGCTAGCTCGGCCAAGAGGTCCGGGTGGCCGGACTCGAGCAACTTGCGCCCGTCCACGCCCAGCGCCTGCGGCGACCGCATGAGCGTCTCCACCACTTTCTGGATGGCGATGGCGCGCGGGTCGTAGAACAACTTGGTCGACTTGGCCGACGGGTGCGCGGTGACGCTTGGGATGTCCTCCTCCACAAGAAAGTGGCGCTTGGGCAAGCACTTGTCGAGCGCCATGAAGCGCGTTTCCGCGGAGCGTGTCTGGACGCCTGGCGGCTCCGCGCCGGGCCCCGCACCGGCCATGTCGTCCATGTCGTCCATGTCGTCCATCTCAAGCGCAATCTCGCCGCTGTCGGCGTCCATGTCCAACGCGATTTCCGCGGAGCACGCGCCGCGCGCAGCGGGCCCGTCTCGCCCGGCCGGCTCGCCGGGGCCGTTCGCCGCCGGCACATCCGCCGCGTGCGGTGGTTTCTGCTCGCCGGCCGTGGATTTTGCACCCAGCGCGTGTGCGCCGCCCGGCGGGCCGGGCCCGGCGAGACGGGCCTTTTTCGCCGCGCGCTCGTCGTGCCGCACCACCGCGGCGAACTTCGTGTGCAAGTGCAGCGCGTACCAGTAGCGGGGCCGGAGCGTGTGCAACGCCTGGCGCGCCAACGGCGAGCCCAAGCGGCCCGAGGCCACGTCGTCGCGGAAAAACGGCTTTTTGCGGAGAAGCAGGCGCACGTCGCCCCACTCCCACACGCCCTGCGGCCAGTCGTGCGACACGGCGATGTCGGCGGTGCCGCTGAGGAGAAGCTTCACGTGCGTCTTGGGCTTGACGTGGTACACGGAGCGCAACGAGTCGCGGCCGTACGGCAACGCGTACGACGCGGCGCCGCGGCCGGCAAACGTGTGGCGGTTGTAGATGCCGCTGGCGCCGCACACCTTCAAGCCCTTGTACCACACGGCGCCGTAGTCGCCGAGGTAGTAGATGTTGGGCGCCAACCAGCCGCCGTACTGGAGCTCGCGCATGTACAGCGAGCACTCGTGGTTGCCGCCGATGACGACGGTGAGCACGGGCGCCGTCTGCTCGCCCAGGTAGTAGCGGCAGAAGTCGCCCATGGCCCTGTACTTGGGCGGCACGCTGATGGTGTGCAAGTCCTGCGCGTTGCGGAGCGCCTGGAAGTCGCCGCACACGACGAGGAGCTCGGTGCGCGGCAGGAGCGCGCGGTAGATCTGGTCGAGGTCGCCGTGGCAGCAGCCCTCTACAGCAATGTGGACCATGGAGGAGGAACCGGCGCCGGGCCCGTGCCTCTGGCCCGCGGCGCAGCCTCTCTACAGGCCCGTGCCTCCCAAAAACACAGATCCGTGCCTCTCTGCGGGCCCGTGCCTCTCTAAAGACCCGTGCCTCTATCTACAGACCCGTGCATATCACGGCATGTACTAAAACTTAAACACGTCGTCCTTGGTGAAGCCCAACTCGGCCAACGCGCCCGTCACCTCGCCCTGGTCAGTGGGCGAGTTCTTGGGCCCGCACACGGCCTTGTACAACGGCGGCGGGCCGCACACAAAGATCTTGGAGTCCGCGTTGGGCCCGGGCAAGTGGCTCTTCAAAAAGTCCTTGCTGATGTAGCCGGTCTGGCCCTTCCAGCCGTCGGGCGCCTTGTCCAAGAAGTACTCCACGTTGATCTGGTCCTTGTGCTTGGCCGCGATGGCGTCCAACTCCTTTCTCAACAAGATGTCGTCCTCGGTCAACGACCCGTAGAACAAGTCGACCTTGGTCTTGTCCTCGGGGTTCTTCGAGATCTCGTGGATCAACTGGTACAAGGGCGTGATGCCCGAGCCGCCGCCAATCAACGTGATCTTCTTGAACTGGTTGGGCTCCCACTTCCACTTGACCACGGGGCCCTTGAACAGCACCGTGTCGTTGGGCTTGAGCTCGTCCACGTGCTTGGAGAACTTGCCGTCCGGGTACGTCTTGATGACAAACTCAATGGTGCCCTTCTGGTCCACGTCCGACACGGGCGTGTACGGTCTGATGACGTTGTTGCCCTTGGGGGTCACGTACTTGGCCATGAGGCACGACGCCGTGACAAGCCCGGACACGTGGTCCGGGTTCTTCAACTCAAACACGTAGTGCTTGGTGTTGGCGGAGATGTGCCACGAGTCCTTCAACTTCAAGTCGACCCACTCGGAGTTGTCGACAAACGTCTTGCCGTTTTCGTTGTGGATCCTGCCGTTGGAGAAGTGGGCGGTCAACCCGATGGCGGCGGCGGCGCCGAGGGCGGGGAACACGTACTTGGAGGACACTCTGAAGGCAGACATGGGGGGCGTGTAGTGATTCACGGTGGAGGCGCTGGGGTAGTCAATTGGTCGGAGAGCGAGAGTCCGGGCAATTGAGCAGAAAAGGTTGGGGTACGCTCCACAGCAATGGTGCACGCTCCTGCAGAACGGCGAGACTCCTATTGGTGCCTGCAGCCACGGGGCTCGCGAGCAACCTCCGGCTGCAAAAGCGCCGGCCCGGGCCGCTGGCCTCTGGCTGCAACGGGTTCCGCTGGTTTCGCCGTGGTTTCGCGGAGGTTATGCCGTGGTTTCGCAATGCAGTGGTTTCATTGCGGTTTCAGGTGCTTCCGCCGGCGTTTCGCACACGTTTCGCCGTGGTTGCACCTGCGGCGCCACAGGTGGCCTTCGCACTTACGCCTGATGACCACGGATGGAATGCTGTGATGCTGCGGTGGCAACCTCCAGTGTTCCAATGGCAAGTCCCAATATTCCGATGTGTGGTTTTGGGCAGTGAGCAGGGAAGGCAAACTTGGAGACAGCGTAGAGGCCGACCGAGATGTCAGATTGCCTCCAACAGCCAGCAGGTGTCTTGGCCTGGTGGCGGCAAGTGGCAAAACCTGTAGGAGCATATGCTGTTGTGGGACACTACAAGTGGTTCCGTAACCCCCGCGACCATCTCACGCGACGTCGCCCTGGATCGTTTCTCTGTGCCGTGTGCACTCGGCGGCAGCTTGCTGCAATTTAGTGCCGACCGGCCGCCACAACCTTTGTTTCATCCGTGTCAGAAGATGAAACGCACGGCAGCACCTTTACCCAGTCCACCACAATGAACCATGTACCCGCTCAGAATCAGCAATCACCAATCAATCCAACAACAAATTCTGAGGCGGCCATTGCCTCCATTGCACGCGTTTCCTCAAATATCGCCCGTTTCGTCCTGGTCTCACTGCTGGTCGGACCCCAGACATGCTCACCGCAACTACTACTTGCTCTCAGCGGCAAGCCCAACGATAAACAACGCCAAAAAACAACGCCAACAGCACCCCAAGAAATACCGCCAAAACCATCGGCTACAAAACCCCCCAATACAACAACCGCAAGAACAGCGCCGCACACCATGTTCTCCGGAAAGTCGCAAAAGGACCTTCTCCAGATCGCCCGCAGCATCATCCAGCCGCTCCTGGCGTCGTTCCACAAAGGCCAGGCAGGCAAAATCGCCGTTTTCGGCGGCTGCCAGGACTACACGGGCGCGCCGTTCTTCGCCGCGCACTCGGCCGCGTTGGCGGGCGCCGACTTGAGCCACGTCGTGTGTGAAAAGCTGGCCGGCCCGGTCATCAAGAGCTACTCGCCCGACCTCATGGTGCACCCGTGCCTCTTCGAGCTGCTGAGCCCCGAGGCGGCGGCGTTTGCGCCCGAGAGCGTGTGGGCGCGGCTCCGCGGGTTGCCGCTCGCCGAGGCGCTCCACGACGGCGACTTGGCCAAGGTGGTGGACCGGCACGTGATGCCGGCGGTGATGCCGCTCCTCGACCGCGTGGACGTGTTTGTGCTCGGCCCCGGGCTGGGCCGCGACCCGTTGATGCTCAAGACGCTCTCGCGCGTGCTCGAGCAGATCAAGGTCGCCAACAAGCCGGTGGTGGTGGACGCGGACGCGCTCTTCTTGCTCACGCTCGACCCGGGCGTGGTGCGCGGCTATGGCAAGGCCGTGGTCACGCCCAACGTGGTGGAGTTTGGCCGCCTCTGCTCCGCGCTCTCCGTGGACAACGCGGGCGACGTGGCGACGGCCCAGCGCGTGTCCGAGGCGTTGGGCGGCGTGGTGGTGGTGAAGAAGGGCGAGCACGAGGTGATTGTGCGCAACGGCGACGCCGTGGAGTGCGCCGTGCCGGGCTCCTTGCGCCGCGTCGGCGGCCAGGGCGACACCTTGGCGGGGTGCATCGCCACCATGTTGGTGTGGGCCGAGCACTACCACGCGGGCCTCTGGCTGCGGCCCGACGCGCCGAAGCTCGACGGCGACGTGCTCGCGGTGTTGGCGTGCTATGCGGCGTGTGTGTTGGCGAGGACGGCCAGCAGAAAGGCCTTTGACCGCTACCGCCGCTCGATGCAGACGCTGAATGTGCACGAGTTTTTGGGCGCCGCCTACACGGAGTTGTACGAGTAGAGGTGCCGGCCGGTTTGGGGCAGCGTACGCTGTGATCAGGCGCATGAGCAGGTCTCCAAGGTGCCTCGCCCCAAGAAAAAAGGAAGCTTCAATGTTACTTGGAACTCAGTCTTGGGCCTCCAGTATGGGGCCTAGGTCTTGGACCTTGAGTCTTGACCCTGAGTCTTGACCCTGAGTCTTGACTTTGAGTCTTGACCTCGAGTCTTGACCTTGAGTCTTGACCTTGAGTCTTGGACATCGAATGTTGAGACTTGGACCTTTTGTCTCGGACCTTTGGTCTTGGACTTCTTGTCTTGGACCTTTAGTCTTGGGCCTTTAGTCTTGGACCTATGGTCTTGGCCTCGTCTGCAACCCAAACTTCACCTGGGCCTTGGTCACTTGGACCTTGGTGACTCGACGCTAGACGTCGAGGCGCGACTTGAAGACCATAACCAGACTCAAGGCACATACCTCAAGCTATGGCTATGATGTTTCTCAAGGCAGAGTTTCGACTTCTTCGCCTCAGACTTCGATCTCAAAAAAAAGCACATATATCCATGAGAAGCGGTGGACTTAACTGGTCAGAACCGCTCTGGTAGCAAGCCAACTTTTTTTCAGCTCTGAAATTTCTCTTTTGCATTCTCACGCCAAATGTAGTGACTTCGCACCTCGGCTTATCACCAGATCAACTGCTCAGAACCACAGAAACACACAGCTCCCCAGACACACACCAAACAAAACCGTGTGGATTGCCGTTGTTTTCACTTGAAGACCATCACAAACCGTCGCCCTCCTCTCGCCGCATCTGCGCAGTATTCCACTTCCCCACAAATCGAACACCCACAATGGACTCCTGTGGCCCCTCCAACGCCTTGTCCCAGCTATCGAAACATGCCCAGCGTGACACCAGTCTCCAGCACGAGCGGCTCCACCCGGGACCCGCTGAAAAAAGCTTCCGGAGTCAGCCGGGCGTCGACATGGCGTTGAACCGGGAATTCCAGCAGTTCCACGGCGGCAACGCGCCGGGCCAGTTCCAAAACCCGGGCTGGGTGCAAGATTTCAGCGGTCTCTCGATCGGAAACCAGGCCCAGCCTCAGAACCAGTCCCAGGGACAGCCTCAGGGCCAGTTTCAGGGTCAGCCCCAGGGCCAGTTTCAGAACCAGTTTCAGAACCAGTTTCAGAACCAGTCTCAGAACCAGTTTCAGAACCAGTCTCAGAGCCACACCCAAAACCAACCCCAGAGCCAAAAGTCAGACTGGCACTTGCAGTTCATGCAGCAGAACCGCCAGCTGAGCGCCCACGCCGCTCACGCATTCCAGCCGCAGGGCCAGGCACAGCACCAGTTCCAGAACCAACACCAATTCCAGAACCAACACCAATTCCAGAACCAACACCAGTTCCAGAACCAGTTCCAGAACCAGTTCCAGAACCAGCACCAAAGCTTGCTCCAGAACATCTCCGATGACATCCAGTTGGACGACCAGGCGCTCGCAGACCATTTCGACCGGCTAGAACAGGAAATGGCGCAGGAGCCAGCCAAGTTCGACGAAAGCGAACGAGCGCAGTTCGCCGAGGCGGCGCAAAAGGTCCGCGCCACCATGACGCTGGAGCACCCGCAGCGGTCGCAGGAAACCGCGGCCAAGTTCCAGCAGTCGGGCTTCTTGAAGTTGATGACGTCCATCTCGGACCGGCAAGTGGAGTTGTCGGCCGACGGCGAGAAACTCGTGGACAAGGCCACGGGCCAGGACATCCGCAACCACTTGAGCGACCCGTTGAAGCACGAAAAGGAAGGTCTCGAGCCGCAGCGGGCGCAGGCGCTGGCACCGGGCCCGGACTACCACCAGCCTCCGCACGGCATCAGCCAGCGCACCCCGGAGTCGCAGAACGTGCGCAGCCATTTGCCCGACCCGCTCGCCCACATCAAAAACGGCTCGCTTGCGGAGAACTTGACGCCGTTGCAAGCGGCCCGCATTGTGAGCGGCGACCAGGTGCAGCCCGAGGCGTGGATGGAGGACGAAATGTGGAGCGACAGGGCGCCCCGGGGCTCCATTCTCTCGCCCGCGGACCAGGAGCTCTTTGACGACTACAGAAACTCCGACGACCACTGATGATTGGCTCCTGGGCTACGGTTTCAGGTGTGGTTCCATGTTCTCAGCTGGTGATTCTATGGGAGGCGCTCAACGGCAGACTTCTATTGTGAAGAGTGGTGGACGAATTGAGTTTGGCCGTGGAGCTGTGAGGTTGAGCCGCGCGTGGTTGCCAATTTGCTCTGATATTTGGCCCGCGTTGTACTGCCCTTTCCCGATAGGGTTTGGCTGCAACATAAACCAGCTTCTGGGCACCGATACAGTTGAGTTGGGACTCTGTGCCCAGCTTCTACGCCCGCCCGAGAAACGTAAATGAACCGCTCGCCAGTCACCAGCCGTGGACCCCGTGGGCCTCAGCCTTGGCCCCGCCATCACCGGCAGCTGCCGAATCGGTCGCAGTCCCAAAAAGGAACCGCCTAAACGCAACTAGTACCGTTCACGCTGGCCCCGGTGCATACATAGCGCAGTGACTCAATATATAGCGCGTCTACTCGAGCCATGGGCTGCACTCGACGCAAGGTTTAGACTTTGTTGCAAGCGAGGCCCCGCCGGGCGGTGTTTCACGCTGAAACGCAGGTGCCGCGAGCGCTTGCAACCGGTGCAACCGCACCCGTCTCCACCGCCGCCGGGCCTAGAACGCCGCTCCGCATTCCCACGCAGTTGCACCCGCCGACGTCATCTCCTGTGTGGCCGATTCTTGGGCTCGGGTGCCGAGACCACCACCACGTCATCGGGGCGCTGTGTGCAGGCCGCCATGACGACAGCGTACGTTCGGGCCCCACCTGGCGGTCGGACTTTGCCAGGCGCCATTGCCCAGCGTGTCCCACGCACGGGGCGGGCCGGAGAAACTGGCGGGGCCGCCCGGTTTTTGGGCGACCCCGCTCCGGCTAAAGTCCGCGCAACCCAACGGAGGTTGTGGGTTCCGGTGCCCGCCAGCAGCACCCGGCGGCAGCGGCCGCAAACGCTCAGTGTGTGGCGGGAGATGCACAATGGCCCAGCGTCCACCGGGCCCGCTCGTTTCTTTTTGCAGGCGGGCCCGCTCCTGCGTGGTTTCTTTCCAGCTACTCACACCCGGGGCATCTCGTTGTGCAGACAAGCCGAGCCGGACTATTGCTGCTTCCGCCGGCGGGCGCCCACGCCACGCGCGGCGGGCAGGGCCGTCGGGAAAACGCCAGGCCGGGTGTTTTCGTCCCGCCCCGAGGCATCCGCCGCGCCGCCGGCGCCATGATGTAATGGTGCTTGTGTGGGCTATCGTCGGGCTCGGAAAAACCGGCCTGCACACACGCGCGCACCTGCACCATCCAATGCTCCATAGTGGTCCGCAAGCCACTGGTATAAAAGGGGCCGTTTCCCGGCGAAAAAACCGCTCACCACCAAAATGACCACTACTCCTTACAAGATCGAAAACCCCTTCAAGATTGCCATCATCGGCTCCGGTAACTGGGGTACCGCCGTCGCCAAGCTCGTCGCCGAGAACTGTGCCGAAAAGACCGACGTGTTCCAAAAGCAGGTGGACATGTGGGTGTTTGAGGAGGAGGTTGACGGGCGCAAGTTGACGGAGATCATCAACACCGACCACGAGAACGTCAAGTACTTGCCCGAGGTCAAGTTGCCCGAGAACTTGGTGGCCAACCCCGACATTGTGTCCACCGTGGAGGGCGCCGACCTCTTGATCTTCAACATCCCCCACCAGTTCTTGCCCAGAGTGTGCCAGCAGATCATTGGCAAGGTCAAGCCCACCGCGCGCGCCATCTCGTGCCTCAAGGGCTTGGAGGTTGACGCCAACGGCTGCAAGTTGTTGTCGCAGTCCATCACCGACACCTTGGGCATCTACTGCGGTGTGCTCTCGGGCGCCAACATTGCCAACGAGGTTGCCAGAGGCAGATGGTCCGAGACGTCCATTGCCTACAACATCCCCGAGGACTTCCGCGGGCAGGGCCAGGACATTGACGAGTACATTTTGAAGGAGGCGTTCCACAGAACGTATTTCCACGTCAGAGTCATCAAGGACGTTGTCGGCGCCTCCATTGCCGGCGCCTTGAAGAACGTTGTTGCCATTGCCGCCGGCTTTGTCGAGGGTGCCGGCTGGGGTGACAATGCCAAGTCTGCCATCATGAGAATTGGCTTGAGAGAGACCATCCACTTTGCATCCCACTGGAAGGAGTTTGGCATCAGCGGCTTGTCTGCCCCTGAGCCCACCACCTTCACCGAGGAGTCTGCCGGTGTTGCCGACTTGATCACCACGTGTTCCGGCGGCAGAAACGTCAAGGTTGCGCGCTACATGATTGAGAACAAGGTGGACGCCTGGGAAGCCGAGAAGAAGTTGTTGAACGGCCAGTCGTCGCAGGGTATCATCACCGCCAAGGAGGTGCACGAGTTGTTGGAGAACTTCAAGTTGCAAGACCAGTTCCCATTGTTCGAGGCCACCTACGCTGTCATTTACGAGGGAGCCGACGTCAACGAGTGGCCGGTCATTTTGGAGCGTACTGAGTAGGCCCACGGATGTATTATAGAGTAATAGCATTAAAGAAGATTTTTGTATGGTGTTGCAAGAGCAATAGCATTAAGGAGGATGCTTGTAAGTTTGAAAGAAGGCAGTCTTGCAGGTTTATAGTGGGGAGAAGTCTCGCAGTGAGACATGAAGCAGTCTCGCAGGATCAGGATGGAGCAGCCTTGCAGAATTATGATGGAGCAGCCTTGCAGAATTATGATGGAGCAGCCTTGCAGAATTATAGTACATCGAGCAGCCTTGTAGAATCATACTACTATGGAGCAGCCTCGCACTTTTAATACTGTGGAAAGTCTTATAATGCTGTAGAAAGTCTTTTAATACTGCGAAAAGTCTCATGACTTTGAGGCAGCCGCGTAGTCGTATAGTATTGAGGAGCATCTCGTAGTCACATTATACCATGGAACAGGCTCGCAGTCTTGCAGTCTTGTACCACGGAACAGTCTCGCAGTCTCCTAGTTATGTGAAGCAGTCCGCAGTCTTCTACTTATGTGAAGCAGTCCGCAGTCTTATAGTACTGTGAAGCAGTCCCGCAGTCTCATAGTACAATGGAACAGTCTCGCAGTCTCATACGACTGTGAGGCATCTCGTGGTCTCATAGTACAATGGAACAGTCTCGCAGTACGTAGCATTGTCAAGTGACCTCGGTATTATATTACTGTGGAGCAATCTCGCTCGTATAGTACTGTGGAGCAGTCCCGCACCGTATAGTGCAGTGGACCAGGCTCGCTCGTATAGTGCAGTGGAGCAGTCTCGCACCCGTATAACACTATGAAGCAGTCTCGTAGTACGGTGAAGCACTCTCACAGTCTCGTAGTACGGTGAAGCAGCCTCACAGGCTTATGGTGCTGAAGCATCTCTTAGTCTCGCACAGTCTCAGGGCTTCGTCAAGTCACCACAGCTACCCGTTGCCAGCAGCACTGGTTGGGGCTTTTGCAGCGCGGCAGTTGCAGCCAGTGCGCCCAGTGCGCCCAGGGCCCCGCGGCCGAGGCACCCGCGCCCACCCATTGCCCCGGCCGCGGGGCCCGGCGCGGGCGCAACGCCCGCCCGACCCAACACTTTCCGCAGCATTGTCTCCGCTTTGCGGCCCGCGCATATAAAGCGGTGCGCGCGGCCGCCCAACGCCCATGGCGCCCACCCCCGTTTCCCCGCTCTGGCAGGCGCTCGCGCACGCACGTGCCGCGCGCGCGCACCCACGCTTCGCGCCCGCGGCCGCCGCGGCCGCCGCCGCCCACCCCATGGCGCACCCGGACTTGCACCGTGCCCGCGGCTTCCGCGCGTGCCACTACAACGGCGAGAGCGGCTCCATCTGGCACCGCGTGCCCGTGTCGCGCCGCGCCGCCGTGCTCGTGTTGCTCTTCGTGGGCCGCCTCGGCGAGCTCCGCGTGGTGCTCACCAAGCGCTCGTCGCAGCTCCGCAACTTCCCGGGCCACATCTCGTTGCCCGGCGGCAAGGCCGACACCGCGCTGGAGCTGCCGTGGATGGTGGCGCGGCGCGAGGCCAGCGAGGAGATCGGCCTCAGCGCGTGCGACGCCGACCTCCGCCGCCACGCGGTGGCGGTGGACGCGGTCGCCGAGCTCCCGTGCTACTTGTCGCGCACCTTTTCCGCGGTGGCGCCGTGCGTGGCGTTCATGGCCGCGCCGCCCGAGGGCGCGCACGCGCTGGGGCTCGCGCACGCGTTGGGGCTCCGCGTCAACCCGGGCGAGAGCCTGTCCATTTTCCTGTGCCCGCTCCGCGACTTTCTCTACCCGGCGGCCGAGGCGCCGGCGGCCGAGGCCTTGGACCGCACCCACTGCGCGGTCTCGTGGGGCGGCATTCCGTGGCACTTGCGCTCATACACGTTTCCGCAGCGCAACGCGAACGAGGTGCACTGGCTCGAGGGCTTTGACGACGTGAGCGCGTCCGAGAGCGACAGCGGGGCGAGCGAGGGCGACGGCGAGCCCGGGCGCGCGCTGCGCGCGCCGCGCCGCACCGCCGCGGCGTGGGGCCCGCTGGGCGCGCGCCGCCACCTGGTCACCAACGAGAAAATCTACGACGTGTGGGGCCTCACGGCCAACATGCTCCACGACCTCGCGGAGATTGTGTACCTCGGGGCGCAGCCGGGGAAGCAGTACGGCGAGGAGGAGTTGATCTGGAGTATCTGGAACCACGGCGGGCAGATGCGGCAGAAGGAGCGGTCGCCGGCCGAGGCGGCGTTGATCAGCTCGCTGCCCGGGGACCCCGCGTCCTTTGGCGACTTGCTTCCGCGGACCGAGTTCAACCGCCTCAAGCGGATATACAAGATATAGGGCTGCTTGCAGCCGTTTGCCCCTGCAAAAAAAGAAAAGAAAAAAAGAAAAAAGAAAAAAAACGCTTCGTGAAGAAGGAGGGAGACAACGAGATGAGTGGGGTTTTGTTGGTTTGTAGATACCAATGGTGCATTATTTAGTAATGTCAGTCAGTCGCAGTCGCAGTCGCAGTCGCACTATCAGCCTCAGTCTCAGTCTCCGTCGCATCAGACTCACCCACCCACATGCCGGCCCCACAGACGATGGCCGCCGACACGGTCGCCGCCGCTGCTGAAACGCTTCTGAAACTCGCCGTTTCAGCCCCGGCGCCGCTGAAACTGCCCGTTTCAGACCCGGACGCGCCGGCCCCAGACTCCACGCCGGCCCCAGACTTCACGCTCCCCGCCAGCAACGCCCCGTTGGCCGACATCGACGAGTGGACGGTGCAGCTCCTCGACCTCGTGGCGCAGTACGAGGCGTTGGTCAATGGCGCCTACAGAAGCACGTACATCGACGCGTTTGCAATGTTGAGCCGCGCCAACTACTACGGCGGCAGGCGGTTTGGCGTGGACCTGTTTGACATGCGGCCGTACCGCGCGTGCGCCACTGTTGACCAGATGGAGATCCGGCGGGAACCGGTGGCGGAAAAGCGCCCGCAGAGGAAAAGAGACGAAAAAGGGCACCAGGATGAGGGACTGGAAAAAGAGAAAAAAGAGAAGACTCTGGAAGGAACGGAAGAGAAGATTCCAGAGGGAAAGGACAAAAGCCGAAAAGAAAAGGAACTGGGGGGAAAGGACGAAAGTATATGTGATGAAAGTGCCGACAGTACCGCCCTGGGGGTCCGCTCAAGCAGGCGCGCCACGCTCCGCAACAGGAAGGACAGCCAAAAGACCCCCGCCGCGTGCGAGCGGCGGTGCAAAGACCCAATCTCCCAGTTCGGCACGTTGGTGCCGCTGCAGCTCCGCGACGCCCAGGGCCTCTTCGCCGCCGCGCTCGCCACGTCCGCCCAGGTGCTCCGCTTGCAGCAGCAAATCGGCGCCGCCGTCGAAAAGGTGCGCGGCGGCGGCCGTGCATAGCTAGTCACTAAACAAGTCGCTGTCGTTCTCGTAGTCGCTCGGGTTGACCTCGGGCGCGTCCGAGTCCGAGTCCGAGTCGCCGCTGTCGGCGGCGGCCGCGCCCGCGTCGCCGGCCTTGCGCGCCGCCTTGCGCGCCTTCTTGGCGTCCTTCTTCGCCTGCTTGGCGTCCACGTTGGCCTTCTGCACCGCGCGGCGCTCGGCCTTCTCCTTGAGCCGCTGCTGGTGCTTGATCTCCATCTGCTTGACCTCGGCCTTCAGCTTGGAGAAGTACGAGTGGTAGAGCGTCTTGGACAGGCCGATGATGTTCTCCTCGATCTTGACCAACGACATGTTGAGCCGCGGGCCCAACTCCTGGAGCTTGAGCGCGCGCTTCTTGGTGGTGGGCGCCGCCTTCTCCTTGCGCGGGTTGCGCGCCTCGTGCTGCACCTCCACCACGGCGTCGTCCTCCACCTCCAGGTCCGACGTTAGCCCGCCCACCGCGTAGGGGTCCAACACCAAGTCCGAGATGTCGCGGTGGTTGGTCATGATCGGGAGCTTCTTCTTGGGGTTGTGGTGCAGCCCAATCAACTTCTTGATGTTTCTGCTCTCCTCCACCAACTTGGTGCTGATGGCAAAGTGGCGCATCTCAATCTCGCCCGCCGCGGTCTTGTTGATCAACAACACGCGCTTGATCGCCTGCACGCGCGTGGCGTGCGGCTGGATCGCCGGGAAGAGGTTCTGGAACACCGTGATCATCAACTTCTCGTGGTTCTCCACGTCGCCCACCTTGCGCAGAAACCCGTTCATCACGAGCAACGGCGGCTGCTGGAAGAGCGCCTCGTGCCCGATGGACCGCGGGTGCTTCATCGTGCGCCGCACGTCCTTCATCAACGAGTACAGGTTGATCTTGAACTGCATGCTGGGGCCCTTGGGCGTTTTGGCGATCCGCAACGACACGTTGCCCGACGACGCGGACTGCTTGAACACAAACAAGTCCGTCACGCCGAGCGGGCCGGCCATCACAATGAAGTCTTTTAGCTTGTTGGCCTTGCGCTCGCGCAAGTTGACGGCGGTGTGCGGCTCCATCACGCACCGGAAGTCCTTCACCAACTGCGCCACCGAGTGGTTTTTCAACGACTCGCCCACGGTGAGCACCATCGACTTGGGCACGTGCTCGGCGATGCCCTCGCCCTCGGCGGTGTGTGTTCTTCTCTTGGTTCTTCTCTTGGCCATGGTGTACTTGGTGGAGTGTGCGGGTGTGGATTTTTGCGCATCGCGATGGGGCCGCCCGCCGCACCCGTGCCTCCCGTTTCGGGGCCGCCGCCCCGCCACCCCGCCCGGACGGGCCCCTGCCCGGCGCAAGCGGCTCCCATGGAGCGGCCGCCGCCGCCGGCGCATTGTGCTGGCGGGCTCCGGCCCGTCCTGAGGGGGAACTGTCTGCCGCTGTGTGCAGGACCGGGCTGTCCCCGGAAGCCGCCCGCCATCGCATCGCCAGGCAAAACCCGCGCGCCCCAAACCCGCACGCAAGTCAGCCCGCACACCCAAAGACAAACGCAAAATGGCCAAACCCGCCGGCAAAAAGGCCAAGCTCTACTCCAAGTCGTCCGAGACGCTCGCGCTCGCGGAGAAAATCAAGCAGAATGCGTTGAAGGCCAAGTTGGCCAAGAAGAAGCCCGAGCAGCCGTCCATCGCCCCCGAGGCGCTGGAGGTGACGGTGTCCGAGGCCAGCAAGAAGCTCGAGCACTTCCTGGAGCTCCAGTTGATTCCCGAGTTGTTGGAGGCCATCCAGGCGTTGAAGTACACCAAGCCGACGCCGATCCAGGCGGAGGCCATCCCGCACGCGCTCGAGGGCAAGGACCTCATCGGGCTCGCGGTGACCGGGTCCGGCAAGACCGCGGCGTTTGCGATCCCGATCCTCCAGGCGCTCTGGAAGGACCAGGCGCCGTACTACGCGTTGGTGTTGGCGCCCACGCGCGAGTTGGCGTACCAGATCCGCGAGACGTTTGACGCCTTGGGGCTGTACATGGGCGTGCGCACGTCGTGCTTGGTGGGCGGCATGGACATGATGGACCAGGCGCGCGAGTTGATGCGCAAGCCACACGTGATTGTGGCCACGCCGGGCCGGATCGTGGACCACTTGGAGCACACCAAGGGCTTCAGCTTGCGCAACTTGAAGTACTTGGTGATGGACGAGGCGGACCGGCTCTTGGACCTCGAGTTCGGGCCCGAGCTCGACAAGATCTTGCGCGTGATTCCGCACGAGCGCAACACGTACTTGTTCTCCGCCACCATGACGTCCAAGATCGAGAAGTTGCAGCGGGCGTCGTTGAGCAACCCGGTGCGCATCGCCGTGTCGTCCAAGTACGCCACCGCGGAGAACTTGGTGCAGCTGATGATGTTGGTCAGCGACGGCTACAAGAACACGTACCTCGTGCACCTCCTCAACGAGTACATGGGCAAGTCCATCATTATCTTCACGCGCACGTGTGCGCACTCGCAGCGCACGGCGTTGCTCGCGCGCATCTTGGGCTTCTCCGCGGTGCCGTTGCACGGGCAGCTCACGCAGGCGCAGCGCTTGGGCTCGTTGAACAAGTTCAAGGCCGGCAGCGCCAACATCTTGGTGGCCACCGACGTGGCCGCGCGGGGCTTGGACATTCCGTCCGTGGACGTGGTCATCAACTACGACATCCCCACGGACTCCAAGTCGTACATCCACCGCGTCGGGCGCACGGCGCGCGCGGGCCGCAGCGGGCGCTCCATCTCGTTGGTGACGCAGTACGACCTCGAGATGTACTTGCGCATCGAGGCCGTGTTGGAGAAGAAGCTCCCCAAGGACCCGGCGCCGCCCAAGGACGTGTTGGACGCGTTGTACGTGCACGTGGACCGCGCCACCGCGGAGGCCATCCGCCAGACCAAGGACATCCACGACAAGCGCGGCAAGCGCAGAGACGACACGGAGGAGAAGTAGAAGAATACACACATGGCAGGACTCACCGGTGCAAGTAGTGCACGGGGCACTCGGCGTAGCTCTTCTTGTTGAACCAGTCCTTGATGCACTGGTAGTGGAACACGCAGAGGCACTCGAGGCGGCCCACCTTGTCGCCGGCGCGGAGCTCGTCCAAGCAGATGACGCACTCGTTCTCGGGCTTCTCGGCGAGCGACGCCTGCAGCGTGGCCAGCGCGGCCTCCTTGGCGGCGGGGCTGTTTGCGGGCTGCTGCAACGACTCGTACTTTGGCGCCGGGATGGGCGGCATGTTGTACACGAGCATGCGGTTGCGGGCGGTGCGGCCGTCGGGCGGCGACAGGAGGCGCGCGTGGTCGCTGGCGAAGTCGTACGCGGTGAGGCAGTCGCTGATGTGGGCCTTCTTGAAGGCCTCGGAGCTGGGGCCGCCGGGGCCGGAAGTGGCAAGGCCGGGTTCGAAGCCGGGGCCGGCAGTGGCAAGGCCGGAAGTGGCACCGCCAGGGCCGGAAGTGGCAAGGCCGGGTTCGAAGCCGGGGCCGGCAGTGGCCCCTCGGAAGAGCCGCTCCAAGTCCGTGCCGCACACGGGGCAGAGGTGGTCGTCGCTGTCCGCGTCGCCAATGGGCCTGCCCAGCGCAGGCAGGTCGGCGGGCCGCGTGTGGGTCGTGGTCGGGTCGTACTTGCCGGTGGAAACGTCGCTCAGAGACCCCGGGGTGCTGGCCCGCCCCGCGCCTCCCGCCGCAGGCACCCGCCGCACCCGTGCCGCCGCCGCGCACTCGTCGCACACCCGGTACCACTGCAGCGGCTGCGCCCGCTCGACGTGGCCCTCCGCGCTCACCATCGCCGTGTCGGGGGAAAACCGCATGTTTTGGCTCGAGCACGCGGCGCAAACCACCCGCCCGCACCGCCGGCAGTGGTGCCTCCGGTTGAAGAGCGTGTACGGCGCCTGGCAGAGAAAACACTCGGACACGGCCGAGTCGGCCTGCCAAGTAAGTGCCATGACGAAGGTGGGTTCTTTGGTTGCTGGGGTGCTGATCCGTGTATCTGTTTCTGTTGTTGTGCTGTGTTGTGTTGTGTTGTTTTTTGCGTTGTTTCGGGTTGTTTCTGTGGGTTTTTGCTGTTGTTGGCGGTTGTTTTGAGGCGCTTGCCGCTGTTTGCCGCTGTGGGTGGAGGGGTGATGTGTTGATCTGCGCTCTTATCGTGCGCATCGTCTCGTGTGATGGACTAATGCAGATAACCGATGCAGAATCTCGAAACCCGGGGGTTTTGCTGGGTGGGGATTTTGGATCCGTTGTTGTTTGTTGCTTTGACTCTGCTTGAAGTTTGGTTGTTTTTTTTCTTTGATTTGATTTTTTATTTTCCTTGTGATCTTTGGTCTGGGTGAGTGTATCTTGTCTCCACATTTTGTCTGGTGCGAGCCACACTGCTGCAAAACTGCAAAACACCGCCAAAAAGCGAAACCACCGATACAGAAAGCGCCAGAAAGAGAAATGCTACAAAAAGGCAGAGCCAACACGCCGTGCCCTCAAACCTGAAAATTTTTCGCCACTGGAAGAAGATTGCCCGTGGTCACTGACAACCAGCGAAAGGTAGCAGTGGAGGGGAGAGAAATCCGGGCAAGCTTGCCTTCAATCGTCCCGAAGTCACCCCGGGGCCAAAAATTCCACCACTTCAGCCACCCCGTGAAACTCCACCACCAACCTCAGTATGCTCCAGCCCACTACATCACTTTGCAGCCCATTACAGCGCTCTACTGTGGATTCCAGCGCTCTACTGTGGATTCCAGCGCTCTACTGTGGATTCCAGCGCTCTACTGTCCCTTCCAGCCAATCACTGTCCACTACAGGCCACCACACTGCCCCACACGCTTCGTCTCGTGTCCGGCAGACACAAAGCGCCGCTCAGCGCCAAAACCACTGCCTCAAAACTCGACACTCCACAAGTGACTGGCCCAACCCACCGCCTGGTCCTGCACGCGCGCACACCTCGGCCTCCAGCTCCACACCCACTACCCCCACTCTTTTCCTCACCCCCGCTGCCCATGACCGACAGATTGACGCAGCTCCAGGTCTGCTTGGACCAGCTCGTGGCGCAGTTCAACTCCACCGTCAACTACGCCAACACACAGTGTGAAATGGCGCCGCTAGACGCCGACCCCACGTCGGTGATCAACGCCGCCGCCAACGCGCCGTTGCCCGGGAAAAAGGACGAGAACAGCGGCGCCAACTCCGCCCCGAGCGCGGAGGCGCCCGCCCGCCCGCAGCAGCCGTTCGACAGCGTTTTGGACGAGCTCGCCACAGACCTCATTTTGAAGTCCCGCCAGATCGGCATGCTCATCGACTCGCTCCCGGGCATCGGCACGCTCCCGGAAACGCAGCTCGCGACGATCGGCGACTTGGTCGCCGAGCTCGAGGTGGCGGAGGCCGAGCGCGCGGCCAAGATCCGCGAGAAGGACCAGCTTCTCCAGCGGTGCGAGGCCCTCATCGTGGACGTCTCGCAGGGAATCTACAACACAAGAGAGAGACTAGTATAGTTGGCTGGTTGGCTGGGCGGCTGGGCGGCCGGCGTTCGCCGTCTATTGGGCGTACGCCATGCAGTCGAAGTCCCACGAGGGGTACCACTTGGCCCTCTGGCACTGGGCCACGGTCCATGGCAGGCCGTAGATCAAAGGGAAGAACTGCACGAAGCAGTAGAGCGTGGCGCAGGCAATGACCGCCATCAACACGCGGCCCGCCCGCGGCCGCATCGCCGTCTGGTGCTCCACAAACTGCGCGGTTGCCAAGGCAAGGAACAACACGCTCGGCAAGTAGTGGTGGGCGAAGAGCTGCCGCGTCATGCGCGTGTACGGGAAGTAATGCAACGCCCAGCCGCTCACGTACTGCAACATCAGCACGTGGTGCTGGGTGGCGGCCGCGTGGTGTGCCACGGCAAACGGGTTGAGTGCCTTGAGCACGTACACCGCGGCCTTCAATGCGGAAATCACCACCACGACAAACCCAAAGTAGTACACGGCCACGTTGCCGAGAAGGTAGACGTGGCTGCCGTCCTCGGCGAGCGCGCCGGCGAGCTTTTCGCGGCTGTTGCTGAAGTAGCTGATGCCGCGCACCACAAACGGCCACGTGAACGGCATCGACGCGTAGTCGTGCTTCTCGGTGAAGCTGTTGTTGACGCGCCACATGGAGTGGTGGTACTCGGCCAACTTGCGCCAGAACAGGAGCCGCGGGAGCGCCACGCGCGGGTAGGCGGGGTCGCCGTCGACGACCGGGTGGTTGTTGTTCTCCACGTACCACAACGTGTTGGGGACCGTGGGCTCGTTGACGCAGAGCACCTGGTTCTGGTGGAAGCCCCAGTCGGGCAACTTGACGCCGTGGCCCATGAGCACGCAGTTGGTGCCGCGGTGCACGAGCTGGAACACGGACTCCGTGGCGCGCAACTTGCGCAACGGGAGCTCGTTCTGCGCGTGGGGCTTCTTGCCGACGAGGCGCACGCGCCACTCGTAGTTGATCTCCGCGGTGTCGGTGCGGTTGCCGTGGCACGACACCTCGTTGGAGTAGTCGTGCTCGGAGTTGGGCGGGCGCACGTCGCTGGCGCGCAAGTACCGGCGCGTGGCCTTGTGGAAGAGCTTGACGTTGTCGCCGTCCTTGATGGGCCGGAACCGCGTGTCGAACTTGCCGTCGTAGTTGGTGCCCGTCGTCTCGACGATCCACTCGCTGTTGGCGTCCTGGTCGAACCCGTACATGGTCACCTGCTGCTGGCCCGTGCCCGACTTGTACGGGAACTCGTGCAGGTGGAGGTACGTGTCGAGGCGGTGGTGCTTGATGGTCACGGTGCTGCCGAAGGAGACGTCCACGGCGGTGTTTCGGAGCTTGTCGGAGTCGGCCAAGCCGGCCTTGAACGCGGGCGACATGATGCCGGAGCCGGTGCCGTTGCGGGGGAGCAAGTCGAAGTGGACGGCGAAGAGGCTGCAGTACACGGCCACGGGCACCGCGCCGTACGCGAGCGCGCGGCAGAGCGCGTGGCCGAGCCAGGCGGCCATGGAAACCTCCAAGTCGCCCAACAACACCCACATGTGGTACGCGGCCCAGAGAAGCACCCACGCGAGCGTGAAGACGCCCGTGAGCTTCGTGGACACGGCGAAGCCCACCGCGAGCCCCGTGGCGGCCAACGCCAGGTACCATTTGCGGGAGAACGGCGCGAGCGTGGCCAGTTTCTGGAAGAGCGCCACGGCGGCGGCGGTGAAGCACACCAACGGCGCGTCCAAGAGCACGAGGCGTGCCTGCGTGGCGAGCGAGTTCTCGAGGAGCACGAGCACCGCGCCAAAGAGCGCCACCAGGCCGCGGCACGCCGACGCCCGCAAGGCGACGTACACGAGCGGCACGGCCACGGCGCCGCAGAGCGCCGCAAACGCGCGCATGGCGACGTAAGGCACGCCCGGCGCGTACGCGTCGCCGATGTTGGCAAACTCAAACGCGCCGTCCCACCGGCCGAGCACCGCGATCCAGTAGTACACGAGCTTGGCCAACGGCGGGTGCACGTCCACAAAGAACTCGCCGAGGAAGTACTCGCGGGCAAAGCCGCCAAAGTGCGTTTCGTCGAACACGACGCGGTGCGGCTGCGGGAGCTTGTAGAAGCGGAGAAGCAATGCCAGCGCACTGAGGAGAAAGAGGCGCGTGCGGTCGTGCTTGGTGAGCCGGGCACGGGCGGCGAGCGCCGGCGGCATCGCCGACGAGAAGAACGGCCGGAGCCGCCCGGGCTTGTAGCCTGCAGGGAGCCTTTTTTCCGGCGCGTGCGGCGCCATTTGCGGCGAAATACCCGCCTTTTCCATGAGAAGGTGTAGTTGCGAGGTGTTGATGCGGCCGCATGCAGGTGGTCGGGAAATGGAGCCGCCGACGTGCCAAATTCTGGAGCAGCCGACGGCGCAAAAAAATAGGGGGATTTGACAATCGGCGTCAGTTCTTTTCGTGAGGTGAGTTTTCGCTCATTTTGCGAGCCGGCGTAGGCTTGACGCTTTGGCTTCGCATGGATCTGGAAAACTGGAGATTGGACTAGATATCGGACGGAGATCTGGTGATTGCATTGGTGATTATTCGGAGATGACGTTGGAAATTGGATGGAAATTGGATAGGTATTGGCCGGAGAATCTGGACAAGGAGATCGGAGAGTTGCACCTTTTATTGTATTACCGCAGGTGAGGCGGAGCGCTTGGGTCTCGTTTTTGCAGTCGGTGGAATGATGCCCCGAGAACGGATTCAGCCGGATTTGACAAAATTGGGCACTTTTCCACTCGCCAAAGCTCCGTTATCTCCAACTTCAACCTTGTTCAATGAGGTGATTGCTCTTTTGAGGTCTATGAGAAGGTTGAAACCAGTGAGAAGCCAATCGGGAGACACCAACGAGAAGCCAACCGAGGCACAACAACAGGAAACGGCGGGCAAGCAGCGCACCGCGTCTGGGCACACCAATGGCCAGCTTCGGCCTGCCCAGCGGCCGGCGGTTATGCCGAGCCGCGTGGTCCTCACAACCCATAAATATACAGTCTATAAATAACCGCCCCGCCGGCCTAGTAGCCAATGTAAAGGCCGCCGCCGCGGTCCTCGAGCTCGGTGGCGATGTAGGACACGTCGTCCGAGGCCGGGTTCCAGCCGAGCTTGGCCGTGCAGCGCACGTTCTTCAACAGCGGGAGGCGGAGCTCGCTGAGCGCCAACGCCAAGTCAAGCGGGTCCAAGCGGTCGGTGGTGCCGAGCATGCCGCTGCTGTCTATGTACAAGTTGCGCAACGGGCGGTGCGGGCGCGGCGCGAGGTTCTGCGGGTCGAAGAACTCGGGCAGGAGGTAGTCGACGGACACCTCCAAGGTGTGCAAGTTCGGGCAGAGCTCGAACACGGCGTCGAGCGAGTTTGCGTGGAGGCCCGGCATCGGGAACTGGATGCGGAGCGAGTGCAAGTTGCGGCCAAACTGCACGAGGAGGTGGCGGAAGCCGTGGTGCATGACCTTCGGGCAGTGGGCAAACTCCATGTGGCGGATGTTGGGCGGGAACGGCGAGTGCACCAAGAAGTCGTCGGAGATGCCGCCGGACACGCGGAGGTACTGCAAGCGCGGCGGCCAGCGCACGCCGGCAAAGTCGCTGATCTCCACCGACGAGCGCGGGAACAGGAGGTGCGTGAGGTGCTCCAACTGGCGGATCAGCGCAAAGAGCTCCTCGAGGTTGAGCGTCTCGGACACGAGGCGCAAGTCCAAGCTGCGGAGGCGCACGCAGCCGCGGAGCGCCATCAACGGGCCCAAGCCGAAGCTGGTCTGCGGCGCGGTGAAGTGCTGGAGGTGCGGCCGCAGGCGCTTGAGGAGCTTCGCCACGAACGCGTTCTTGCCCAGCTGGTTCACGTGCGAGAGGTCGAGGTCGCGGATGTGCTCGCCCACGCGCTTGTTGCCGCCCACGGCGTCCACGAACGCGTAGAAGTTGTCGCCCTTCAAGAGCGGCTTGCGGTAGAGGATGGGCGCGGCCACCGCGTACATGAGCCGCAGGAGCACGAGGAACCGCGGGCGGAGCGCGTGCTGCCACGCGAGGCACTCCATGATCCACGCCACAATCTCCACCGGCCAGTGCACGCGGGCCTGGGCGCGGGCCTGCGCGGCGCTGGCCCGCACCTGCTCGCGGTACGCGGCGCTGGCGTGGAAGAGGCAGCACGCCAACACGTCCACCTTCTCGAACTGCAGCCGCGGCCACACCTTGCCAGACCAGCTGTTTTGCGAGGTGTGCACGTACACGGAGCGGAGGTTTGTGATGGAGGCGGCGCTGGAGTCCGGGCGCTGCTCCGCCGCCGGCGCGCTGTCCTCGCCGCCGTCCTCGCCGGTGCTGTACACGTACCGCCGGTATGGCGGCCGCGCTTTTTTCGGTCTGCGTTTGTTGGCCATGAAGAGCCAGGTGGTTGCGATGCGCGCGAAGTCTGGGGAAGCGGCGGGGGAAGGGCGGTGAAATGCGCTGGCCTGAATTCTTTGTGTTTGTCGGCGGGGGTCGTTTGCGCCGGCTTTGGCGCAGGAGGTGTTTCAGCTGTGGGTTCGGCGCTTTTTGTTCAGGCTTGATTCGGTGGTGGGTGGCGCTTCTCTGCTTCCGGGGCCTATATCTGGCCTGCACGCAGGAGCGGCAGCGGCAACGGTCAGTGAAGGCGGATTCGACCCGAGTTTTGTGTTGCAAGTGGATCAAGTGGCGATGTAAACGGCGGTGCGGATTGGCTGTGCTAAGTGTGTTGGGTGGTGGTGGCCTTGGTTAGTTTTAAGTGGCGTTGACTGGTGCTGATTGGCGGCAGTTGACTGATGCTTTTGGTGGCTTGATTGGCGGCTGGCAATGGTTCTGGTCCTGTGGTTGGCGGCTTTTGGCGCTGGCCAGGAGCTGGCTCTTCCAGCCGCCGTTCCCCGCCGGTATTTGTCAAAATTTCGCTGGAAGCAGCTCGGGTCTCTGCCGCAGAGGGCCGCTTTTGGCGCCAGATGCGCAGCTCAAATTGCCGCAAAATTGTGGCTGCGACCGCTGCCCCGATGGCAAATGCGCTCCACGGCCGCCACACGCAGACACACGACAGCTAAAATTGGAAAAATAGCATCGGGCTTGCCGTGGCAGGAGCCCGTTATGAAAGTGCCTGTTTTTTAGGGCTTCTTCAGTGAAACTCGCATTGTTGAGTGTCCCAAGTGGCTGGGCTGTAGGGCTCCACCAACGCAAAGGTGGAGGGCGGCGCTGCTGTTGAAAGTTCCCAAGTTGATCAAAACCAAAAGAGGCAGTGGCAACGACCGCTCGCCAGATCTCCCGATGGCACAAGAAAGTGCAAGTGTGCGAAAAGGCCCGGCAGCCCGAACCAAAAGTCTTCCGCCTCCAGTTACTACAGAATCTCTCCGAATCGCTAGGAATTTTGGCCCAATTGTCGGGCAACCCACCCAAATCTTACATCCTAGCCATTTCACTTTCCATAGCCATCTTGCCCCGGTCGCTATCCATCTCCATCATGAACCATTCTTGTCGTAGTCATCAGGCACCAGATCCCACCTCAACAGTCTTTTCCCAATTGTCAAGCAATTTATCGGGACCATTGCCGCTTTCACTCCAGTTGCCTACCAATCCTGTCCCATTGTCCAGCATTTTGCCCAGCCTCCAACAACTTTCGCCCAATTGTCATCCGAATTGCCAACGATCTCCAAAATTATCAACCTATTCTAGCCAAAGTGTCAGGTATTTCGCAGTTGTGATTCTGTTCCATCTCAATTGCTGACCAAACTCCAATTGTCAAGCAATTCTCTCCAAGTGCCGACGCTTTCATCGCTGTTGCCTACCATTTCCAACGTTTTCTCTCCCAAGTGTCAGGAATTATGTCCCAATCGCCTTACCTTTCCCACCTGCTGACCGTTTCTACCACAACTGTCGAGAAATTCAATCCAGAGCATCTACGTTTTCATGCTGACTACCATTCTCAACCAATTTTGCCCTATTGTCAGGCAACATATCCCAATTGCCAACCTACTCGACTATTGTCAACTTTTTTCATCCCAATTGCCTACCTACTCGACCATTGTCAACCTTTTCTATCCCAAGTGTCAGGCAACAATCTTATTATCCCAATTGACTTTCTCTATTCCAATCGTCAGGCAATCCCACAAAAAGTGTCAACGCTTACCTCCCAGTTGCCCACCGTAGCCACCCTTTTCGATCCCCAGTGTCAGGAATATTGTCCCACTCGCCTCTCTGTTCTATCCCACTGCTGACGGTTTCTGCCCCAGCTGTCAAAATCTGGAAACGCAAAATCCCTGCCCCAATTTCCCACCATTTTGGCCCAGTTGCCAACCAGTTCTCACTCGCAAGCAGCCGCACTTTCCCACCGCGCGCAGCTGCACGGCCCGCCGGTTTTGAGTCGGGACACAGGTCGTGTGCACTCCGGCGGACCTCGCGAGAAAATTTTTTTCTCAGCTCTTTTCTCCTCTTTTTCATCACAAATATGGTTTTAGTTCAGGACTTGTTGCACCCCAACCCCGCCTCCGAGGCCCAGAAGCACAAATTGAAGACGTTGGTGCAATCGCCCAGATCGTTTTTCATGGACGTCAAGTGCCCCGGTTGCTTGAACATCACCACGGTGTTCTCCCACGCCCAAACCGCCGTCACCTGCGACGGCTGCTCCTCTGTGTTGTGCACGCCCACCGGCGGCAAGGCCAAGTTGACTGAGGGCTGCTCGTTCAGAAAAAAGTAAGCGGCGGACGACGGGGCGGCCGCGGCCGCCCGTCCAGAAGCAGTTTAGGCTCACAAGACCCTTAGTCTCGTGGGTCCGCATTTGCCGGTCACGGTGCCGAATGGAGCACGCCGGCTGCATAGTTGGCAAGGAGCCCTGCTCTGCGCCTCTGTATTATAGATGGCTTCGGCCGTAACTCATTGAACACAGGTGTACGCCACAGTTTCTCAGTTTCGTTTATAGTTTACACAGGTTAATTAACGAGTTTGATTACGTCGTGTAGGCGGATGCCAGCCAGGGCCTGATCTAGGGGGATCCCCACTGTAGACTGCCCGATACACATTCCCAGACCCACAGATTGACAAGTTTGATATAATGCTGCTTAGATTGGGCACATTTCCGGGGTTGAGAAATCAGAGTGACAAATTCACATTCTGACGACCGACGAGTGGAAAAATCGGAGTCACAAAACGACAGTTGCGTTGCAAAACACGTTGCAAGTTACATTGGAAGTCGGATTTAGAGTCATGTCGGATCGCAAGTCGGACTGCAAGAGATTGCAAGAGATTGCAAGAGATTGCAAGAGATTGGAAATTTGCAGCGTGGAGACACTAGCAATGGCCCCAAGAGATGGCCAAAATCCTATAAGCAAGGCAATGCCCGTTTCTCTGATAATCTATTTACAAGTCTATATACATTTACCTGCCCCGGTACTCGTCCAAGTCCACGTCGAACTTCGCTCTCTTTCCGGCCGTTCTGTACTTCTTCGACAGCTCCAAGTCCGCCGCCAACGAGTCGTGCATGTCGGCCGGGTCCTCAAAGTCGCTCTCCGCCTTGCTCACGAGCTTCTTCCACTCCTTCTTCCGCTTCTCCTTCACCACAAACTTGCGCTGCGTCTTCGCCAACCGGTTCAACGCGTCCCACTTCTTCTCCAGCAACTGGCTCTGCACCACGACGGACTTTTTGCCCAACGCCCAGAGGTCGCCCTGCCGCGCCTTGCGTGCGTCGTGGTACGCCTGCTTGCCCAACGACTTGGGCACCTGCCAGAACTCGATGTTTCCCGACGGCGCACACATCTTGAGCTTGACGTTTTTCTTGACTTTCGTGGGGAACTCGAGGATGCGGGGCAACGAGATCTGGCCGTCGGTCTTGAGCTCGCGCGCGCTCTCGATCGCTCTGATGGACTCGGCGTCGTTGGGCGCCCGCTGCACAATCAAGTACGAGAAGTTGCCCGACTCGCTGTTGTTGCCGCCCGGTCTGCCAGACCCCTCCAAGCTCTTGCGGGTCTTCTTGGAGAGCAAGTCCGTCCCGAAGCCGTCCTCGGCGCCCTTGCGCCACTGCGTGGCCAACCGCTTGCCCTTCTTCAACTCCATGGTGTACTTCGGTCTTTCCACAATCTGGTTGAACGAGCAGAACTGCAAGCGGTGCTTGTGGCCGGAGATGTGGTAGAACTTCGGGTCGCCGAGCTGGAGCGGGCACTGCCCGTGGTGCGAGCACGGCGCCACCACGCTCAAGTGGTAGTCGACGTGGTCGTTTTCCGGCGTGGGCGGGGCGCCGGCCGGCAGCTGCGCCGGCGGGACCAAGTCGAAGTCGCCGCTGTCCTCGAACTCGAACTTCAAGTCGGCGTCGGACACGGCGCCGTGCTGCGCGTCGATGTCGCGCTCGAGGTCCAGAGGCAAAAGCGCGCCGTCGGCCTCGGCGTCCTCGCGCTCCATGCGCGCCAACAAGCGCTTCTCGTGCTCCACGTGGTCGTCCGTGATGAGCTGGTCCTCGCGCCGCAACTTCTGCGGCTTGTAGCTGGAGCCCTTAATGTAGGGCCGCGGGATGCGGCCGCCTTCGTCCTTGTAGGACTCGGGCCGGAGCATCACCTGGCGCGCGCGGGCGACAATCTCAAAGCCCAAGGCGTTGCCGCGCTCGAGAATGACCAAGTGGCCGCCCGGCTTGAGGAGCCGGAGCACCATGTGGAGGTTGACGTCGACGTCCTTGGGGAAGTTGTACTCGCGCGAAAGCAACGACTGGTTGACGATGATCAACTCGTACTGCTTGGCCGACGGGAGCGCGTCGCGGATCTTGGTGCGGGCGCCCCGCTTGGCGTCGCCGGCCTCGCTGGCCTGCGCGCACAACATGGTGAGCGCCCGCTTCTTCATTTCCTTGTTGCTGCGCCCGACAATGTACGCCTCCTTGACCGCCGGGCGGAAGTCGCGGCCCATGATCTCGTTCAACGCGATCATGCCCGTGGCCGGGCCGTAGCCGACGTCGAGCACGGAGTCCGGGCAGAAGCCCGCGCCGACCCGTTTCTGGAGCTCCAACAACACCTTGCGCGCGTGGGCGTAGTTCTGCAAGAAGAGCGCGGCGATGTGCGCGTCGGCCTCGATGGCCAGCTCGGGCGCCTTCTGGATCTGCTCGCGCTCCAAGCTCTGGTAGATCAACGCCGAGCGCTCGCGGAGCTTGTCCGGCGCCACCGCCAGGAGCACGGTGCCGCCAATCACGCGGGCAAGCTCCGCGGGGAGCCGCACCACGCCGCCGTCCGCGCGGGCCGCGAGCGTGCGCGGGTCGAGCCGCGCCTCCTCCGCCGTGCTGCCGTGCACGAACGTGCCGTCGTCGTTGCGGTACGGCGAGGGCAGGGTTTCGTAGCGGACGGGCTCCGGGCGGAGCTCCACCTTGCGCGCGTACTGCCCGTCGTCCAAGTCGCCCATTTTCTGGTAGTGCTCCGCGCGCACGAGCTCGCCGAAGCCGTCTGTGGCGGGCTCCTGGTCGAAGGGAAGCACGTCGCCATCGCGTGGTTTCTGCGCGAGGAAGCCAAAGTCCGCGTGCACCTTCAGGTGCGGGGCTTTGGAGCCGTTGGCCCGCTGCGGCGCGAGAAGCACGCTGCCGCGCCGCGACGCGCCGCCGAGCGTCCGTCGGTGTGCCGCTCGAAGAAACATCATGGCGGCAGAGGCCGATGGAGGCTTGCAGGTGATGCGCCGCGCACGTGGCCGCGCGGCACGTGATCGCGGCCTATCAGCGGCGGCGCGTTCCCAAGCACGGGCGGCGCGTGCACAAGCCGGGCAGCGGGGCGGCGGGGCGGGCCGCGGCACGCGGCCGAGTCTTTTGGCAGCGCCCGGGGCGTTGGCGGGCGTTGGCGGGTGCTGTTTGCGGGGCGGGGCCGGGGGGACACCCGTGCACCGCGGGGGTTCGCGCCTCCACCACCCACCCGCAGCGGCGGTGAAACACCGCCGAAACACCGCCGAAACACCAACACACCATGTCTCGAGCAGCGCACAACGAGCCCAAGCGGCGCTTCTATGAGGACGAGCACGACGCCGTGACGGTGCCCGGCACCGTGGCCGAGGCCGCGGCCGACGGCGACGCCGGGGCCTTGGCGCCGCCCGCCGTCGTCAACGGCGTCACGGTGCGCACGGCGCCCAGCATAGAGGCCGCCATGCGCAGCGCCCGCGGCGCCGTCCACGGCGCGTACGCCGCCACGCACCGCTACCTCCACGGGCAGAAGGAGGCCGTGTACGAGAAGGAGCGCGCCGTGCTGGGCACCGTGGCCGCGTTGCACGACCGGCGCGAGGACTTGATGCCCAACGGCGTGTACATTGCCGTGGCCGCGCTCCTGGGCACCATTGCGGCGCGCGGCCGCGGCGTCGTGGCGCGGGCGCTTTTGCCCGTGGCGCTCGGCGCGGGCGCGTTCCGCTACTTTTTGCCGCAGACGTTTGCCAACACCGCGGACTTTGTGTGGCGCGTGGAGCAGAGCGCGGCGCCGGAGCTCGCGCAGCAGCAGACGGCCGCGGTGGCCAAGGCGCAGCAGCTTGCGGGGCGCGTGGAGGAGCAGGCCGCCAGCGGCCAGCGACGCGTGGCCGAGGGCGTGGAGCGCATGCGCCACCGCCTCAGCAGGGCCACGGGGTTGAACATCGACGAGGAGGTGCTGAAGAAGTAGACGGCGAGCGGCGGCCGCGTGCCTTGCGGCGCACGAAGTGTTGAGGTGTTGAGGTATTGAGATATCGAGGTATTGAAGTATTGAGGTGTTGAGGTATTGAGGTATTGAAGTGTTGAAGTGTTGAAGTATTGAGGTATTGAGGTATTGAGGTATTGAGGTATTGAGGTATTGAGGTATTGAGGTATTGAAGTATTGAAGTACTGAGGTGAGGTATTGAAGTATTGAAGTATTGAAGTATTGAGGTATTGAAGCATCAAAGGTATCAAAGACTGAGGCATCGAAGCATCGAAGATGAAGTATTGAAGTATTGAAGTATTGAAGTATTGAAGTATTGAAGTATTGAAGTATTGAAGTATTGAAGTATTGAGGTATTGAGGTTTGAAGCATTGAAGCATTGAAGCATCAAAGGTATCAAAGACTGAGGCATCGAAGCATCAAGATGAAGTATTGAAGTATTGAAGTATTGAAGTATTGAAGTATTGAAGTATTGAAGTATTGAAGTATTGAAGTATTGAAGTATTGAAGTGTTGAGGTATTGAGGTTTGAAGGATTGAAGCATTTATTGAAGTATTGCAGTATTAAAGTATTGAAGTATCAAAAGCATCGAAGCATCGAAGTAGTGAAGTATTGAAGTATTGAAGTATTGAAGCATCGAAGGTGTCAAAATTTGAAGCATCGAAGCATCGAAGATGAAGTATTGAAGTATTGAAGTATTAGCGAAGCATTGTGTAGATGAGCCGCATGACCGGTAATATAAATGTACTGAAATTGGCGTAGAGTAGAAGTGGTGCAGCCATTGGGTGGGCCATTGGGTGGGGCAATCTTGAGCATGGATCTGTAATGGGCATATTCTTTGCAGTTAAATCAGTAGTTCTACCATCACCAGTTGCAACAGCTGGTGACTTTACTTTTGGTGCATTGTGTCTTTTTACTGCTCTCTACGAAACAGTCGCTGGAGGAAACTCTCAGGACATTCACTCTGATTTTTGGTCATCCAGAGATAACAGTTGTAGCATCGCATGTCAGCTCAGCCTTCAAAGTGTTGGTTGGACCTGAGTTTTGAGTGTGATATCCATTCATCAGCTAAACAAAGTGTTCAGCGATAAAATATTGAATGAGAGAGTCTGGGTAGCGGAGCCCTGTGCAAAATCCATCATCACCTAAACAGTTGTCATCAACTCATCAGTTACAGTGCTTAGTGGTTGAGTCTGGATTACGGATTCTGGAATGCGATATCCATTCCTCAGCTCACTACACGAAATTCATCAACTTGTCAATTGGAGTGCTTAGAAGAGTCCGACGATGGAGTCGTGAGCGTGAAATATAATTAGCTCCTCACACAGTATCTATCAGCTCATCTAATAGAATGCTTAGTCGAGTCTATGTCATGAAGTCTTCGAGCATATATCTCCACTTTCAGCTCCTTACACAGAATTCATCAGCAAATCAATTTACTGTGAATTAGAGTGTCCAAGTCATCGATTTCTCTCATTCTGGTGGAGTAGGTGAGCAGCTGAGCCAAGGCAGCAGGTGTGGCAAAGCAATCGAGTGGGCATGGGTAGTAACCTAGTCACTGGGCGGAAGGCGATGTTGTCTTTTCGGCAGCCGTGCAATTTGCAAAAGAATAGTTCTTGCAACCGGGACCGGGCAATTGACTGATGACTGCTTTGGGGAATTGAGCTTTGGGTAGTTTTGGGCAGACAATACGCTCGCAACGGGCAGTTTATGAGGGTAGATTGGCAGTTGATAAAAGGATGAGTTGTCAGCTAATGAGAAGTATAACGGGCAGTTGATGGGCAGTTTTTGAAGACGTTGATGGGCAGTTTTAATAAGCATTATTTGGACAGTTGATGAGATAATCGATGGAGTGATGGAACAGTGGAGTCACTTGGTAGGGCGGTTTTTTGTAGTGGCGTCGATTTGCGTCCTTGAACAGCGGCAATAAGCAGTGAAGTGAATGGTTGAGCAGTGAAGCGTTGTTGGGTATTAAAGTGTCTAAGTGGGCAGTAAAGTGTCTAATGGTTGGGCAGTGAAAAGTACCGGTGTGGAATGGGTGGGGTGACTCTTTCTTTGAGATGTACTTGAACCATGTACCTGATCAAACTGTTCCCGTGATTCAACTCGTAGCTGGCGACAGAATCGATCATTTGGCTGCTTTTTGTTTGGAAAAACGAAAGGTTCAGTGATGGTTGTGACAGACAGCAATACCTCAATCTCATGGTTCGACACGACGCCAACCGGAAATCTCCCAACTCACTTTTGTCTGGCACAAGCATCGAAAACCGTGGTTTTTGCCTGTAGTCAAAGAGCATGCGTATTCGTTTCTTAAATAACACCACACTCGGTAGTGGCCTTCGCAGCGCGGCCGTTCAATGCATGGAATTTTTGGGTCTGATGGAAATGGAGTGGTTTATAGGAGAACCTCCAAAAAAAATTGGCGATTCTTTAAAGAAGAGAAGCGTGTTTGAAAGTTGGCGGCATTTTTGACAAGCATCGGCAGCCACAACTAACGACCCCAGGGGCCAGCACCATCTCTTAGCCGTGGCCCCATCTTTTTGCACCCAGTGCGCGGCTGCAACTCCAGCACAAAAACAGGCCAGTTCTGAGAAAAAGGTGCACCAAGACACGAGCAAAGAACCCTCCGAACGCTCCGCAAGAACTCTCCAAAAGCCTTCTCAAGAACCCCAAGATCTCCAAGACCCAATACCCCGAGACCCAATACCCCGCGATCCCAAGATCCCGCGATCCCAAGATCCCCCACATCGATCATCACCAACCTCAACAGCTCCCACAGCCTCCGCCCCCACGCGCCTCCCATGGACAAGCAGAGCCGGCTCCAGTCGGCGTACTCGTCGCTCACGCGCCCCACGTCCGCGGCCATCGTCAAGATGCTCAGCAAGGTGGCGGCGCAGCCCAAGACGCAGCGCAAGGTGATGGCCAGCGACGTGCAGCGGCACATTGCCCGCGCCAACAAGAGCCAGAAGAAGGCGGCGCGCGCGCAGAACGAGCTCGTGGCCGCGTTCGCCGCGTGGGCCGCGGACTTCCCGTCCGAGGAGACCACCGTGTTGATGCGGCAGTTCTCCGAGGTGGTGGGCAGCGTCGGGTTGGCGTTCGCCACGCAGGCCGAGCGGTTCGCCAGCCTCGAGACGCACTTGGGCGCCATCGCCACGCGCGAGACGCGCCAGCAGTTCTTGGCGGACCGCCACGACGCGCTCATGCGCCAGCAGAAGGACGCCGTGGCCAAGCACGGCCCGCACGCGCACGAGACCATGCTCTGCGTGGACCGCGTCGAGGAGAACGAGTACAACTTGAAGCTCATCGAGCAGCAGTTGGCGCGCCTGGCGGCGACTAACTTGCGCGAGGCGTTTGTGGACTACTTGGTGTGGCTCCAGGGCGCGGTGGTGTCGGTGAGCCACGCCAGCAACCGGCTCGCGGCGGTGATCCGCGACGACGACGCCGCCTCGCCGGTGCGCGACTTGCACGTGGCGCCGCTGCCGGAGCGGAGCGGCGGCCGCCTTGCGGAGCGCGACCAGCGCTTGGAGCGGCCCGAGCTGCAGAGGTGGATGGGTGCAAAAAGCGCCGACGCGAGACCGGACCGCCGCCCGCGGACGGAGCGGGAGCCGCGCGTGCGGTCCACCAACGAGGCCGCCGGCAAGAAGGACCCGAAGTGGGGCCTTGGGCTCGAGGCCATCCGCCGCCACGGCCTGTTTGACATTGCCAACTTCCAGGAGAACTCCGAGGGCTGGTGACCGGCCCCCGGCGGTACCTCGAGCGGCGGAGAGCGGACGCGGGGTGCTCGGGCGCTTGTCGTTTTGTTTTGGCGTTCCGGCCGTGTGTTCCGGGCCGATGTGGGGTCTTTTGTTGCGGTCTCTACGTCCAATTCCGGGCGTTCTACTCCGGCTCTTTTTCCCTGAATTTGGGGCGAGATGGCAGCACTTCTCCACAAAAGAGCCGCTGTGTTTGTCCCCAACATCCCCAGATGCCTTTGAGTCCCGTGCAATCCCGGGGCGTTGTGGCAAGTCTTGAGGTCTCGAAGTGCTGGCCACGAAACCCGCAAAATCTCCCAAACACCCCAACGGCTGCAGCGACGAAAGTCTCCATCTTTAGTTATGCATTTCTATTCACAAGTTGTCTCTGAAGATCTTCTTCCCAATTTCGTACGACGAGATCATGATCGCACACAGCGGGGCGATTTTCATCACCCGCGGCGCAAACCCGCCGTAGAGCGCTCCAATGCCTTCGTTCCGGTATATCTGCCAAAGGAAGCGGAACATCGACGGCCTCGTATGCTTCTCCGTGGCGATCTGGAGCCGCGTCTTGCCCACGTCAAACGGGTTGGTGAAAAACGCCGCAATGAGACCGCTCACTGAGCCCGACACAAAGCTCACGCCGAAAACGGTCCCGTCATCGTGCCGCGTGTCGCTGTCGCTCAAGTCGGTGCCGAGCGCCCGGCTGAGCCGCGCCTTTGTGAGCTCGTAGCACAGCCAGTAGATTCCCAGGAACGGGACGTCCCTCCAGAGGGTGATGCTGAGACCCATGAACATCAGGCCCATGCCGTTTTTGCGGAACGACCCGCCCAAGTCTTTTAGTAGCGAGCCGAGAAGTCGGCTGTCGGGGTTGCCCGTGGACCCGCTGGGAATCGACTGCAACCGCGTTTTGAGAAGCTCGAAAGGCGACACCACCGTGGCTGAAATGGTGCGGGCAAGCATCCCGCACACAAGCGGGTTCAAGGGGTGGCCATGGGCGGGCGAGATGTCCCGCACGTACTCGTACCCGGTGAAGTAGATGATGTTCGACGGCACGGCCATGAGGAGCGTTAGCGAGAGCCCACGCCACAAAGTTAGCATGCCTTCATTTCGGCTGATGACGAGCATTCCTTGGAACGTGGAGGTGATCTTCGGGCAGTCCTTCGCGGACTGGCAGAACTGCTGAGTGGCCCAGAAAACGCCCGGTTTTCGGGAACCCTGGGCTGCCGAAAGTGCCTGGGCAGTAGCCGTCTGTGGCGCACAGCACGGGGTCGTCTGCATGATTTCCTGCTGCTGTAAGCGGATGCGGACCACGTCAAAAGGCGTAACCGCAAATGACGTGATCAACGAGCCCAGACACGCTGAAACCATTTTCTGCACGGCGGAAATCTGGCCCGGGGGCGGGGCGGCGGTGGCTCGCAGTGGGATGTGGAAATCGTCGTCTTCTATGCCGGATGCGAGCTCCGAAGACATCGACATGGTGGCGAAATTTGTGGTTGTGAGCGCTCCAAGTGCCACTTTGCGGGCCGCGCAGTGTTGGATGAGTCGGGTGTGCACATAGGCCATCAGTCCAACTGGGGCAATTTGCCCGTGGCCGAACTCTAGTAAATGTGATCTTCATGCAGTGGCTTCTAGATGTATCGGGGGCATGTCGGCGTGGAAATTCACACTCGACTGTCTTTGCTTGAGGGAGGCAATTTGGAAGATTCCCTTTTGACGGAACCGAGCATCGAGATCAAACGCCGAACAACCAACAATATTTGACTAGCATTAACGACAGACGGCCGCAGGGTGAGAAACTCCCGCAAAAACAGTAGCACCTGACCGGTTGCTTGTGAATATTTTCCCGAGCTCGAAATGCTGCAACGTGATTGTCTTTTGATATGCCTCTGCTGCAGTGATTCGCACTCCGGATCGGACTTCGCACTAGTACTCGGAAATAATGTCTGTGCACGAATAAATGTTAATGTGCCCGTCCTGGTTGTAATTGGTGGCCAACATCATGCGGTGTGGGTGGAAAGTGATGCCCGAGACGTAGTTGGACGTTCTGTTGGTCAAGTAGTTATCGTTCGGGTTCCGGAGCGTGGAAATGCTGTCGCCCGACGTGGTGAAGATGTTCACTGCCTTCAGGCCGGCGGTGTAGATCGGGGCGTGCTCGTGGACAGCAATGGCACGGATACTTTTGTCGGTGCCGTGGAACGTCGAGACGGGCTGCGACTCCCGGATGTCCCACAAATTCACGTAGCCATCGGAGGAGCCGCTGATTAATTCCCGGAACCCGCCTCGTTGCATGTGCACGTTCCGGATGGAGCCCCGGCCAATGTTTTTGGCGCCGCCGCGCCCGTTCTGCCACACCTTCACCATTGACTCCCGCGAGTCGAGTCTGCGGTCGTACACCCGCAAGCTGCCGTCGTCGAAGCCAGCAACAAAAATGTTTCCTGCGACTTGATCGGACGTCAAGCTCGTGATTGAAGAGGACGAGCGGGCGGGGATATCAGAGATACACAACTCACGCGGAGCGTCCCACACACGAATGATCTTCACGTCTCCGCTGACCAAAAGCGAGCCTCTGGACTGTTGCCATTCACTGATCAACCCGGAACTCTTGGACGTCAAGAGCAAATCGGTCAACGCTCTCCACGCGGCCACAAGCTCCACGTTTTCATCCTCGCCGTCTCGGTCAATGTGGAAGTTCTTGTAGATTTTCACCACACCGTCCGACGATCCGGTCAAAATCAATGGCAAGTCGTCCTCGTTCAAAAACTTCAAATCTGTGATTTTCGTTCCGAATGGGTTGCCGTTCGAAAACTTCGTGGCGATTTCCCGCTGCTCCCAGTCCCAAACAGTGACCGTGTCTTTCTCGTCGGTGGAAACCAACAACTTCTCAAACTGCATGAACTTCATTAATTTTGGCTGCGTCTTGTTGCTCAAAACGGTCATGTTGCGGTTCCAGTCGCCACGCAAAGCCATCTTCTTTTGCGGCTGCGTCTCCTGAATGGTTTCCTCGTTTCTGTTTCTTCTCCAAAGTCTCTTGACGTAGTCTTTTGAACCTGGCTCATCCACTTCGGGCTTCAACATCTGCGGCTCCTGGAACGTTTCGCAGCTGTACTCGAAGAAGCCCGAGCTTTCTGGCAATTCATAGAGTTCGTCTGGACTGCGATGGCGGTAGCAGGGAGACTTGGGAATATACTCCGAGCCGTATTGACTTGATACTGGACCCAAACTGAGAATCCTCGTGAAGTTGTTGAGATCGTTGTCTTCGTTAATTTGGAACGACTTGAAGAGTTTGGAGATGCCGAGGCTTTTGAGCTTGGACGTAATGGACGAGGCGTCCAGATCGTCTCCGTTTTGTTGTGAAGCAGAACGGGTTTCTAACGAAGACCCGTTTATCTTGAGATGGTTTTTGCGGTTGATGACCGATCCGCTGGAGGCTTGTCTTTTGAGTCCCTCGTCGTTTTTCATGGACATTGGGTGACGGTTGACAATTGGCGCGGCCTTGAAGTTGTCGGTGATGTTGATGGTGGACTTGCTCAACAAGTACTGTTGCATCTCATCGACCAATCCGGCCAATTCGCTCTCGTTGAGCTTGACCATCACCGAGTCAATCAACGATTGCGCCAAATCTCTCACCTCGACGTGCGGGTCCTCCGACAAAATCAACAACGCCTTCCAGATAGAGCTGAAAATGGATCCGTACGCGGGCGACTTCTTCCTAGTCTCCTGCAAATTGTTGGGGTTGTCGATCAAGACAATTTCTTCTTCCAATTGGTTGAAGGCAACGACTAAAATGAACTTTTCGTACACCTTGATAAGCCTGCTGATGAAGTAGACGATTTCCTTCCGCACAATTGTCAGACCGTCGCCGAGTAACTTCAAAATGACATTTGCGAGTTTGAGATCTTGCTGTCTCAACTCGTCTTTTCTCAAGTCCACGTTGACTGGCGAGCCAGTGGTGCCGTTGTGAGCAAACCCGTTGCCGTTGGCCGAACTGCTTTGCTGGCCTGAGCTCCGGCTGCCTTTTTTGGGCAGTTCCTTGCTCTCGTCCTGGGTGGGTTCCGAGAAAAAAGTCGTCAATGCAATGATGATTGAGGTTCTGACTTCGGGAATCGGGTCGTTGACCAACTCCAAGAACTTTGCAAGGTAACCATCTTTGTAGATGATCCACTTGCCGTCTGGGTAGTTCAGCCAGAGCTGGGACAAAAGCAAGCAGCACCATTGGCGCAAGAGCGGGTTCTCACTGGTGGCAATGAATTTGAGGCAGTTGGTGACAAGCTCGATGGAGAAGCAGAGCCGCTGTCCGTTTTTGAAGTCTTTTATGAACAACGTCAAGATAAACGCACTCATCGACTTGTGCTCGTCGTTGACAATGACGTTTCCGGAGCTGCCCGACGGATTGATCGCACCGGGAGCACCTGGGGCCCCGATTGGGTTCGAGGGGCTTGAGTTCAAAATGAGGTAGAAGTAGTTGTAGCCCTTGTCCTTGCACAATTCCTGCTGGGTGCTTTTGTAGTCAATGGCCATGATCCTGGCCCAAATGAATATCAAGACCGGCTTCAACTCCTGCGCTGGGCTCTGGAGGAGCTTCAACACGTACGGGAAAATGCCAATCGACAACGACAAGTAGACAGCCCAGGGCCCCAAGTCGAGAAACTTGGAGAGCAAGATCAACGCGCGGAGGCGGTGCACCTGCGAGAGCAAAACCTGCAACACAATGGGCAACTGCTCGGGCGGAGTCTTGGTGGAGGAGCCCGCGTACTTGAGCCAAATCTCAAACGCGGTGAGCTGCTGCTCGAAGAACGTCGAATGCTGGTAGTTCGTGAGGCTTGTGGCGCCGTTCTGGGCCGTGCTTGACACGGAGCCGCGGTGCAAATGCTGCAAGTCTGAGTGGGAAAGCGCCTGGCCGGTGGGCTGGGGGTCGGGCAAATGACGAGCCGCCGGGTCGGGCAGCGCGTTCTTGATCAACTGGGCGAAGACCTGGTCGATGGCGAGGTCCCACGAGTCCCACATCGGGTGGAAGCGCACGGACTCCGGGAGCGGCGGGTCGCTGACCGGGTTGCAGTTCAAGTGCGGCATGATGCGCTTGGCGAGCAAGAAGTTGCGGAAGAGCGCGGCCACCATCAAGTCCTGGCGGAAGAGCCGCTTGAAGACGGGCCGCGACAAGGAGGTCCAGGCGATGGTGTCGGTGATGGCGGTGAAGATCCAGTTCAACTCGCCCAAGGGCGTTCTGCGGTCGGTGGGCTTGCCCGGCACGATGACGCCGCCGGAGGCGTTGCGCGGGAGCATCAGGTAGTAGCTCTCCTGGAGCGGCAGCTGCATGATGAACCACTTCAAGGAGATGTCGATCGGGCACGTGAGGCAGCAGGTGAACAAGTCCGCGGGCAAGTCCGGGCTCATGGGGAGGATCTCGTGGGACTTGCAGGCGGCCAACTGGATGGTGTCCAAGTACGCGGAGGTGGGCAGCGGCGCGCTCATGTCGTGGTTGCCCTCGTTGTCGTCGTCGATGCGCTTCTGCACGAACTTCTTGAAGTTGTGCACGATGTTGCCTGCGCTGTTGCAGTCGTAGACGAAGATCACGGGCGCGCCCAACCACGTCTGGAGGTCGTACAAGGAGATGGGGATGTACTGGGTGTAGCCGCGGTTGAAGACCCAGATCTCGCCGCTGGCGGTGGGCTGCGGCACGCCGTGGCCGTTGTAGTGGAAGAGGATGCGCTCGTCCTTGGCGTTGCGGCGCAAGGTGTTGCAGAGGCGCTTGACGTCCTCGACGCAGGGGTCCAACAGCTGCTTGTAGCGCGTGCGTAGCAGGAGCGTTTCGTACTGCGCCTGGAGGCCCTTGCCGATGGCCTCGATGGCCTTCTTGGTGTCCGGGAACGCCTGCGGGTCGCACCCGGCCTCGGCGCGCGCGCACGGCGCGGTTTTCATGATGTCCGGCGGGTCCACGCCCAAGTTGAGGCACATGACCAACACGGCGGTGACGGTTTTCTGGCGCTCCTTCATGACCTTCCAGTCCGCGATCGGCTGGTAGTGGCGCGCCACGTCGGGCCGCCGCTTCTGCGCCGCGGACACGGGCGTGCCGTTGGCGTTGTGGCGCTTGGCGTCGAAGTAGATGTAGAAGTTGTTGGCCAACGACGCGAGGAACGGCTCCAGGTTGTACTCGTCGTCGAAGCCGTGGCGCATGCGCGCGTTGAGCGGCTGGAGCGGGCGGGGGCCGAAGTACAGCGACATGGCGGGCGGGGCGGGCGGCTTTGGCTGGCGCTGATTGGCGGGTGGGCGCTGGTTTGTGGCGCGCTGGCGGGGGCCTGTTGGCGAGGGGCGCGTGGCTGGCAGGCGGGCGGCTGTGTTCGGGCGGCGGGCGCGGTGTACTGGTGCCGGCGCGGGGTCGTGGTCGGGTCCGGGGGGAGGGGCCGCTTTGCGATTGGAGGTGGGCGGAGGCTGGTGGGAGTTTTGGTGATGGGTGCGAAAGGGCGCACTCGCGCACACTCAACAACCCACCCCCCTCGGCTACTCCGCCCGAGCACACTGCCTGCGTCAACCGCTGCCCCAGGCCCGTTTCCCCTGTGCCCGTCCCGCCCACGCCCCCACACGCGCCGCCAGCCGCCACTTTTCCCGCGGCATGGCGCGAGAGACACAGCCGGCGCTAGCGGCTAAAGCGACAACACAACCGGCGCTAGCGGCTAACGCAACCACACAGCCGGTGCTGGCGGCTAACGCAACCACACAACCCCCGGCGGCAGCGCCCGCCACGGGGTCGCATCTGGACTCCGCGGGCGGCTCGGACTCCGGCCTGGACTCGGCCACGGAGTCCAGCTCGAGCTCGGACTCGGGCGAGCGCGTCCGGCCCGTCTTCCTCAAAAGAGCCAAGGCGGCCCGGCGCGCGCCGCCGCCCGCCGCCGCCGGCGCGGCGGTGTTGGCAAAAGCGGAGCACCTCCAGGCGGTGGCGCCGGCCGAGGAGCGCCCCTTCGACGGCACCGACGACCTCGACGACGTGGATCCGGCGCGCGAGTTTGCGCTGTGGCAGCAGCGCGAGGCGGCGCGCAAGCAACGCGACCGCCGGCTCGAGGCCGAGCGCGAGGCCGAGAAGGACGACCGGCTCCGGCGGCAAATGGGCTTGCCGCGGGGCGACGCGCCCGCAGAGCCCGCGGCACCGGCGCCGCGCGTGGAAACGCGCGAGCCGTACGTTCGCGAGGACCACAGCCGGCCGCTCAAGTACCAGCGACGGTGAGCCTCGCCACGGGGCCGCGTGCGCTCGGCCCGGTCTACATCTGCTGCTGGCTGGCTCTCGTGCATTGACTACAAACTGTCTGTTGCGCGCCTTGGCTCTTTGCCTCCACGTGCGCTGGTGGCTGTCCATCGAAGCACAGACGTTCCGGTTGTCATCGAAGCACAGACGTTCCGGCTGGAACAAACGGTGCCTGAAAGCACTAGAAAAGCCCGGAAAGCGGGAAAATCTCGCTCAAAGATGCAAGCGGCGTGGGTAGTCGGCCAACGTCTCGCGGCTGCGTCTGCGGCCGCAAAATCTTTTTCCCAGGCTGCCCAACTGCCGCCCGATGGCTCGCCCCGCTCTCTTGCCGCTCCGGATGCCGCTCCGCACGCGGCTCTTCAAATCCAACCGTCTGATTTTGGCTCTGAATTCAATGCTCAACTTCATGGTGCCATGCTGAATCAAAGCGACGCCCCCGGCGCTTTATAGCAACTACTGCTATTCTGCTCTGCCCGGTTTTGCCGCTCTGCCGGCCTAGCTCTATCGTGCTCTGGCCAGAGCCGCCTCCAAACCGTCCTTTATTACCTATTAACACGTCGACGAGCTCTTGCTCACCAACTGCCCCTGCCAGCTGTAGTACTTGCTCATGTCCACGTGGTGCTTTCTCAGCGTGCCCAGCTCGTACATCAGGCACCCGTAGAGCGACGCGTACGGGGGCGTGTACAAGTGCAACAGCACGGCAAACTCGTCGGACGAGTTTGTGATTTTGTGCAAGCCAATGTCGTCGCTGATGTACCCCACCTCGTTGCGGCGCAACACCGTCTCCTGGCGCGGCTGCATCGCGTGGCCCTCGCCCGCAGGCACGTCGTACAACGACTCCGTGAGCTCGCCCTTCAAGATCTTCATGCAGCAGTGGGCGTTGGCGTGGTCGTGGATGGCGCTGCCCTTGCCGGGGCTCCACACCAACACAAGCAAGTTGGCGTTGCCGTTGATGTTGACAATGCCGTTGCGCGTGTAGCCCTTGGACGCGTCGCAGAGGGCAAAGCGGCCCCAGTCGGCCTCCTCCAGCTGGTACTTCTCCATGGCGCTGCGGATCTCCGCCACGTCAATGTCCGCGGACGCGAGCCCCTTGGTGCCCAAGAGCCGGCGGAGCTCGTCTATGAGCTTGCCGAACTTGTTGTCGAGAACAAGGTCGTTGTTGAACTCGTCCTCGAGGCTGCCAAACGTGGGCACGCCTTTGCACAGAACCGGCTGTGTAGGGGCCATGGGCAATGGCTGGTTGATCGAGAGCATGGTTGTAAATGACGGTGTGTGTGTTTTTGTGTGTGTGTGTGTGTGTGAAGCAAAGTGACAGCGGCACTGTCAGCAAAGTTGTGTGGATGTGGGTGTGGAGGAGGTGGGCGGGCTGCCGCTTATATAGTACATGGGCCGATAAGAATGCATCACCGTGCGGGTGCGGGTAGCGGCGTAACCACGCCGGACATTCCGCATTGGGCGCGGCCAGGCCCCGTGGCCCGCGCGACCCGCATGAATGCGGCAATTGTTGGCCGCGCGCGCATGAATGGGGCCACTTTGGCGGTGCAGTCGCGGGCCGCGCGGGCGCGGGCTGCCCGCATGCAGGCGCGGTGCGGTCACACCGCCGCGCAAGCGAGTGCGGGCCCACCATACCTGCCTAATGCGGCAAGTCTTTTTGCTCATCCGCTCGCGCGGCCCGCGCGCGCGGCCGCCACAGCCCGCTCACCCGAGTCACCTTCCTGATCAGGCAGGTGTGACACGGCTTCGCCCTGCACCCGCGCAGGGTCCTATCTCACTCCTCCTCTTTTGTTCTCCTGCCGTTCAAACTATATGGACCTGGACACATCCCCCCTTTGTTCCGATTTGCTCGGCCACCTGTGACTGATCTAAGCATCTGCCTCTTTCTAAACCCGCCGGCTTCTGCACAACCGGACCCCTCAGCGGCTGCACACTCACCCCACAGTTGACGTGACTACTAATCACAAGCACAACTGCCCCGGTCCCAGAAAACCTCACCAAAAAGAAAAGGAGACACAAAGTCCCAACCAGCCGGACACACCCCTTTTGCAATACCCCCTGTGCCATGAGCGTTTCCTCGGACCTCCAGACGCTCTCGTCGCCCAAACCAACCGACTCCAACGGCTATCTACACGAGGTGCCCCACAGCTCGGCTGCAACCCGCCTAGCCGCCCACATCAACAAGCGCTTCGTCGACGGTTTCACGCCGGCGTACTTTGCGTCCGTGATGGGCACGGGCATCTCCGCCAACATCCTCCACAACTTTGCCTTCCCCGCCCACTGGCTCCGCGTGTGCAGCGCCGTCATGGGCGTCGTCTCCGTGACGCTTTTCGGCGTGCTCATGGCGCTCTTCGCAGTGGCGCTCGTGCGCAACAAAACATTGTTCCGCCGCATCCACTTCGACCCAGCCACGGCGCCCGCCATGGGCTGTTTTGTGATGGGCTTCACGTCGCTCGTAATGTACTTGCACAACGTCTTGGGCCGGCGCGGCATCACCGCCGTGTGGGCGCTCTGGTGGGTGCTGACCGCCGCGTCGCTCTACACCGCGTTTGTCACGTTCTACTTGTCCACGATTGGCAAGCACCGCAAGCAGAAGACACAGGCCGACCCTGCCAGCTTGTCGATGACGTACCTCTTGCCCGTGGTGACGCTCACCGTGGCGAGCTCCGCGGGCGGCCTAATCGGGCCCGACTTGTCCTCGGTGCGCCTCCAGGTGGTCACCATGGTGGTGTCGTTGATCATGTGGGCCATTGCGATGCTGCTCGCGTTTGTCATCTTGACCGTCAACTACTGGCGCTTCTTCGTGCACAAGATCCCCAACAGCGGGCAGGTGTTGACCATGTTCTTGCCCATTGGCTACGTGGGGCAGGGCGCCTACGCCATCCTCCTCTTTGCCCGCAACTGCACGGTGCTCTTGATGGAAAACGAGGCCAACGTGGCCGCGTCCAGCTACACGTCATTTTTGCACGACACGGCGCAGAAGAACAACGTCTCCACGGCCAACTTGGCCGCCATGCTCTCCGTGGCCATCATGGCCGTTTGCACCCTCGCGGCGGTCACGCTGATGGCGTTTGGGTACTTTTTGACCATCATTGCCTTCTTGGCGCTTTTTTCGAAGGTGCCGCCGTTTGCGGTCAAGCACAATGAGGCGTTTGTGTATCGCCGGGCGGGAACAGACGTTCGTCGCCGCTTCGTTGGCTTTCTCCGGTTTCAGCGGGGGTACTGGTCGATGACGTTCCCGTTAGGAACCATGGCCTTGGCCAACGGCGAGCTCCACCGATTGTACAATGGGCTCGTGGCATTCCAGTACGTCTACGCCATCTACGCGGTGATTGTGTTGATGGTGACGATGGGGTGTTTGATTGGGGTTGTGTACCGGGCTTTTGCGGTTGCAAAAGACAGCTTGTGGCCCGAGGAGAAGAGTTTAGCATGAGATGCAGAGCATGAGAAGGGGCGGATGAGAAAAAAGACGCGGTATTTATTCAAAGGGCACAACCCGAGAACCATTTGGGTAGTTGAAATAGAAGATAATAGAGATAATATGAAGGACAGAAAAGAATAGGAGGGGGAGGGAAGAAGAGAACGAAGATGAAAAGAAGAAAAGAAGAGAAGCCGTAAGGAAGGAAGAGGGGGATTCGGGACTATTGATCATTGGGTGTGTCGTTGATTTGAGCGGAAGGAACCGGTAACCGAGAGTTTTGGGTGATTGATGGTCTATGAGAGGTGGAAAGACGGACATCTGTAAATTGATGAGTCAAAAATATGAATTTGATGACTTAATAGCAAATCTTTCGATGATCGGCTACCAAACACGAACAGAAAAAAGGCATAGGCAGAGTTGAAGCCCAGAAGTGCTGAAAGACGGGTTTTGGTGAACGACAGTGCAAAGCCAACACTTCAAACACAATTGAGAAAAGCGGAAATGCTGATAGAGTAAGGCTATTAATGGATCAAGAATAGAAGATCAACGAACGATCTAGAGTTTTAGACCAGGAAATCAAAAAACGTGGACTAGAAAAAGATCAAGAAGACCAGAAGATGAAATGGTGTAGATCAGAAGATGAAAAAATGCAGATCAGAAGATGATCAAGAAATGAAGACCCAAGGCGGGTAAAGAAGAATAGACCAGAAAACCAAAATATATATATTTCAGCATAAGTTTAAAAGTTGGAGATTACAAGAAGTTCAAGAAATGACATATGGACCAGAAGAAGACACGAGTATATAGACCACAAGAACAAGAATGTAATTCGAAAAAAGAACCAGGAATATGGGCCAGAAATCAAGAGTTGAAAACAAAGAAGAAAATGTAATTTGGAAAAAGATCAAGAATCTCGGACGAGAAGTAGATCAATATGATTTGGCCAGAGGAAGATCAAGAATGGGAGATTCAAAGAAGGCCAACAATTGAAGCGAAAATCACGAAACTAAGATCATAAAAAAAATCAGGAAATTCAAGCCAAGGAGATCAAGGAACGTAGACCAGAAGAGGATCGAGACATTAGGATCAAAAGAGAAAATGGTAGTCCAAAAAAAGGTCAGGATGTAAAGACCAGATGAAGATCAGAAAAGCATATCGACAGAAGATCAAGAAGAGCCAATCGAAGAAAATCAAGCGTTTAAGCTAAGGAGACCAGAAGAAGTAGAACAGAAGTAGATCAAGTCGTAGATGCGAGAAGAGGATCAAGAATCATAGATCAATACAAGATCAAGGGAAGAAGATTATGAGTAGATCAACAAGTGTATAAGATCAAGAGACGCAGTTCAGAAGAATATCAGAAATGGAAAGGCTGGTTTGAACAGTAAGTCCTAAAAAGATCAGGACACTTACACCAGAGGTTGATGACACTAAACCTCTCCATAGATGATCAAGAATTGTAGATCACAAGAAGTTCAAGAATGAAAACCAGAAAAAAATATATAGACCAGAATATCAAGGGAATTATACCACAAGATCAAGGGAAGTATACCAGAAGATCAAGGAAACTATAGAAGAACAAGGAAACTATAGAAGAACAAGTAAACTATTTCAGAAGCTCACTATGAATGAAAGCAAGAAAGAACAGAAAAGTAGATCAAAATCGACCACAGGATCGAGAAAAGTGGACCAGAAGATCGAAATCGACCACAGGATCGAAAAAATCAGCCAGAGGATCAAGAAAGATCGACCAGAAGTTCAAGAATCAAGAAAGCAAAACTCTATCAGAAGAACTGACGGAAAACGGCCAAAGAAGATCACGTGCAGTCGCCGTCAAGCACCCCAGCCGTTTGTGAGAATCGTCGCGCGCCGGTACACCTGCACACGTGACCGCCCCGACATCAACAGATACACCTCCACAAGCAGCCAATGCCGGTGGCCATCTACATTCCCGACGACGTCAGCCCGGCGTGTGCAGGCGGCGGCGTGCTGGCGCTCCACGAAAAGCTCCGCCGCGGCACGACGCGCGCAGGGCTCTTCCACGAAGAAAACGTCACCGGGTACATTGTGCACCGGGGCGGCGGGCCAGCGCCGGCGGCGGTGTTTTTGACGCACGCGTTCGAGCCGCGCCGCGACGACGGCCACGGCGCCACGGCCACGGTCGACCATGTGGTGGCGCAGGGCGCGGTGGGGCTGGAAACCGTGACCATCTGGCAGTTTGGCGTGTGCGTCACGCTCCCGCGGAACGAGACCGCGGGCGCCACGCGGTTCGTGGCGGCGCTCGCCAACCCGCACTTGCCGCGAGCGGCCCGAGAGCGAGCCGAGAGGGAGGGAGGAGCCGGGGAGGAGCGAGAAAACGACGAAGCTGAGAAAGGGACACAGAAAGCCGGCGGAGACACGGGCGAGGAGCAAGACCAAGCGGCGCGCGAGCGCCACACAGAACAGCACGGGCTGGCGGCACAGAGGCCGGGACCAGAGCCCAGGCGCCCGGACGCAGGGCCGGCCCCATGTTCCGCCCCGCTGGCCCACGAAACGGCACAGCCCGCGGACAGCGGCCACGAAAACAACGAAAGCAACCAACAGCAAAGGCGCGAGCAGCGCGCCGCCGGGGCGGCCGCCGAGTCCGCGTCGCTCAGCGTGCCCACGTTCACGCCGCTTCTCCTCAAGCTCCGGTCCACCAAGCCGGGCGGGCGCAACGACGTGCTCCTCACCACGCTCCGCGTGGAGGCGTCCGAGCCGCTCGTGCGGTTTGCCGCGCGCTTCCCGGCGCGGCAGTACGCGCTCCACATCCTCGCGCTCGAGGCCAACTTCGCCACGGGCAAAATCGCGCAGCTCGGCGCCGTGCCGTTCCCGCGCCGCTGCGCGCTCCGCGACGTGTTGAACATCACCTACCGCCTCGTCAGCAACGACTTCTTGGACAGCCAGCTCGACGCGCGCGGCCTGCCCGTGGCGCGCCCCATGCACATCAAGCTCCAGGTGCGCGTCGAGAAGCGCGACGCGGCGGCGCCCGCGGCGGTGCCCGTGACCAACGTGATCGCCACCGAGTGGACGCCGCTCCTCGAGTTCGGCATCTGCGCGCCGCCGCTCGGCGCCGCGCTCCGCCAGCACACGCCGTTGGCGCGCCACAAGTCGCCGCTCCTCCGGCCCAAGCCCACGCCCAAGCCGGCCAAGAAGGCCGTCATCAACAGCGTGGCCAACTTCCCGCAGCACGGGCCGCCGGCGCCCGCCATGCCCGCGTTGGCGTCGCCCGTGCAGGCGCGCTTTGCCTCGAGCCCGTCGTCGCCCGCGTTGCCGCCCAAGAAGTTGGCCGTGCCCAAGCCCGGCCCGCGCAGCCAGCCGGCGCTCAACGGCTCGGCGCTGAGCGTCACCGTCAGCTTGGGCGCCCACCCGAACTCGTGCTTGGCGGGGCTCCACCTCACGCTCACGGGCCCGCTTAGCTTGGAGCTCGGCCAGCCGGTCGCGTGGAAAGTGCAGGCCGTCAACAGGCTGCCGCGGGCGCTCCAGCTCTCGTTGGTGGCCGGCCAGCGCCGCAAGCGCGCCGAGGGCGGCCTTTTCGCGGCCAGCTTGGCGCTCCCGCTGCAGCTGCAGCTGCAGAACTCGTTTCTGGAGCTCTCGGCCAAGGACGCGGCCCGCGACACCACCCAGGTCTACAGCCGCCTCCAGCTCTGCTACCAGTACAACGCGGTCAAGATGCCCCAGATGGGCGTGGTGGTGCTCACCAACGACGTGGGCCTCGGGCTCTTGGACCCGGGCCAGGTGTGCGAATCCGAGGTGCGGCTCGTGGGCGTCACAAAGGGCATTTTCGATCTCCGCGGCTGGCGCGTTTGCGACGGCAATCTGGGAGAGGCCATCGACTTCGGCCGTCTTCTAGAGATCTTTGTTATGTGAGGCGCACGGAACACATAGACAGCATGGGAAATAGCATTCATAAACATTTACAAATCGGACCAATCAAAAAGAGCAACGGCCCTCGAGAGACAACCTGCCCTCGCCGAGAGACAACCTGCCCTCGCCGAGAGATAACTGGCCCTCGCCGAGAGTTTACTTTGTATTAATTGGTGTGGGTGTGAAAAAAATAAGCCGTGCGGCGAAAAAAAGATCGGGGCATACTGGGAATTGAACCCAGGGCCTCTCACAAGTTTGAGCGCAGTTGCCTGCGCCGCTACCCAAAGCGAGAATCATACCACTAGACCACACGCCCGTTTCTTGAAAGTACATATTAGTGGAGGATACTAGAGGTACATGCAAAAAAGAATAATAAAATCCGCAGTGATGGTTTTTGCGAAGTTTACTACCTACGTCTTAAGTACACCCCACATGAGCTTGAATCTCTCGTGACTAGCCTTGGACAACGATTCCGGAATTCTGATGCCTTCCCTTATTGTGATTTTCGACCAGGAGTTCTGATTCATAAAAACACAGGCAAGCTTTGCAGTTTTGCTTCCGAGAAAGGTCTTTTGCGCATTTACAATCTCGGAACTTTCCTTCAAAGCTCTAGTCTATGAGCATTCACAAGCTTCCTATGTTTTATTTTCATATAGCAACTTTGGTTTCCTCTGGTATACGTCTCTCTGCTTTCCAAAAACTTGTGGTATTCGCACAATGCTGTAAAAGTATCACACTTGTTCCTTCTTCTGCCCGGCAAAAATCCACCGCCTCTTTTTTCCCGAAAAAAATTCTGCTCATACTATCAAAACCGAACACTTATCACTCCCCGCCATCTTAAAATAGCAAAATTGCTTCTTGTCTCGTCTAAAGCCCTCGTTCCAACTCTCGCCGCACTACAGACCCGTAACTCATAATGTCACATCTCGAAATCAATCGTACTCGAGACTGAAGCGTCACACTTTCGAAAACCTGAGGCGCCAAACTCTCAAGAACGCAGCGAAGAGCCCCTTCTATTCCCAAATCTCGTATCTCGACACCGCTCGGGTCCACCTCGGAGTGCGGCCCTGGCCCACAGCTTCTCCACGCGCACCCTGCAGGACCACATGCAACATGCTCCGGCCATACTATAAAAGGACGTGGTCCGCCGCTCTTTTCGTGGCTGCAGCGCTTTTTTACTATCCCCAAATGCCAGTCGATTACCAGCAGCTTACTGCCCAGCAACTGTCGCCCACGTGGACCCTCACCGCCGCGGAGGTCCGCCAGCAGGCCAAAGAATTGGTGGCCAAAGATATCGCCTTCTACGACCGCATAGCCGCCATCACAGAGCCCACCATCGAAAACGTGTTGGTGCCCAGCATTGAGTACGAAAACGAAAACGGGTTCCAGGAGTCCAGACTCACGTTTTACCTGTACGTGGCCTCGGACCAGGAGCTCCGGGACGCCTCCACCGAAGCGGAGCAATTGATTGACGAGAACTCCATTGTGCAAGCCTCACGCGTGGATGTGTTTCAGGTGTACAAGCTGCTCTGGGAGAAGATCGACGACATGGGCCCCGTGGACGCGGAGTCCCGCAAGTGGCTCGAGAAAACCGTCCAAGGGTTCAGGCGCAACGGCTTGGACTTGCCCGCCGAACAGCGCGCCGAGGTGCAGCGGCTCAAGATTGAGTTGAGCTCGTTGTGTACCGCTTTTCTGAAGAACACCAACGAAGAAAACGGCCACGTGGCCTTCACGCGGGCCGACTTGGAAGGCGTTCCGGACGAGGTGTTGGAGCAGTTTGAAACCACCACCGACGGCGCCACGCTCAAGTACAAGGTCACGTTCAAGTACCCCGACATTCTCCCGGTGTTGAAGTACGCACGCAACCAGAAGACGCGCGAGACCGCCTTCGTGGCCAACCTGAACAAGGTGCCGCAAAACGCGGCCATCTTGGACAAAATGGTGCGCCTCCGGTTCCAAATAGCCCGCGTGTTGGGCTACGACAACTACGCGGCGTACGTGTTGGAGCAGCGCATGGCGAAGACGCCGGAGCACGTGGCGGACTTCTTGGCGGACTTGCAGGAAAAGCTCCAGCCGTTGGCCAAGGACGAGCTCGCGCGTTTGCTCGAGTTCAAGAACGCCGACTTGGCTGCCCGCGGCTTGCCGGCACAGGACCAGTATTATGCGTGGGACCACAGCTTCTACGACAACTTGCTTTTGGAAAAGGAGTACCTGGTGGACCACCAGAAAATCGCCGAGTACTTCCCGCTCGACCAGACCATTGCCAAAATGCTCGGGTTCTACGAAACGCTCTTTGACGTCAAGTTCGTCACCGTGGCCAGTCCGGAGCGGGATACGCTCTGGCACGAAGATGTGCACAAGGTGGCCGTTTACCAAAACATTAAGTTTGGCGAGCCCAAAAACGAGTTTATGGGCTGGATCCTCTTTGACCTCCACCCGCGCGAGGGCAAGTACACACACGCAGCGCACTTTGGGTTGCAGTCGCCGTACGTCAAAAGAGACGGCAGCCGGGCGCCTAACTATGCCGCCTTGGTGTGCAACTTCACGAAACCCACGAAAACCAAGCCGTCGTTGTTGAAGCACAGCGAGGTGACCACGTTCTTCCACGAGTTGGGCCACGGAGTGCACAACTTGCTCTCGCGCACGAAGCTTGCCCGCTTCCAGGGCACGCACGTGCCGCGGGACTTTGTCGAGTGCCCGTCGCAAATGTTGGAGTTTTGGACGTGGTCGCAGAACGAGCTCCGCGCGTTGCTGGGCCACTACGAGACGGGCGAGCCGATTCCGGACGACTTGATTGGGCAGTTGATTCTGTCGAAGCACGTGAACACGGGCATTTTCAACTGCCGCCAGTTGCACTACGGTCTCTTTGACATGAAGCTCCACACGATGGCAGCTCAGGAGGACCTCGACACGCTCGACATCACCAAGTTGTGGAACAGCTTGCGGGAGGAGGTGACTTTGATCTCCAATGGCGGGCAGGACAACGTCGGGTACGCCACGTTTGGCCACATTGCGGGCGGCTACGAGGCGGGCTACTACGGGTATTTGTACTCGCAGGTGTTCGCCACAGACATCTACTACACGCATTTTAAGGCTGACCCGATGAATGTGCAGAAAGGGCTCCGCTACCGGGACGTGATTTTGAAAAACGGTGGAGCGTTGGAGATTGCCGACATTTTGGAGGAGTTGTTGGGGCGCAAGCCCAACGCAGAGGCGTTCCTCGAGGAAATCTTGGGGCACTAGAGGGCTCACCGCAGATGCCAATTACAGAAAAGAAGCCGAGCATGAGGCTCGAGGGAAAGATATGAATCTGCGAGCCAAAAAAGAAAAGAAGCGCCTGGAATGCGCAACCGAGAAGAACTTAGAAACTGAGATTCAAAGACCTCAAGACAGGCGCATGAGCAATACTTGAAGTAGAGCAATTTCACGAAACGAATCACACAAATTTTCTTACAAAAAACTGTAAAGACGCGGTTGTTGATCAATGTTGCGCAACGCGACAATCAATTGCACCATAAATACACTGGTCCGTGGGTTATCTTTCTCGTGTGCTTGCCTACCAGTCTTCAATAATTGTAGAATTACAACTGAACTAATCACAGGATCCGATCAAGCCTCAGTGGCGGTCTCGAATGGGGTAAGGTTGGCAGTGCCGTCCTTCCACGAGGCGCCGGCGTAGGTGATGGCCTTAATCGCCTTGATGATGTCCTCAAGGGAGCCTCTGACCTGCTTGGTGGAGTCTCTCTCGCGCAAGGTCACGGTGTTGTCCTTTGCGGTGTCAAAGTCGATGGTGATGCCGAAGGGCGTGCCCAACTCGTCGTTACGAGCGTATCTCTTGCCGATGGAGGCGGACGAGTCGTCGACCTTGAACGGCACCTGCTCCTTTCTCAACGCGGCGGTGATCTTGTGCACGAGCGGAGTCAAGTCCGCGTGGTTGGACAAAGGCACCACCAAGACCTTGGTGGGCGCCACCAAGGGCGGCAAGGACAAGACACAGCGGTCGGCGTCGTTGGGGCGCGCCCAGAACTGGTGCTCAAACACCGAGTACAAGATGCGGCCAATGCCAAACGAGGGCTCGATGACGTTCGGGGTGAACTCGCGCACGTGCTCCACGCGCGTGACCTTGGCGATCTTCAAGAGGTCGGCGGGCACGTCCACGGCGTCGATGCCGGGCACGGCCAACAGCACCTTGTTGGTGTCGGCCAACTCCTTGGCCAAGGCCTCCAACTCGCACTGGGTGCGCTCGGCCAAGAACTTCTGCACGGCGCCGGCGTCCTTGCGGAACGTGGGGCCGAAGCGCTTCTTGTCAATGTCCACCTCGTACTTCTCCACGGTGACGGGCTCCGGCAACATCTGGCGCACCACCAACTTCTCGTTGGTGCGGGCCGCGTGCACGCTCAAGTCGTACGCGGAGCGGTCCGCGCAGCCCACACACTCGATCCAGCCGTAGGACGTGTGCAACTCGGCGTCCCAGCAGTCGGACGCGTAGTGCGCCATCTCGTTGGACAAGTGCTGTCTGAAGCGCAAGCGGGCGGGGTCCACGCCGATCTTGAGCAAGAAGGTGTAGATGCGCGCCATGAAGTAGCCCAAGGTCTCGTTGTCGACCATGCCCTGGGCCACGGCGTCACCGATGGTCTTCTCCACCAACTCGTTGGAGCCGGCCTCCTGCACGTCCTTGGGCAAGAAGCGCAAGCGGGTGTCGGCCACCTCGGCGAAGCGCGGGTGGCGCTTGTCGGCGGGGTCGACAAAGTGCTCGATCTCGGCCATCAAGAACTCGCGCACGCGCAACAAGCCGGCGCGGGGCGAGATCTCGTTGCGGAAGGACTTGCCGATGGACGCGGACGCGAACGGCATGCGCTCGTTGTTGCACTCCAACAACTTGGAGAAGTTCAAGAACTGGCCCTGCGCGGTCTCCGGGCGCAAGTAGCCCTTCAACTGGCCCGAGGGCCCGATGGCGGTCTCGAACATCAAGTTGAACTCCACGGGCGGCTCCAACGGGCCGTTGGTGGCCGGGTTGGTGATGGCGTACTTCTCGATCAAGCCGCCCAACTCGGGCCCCGAGTAGCCGTCGATCTGGTTCAACACGGACTCGTACTCGGCCACCACGGCGTCGTCCAAGCGCACGTTCTTGATCTCCTTGACCTTCTTCTTGCGCTTCTTCTTGTCGTCGGTGTCGGTGTCCACCACGGCCTCGCCGCGGGCGGCCTTGTCGCCCTTCAAGCGCGCCTCCAACACCTCCTCGACCAAGTGGTCGGCGCGGAAGATCTCGCCGGTCTTCAAGTCGCGGCACATCCAGTCGGCAAACTTGTCCACGTGGCCCGACGTCTTGAGCACCTCGTGGGGCGTCAACATGGTGCAGTCCACCTCCAACATGTCCTCTTCCAAAATGAAGTGTTTTCTCCACGTGTCGACGACGTTGGCCTGGAACGCACACCCTGGCGGGCCGTAGTCGTAGAGGCCGGACACGCCGCCGTAGATTTCGAACGCGGGGGCGAAGAAGAATCGTCTTTTCAAGACCTGCTCAAGGGCTTCTCTGGAGAAGGGCACGGAGGTCGACATGGTAGCTTTGTGGAGCACGCGGAGGGACTTTCGAAACAGGATGGTGGTTGGAGAAGGCCGCGGAAGAAAAAGTTGGAAATGCGCCGCGGTGCCACTGCGCGGCGAGGTCTTTTTCTGCTTCTTTCGAGTTTCTGCTTCTTTGGCCTGTTTCGGTCGGGATTTAATTTCTGTCTGTATTTGTATTTGGTGTAGATTTATTTTCGCTTTCTACTCGTTTTCCCGGTCTCCACAGTCTTACATTCCAGTCTCTTATTCTTTGTCTTGTTCCTCTTTCCTCGTTTTTTGCGTGCTCTGGTTGGTGTGCTCTTTTTGCAGTTGTTCGAATTGCTGCGGTGGGCCTATCGTGGCCCAGAAATATTTCGTGGGAGGACGCCCGCCGGAGATTTGGAGATATGAGTCTTTGGTCCAGGCCGACAGATTTTACCAAAAACTCGAGTCTACTGGTCGACTTGGCTCGATGAGTCATTGAGTCGACACTACAACGGGCAGAGTGCCGGCACTACAACATGGCAATTGGGCAGAGATGGGGGATTTGCTCAGTGGGGCGTTGGGGTTTGCTCCGAGTAGGCCGAGACGGACGAAAGAGAAGAGGCCGAGATGACGAGGCAAAGTTTTGGTGAAATGAGTAGAGGCGGGATTTATGAGCTGAGGAAGGTTGGAGCGTTGATGAAATGAGGGTAGAGGTTATGATGAAATGCGTGAAGGCCGGACTTTGAAGAAGTGAAGATCCGACTTTGATGTGGGGAAAGGCAATTTCAACGAGCTGAGTGGAGGTCGAACCTCGATGAAATGTGTATAGAGTTTAATGAGAAGAGCAGAGCCAAAATTTTGATGAAAGACTAGACGTTGGAGATTTGTTGAACCGAGTGAGGGTCGGACTTCACTGAGTAAAGGCCGGACTGTGATGGAATGGGGAGAGGTTGGGGTCTTGATGAATTGTGTAGAGGTGGGGCTCGATGAAATAACCTGAGGCCAGACTTTCATGGAGTGGAGAAAGGCAAACTCTTGAAGAACCGAGTAAAGGTCGGAGTTTGATGAATGGGCAAAGGCAAAATTCTGTAATGAATAGAGGTTGAAGTTTTGATGAAAGGAATAGAGGCGGGTTTTGATGAAATGAGAAGGTTGAGGTTTTGATGAAATAAGTAGAGGCGAGGCTTAATTAAAATGCCAGTTTGAAAAAAGCCTAGAAGAAGCCTAAGATTTGCCTGAGTAGAGGGTGAGATAGGAAATTCGAGGAGAGGCAGAAATTTGAGTTGAAGTAGTTATTTGAGTAGAGGCAGTCATGTGGCTAGAGGCAGATATTTGAGAAGGCAGGTATTTGAGTAGAGTCGGAGATCAGAGAGAAGCAGATATCAGAAAAATGCTCTAATGCAGATACCAGAGTGCAGAAGTCTGAGTAAAGGCAGAAATCTGAGTAAAGGCATAGATGTAACCGGGTCAAGGCAGAAACCTGCGATCTGAGTAGAAGTGGGAGTAAGAAAATCAGAGTAAAGGTCCAGATTGAGATCATGTGAGTAGAGGTCGACACCGCAATGATGAGGGTAGAGGTCGAGAACAATATAATATGAGTGAGCATTGGAGTCGGTAAGATGGGGATCATAGAATTCTGAGTATATTGGGATAACGAGTAACAGAGAGAGGGATTAACTGAAATGAGGAAAAAGAAAAGATAGTGAAGGTAAAGATCTGTTCTGAGTACAGGTCCAGATTATGGGGTCTAAGCACAGGTCAAGGTGACGACGATTGAGCAAAAGACCGAGACAACGATTGAGTGGCCAAGACTTGACTAGTAGGGCGACATCAAGGAACCTGAATAGAGGGCCGAGGAAGTGAGTAAAGACTGGAATTAAGATGATCGGAGTGAAGATCGAATCTTCGGCATTGAGTGGAGGCATAATTTTCGGTGATCTCAGGAAAGGCATAAATCTTGGTGATCTGAGTGAAGACTCGATGATCTGAGTGGACGCATATATTTCAGCTTTGAGTATAGGCATGAAATTTGGTGGTCTGAGTTGACATCGAGACTATGTAGAGGCCAGAAGCATGGCCTCCGTGAAAATGGAAATCACCAGTTTCAAAGCCGGCACTACCATGTTTTCAGCAGAAACATGACTCCCTTTTGATCTGGTGAGGTTGTATTTCTGAGCAAGGTCCATCGCTCTTGAGTCCTTCCAAGCTTTGAGTCACTCACGGCTCAAGTCAGAAGAGCAGTGTGAATTCTACGGTTTGCCGATTTGGGTGAAGACCAGTTTCTGCTCATGCCTTGAGTGAAAAAAGCCACACCTTGATCGACCGAGTGAACTGCCCGCTCCAATTTGTGTGAAAGCCCAATTGTCGAGATCTTGAAAAACGGGAATGACTGTTCGTGATGGACATAAAAGTCAAGGCGTAAGGGTGTGAACAACAAGTTGGAATTGGTATTCAGTTTGCTTTCGGCAACAATGAATTAGCTGAAAAACTGACCACAAAAACCATCAATTTTTAGAAAGACAAGCAAAACTTGAGGTATCATGTTTTCCTTGAATAGTGAGAGTGTCCAAAATCAGAGGCGATCGGAAAACCAAGAAGCGAGAAAGAAGAGCAGAAAATCCGAAGAATAAAAGAAGATGCAGCCTTTCAGAATGCCTGCGGTCCATGTGGGCTCATCACGGCTGGAACAGCTGCATGCTCAGAAGTAGAAAATCACAACTGATTTTGCAACATCCCAACTTGCTGCAAAGATTGAAATAATGAATAAACAGATCGAGGAGTGGGTGGATGAAAGTGTTGAAATAGATGAACAGTAAAACCTGCCATCTGAATCATATGTATGTTGCAAAACTCTGTGAATCCAAATGTATCACTATACCAATCAGCGGTGACCGCAATGAAACAGAGGATTCAAGGCCCCAGTACTAAGTTTCATTCTCAATGTGGCTTTTTGCCGAGTGGAAGGAGCTTTGGGACGGTCAGATATCAGAAAGCGGTTTCGCCTCCCAAGTGGAGATGGATCATCACGACTCAATTGCAAGAATGCAAATAGACCCCCAAATCCCAAAGTACAGAGCCACGGGACACCGCCGCAGGCACCAAAGCAATCCGTGTTTTGAGTGATTACGAAAAGAATCAAATTTCACCGTTACCGCCGTTCAATCAGCGTGTTCCACCATCCCTAGCAAGCATCGCCCGCTACTCGCGCTTTTTCCCGTCCTTTTCAAACTCAAGCTCCTTCGAGCTCGAGTAGCGCAGCGAGAGCCAGTAGTGGAGCTGCAGGTACGGGTACGCGGTGGCGTTAATGCCGTTGTCGGTGTACCACGACGTGCAGCCGCCAAACTCGGAGCCAAACACCGCCTTCTTGAGCCGCGCCTGCACCTCGGTGAACCAGCGGTTGTACGCGTCGGTGCTCACGGCCACGGACTTGTACTGACCGCTCAACACGCCCGGGATGTAGCGCGCGGAAAACGCCACGGCGTTCTCGATGGCCGACACGACGGAGAAGTGGCCCGTGGCCGAGTTGGGCCCGCCGATGAAAAAGTAGTTGGGGCAGTCGCGCACCAACACGGTTTTGTAGGCGGAGACGCCCTCCGCGGCCCACATGGCGCCCACGTTGGTGTTGTTGCGCCCCACGATCTTGATGCCGAAGAAGCTGCGCGTGATGTTGTAGCCCGTGCACGCCACAATGACGTCGGCCTTGATGCGGCGGCCGTTCTGCAACACCACGTGGTGCTCGGTGACCTCGGCGATGGGCGAGTCGGTCAAGTCGAGCTTCGGGTTCTTGAGCGACGGCACGTACTTGTAGTCGAAGATGAGCCGCTTGCAGCCCAACTTGTACTTGGGGAGGAGCAAGTCGTGGTACTCCTTTGGCGCCACGAGCCTGATGTACCACGTGGCCATCACGGTGTTGAGGAAGCGCACCGCGAGGGCGAGCACCGAGTTGCCCTGGTAGAGCGGGTAGCGCATCTCTGCAGCGATGATCACGAACCAGCGGATCGCCACGAGCCCGAGGCGGAACCCGCAGAGCGCGCGGTACGCCGTGTACAAGACGCGCGGGAGCGGCGGCATGATCCAGTGCTTGGAGCGGAACACCTGCGTGACGGAGCGCACGTGGAGGTCGTCCATCAACGCCGGCACCACCTGCGCCGCGGAGCAGCCGTTGCCCACCACCACCACGTCCTTGTCGCGGAAGTCCACGCCGTGGTCCCAGAGCGCCGAGTGCATTACCGCGCCGCGGAACCGGTCGCGGAGCCCGGGGAACTCCACCGGGTGCGGGTACACCACGCCGCCCTGGCACTGCATCACCACGCGCGCCGTGTGCTCGAAGCGCTGGCCCGACGCGACGCCCACGGCGTCGATGCGCCACACGCCGCGCGCGGCGTCGTACACGGCCTGCGTGACCGCGGTCTCGAACTTGCACTTTTCGCGCAAGCGGTACTTGTCCACCAACGCCAAGATGTACTCCTCCATCTCGTACTGCGGCGGGCGGAGGTCGCTCCAGTTGCCGTTCAAGTCGCTATGGAGCGAGTACCACAACGCCGGGATGTCGCTGGCGCACCCGGGGTACGTGTTGGCCCACCACGTGCCGCCCCAGTTGGCGTGCTTCTCAAACACAACAAAATTGTCCGTGTGCAACTTGCGCCGGCACATCACCGCGGACGCCAACCCGGAGAACCCGGCGCCGATGATGGCAATGTCGGACTGCGACGTGATCACGGGCAACTCGGGATTGGGCGGGAACGACGCGTTGGGCCGCAACACGCGGGCGGCGTCCTCGACGTTGCTGCGGAATTGCTCGGGGTGCTGCGCGGAGAGGCGGGTGGTTTCGACGCGAGACATGGTTGCCGGCCATGCTGGCGCCGCCGCGCCTTATATATATGCGTGCGGCATGTGATTATGGCGGGGTGCGGAGCATGCGACCGAAGCCTGCGCGACGCAGAGCGTGCTGCGAGATGCGGAGCGTGCTGCGAGATGCGGAGCGTGCTGCGAGATGCGGAGTAGCGCGAAACACATGACACCGCGCCAAAAGCAGGGGCAAATTTTGCAGCAACCGGGAGCTGCTTCAGGTGATATTAGCTGGGCCGGAGCGGGGTTCCGCTACTGACGGTAGGTGCAATTGAAGCTGGTGGACTGATGAATTCAATGCTTGGGTGGAACGGGTAAACTGGTTAAAGTGCTGAAAGCGTAAGTGGATTTGAGAAAACGGTTTAAAGTGATGGAAGTATATGTGGGGACCGATCAATCGCTGAAACCCACGAAAGCTTAAGTGTAACGGAGAAGCCCCGAAGTGGTTTTTTCCTACTTGATGCAAGCCCAAGAGGATCTGAGGAGTGGCAGAAGGCTGGAATGAAACTGGTGAAAGCCCAACGAGTGAGCCCCGATTGTACTGACAACCACAGAGGTGAATATGTCCCGAGAGAACCGAAAGCGCTCGGATGGAGTGACTCAGCGCTCAAAGAAAAAAAAAAACCAAACCATCTCCTGCAAAAGCAAAACACAAACGTGAAACTGCCATGCACTTAATTTCGATGAGCGCCCATATAGAACACTTGGGAGTACTCGAGTTCGACAGAAGCTCCACATGGAATTGGCTCCACTTTGGAATGGCCAGATCTATGGAGCTGATGAAGCCGCAAGCAAAAAGAGGTGGTGCAAAAATAAAACCGATGAAGCACCAAGCTTGGATGAATGCGCTCAAATCAAACAAATGAGGCGTACTCAAATTTGACAGAAGCTTCACCTGGAACCAACAAAAGTTCCAAAGAGTGGTGAAGCGCTTTAGCAGACCATAAATGGCAGCCCTCATTGAACTGATGTCAAGCACCCAAGACTAGTTGAGCTCCAGATGAATTCGGTTAACGGATGAAAGAGACTGATTGAGGCCCACGCGCTTCAACAGATGAATGCACTCCAGTTTGTAACTCCGCTGAAGCTTCACCTCATACGGCACTGATATAGCGCCTTAAAAACTGTCAGAGGACTCGATAAGACTGAAGAGCACCCCGTGAGACTGCAGAGCAGCCGCGGAGGTTGATGAAGTAGATTGACTGGGAAGTCAAAAAGGCAAAGCGCCACTCAACTGTCAAAGCGCTCCAAGATGTGGCACCCCAGACTGTGGCGCTTCAGTCAGCGGACAGCACTCCCAAGATTGGGCACTCAAAATTGCCAAGGGCTCGGATAGAGCGGCGGGGCACTCACCAAGATGCGTTCTTATATGGTCAAAGCTTTGAGCTGAGAGGTGCACGAGCCGAACTGGAAGAAAACGCCGATGCTGGCGCGCCGCGGCTACAATGTCTTGAAGCCCGTGTTGTCCTCCATGAGCAGCTCCTCGTCGTAGTCGTCGGTCTCGTCAAGTAACAACTTAGAGGCTAGCACGAGAAAGGTCACCACGCAGGACACGCCAAACACCTTGTCGGACCAGGTGTCGATGAACTCGACCTCGGTGAGCATCTGCGAGAGCGGCGTGGCCGCAGTGTCGGTGGAGAGTGAGAGAATCTGCAGGAGCTGCTCGGCCGCCTCCACCGGCAAGTTGGAGCGGATCAAGAGCGCCGTGGCAATCACGTAGATGGCGAGGAACTCGCTGACCACGAGGTTCTTGAGCCAGCTCTTGACGCGCGCGTCGACGGTGGCGCCGGCCGCGGGCAAAAAGCGGCCCACGGACTTGAACGTGGTGACGACGTTCTGGAACAGGCAAACGAACAACGAGCCGGAGAGCACGAAGCTCACCTGGTTGATGAGCTGGGTCTCCAGCATCGGGAGGTAGCCGAACACGCCCTGGATGAGCTTGGCCACGGTGATGGCCAACGCGTCCTTGGTGTTCTTGTTGAGCGTCTGCAGGCTCTCCGGGTCGTCAATGACGTTGGTGGCGCCGTGGAGGTCCGCGCTCCAGAAGTAGTGGTACGGGAGCCGGAGGAGGAGCACGTTGCCCACGCGGTACACGCAGTACACGGCGAAGCACACGTCGAACACGCGCGCGAGCGCGGGCCACGCCGACGTGTCCGGGCCCGCCACCGCGCGCGCGAGCTCGTGCGCCAAGTCGCGGTAGATGTGCTCCTGGAGGTCGTGCAAGGCCGCGGCCTCGCCCGCGAGCTCGAGCTCCTCGCTCGCGCCCGCGCCGGGGAGCGTGGTGAAGGACTGCACCCGCGTCAAGAGCCCGCGGCCGGCGCCCGCCAACAGCCGCACCGCGCCCGCCGGCGGCGCGCCGTACACGGTGCCGCCCTGCGACGCGCGGAGCACCGCGAGCTCCTGGCGCCGCTTGCGCGCGAGCATGCCCGTGGAGTTGTACGACTGCACGAGCTCGTTGATGCGGGCCTCGGCGCCGCGCGGCAGGCGCGGCCGGCGCGCGCGGTCGAGCCAGAGCGTGCGCACGGGCGTCAGCGCGGAGGCCACGCCCGAGAGCGCGGCGGTGATGGTGATGCCGGCCATCACCAACTCGTTGGTTTTGCGGCGGAAGAACGAGAGCGCGGTGTCCGCGCCGGGGAAGTCGGCCGCGGCGCCGAAGCAGCGCAACGCGGCGTGCCACAGCGCCACCGCGGCCACCGCCACCGCGGTGCGCGCCCACGCGCGCGCCGAGAGCGCAGCCCACCGCCGCATCACGAGGTCCGGGTTGCCGTAGAGCGTGGCCGCCACCGCGGGCGTGACCATGGACACCGACACCACGAGCGCGCGGATCACCACGCGGAATACGCCCACCTCCACCGTGCGCGGGCGGCAGAGCTGCGCCATGAGGAGCCCCACCAACACGAGCGAGAGTGCGATGGTGAGCGAGAAGCTGGCGCCCACCACGAGGTGCGCGGCCGGCGGCGCGGCACCCGGGCCTGCGGGTGCGCGTGCCGGCTCGGCGGCGTCGCCGTCGCCGTCCACGTCGAGGCGGAGTAGCCGCCAGCCCAACTTGCGGTGGAGGTGGGCGTCGGCCACGGCGTTGAATTGCGCCTTGCTGACGTGGTCGCGGTGCGCGTAGTTGCGGATGATGTCGTGGTCGAACACGAAGCGGTACGCCCACGCGGCACACGCGGCGAAGAGTGCTAGCACCACCACGGAGAAGCCCATGGGAGGTGTTGTTGGGCGCACGTGCGGCGCATCAGGCGGGCGCTCGGTGCGCGGTCACGCGACCGCCAGTCACGTGGAACCGGGTGCGAAAACGCCCCGGAGGTGCTGAGTCCAGACCTCGCGGTATGCTCAAAACTTGAGCCGTCCATAAATTGAAGAAGCTCAATGAGACATGGCCAGAAAACTTGGTTACGCTCGATGAACTCAACCTGCTCGATTCGAAAAAACTCGAGCTGCCCATCCAACGGCTGTCTCCCTACGTTTTGTGTGGATTGTCTGAGGGTCTACTGATTTGCTGGTATTGCTGATGCTGCTGATGCTGGTGCTATTGCAATTTTGCCGGCACTGCCCATTGGCATAGCTGTGCTGAAATTGCCCTTACTGATTTGCTGATTATGGTAGCTTCCTGGTTTTCTGATATTGCCATTACTGATTTGCTGATATGCTAGTTTCCTGGTTTTCTGATATTGCCCTTACTGATTTGCTGATTATGGTAGCTTCCTGGTTTTCTGATATTGCCATTACGGATTTGCTGATTATGCTAGTTTCCTGGTTTTGATATTGCTGATTTGCTGATTTGCTTTCACGCTAGCTTCCTGGTTTTCTGATGTTGCCACTGCTGATTCGCTGATTACGCCAGTCTTTAATTTTCTAATATTGGTGATTTGCTGGCATGCTGGTTGACTGATTCTGTTATTGCTAGCATTACTGATCTAGAGATTAGACTAGTTTACTGATTTCTTGATTTTTCTGATTTGCCAATTCGCTGAAAACGCCAGTTTACTGGTTTTCCGATTCTGGTCATCAGCTGGCATGCTCGTTTTCTGGTTTCTGAGACTGCCATTGCTGATTTGCTAATGATGCCAGTTTACTGGTTGTCCCCCATTTTCATTGCTGATTTGATTAGGCTACTTTACTGGTACCTCAATCTTAGTTTGCTGGCCAAATGGTTGCATCATTTTCTGATGCTGATCTTGCCATTCGACGAGTCTCTGATCAACTACTTGTGCCGATGTTGCTGATTTTGCCGATTTTGCTGGTTTTGCTTAGATTGCAGATTTGCTGCTCCTGATAGTTTTGCTGGGATGCTGGATTCTGCTCTTCTGTTTTGCTAGGCGACTCTGCTGATTTACCCGGTTTGCTGATTCTTCTATATTCGTTCATCTCGCTGTTCCGCTGATGATCTCGATGCTCTCACCTCAGGATCAGGCGGTTGCTTTGGATGCTACAATTTTTTATTCGCCAACCAGGACTGAAAATTGTTTTGTCAGCTCAGTCAAATTGAAACTTATGAACGTTCTTTCTTGTGCTGTGTCTCACACTGCTGGTGGCTTTACATAGAGTATGAAGCAGCGTCTCGCGCGTTCACTCTTTGTTGCCTACACTTTCGTTTTCGTTGATTTTTGTTGAGTGAATTGTCCCGGAAGTTGAGAAGACGGTTGTTGCGGCGGCAGACTTGCTGAAATCTGGCGAGCCATCCGGAAGTGACGGCTGCAAAATCAGGTTGTAGTGCTGGTCGTCCGAGTATTTTTGTGCCTTGTTCAACGACGATGAGATTTAGCTGTAGCTAGAATTGATGTGTATTTGATTACGCCTAAGGATCAAACCAATATTCTAGGTGAATTGTGGCTACTAATTTATGAAGGTCTATGGAAGTAAAGGATATAGAGAAAAATGTGAGATGTTGGACGAGAGAAAAGTCAAGCTTGTGGTCAGAAGCGGGTGAAACATGCACGTCGATCTTGCAAATTTGTTTGGGCTCCATATCCCTCACTCAGCTAGAAGCCCATCCCTGAATATCGCTTCTTTCGTCTCAAAACGACTTATTTGCAAGACGCCTGTGGGATCAAGAAAACACCACTTGCCATGAATCATAACGAAAATTCTACAAAAAGTCGGTTGTGGGAAAAGTCAAGTTTGTAGTGAGAAGCGGCTGCAACATGCACTTCAGCTTTTGCAAATTTTACGAGCTTCGTTATTTTCACTCAGCGAGAAGCCCGTCGGTGTACTTCTACGTCTTTGATCATAAATCGACTAGTTCGCGAGACGCCTCTCAAGACATTCCATGGAACTTCCCGACCGAGTCAAACATGGAGCATCAGCCGAATTTTTTGGCCGAAAGGCGACCGACCTCGACGCTGGCTACATCAAAATCTGTGTCGGCAGTGATAAAACCAGAGACGGTTCTACAGCCTTACGGCGTGGTCACGTGACCGGCAGTCACGCGGCCCGCGGCACATAGCTTTTGTGGAGGCCGCGAAAATCTTCACCCTCCACACTCACAATGGCCATCATGCGGTTGCGGTCGGAGAAGAAGATGCGGAAGCATCTCATCGAGCAGATGAAGGCGCGCAAGGTGCTCGGCGCGCGGCTCGCCGCGGGCGTCAAGTCCGCGCACGAGCTCCAGCAGTTGCAGTTGGGCCCGCAGGTGTTCATGTTCAAGAACCTCTTCTCGGGCCAGGTGTTGTACCTGCAGGTGCCGGGCTTCCACCAGGACCAGCTCGACCAGCAGTTCGTGCGGCCCAACTGGGAGAACCGCAAGCCCAGCCGGCGCAACGACCTCTGGCGCGTCATGTGCGTGGTGAACTTCCGCAGCTACGAGTACGCCGAGGCGGCGTTCCACGGGCTCGTGGAGTTGCGCACCGCGCGCGACGTGCACCTCAGCAAGGACGCGCAGGCGATGCGCCGCAAGAACGCCGACGGCAACGTGTGGTACTCGGGCCAGTACCGCCCCACGTACTCGCAGGAGGCCGTGGCCGACTTGGCGCACGTGATTGACGAGTTCGAGTTGGACAGCACCACCGCCTTCTGGGAGTCGCTCTGGCGCAAGGGCGCCGACGACTGCTGGCGCCTGGACTTGGTGGCGCACGACACCTTGCCGCCGTTCAGCGGCAAGCACCAGACGGTGATGTTGGACCAGATGCGCGACATGGCCGTGCGGGCGTTTGCGGAGGCCGCCGCCGCCGCCGAGCCCGAGGCGCTGCTGGCGTAGGGGCCGTGGCGCCGTGTACATAGGAATCGAAGGAAGGGCTTCGGGCGGCGCGCCCGCCGGAGCAAGGCGAAAACAGGCCAGGACGCGCCGGCAGAGAAATCTCACCGGACGAGTGCCAGCAGATAGATCCACAGATATATATATATAACAGATGGGAAGTTTCAAGAGAGATTTACAGATCGGAAGTTTCAAGAGAGATTTACAGATGGGAAGTTTCAAGAGATAGATTTACAGATGGGTACTTTCAAGAGATTATTGCACATCAGAAGTTTTGCAGTTACATTTGACAGAAGGGAAGTGCCACTAGATTAATGTCAGCGGATACGTCTAAACAGATGGTAAGTTTCAACAGATGAAGTTCACAGATGGGGTGCCATTAGATGGTATCAACAGATCAGAAGTGCCAACACATAGATAGAGGTACCAACATGTGCATTAGATGGGAGGTTTTAAGAGCTATATTCGACTGATGGGAAGTGCCAACACATCAACTTTAACAGAGAGCCAGGAGATATGAAGCTCCAACTGATTAGTTGATAAGAAGTGCCAACAGATCAAATATCAGAGGAATATTGAGAGATTTGATGTTTCAACAGTATATTCATAGAAGCAAGCTTCAACAGACTAAGGGAGCTTCAACAGAAAAGGTCGCTTTAACAGACAAAGGTCTCTTTTTTAGACTAAGGCCGCTTTCACAGACAAAGGTCAGCAGGTATAGTTCCGCAGATGGGAAGTGCCAACAGATGGCTTGAACAGATTGAACTTTCAAGAGGTAAACTCACAGATGGAAGCAACGAAAGAGATCTCACAGATTGCAAATTCAGAGAGATTAAATTTATAGATGGAAGTGTCAACAAACAAGATCTACAGTCAAGTATCAAGAAATCTGTTGTTTCAGCAGATAAATCTCACAGATCAAAAGTGCCAACAGACAAATCTCAACAGTTACGTTGCAACGAAGAGGAACTTCTGAAAGAGGGAATTTCCAGATGGAAAACAGCTGCGTATTGAAGGACTAGTCCGGATAGGTTCGGGGCTCTCCTTATTTTATAAGCTGTGTAGGACGCAACAACGACGTCAGAATAGAGACTATTGGCAGTAATCGAGCCATTACGAGTATTGGCCAAAACTTCGTGAATTGCTCACAGAGTCATGGAATATGTTAACAACAATGAGTGCAAATGGAAGAAACAGAACTGGACGAAAGACCTGCCGGAGATTGAGAAAAGAGGTGGATTGAAAACCAGTGGAATGATAGAGGTGTATTTAGCAGTTGATTGAGAGAAGCAATGATTTAGCGATAGATTGAGAAAAGCACAGTATTCAAAAAACACTGGGCTGAAAATGTAGAGGATTGAAATTTGGAATGAGAGTTGATTGAGTAAAGTACCGGTGAGCAGTGGATCGATAAAGCAGTGGATTGAAAACGCAGTGATCAAAAAGCAGTGATCAAAAAGCAGTGGATTGATAAAGCAGTGGATTGTAAAAGCACTGATCAAAAAGCAGTGGGTTGATAAAGCAGCGGATTGAAAAGCAGCGATTGAAGAAAGCATTCAATTAAAACACTTTATTCAGAGAGGCACTGGAAAGCACTGAATTGAGATAAGCACTGGAAAGCACTGGATCGAGAGAATTGAAGATAACAGGGGACTGACGAAAGCACCGAATCAAAAGAAACATCAAACCCAGAAAGGCACCGGAAAATCAGTGACTATAGTAAAGCACTGGAAAAGCATTGTGTTGAAAAAGAGCACTGCAATAGCAGTGGGTTGCGAAAAGCAGCAGATGCGCAGCATGAGCAAACCGTAGAGCGGAAAGTGTGCACCAGCGCCGGCGTTCCCGCCAGTTTTCCTCTCCGCGCCCCGCCAAAAGCCCCGCCCACGCGTTCCCGCCAGCCCATTCCAAAACCGCCGCTTTTCCACGCCGTCGGCCGGCCTCAACGGGCGCACGTCGGGCGCCGGTGCGGCTTGGCGAGCGCACCTGCCTAAACAGGCAGGCCGCGCGGCCCAGCTCGCCCGCCACTCCACCCATGGGCTTTTTCTATACCAAGCAAATGGGAAACGGCTCCGTGGAGTCCAAGTTCCGCCTCGACGGCCACTCCGTGCACGCGTCGCCGGAGCCGGCCGCGGGCCCCGGCGAAAAGGCCGACTCCAACTGCACGCGCTGCTACAGAATCAAGCGCAGCTGCTCCCGCACGCTCCCGCTGTGTGAATTGTGTGCCCGTGCCAACCACCAGTGCGTGTATGTGGAGCGGCGGTTCAAGCGGTCGAAGCGGGAGCGCGACGAGCGCAGCGGGCGCATAGCCATCGGCGACATTGTGGAGAATGCCGCTGGCGGCGAGAGCGACAAAAACGACAAGAGCGACAAGAGCGACAAGAGCGACAAGAGCGACAAAAGCGGCGAAAGCGACAGAAGCGATAAAGGGGGCGAGAGCGGCGAGAGCGACAAAAGCGACAAATGCGGCGACAACGGCAGGGACGCCCAAAGCGACAACGGCAGGGACGCCCAAAGCGACAACGGCAGGGTCGCTGAAGGCAACGGAAGCGCCGAAAGGGACAACGGCACAGGCGCCAAAACAGACGCCCGCGAAAGAGACACCAGCAAAAGAGACGCCGAAAGAGACGCCGGCAGCGTGGCAGCGCAGGCGCTGGCCAGCCCGGCAACCCCGCAAAGCTCACTTTCCCCCCTCGTGGGCAGCCTGAGCAGTCTACGCCCGCCGCAGGCGCCCCCGGCGGCCCCGGAGAGCCCCGGCGGCGACCCGGCGGCGGAAACGTTCCACAACATCGACCTCCCGAGCTCGCTCCCGCCCCAGCGACCCGTCCGGCGAGCAGCAAAACTGCGCCCCAGCCTGGACCGCGTGCCCAGCGCGCCCAGCGTGCCCAGGCTCCAGGAGGAGTTTCTCGCCGTGCAGCCCATCGCCGACGTCAACCTCCCGTCCGCGTTCGTGCACGCGTACTTCTCCAACTACGAGTGGAAGTATCCGTTCTTGAGCCGGCCCGAGTTCTACGCGCGGTTCCAGAACCTCGGCTTCCAGACTGAGGCCCTTGTGCTGTTGGACGTGTACTTGGTGATGGCCGTGGGCTGCCTCATCCACGACGCCAGCTCGGGGTCGCGCCACTACGGCGACTTCTTCAGCGACTCGTTGATCGAGTCCATCTTGGAGATCGCCAACGGCAACCTCTCCGCCGCCGAGAACATCAACATCGCCATCCTCCTCGCCATCCACGCCGTCAACGTGTGCAACGTGGACTTGCTCTGGAACCTCCAGGGGGCGTTGAACCGCTTGGTGGTTTCGCTCTGCGACTTTGGCGCCACGAAACACGACAAGCCCCGGATCTCCGCCCGCTGTTTCTGGTCCGTGCACAACCTTGACAAGGAGCTCTCGCTTCTCTTGGACAAGCCGAGCCTGTTCGTGCCAGCGAAAATCATCTCGGTGCCCACGGACTTGTCGCTGGAGTTGGTGAACGGCGAGCTGGGCAAGACCGGCGCGCTCATGGCCGCGGAAATCGAGCTCCACGCCTTGCAGGACCGCCTCCTCTCGCTCCGCATGGGGTTGGAGGATGCATCGAAAGACGCCTTGAGCGCATTCTTGGCCGACTTGGAGAAATGGCGCGCCCTGGTGCTGCTGTTGCTCCAGGCCGAGTACGCGGGGCTGCTGCTTCTTTTGCAGAACTTCTCCGGGTTGGCCAACTTGGACTACCACTTTCTCTTGGTGCAGATGGACCAGTTCTACCACTCTGGCGCCCACCAATTCACGCTCCAGTTTCTTTCCAGCTCCTTCAGCTTGCTCCTCTCGGAACTGGCCGACAAGAAGGAGCTGGTGGGGTCTGCCGTGTGCTCCGTGTTCTGGTTCTTGAAGTTTTTCCGCGTGGCAGACCACACGGTGGAATCCGTGGTGCAGTTTTTGAAGAAAGATCCGCCGCGCGCCGAGCTCGTGGTCCGCTTGAACGATTTTCATGGGAACATCCAGCTCATGGCCAATCTAGTGACGTTTGTGGTGAACAGCAAAAGCAGCCCTGCTTTTTTTGCGGCGAGATTGACGCAGTATGTGGAGAAATTGAAGCTTTTGAGTGGGAAACTTGCACAGTTCAACCCGTTGATTTCGGACAAGAAGGCGTTGGAGACGTTGGCGGGGGAGATTGAGAACATGTGCTAGCGGCGACTTGGACCCGGTCCGACAAACAGAATTTACGACTATATATTGACGATATTATGCACCAGGCCTGGAATCCGAGACCGAGAACTCTTTCTCGGCTCTTTCCAAGCGGCAAAAAACTTACAGCAAAAGGCGGTGTGGGTATTCTACTCGAGACCGTTCACTGAAAATGCGCCTTTCAAGCATTGCAAAGTGCGGGGATTTTCACAATTGAGTGTTCTGCGACAACCACTTGTATACCCGGCCAAACCGAGCAGTCATGTCCAGGCGGCGCAGGCGAAGTCTCCGAAATGCAACTCGGCGGTTTCAAGCTGAAACATCGGTGTTGCGTCGTGCGTGGTGCTGGTGCGTCGTGAGAGGTGCTGGTGCGAGCGGCGGAGGATTGTGGAGGAGGTGACACCTCTACCTCCCGCGCAGTGGCAACCACCAAAAACAGCCGCTCCTTCCAAAAACACCATCTACCCCCAAAAACCCCCCAGAATGCCGCCAAAAGCCGACTGGGACAAGTACGTCGCGCCCGAAGACGACACGGACGAGAAGATCGTGCCGCTCAGCGAGGGCGACATCCAGGTGCTCAAGACGTACGGCGCCGCCCCGTACGCCGCACAGCTAAAACGGCTCGAAACCGACTTGAAACAAATCGAGGCGCGCATCAAGGAGAACGTCGGCATCACGGAGTCCGACACCGGGTTGGCCGCGCCGCACTTGTGGGACGTGATGGGCGACAAGCAGCGCATGTCGCTGGAACAGCCGCTCCAGGTGGCGCGGTGCACCAAGATCATCGACGCCACGGCGCCGCCGCCGCAGTTGGACTTCCTCGCCAACGCGGACAACAAGCTGAAGTACGTGATCAACATCAAGCAGATTGCCAAGTTCGTCGTGGGCCTCGGCGAGCGCGTGTCGCCGACCGACATTGAGGAGGGCATGCGCGTCGGCGTGGACCGCCACAAGTACGAGATCCAGTTGCCGTTGCCGCCGCGCATCGACCCGTCCGTGACCATGATGACCGTCGAGGAGAAGCCGGACGTGACCTACGGCGACGTGGGCGGCTGCAAGGAGCAGATTGAGAAGTTGCGCGAGGTGGTGGAGCTTCCGCTTCTCTCGCCCGAGCGCTTTGTCAAGTTGGGCATCGACCCGCCCAAGGGCATTCTCTTGTACGGCCCGCCGGGTACGGGCAAGACGCTCTGCGCGCGTGCCGTGGCCAACCGCACGGACGCCACCTTCATCCGCGTCATTGGCTCGGAGTTGGTGCAGAAGTACGTCGGCGAGGGCGCCCGCATGGTGCGTGAGTTGTTCGAGATGGCGCGCACCAAGAAGGCGTGCATCATCTTCTTCGACGAGGTGGACGCCATCGGCGGCGCGCGGTTCGACGACGGCGCCGGCGGCGACAACGAGGTGCAGCGGACCATGTTGGAGTTGATCACACAGTTGGACGGCTTCGACCCGCGCGGCAACATCAAGGTCATGTTCGCCACCAACAGGCCCAACACCTTGGACCCGGCGTTGTTGCGCCCGGGCAGAATCGACCGTAAGGTGGAGTTCTCGTTGCCCGACTTGGACGGCCGTGCCAACATCTTCCGCATCCACGCGAAAACCATGAGTTGCGAAAAAGACATCCGCTGGGAGTTGATCTCCCGCTTGTGCCCGAACGCCACGGGCGCCGAGTTGCGCTCTGTGTGCACGGAAGCGGGCATGTTCGCCATTCGCGCCAGAAGAAAGGTGGCCAACGAGAAGGACTTCTTGAAGGCGGTGGAGAAGGTCATCAAGGGCAACTTGAAGTTCAGCTCCACGTCGGAGTACATGCAATATAACTAGAGATGCAATAAACTAAAGATGCAGTATAAAGATTTTGATCCGGCTAGTCCCACCAGGAAACACAGCCCATGCCGTCCGTTTGGCACGACGCAATCAAGGCGTACGGCGGCGCCTTGGTGGCATTCTCGTCGAGCCCCAACGCCTCGCTGCTCAGCTTGGGCTTGATGTTGACAAACACCTCTTCTTCGACCCGGAACCGGATCTTTTCGTTGATGTCAATGAACAACTCCGTCTCTTCATCGGGCTTCCACACCCACGCCTTCTCCACGGGCTTGAAAATGCACCCTTCGAAAAGGTAGTCCTTGGGAATGAAGATCTCGTCGAAAAACTGCATGCGAACCTTGATTCCCTCTGCAGAGCAGTCTACCACCCACCCGGTCAATATCTCGCCAATGAACGGCTTCCACACCGCCATGCGGAACTGCACCTCGACGTACGAGCCACCGTCGCCGGGCCGGAGCAAGCCATCCTTGATGTCCAGGATGTCCCACACAGACACGGCGAGGCCCAAGCTGGTGATCACCTTATTGGAGTATTTCTGGTGTAGCTCATCCTTGATCACGTGGTGGATCGGGATATTGAACGACTGTGGCGGGACACGGATCAAGTCCGAGAATTCTGAAAGAATGAACATCCCGGGTGTATCTAGTGTGGGCCTGGCAGGCTGGAGATGCGATGCGAAAAAACACCGGGTGCGCATCAGCATCAGTGCGAACCGCGACAGCTTGAACCGTGCGTGTTTCACTTTTGCTACAACCCCGTCTCACCAGCGTGTCAAAACCCCCACTCGTGTTCCATACTTTGACGTTTTTCAAACAGGTAAACATACTTCTCGTTTCAAAATGCCCGTCGACCGCAAGAAGAAGACATTCAACTCCAAGTCGTCAGACCGCCGCATTGCCAGCGGGAAAAGGCCAGAGTCATTCCTCCACAGCGCACCCGCCGCCAACACAAAGTTGGATAACTCCAAGAGCTGGAACCCAAAACACTTCCGACTCTTTGTGGGAAACCTAGGCGACGACGCCAATGACGACATATTAGCCGCTGCCTTCTCCAAGTATCCCACCGTCAGTAAGGTGAAGGTGCCTGCAGACCCGAAAACCGGAGCAAACAAAGGTTTCGGGTTTGTGTCATTTGCCTCAGCTGACGACTACTTGAAGGCGTTCAAGGAGATGAACGGGAAGTATGTGGGGCAGCGCCCCGTGCAGCTTAAGCGTGCCGAAGGAAAGGCACGGTGAGTCGCTATTCGTGACGCAGCCTTATGCGGAGGCGGATTCCGAATATAAATATGGGTCCCCGCCCCCTTTTTTTCCCTCGGCCAATTTCGCTCAAATTGTTTCATCATGCTTCGGGTGGCTGCCAATATGCGCCTGCCGCGCTGGGCCTGCGCGAGCATCAAGCCGCGCACAGAAAAAAACCACCAGTGGCTAATACTCCAGAACTCCAATGTCGCTTCGCATAGGCTTGGCCTTTAGATTACCCCGCTCGGCAATGTTCGGCCCGGCGGTCCCTGCCAGGATCACGTTGGCAAGATACAACTCCAAGTTGCCGGAAAACTTCGACCCCAAGAAGAACATTCTCTCTGAGGGCGAGTGGAAGCACTTGAAGCAGCACATCCCCGGCGAGGCGACGCAGACAAACGAGCTCCGAGACCGCATTCCCAAGTTTCCGCTTTCCAAGGAGGCGGTGCCCACGCTCTTGCCCCGTCCTGGTGTCCCCCGCGTGGGACCTAATATGTCCTTCAGACAGGTGATTCAGATCCTCAAAAACAAGACCAAGCCCGAACTCATTTACGAATCCGAGCCGCACAGACTCTACTTCCTCGGCTGCTTCTGCTGCGCGGTAGTGTTTGCAGTTTACGGGTGCGTGTTGCTCGAGTTCTCGTGGTTCCAGTCGAACAAGGACTACGAAGAAAATGCCAAAGAGTTGGACGAGCCGCTTAGAAAGAGACAGTGGCTATTCGACTTGGCCAAGTATGGCTCCATGGGTGCCACTGCGCTCTTCCTTGCCTACCACTTTGCTACCTTCCCCACTCGGCTCATTAGAAGAATGTGGTATCTTCCCGGGCCCGTGGAACATGTCCGGTTCACTTCCTACCCGCTCATTCCGGGTAAGGCTACGCCTGTTTTCACCTTGCCATTGCGTGAGATGGTGAGGAAGCACCAGGCTCGTGTGTGGACGGGCAAAGGTTTCTACGGCACTGCCGACAAGTCGTTGTTCTTTTTTGTGTTGAAAGAGGTGCTGAGAAAGAAGACTTGGGTGGTTGACAGAAAGGGATTCTTCTGGTCAGACGGGCGTGTGTTTGACCTCTTGTTTGGCAAGGAGACGATTGCCGCTGCCGAGGCCGGTATTCCTTACGACGAGCAGATTGGCATTGTCAACCGCGAATTGAAGAGGAAGAGAAAGGAGCTTCGAGACAAGCATGGCATGTTCTACCAGTTCAAGCTTGGTGCCAAAGAGGCAAAGGAGGACGTGAAGTCCGCAACGAGCTACGTGAAGCAACTATCGTCGCGGAACAGCAAGCCCAAGAGCTTGCCAAAGAACAAGAAATAGTGTACATAGAAGACAGCTATTCATTGCTGGACGAGATGTCAGGTGGACAGAACATCGAGTAGACCAAGTTCAGGTCTACGGTGGGGATGCTTTGGGAGGTGGTGCCAATATCAGAGGGCGACCCATACCACCAGGCCAGCGACGCCTGGACGCAAGCGGGGTCCCAAAGCAAAAATCATCGAAGTTGAAATTTCACCGCCAGCCGCAGGATCAATTTGTCTGTTGACGACTGACGAGGTGGCTCCCCCGGCTTCCATTATGTCTGCGCCGCGGACTAGACTACGGCTGCAAGCCAAAGAAAGCACGCCAAAACAAGCCAGAAACGGCCCACAAAGAAAGCGCCCGATAACCCGCCGAAATGAACAAACGGAGTCGCTCACAATGATGAAGCCTTTATCTGGGCCGAGCGTTTCCTGCACACGGCGGCCACCTCACCAAGCTCGAGATTCCCACCACCGATCGACCCCTCAAAAACAAAAAAACCTTCAAAAACCCACAAAAAAAAACCCCCCATGTACAACCCTTACCAGCAGGGAAACACGCAAAACTACGGCTACCTGCCCTACGGTCAGCAGTATGGTCAATCGCAGCAAACCGGCGCTTACCCGCCGGGCCAGAGCCAGCCCCAGCAACCGGGGCTTTTCCAGGGCCAGCAAACCGGGTTTCAGCCGCAGTTTCAGGCGCAGCAGACCGGGTTTCAGCCACAGCCAACCGGGTTTCAGCCACAGCAGGCGTTTCAGCCGCAGCCGACCGGGTTTCAGCCACAGCAGACCGGCTTCCAGGCGCAACTGAGCTTGCCGCCAACCAGCTTCCAGCCGCAGCAGACCGGGTACGGGTTCCAGGGGCAGCCGCTCCAGGCCCAGAAAACGGGCTTCTCGGCTGCGCTCGCGGGCGTGCAGCAGAACACGGAGTTGAAGATCCCCAACATCCGGTTGTCGTTCATTTCCGCCGCGGACCAGACCAAGTTCGAGAACTTGTTCCGCACCGCGGTGCCGCAGGGCGAAAACGCGCTCGGCGGCGACGCGGCGCGCGACATTTTGTTGCGCTCCGGCTTGGCGCCTGTCACCTTGGCCGAGGTGTGGGCGTTGGCCGACACCAACAAGCTGGGCTCGCTTCTCTTCCCGGAGTTCGCATTGGCGTTGCACCTCTGCAACGGCGCGTTGCGCGGCGACGCGTTGCCCGGCGTGTTGCCCGAGAAGTGGCGCAACGAGGTGCAGAGCTTCGTCGACGCCATTTCGTTTTCGGTGCCGGAGAACCCGGACGCCATTCTCGCCAACACGCCGTTCTCGTCGTTCGGGAACGCGCCCAGCACAGACTGGATGTCCGCGCAGGCGCCGCCCACGAGCTTCGCCGCGCAGCCCACCGGCGGCATGGCCCAGACCGCGCCCGCGCAGCCCGCCGGTGTTTCAGCGTTGTCACAACAGCGCACGGGCGGCGGCTCCTTGGTGGCGTTGCAGCCGCAGCAGACGTCCAGCTTCGTGCCGTTGCAGCTGCAGCCCACGGGGCCGTTGGCGGCCCAGAGAACGGGCAACATGCAGCCCCAGGGTCTCCAGCCCCAGTCCACGGGCTTCCAGCAAAGCGGGTTGCAGCCCCAGACCACTGGGTTCCAGCAGGCCGGCCTTCAGCCGCAAACCACTGGGTTTCAGCCTCAGGGTATCCAGCCTCAGAGCACCGGGTTCCAGCAGCAAAACAGCGGGTTCCAGCCGCAGCAGACCGGTCTTCAGCCCCAAACTACCGGGTACCAGGGCGGTCTCCAGCCGCAACCCACTGGCTTGCAGGCGCAACCGACAGGAAAACCCGGCCAATGGGGATTCGTGTCGACGCCCACCGGCGGGCTTCCCGGCTTGAACGCCATGCAGCAGCACTTTTTGCCTGCCGCTCAGCTCCCCTCGGCAAACTTGCAGGACGCCATGGGCGGCTCGCTCAAGAACAACGTCACGTGGGCAATCACCAAGCAGGAAAAGCTGATTTACGACGGCGTGTTCCAAGCCTGGGACAAGCAGCGGAGGGGTTACATCGATGGCGATGTCGCAATCGGCATTTTCACCAAATCCGGCTTGGGCAGGCCCGATTTGGAGTCCATCTGGAACTTGTGCGATGCCAGCAACAGAGGCAAGTTGAACAGAGACGAGTTTGCCGTGGCCATGCATTTGGTGTACCGCAGATTGAACGGCTACGAAATTCCTTTGAGGCTTCCCCCGGAGTTGGTCCCGCCCTCGGCAAAATACTTGCAGGACTCTGTGGACTCGCTCAAAACTTCTTTGAAGGGCGGTGCGGCCGCCAAGAAATCGGCTCCGAAGCCCACAACAGCCTCGAGATTCAAGAACGACGACGACGAGATTTCGTACATATCCAACTCCCGTCGCAAGAGCAGAAACCCGACAAACTCCCAGAGCAGCGTGAAGACGTCGTCTTCGAAAGACTTGACTGTTTCGGAGCTCAAGAAATTAGTGCACGAGAAGCAGATCTTGTTGGATGCACTTGACCTGGAGGACCAGCACAAGTCGATCACGGAGCGCAGGCTCCAAGAGGCCAACGAGCGGGAAATCGAGGGCTTGAAGACCAAGATCAGAGACGTGCAGCGCAAGTTGGACGACTTGGGCGCTAAAGGCAGCGATTCCGAACGGACCGAGTTGTTTGGGAAGTTGAACCGCTATACCAAAGACACAGTGCCACGTTTGATTGACCGCATTTCGCAAATCAACACGGAGATTGCGCGTGCCCAAACGGAGTTGGCTAAAAAGAACTTGAGGCAGCAGTACCCAGACTGGGACCCCGAAAACAGCGAGGCGGGCATCGAGGCCACGGGTCCAAACGGTGAGATCACCGAAAGTGACCGCAGAAAGCACAAGTCGAAGCAGCTCTTGAAACAAAGAATGGCTGCTTTGACCGGAAAGCCGTTTGCCGGCGGAAACTCCGACGCAGACTCGCAGTGGCAGCAAATCACCGAGTCTTCGAAAAAGGAGCTCTCTGAAAAATCAGCAATGGTCAGCGACATTCAGAGCAGCATCAAGGAGTTGGAAGATGGCGCAGCAGTGCAATTGCAAACCTCGGTGAAGGCGGAAGCCGGCTCTTTGAAGTGGGAGGCCGGCGAGGGCGTTTCGCAAACCTTGAAGGTCTTCATCAACGAGTTGAAGTCGTTCGCCAAAGAGAAGGCCGCGCCTGCAGTGTCGGTTCCAGTTGCTCCTCAAGGCTCTGGTTCTTCTGTCAGCTCCTCCACTCCAAAACCTTACACCACGCCTGAAGAGAGAGCCGCGTACATCAAGGCGCAGGCTGAAAAGAGAATGAATGAGCGTTTGGCCAAGTTGGGCATCACCAGACACAAGAAAGCGGAGTCAGCTCAACCCGTCGAGGCCAAAACACCGGCCAAGCCTGAGCCAGTCCAAGCACAGCCTGAGCCAAAGGCCCCAGTTCCAAGCGCACCAAAATCGCCAGCCCCAGCCCACAACCGAGCTGCGGCACAAGATAAGGCACCAGTGCAGATGCAGGCTCCAGTTCAGCAACAGGCCGCAGAGGAATCTGACTCGGACGGTTCTGACGATGAGGAGTACAAGGCGTTGTTGAAGCAAAGACAAGAAATGGAACAGCGCAAGGCGAGAAAAAAGCAGGAGAAAGAGGCAAGATTGGCCAAATTGAAGCAGGAGATGGACGCCATGAAGAATGATGATTGGAGCGACGACGAGGTGGCTGAAAAGGTGCCTCTGTACAATCCCGGCAACATCAAGGAGCCTCAAGCAGCAGCGGTTCCAGAAAATGCCGAGACAAAAGAAAAGGTGGAAGAGAAGGCGGAAGAGAAGGCGGAATCGCCCGCCGTCCAAGCCAATGGTGTTCACAAGAGCAACCCATTCGCAAGATTTGGCAATACCGAGGCAGCCAAGCCAGACACCAATCCATTCTTCAAGGCCGCCAAGAAGGAAGAGGCCGTGGACCAAAAGAAATTGGATGCCCAAAGAGCCTCTCAGCGGGGCTTGGATAACGACGGCTGGAGTGACGACGAGCAAAAATCTTCGGATGACGAGGAGACCAACCGCGCCGGCGCCGCCAAATTGGCCAGCTTGCTTTTCGGAGGTATGCCGCAGCCTGTTTCCAGAAACCCCACGGGGAACCCTCCCAAAGCACCCGTTTCGGCCCCAGTCGCGGCCCCGGTTTCGGCACCAGCACCAGCATCAGTGTCCGAAGCCCCACCAGTCCCGACAGCGCCTGTTCCAGCACCAGTAGCCGCTCCGGAACCCGCGGTTCCAGCCGCGGTGTTGGACGCCTATGAAGCTGACTCGGACTCGTCCAGCGACGACGAGTTTGCTACTCCGTCGCCTGCGCTTCACAGCCCTCAGCGCAAGAGCGAGGTGCCGCCGGTTCCATCGGCGCCCATTCCACCGGTTCCAACCTCTGCGCCGCCGTCTGCCGCGCCGCAAACTTCGGCTCCCCCACCGCCACCGGGTCCCCCACCGCCACCAGGTCCTCCACCTCCGCCAGGTCCTCCACCTCCGCCAGGCCCCCCGCCTGCAGGCCGCTCTGTGCCAGGAGCACCAAACATCGGAGCGTTGTTGGGACAAATCACCGGCGGCACGTCGTTGAGAAAAGTGGACGACTCCGAAAAACGCATTGCCGAGTCCTCGGTGGTGGGCACGGTGTTGTAAGCAAACGGTCAGTGTGCCAGGAACCACGGGCTCTTGAGGTCGAAATCTGATACATGAGACTAATTGTTATGCAAAGCTGAACTGGTGGAAGAACGATGATCGGGATCTACGATAAAAGACGAACCACCCAAAAAGGAAAAGGAAACACCGGCGTTACTCTTTATGCTACGTACTTACCAAAACAAAACTGTTTATATAAAGTCCGAGTCGTCATGAAAATGCCTCTCTATTCGAGTCTTCAACAATGTCATCCCCGAAACACTACTGATATCACAGTGTCTCAGCTTGAATTTTGGACAGACAGCACACTCGTTACTTTTCGCTTGAGCTTCTGAAATCCTCTATTTAAAACCCTTTTTCTATGTACACTAGTGGTTTGCCTCGACATGCACCTTGTTGTCTCGCACGTCCACGCGGACCGTCTCGCCCTCTCTAATGTCGCCCTTGATCAAAAGCGTCGCCAAGGGGTTCAACAACTGCTTCTGCAACACGCGGTTCAACGGGCGGGCGCCGTAGATTGGGTCGTAGCCCTTCTCGGCAAGCAAGTCCTTGACTTCGCTGGAGAGCTCCAACGTGATGCGCTTGTCGTCAATGCGCTGCTGGATCTCCTGCAAGCGGATCTCCAAGATGTTGCGCAACGACTCGCGCGACAAGCGGTTGAACACCAAAACGTCGTCAAGGCGATTCAAGAACTCGGGTGGGTAGTGCAGGCGCAAGTTTTCGACCACGGCGCTCTTGACGGGCTCGGAAATCTCGCTGCCGGCGCCCGCGTCCGCCAACAAAATCTCCTGTCCGATGTTGGACGTCATCACGATGATGGTGTTGCGGAAGTCAATGTGCTTCCCGTGCGAGTCCGTCAACGAGCCCTCGTCCAACACCTGAAGCAAAAGCTTGGCCACGTCCTTGTGCGCCTTCTCGAACTCGTCAAACAAAACCACCGCGTACGGCTTCCTGCGCACTGCCTCGGTCAACTCGCCGCTGTCGTCGTAGCCCACGTAGCCCGGCGGCGACCCGATCAAGCGCGAGACGGTGTGCTTCTCCTGGAACTCGGACATGTCGAAGCGCACGACCGCGGACTTGTCGTTGAACAAAAACTCCGCCAACTGCTTCGTGAGCTCGGTCTTGCCCGTGCCCGTGGGGCCCAAGAACATGAACGACGCGATCGGGCGCTTGTCGCTGGTGAGCCCGGCGCGCTGGAGCCGCACGGCGTCGCACACGGCGTGGATGGCCTCGTCCTGGCCCACCACGTGGCGCTTCAAGATGGCCTCCATGTCCAACAACTTGTCCTTCTCGCCCTTCATCAAGTTGCTGAGCGGGATGCCCGTCATCTTGGAGATCACCGCAGCAATGTCGTCTGCGGTGACGGACTCGTGCAACAACGACGAGCCGCGCATGGAGTCCTCGTCCTCGGCCTTGGCGCGCACCTGCTGCTCCAAGTGCGGGATGGTGGAGTACTGCAACTCGGACGCGCGGCCGTAGTTGCCCTCGCGCTGGGCGAGCTCCAAGTCGAACTTGGCCTGCTCCAACGCGCTCTTGGCGTTCTTGATCTCCTCAATAACCTTCTTCTCGGCGTCCCACTTGTCCGCGAGCTCGGCGCGCTCGCGCGTCTTGGCCTGCAACTCGGCGTCCAACTTGCGGCTGCGGTCCACGGACAACGAGTCCTCCTCCTTGCGCAAGGACTCTAACTCGATCTGGATGGTCATGATCTGGCGGTCGAGCTGCCCGATGGCGTCCGGCTTGGACTCGTGCTGCAACCGCAACGTGGAGCACGCCTCGTCCACCAAGTCGATCGCCTTGTCCGGCAAGAACCGGTCGGTGATGTAGCGGTTCAGGTAGAGCGCCGCGGTCACCAACGCGCCGTCGGCCACGCGCACGCCGTGGTGCACCTCGTACTTCTCCTTCAAGCCTCGCAAGATGGAGATGGTGTCCTGGACGGAGGGCTCGGCCACCGAGACCGGCGAGAAGCGCCGCGCCAACGCCGCGTCTTTTTCCACGTACTTGCGGTACTCGTCGGTGGTGGTGGCGCCGCAGAGCGAGAGCTTGCCGCGCGCGAGCGCGGGCTTGAGCAAGTTGGACGCGTCGATGGAGCCCTCGGCCTTGCCGAGCCCCATGAGGAGGTGGAGCTCGTCGACAAACAAAATCACCAGGCCTTTCTTCGCCTCCACCTCGTCCAAGATCTTCTTGAGCTTCTGCTCGAAGTCGCCGCGGAACTTGGACCCGGAGATGATGGCCGCCAAGTCCAACGTGATGATCTGCTTGTCCTTCATGGACTCCGGAACCTCGCCCTTGAGGATCTGCTGCGCGAGGCCCTCCATGATGGCGGTTTTGCCCGTGCCCGCGTGGCCAATGAGCACGGGGTTGTTCTTGGTGCGCCGCGACAAGATCTGGATCGTGCGCCGGATCTCGTCGTCGCGCCCAATCACGGGGTCGAGCTTGCCGTCCCGCGCCAACTGCGTCAAGTCCGTGCCGAACTGCTGCAACGCGGGGACGCTGTCGTCGGCGTTTTTCTGCATCTGGAGCCGCCGGCCGGCGCTCGAGTGGAAGGCGCGGCGGAGCGGCCCGGAAAGCGCTCCTGTGGCGGGAGCACGGGCGGTTAGTGGAGTGGTTGAGAGCGGCCTGAGTTGTGTGCGGAGAGGCGGGATTGGGGGGATTTTCGGGAGGCGCTTGGGCACCGCTGCCTGGAACTGGCGTAGCGCCGGCGCCTGGATTCGTGTTTTCAACATGTTGGCTCGGGGTGGTTCGGAAGAGTGCCAGGAAGGCGGGTGTGGGATGCGGGCGGTTATATACGCTGATGTGGCGGGCGCGTCACGTGACGCGGAACCTGCTGGAAGGTGCCAGAACCACCGCCACCGAACGGGTGCTTGGGGCAAGGAAATCGGCGTGGGGGCCGAGATCGGCAGGGACCGGCGGGTTGCTGGGCTGTAGGGTGTGGCCGGCCGTTGTTGCAATGCTGCAGGCTGTTGTTGCAAAGCTGCAAAATGCGATTCGGAGGTATGGGTTCTGCGAGGGCCAAAGCAGTGGTGGGCCGCGGTTTCAGAATGCTCCCTGGGGCAGCTTTACAGGCAAGTGTCTTGTTTCAGTCCTTGTCTCGGGTACCTCTTCTGTCGGACCTATTGTTTGGGATAAGCGGATTCTGGCTTGTATTTTGTTTCTGGTCTTTGCTCTTGTTCCAGGTCTTGTGCGCTTGTTTCAGGTTGCTCTTGTTCCACGTCTTTGCTCCTGTGACAGCACGATCACCAGAGAGACGCTCGCCAGGAGGATTGACAAATCCTTTTCTTGCTGCATTTCGAATTCAGAGTTCACTTCAGGGCATCTTAGGCAACCGCCGGTGGGTTCTTTTTCATGAGTGAAAACCAGGTGCAATGCACTGAAAGCATGCCGCATACAATGATGTAGGTAGCGCCCGCTTCAGCTTTAAATGTTTCGGAGCCACTCGCATGTGCTCGAATCACTCTCGTACAACACACATCTCCAACCTTCCATCATTCATGGCCATTCCCAGGGTATCTTCTCTAAAAGAATTGCCTGTGTGGCGTAATGGTTAGCGCATTTGACTTCTAATCAAAAGATTCCGGGTTCGAGTCCCGGCATGGGTTCTTTCGCGGTTTTAGCTCAGTTGGGAGAGCGCCAGACTGAAGATCTGGAGGTCCTGTGTTCGATCCACAGAAATCGCATTTTTTTGGCATCTACAGGCTTTAAGAATGCTGTTTTTTCTTTTATTCTGCGCCAGGCAGGTGAGTGTCTCACATGCAATTATTTATCGTCCCAGTAGTCGTCCTTACTGTAGCCGGGGTGTGGTGTGAAGGGCGGGAGTTGTTCGTGCTCTGCCAGAGAGCCCAAGACGTCCAGCCCCCAGGTGTGGGCCGCAGCGAAGTTGTGGTGCGGGTCGGTGGATGTGTTTGGGGTGTTTGGGGTGTGTTGGGGTGTTTCGTGCGTCGTTTCGTGTGTTGCGCCGTGTGTTGTGTCTGGCGCTGTCTCACGGGCAGTGTCAGGCGCCGTCTCATGCGTATTTTGGACGGTCGTCGGTGAAACGCCGCCCCAGCCGGTGCGCGTCTCTGCGTCGTCCTCGTCGCTGTCCCAGAGATCGCTGCCGCCGTAGTGGACTTCCTGCACTGAGGCGGCGTCGGTGACGATATGCGGGGTCGCCACCCAGTCCAGTAGCTCCACCAGGTTCAGGCGAATCAGCGCCGCCGCCGCCGCCGCCGGCGGCCTTCGGAACGCAAGGAACGAGAAGCGGCCGCGCGTGGCGCGCTTCACGGGCGAGCCTGTGTTGAAGTCCATGACGTCGTCCACGCTGATACGCCGGCCAAGCATGTTGCCGAGCTCCAAGCGCAGCTTCAAGTGCTTGATCGAGTGGTGCCACTCCCACGCCGTCACGAGAATGAACACGTCGAGCAACGGCGGCACGGACGTCACCCAGAGGTGCACGAGCCAGTTGTTGCGCCAGAGCGTGATGCGCAACATCGACATGACCAAGTAGAGCAAGATGATGAACCACACGAGCACGGCCATGGGCAAGAGCTTTCTGCTGTAAGGCACCTCGCGCGGCGCCGCGCCCGTGCCGAACACGGAGTAGTACGCCAAGCACACCGCCACGCACAGCACAAAGAGGAAGTTGAGGGCCACGTGGGACACGCGCCAGCCATCGATGTTCTGCGCAAAACGCTCGACGGAGCGGCTGCGGCTGACCAAGCACGCGCCCGTGGCCACGCTGAGGCACGCCACCGCGGCCACCAGGCCCGTGACCACGCGGCGCCAGTGGTGGTTGCAGAACAGCCACACGAGCTGCAAGTAGGCCAAGTGGGTGGCGAAGCTGACGGCCACCGCGGCCGCGGAGAAGCGCCGCGCCATGACGATGTTCCACACGCGCACCATGTCGAGCGAGTCCGCGTAGTAGCCCGCCTCGACCTCGCGCGTGACGTCCACCAAGAGCACGGTCAAGTACACCAGGAACGCCAAGATGGCGAGCTGTGTGAGGAGCGGCTTGCGCTTGTGGCGTGGCAGCAACATGAGCAAGAGCATGAGCATCCAGCTGGACACGCACAGGCCCAGCAACATGTACAAGAGGGCCACGTAGGCGTCGCCGTTGTCGGCCTCGTTGTAGGGGTTTTCGTGGAAGCGGCGCATCCACGCCAGGACGTCCAGCGGGTCGATGTTCTGCTCGGCGATGCGCTGCGCCAAGTCCAGGATCGAGCAGTTGGTGATGTAGTACGCGGGGAGGAACCGCGTGACGTTGGCGGCAAACACCCCGGACGAGTAGTCCGTGTACAGGAGCTGTCCGAGCGGCAACGAGTACACGGAGCAGTTCGACCGGACCGCGTTGGTGTTGGCCAGGAGGTAGTAGATGGAGTAGTTGCTCATGGTGCTGGGGAGGTCCCCGAAACCTTGCGAAGCCATGGTGGGGCAAATTTCTGGGCAGCGATGGTGGAGTGCAGGAGAGAAGAGAGCGCCGGCCCGGGGCCTGGGACAGCGCTGCCGCCGCTGGCAACGGGCCGAAACACGCCCGCCGCTGCCGCCGCTGGCACCGGGCGGAAACACCCGACAGCTGAAACCGCCCTGGAACGGGCCCCAATTGCTTGTTGGCGGTTGGGGCTGTCGTGCCCTGCGTTTGGTCCTGTCTGCGCGATCTTGGCACGATCCGAGAATGTGGACCGGGCGGCAAAAAAATACACGGTTTTCAGGGGTGTCCGGGTCTCATTGTTGCGCCGGGGGGTTTGCAATTGCCGCCCGTACGTTTCGACTGATACTTGTTGCTGCTACTGCCCGCAAGGTGCCAAGCCCGTGTGCTGCAAATGTGGTCCTGGGGCTGGCGTGAAACCCTAACCGCGTAAAAATAAAAGCTGCGGATGGAGCGGATGGCGCGGCCGGGCAGCAGCGTTTGGGAGCGCCGGGGTCGGGCCAATGGGAGGCCTTGTTTTGCAGCCTCGCCGTTGGCACGCCAGGCCCTCGCCATGCCGTACCGCTAAATCATTCTGTTTCGAAACTTTCTGGTACGCGTGGACGGGTGCGGCAATTACGCCGGAGCAGTGTTTCACCGCCAAAACAACAATGGGTCAAGGTGTGGAGCAGGGCAGTCCGGTTGATAACGCACGCAGCGACGGCAGTGAACGCAGCGAAGATAGGGAGTAAATTGTTCAGCCAATTGCAGTCAATTGGAGTCATTCGCAGTCAATCGCAGTCAGCTGCAGTCAACTGCAGTCAACTGCAGTCAAACACAAGGAATTGCAGTCAAACACAAGAATTGCAGTCAATCGCAGGCAACAACGGGAGGTGGCAACACAGGGATTGCACTCAGGTTGAGCCAAGACTGCTTCCCTCGTCTGCAACTCTCTGTTGCAGCTCCGTTTCAACGGTGTTTCAAGTTACCTAAAGTGCTGCTCTACCGCAGGGGACCGACTGCCTCCATATATCCTACAGCCTGAGAAGCATATTGCCAGTTCATTTCCAAAGACTCGAAGGCCGCTTGAAAAAAGTGAAGACAGACAAGCGTCCCAATATGGCTTTTTTTCGGGCAAAGAGTGGCAAATCGTCCACCGCCGTATGATAGTCAACTCCACATTTGCAGTGCTGCGACGTCAAAAATCACGACTGCCCCGCACTGTCTGGATCTGCGATTTCTAAAACAGCGAGTTTCACAACTTTCCTCCGTTGATTTCCAAAATCACCGTTTTCAAGCAGCACCGCCTCCACTCAGTCCCATTTTTGTAGCTCCGCACCCGTTGCAGGCCCATTTTGGCACCAGCTTCTCGCCATACCGCGTCTTTTTTCGCGCACATCAACCTCGCTGTCAAATCACCGCTTCACCGCCATACTCTTTTACACCGTGGCTGCTTGACACCACGCACTCCGGAGACGCTGGATCCCGAGACACGACTGTTTCCTCGCTTGTCTCATCCGCACGAGGCCACACCCCCTGGTTCTTTGCCACGCTTCCCCAACCAGGCCCCGCACAAAACACAAAACAGCCACCTGCCCAGCCCAGCAAAGGTGAAACCGCTCACAATACCAGACCCGGCCACCCCCTTGAATAAGCCCACGCGCACACAACACGCAGCTCTAAGCCACGGACTGCTACACAGCCGCTAGCGCACAACATGCAGCCCATGCTCAACTTACAGAACAACCTCCTGGGGCTCAGCCTCGACTCCAAGAAGAAGAAGCGGGCCCAGAGAGCGTTCCACGCCCCGCTGTTTCCCCAGGACCCGCATGCCAGCGGCAGCCCCGGCTTGCCCCGCCCGTTTACGCCGGCGTCGCAATCCACCCCGATGTTCAACGCCAGCTGGGAAACGCCCACGCCGGCGTCGCCCGCGGGCCAAGCGGCAGTGAACGTGCTGGCGGTCGCCCCGGGTGCGCCCGAACCAGCGCTGGGTGCGGAGCAAGACCACTTGTCGCTCAGCGCCGCCCGCCACATGCAACAGGCGGAGTTCTGCACGCCGGGCTACGACGACCAGGGCAACGCCACCGGCTACCGGTCGTTCCTCTCGTTCGAGAACATCGTGCCGCCAATGGCCGGAACCCAGTTCTTCGCCGTGGACCAGAGCACCGCCACGCCTCGCCACATCCGCTCCACCATGTATAACGTGCCCGAGTCGGAGGCGTTGCGCAAGGAGACGAAACTCCCTATGGCGGTGACGATCCGCCCGTTCGCGCCGCTCTTGCCCCACGAGGCACCTGTGCCAGTGGTGGACATGTCGCGTTTGGGCGAGTCCCAGGCCAAAGACGTTTCCGACATTGGCCCGCCGCGCTGCAACCGGTGCCGCGCGTTCATCAACCCGTCAATGATGCACAAGGATACGGGCAAGTTCACGTGTAACGTGTGCCAGTTCGCCAACAACAGGGTGCCGATCGAGTACTCGTCGGTGGTGGATCCGTACACAAACCAGCGCGCCGACCGCGCGGCTCGGCCGGAGTTGCACCGTGGCGTGTACGATATTGTCGTTCCCAGCTACTACAACGCCGGCGGTGCCGAGTGTGCGCCTCAGCCGTTGCACCACGTGATCTTGTTGGACGTAAGCCACCAGAGCGTGGCCAAGCAGTTGCCTGTTTTGGTTGCCGACGCGTTGCGCGCCGCCGTGTTGGACTACACGGGCGAGTACGGCCTGGACGTGGCCAGCCGGCTCCGGTTCGCGTTTATTCTTTTTGACCAGAAGATGCACTTCTACAACTTGGCGCCAGACCAGGAAACCGCGCTGTTGAGCGTGTCCAGCGACTTGGACGACCCGTTCGTGCCATTTTCGCATGGGCTCTTCGCCGATCCCGAAGAGTGCAGGGCCGTGATTGAGGACTCGTTGAACCACATGGAGCTGCTCTGTCTTGACCGCTCTGTGCGTGACCCAGAGCCGTGCTTCTCTGTCGCGGTGCGCACGGCAGCACTCTGCTTGGAGCAGGTGGGTGGCGGCAAAGTCACGGCGGTGCTCTCCACTTTGCTGTCGTGGGGCCCTGGCAGATCCAAGATCAAGGAAAACAGCACGGTCGGCCGGGCGCTTCTGGCCGAGGCGGAAAAGGCGCTCTACGCGCCAGACAACGAGTACTACAAGCTTTTGGGCAAGGACTTGATTGCCCAGAACGTGGGGCTCGATGTTTTCGTCATTTCCGACACTCCCGTCGACGTCTCCAACATTGGCTGGTTGGCTTCCAGCACGGGTGGAACGGTTTCCAGGTGGCCCAACTTTCTGTTTGAGCGCGACGGCCGCACCGTCACGTCGCAGATTGTGGCCTCCATCCGTAAATGCACCGGCTACCAGGGTTTGCTCAAATTGAGGTGTTCCAATGGTTTGCAGGTTTCGCAATACTACGGGTTTCCCAGCGGCAACGATGCTGGTATTGTGGGCTATGCGAACGGCGCACTGAGCGACCCCAAGATCCCCGTTTTGAACGAGGATCAAACGTTCACTGTCTTGCTCGAGTACGACGGGAACCTCGACACGAAGTACGACTGCCATTTCCAGGCGTCCGTCTTGTACACGGACCCGCAGGGTGTGCGGAAAGTGCGTGTCATCAACTTGGTTCTTGCCGTCAGCGAGCGCTTGCAGGATGTGTTCAACTTTGTGGACCAGGACGCAGTGGTGACGACGGTGGTGAGGGACACCATTTCCTTCATTGGGAAAGAGTCCATCAACGAGCTTCGCAAGTCGCTCAACGAGAAGTTGGTGGATGTGTTTGCTCTGTACAGAAAAATGAGCGAGCAGCACCAAAACAGAAACAGCATTTTAACCGGGCAGTTGATTTTCCCCGAGTCCATGAAACACCTCCCCAGTTTTTTCCTTGCATTGATCAAATCCAAGGCGTTGAGAGACACCATCATCTCGCTGGATCTGCGCTTGTGCGACATATTCCAGATGTTGTACATGCCCGTGGAGAAACTCACCTATCACTTGTATCCGGCGTTGGTGGAGTTGCACAGTTTGGAAGACGACGAAGGGTTCCCATATGCCGACGAAGAAAACATCAACGGGTTCATGAAACTTCCAGAGTTCAAGCCTTTGACTGCGTCCAGCTTGCAGAACAGTGTCTACATTCTTTGCAACGGCTCCACGGTTTACGTGAGAATCCACCCTGACTCTAACGAGCTCTTGCTCAAGGATTTGTTTGGCGACAACGTGCAGAGTATTCAAGACATCGATCCGCACTTGGACGCCTTCCCTGATCTTCCCAACCAAATCTCGCAGCAGGCACGCAACATTGTCACGTACTTCCGCGAGAAAATCACTGGCTCGAGCTCGATCGACGCCTCTGCGATTGTCATTGTCAGAGACGGCGTGGACGCCATCACGCAGGAGTTCCGGGAGTATTTGGTGGAAGACCAGCTCCCGGCGAAAACGGCCGCCACCGCGCCGACATTCCCCGAGTTTTTGACTTCGCTTCACAAGGCTGTGCGGGTGAAAGTCGAAGGCGACACGAAGCACCGCACGGAAGTCAGCCACCGGTCCGACACGTTGGCGCAGAGAATGATTCAATTCTAGGCCGTGATGCTGGAGCGGGGTCAACGGGGCTTTTCGGGGAAGAGGCCACTTTGACTGTTGGCATTCACGCTCTGCCGTCCCCAAAAATACTGATACATAGACCGTCATGATTTATTCGATATGCAATATTCGTGCTGGCGACCCCGATCTTTACATGTGGCATGATGTGGTGAGTCCAGGCCTGTTTTCGCAACCGATCTTTTCAAAACCAGAGTCTCAGCCACTTTTTTCCCTCTCGTCTTCACAATCTTTGATGATCCGTTTCTCCCGAACCCTAGCATCTTTCACTTCTGATAAAAATGTGAGAGTCCTCTTTACATGCGAAATTTGACCGTTCTGTTTTTTTCTTCCGTCAGTGAAACCAATCAGCACGGAGCTCCACAAACTCTTCACACTCTGGTTCTTTCGTGCCACTTGGCGCTATGTAAATTTCATTTTCAAGAGCTGTACAATGTCACGCATCATGGCCATTGTCTCTAAGTTTTTTGTGGTGGTGACGACCGCCTTGATGCCGGCTTTGAGATCGTCGCCGAAGGTCGACGCAAGGTCTTTTCCGTGGTCGGCAGCCACCAGCACCAACGCATGGACAAAGGTCGATACGGCGTAGATCAAATCGGGACATGTGCACTGCGTGGTGAAGATATCCGCCACAATCTCTTTTAGGCGGGCAAAGATCTCGTGCTGCTGGATTAGCGAGAGCGCCACGAGGTCGTGCTCCATGGCTGCGTTGGCAAACATGCCCGCGAGCACAATCTGCAAGGACTCGTTTTGCGAGTGGAGAAGCTTCACGGCCAAGTCCAAGTTGCGCATGCTGTCGGTGCTGTCGGTGTTGAAGAACTTGGCGAGCATGGTCGGGCAGAAGATGAGGTTGTTGATCAACTCCCACGCAGCCTTCTGCAAGTCTGGCGCCGCGCTGGCGATCATGTGTTCTTGTAAGTGGTCGAACGCCCTGCGGGTGATCAAAACGTGGAGGTCGTTGCTTTGCAACGACGACAAGTTGGTGAGGGCCAAGAGCGCGTAGAGCGTGTCGAGCGGGGCGGGCAGCGGCGACTGCAACCCCAGTGGCGGGGCCGAGGCCGGGGCCGAGTCCGGGGCCTGGCCCGGGCCCGGGCCCAAGAGCTCCACAAGAAACGGCACGGGGACCTTGACGTCGTGCTTGGAGAAGGCGAGTTTCGGGTCCACGCAGCAGCACAAGGCCGCCACGCAGCGCAACGCCGCCGCGCGCGTCTCCACGAGCTTGTCGCTGGCGGACGCCGGCGCGGTGCGGTCCGCCTGGAGCGAGCTGTTGTGCAACAAAAAGTCCAACAAGTACGCAAGGCCGCCCTGCGCCACGATGAGGCGCTTGGTGTCCGCGCGCTGCTTGGTGGCGAGGTTGCAGACAATGTCCACGGCTGCGGCGGCGGCGTCGAAGTTGCGGGTCGAGAGCGCCGCGACCGTGCCCACGAGCTTGTAGTCGGCCACCAACGCGAGGTTGAACGGCACGAGGACGTCGTCCGGGTCCGGCGCCTGCGGCTGGGCCATGGCGCGGATGCGGGTGCGGGTGGTGGCGTCGGCGTCGGCGTCGGGCGCCTGGATGGCCGACACCTTCAGGAACACCACGAGCGCGGCGTACACGGCCGCCGAGTCGGCGGAGGTCTCCAACACCAACAAGAGCAGGTGGAGGAGGCCGTGGTCGGCCCGGATCTTTGCCGCGGACGCGCCGTGCATGGACAAGTACGACAAGGCCTCGAGGAGCGGCGCGGCGTCGCGGTCGCGCGGGCCGGCCGAGACAAGCGCGGCTAGCTGCGCGTAGAGCGCGTCGAGCGAGAGGAGTTTCTCGGTGGCGGCAAAGTTCCAGAGCTTGACCACGCAGAGGAGCGCGCGCGCCACCACGCCCGGCGCGCCCTCCACCGCGGTGGCACGCACTAGGAGCGCGAGGTAGTGGGATGTGTTGAACGCGCGGGCGTCGGCCACGACCGCGGACGCGGCCACGGCGCCCAAGAGCCGCTCGGCCTCGGCGGGGTCCGCGCGCACGCTGTGCGGGTCGAGGCGCAGGCCCACGCGGAGAAACGCCTGCCGGCACGGCTCGGACATGTACACGCGGGCCAACGGCGCCGGGCAGAGCGGGAGAAACGTCTCGAGCGCCGCGAACAACTGCGCCAGCTCGCGCGGCCCAAAGTCCGCCGGCGCGCGCCGCAAGAGCGCCTCGAGGTGCGCCGCGAGCTGCGGCCCAAACGGCGGCAGCCGGCGGGCGTGCGCCACGAGCGCCCCCGTCACGGCGCGGTGCACGGCCGTGTCGCGGTGCGCGTAGAGCGGCACGAGCACGGGCGCCGGCGCGGGCCCGCCAAACCGCGCCGCCACGTCGGCAAAGAGCGCCACGTAGAAGCCGGCGAACGGGCGGTCCGGGCCGATTTTCTCCACGCAGACGGCGCACACCGCCGGCGCCGTGTCGGCCGTGAGCAAGCCGCGGAGCAGCCGCAGGAGCGCGTGGCGCGCGGCGTCCTGGCACTCGCTCCCGGCGGCGCCGGCGGCGGCAGTGTCGAGGCCCACGGTTTGGGCGATCGCGTGCACGAACGGCAGCGGGTTTTGCAGCAAGAGCGCGCGGAGGTGGGCGGCCAGGGCCGGGGCGGCGCAGCGGGCGGCAAACGCGGCGGCGGCGGGCGGCGGCAACGCGGCGCCGCGCGCCAAAGCGGCGTCCAAAGCACACGGAGCCATGGCGCAGAAGGTGCACATGGTGATGTGCGCGGGCGCGCACACGCAAACCACCCCGTCTTCTTGCCCCCGATGGACACCACCGCGGTGCTCGACAAGTATACGCAGGACCTCCAGAACTTGCCGCTCGAGGTCAAGCACCTCTTTGAGGAGCTCCGGGCCAAGGACGCGCAGCTCGCGGAGGCACGGCGGCGGCACCAGACCAAGGACTCGCAGCTCCACAAGTTCATCCGCGCCAACGGCACGCTCACCAAGCACCCGAAGGAGCCGCAGCTCAGCCAGAAGATCGAGGAAGACATGGCCGCGGTGCAGAAGCTCCAGCGCGAGAAGATCTTGCTCGCCAACACCGCGTTGTTCCTCGTGCTGAAGCACATGTTCAACTTGGAGACGGACATCCACAAGTTGGAGCGCGAGGACCTCTTGGCGCCCGTGGACGACGCGGCGGCGGCGGACGACGCGGACCTGCCGCCGGACACGCCGCGGCTGTCGCCGGAGCCGGTGCGCAAGAAGCGCACCTACACGGTGATGAAGCGGCCCAAGCGGCCCAAGAGCGAGGACCTCGACGGCTACGGCTTCTCGGACCTGGGCGGCCTGGTGGGCCCGCGCACGCACATTGGCGGCAGCCTCGCCATGACCAAGGCGCCCAACGACGACGCCGACAACAGCCTCTACTGCTTCTGCCAGCGCGTGTCTTTCGGCGAGATGATTGGCTGCGACAACGACGACTGCAAGTACGAGTGGTTCCACTGGCTGTGCGTGGGCATCACGAGCCCGCCGAAGGACGACGAGGTGTGGTACTGCCCGGACTGCGCGCCCAAGATGGAGAAGCGCAAGAAGCGGAAGAAGTGAGGAGGCGAGAGGGTGCGAGAGAAGCGAAAGTGTGAGATAGCGAGAGGGTGCGAGAGAAGCGAAAGTGTGAGATAGCGAGAGGGTGCGAGAGAAGCGAAAGTGTGAGATAGCGAGAGAGGGTGGGAGGCACGAGGGTGAGACAGAGAGAGGGTGAGAGGGGGCGGTGAGGGCTGGCCCTGGTGCGTTTCGGTCGACTGGTGGTGGCAGAATGTCTGGACAAACTGCGGGCCCCGCTGTAGACGGAGACGCCAGGCCACGACAGATAGCACAGAGATGTGGGCCGGGGCGCGCTGGCCCGAACCTGGTGCGAAGCTACTTCGTCTGCGTGGCCTGCAAACTCGCCCTCCTGGCCTGTCTGGCCATTCTGTTTCTGCCTGGCCCTTCTCATTCTGTCTTGCACTTTTGCCTGGCCCTGCCTGGCCCTGCCTGACCCTGCCTGACCCTGCCTGACCCTTTGCCAGGGCGCCGCCAGGGACGCAGATACGAGTTTTCAAAACGACGTTGTAAACTATGGTTCTTTGCTGCTGACTGCAAATACTGCCGGTCCTGGAGCGCATTTGAACCCCGGCCACCCTCAGACTCGGATCTACAAACTCAAGGACAGCCATGCGCCGGCCACCAGCCCGAATCCAAAAGACCCCGGTTTTCTTGTCTGGTTTAAAAAAAAAAAAAAAAAAATAAGAAGACCTCGGGCGTCGCGGCTTTCTTGGCTGAACGTGCCTGAACGAGGCGCGGCGCGGCCAAAAGTCGCATTCCGATCAACACTACTCTTCACCATGAAGTTATCTGCCGCTGCTTTGGCCTTGGCGGGCGTGGCGTTCGCCGCCGACACAACGACGCCCACCACCACCACGCCCACCACGACGCCCACCACAAGCGTGGTGGCCACCACCGGAACTGCCACCACCACCACCGGAACTGCCACCACCGCCACCGTCAACACCGCCACCATGAACGCGTCCCAGTTGTCCATCTGGTCCGCCACACACACCATGGACGCCAACCAGTTGATTGCGTGGTCGGCCACCAACACGCTCCTGAAGCTGACCTCCACCGGAACCGGCTCCGGCACCGCCACCACCACCGGAACTGGCACTGCCACCACCACCGGAACCGGCACCGCTACCACCACCACTGCGGCCGCCGCCGCCGCCACCACCACCACCGCAGCAACAACTAGCGGCGACGCCGGCGGCTGGGAGATCCCCAGCTCCGTGACCGTGGTCACCTCCTACGTGACCCCCACCACCACGTTCCTGCCCGGCAGCAGCTCCGGCGCGTCCACCAAAACCTCCAGCAGCGCCGACTCCGGCGCCCGCGCCAACGCTCCTTTCTTCTGGGCCGCGCTCGCCGCGGCGCCGCTCCTCTTCTAGCTCTCCAACCAAATACACACTGCCCTGTACAGGCGCCGCGGCCGCACCGGCCCACCCTCCGGCGCGCTCCTGCATGGCCCGCACCATCTCCCGCACAGACATCACCACCGCTCCACTGCACCAAAACTCACCTCCATCCACCGCCCTCCAGCCTCCACACCCAACGGCCGCATGTTTCCCCCGCCCCGGCTCCCGCTCCGGCGCCCGGCGTCCGCGGCGTCGCGCGCCATGCACTCCGCCCTCCCGCGGCCGCAGCAAAACCCGTTCTTGTACACGGCCTCCGCGGCCGAGTTGGCGGCTAAGGTCCACGCCCACATCGTGCAGAGGCACGGGCCCGTGCCCGAGACCCGTGTTGTCGACGCGTTGCGCGCCGCCCGCGACGTCCAGGCCCACACGCTCGCGCACGACAAGTTCGAGCAGGACGTAGCGCACAAGAAGGTGCGCAAGCTGTTGGAGGCGGTGTTCCTCGCGCACAACGTCACCGTGGACGCCGCGCTCGTGAAGCAGGCGCTCCTCCTCCGCTTCCCGCCCGCCGTCAACGCGCAGGTGCTCCTGTGGTTCTACGAGCGCAACCCGGCCGCGGTGGTGCCGCAGGACGTGGCGCTCATTGCGCTCCGCCACGCGCTCTTTGACGGCGACTTGCACGGCGCCCTCCGCATCGCGGACCTCACCGCGGGCCACCGCAACTACATTGCGCGCAAGAACGCCGCGTTGCGCAAGGGCGTGCTCCAGTTGGCCGCCACCGCCGTGGGCATCACCGTGTTCTCCAAGGTCGGCGTGCAGCAGGCCATCGACATGGGCTGGCTCCTGGCCGCGTGGCGCCACATGGCCTCGCTCAACGCCATGTTCTTGACCTACTTGCTCAACCTGAGCTTCTTCGTCACCATCGTCCGCTTCGGCCGCCAGTTGAGCTCGGCCGGCGGCGACTACTTGACCTGGCAGAAGGGCACCTTCTACACCCACTGGTACCGCCACGCCGACGAAATGGCCATGTGCGCGCGCATCGTCGACACCGACGTCAAGCTCAACGGCGGCGTGGACAGCAGCGCGTGGTTGGTGGAGGAGTTGTGCCGCAAGGACGACACGCTCAACAACGGCCTGACCTTGCGCCCGGGCTTGACCCGCGACGGCCACAAGGTGCGCCTCTTGGAGCCCAAGGACAACATCCAGGACTTGAAGTTGCAGGCCTACTGGATGAGCGGTGGCGACGGCTTCGAGTGGGTGGAGCCGGACCAGGACCCGGCTGACATCTTGTGGCGCCGCCACTTGCGCCACCTCCACAGCCCGGCGCTCCGCGACCTGGACGCCCGCAGCTTGAAGTGGGCCGAGCAGTTGATTGAGGAGAAGTGATGTACATAGAAACGACGACGCCGTGAATGGACGCCGCAGCTGGAGGCACGCGTAGTGGCCGTTTTTCCGGGCCTTTTCCTGGGCCTGCGCCTCACTTTGCGTCGCCATGCCTGTCTGGTGCTGGCGATAACGTCTGAATGCACTTACAAATGGACGGTTTTCAAAAGAACGCATTCTTCGCTTTTGCAATGGAATGCAAATCCTTCAGTTTCGGCACACTAAGCTGGACAAACACATTGAAAGCTTGCAAGCACACTTAGATCTAGGGCAACGTGACCCGCTCTTTGGCGTTCCCCTTTTCCTTTTCTGGAATCTGCCCTTGTTTTTCTCAATGAGCTGATGAACAGACTATAAGATGAGTGTACCTCTGAGTGCCTAGTCTTGACTTGTGTATATGTTGCAAAAGTGAGGAACCACATGTTTCTACAGTAGAATAAAAGAAATCGTTGTTCTTTCTATTGGTCTCCGTTCTTGTCGCCATATAAGGTCCCACCACCAACGAATTGAACCAAATTTCAATCCCCACATCCAATAAATACGTGGTCAGTCTAATCCAACTTCCGAGGCTGTGAGCAGTGAACCAAAGTCGCAACACTCTGCGCGTCCTTCGGTCCCAGTGGCTCAGTCACAGTGCAAAGAAGCCGGGGGAAACCATGACATCATCTGTCTCTGGCCTGGTGCCAGTTTGTCTGTCACGACCCCGGAATTTTGCCCGGCACAATCAGCCGGATTCCGCCTCCTCGTCCGCGCTGCGCCAGCGCGGAATCCAGCGGATATCGTAGTCCGTGTCCTGCGCCAACTCGTCCCACGGGTCGAAGTTCATCCACACCATGTCGAACTCCTCGGCCGACTCCATGGTGTACAGGCCTAGCTCGATGCTGGGCTTCAGGTAGTTGGGGTTCGGGTCCAGGCCCTCGAGAACGGCCTCCATCCGCTTGGCCTTGGTCAACTCCGTCACCTCCGCCAACTCCTTCGCGAGCGACTCGCGTCTGCGCTTGGCGTTGATCCGCTGCAAGTTGCTGTAGATGTCGTAGTACGTGTGCGGGTCGCCGGGCTTGAGCGCCGAGTGCGGGCCGATGGTGATTGCCGAAAGCACCTCCTCGGTCTCCTCGTGGGCCTGCTCGTCGGCCTCCAACGCGTTGGACGTGTTGACGATCCACGTCGAGATCTTGGAGCTCCACTCGCTCGTCGGCATCGGCACGTAGTGGCCCACGGCGCCGGCCCACCAGCTGGGCTTATACCCGCGCTTGACCGCCCAGCGGCGCCACTGCCGGGCCTCGTCCGCCCACGGGTCGTAGGGAAGGTACAAGCGAGCGTACTCGAGGCCGGAAAAGAGCACCGCTCCGGCGCCCGCCGTGTAGCGGAGCGTGGCCGCCAGGCGGGCGTAGAGCCGCGACTCCGCCGCGCGGGGCAGTCTGCGGGTCATCAACGACAACCCGAGGAAGAGCTGGGCCGTTGTTAGAAGCAACAACGCAGGCTTGTTGTCGCTGGCCGGCACCAACGGGCCGAGGAGCCGGAGCCCGATGCTGGGGTTTTGCGGGAACAACGCGGCGGCTAGCGACGGGGCGGATGCAGAAGATGTGGATGATGCGGATGACGACGCCGCACTGGGCAGCAGCAGCCGCCCGTTGTCGGCCAATGCGTAGTTTCTGGTGATGGCGCTGGGGCCGTAGGACTTGCGGAGCGGGGCGCTCTCGGCCGCTACAGCTGCGGCTGCCGGTGCCGGTGCCGGCGGTGCCTGTGCCTGCGCGAGTGCTGGCGTGGCGCCTGTCGCCGTTGGATTTATCGGCGTCATGTGGTTGTCGATTGTGGCGCCGCCAGTCGAGCTAGAAACGCCGGTGTTTTGGCGTGTAGGGGATGGAAAACCGGGTCGAGTTTCTGGCCGCGGGAGAGTGTGACGGGCCCGCTGTGGTGGCAGGGGGGTGGGTGGTGAGAGAAGAGTGGGGTTTTTCGTTCACCTTCCACAGCGAGACATACAGGATTTGCACCCATGAATCCAGGTGGGATGGAAACGGAGCAATGGGCGTTTCGAAAGGGCGGCGAAGACAGGGGGACGGCGTGATTTACCCTTTGGAACATTCACAACGGCGGGAACCTGTTTCGCTGATTTTTGGGCCTGCTGTAGAGATATGCAAAGACTGTGGCGGTCTCATTTTCGTGTACCCACGTAAAGTTGTCACCGGCTAAATAGTCATGCTGGGCAAAGAATTCTCTACATTTCGCCTGTAATCCTTCCGAAAAGGTTTAGGTATATATTGTGAAAGGGTATTGGTGATTTTCATAGATCACTGGACACTGGGGTAGGCAGCAATCAAGCAAGATTAGTGCAAGAGTTTGGCTCGAAAAGCAGCTTTTGCTGAAGTGAGTGATACCCCGAATTTGCCAAAGTGGGTGCTTCGAAAGTCTTTCGCTGCTTTCACTCAAAACAAAATCTATCACTTGTGCCGTGGACCAGCTCATTCATATTGTGGTGAGTGAACGGTGTAATTCCGGCACGTCACTGGAAGCCATAGAACCTCGTTACACCCGCTTTGCCGGCTAAGAGAATCTCCAGATTTCTGGGAATTAGGAAGCGGCTTCACAGCTGAAAAGCGCCGAGATCGAAGTAGTGCTATGGTATAGCCCATCACAGATCTGGTACCACGCAGACGCCCTCTTGGACAAGCACCGCCTCTCAAAACCGAGCTTGTCGGCCAGAACACCTCACTCGCTTCAATCGAGACACGGCACCGCTTTGCAGAAGCTCGCACGGTGGAATCATCCCGTCCCCAGCCCTCTTCTCTACATCATTTCGGATAATCGTTTACTGCAAACGTATGCTAGGTGCGGGCTTACTCGGAGTACAACTCCTCCTTCAAGTCAATGCCCAAGGCTTCTCTGGTGTCCTTCAACTCGTCCAAGTAAGCCTGGTACTGCTCCTTGTTCTCCACCTTGTGCTTCAAGGCCTCGAAGGTTCTGACCGCGGTTGGGTAGTCGTTGACTCTTCTGCAAGCCTCCAAGGCCTTTTGGATGACGGATGGAGAGGGCACCAAGTCGTACGCGAAACAGTTGTTCAACACTCTTTGCACCTCGAACAAGTCGTAGGCTTCCTCAAACTCCTTCTCGTATCTGCAGTTAGTATATGTTGTCTTGTGCTCGGCTTCGGTCCGCAGGGACCTGGCGCTGCGGGCTGCGCTGATGCGGCGGCCGGAGACTCTGGTTTCAGCGGCCTCCGGCGCACCCGCCGTGGGTGTGGACATACCTGATTGTGAACTCCTCGAAGGTCTCTTCTTTGTGAGAATGGTGGTCGGAGTACATTCTGATTTGGGGCATGGCGACTCTCATCATGGCAGGAGCGGCCAATCTGGGGGTGGCGATGGCTCTGGCTCTAACGATGGAACGAAGGGACGAGGAAAGCATTCTTGGTGGAAAGACACGGATGCGTAGGTGATGTATGTTGAAAACGTAGCTTGTGGAAATCATACGAGGGCGTGCGCGCACCGCCAAAATGGCTGCGAGCCCAGCGGCAGGGTTCTACGGGGGCCGCGGGCGAGAAAACGGCGTCTGAAAATTTTTGCAGGGTTCCCCGAGCCCCACCCCTCTTCGCTGCATTTTCCTTCGGCACGAGCCATGCGTGGGAGCGGCGGAGGCCCCGAAAACAGCGGCGCTCGCAGCCAATGAGGTGCGCGCATTTTGTGATATTCAGTGCGAATTGTTTGGCTGGAGGCACGGGTGCGACACCATCGGGGCGGCCGCGAGTCCCGGGTTCGAGCGCGGGGCGCGTGTGGTGCACGGGTCTGTGTGCGCGGTGCACGTGGTTGTGCGCACGTTGCCAGCGCACGTGCCGGCGCCCGTGCCGGTGCACGGGTCTCGAGCCTCCGCTCGTTGTTCCCGGTGCACGGGTCCAGCGCAGGTGCCTTAGCGCGTTGCACCCGCTGGTGTACGGGTTCTGCACGGGCGTTTTGCACCCAGGAGAAAACCGTAGACGGCTTATGGGAAGGACCTGCCCGGCCGCCGGCACAGAAACCGCACGCAAATCGCCAAAAGAGCATATGCGCGTGCGGAATGTGATTTCACGTGCGAGAGCGTGGAGAGAATGGGGAAATCCTCCGCACAATTGTCCCAATTGTCTGTTATCGTTGGCCTTCCTATTGTGATGCACGGTCTACCACCATGACTAAAGGCTTACTATTGTTCCATGACATCCACAGCGTCGAGAAAAAATTTTTCGACACAACCAACGTGATCCGGCCCGCTCGGCAAGGCGCCGGAGACAGACTTCTGTCGTACGATGTGGCAAACTGGTGTTGCACGTGCGATGGGCGAATGGCGCACCGGCGTTTGAGAGCGTTGGATTTTCCACAATCTGGAGAAGGCTTCTGGCGTAGCCAGGGAATATGCAGAGACTGCGTCTGGGCCTGGTCTCAGAAAATCTCTCTCAAGGGGTGCAGGCTAACGCCGGAGGTGAGTCCACGCGACCCACCGGCACTTGCCGACGGCTTAGAGGGCGTCGAGTTGCCCGGCAGCCTGCCCATACCCGGAGACGGCAGCGCCGCTGGAGCGGCATCGTTTCGAGCAACGCTGCCGTGACAGCTTTGCGGTGGAACATCCCCTGATTTGGGGCTGAGTTGTGTGCCCTGGCGGTGCATACAGCCTGCGGTGCCTCGAGCGCACGAAGGCACAAACACCGAAAGCCAGCTTACGTCTAATTCCGGTGTCCGACGCACATCGTTCCGGCGGCAAAATCTTAGCACGGCGCTTTGCAGACGGTTGTGAAGCCCCCATCAACACAACGGTTTTCATCGGCCGGACAGCAGCTTTTCGGCTGCCCTGCTGGCGGACGCATCCAAACGTTCCATGCTGCCTGAGGATCCAAAATGCTGCGGCAGTTATAAGCGAACGCGCAACTCAACGCTATGGCATCTGGCCGCAGCCGCCCGAGACTGGCCTGCCTAGCAACTGAAACAGACGACAAATGAAGCGAGGGCACCGGCGGAGGGCGAAACCGGCGGAAAAGCGGTCGGCGAGTCCGGGTTTCCCACCGCATATTCATGCGCGAAGTGATCGAACTAAGCTTCTAGAGACGCACGCGGTCAAAAACATCTCGGCAGGCATAAATATATAGGAAAGGTAAGACCCACGGTGAAAATACGAGCAACCCCCGAAATCCCACGAGCGCTACTGTCGCCTCCCGTCTCTCTCCCATGGATGGCTCCCATACCTTGTGGAAAAATGTCTATCGGCTGAATTATGTGCCGCAGCCATTTCCAGATCTGGCGCCTGAACATCCACCCAACCCGCCACCCCAGCCCGCCACCGAACCCTACCACCTACCGCATGCCCAGCTACAGCCGGGCCTCATCCCCGCTGAGATCGGCCCTCTCCCCAGCCTACAGCATGGCCACATCCAGCTGAATCCGATCCAGGAATTTGACGACGCCCAGCTGCCCTACAGCTCCCACAGCCACGAGTCGTCGCCGCAGTTTGACGTTCCCAAGGCTGAGCCCAAGACCAAGCGCTCCGTGTCGGACTCCAAGCGGGCCGCCCAGAACAGGAGCGCTCAGAAGGCGTTTCGCAAGCGGCGGGACAAGTACGTGAAAGATCTCGAGGCCACCGCCGCCCGTGTGCCAGGCTTGGAGAAGACCATCAAGGACTTGCGCCTGGAGAACGTGCAGCTCCGAAACTACATCATGGCTTTGCAAAGCCGATACCCGGAGCCCGCTCCGGGTCCACACTACGGAGGGCCGCTTTAAACCCGCCGGATCGGCGGCGCAGAGTGTGAAAATGGCATGAAATTCGGCATGGGGGCAACTGCCGCCGGCTTTGAAAAGTTACAGGATTATCCCACGGCCAGGCGACTCGAATATGCAACCGGGGAATATTAGCTTCGAGTTACTGTTTGTTTGGCTGGCTTACGGGATGCTTACATAATTGGGATGAACCGAGGTAAATCTCTGGATTTCAGTTTGAGCGAGTAATGATTGGGCCTCGTAAACCAATTCCGGCCCGATCTGTCCTTCTCCGAAATATTTTTTTTGAGTCCTGAATTCTTTGACTTTCGGTACACATCTTTTTTCATCTTCTTGGTGTTGTTAAGTGATGACCTCTCTTCGCATTACCCTCGTTCATTGTGAAAGCTTTGAGCCAACTTATTGTCACTGAGCAGTTAACCTCTATTACAAAAAGGCGGGCCGTTCAAAAAAAAATTCTGTTTCATCACAAAATTTCTTCCCGAGGTCTGCTTTGTCATGCTGCCCATCCCAGGCGGGTGGTTTGCTTTACGGAATAGCTTTGGCCGTATCCGGAAGATTGCACCGAAATTTACCCCAGCGCCTAAATTTAGTCCGTCCGATCTCCATTCGGCTACTGCCCATAGCTGCCTATAAACAATAGGCCTGGTTTAAAGTGCAACGTTGCAATGACGTTGGCCGTTTTTCCGGTTGCTCACGCGACCCAAAAGGGAAACACTTCCGATGGGCTGGAACGCTGAAAAACTGAGCCGCAGGCACCTCGCTGTGGCCTGCTTCTAGCTATCAATCCGGGGTTTTGCGGACTACCCGGCTGCAAAACGGAAAGAGTTTACTGCTACGAAAATTAAGGCAAACGCACCAGTTGCCGGCTAGACGCACCTGTGGCTTTTGAGATTTTCATTGGTTTCAGCCGCGTCCCCTTCCGCCGTGTGTTTCAGAAGATGCTCATGGTTCGGCAAAACTTGATCAGCAAGAAGGAAAACAAAAATAGCACTCTATGTGTTTGTGGGGCAACAAAAGCGCTTTGTTTTCTGCGTGTGCTTCTGTCCAGATTTTTCTACATTCACACAACGCTATTGCTTCTTTTTTGAAACCCTGCTTACAGTCTTATTTCGTGGTGGTTTTATTTTGGTTTCATCTTGCATTCTTGACCTTTTACTACAGTGTCATGATTTTTTTTTCCTGATTCTACCACGTGGCGAAACGATTTCGATTGACTTACTGGAATTTTCACAGTGGGTTCATCGTGGTTATGTGATTCCAAAGTGAATTCAAGGCGGTATCAAAGCGGTTTCAGTGATTTCTTACGGCCAGTCTCAACCCCACAGTGTTGACCAATTACGACGGATTGAACTGTTCAAAACCAATGTGAGTTTGACCTAGAACCCAGGTTTCATTTCATTGCATTTCTAAAAGGTCAAACTTCGGCACCAGAGCTTTATGACCCAGTTCCCGTCGACGCAGAGAGTCATGATGATACACTTCGGCCAGTGACAAAAGCGCCCATAAAAGCGCCGTGGGGGTTGCGCCCATATATGTGAGAACCGGTCGGCCGGCCAAGAAAAGCAATTCGCAACCACGTTGGTACGTGGCGAGCTGAGAGCCATTTTTTCATGCACTTTATAAATACAGAGCAGCGACTCGCCTTCCGTTTTCGTGGGTGTCTCCCCCACGGCGGAAAGTGGCGGCGCGACCGAGTGAGGCTCGTATCTTGACAGAAGTGGCAAAACGCCGATGTGTAATTCCGTGCGATCGCGCCGTCCGCAAAGTGCCCAGTTCCGGGCCCTCGTAAGTGGGTGCGCACGCGGCGAAATGCAAGATCTGCCGAGCACAACCGGCGTCGGGCCCGCACCCACGTTTCCGGATTACGTGATTATCCTCCGGTGACAGCTGGAGGCCTTGTTCCAAACCTGATGGAAGGGTCCGGCCAAACGCTGCATTTTTTGTCGTCCGTTTTACAGGCGAAAAAGACATCGCAGCCGGGGTCTGCCCCGAGTCACACCCCCGCCCAGAGTCAACTGCCGTGCCGCGCTTCTCCAGCATTGGCCGGTATCTACCGCGTGAGATGCCGCATCGATAACTGCAAAAAGCCATGACTCAATACTGCACCGCAATCATCATCACCAGCCGGAAAAGTCCTCAGCTAATACCTTTCAATTCTTCCTCGGGCCCCCAGTACGTTCACTCTGCCTTTGGCTTATATGGTGTTTGTCGGCATCTACATGACTCATGAAAACCCGGTGGCGCCAGGCTTGTTTCCGAAAATGGACCTTACCCCTGCCCGGTTCAACCGCAAGCTTCTGGGGCCTTCCATCGTCGGGGGCATTGTTCCGGGCCTGTTGCCGCGGGAGAAGTTTTGGATCCAGCCCTGAGCGGCCAACGGGCGTATGGTGATTTTGAGCTGACGCTCACGGTTAGAAACGGAGCAAATGAGAGCAAAATGAGAACTGGCAAGAAGTGGCAGGATCTGATTTGCACTCCGAAAGAAAAGCTGGTTTCGGATTGGCACTGAAAAGATGCACACAGTGATGTGACCTGGAACACATGTTGCAACTGAGCAGGATATACTTGCTATCACTACAAGCAGAAACGATGATTAGATTGCCAAGCCGGCGTGATGTGTTTGGGAACTCAAGGTAAAGGCATGCCGGCTCGGAGGGAAATTATCAATCATAACTGGTCAGTTCTGGCCAACCTCAAAGAGAACCAATATTCAAGCTCAGACACGGAAGCCTGGCCATCTCAACGTCACACATGGCAACATGCCATGTAGCTGCGGTCTGGAACCCGGCTATATGGTAAAGGCTTATATAGTGAAAAAAACGAATACATCTAGAAGTCAATTTATAAGTCAACTCTTTTGGCATTTGCTCACCTGGTAGCACAGTGCACAGGGTGCACCTTTTCACTTTTGCAAGCGAAAAAAAAACGCTGAAAACAAAACATCAAGCCCAAGACCCCGGCAACTCTTCTTCCGACCAACTTTGCTTTACACTCGAAAGCATCAGCCTGAAAGCTGTGGTTTTCATTGTCCTGCCTGCGCGTAACTTGTGGCCCTAAGTAATCGTGTGCACGAAAAAACCTTCAACCTCAATCAACTCTTCCCTCTTCCACCAAAAAACATGAGTCTAAGATTCGCGCGGCTGTTGTCGTCGACGGCCAGAACGCTAGGCGCGTGGGCCGAGTTCCAGAACAGGGCCGCCTCGTTGAAAATCGCCGACGAAACCGTCCGCAAAAGCATCTTCGAAGGGCTTCCCGCCAGCGGCCCCAAAACCAACAAAAGCCCGCAGCACAGAGAGGCATACCACTCACCGGAGCTCATCGACGAGACATTCTCGCAGGCGTACCAGTTGTTGCAAGCGCAGGCGGACCAGCAGTACCAGGAGCTCGAGAGCCGCCGCAGCGAAATGACCACGCTGCAGTTGGACGCCGCGTTGGTAGCCGCCGAGGAGCTCAACCCTGAGGTGCTCTACAACGCGCGCTACGCGCCGGCGGTGGACAGAGACCAGCCCGTGTACCGCAAGTTCTTGGAGCAGCGGTGGAAGGCACACGACTTGATGGTCACCATGCAGAGATTGGAGCAGTTGCACGTCATCCCCGACACGTTGCCCACGTTGGAGCCGCGCGTGGACGTCAAGGTCAAGTTCGCCCACAACACCAGCGAGGAGTTTTCGTCGTGGGTGGTGCCGGGCACGCGGATGCCCGCGGCCGCGGTTTCCCGCCCGCCCACGATCGAGGTCCAGGAGTTCAGCGCCGTGGACGGCGGCTCGGGGCTCTACACTGTTGTGGTGGTCAACCCGGACGAGCCCGACGTGGCCCGCAACACGTTCCGCACGCGCTTGCACTACGGCTTGTGCAACGTGCCGCTCACCTTCAGCGACAACACCATCTCCGCGGGCAAGCTCGTGCAGAACCCCGAGTTGGTGTTCGCGCCATACACGCCTTTGGTGCCGGAGAAAAACGCGCCGACCCAGAGGGCCTGCGTGTGGGTGTTCAGACAGCCGGCGCCGTTGCAAGTGCAGGTGTCGGCCGAGAACTTCGACATTCGTGCGTTCGTGGAGACGTACGGCTTGGACGCGGTGGGTGCCCACGTGTGGCGGCAAGACTTTGACCGCAGCGTGGCGGACGTGAGAGCGAAATACGGTCTTCCCGAGGGCCGGGTGTTTGACCCTGTGCGGGGCACAACGCCGTTGTAATTGTACATAGACAGCATACAGTGAGATGAGCAAGAAAAGCGCCACAGCGGGAGCGGGGCGCGGGCCGTTTGCGGCTTAGAGACTGTGACGAGGCGACGACGGAAACGCCGAACGAGACGGCCCACGCTGGCGCTTTCGCCAGTTACTCGATCGGGTGGTGAACGAGGTGTAGTTCAGAAATGCGCTGCAGGGGTGCCACCAGCCCGTGACGCTGGGCGCCGGCCAATCCGCCCGTAGCCGCCGTCGCTTTCTGCCGAACGGGGCAAACACAGCAAAATCGGCCTTTTTGGGCGGATCTGGAATATCAACCATTTGGTGCATCAGTGCGATGCGCACCTACCAACACCCACCATGACTCTGGACCAGGTTTCCCGGTGGCGGCAGCTCCACGAGGCCAACCAGAACCGGGCGGAGGAGCCCGCGGCCAAGTTGGACTCGTCGCTCAAAAAAAACCTCGCCTTCATCCGCAAAATCAAGACGTTTAGTGCCGAGTCCAGTGCCAGCATACTCAAAGATGCAGAATCACTCGCCCTCGACAAGTACTTGAGCGAAGTGAACAAGTCGTTGGCCGAGGGCGTTTTGCGCCTGAGCAAGACCGACGACGTCGTCGCCGCGGCCGAGCTCGCCAGCGTGCTCCACCGCAGATTTGGCCCCAGCTTTACCCCATTTTTCAACTCCTACTTGATCAACGCGGCGTTTGCCATGGACGACGCCAAGCCGGCCACCGCGCAAAAGGCCGCCATCAAGCTACTCGTGGAACTCGCCCTCGCGTCTGTGTGCTTGCGCCTCGGCGACTGCGACGTCTCCATCCTTAGCGAGCAGGCGAGATCCCGCTTGAAAGGCGAAAAGGAAGGCTCGCTCATTGTCACAAAGGTGTTGGCCGCGACGCTTTCCCATGGCGTGGACCGCGGCTACGCGTTGTCGCTTGCCGTGGCGTTGGCGAAGCGCTACGCGGTGCTTTGGGAATCCGAGCTCACGTTCCCGTTCCCGGGCCTAGTCCTGCAGTTCCAGGCTAGCCTTGTGGACTTCTGCCGCCGCCTGCTAGACGCGTACCGCCACATCCAGGAGGCCGTGGCCGTTTTGGAAGAAAAGGGTAAGAAGGCGTCGATCCGCACGGGCAAAATTCTCGATGAATACAGCCAGCCTTTGGAGGAGCTCCAGGAACGAAACTCCGTGTTTGAAACAAACTTGCAGAGCCTCATCGGGTTGCTTGGCGTGGACGCCAACCTCGCTGACTACCGCGTGGAGAAGAGCGACGAGAAGGCGGAGATTTCGTTTGCAGAAAACACCAAAGTGTGGTGGGAAGACGCCAAAGAACGCGATTTCTACAAGGAGGTGCCCAGCTACAAAACGCTCTTGTCCTCGCCATTGCCGCCGCTCATCGAGGCGCAATACGCCAATCTTGCGGAAGGCGAAAAGGTCAACTTGTTTGTGAGCCATTTGGAGTCCATGACATTGGAGGAAGACGTGCAAAACGCAACCGTGGAGATGCACCGGTACATCCCCTACAACAAGGCAACGAAAAACAGGCTTTCTCGTTTTTTTGTCGAGTCGAAAAAGACGGACGTGGTGGACTTGTACGCGCGGTTTCTCAGCATCAACAGCGAGTTTCTCCCGGACCTCATTCTCGACGTCATCGAGGTCTTGGACCGCGGGTTCCGCTCGCAAATCTACCGCGGGACCATCGACTTCACCAACATTGCCTTTTTCGGCGAGTTGGTCAAGTTCAAGTTGATTCCGAGCCACGTGGTGTTCCACAAGATCCGGAAAATGACGCTCCACATAGCAGGCACCAGCAACGGCGACATTCTTCTGGTCTTCTATGACAAGTGCGGCAAGTTCTTGCTTTTCGAGCCGGAGTACGCCGAGACCACGGGCGAGTTGCTTGCTCTTTTGCGGGAACAAACGAAAAGCGACCGCCTCACCGTGAACGAAAAGGCGTCGCTCACCAACTTGTTCTTGGTAGTGGACTCGTTTCTCAATCCGCAGGGCCGGAAGGTTGTCAAGACGCTCCTCAGCGACACCCAGGAATACGTGCACGTGGTGCTCCGAAGATTTCTCGCAAACGACAGCCACAAACGGGCGTTGGAGCTCTTGCAGGGCCTAGATTTCTCCTCGGAGGGCGATGCGCAGCGGGCGTTGTTGGACGTGTTCTCGAAGCCCGAGGAAATGCGCCACGACACGTTCGAGTCGGGCGCCAAGCTCTTGGTGGGCTTGGGCAAAGAGTGCAAGTTCCTCGTGATCCGGGTTTTGGATCTTTTGCACGAGCAGATGCTCCGCGGGCTCGAGATCAACGAGTACAGGCTCAATCTGAGGCGGGTGGCCCAGATGAAGATGTGGGCTGCTTTCTACAACTGCGGCGTGGTCGGGTTCCACACGGTTATGGACTGTTTGTTCAAAATCGTCTGTTTCGGGTACCCCAACAACTTGCCCAGCCCGCGTGGAAACAGCTACGATGGCCCGGACAATTACTTCCGCATCATCTTGGTGTGCACCTTGCTCGGGGCTGTTGACTACAAGAGAGTCAAGGCGGAGGGTTTGCTTGTGGGCGGTGTGAAAACTGTCGAGGGCTTCCTTCACTTGTTGAACTACTACGCATTTTGCAAAGCACAGCCGTTGCCGAGAGACGTGGACTTTTCGGTTTCAAGTGTGTTGGAGCGTGTGAAGGAGGGTCTTTCTTTTTCCAGATCGCGGAACATGGCGGAGGCCGTCGGCTCTTTCCAAACTTATGCCCTCGCGCACTCGAAGAGCGAAAGGTCCAAGGAGGAAAGCATCGAAGTCGGAGAAAGCGAGGGCGGGGCCGAACATGACGAGCTCGACGACTCCACCTCTGAAAGTGACTCCGAGTCCGATCCCGAGGAGACATCAGAGGAGCTGTCCAGCGAGGAGGAATTGCTGGACGGAGTTACAGACGACGAGTTGGAAGAGTTCAGCGAGCTCGCTATATACCAGCAGGAGTTGGGCCGCCAAAGATTGCAGCAGAGCAAAATCTCCAAGTTCGATCTCCAAATCAAGGAGTTGTTGGCCGAGGCCGAAACGCTGGCGAAGCACAATGTGGCGCTCAAGATCCCAGCACCGCCATCGGTGACAGAGGACGCTCCTGCGCTGGACTCGGTCCAGTTCAACTTCCTCAGCAAAAACCGAGTCAAAGAGTTTGCCTTGCCCTCCGACAACAAATTCACAGAAAGGATTGCAATGGAGCGGGTCACGCAAAAGGCTAACCGGGACAAAATCATGAGCCTTGTGAACAACATGGACTCATAGTATCTATAGCACTTTCACCATCACAATCGTGACGTCGTCTTCTTTTCCGCCGAGGTATTTCTGGCCCGTGAGTCTCGACAACTCCTGCGCAAACGCACTGGGGAAGTTAGGGTCCTTCGATACTTTGACCACCTCCTTCACTAATTCCTTGGATGCCGTGGCCAAATCGCTGCCCTTGGCGTCGTGGTCCTTCAAGAACACCTCCATCTCCTGCGGCACCACGTTGTCTGTGACGCCGTCGGTGGCGAAAATGACAACGTCGTTTTTCTTGAGGTCCCACACGTACTCGTCTGCCATGTCCGGCGAGTCGATGATGTACCGTTTGCCCTGGAGCTCAGCCTGGCGCAAAATCTGCTTCGGGATCTTGGCGAGCTGGAAGGGCGTGTTGAAGTTGTGGGTCTGGAACAGAGTCTCGTGCACGAGCTGGTGGTCGCGGAACACACCGCACCACAGGTCACCCAAGTTCGCCACGCGAAGCTTCTTGTCCGGGGTTATTACGCCCAAACAGGCAGTTGTACCCCCGATCTCGACCTTGGGCGAGCTCTGCACGTCGTTGAATGCCGCCACAAGCAAATCGCGCGGGCCTCTGCTGCCGCCGGCCTCGAACCCGGTCTTGAGGCTGTGGCACAACTCGCGCGAGATGGCCGAGGAGTCGTATCCCGCCTCCGACCAGCCGCCCACGCCGTCGGCAACGCCCACGGCAAACGAGCCGTCGGGCGCCTGCACCGAGACGAAAAGGTTGTCCTCGCCCGAAGCCAGTAGCTGTGCGGGGCTCTTCTGCTGCCGCTTGCGGAACACGTTCGAGTCTTTTCTGTCCTTCGGCTGGAACGCCACCGCCACCTGGTAGTCCAAGAACTTGCCGAATGCCGCCTGGTCGTAGTTGTATGCCGTCGACGATGCTGCCGAGCTTGCTGACGCGGTCGACTGGCCCGCGGGCTCGGCACCGCCAGCACCAGTCCAGCCAGATTCGGCTTTACTGGACGTTTCGCTTTTAGCCCGGGCGCTGAAAATAAAACCTCTGGTGGCGTTCACGGCGGAAGCCGCCGGCCGCGCCAAGCGGGGCAACGCTCCTTTTGAGTACAACGAAATGAACATTGCGAAAAGCGCCACTAGCAAAAAGAGAATGGAGGAGCGAAAGCGCATGTTGATAGTGCGCGCATAGTGTGGTGATTTGGGATGATCTGATGCAGAAAACAGGGCATCTTTGAGCTTTATGGTTCGGGTCTAAGGTGATGGTCTTTGAACGGTGTGGCGGCTGCTCTCCTTGGGCTCTTTCTTTTTTTCCTTTATTTCACTTGCCGTTGGAAGAACTCGCCGCAAAACTCAAAGTGTGGGGTCATTCAGTGCACCTCTAACATACATGAATCCCCAAATCTCTCAGCATGTAGCGTTCGAAGACGATGTTAAGGATTTATCTTTAGTCATCATCAATGGCTTAAACAGTCTTTGAGAGTCGTGTTTTCTCTACGTGACGTTTTTTTTTCTTTTGTTTCGCTCTTCAGGACGCTTCCCAAAATTGCCTTAACGTATAGTTACGTTGCTTTCGGATGGGGACAACCAATATTTTGATCTACATCATTGTTGAATTTGGAAGCCTGGTTCAAGGTGACTCGCTTGGTGAGGTCACTGTGAATAATTATTGGTGGTGATTCCCACCCTGTTTTCTTGCAGACTGCTCTCCGTTCACTAATTGCAAATTCTACACAAAACAGATGTCACCTTTTCAAAACTGAGGAGATTTCAGCCCACACAGAAGATCGGACCACTTGCTCAAGAGGCGTGTTCATTCACTTTATATAACACGCTACATCAACGCGGCCCAATCGTCCAAGGACTCGATGTTTCTCATCTTGATTTGCCGGATGCTTCTGCGGGTCCGGTGCAAGCAGCGTCGCATAGAAGAGCTTCTCTCTCGTCTTGCAATCCGCACATTTCTTGTTGTTTCCCGGGCGTTTGCCGAAGAGTCGCCATCGAAAAAGCGAAGAGTGCCTTCGCTCGTGTCCGGGCTGAACCGCTTCAACCGAACCGGAAACCCTACCATTTGAGCCTTCATTCTTCCAATAAGCAACTGCGGGGCCCACACTTTGCGCCAGCGGAAAAGTGTTGTGTTGAAACCTTCCATCTCGGTTCGATGCACATATTTGATTGGCACCGCTTCTGCTGTGCGTAGCTTTTCATTGCCAGCTTGGGCCCGTGTGTTCTTTTCGGCGCTGACGAAAAGGGATTCTGAAGAGGTGAATGTGGAAATCGAGTCGGAGTATAGGTCGACCGTGCTGAGGTCCCAGATCTTGGAGTACCTGGAATCAAGAAATGGCCCAAACCGAGCTCGGTCAAAAAGACTCTCACTGGTTTCTGTGTTGAGCGAGTAGACCGAAGAGGACTGCGAGTCGGGGTAGCTGGAGGTGACCAGCAAGGTTTCAAAGAACATAAAGGCGTGTGCTTTCGAGTCAAATGTGAATCGACATGCTAATTTGCACCCAGTGCGGACCGACTGCAAAGCCGCGCCATAGCAAATATTAAGGTAGCGGAAAGGGCATTAAAGGCCCCCACTTAACGATTCCCGCCGTGAGAGAGCTCGTCCCATAGTCGTCCTTTTTTTCGAGGCTTTGCGCCGAAATCTCGGGATGTACCATTGCAACCACTGATCTGTGCCATGGTTGCGAAAGTAAAAGCGAGAGGTACACGAGTCGCTTGAAGCGTAGTGGAAACAAAAAGCAACGGTAGCATTCCGCCGCCTCTCACAGAAGCACCAGTACATTTTCCCCAAATCTCCCGGCCTCTGTATCCACCGCTTTCTCCCCAAATCCTCCGGTTCTTCTGTGGTCCTGTATGCCGTCGTGTCCAATCAAAATACTCTGTGCGACGAAAAAATTCACCTCCACCACCATCATCTTCTACCAAAATGACTGCTTTCAACGTTGTTAGATACTCGCTTCTCGGCGCTGGTGTGCTCTACGGTGCCGTCCACAGATACAACTTGGAGTCCGCCCACGACCAACAACAAAAGGCCGCTCAATGGAAGAAGGAGGAGAAGTTGATCAGACAAGCCAAGGCCGAATACGCCAGATTGAACCCACCAAAGAAGGTCGAGGAGCCCGTTGCCTCCACCGGCTTCAACTTGGAAGACCCAAACTTGGACTTCGGCAAGGTCTTGGAGTCCTTGGTGCAGAAGTTGTAAGTGCAAAACTACACAATTTCATCCACAACCAAACCCCCTCTGCCGGTAGATTTCCGGCGGCTATATAGGCATGAGCACCACGTCTGGATGTGGCTAGGTGGCCATGTGCCGTGACTCTTGCATGACTGGACACGTCCATACACAAAATACATGAATCTTGAGGAGTGTTTTCTGAGGCCGAGTGGATGTGTTTGATCCACTAGCGTGAGCGGGTTTCTCAGTGTGAATCTCGAGAAAGACCGTCACCGTCCGGATCAGCTGTGTAGTCCATTTGTGATACGATCTGAGGCGTACTTCGAATTAGACTTTTTCAAAAACTTTCTCTGGCTTTGAAGAACAACAATACTTGATCCTTGGCGGATAAGCGTTTTGTTTTCTTTGGTCTTTTCTCTCTAGCCACGGTACCTCTGGATCAGCCAGACTCCAGAGCTTCCTCTGGGTTTGTCACGTGACCCTCTGGTCTACATCACGACTACTACTTGACGGTATGGAAGTTCCCGAGTCAGGGCCCTGCTCGTGCCCCATTTGCGACGAGCAGATGGTGTCTCTTCTACAATTGAACAAACACATTGACGACGTGCACACGTCCGCCCCGGAGCTGAGCAGAACCGCCAAAATTGCACACCCCACAGTTACAGCTCCAAGCTCCAGGAACTTAGCTTCACCGACCCCGCCCCCTGGCCAGTCCAGGGCGCCTGTCACGAGCAAGAGCGCTTCCCGAGGACTTGCAGCCAAAAAGCCAGAAACCAGGCTACGAGCGGCAGACAAAGGAACAAAGCACAAGCCAAAGGCCCAAAAGCCGCCACCTCCACCTAAATTTGTGGACCTCACTGCCGAATTCTCGGCAAGGAGAGAGAAATGTATCGAGCAGAAACAGATTGCTCAGAGCTCCACGCAGCGGCGGTTCATCAAGCTCGCCAATCTCATGGCGGAAAGCTACATCTGGCACAAAAACCACACCACGTCCATCTTTCTGTACATTGGCGGCGTGGCGGCGAGCCCGTTTTCCAAAGAGAAAGTTTTGGACGCGCAAAAGGAAATTGTGGGCTTGGGCAACTGGCAAGACGACAGCACAGCGACCCACTGCCCACAGTGTTTTGCCAAGTTCAACTTCATCGTGCGGAAACACCACTGCCGCCTCTGCGGCGCGATCGTGAACGACGGCTCGCTCGATTCGGCCGACGCGGCGGATTTCTGCTCCGTGCAGGTGCCCGTTCTGGTGTTTTTGCAGCTTCTCCCGAACCTCAACTACTCGCCGTCGGTGCGGGAAAACTGGGCCGTCTTGCTCGCCGCGAAGAACGCCGAGGACGCGTTGTCCCGCCAATTCTCGTTCCGGTGCTGCAGGCTGTGTAAGGATTTGCTTCTCCTGGGAAACGCCCGAGGCGCCACGGAAAATCCCGAGTGCTTGGATGCGTACAATGGCTATTTGGAGATCAAGGGCACAATTCTTGGCACGCTAGCGCGGTATGAGCAGTTGGTGGGCGAGAACAAAGACGCGGACAACGTGCAGATCAACAAGCTACGCGTGCGGCTCCAGAAGAGCATCAAGGACTTGGAGCTCATCGTCAACTCCTTCATGAGGCGTTTTTTCCGCTTCGATGCCGAGCTGCAGAAGTTCGTCCCCGTGGCAAACCCCGCCCTCGTGTCCAACATGCACAAGGCCTGCACGACGTTCTTGCAGGAGTCCATTTTGCAGCTCAAGAGACTCAACGACGAGTTTCTGCAGCTGGAGAGCCGCCGGTTGGCGGGGCAACTCGAGAGCGCAGGCGGCGTTTCTGCGCACAACCCGCCCGTCGTCAAGCCGGAGCCGCCCCGGTTGACCAAAAAGCAAATCCGCGAGATGCGCGAACAGCTCATGGTGTTGAACGAGCAGGCGTTCATTGTGGGCGAGCAGGTGGAAGAGCTGCGGAAGGCACGCAAGTTCGACGAGATGGCGCCCTTGAAGGAAAACCTCGTGGAGTTGCAGCACAGGATAGACGAGGTGGTTGCCGAGCTCGGCGAGTTTGGCTTCTGAGCGTGCATTCTGCGGGCAACCGCCGTGGCTTGTTTTGCTGCTGCGAAAGCTCCAGCAGCCGTGCAATTGGTGCCCGCAGGCACAAAGTGTGAGCAGATGACGTCGTGACTGCTGGGCAGGCCACGCTAAAAAGGTTAAACGCGTGGGGGTCTGGGGTACACAATCGATTTGTGCGTGGGGGCGCTGGATTTGGCAAGAGTGAAAGTCAAAGTACGGGGCACCATGCACGGCCGCGTGGGGGCGAGCTATTTGCGGGGAAGGCGTCTCATTCGGTTCGCGTTTCCGGAAAAACTCATCGTTGCGAGCACATTCCCAAGCAACAAAGAAAAATTTCCCACCCCTTCCACATCAGACCATCCCGAAAACCTGTCATTATAAAGCCTCCGAAGACGCTTCGCTGCAGTCCGCCACGCAAAATCGAAACAGCGACATCCACACATCCAGCGCCTTTGATGACTACAAGCAGCTTGAGCCTGGGCTCCAAGGTTGAGGTGGGCACGCCCACGCGGTACACATACAAGCCCGAGCCGCCAAAGACGGCCTGGCAGAAAACAAAGGATGTCATCCTCTTGCGCAAGATGTTGGAGAAGGTCGAGGAGCGGCCCACGCCGCCACAGGTGTACAACTGGCGCATCTACTACACCGCCTTGATTGCCTCCGCCGCCGCCATCATCATCGGGTACGACGGTGGTTTCATCGGCGGCACGGTTGCGTTGAAGTCGTTCCGGCAGGAGTTCGGGCTCGACAAGATGGCGCTGCTGCACGCGGACAGCGTGATTTCCAATGTGATATCCGTGTTCCACGCCGGCTGCTTTTTCGGCGCCTTGATATCTTATCCGTTCTCGTACTACTGGGGCCGGCGCGTGTCGCTCATCATCGCCGCCGTGACCATCACCGTGGGCTCGGCCGTTATGTTGGCGGCCTCGAAGAAAAACGGCTTGGGCCCAATCTACGCGGGGCGCGTTCTCGCCGGCTTGGCTGTGGGGTTCTCCACCAACTTGACGCCCGTGTACTTGAGCGAGATCAGCCCGCCAGCGATCCGCGGCCGCGTCATTGCGTTGTACGAAATTGGCTGGAGAATCGGTGACTTGGTGGGTTTCTGGATCAACTACGGAATCGACTCGCACATGCCAGCGTCAAAGCAGCAGTGGCTCATTCCGTTTGCCATCCAGCTCATCCCGAGTGGCATGTTCTTGGCCGGTGCCGTGCTCATGAAGGAAAGCCCTCGGTGGTTGTTTTCGGTGGACAAGCACGAGCAGGCTGTTCAGAACTTGACCTGGTTCCGCAACTTGCCCGTGACCGATGAATACATAGCATTTGAGGTCAATCAGGTGAAGGAGTCCATCGAGTCACAGCGGGAAAAGGTCGGCTTGGGCTTGCTCGACCCGTTCAAGGAAGTGTTTGGCGGCGGCGACTATAAGATTCTTTACCGCATGTGCCTCACCTGCGCCTTGTTTCTTTTCCAGAACTTCTTGGGCATCCAGTCCATTAACTACTACTCGCCCAAGATCTTTGCCAGCTTGGGTGTCAAAGGAACCAACGCCACGTTGTTCTCCACCGGAATGTTTGGCGTGGTCAAGTTTATATGCACCTTCATTTATGTGTTGATCATTGTTGACACATTTGGAAGAAGAAAGGCATTTATGTGCTCGTCGGTCGTGTGCTCCATCTGCTTCTGGTACATTGGCTCCTACTTGAAGGTGAACGATCCGACGAAACCCGGCGTGGACGCCGGCCCTGGAGGTACGGCTGCGATTGCCATGATGTACATTTGGATCGCATCGTTCATTTTGGCGTGGTCTGGAGGCCCGTTCGTGATTGGCAGCGAGGTGTTCGACCAAAACATCAGATCCTTCGTGCAGGCCATCAACGCCGCCGTCTCGTGGGTCCCAATCTTCATCATGTCCCGCTTCACGTCCAACATGATCGCCAAGATGCAGTACGGTATCTACTACTTCTTCGCCTCGTTGGCTTTCCTCTCGGTGCCGTTTGTGTATTTCTGCATTCCAGAGACAAAGGGCATTGCCTTGGAGGACATGGACAAGTTGTTCGACCGTAACATCCCCCCCAGAAAGGCCCACAAAATTGTGTTGGAGTCCGCCAGGGCAGACGCAGATCACTTGATGCACGAAAAGGGTTTCTTCAAGGTCGAAACCAATAAGTCCTCGGGAGTGGAGGAGATTCAGTACGGGATGCTAGGGAAGGTGTGAATAACTTGTATAATGACTTATGGAACGATTAAATTTATGTTTCTTGTATTGCGCGTGCCTAAATTAATCCACTAAAGGTGAGCTTCTCCAAGAAAGGCGAAAGGTCGTCTTTCCGGATTTCTATGACGGACGAGTCGAAACTGTTGATACGCACCTTGGCGCCGGAGCTAGCAGCAACTTTCTGAAACGCAACACTGAACGTGTTGAGCCGCGTCGTAAGGGTGGTGTCGCTGTTTTTATCCGAGGCCAGTTTTGAGAGTTTTGCCCGCGTGGAGTTGTCGAGGCCCCGCGGATATTTGGGTGCAAGTCCGATGACAAGGTATGTGTCGCTGGATTCATCCAAGCTGGCGACCACGAGCGGTTTGAGGATGTTGCTCGATTTGGCCTCTTCCTCTTTTTTCTGGAAGAACGTGGCAAGCTCGGCCTCGTTGATGTTCTCCAAGATCCAGTTGCCCAACTTGGCAAGAATCAACGGGTTGTTAAACAAGTTCAAATCTGGAATAGCGCCATCATTGAGCACGCAAAGCCGATAAAGTCGCAAGTTTTTGATGAGGCCTCGCTCGAGCACCGACAGGCCTGTTTTGAAAATTGTTTCTTGCATGAGCTTAGCGTTTTCGAGGCCGTGCATCAAAAGATCGTAGCCTTTAAGTTTGCGGAAGCTTCCCACGGTAGATCTGAGATTGGAGCTGACAATCTTGGACGCCAGGCCGTGCGCCGACATGTTGAGAGCGTCCCATGAAGACCAGAAATTATTGACCCACAACTTCTCCCGCAGCTCGATGTGCGAGTTGATCTCGTCGGTTTCCGAGTGCAGCTCATCGTTGCGCTTTTTCTTGATGTCCGCCAACGTCCGCTCGTCGTTCTCCAAAAGTGCCGTCAAAGCCTCGACACACTCCATGGCCGAAAGCTGGCCCATGTACCCGAATGTGCGCACGAAGCCCTCGCGGACAATGCCTTCTAGCCCGTAGAGTGGGAGGTATTTGTTGAAGATAACAGGCATGTTTCGCTTGATGGCAATGTCCATGTAGAGCCATTTCTGCTGTGCCACGGAGAGAGAAATGCCCATCTTGGCGAACATTTTGTGGAGCTTTTTCTTGCCGTCCTCGCGCCAAAGATTGAGCTTGGAGTTGACCAACGACGAGTAAAAAAAAGAGTCGTATAGCGTCCAGTGGCGCAAGAGAAAGAGGTGATAATCCTTGTCAATCGCCAACGTGGTGGAGTCCGCCGTTTTTTCGGGCCCCAACCCGCTCGGGCTGGTCGACGGGCTCAATCTGTGGACCTCCTCCTTATATAGCGGCTGGATCTTGTCGTACACCTCCGGGTGTAGGCGGTCCAACGACGACACGCCGATGATGGAAATCCACAAGTTTTCGAGGTTTGCCTCGCCGATGTTGGCGAGCAACGCGTAGATGACGGCGGTGGAGGCCGTGAAGATGGCCGTCCCCTGGTTGTAGTAGTTCTCGAGAACTTCCTCGCTGCTGCGGAGCTCGCGCCTTCGCTGCTTGCGGGCGCTTTTGGCGGTCGGTTCCGCTCGTTTCCGCTTGCGCACGGGGTCGTGGTCACCGTCCAGGTCCTCGTCGGTGACAACCACACTTTCGAACTCTTCGTCGTTCTCGGCCAGCTCCTCGCCCGAGTCGCTGTCCTCGTCGTCCAGCTCGTGGTCGGACGCGTCCACGAGCTTTTTGTAGCTCGCGCGTTCTTGAGCGAGGTTTTTGTCGATGAACCCGTCGTCAAAACACACCACCATTTCGGACCCGTAGATGTTGTCCAAGTTCCACGGGCGGGAGCCGTCAATGACGTAGATCTTGCGGCGGAACGATGCGCCGGGCTGTGCCACGTCCAAGTCGTCCAAGTCGCGTTGGCGGGACTCGGATACATCCACATAGTCGTTGGCGTCAATCTCGAAAAACGCTTCCAAGTCGATCATGGCGCCGCATCCGATCAAGATCACGTTCGTGACGTCCGCATCGAGTTTTGCGTAGTGCGCTTTGAGGTCTGCGTAGCCCACGACGGGGATGAGTTGGTACTGGATGAGGTTCTTCTTGAGCACCAAGCTGAGGATTTTGGCCGTGCAGATGCTGTCGATGCTGAGCGCCGAAACGAACAAAATGAGCTTGCACGTGGAGTGCGACGACGACGTGCGCTTGATTTCCTCGAACGCCGAGCCGTAGTGGGACGGGTTTATGTACATGTTTGGGTTGGAGGACGCGTAGTGCGAGTTAATGAGAATGAGAATTGAACGTGGAGGGCGATAAGCAAAGGACAAAATGTGAACAATCTCCATGAAAAAAATAGGCGGGCGTATATACTTTTGGGTGAGGGCAGCATGAAGTGAGCGGGTTTGGCGATTTTCTATCCTTCTTTTTTGCAGCCACTTGCATCTTGGTCGGGTCTTGGTGCTGAGTGCATGTGGCTTGAACGAGCCTTCACATTCGCTGCAGAGACAAGCCTTGTTTCAAAGTCGAGAGCGAAACCAAGTTTTTGTCATGTGAAGACCTTCTTTTTTTTTGTCGTTGCTTTTGTTGGTGATATATCCGACAGTTGCGACACTTTCACTTGAAGAAAAAAAATGTATACTCAATGGACCAAAAGAACAGAATTTGCAAACCCGAACGAAAAATCCAGATTGCTACGAAAAGCCCTCTTTCTTTTGGCAACAGAAGCGAATATCAACTCTCCATTCTCGGCACAGTTTTCACTTCAATCAAAAGACTGGTCGTTGATATTGTGCATATTTATCGGCGGCCGGTAGAACACACTGCGACTCATGAGGTTCCAATTTTGAAGTTGTAAGACAGTCACTTTTTTTGATGTTGTAAGACAGTCACTTTTTTTGCAAGAGCGAAGTCAGTGAAAACCGAGGCTATTTACTGTACTCTTCTTGGCTCGTCAAATGTCTGTTTTGATAACGGCTGTAAAATCCTAGCTTAAGTCAGACTGCTCTCGATACCATCTCAGCTTTGAACAATCTAGCATTCGTGGTCCGTCTTTCGATTAAAGTAGTCGGTACTCACTTGCTTGTTGCCTCTCGAGTTGCTCCACACAACATAAACTCACAGTATCTACTATCAAAAACGAATTCCGCAACTTTGAGAAGTGAAGTTTAAACAACTCTACTATCGAACCGGAAGAAATTCTCATTAGTTAGTTCGAGCCACTGCGCCTTGAAATCGATGGCTAGTGTCATATTTGCAGCCTATACATATGTAAAAGTGTCAAAGCTTCTTCTAGCATTGACGTTCACGCCCCACACCTGAACACCTCCATCCTCACACCCAACGTACAACTTGTTGTCATACCAATCAACCCCCGCCAACTTCATTTCTCCGTTCACATGGTTAACCGATTGCTGATACACAGTTTGTGAGTAGCGACGATATTCCTGCGACCGCACATCAAGGAGTGGATCCTCCGCCGTTGCAAGGTCCTCGAGCGCTAGGTCACAGTTCGCCCGCGGTTCAGCGTTTGTCTCCACCGGGGATTCTTCTTCCTCCACGAGGCTGTCAACAGGCTCGTAGACGAAATCTTTGAATAGCTTGGGATTGGTTTCTGCGAGATACTTGTAGTCGTACACCAACGGCGCGTTAAAGTGATGCGCTTCGTTGTTGTAGATGTCTACCATCTTGTGAACATCCGTGTCTTGATCGTCATTCTGCAAAACTCCAGGGTTCTTGTAGCGTGCAAATTGGTCCAACGCGAACGGAAACACAACCACCTGCTGATTGTCTTCAGACAAATCCCGGAAGTCAATGAGGTGCACGCGTCCCATGTGCTCCAGCACAACCAAAAGATCCTGTAACGGCGAGTTCAAGAATTTGCATGACCGGAAAGCACCGGCTTGATGGCCTGGCCTAGTCGACTTAATCTCACACAAGGGCTTGCTGGTTCTCCGGAGATCAAAAAGAGTGCATGTTCCGTCCTGGAAGGCGGTTGCCAATGTGAGGTCGTTGCTGTGGTAAGAAATTCCGAATCCGGAATCGTGGTCCGTTTTGATCTGGTTCACGATGGGCGACGCTGCCTGAGGGTCAATGATAAAAATCGATCCCGAGTCCCCAGTGGCGGTTAGCATGCGGCCGTCCAGCGACTGGTGCACGTTGTTGAGCGGAGTGTTTGGATCACACACTATATTGCGGTGTCCGTGGATTCCGGAGTCAGATATGTCCACGACATACAAATGAGCGTCGTTGTTGCACACGTACGAGGTGTATGCAGAAGTGGAGTTGCCCTGCGGGTAGATGGTCACTGCGTTGTTGATGATTTCTCCAAGCGCAAAAGACATCTCAGAACCCATGGCTGGAGAGTAAATGGAAAATAGGCCCTTCAGCGCACGTTTCGGATTGGTGCCAGTGAAGTCGCTCGTCAAGACGTGGACTTCAGTGGGAAACACACGAGAAACGGTATTTAGAATGCCTCCAGTCACGATAAGCCCACCAGGGGCGTGATTGAAGCACCGGGGTCTGTACGGGAGCTGTAGGTAGTTCCGGGATTTCATGGAGCCGTCGGCGGCCCGCTTCTGCAGAAGCACGCGTATGTTTTCGTCGCAAGTAGTGTAAATGCTCCCTGTGGACTGGTCGATTTTTAGCAAGTCCCGGAGTTGCCAGTGGTTCACGGATAGTCTCACGTTGGAAATGTACTGAGGGTTCGGATTTAGGAAGCGGTGGCCGTGATAATAGTTTTGGAAGCAGCGGTGGAACGACGTCGACAGCGCCCGCCGGTCAGGCATGCTCCATATCAGGTTTTCCCTGTGTTGGCGGGAGGTAGATAGACCGATTGTCATATCGAGATGTTGTTCGTTCAGTGGCGAGAAACGAGAAAGGCTTGGTGCATGTGAGACGCAGAATCAGCGGCTCGTGTGGCGTGTCGTGTGGGAAGAGCCAGGTAGTGCAAAAGAGTCAAAGTTAGCTCGCGAATACTTGCTTCCAGCCATCAGTATATATTGTGGAGGTGGGCTGCATGGACCCTGACCCCAATCCCTGTATATGACGTCAAGATACCGCGGGGTCATGCGACCAAGTGTCTGTGTGCACGACGATGGCCGATAGTCCTCGATGGACTTCCGATCTGCTGGAGTTTCCGGGGCTGTGAGCCGCAAAAGAAGAAGCTCGACGCACGCTGTGCGCTTGCTGGCGGTCTGGGCCCACGTCAATTGGCAGTTTTAGTGTTTTGCCCGCCCGAAGCAACGTGTGTTTTTGAGATTTGTGAACCGCGGGAGAGATGGCGGGAGAAGAGCACACGAGAGTTAAGAGAGGTACAGAGAGGCTTTGAGGTGAGAGTTGTTGATGTGTTTGCAAGGATCCTGCAGTGGCCAAATGCGCTCGAATACTCAACTCCGAAGACCCCGGAGGTTGACATCTCGGAACTTGAGGACCATATCGCGCACTACCTCCCTCGGTGTAGCTTGCGCTCAGCACCAACCATTGCTACAACACTCGGCCAGTCTTTCTCTATAATTTCTTTCCATTTTCTCGTTGCTATATGCTAGCTTTCCCACTGTCTTCTCACCCAGCCACAGTCCCGCACATCGTCGTTTTTGGCGTCCACCTTGAAGTTCGTTTCTGCGTCGTCGTACTTCCCGTCAAAGTCGCCGGCAGGCTTCGAAATGCAAAGGTATTCTTTGTTCGGCAAGATGCACCGGAGCTGCGACGACGGGAACGGACATGGGCACTCTTGTGGGCCAGACGTGCACGTGAGAGTGTCTGGACACATGTAGCCGTTGCAATCGCTGTCAAGCACCTGTCTTTCGAAGTCGACTCTTTGCTGCTCCCGCTGCTGCTGTTGCTGCTGGCCGTGGTTGAAGAAATCGAATATGTTTGCGCTGGCGCTGCCCGCAAGCGCAGCCACTAGGGCCGATTTAAGAAGCATGGTGGAGAGTGTAGCGAAACTTCACACGTCAGTCGAAGATATGGTCTTTGTGCAGGCATATTGCACCCAAATGTGGGTTCGGCTGGGACAAGACGCTGGGCTTGGAGGCGAAACGGCTTGGTTTCCTCGAGCATAATAAGAGTTCGTGAGTGCTTTTTTCCGCATGAGTTGTTTGCACATTTCGGGTCTGCCAAGCATACCATTAAGCCCGGCCTCGCCTGATATATAGAGGTGCAACACTCGGGGACAAGACAGCACCATGAACAAAGAAGATTGTGACGTTGACATGTTGAGCCCCAGCGAGTGTGACTCGTTGTCCCCTGGGATTTTCTCGGACTCTGAATGGAATGGTTTCTTCTACGACTCCTATCTGGAGCATTTCTACAGCCTAACGCAGAGTGCCATCAAAGCACCGGTGGCTCAACCGCAGACTGTCCCGACGCCGTTTCTCGAGTCCAAGCGTCCGACCGGGCAAAGAGCAATTTTAACGGATCTCCTCAATGACCAAGACGTGGGCAAGCCTGAACTCGCCCCCGGTCTACAGAGCCTCGACACAGAAACCATTCTTCTGTCGCCTTCGTTGATTGCGTCCCACCGAGAATACCGCCGTTTCCGAAAATACGACTTGATTCGGTACAAGTTGGAGGCGAGCCCGCCACTTTTCTCGTCCATTGCATCGGCCAAGGTGCGGTTCAAGCCCAGTGTTCTGGTGCACATTTTTCGGAAAAATAGCGTTTTGCATCACTGCGCCCGCGAACTCAGAGGGTGCAAAAAACCAATCTTGAAATGGCGCCTGCTCCCCGACATGAACCGACACGTTCCACAGTTTTCGTTCGAGCGATTCACGTCCAACGGCGAGCTTTCCACAATTCTCACCGAGGCCCATCTCAAGTCCGTGACACTGGAACCGCTAGCCGACGAATGTCTCAATGACATTGTCAATCTTGGAATAATGCAAATGAAGTATTCCGTGCACAACATCATTGTGTCTCTCGAGGGCGTAAGCTCCATTGGCAAAGCCTTGGTGGGGGTGATGAACCGGCTCCAGGCCGCGATTGCCAGAACTGCAGTGTTGGAAGAAGGGGATCCTTTGGGGAGCCCGTGGGGCTACGCCCAATCTGTACGTGTGCTTTCGAGTGACTGCCAAAACTTGCGTTCAGACATCGAACTTTTGAAAGAGGTCGTTTTGACCAATGAGGGTTTGTTGCTGCAACATTCCAGGAATATTGCAACGGATGTCGAGGACAGCTTCAGCGTCTTTGGTCAAATAAAGGCGCTTGTGACCGCAATTTTCCAGCGTGAACGGAAAAGCACCCACTTCGATTGCTTTTCCTTCTCTTCTTGCACCCAGTACAGCAAGTACACCCAGTTCTTAAGCGATCAAAGCACCGAGCTGTTGTTCAATTCTTTGTTTTTGGATTTGAAAAAAATGAAAGCGGACTTGAAGGTGTTGGAAGCGATTTGCCAAAGTCTATTGTCGCACAACCGGATGGCTCTCGACAATGCTTTGAAGCTTGGTGTCACGTAGTGATGCTCTTAAGAAGAAAAAAAAAAAAAGAAATACAAAACTAATTTTTGAGAGCTTATAACTCGTTTCGTTGTAAACCTTTGATAAAAGTCTCAAAAAAAAAAAAAGAAGGGGGCGAGCTGGGAATTGAACCCAGGGCCTCTCACATGTTTGTTGCTAACTCAGCGAGCTGAATTTACACCCAAAGCGAGAATCATACCACTAGACCACACGCCCTTTTCTTGTAAATCTTTTCTCCTTCGATGAATACATTCCACAAAATGTATGTTTATATATCGGGAAAAATTTTTGGATATAGCGCATCAATTACAATTAAGTATAATGAATCTGTATGCATATAGACAAGAAGCTTTCAATTCTCGAGCGCTCTAAGTGAGTCCTTGACTTCCAATTGAACCTCTTGTAAAGCACGCTTCTCAGACCTCACGCCAAAGAAGGCAATCATGCCATTCACCAACCCTGTCATACCAATAATGGTGCTTGCAATCAGAAGAATCACAGAAGCCCAAGGCCTTGAGCTGGATGCAAAAGAGATGCCAACTTGGATCAAAACAACAACGAGCATTGACAGATAAAAGTGATATTTTCTCCAGGAACTTTGGTGTGTGATCGTTTGGTCCAAATACTGCTGAAGTTCCGCAAGCGTCTCGCTGTATAACTGCTCCGAATCCCCTTTGGAGTAACGAGTTTTATTGCTTTTGCCGCCTCTCACCGCTAACTCCACACTATAAGCGTAGTGATCTGAGTAGGAACATGAATGTGGTGGAGGTAAAAGTCCTGTGAACTGCACTTGGGCCAGCAAAGGAACCAAAGATTCGGCATCGATCAACGCGTAGTCCAAGCGGCAGGCTTCCCATGGCTGCCGGGAGGCCCTCCAGGTGTTGATTCTCGAGTCGCAGGTGATTCCGCCTTTGATGATTTGGTCCTCAGGTGACATGAGCGCAATTTCGTCGTTCAGGGCGCAATTTTCGCCATGAAGAACTTCCCAAGAGTCCTCCACACCACCCTCTTGGGTAAAAAGTTTGTACGGCAACGAGCCTGGCTTCGAATTCAAGTCCCCAACTTGCACAACAGCGTAACCCGCCATTTTGAGCGTTTTGACAAGCTTCGCCAAATCCCAAGCCTGACATGCCCGATGTGTCGAATATGCTGCATCGCCACTCTGTGCGTACGGCGCATGCATATGACTGTTAAGAACCGCCAACAGGCGGCTGCCTTCGGCATGAGGCTTGAAGATGGTGACGGCAATACTTTTTCCCACAAACCAGTCGCCTCTGAAGAATGCGCTGGGCCGCCCGTTGATGGGGAACCGGTAGAGAAATGTGCTTGAGATGGGAATTTTCAGTAGAATCGCAAGCCCCGGGCCTGTCAAAATTCCTGCTTTGAAGAGTCTTCGGTATGGGAACTGAGTGCGGCACACTTGGTCTATATAGTTCCAATCCTCTTCAACCCAAATCTCCTGGAGCGCCACGATATCGTAATCCGCGGTGGAGAGCTGGTCGGCTATAGCCTGCAAACGCTCCTTTCGGAGCTTCGAGACATACTTGAGACCCCAGCAGTTGAAAGTAAGAAGCTTGACGGATTGTTCCATAGTAGTGGTGAGTGCGGACTATGTTGGCCAGTGCGAGATATAGTACAGAAAGGGGGGAGAAGATAGCGAAAAACAATAGAAAAAGAAAAAAAAAAGGGCTGAGGCAGATATGGGTGAGCTCAATCAGAAACCTTGATTTTCTTTCCGTGAGCTATGTGTACTTTGTGCTTGTATGGCTGATGGTACCGATCGGGACTGCATGCTGCAACATAAACAAACAACTCCATCTTTCACCATCATGTTTTCCCCAGCCGCCAACTCCTCTTTGGAGGAGTTCGAGCTCGTCAGAAGGCAAATGGAGCAATTCTCTGTCGCCTTCCAGTCGCTGGTTCTTGCGAAAAAGGCCTCCATCCTGTCGCTGAAGCAGCAGCATAACAATAAATTGAAGGAGCTCGAACTCAAGGCACAGAAGCTACAAGCGGAGATATCCTCGAGCCTGGCAAAGCGCGAAAGCACCACCGAGCTCATAAGTAACACAGTCAGCGAGCTTCAAAGCAAAAAGGCCAAAGTTGAGGGCTTAACTGTTCAGCTTGATGCGCTAACGGAATCCAAAGACGCGTTGCAAGAGGAGGTCAAGAAACTAAGTAACGAGTTGGCGAAAGCGGAGAAGGCTTTGGTGTATGCTCGAAGCAACCTCGACGTCCAGGCGCAGCGTGACTACGAAGAGCTTACCAAATTCGAAATGTACATGGGTCTCAAAGTGGAAGCCGTGGAAGAAGATCTTTTGAAGTTTCGCTTCGTGAACATCGACGCAAACGACATCGATAAAGAGGTTTTCTGTGAGCTCTACGTTGGAGAAGAAGTATTCAAGATCGGCCAGACAAACCCTCTGTTGCCGGCCGAGACTCTTGTCAATATGGAGGAAAGTTTGAACAAGCACGGGATCATCATTGTGTTCTTGAAGCAGATCAGAAAAGCGCTCCGGGACGCACTTTGATAATCAGTGTGTAAAAGTGTCGACTCTTTTTAACTTCATCTGGCCTATGATTTGGGCAATCTTATGGTTGTGCATTTTGATCAGGGTTGAGTCCGCGGACGTCTTAGGAGACTTGACACCAATCTACAGAGAGTTCGACACCAAACAAGAGCTCGCAGAGTCAAACTTCTGGAAGGGCCTCATGGAGTCCGGGAATTTGCTGCCGAAACACCTCACTGCCATACATATAAAGCTGACCAACACCATTTTACTACTCGATGAGAATGATGCCCTAGGGGTGGGCATGACACTTGGAAAATGGTTTGGTAACTGGAGAGGCAATGTCTACTTGACTGAAGTCGACCTTGGCAGTGAAAAGAAGCTTGTGGGTTCGGACTACTTTCCAATCGTGACTCTCTCGGCGGAGTACACGACAAATCCTGTCCTGATCGAGCGGGAGGTCAACCTGGGCCGCTCTGTGAATTTCTCTCCGCAAGCAGGGCGAGCGTTCCACATTTTGGATTATGTCCGAACCTCGCTACAACCCTCACAAAACTCTTTGGTATCGCAAAAAGAGCTCATTAACTGTGGCGCCAATCCCGGAGAAAGAGTGCAATTGCAGGTGAGCAACCGAATGATTTTATATCCCCGGGCAAGATACCGTCGTGTTAGATACAAAGGAAAGCTGAGTCAATTCATAGACAGCGAATGGAAGCTGGTGACATCCACCATGAAAACAGATAGGTTTGCGGGAGCTTTGTTCTACGAAAACTCTGGTCTCGGGAAGCACCGCTGTGTCACGAATACAGCATATTTTGAAAACCCGGTGAAAAGAAAATGGGTAGAGTATAGTATTCCGTTTGTCTCGTAAGTGAAATAAAATGGAATTGACACATATGAATAGTAAAATGAGGTGAATCAACGCAAGTTGAATTTTTAAGTAGTCTAATAACAGACCACAAGCAGAAACTGCTCTGAAGCTTTCCTAGAAATGGATAATGGAACTCACGAAAAATGATTTCTCATTTTAAATGTTTGTGGAGTCTTTATCAACATCTCACACCACAAGATTGACAAATGCTCATGAATATGACAGTGCACTACATATTGAAAACCATTGAAAGACAGCTGAAAAATCGGTATTTCACCAACAAGAAAAAATAGCGAGAGAACCGCTAACCTTCAGACATTTTCATGATCGACCACGCCTTAGACCTCGAAGAAGATTAAGCGGGGCCTGCTTGAAGTTCATTTTAGATTTCTCACATGACCGACTATCGCGGCCTACACATGGTGGCGCATAGGATGTGGGGAATCATACGCTCACTACCTCTTTTTTCACCAGCCCAAAATGAGTGACCCCAAAACAAGAATCATCAGCCACATGAACAAAGATCACCATTTGGCAGTCGTGGACTACGTGGCAGTCTACAGCACCGACGGCCTTCTGAAAATTTCCCCGGATTCCGTGCGTATCTCCGATGTATCGGACAAGGTCTTGTCCATCACGTACACCACATCCGAAGGGTCTACTAAGCAATTGGACCTCCCTTGGGATGAAATAGTGGAGGAAGAGAAGATCGAGGTGACCTCTTTGAAAGATGTTAAGGCAAAACTCATCGCAATGGCAAAGTACGCAGCCAAGAAACAGGGCTATTCTCACATTCAAGTGAAGAAAATCGCGTGGCCCACAACTGCCATGGAATTGTTCATGTATGTGTTTGCCGCGTCTTTGTTGGTAGTGGTAATTGACAAGACAATTCCACGGCAGATCGCTCAGGCTTTGGACTACAAAGTCACCGGGTCCTTGTCCACTGTCATCAACTTCTTGGAGACATACGGAGAGAAGCTTTTCGTCACGATCTACTCGATCCATCTTTTCGAAGTTTTCTTTGTTCTTTTGCCCAAGCTTAACAAGTACAGAGTGCCATTGAGAACCAAAGCGATATGGATGGCCTTCAATTTCGTGGAGGGCTTTTTTGCAATTTTACGTTTCAACAAGCTCACTCAATGAGTTTTAACTAGCCAAAGCGAGGCAAGCGTCAAAATCTACAGGACAAATGTACACCGACTTCGTAAGTTTTAGCTCAAAAATTTGGAAGCTCTTAGTAGCGATGTAGCAAATGCTGTTTCCGAACCTTCTGTGATGTAGTGTATGTGATGAATTGTACCATTCACAGAACATGTGTCCGTTAATAACTTATACTACATCCCATAGTATGATTCGTCTCATGATATGCCCTTACTTGCTGAACTTGTGTCATTGAAAGTGGAATTTTATGGCAACGACTAATGTCGACAGCTTCCAATCACACTTTTTCAGTCGGTGGTAGCAATAAGTATCGAATTGGACCAGCCATTGGAATCGAAAGTGAACAGTTGACCACAACATACTCGAAACAAGGCGATCTGTGCTATTTCTAAGTTGCCATCCTGGTATTGTTGCTACAAATAGAAGAGTTGCGCCCGTATTGAAGTCACTTTTTTGTTTCTCCATGAAAAACAGACTCACTGGTTCTCGTGATTACAGACAAGCCGCTTTTTCATTGTAGTTGCTACTGTTTATGTGATCACTCATCATCATCATGTCCATTTGAAAATCAACCCTCCGACTCACCTAAAGTCGAACTTTCATTGTACAAGTTCGACCTTTCTGCATTCCTGCATTTCGTTCATGTCAGTTAAGTACAATTCTCGACCTTTTTTAAGCCAAGGTCGAACCCAAATGGTCACTTAATTTACATGGATGGCAACTTGTCCGAGCGGTTAAGGAGAAAGATTAGAAATCTTTTGGGCTTTGCCCGCGCAGGTTCGAATCCTGCAGTTGTCGATATTTTTTTGCGTCTTCTTCTCTTCGTACCACTGCTCGTTTACGCGCTAGTTTACCGAACACTACCAATTTGTCTAAGTCATGAGAGAAGGAAAAGTTGCCGTCATTACGGGCACAAACTCCAATCTCGGTATCAACATCGCCTACAGGCTCCTCGATGAGATCTCGCCAGCCACAAACCTCACAATTGTTGTCACTTCCAGGACGCTTCCCAGAGTGAAAGAGGTGATCACCAACATTCAAAAATATGCCAGAGAGAACTTGCCTCAAAGAACAGGGTTTTTGGAATTCGACTACTTGCTCGTGGATTTCACCAACATGGTCTCTATTGTCGGCGGAGCTTACGAGCTCGAGAAGAAATTCACTCACATTGACTACTTTTTCGTCAACGCTGCTCAGGGTTCGTATAGCGGCATTGACTGGATCGCCGCTTTCAAGAATATCTTCACAGACTTCTTGAACGCGGTAACTTTCCCAACATATAAGATTCAGCGGGCGGGCGTGAAGTCCAGCGATGACATGGGGCTTGTGTTCCAAGGAAATGTGTTTGGGCCATACTACTTCATGCACAAGATCAAGAAACTTCTCAGCGGAGGTGGCAGAATTGTGTGGATCTCTTCTATCATGTCTGATGCGAAATACCTCTCGTTCGACGATCTCCAACTCCTCAAAACCCACGAACCTTACGAAGGCTCCAAGAGATTGGTGGATTTGATCCATATTGGATCCTACAAGAAACTAAAGCGAGAGAACGACATTCTCTCGTATGTGGTGCATCCGGGCATTTTCACGAGCTTTTCATTCTTTCAGTATTTGAATTTTTTGACCTACTATGGAATGATGCTCATGTTTTACGTTGCTAGAGCCTTGGGCTCCACCATCCACAACATTTCAGGCTACACGGCGGCGAGCGCCCCAGTTGCAGCAGCTCTCCAGAATCGTGACCAGGCGCCAAAGTACGCATCTTCCTCGGAAAGGTGGGGCAAAGAGTTCATTTCAGAGTCTGAAATCGACCCAACTGGCGCTGAGGACGTTGTTGCTTACATGGAGAAACTCACAGAGGCCTGGGATGCCAATCTTGCAGACCAGATCACCCCCACTCGCGTTCCATAAAACTTTGATGGCTTCGATGTGAAGTTTAACAAATTTGAGTCAACAAACACGAGCATCCGCAACCCGTGGGACATTCGATCGCTGTGGCGTCAGCATCTTGGGAAGACCACCACTCGGTAGCACAATGCGGATGCAAAATGTGCTCACACTCGGTGCATAAAACGACTCTTCTCGACACGATCAATCCACAGAATCCACAATATTGATGTACATCTCGCTCACTAGTATTCCACTTGTTTTCTCTGGCTGTTTTGACAAGAGTGTTTGGAGCAGTGGCAAGGGCTTTCGGAATACCGTCTTGCTGTGGGACTGTCCCAAAAACACATTCGTGATCCTCGAAGTTGGGTTTTGAGGTATGATTGTTCGTGTCTCCGACATAGTTGAATTTCAAGATTTTGATTCGATGCATTGGAAGCCCCCAGGTGAAAAGCATATCCGCGTATTGCTTTCTATACTCGAGGATTTTTTGGGGATCGACGCCGCTGAGGAGTGAGCATGTGTAGTGGCTTTCATAAAGATCCAAGTCTTCCACATTTTTCATGGTGACGCTAAATGATGGAGGCGCTTTTCTGGAACTGTGTGTGCCAGTTTGGCGAGTCGGGACACCTTTGCCGCTTTTGTGAATTGAAGCTCGGGACAAGCGCTTCAGGCTGTCATATGACTTGAGCGTCTTCTCGTTCAACGACTCTGCGAAAACTTCATTATGCGGGGATGAGGCGAAACTGGATTTTCTGTACGATCCGAATCTCATCGGAGACTCAGCTCGTTGAAAGTCTCCAGAGCCATGGCGGGCGGCCTGAATTTCTCTGTAACTTATTGCTGATGGCTTTCGCAAAGAACTTTCGTAGGATCCACAAGCTTCCGGATTGGAGTAAAATTCGCTCGCGTCATGGGATTCTGGAGCATGGAGCAAACCCTGAACTCTCATAGCTGCAATAGTAGGCCGCGGCGGAAGTGTGGAATATGGCGTATGAATGGGAACCTCAAGCTGGCTAGATTCTCTCACTCGTACATTCTCGATATTCTCGAAAAGGATGCACGAAAGCATCGCTAGCATCTGCAAGTTTCTTTTTCTTTCGAAGTGTGCAAACAACTCGCCCACCAACCATGAGTGCCCAAGAGGGTGGCCGCCCCAGTAGTATTGCCCACTATGCTCGCCGGTTTGATGGAAAAAGTCTTTTCCAACCTCCGTAAGATCACGAAGTTTGACGTCTTTGACAAGTATCATCTCAACAATTTTCCAAACCTCTCCAATCTCACGATAGCCATAACGCAATGCAACGTCCGCATTGTGCCTTGCAATGCTTTCGGGAGAATCTCCCAAAACTCGGTATTCGCATGCGAGCTCATACTTGTCTGGAATGAGATGCTTGAAGTCCAAAACAGTGACAATCAGTTTTCCTTTTCCAGATCTTCTGTCTTTTCTGGCCGAGCGCAGCACTGAATCGTGCGTTGAGGAACGGTTGAACGATTCTCTTCCGCTGATGGTCCTCTTCATCTCACTTTTATTGCTTTTCATCAGCTTTCCCAACGCAATGGGCCCCTTGAAGAGACCAGAAATTCGAGACCGCGACGGAATATCGTCCTGCAACATGTCGTCCCAGTCATTGGAAAAGCTGTCGCTGGAGGAGAGAGACGATTGCGAGCTGATAGAAGATAATTCATGTTCTTCTTGTTCATCGGCAGCGTCTTCACTACCGCTATCGGAAGAGTCATGATGACCTTTGCGATGTCCCGATTCCGAGTGCTTGAGTCCAAACCCATTATCAGTGAACTTCAAGATGTCAAACTTTTGAGAGCTCCGCTCGGAATCTGGCTCATTTGATTTCGGAATAAAAAAACACACGAGCTGACCATCTCTAGTCCAAAGAGCACCGCAACCTTTAGGAACAGGAGTGCTGTCGTGCTTGATTTTGGCGTCCTGCGAAGCTGCACCAGTGCCTTGGGAAGTGCTCGATAAATCCAAGCTCAAATCGAGCTTGTCGTTGATTCCAGATATCAAATCGCCTTCGTCTTCCTCCTCGTCTCCAGATACCGACATCTCTCTTAAGAATGCACCTGCTGCTTCGTGTTGGTCAACGAGATCATCCACCCAATTCTCGTTACCAACTTGCAAACCCCCGTCTGTTAGATCCAGGTCGCCATCACTGTTTGAGTTCTCGCTTTTGATCATCAAAGAGTCATCGAGTCCGATCTTGTCTCCCATCAAATACCGAAGACACGGCTCTAGACAGAAACGGTTGTACTTGTTGCAGAAAAACTGAGCGATCTCATCGAGGTTTTGCAACATGATTTCTCTCACAGCTGCATTAATCTCGTGTGTTTCCTCAATGTTGAACTTAATTTGATTCAATTTCTTAAGCTTAGTCTGTTTCTTTGACTTGCTTGTTCCATCGATCGTGTCAAGGTAGGGGTATGTCTTGGGAAACTTGATTTCAAGCCGAATGAAAACTAAGCTTTGCTCGGTATTGTCAGTGGCCAAACTTGTATGGTTTGGGACAAATTCGTTTTCCTTTATGTTTGGACTTTGGCCTTTCTTGGCCAATGCACTGTTAGCATCGGGTACTGCAGCATCCTTCTCCGGCAGGACAGAGTCTTGCGGGAGAATAGGAAGGGGGCCCCTCAAGGAGACAACGATGTGGCCAGTTGAGACCGAAATCTTCTCAAATCTCACTTTTGGGAACTTGTGTCCCACAATACTCACCTCCTCACCAAGGTTTGAAGGACCGCTTTCATCAACCCCATCACCTTCATTTGCATTGGTGCGTTTTCTTATCTCGTGTCCCATTCTAACACCCGATATCCAACTCAAATGGTTCACTTGCGAAGAGTTGGAATGATTTTTTTGGGACTTGATGCTGTAGTATGAGATTTTGGACAAAGTGTCGCCAGTGTCGTCTTTCAAAATGTCTGCGAGGGATAGTTCAGGTTCCATCACATAGGTGTTGTATGTCGGCAAAATTGTTGATCCTAGAAGACTAGTTTGATTGACTTCGGAGCTTGGAGTACCCATGTTTGATCCTGAGGGGCTCATTCTGGAGCTTGTAGCATCGGGCGATCCTCCCACCAACAGTTCCATAAGCTTTTCGTTCAAAGGATTATAGTTTGCGACATCGTAAAGTTGGTCGTCGTGGGGCCACAACTTCAAGTCATAGTCCAGTGGCGACCATGTCACCAATTGATAGTCCCGCCACGAGCGCTTGCTGTCGAAGTTTTCGTATTTTTCGTATTGGGGTCTCCACAAAAAGTCCTTCAAAGGGCCATTGTGCCCTTTGAACGAATAGTCCGGGATGGCATCGACCTGCAACGTTTCACCCAGAGACTTCGACTGTTCGAACTCAGCGTTGTAATTGACAATGTGAATGGCGTCGTCACCGCCCCAAACGGGCATTATACCGCAACATGTATCTTTGCCAAAAGGCAAGTTTCTGGCTCTCGCCACAGGGTAGTCGGTGTTCATTATAATGGACGGGCTCAAACCTTCTTTTGAGTTGTGCATATCCCACACTTTGACCGTCCGGTCGTTGGAACACGTTATCAAGCGATCGTTGTCTCCACTAAAGTCCAAACCGTTGATTTTGCCCTCGTGGGCATTTTCGATTTTTAGTAAGGGAAGAGCACCGTATCTTGAATCCCACAAGTAGAAGCTGTGATGATGACTGGAAGCAATTTGGTACGGGTTGCTATGATTCCACTTGACTTGCGTTGCACCTGCTCTCCACTCCGCATACTTGTTCACCGGGCGCCGTGGTGTTCTCATGTCCCAGGTGAAAACGAACGTGTCGATGGAGCATGTTGCTAGTAGCTCCGGATCCAGGGGATGGAAATTTATGTCGGTGATGGCTCGCGTGTGACGATGTAGAACGTTCAGTATGGCTTTCGTGGAGGGTCGCGATAAATCCCACAAAAGAGCTTTTTGGTTGGACGTGGATACGCACCATGAAGGCTTGAGGTGGTGATGAGGGGACCACTGCACGTCTGCCACCTCCCAAGATGTGATGTGGTGAAGCCATCTTGGCGTAGTGAACGGATCGTCCAAATCTATGATGAAAAGGCCTTTTCTCCCAGCTAGAACAGCGTCTCGCCCGTTTGGTGAGAGCGACATGGCGCCAATTGCACCATCCACGCGAAGGGAAAGTGAATTCCCGAATGTGGTGGACTGGAAAGGGTCGGTCATGTCATTAGCTGATGAGTGCTGGAGATCTTGATGTCTGCTACGCGCAAAACGGCGCGGCCCAGGCTTATCGCGGTCTAATGGTGCAAATTGGGATGAAAGTGCAAAAGATGATACTTGCTTCCATTTGCCTCGCTGTCAGCATAATTGCTTCCGTAGTCTTGTGCAAGATCCTCGTGATTTTTCTATTCAAAAGTCTTGATTATTCCATTAGTACACTATTGCTCTGGTGTTCTTACTCCACCGACTATCTGAGATGCCAACGCAGATGGAGGAGATATTGGGAGAAAAAAATCGGAGACCATAAACAGCTCCCTTTTGAAGCTATAATCCCATTTCTTCCGCCCATTGATCTCCTGTGAAGCAATGGGCTGGCGTGTCTCAAGTTTCGTGGCCACCGCTTTGCAGCCCCATACCGCTTGTGCATTGCAATGACGCTTTGTGCTTGCACGTTCTTCAAGAATGTGGGCTCTTCAGGCATGTTCCGAAGTAAATGCCTGCTCCTCTGGAGCAGACCCTTCACGGGCTGATGCAACTGTGAACTTTGTAACAGAAAGTATCGCTGTACTCTTTGACACCACCACTTATCAGTTCCGAAAAATGTACGTTGTGCTCCCTCCAGAGGCATGTGTAATCGTTTTGCCATCATTACTGAGGAATGTCTCATCTTGATCGCAATTTTCAGCTCGGAACAATAAGCAGCATTCACGGCAAACTTTGTTGTCCGATCTGGTAGTGGTGAATCGCAAAATCGTGCCGCAGTGATCAGATATGGGTCTTTCTCCAGTTTTGCAGTTTTGAAATGCGAGTCTGGCTCTAAAAAAGCTGTCTCTGCATCACCTACAGCTGCATGCATGTAATAAGCGGGTCCTTTCCCTGCCATTATTGCAGCAAAACCTAGTGGCCAGGGATAGAATGACTCTCCAAACTTTTCACTCGCTGAATTCTCTGTGAGCTTTTTTCCACGACTGGAATTTTGAACTATCTCACATGTCAGCTCGCCAGCATTCTCTGAAACTTGTCTTCTTGCTGCCAAGCACTCATGGATCTTATAGGTTCGAGGTTTGAATTCAGACACTGTCGACAAAGGACCACTCCCTATTCCCCTTTTTCTATTTGAGCACTGAGAAGAATCATGGCCGTTATTCAAAGGCCAAGGAAGAAAGTCATTTTTAGACAAGAGGTGCAGCACATTGACGTACGTCCGTCCGGAACCAGGTGATACAGTAGTGTATGCTGCATTCCTAAAGGCCTTTTCTCGGGAAAAGTGCTGGGAAGGAATAGTAGAAGTGTCTGTAGCGGGTCGAGTTTTCATGCCCAACCTTTTGTGGAGACTAAAGGTCTTAGGAACGAAGGCTGCGTAGGGTTTTTTGCGCTCGTTTCGGCTCGCACGTCGATTTGCACCCAAACGCATAGCCTTAAATTTTCTAGCAGTCTTGCTGCTAAAAGTCTGCAGTTTTTTCGATTCAAAGACAGTAATACTCAGAATCGAAGAACAATCCAGAGACTGCAGCCTTGTAGCATTCTGGTGCTCGACTGAGCTACTAGGGAGCAAAGGCTGGGCACAGTTTTGCTCGAAGGGACTCTTTTGTTTGTCAGTTTTGAATGTACCGACCAAGAGCAGGCTCATGAAATTGGAGTGCTTAAAGAGCTGGTTATAGAAGCTTACGACAAAAAGCAGGGGTGTATCATGCAATAAGTGAAAAACGGTCGGTTGATCGCGACCAGTGTACAAGCAGCCAATATCGCATGTGACGCATGAAGCAGAGTGAAGCTTGTATTTTGCAACCAATGCTAAATGACAATTAATTCAGGGACGCTCCTTGGAAAGACATCTACCAATATATTTCACACACGCTGAAAGCCTCATTGAATTAGTCTGGCATGTATCTTTGGGAAGAGGCTCGGATTGTGAAGGGATATGAAAGAGGGTGGGAGAATACTATTAGAGAAAGAGACTATGTACAGAGAGACAACCACATTTATAGTATAGTTAAGCATAAATCAATGGCTCACTAGTAAAGGATGTCACTTTCCGAAAGCAATTCTAAAGCCTAGAGACAATATCACCAGAGCCGCTATCTGTGATCACATGTAATACAAAGACATGATTCAATCTTGGTGTGTCAGTGTCACTTGTAAAAAGTGATACCTTGATTAGTTGATTAGTTGGGACAATGCGAGTTTTGCATAATCCAGATCTGACACGCGAGGGGCACTTACATGAGCATATGCGACAGGAGATGCACGAGGAACCACCTGCGCACCTGCGTGCTCAAAGAGCTGCTACAAGGTCGATTGAAGCGAGACTTCTTATAATTGTCTTTAGGTCATCCCTTTATACATTAGACAATCAGTGAATCCTTCGCTGAGAGTCATCTGAGCAAATGAGTGGACTTGGCCCTTGAGTGCAACATACACACCTAATACACACACATGCCCCGAATAGAGTAGAGGCCGTTTAAAACATGTTTTGAAAGCTGAAACCATCGACGCAAACAACTAGATGCGACGTATAAATACGCTTCAGGGTCTTTCATGCTGCACATACAATTCGACAAATGAGCTCCCGAAAAGTCGTCTTCAACATCAGCCGTTCATATGAGACGAAACAAATTTTGGGTGAGGGTGCTTACGGAATCGTCGCTTCGGCAATACACAAACCCACAGGGCTTACCGTTGCTATCAAGAAGATCGAGCCCTTTGCCAAACCCTTAATCTGTCTCCGCACCCTTCGAGAATTGACCTTGTTGAATTTCTTTCGCAACCACGAGAACATAATTGGGTTCTACGATGTTCAAAAGCCAACCGACTTCGCATCATTCAATGAGGTGTACTTGATTCAAGAGTTCATGCCAACAGATTTACACAAGCTAATTCACACACTGGAGCTCCTGAACAGACACATCCAATACTTTATTTACCAAATTGCCCGTGGCTTGAAAACGATTCACAGCGCGAATGTGATCCACCGGGATTTGAAGCCATCAAACATTTTAGTTAACTACAACTGCGATGTCAAGATATGCGATTTTGGATTGGCTAGAATCACAAACTCACATTTGTCCCCGTTGGAGTCTAAATTGACCGAGTATGTTGCCACCCGGTGGTATCGTGCCCCAGAAATTATGCTCCTGCTGTCGCTGTACACCACAGCAGTAGACATGTGGTCAGTGGGGTGTATGATGGCTGAGTTATTTTTGGGATACCCACTTTTTCCAGGTAAAGATTACAAACATCAATTATTGCTCATCTTCGAATATTTGGGAACTCCCAGAGACGAGGCTTTGGGTTGCGTCAAGCTGGTTCGGGCAAGAGAATACATCAAGCTGCTTCCCCAATCTGAGCCAGTCGATGTTCCTGCTTTCTTCAACAACCACCCTAGAAGACTCAAAAGGCTAGGATTTGTGCCTGTAGATCCGGCTGGCCTCGATCTCATGTGCCATTTATTGACCTTCGAGCCCTCAAAGAGATATACGGCTGAAGAGACTTTGAAGCATCCTTATTTGGAACAATATCACGATCCAAATGACGAGCCGGTGACATCTACGAAACTTGAGCCAGATTATTTCGATCAGCAAGATAAATGTGAACTTTCAATTGATATGTTGAAGAAGCATCTATACAGAGAAATCATCTCGATCACAACGCCTAGTCGCCGCTAAGCATGCGATCGTATTCGCGAAGAGACTAGATCAAGAAGCGGAAGTCACTCTTCACCGAAGACCCGTCATTCCCTTTCCCCAATTCCTTTTCCCAGTTCATAGTTCCATTATCGATTGCCTTGTTCAAAGTCGTCAATCTCCACCTCAATGCAACGGCACACACAATCGCGAGACCAATAAACACAATGTTACAGATGAAGGCAACTGTGTAACGTGGCGCTGATGAAGTGTCATAAAGATAAGCATTCCAGATGGAGGCAGAGTTTGACAAACAGTTCATCAAGGAGATTGCAATGGCTCTTTTCAATGGTGGCCTTGGGCAAGAATTAGACATCCATGACAAAATCGTAGTGAAGGAGCAGTACAAGGATGGTACCATAATGACCATTGCGAAATAACGCGCCCCAGTATTCAAGGTTGCAACAGCAATGATGAACGAAATCAACGCCACACACATTGGGAGAACAACATGCCAAAATCTTTCACCGGTCTTGTCGGCGTGACGAGCCCAAAGGAAAGTGCTGATAACTGCGAGAATGTAAGGAGGAGCAGTTAAACATAAAGTGATAACTCTGCTGAAGTTCAAGGTCTGAACGATAGATGGGAAGAAATTGGTGACACCGCAGGCTGAGACCAACCACGAAAGAATTCCCACGCACGCCCAAACTTTGGCATCTCTGACGCAAAGTTTGAAAGCGCCCCAATAACTCTCCTCGTTGATATTGTCACTATCGTCTTCACCGGTCTCACAACGAATTTTGTACAAGAGAACTTCCCTCTCCAACTCGTTGAGCATTTTCGAGTTATGAGGCATGTCAGGCAAAATCCAGTAAGCCAATGGAGCAAGACCAACAGTAATTGCGCCTTCAATGATGAACAACCACCTCCAGGATCTCAAGCCTCTGACAAGATCCATGTTCTCCACAATTCCCGCGGCAATCAAACCCGAGAAAGCACCCGAGAGCAAAGAGCCCGAGTACAAGATAGAATTTCTCAAGGATAATTGGTTTCTGGTATACCAACACGACAAGATGTAGAGGGCACTGCCGAAGAATCCAGCTTCGACAAAACCCAAGATCAAACGAATGGCAAGCAAGCCACCATAGCCTTGAACAGCAGCAGTACACGTGGATACAGTACCCCAACTGACCATAATCATAGTGATGAACAAGGATGGTCTCTTAAACTTGTTCAAGAACATGTTAGCAGGAATTTGCATAAGAATGTAACCCACGAAAAGGATCGAGATACAGGTTTGGTACTGATTACCCACAAGGCCCAAGTCTTCTTCCAATCCGCCCAATCTTGCACTAGCAATATTGTTTCTGTCCAAATAGTTCAAGATGTAGAGCAACACCAACATTGGAAGTAACCTGATGTCGACCTTTCTTGTGATCTTGCGGTGCATCTCGTCGATCTCTTCATCACTGTATTCGCGCAAAACATCTGGTTTTTCAGTTTTGTGCGTGACCAGGCTGTTAGATTCAATGTGAGCGATGTTGGACTTTTCGAAATCAGCATTTGACAGGTCGCTGATTCGTGACATGGTAGAATAGTTAGCTCAATGAAGTGGTGAGCGGGTTCTGACTTTTTATGTCTTGCAGAATTTGCCTGGCGGAACTTGGAACAGAAAAACTAGGGAGATAAAGAACTTGCTGGTGATGCCCACATTATATAGTCACCGAAAAAGCCATGCGCTTCATACCCAAACATTGGCTGGAGCATACAGTATGCATGGTGGGGTACGCGAATGAACCCCCGACCGCCACGCTCGAGCTTTGGGGCTTGATTTCGGGAATAGTCATCCTTTGTCTCTTGTGGAATTACTTCAAGCATCTTTGATCCGAACTGCCCTATTGCACACTTGTCATCAACTCTCTGTTCATGGCAGTACAGAAAATTTGGAAGTTCCTCTCACGACATCGTATGTATATTTTCCCCACCTTATGCATGTTGCTACATCTATATACAGTTCTGTGTGGGGGTCCCTCACCTGACACGTCCGAGCATCGCAATGTGGAGCTCGGAGAGGCTGGCAAAAATCTTCGCCAGATTGCAGGCAAAGTCGTCACGGACCCCATTTCTTGAGCCACGTTGAATAGTTATGTGAGCTGATATAGAAAATCGAGTTATAGTAAGGCATAGCCATAACAATCGACGCCGTTTCCAAATTTACATTTGCGAGAACAAAACATACGACGCAGGCAAAAATTGATATTCTTGGTATTGGCCCTGCAAGATTTGGTTCCATAATAAAACGTATTTCCTCGTAGCTGGGGAGCTTGTTGTCTGTTTAAATCAAATTATATTTGGCACGATGGTGTTGCTTTGCTGAAACTTTTCATATCGAAATGTACCGACGTCACACCTAAGCTCAAGTCGAGTCGGTGCAGCGACTGCGCTAGTAGTGCCTCTCTCTAAGGGAAATTTCATGCGGAACTCAAAGGAGACCATGTCAAAATGTTGTGACAGCTATACTAATTTCCAAATCACTCGCTGGTAAAGATACGAAGGAAAGTTACAAGTGAAAAATTATTTGTCACTTTCATGCAAGGCCCTCACGTGTGTGAGCATACAAGAGAATGTTTGTGTCGCCACACCCGGGTCCCGAGTGCGACTGTATCACGTGATGCAATCATAGCACAGTGGCCACCCTAAAGGAACCTTTGCAACCCAGTGATACCTCCAGAGACCCAGCTCAATTTGATACTTTCGAAGCTCTAACCTTGTGGTCTCAAAAAAATTGAAGCCGTTTTTACTCCAACATAAGATAGGCATCGTCCCAGAGCAAGAATGAAACCCTCGAACGTTTCAAAAGTTCATGATTCGGAGGGCCAGGGCGAGGAAGAATACAAGAAAAACTTCCGACTCCTTCATCGAATGCTCAGTGAAGAGCCTATGCGTTCTTATTCAAACACAAATACAGAGGGAAACCCCCTCGGCCAGAGCTCGACTCGAGTCGAACACTCCCTGCGGAACAGCCCGGTGGCGGATTTGAAATCTGAAGGAGACGAGATTATGAAAGATAGCGATAATGAGTCGCAAGCGGGTCATGTGAAAGACTCATTCTCGAATCCATTTGATCGTCAAAGCGCTTTGCTGGAACACAAAACCGAAGAGCAGCACAACCTTTGGCAGGCCTCACAAAACAATAATTCCCATCATGCACAAGCTTTGGATGCCGGATACGAAGAAAGGTCACTTCAAGGCGACTTCGAAGATGACCGCGGGCATAATGATGACGGAGATGGCGAGGACGAAAACAATGAAGACGACGAAGATAATGAAGACGACGAAGAAGAGGAAGAGGAGGACTATGAGGATGATGAGGACGAGGATGGTGATGACTTTTTGAATTTGCGTCACCGTTCAACCCTTTTGAGTCATATTCTTCTGCGGAACGCAAATAATGGGGATTCATCTGGATTTTTGGACGTGATGCAGAATCTAGTCTCTGGTCTAGGAGCCTCGCAATCGCAAAGGACAGAATTCGATCAGTTGATTGGTAACTTGAACCAGCGAGAAGATGCATATCTTATCCTTGAGTCCATTAACGAGATCCTGGAAAGGCTTCTAATGATGGATGGCGTTACGGCCGAGCGTGTCCTTTCGCCCCATGCACTTTCAACCGCTTTAGTGTCGATTTTGAAAGATCCCGTTCTTGCTGAAGATCTTGAGTTACATCTTGTGACTTGCAGGTGTCTTTATAACTTTATCGAGGTCAATCTGGATTTCATCAATGATGCTCTAGAGAGCGGAGCCGTGGAAGCTTTGGTTCCAAAATTGATCGATGTCGTGTATATCGACTTGACAGAGCAATGTTTGCAAACATTAGAGGTGATATCACAAGATAGGGCATCACATGCCTTGATCGTTTCAAATAATGGTATTCGGGCTTGTTTGCAAAATTTGGACTTCCTTACGATGCATTCGCAAAGGAAATGTCTCAGCATTGTCGCCAACTCTTGCACCGGCATATCGAAATTGCACTTTGATTACGTTTTGAATCAGTTTGCCAATTTAACTGGTGTTTTACAGCTTCATACGGATATGATCGTCAGAGAGAGTGCTTGGCTATGCTTGTCTCGCATCATCAAAAGTTACAATCGTGAACCCGTTTTGTTGGAAAGTATTTTCCTCGATGACAGACTTCTTATCGAAATGATGACTGTGATTCAAAACTCGTGCAATCCAACAACTTCCGAGATCGGCTTCAAATATCAAACATTGCTTTCGTTGTTGAATTCGATCTTGATACTCGTCTCCAGCTCTCTGCAAATAGCCTTAAGGTTCTTGGATATCGGAGTCGGTTGCTTCATTATTTCTTCCATTCGGAAGTTTGGGCGAGAAATGTCAAAACCGCATCCACCAGAATTGAAGGTAGAATTTATGCCACTCGAGACTGTCTCAATTGAAGCGTTGGTGGCTTGCCCCAAAGACGTTTTGGCACTTTTCCTACAGCTTATAGCTATGTTTGTTCCTACCACAATCAGCTCATCCGAGTGTGCCTCAATATTATTCGGCAAACAGAGACTTTTGTCTACAACTGAGCCCAGCTTAGACAAGAGGTCTTTCGAGAAAAATGGTCCCTTGTTTCAAAATCTCATAAATGAGATTTGGTCCTTACTTATTGGGTCTTTTCAAGCTACCATGGAGCTCAGCGTGCGAAAACAAGCTATGGCATGCATCTCTAAAATTGTCTTATTTTATTCCAACGAGGATTTGGCGACTCTAAAGGACATCGATGCATTGTTCGGTGTCTTGTCTGCAGTTGTCTCTTCGGGTAAGAAGCATTTGTGCAATGAGTATAAAGTGAAGGAAGCCAACGTGGTGCATGATCGGCCGAAAACAACTCAATCGGTGTTTCTCTACGTCGGTTGCATTATAATCAAGGATCTCTTGCAGCGGCAAATGCCAGCATACTCTAGATCGCTAGAGAGGGAAGGTTTATTTAACGATTTGAAAGAAATCGAGAACATTCTCAGTCTGCAAGACTCTATCGACGAAATAACTTCACAAAACTCCTCGAGCCAACAAATGGAAGCTAGCGAGCATGAGTTCACGCTTGAAAGCAAGAAGAACTCAATAGACCCTTGGACAGACGTGGCTTTACCCGACTTAATACAAGAGATACATGCTCTTGGTTTAACAAACGAGGAAGTCAACAATTTCGAGTCTCAAAATTTGAAATTAATCTCAGAGAGTCTTAAAGAGGTCATGGATCAAGGATCAGCAGACAGAGAGCAATTACAAAGAATTTGGAACCTCTTTGCAAATATCTTGGCAGAACATGATGTCTCGAATTTCGAATTCTTGAATCTGGGCGTGGTTGAGCAAATGACTAACGTGTTGAGAAAAAGCGACGGAGTGACTTCAGTCAGAGATGTCGCCGCTTCTACCCTCCTTCGAACTTTTTCAGTCAACGAGTCTTTTCTTTCCAAGATCCTCAGTCTTTTACAGACTTCGCTTAATCGCAGCGAATATTTCGACATTGCTACATCAGAGGTGCCTCATAAGCTCGAAACTCAAGGTCGAGCCAATTCACTCGCAAGGCAAATGAAGCTCAAAATTCTGTTTGACGAGATGTCTCTCAAGCGATTCAATACCCTTTCTCAAAATCTAATCATATCTGTTCAAGCCATCGCAACATTCAAGTCAATCGAGAGTTTCTTGAAGGAGCACTTCCTCAATGCTTCAAGTTCATTAAATGAGTTCAGTGATGACGAGCGAGAAAAGTTTGAGAGCGATTTCTCACCCAAAATTCAGTTCACAGTGAACAGTGTGGCGGTCTCAAGCGAGTTCACCATTTTTGGTGCAGTTTACAGGTCTTTGTATGGGTATTCAAACTCAGGTAAAACAAAGTCAACCGACCTTTGGAATTCCATTCATCAAGTGGGTTGTGAAATACTAACTGAAGCCGTCACTGACCAAGCTGCAATCGCATCGTTGGAAGATTTTGAACCATCTATCGATGATAAGCACTCGGAACTGATCTTACGTCTCATGGACCTGCTTTATCATTTGATAAAGGAGAGTCCTAACAACGAAAGCAGGTTCTCCCCTGACTCATTTATGAATTGGAATCTCACTATGAAACTCAATAAGCAATTGGAGGAGCATTTGATAATTGCCAGTGGCGTCATGCCCACTTGGTGCGTCTTATTGCCCAGCAGATACCCCTTCATCTTTCCGTTGAGCACAAGAATGCTGTTTTTGAGGTGCACATCTTTCGGAATCTCTCGATGGATACAGAGTTCACACCTGAGATCAAATAACCGAGAGACTGCCGGCATGCATGATAACTCAGTGCTTATGAGCTCACAGAACTTGCCTTTGGGGATCCCCTCAAGGAAGAAAGTGCGGATCAAGAGAGAACTTATATTCAAAAGTGCTTTGAAACTATTTCTTGACTATGGGGATCATCCAGGATTATTGGAGATCGAGTATTTTGACGAAGTTGGGTCTGGATTGGGACCAACCTTGGAGTTTTATTCAACAGTTTCAAGGGAATTCCAAAGAATAGAATTACGACTCTGGAGGCATGATCTCAACGAGGCTGAATTCGCCTTTTCACAGCAAGGTCTCTTTCCCAGTCCTATTGGCTCAACTTTGGATAATGGCGCTGGGTCTCAACAGCTATTCTTCTTTAACATTCTCGGAAGATTTGTGGCAAGATCACTCCATGACTCTCGAATTGTTGATTTCAATTTCAGCAGGTTATTCATGAAATTGGTGCAGGATCCGGCAGCTATACTTGATTTGAAGATTGATTTCGACTTGAAAGGAGCGATCGATCTTGTTTACGAGGTTGATAATCAACTCGCAAGATCATTGTACCATTTATGCAAGTACATTGATCATTTTGATGGATCTAGTAACGACGAGCTCATTGTGTTGGACGGAATGACTTTGGCCGACTTATCGCTCACTTTCGTTATCCCAGGAACCGAATCTGAAGAATTGATACCAGGAGGAGCAAACGTTCCAGTATCGCCGCCCAATCTCGAAAGGTACTTGAGGCTCATAGTTGACAGCACAGTCGGGCTGGGAGTGAAGAAACAAATTCAAGCATTTAGAGAGGGCTTCACCACTGTCTTCCCAGTGTCGTCATTGTCGATTTTCTTCCCCGAAGAACTATGTGATATTCTAGGAAGCTGTTCAGAAGACTGGTCTCGTGAAACCATCTACAAATCTATCAAAGCCAACCATGGATATTCTTTGGAGTCTGAAGCTATCGTCAGATTATCTGAAACATTGGAAGAATTTAACACTAAGGAGAGACGTCAGTTTTTGCAATTCTTGACCGGCTCGCCCAGACTCCCGATTGGTGGCTTCAAAAGCATGCGTCCAGAATTCACAGTGGTAATGAAACAACCTGATGAAGGGCTATCCAGTGATGACTACCTACCATCTGTCATGACTTGTGCTAATTACTTAAAACTACCTGACTACTCTCTGAAAGCAATCATGAAGATGATGATTCAGAGGGCTATGATAGAAGGAGCGGGCTCCTTCCATTTGTCTTGAATTCCACGTTAAAACTTTTTATCAGGCGTTCATATAATTTCAGCTTTCGAATTTCGGTCTCTTTTGCCCTTGGGGTGCATTCGGTAATCGCGGGACATGTAGTGCGAGTGCGACCTCGAATTGTCACGAACTGAGACAAATACCAGTAGCACTTGATATGTCGGTCAAGCTCACAGAAATACTCACAGAGATCGTTAGTTCATCTGCACCAGCTGAATTGAAGGAGGTGAAAGAAGACCTTGCCGAGATAGTCCCACAAGATGGACATCATATCATAACTGATTGCTTGAATGCTCTCGTTAAAGACAAGGGTTTATTATTGTCTGACGCTTTGATAGCCAGCAAGGAAACCAGTGAAACCTCCGCTAACAAGTATCGAGACTACGTTGGTGAGAAGTCTTTTGCTATTGATTTTGAGAGTTTTTCCACCGTTGAAAAATCGCTGTCCACCACCAATGCCGAGCGTCCGCATATATACCAGGATCTAGTTGCGGCACTTGAGCAATATGGTGAGGACTACTACCCGTCGCAGTACGGATTTACTGTGATACCTCACTCAAAGACGAGATTGGAGGTTGTCATCATCGGACAAAAGAATAACAAGTCGAACTTTTATGCTGGTGTTTGGAAGTCTGTCTATACCTTCGAGGAGTCAGGAAAGGCCAACGGACACGTTAAAGTCGACATACATTACTACGAAGACGGCAACGTACGCCTCGGCTTCGATGAAGCCTGTGAAGATACGACCATCAATGCCTTTAACCCCGAAGCAATCATCAACTACATAAGAAAGGCAGAGGCAGCTGTGGTTTCCAAGATATTGAGCGACTTCGCTTTATTGAACCAAAAATATTTCAAGAACTTGAGAAGGTTGTTGCCGGTGACCAAATCCAAAGTTAACTGGGGCAAAGCCATTGGAACTTATAGATTAGGATCTGATGTTGTTGACAAGAGTTGAATCTCGGAGGATGAAAGTGAGTTCCAAGGATCATTTGAGTTTGTACAATGTCCATATGAGGAAAAAAGCACCGAGTAATATGAAAATTATCCTAGTAAGACTTTGATTTCTGCTCATGACGCCTTGTAGATCACCACTCGTTCTTTTGACTTTCGTCCATAGCTGTCCGAAGTTATTGTTCAAAAGATCTAACGTCAGCGATTCTTGTTGAATTCGGTTGTGAATATCTCGCTCAACCGTGTTGCGAAACTGATGCAAAGTCAGAGAGAGCTGGTCAAGCCGCTGGTTGTTTTGATCCTCTCTATGGCTGTATAAGTTCGACATTGGGGGGAGATTGAATGTAGTTGTTCTAGTAGCGCCAGTGATTGTTTATATATAGGACCACCTAAGCTGAGCACCAATGCTCTGTACTTCGCGGCACTCTCAGTCGTGGCCTGCAATGACGGCATCGAGCAATTGAGCGAACAACCCACTGCTTAACTTGGTGCCAAACTGGGCCGTATAAAGCTAGGTATTCCATGAAATGCACTATTTCTCCCGGTATCTCTCTATCAAAAGATCAGATTGAGCACAGTTACACCCGTTTCATGAGAATATTACTTTTTAATTGCAGCAAATTCTAATTTCTCCATTCTTGATGGCCTATGGATGCCGTGGGATCTGACCCATAGTATGGATAAGGCAATTGAACCTGTTGGCTAGAGCGTCTCGCTGACACGACGCCGTCGATCAACTCATTGTACAGATTCATTTGCATCTTAGCTCGTGCGCTGAGAGCTTCCAACTCGTCCCTTCGAGTACTGTGTTTCTCAATGAGCTTTGCTAGTATGGGCTTCAAGGGCACAAGACCATTGTACAATTCCGTGATTTCTTCCTCTGAAACTGTCTGAGTGTTAGAGGATAGAAGAGCTAGTAGTTTGTCTACCTTTCTCAGCTCATTTTCGATAATTGAATCCTCGAACCTCCTTTCATTGAGCCTCTCCTCTGCCGACTTGGGAAACACTGGAACAACGTAATTCAATGGAAAAATGCCACTCTTCCCGTTTGGCAATATTCCCTTCCACCAGTCACGGTAAACAGAATCAACAACGGTAATGAGATCACCTTTTTTGAATGAAAGTTCATCCGGCTCGTAAGATATCAAATCGTATAATGCACGCACCTTTTTGACATTTGCGATGCTCATGACCGGTTTTATCGGTTTTTCAACGGGAAGCACATCCTCCGACAGTGTGAGATAGTCGTTACTCTTCGGCTCCATATCTTGTTTGACAGAGTTTGTCTCTGGTAAAGGCTTGGAGTTCAAATATGATCGACGCAAACTTTGCTCCCTCTCGAATTCTTCAGTAGAGAGGCGCAAAGCTCTTTGTATTTCTTGTTCCTCCTTAAGCAACTCGTGATTAGTAAGTTCTGTCTTCACAGGCTTTGCTGGAGCAGTTCTCGAATATTGTTTGAATCTCGTCTTCGCTGTGTGTAGCGCCTCGTCAATGGCTTTCAATGATGGGTCTTTTTTGAAAGACTCGGCGAGTTGTTCAATCACTTCATAAATCCTGAATTTCAAATCTGAGTGCAATTTTCTCTCTGCAAGCCGGTTGAATAGGCATTCCTTCAAGAAGTCTGTGGAGGCAATCTCCTGCTGCATTCTGGAACCACAATTCTCGCCGACAGCCACCAAGAGAGACAAAGTTCTCAACATAATGTTGGCATCTTTCTTATTCAACCGTTTCCTTATCTCTTTGATCGCAATTTTTGTATTGGTTTCGGGGCTCAGAGATATTGTATCGCAAACATCAAGGATGTACTCCCAGTTATCGCCCGTGAGTACTGCGTCTGTCGCTTTCACAATCTTTACTTCTAATTCTGACATAATACTCAATCAAGTTATCGTGTAAAGTAAGGAGGGAAAGGCCTGAAAATAATTCGCTTCGGTTTGGAGTTCAGCGTCTGACAATGTAGTATCTTCTCCTGAGACGTCACTGGATATTCGAGCGGCAGGTACGTCTTTAGGGGTCGCAAGGTCCGTACACCAACCGTGTACGTTATACTCGCCGGTTTTTTACACTGACACCAACGGCAATGGCCTCTCCTCAAACTAATCACCACCGTCGACGGGGTTCCTCCGTCGGCCAAATCAACTTGGGCGACACGTCAGTGCCCGGCTTCTCAACAATGAAGTTGAGTGCCTCGCAAAGAAAGAAGCTGAACGCCAGAATTGAAGAGTTGAGTCGGCCATCCAACACTGATAGTGCTATATTGAAAAAGATTTTCGTCGCCTATAAAGAGTTGGCCTTCAGACACGCTTGGTTCAACCCCTTCTTATTCATGTCGATATTATTCCTCGTTTATTTCTTTGGCGACAAATCGTCAAAGCTTCACAAATTTCTTAATAAGTTTGTATCTGTGTCGTACCCGATCGAAGGGACGGATCAGTACGGAAAAGGTATGAATGACTTCTACTTTGTTGGATTTTACGCTTTATTTTTTACTTTTCTTCGGGAATTTTTGATGTGCTGTGTCTTGCGTCCCAGTGCTGGGGTTTTTGGCTTGAAAAAGCCAAGCAAGGTGAACAGATATATGGAACAAACTTATTCAATGTTCTACTATGGTCTTTCAGGCCCCTTCGGCCTTTGGGTGATGTCAAGGACTCCGCTTTGGTTTTTTGAAACGACTCCATTCTACACAAACTATCCTCACAAGACACATGATTGGTACTTCAAGGTATACTACCTCGGACAAGCAGCGTTTTGGGTCCAGCAGTCTATCGTTCTTTTATTGCAACTCGAGAAGCCCAGAAAAGACTTTTATGAACTCATATTGCATCACATCGTGACAATTGCCTTGATTTGGTGCTCTTATAGATTTCACTTCACTTGGATGGGCTTGGAAGTCTACATCACGATGGATGTTTCAGACTTCTTCTTGGCAACTTCTAAGACATTGAACTACTTGGACTCACCGTTGGCGAATCCGTTTTTTGTCTTTTTCGTTTTTGTGTGGATTTACTTGAGGCATTGGGTCAACTTGAGAATTCTATGGTCGGTTTTAACCGAGTTTAGAAGTGTGGGAGAGTGGGAGTTGAATTGGGTCACACAACAATACAAGTGCTGGATTTCGCAGCCTATTGTGTTTGGACTTATTTTCGCTTTACAACTCCTTAACATCTACTGGCTTTTCTTGATCCTTCGTATTCTTTATCGTTATGTTGTGGGCGGTGTGGCGCAAGATGAAAGAAGCGACGATGAGGAGGAAGATGAGGATCCCGAGTCATGGACCGAAAGCTACCAAGCTGCTAACAAGAAGACTGAATAATTGCTGAATTTGTCATTGTCATTCGATATGGAGCTAATTAGAAACATGGCTGCAATTCTTGAAGGGTTACAATACGCAATGCCTTCACAATAATTCTATTTACAGAGATATGGATATGGCTCACACTGTTCGAACTCTTCAGGACAGTTTGTAGCGAGCATAAGCTGAACGCCTTTCTTCAAAGCCTTCTTCTGCTGCCTTCGACAATACGCCCAATACTAAAGAAGTAGAGCGAACCAGATCGTCATTGCAAGGTATTGGGTAAGTCAAGAGAGATGGCTCCATATTTGTGTCACACAAACCAATAGTAGGTATTCTCAGTTTAATGCATTCGCCGATGCAGTTTCTGTTTTCGACTGGGTTCAACAAAACGATCAAGTCTGGTTTGATAAGAGAATCCTCTGACGATTTGATGATCCTGTCTGTGCGTTCGTCCGCCAAGTTCAACTCAACTTTCTGCTCACCCCCAACTTGCTTCGAAATTTCAGTGAAGTTTGTAATGGTGCCAGGAATCCATCTGTGAGAGACGTAGTAACCATTGCTTCTCTTTGCCGCTGCTTCCAAGGCTAGCTGCTGCTCTTCAAGTCTGCTAGTCCCAACATAAAGAATAACGCCTCCTTTTTTGGCAATAGTCCTCACAACTCCAGCAGCTCTTTTCAAAGAAGAGATAGTTTCATTAAGGTCGATCAAGTGAATCCCATCGTACTCCCCGTAAATGAATGGCTGGGTTGACGGTCTCCATAAGGCTTTGGCATGGCCAAGGTGACAGCCAGCAGCCATTAACTCTGAAATTGTTAGGTCGCTCACCTGTTTTGGGCTGCTTACCTCCTCAGAAGCATTATATACCTCCTTGACAAGAGTCCCCTTTAAGCCGCTGTGACGCATATGAGACACATGTCTCAAATACAACTCCTGTTCAGAGTACGGCTTGTAGTCTGGGGTAGGCTTCATGTTGGGAAATTGGTTGAGAAGCTCATTGTTTGTGGTGGTTTTGATTTCTTGAGTAGAAGGTTCTTCGTCCATACTCTTGTAGTTATTGGTGTTGAGGCTTTCGGCCCAGGGACGATTTCCAAGTTCTTTTTTCGAAATTCTTGCATTTTTCATGAGGAATTCTTCGAGTTCTTCATCTAATTGTTTAACTTTGCCCTGGTCTTGCAAAGAGTTCAAGCGACTCTGCAAATGTTTCAATCTCTCATCGAGCGCCAAAGTAGGCATAAGATTCAAAATATTGATTCCTGACCTGCTTCTCTCTTTAAGCTCTCTCAAAGCCTTTTCTTTGACAATCAATTCTTCCTCTCTCGCCAAAGCCTCTGCCAAAGCTTTTTCCCTTAGGTGCTTTTGAACATCGACTTGTCCCTCGTCGACAGCCTTTTCGATCACTGATGTGGAGTAGAGATTCCTCCCTCCAGACAAACGATTCACAGGCTTAAGAGCCTTTTTGTAAAAGCCGATCATAAGATACAGAAAGTTATCACTCAGAGAAACGCAAAAATTTTGTTGCGCGACTTGCACACGACCCCATGATTCACTGATCTAACACCATCAATGTCGTTCACAACCTTTCGATCAGCAGATGTGGTGTCATTTCTACTAGATGTTATAGGCAGACTTGAAAATCTGCAAATTGGCGATATATATTTGATCTCAGCTCCTCATGATATAGAGATCTGTTCGACGTCTACGGTTGCAGACGACCTAAGTGTCAAAAAGCTCAACGCACTACTGGCTATCGCCTTTCTCCAGACTACCACATTTCGAGATGTCGAAGGTCTACTCAAATCCCTATTCTCAAAGACCAAAAGGAGCTGTCTCCCCGTTATATGTTTCTATCTGCTCGAAGGTAGTAGTGAAATAAATGGGATGTGCGGTGAGAAGAATACGATTTCGCAGATTTTGTTCATGTTGTCACGACTTTGCGAAAGTAGAAAAGCATCGATATTCTTGAGAAGTGACTTGCTTGAAGTCTGACGACTCTTATAAATTACAACTACGTCAGATAATGTACAAAAGAAGAGCATCTATCGTTGATTGATGAAAGCCTAAAGTGATATAAACCTAAGCTTCTTCTTCTTCTTCACCTTCATCATCTCCCTCGGTACTTCCAACATTTTGGCCGATTTGGTTAGCTAAGGCACTTATGTCAAAGTCCCCGGCTCCAGATCCGTTGGCGCCAAGCAATTTGCTGAAGTCAAAACCGCCGGCGCCACCAGCACCTCCCATTGCGCTCATGGCATCCATGCCGCCAGCACCTCCCATTGCGCTCAAAGCATCCATACCGCCAGGGCCGCCAGGGCCGCCCATGTTCATCATGTTCTCTGTTTCGTCATCTTCTGGATGTTCTTCCTGCTCATCCTCGTCGACCCACTTATCGAAATCAGTCTTGATGTAATGCAACTTCAACTTCTCCTTTAAGAGACGTGGCCAAAATTCTGCCTTAGCGATCTTCTTACGTAAGACATAAAAGATATGGCTTCCCGTCTCATGCTTGTATGAGTTTTCTGGGTCAATTTCGTCAAAAAACTCCAACTTCAATTCGTAATCCTGAGAATCGTCGGCAGACTTTGCACTGAAATCCAACGTGGAAGGACTCAATTTAAGAGAAACATCTCTTGGGTCTTGAACTTGAATTGTCAAGTAGATGAGGTTCTTTTCAGGCTCTTCCTCGTTGGAGCGTTGTGCCCAAGTAACTAATGGGTGAATTGGCATGTTGAAATATTGATTGTGCTGAAGAGCGAAGATATTCCTCACGTTATTAAGTGAAGCAACTCATACTTCGAGAAACTTCGATCACGTGATGCTTGGAACCACTACCCCACTATTTGGTATATATAGATCGGGTACTCGTAGGTTCTTTAATTTACTTGCTTTACCTTTCCCAAGCGGAACAGTGGCTGATTACAGTTATATATGTGGATTCTTATACTTCTCTGAAGACTTCTATGCTTTGGCGATCCTTTATACAAAACAAGAGGTCTCCAGTGCGGGAGATTACCGCGACTTAACATCAAGACTAAATGCTAGCATCTTTACCGCTCGAGATCCAGCTACGAATCCTCTCAGACTGTCCTGCAAGTTCGCTCAAATTCTGCAATTCTCATTTCTTTCTACTCTACAATGACTTATTCCGAGAAAAACTTTTGAGAGTATTTGGTGATGAAACACTTCGAATCATTACCAAAGTCTACCCGTTCTTGAGGACTTACATCAGGTCGCTTGACTCATTCAGACAAGCTTCTCGACGGACGATAAGCTCACGACTCAATCTTACCGATCATGCGGCTAAGAACAACGGCATGCACACCGATGATATCTTCGGCGCAGAATATATTGAGGATTCTTGGAAGTATATCTACTCTATTTTCAAGAACAAGAGACTATTTGCGGAATACGCAGATTATGAAATCGACGAGCCAACCAATTACGTCTATAACCATTACGTGGAAATCAACAGAACTTATCTTTTGTCCTACAAGAAATCAGTATGGCTAGCTCCCGGCCACTACAACTTGAATATCGGTTTGGTGATAAAATCGGGCAGTGGTCTCGGGACAACTAAGTTCGAAGTGAGCCATACTTCATCCAATGGCTCAGAAACGGCACAAACGTTTTACCCTCCATCCAACATTAACGAGATCTTGCCAAAAAATCAATTTTGCTTTCTCAAAATAGGCGAGTTCGAAGTACCTGAGCAAAGAGAGTTGAGTGACACAAGGTCCCACCAACATTATCTCACGAAAGTGAAGATCGTCATGGAAGAAATAGGACTTTACTTGAAATCTGGATTCAGTATCTTCTTTATTGACATTTCAGAGCCGTCAATGATTTTCAATGACTATGATCTTCTATACTACTCGTGCCCTGAGACGGATTACAAACATTATATAAATTTACCACTCAAAAATTTATACAAAGCCTTGAATCATGTGCAAGGTGGAGAACAAATTTCGAGCCTTTCAGAATATGGGGAGGGCGATCCGAGAAGCATTGAAAGCGAGTTCGATTTCGACTACAACTTTGGGAGTATGTCGACATTCGAAAGCAAAGATGAAGAATTGATGGCTTATGCCAACTTCTTCTATCGAAACAAACTGAACCAAAGAAGCTTCAAGTTTAACACAGTCTACCAGAAACGCCAATTTATTCTGAGGTTTGGCGATTATAGTGTCGAATCTGAAGAGCCAGGTCGCAACGGCTGCAAGTATGACAGTGATGGACTCAAGTGGCGTATACCTATTTTAGGAGAGCTCTGATAGCTGGGTGTGAGTCAATGATTGATATCAAAGAGAGCTTTGACTACAAAGAAAATTTAGGGAGTAACCTTTCTAACAGGACCTTGTCTAAAGACACACCACTATTTTCCTCTTCGTGCGCTTGGACAAGCGTAGCACAAGGGCAAATTGTAGAAGATATCTTCAGCAGCAGATGCAAGAATTATATTTGAAGGCTAGCTCAGAATATTGTTGCACAATTGACAAGTAGAGAAATACTAGTACGCTCCCACTGTTGGACTCCCATATATGGGAAGTACCTATGAATTGTGGGTAGCACTAAACCTCCGTCATTCTGTGCTCGAATACTTTCGCCTTTTTTTCCAAAACAATTGAAGCAAGGCTCCTTCAAAGTTATGTAGAAGGCCACATCAAGGCCCTCCTGTCAGCATTTTTTTATCGCTATAATTCCTGTCCTCGCCACGAATCATTCATTTTTGTTCGTACGCCACGTAAATGGGCCTGGGATTCCAGATACATTGTTTTTTGGGTGTTCCGTTAACCTATATCACGTCTCTGACTTGTTTCGCAAGTGATGAATACGCTAACACATACGAAACTCGTTGTTCGCCTACACCCTACCTAGTTTGAATTTCAAAATCGTCACATTTGCGATTCCCCCACACTTATTCAGAAAGAGAAACCGTTCTCGATATATATTGTTTAAATTAAAGCTGAGACGAAGCTTTGCATTCAGTACCATGTATTACTCGGGACCAAAATTGTGGACTCGAGCAGTCGAGGTTTTGTGGCAAAACTACTGGCCCACAGATACGAAACTGAGAGCCTAACGGGTATTTTCGAAAGATGCACACACAAAACAAAGATTATTATCCAACTTTAATGACGAAGCTACGACTTTGATACCATGTTCGCGTAGGTCTCTTTTCGAATAATAGTGTACATCAGGACATTAGACCAGATGATTCACGTAAAACATACGCCAGATTCTCTCAGTAGCAGGGAGTTGCGCCGCTTTAGCAAATTAATCACCTGAATGTGTGGTTCCTGGCTTGCGACAATCACCTAGCATGTTGAAAGGATTAATATAATAGCGAAAGGTTCTAAGTAAAGACCTGAATTCACGTTGATTACGGTAGGACGGTTGTTAGTCCTGGAGGGAAATACACATACGCTCTGAAACTAATAATATTGTAACGCATTGTCTGGTTGTAAGCTGTTTTCGAGTGAAACACAGCACTTCGATTTGAAATTAGTTTGTCATATCTAGGACTGTCCCAGGAATTTGCCAGTCCTTTCACGTAAGAATCCAAGTTTGCGAGAATATTGAAACACTTATCCGAGCAGTTCTAATTAGACTATGTAGAGAAGACAAGATACTACAGGAAATTGTTGTTTTGAAGTTATAGGTTAAATCTATGGTTCGTTTTTTTTTCTGGCGCAAATCCTAAATCAAAAGGGACAGATGTCTACCGGAATATACTGTTGTTATTCGTGGCACAAGGATTAGTATGTGAGGTTTGTAGTATATCTGAGCCAATGAAGCATTGGTACTAATGGTATGCATCTTAGCGGTTACCGGCTTACTTTCAGTGCGGATGAAAATGCTGAAGATTATGATTTGAAGAGCAATATCGAACAGATGTGTCGTAACAAAAGGCATGATTGATGGGTGGTCAAGTACTCAATCAAACTTTTGAGCGCAAGGAAGGTTAAAAGTATATGGTCAGGCTCAAGAGTAGTACGCTTCAGGATGGTGTTTGAGCGAATAATGCTTGTAACTGAGCTAGGCTTCTCTGAAAAATCTTAGCGAAAGGAATCGCCGGTTGTGTATCGTAAAAGTTGTAATCTCATGTGCAACAAATGTAAGGCGATATATGTTAAGCAACATGGTATCGTAAGGCTTGTCAGTTGGATTGTGAAGCAGCTCACACTTATTAATGAACTGAAAAGTTACTGAGTATGATTGTGCATTAGCTTAGTTTCTGTTCTGACAGTCTTGGATGAGGGTATAATATTTTCTGTATCGGTTTATTTATGGGAAAATCAATGTGTACATATTTAGGAGGAAATAAATAGTTGAACCGCTACTGATGTGATTTGCAGTATTGCATCAAGTGATTTCCGACAGTGGGTATGAAGAGGAGACTCCGTACGCGAGCGGAAATGTAACTCAATCGTGAATTTTCAGAGACAAATGAGGATGGCATCCAATCGTAGATAGTATAACAGTTTTTGACGATTATTACATTTTCGTGTGGTGAAGATTTCAAAAGTAGCGAGAATGAACATAATTATGATAATCAATGAGTCGGTTTGTTCGTTGTACTCTGAGGTGCGAAACTTGTAAAGCACAAGCTTCGAGTCCGAATAGAAAGGCAATATAACATTAATGTTCGGGCGAGATTGAATTACATCTCTTTTGTAATTAGGGAAGCTGATGTATGAGGTGCAAAAGATAAAATGGACCCAGCTGCTGAAGCACTTGTCACAAGGCTGACTTCTTGTGTTCGTGCATTTGTAGTCAGTCTGCGATGTATATCTTAAAAATTGTAGATTCTAGATTCATTTACATTACTGAATTGTCTCACTCGTATGTATACATAGCATATAAATTGTGGTCCGGATTTTCGAGCTCTGCGCTTCGGAAATCTGGGCCCAGCGTTGCTGAATAGTAGATATTCATATCGGATTGCAGCACTTCATAAATCTTTGTGTCATCATTAGCTGCATCATCGATTAAAGGAGGACTCAAGTGCTCGCCGTATTTTTGGATATCGAGAGCTGAAAGCGCTTTGGGCTTTTGTGCAAATTCGAAGAGTTCAGTCTCAACAAACCACTCTTTGTCATACATGAACGGCTCAAACATGATTCTTTGTGAAGGCGGCGGGCCACTACTCCGAATCGAACTAATATCCACAAAACCCGTCTGTAGAGCGTTGTGTTGCCCGTCATTGAGTGATGACTCCAGTGATTTTTGCTGTCCTTCCGGAGTGTCCTGCGTAAGTCCTGGCGTGTAACCTTTTTTTTTGAAAAATGGTTTCCGGGACTCAAATGGGCTGTATTCAAATGTTTTCGCCAACGTATTCGAGTTTGATGGAAAATAACGCACATTGGAATTCATATTGAATTGAAACAACTCGAGAAAAGATTGAAATTTGCGATTTCCGTAGCATTCGTTGAACCAGTTGTCAATATTCTCGTTATTATTTTCTGACTTTCCATGGATAACGTCAGAATCGCTCAACCTCTCGCAATGTATGGAAAATTTGTTGTACCAACATGTATAGCTCGTTTTGGCTTTAAACGACTGAATCACAGTCTTATTGTGTAGATAGTAATCATTCTGTAACTCCCAAAGTCTTAGCTCATTTGAGTCATAAACGTAATTTCCCAAAAACAAGTTAATAGCCTCCTGTCTTATCAGATCCATGAATGAGTTCGAATAAATTCGCTTTATACTATTGAGGATATCTCTCGTGTGAGACGACCACTGGTTGATTCTCCGATATGAATCCATTGTGTTAACGAGGTTGGACCCGCCATATTGGACAGCTATAGTGTCACCATGGTCATGAAATATCTCTGTCAATATGTTGATTAAATCCGAGTCGTAATCAAGATCTGTTGACAGTGTAATAAACCCCAAGCTTTCGAGTTGATGAGAAAGAGCTTCCTTGCAAATGATGAATTGAGCTGCGTTGGTTCGGTCAAGACAGTCTATGCAATTTGTTCGTATGATACCCAGCTGTACTTTTGTCGAGGCATAATCTTCCCCGTTGTGAAAAAACCCAGTAACGTTGATTGCATCTTTTGCGAACTTCTGCAAAGGAGTTATCACGTCCAAATTTTTCTTGGAGTGCTTTGACATATCAAATGAGTGATATATTATCTTTTTGTCATGAGGCAAGAATTGATTCAAATACCGTATGCAATCTTCGAAGTAGCCGTTGAGGCGCAGTTCTCGCGGTTGCTTCTCCTTCGTTTTGATCAAATTGAGGATTATTATTGGTGAACTGTATCTGGATAACAAATTGTTGAAGTGGATTCCTGAGCTCTGATAAAAAGGATCAGAAAAGTTTATCTCTATCGGTGGTTTAGGAAGCCTGTTGAGATCTTGTGTCCAGTAGAGCGGTATTGACCCACGATGTTGAACAAAGCTTGTGTATCTTTTGTTTGCGAAAGGGCCGAACTTTGGATCATGGAATGAAGAGGTTAGCATATCGGAGACAATCTGCTCCGTTTCAACCTCATTAGCCACATCGCCTCCATTATTAACTCCTCGCTTGAGGAATCTTGCGCCAGCAAAATGATGAGATCTCCGAGCAATAATTGTGATGTAGATTTTTCTCCCAAATACTGAGATATTGGCTTGATCGATGAAGCCATGTATAATTGGCTGAAACCATTCGAAGGAAGCGAGCTCGGTCTGATCCAAAACTGGTTGAAGCAACAAATTATTCCAAACAAATCTTTCATTGAAATCAACAGTTTTCCGCCTTCCGGATGCGTTTCTCGCACCGTCAAAAAACGTGAAGTTCCTTAGCCTGAGTAGATTGGTTTGCAAGGAGTTGGTGATATCGTAAGTATAACTAAAGTAGAAAGTTTTTCCCAAATCGAGGTATTTGAAAATGGAAAGAAGCTTCTCCTCGTCGCTGTACTTCTCAGGCCTCTTGTAATTGAATTCAAGAGGGATGAGCTTAGTTTCATCTATGTGGTAGATGAAATGGCCCCCCAAAATTGCCACTTGACTGCATTTCGTGATGACGGACAAATAGTAACCCTTTGTGAATTTTATTAGTCCAACCAAGCCGTATGACAGTGAAATCTTGTGGATTCCTCCGTCTATGGATTCATTGAGATCCTCTAGTAGCTCAATCATATCTTTTCTAGTGTAGAAATAACTTTTGTCCTCAATGATCGTGAGTTCAAAGTTGTTTTCAGGATCTGATGTGATTTCGATGATACGAAACAAACTCTCCTTGGCATTACTGCCAACAATGTACATCGTCGTTTTGGAGTTATAAATCGTGAACTTCTTCAAGATGATCCGTTTGTTGCTCTGCTCCGGTCCAGAATGTCCATTTTCGTCGTGAGTTTGGTTCGAACCTTCTCCAAGCGAGTGCTGTCTGTCATGGCCAAGATCAGATTCAGAATTTGCTGAATGAGTGCTAACACTCCTTATCGAGGAATGGTCACCATCGTTTTGTTTAGAATCAATCCCTGCTCTCGTGCCAAAGTATGACATGACATTGATACCTTGTACAACGAGTTCCTGAGCATACGTGATCTTAGTTTTCCTGTATATTAATGTATTCAGATTCTCCATTCCAATTCATCGATTCTTCTCCTTGTTGTAGCCCTTCTCTTAAACGAATTGAAGTCATCGACTTCCCTTCTCATGTTCTCTCGCTTCAATCTTCTGGAGTTTCTTTCCCTTTCGATTTCCCTCTTTTCAATTTCCCAAGGACTCAAAATTTCAATGAATGGTTCCCAAATAGCATTTCCATTGTGAAGACTGCTGTCCGTGCGAATCCGGATGCTCTTTTCGAATATGAGACCCGAGAGTTGTTGGTACTTGTTAAGCTCGAGATTGTAAGAGCCATCGGCGATCTCTTTCTTGAGCCTTAGTATCATTTCGTGAAGACCATGAGCAATAGCAGGCTTGAATTCTAGACTGAGCCCCATGTCAGCAACAACAATTTCAGCAAATTCCTCGGGTGTAATGTCGCTTTGTTTGAGGTCCCACTCGAATTTATCCTCGTATAGTTTTTTAGCTAAATTCACAGATAAATCGACAATAACATGAAACTCAGTGTTTGCTGGAAGCTGTAAGCCGTTGACAAAATTGTATTCCTCAATTTGCTTAGTGATAGAATCAACTACTTCCAGGTGAATCAGTGTGGGTAACTCCAATTCTGTGCAAAGTAGCGTAGCAAACTTATCCGGGGTCACCAAAGATTCATTGAGGTTCCACATGAAAAAATCAACCAATTTCGATGTTCCACCATTATACTCGATACTCAACTTAATTGGAACTAGGATGTCAGCTGAAGGCTTGGACGAAGGCTCAGAAATCTCAAGATCTAAGGAGCGAGAGGGCCTTGCTGGCTTTAACAAATGCTTTTGGACTGTGTTTGAGTTGTGAGTATTGGCTATCGGAAGAGCTGTACTCAACACGGCCTCTTCTTCGTACTCGAAATCCTCGTTGACGTTGTCAAACTCAGCGTAATTAATCTGTTGGGCATTCCTTTTAGCTGAACGTTCCTGTGGGGCATTTGTGAGTATAATAGCACAGTCTTGGTCTTTGTTCAATCTAGATGTGAGACCAGTACTAAGCGCTTGTGGATTGAAGGAGTGACTCTGATACGATAAGGACATCTCGGATAAAAGACTTGTGTTGATTGTTCTTTCACCGAAGATTTACCGCGAGTCTTGTGTGTGTGTGCACGACTCGCACATACAACATTGAGCTCCCTTATGACCTCCAACACGATATTGAATAACTTTTTCGCCGGGCTGGATTTGAAAAGTTCCTTTTCTTCCTCTAATTTTGCAAAAAACGTTGAACATGTTCGCCCTGAAGCTGTTTTGCCATTATACGCAGCCCTAGATGAGCAACGGTCTGTGATACAATCTAAAATAACAAGCAACATTCAAGATGGGCAGCTATACTTAGGAGCAGATCAAAGCATCCTTAAAGACGCAACCCGCTCTAATTCATCTCGGTTGCCTTTGGCTCAGTTGAACGATCAATTGTTGATAGCCGCTGAGGAGTTGAGAGCTCAAAATCTGTCGATTCAAACCGATATAGACGAGGCTTTAAGTGCGGTTAAAATCCATTTAAAATCCCTGCAGCACTATGAGAGAGACTTCAGCGATATTGAGGCATCACTTGAGAACAACGCTATTCAAAAGTGTGTTGATATGTTGAAGAATAGCTAGGGTTCCACGTCCGCATCAACAATCACTCGATTGAAACACTCTTCTGAAACCCACTTCCATATGTCAAAGGTCCAATTGAGGTCATTTCGGTCGCCAATATAATGCGACGACTCGATGGCGCCTAGCTGTTGCTCCCAGATATAAGTCAAACGTGATATTCTGGAATGAACCAACGCCATCGCACACATATCGCACGGTTCGTGCGTTGTATATATTAAAAGATCATGACAGAGGTATCCTTGCGACTCTTTGCCACACTGTTGTCTTTCTCTCATTTCTCTCTTTGCGGTATTCGCGATGGCTTTCATGATACTATGATGAAGTGGATGAGTATGTCTATCATCTGCAACAATGTCCAAAACCTCGATCATTCCCGAAACTGAGTTCTTTTTCGCCACTAGTGTGGCAATCTTTAAGCCACTGCTGGTTTGAGCCTGGGCAATGAGCCTTTTGATGAGAACAGCTTCCTCTTGGAGATCAAATTTTGACGTGATGAGGTCTTGGTGATTTGGATTACCTTTCCACGAGAGAGGCCAAAACTTAGTGCTCCATTCCAATGCTAATTCTTTCGTTGGGGGCATTTCGATAGGAACATACTGGATGGCAAGGGAATGAGCGTTGTAACTAACATCAACGTGATCTTTCAAGAGCTGAAGGAGCTCATCACGATCCGCCAAAACCAGAGTGGAGCATAAGATCGTTGTTAAAATGACATGGCCATTTTCTTGCTTTTTTCTGAATCTCTTGACATTTCGGAAATCGAAAGAGTCAATACTGCTCAACCTGGTTTCGATGAGTTTGAGAATAGCTTTTGTTTGACTGGGATGTAAGTCGCAACTCCACACCGGTCTTGTCTCCGGCTCGTAATCTCTCGAGCGATGAACATTAGATCGCCTTATCTGCTTTAAGCAGTTCCCTATAGTGAAGTGCAGGAGATCAACATTCAGAGGGACAGTTGTTTTTCCCATTTGGGACGCTGATTTTTCTTGTTATATAAGTCGGATGTTGGTAGATTCAGAGAATTAGCGCGAAACTGATACATCAACTTATGATACCCCAGCAAGTACTCATTGATCATCTCCAAAAAAATTATCACCTACAATCTGATGAGATCTATCGGAATGAGGAGCTTAATACAACAAACCAAGCATACCGGGAGCTTCTTCACAAAACTCTAGTTACAACGAAGCCTGGTAGAGCGTCACCGCTTTGCATGTATACTGACATCGAATGCTCGTACCTGGACTTCGTTGACCTGATCATTCTATCACTAAACCCCAAGGCTTTGAAAAGAGTTTCAAGTACAAATTTCGAGCTCGAGATCTCAACTGTCAATTTTCAGGTGAGTCTTTTAAAGGGGCCGGCGTGGGAAAGATTATGCAACAACATTGGCCGAAAGGCGTTCTCCTCCTTACTACAAACTTGTTCCTTGCATGTCAATGTCGGGAATGCACAGTTCCATCTTAGCATCTTGGAAGGACAAGCACTTGCAAGAAAATCAAGACAGCCAGGCATCACGAAGAGACACATGTATTACCGTTGGAGAAACATCAGAAGACGTGTTACCAGTATGTTGGGAGAGCTTGATGATATTGTCTGTCGTATAAATGGGTGGAGTCAGCTCCCAAAAAATATTCCGAAGAAGTACCGGCCGCTACTAACAATCTTGAGGAAAGCGATATCGAATGATACTCATTTGAGCTATAAAAGTTTGTTAAAGGAATGCGTGACGAATAGGCTTCCGGTGCCACTTTTAGCTGAGAACAAGACACCAATAGCACAAGTCGCCAGGTTTGTGATTTTGTCAGTTCGAAGCATACTACCGCGTGAAACCCTCGGTTGTGATTACAACTGGGCAATTTTGAACAAGTCAATCTCGAGTTTCCTCAGCTCCCCACGACATGACATAATTGATTTCAGTCAATTCACATACGTGTTGAAGTTGAAGTCCATCCCTTGGTTAGGAAAGCCACTTGAACATTCCAAACTCACATCGGTTCAGGATTACCACCAAAGGTCCACATTGTTGATGAAGTTCATAAAATGGCTTTTTTCTGATTTCATTGTTCGTATTGTTACGTCCTTTTGGTATGTGACAGAAGCCTCCATCAACTCAAAAGCCAACGATCCCTGCTCATCGTTTTTTCTACATGCCACATGGGAAAACTTATCAAAAAAATGGCTCAAAGATTACATTTCGATATATTTGCATGAGAGCGACTACACAAAGTTCGGGAATGAAGACAATATGCTCAACGAAGGAATGTTGAGACTTTTACCTAAGAAATCAGATTTCAGGCCCTTGTGTATTCCTATGAAGCATAGGAATGTACCATCCAAACTGAATGTGCTGAAGAATCTCAGGAGCTATGACTACAAGGTTATTCGGCCAGTGAGAGACTTATTGAGATTTCAGCAACGAAAATCAATACACAAAAGCTCCACAACCAAACAAAGATGCTATTCTTTAGCAGACGTTGGAAGAAGATTGACCGATTACAAAACACATTTGAAAAGAACCCGCGGCAGCTTACCTGAATTGCATGGAATACAATTTGATATGAAGTACTGTTTCGACAACTTGAACCAGGCGGAGGTGATAGCATGTGTGGAGGAGCTCTTCGCAGGAGAGAAGCCTGACGAAGAATTCTACATCTGCAACCCTCAGCCACTGCCAACGTTATTTGCTAAACGAAGACGGCTTTCTCCATGCGTAAGGCGAAAATCTGATCTCTTAGGATTGGATGTATTCAAAAAGATTTCGCCTGAGAAGAAGTGTATCAGTCTGGGATCCTACCTGGTACAAAAATTCAAGAAGAGCGATGTCATAAACTTGATAAAGGAGCATGTACTCGAGTCATCAACTAGATTACCTGGATACGGACAACGGCGTTTCAAGCGCAAAAGAGGAGTTTTTCAGGGACTACCGCTACTGGGAATTTTGTGTGACATTGTTTACAATTCATTGGTTGACAAAGTGTTTGCGCCAGTCATTGATTCTCAATATCCAGACTCTCTTTTGTTGCGACTTGCTGACGATTTTCTATTCATCTCGACAGCCGAAAAGGCATGTCAGGACCTCTTCGAATTGGCATTATGCCCGAAAATGTTGTCGCACGGGGCTTATATCAACAAGGACAAATGTTCTTGGAGTACTTCGGAAACTACTTTGAAAAATTTCAGGTTTTTGGGTCTCAAAATTGACTTGCGAAACTTAAATGTGGAGAAGGCAGATAAACAAGTTATACGAGCTCCGAATAGCACAAAAGGGTCGTTGAAAAGACTCATTGATTATCTCAAATGGAGATTCAGATTGCTTTTGAACGACTATCTCCTTGATTTAAAGCTACAAAAAATTGAGACGGTAATGAGCAACGTCCATAAAATTTTTACACCGAACATTGAATGCGCCTTGCAAAATTGGTCTCAGGGGGATCTTGTCATTGAAGCTATCGCAAACCTTCACCTTTGTCTCGTGTTGGAGTTCGTCAGAAGATTCAAAAAAGCGAACGCTCACTTGCCTGAGGTTGATGATCTAGTTGAACCTGTTGTAATCATGATGAATTCCGTATTGCAGCTGAGATTGTGCGAGTGGTATTCTTGAGCTGCAACCTATATAGCACCGAATGAACTTTTCAAATTCTCAAGATCTTTCTCTCGTCTTTTGTTCTCGAGTTCTTCGATTCCACCGGACTTCTTGAGCTTTTGGTCTCCCACAAAGTTTCCAAGCTCTTCCTGAAACTTGTCTAAACTTGTTAGCTCTCTTTCTTTCTCTCTTAGCCTTTCTGCTTTAGCTATAGCATCTAGTCTTCCTTCGTGATCAGGGATGAGAGACTTGACTTGGTTCAAGACAGCATCTTTGATATCATGAAGTGAGCCAGTAGTGTCCAACAACGGGATCTTGGAAGCAAAGTTTTTTCTCAGACTCTGTTTGCCTTGTTCTAAGCTGCATTTTTCAATCAATTCGAAAGTCTCTTCGATTTTCTTGATGTCCTCATCTAAGTCACGGGTAAGATCGTCTTGCAAGTTAAAAAATTGCTGCTCCTCGCAAACCTTGTCTAGCTCTGCTTCCCAGATCTTTTTCCACGTCGGCTTCCCTTCTGCAATGTAATCACTCAAACTTCCAAGAGATTTCTTGGCCTCAGAAATTTCTTTACTTGTCGATTTGAGCTGCTTAGGCCCTAACCTGACACCTCTCTGAGCGACGTCTTTCCTGAGCGCTTCCATTGTGTCCTGAAGGTCATCCACTTTTGTAAGTAGCGTGTCTGACTCTTGGGATAGCTTCGAATAGCTGTCTTCCATGAACGCACGATGTGATGTTGAGACACGATCTATACATGCGTTCTTCAATCCTGTTATATCGCTTTGTATCTCCCGGAGGCCATCTTGAAGGACATTGCTTTTACTTCTCAGAACTTGCTTGATTGCAAGAAGTTCCAGCTCTAATTCCCGGAGTACGCTTGGCGGTACGCTTCCCCTCGATTTGCTCGTATTGAAGTCATCGACAGTCTTTCTGGTCTGGACTGATTGAAGGTTTGGTGCAAATGACGAAAACGAGTCTTTGATCTGCAGGGAAATTTGACTCAAAGCTTCACCCCAGCGTGTATCAAGAGCTTGCAATCTCTTCTCGATATTCAAGATTGAATCATCTTTGGCCTCGCGGTCTTTGAGAAACACAAGCGTCCCTGAGGTTATGTCCTGATCAAGGTTCTGCTCTTCCAATTCGTATGAAACGTTGTTCGTGGGATCGTGAATGTAAATCTCTGGAAACGATGAAGACCCAGGTGAATATGCAAATTTTTCAACAAAAAGTAGTCTCAAATGAGCGAGGGACACAGGGAAGTCAGTCTTGACCTTTTTTGTTTGATCCCTGATTCGTAGAAAAATGAAGTTCGAGTCTCGCGCTGAGGCTCTTTGCTCTGGTTTGTTCGCGTTGACACCGTCTGAAGACTCCTTCAAAGTCTGATTAGTCTCAAGATCTTCAGGAAGTTTCGTGAGTTGGTTATTGTTGAAGTTGGCTAGCTTCGCATACTGATAGGCACTGAAGCGTTTCGAAGCCCGCCTCAGAATGACGTTTCCCTTTTGCAACTTCGCTAAGGCATCATTCGAGGCATTAGCGTGCTGATCCACAATCATCACGGGTTCATGTACATCTGATCCCGTTGTCTCATATCCGCGCGAAGAGTTGTGGCCGATACTAAGATGTTTCTTCGGCGGAGTATCAGTAGCAACACCTGCAAGGGAGCTCAGCAGGGCATACTGAGCTCCACGTTCCAATGCAATCTCCTTGGCCCTGCTTTGTTTGGCTTTGAGTCTCAGAAGAAGATTCACAATGATCGTTCGGATATTCGGGAGAAATTTATCCAAATTCTCTTGAGTGGGTGCCTCACTTAATGCTGACTCAAGAACAATTCTCAAAGCTTTTGGAACATCTCCTAGATCAGATATCTCAACCCCAGCATCGTTAAATGCCCTCACTGCTGCTCTGAAATCGTTCCCAAGCTTCACATAAGCGTCAGATACAAACTTGTCATCAGCTTCCTGTCGTGCCCACTGTGTTAAGCTTTCCAAAAGATGCTTTGTTGACACAAGGAGCCTTGTAACACTGCTCTCAATTGAATTCAACGAAGTTCGTCTCCCTGTAGGTTTTCTTGTTCCTATCGAATCCGGCAACTCGGACATGTGTTTTGAGGCGCAGAGAAGTTCTTGAACCGCTACCCTTATGTTGGTGCGTATTCTGACTATATACAGAGAAATCGGGCTTTTGAGAAACGACAAGATCGCTGCAAAAAATCTACGATTACAGTCGTCTTCGATCTACAAAGAAGCTTCCCGCTATTTTCTTTCATTTACTGTGTCGTCTCAATAAATTCCGAGACTGTTTAGGAGAAATATTTCAACACCTCCGGAAACCGAGAGTAATGCTGTACAATCTCGAGCGCCTTCTCAGATGGCAATTTGCCCATGATCGAGCGCGTTGGGGGAACAACGAGGGCAACAACACGGTCCGTTATGGATCTTTGCGCGATTGCTTGCAAAACTGCATCTGCCACTTTTGGGATCTGGTCCAAGACGGCTTTGTGTTCACTTTCAATTAGCTTGGCGAGGAAGCTATAGGCGTGGGCTGCGGCATCATCATCTTGAAGAACCGGGAACAACGCCACCCACTGGCTAAGAATATCGTCTAAGTCTGGGATAGCGCTGCCGTATCTGGCACAGATTTTTGCGATGGAGGCAACGCAATTTTCAGTGGCGTGGATGTTTTCTTCAGCCCTGGCATCCGGAAATGTTGCGATCTTGAAAAGAGATGGTAGAGAGTTCACCAACAATTCACCATAGTTGTCACCTCCGAACTCAGCTGCAATGCCCAAAGCGTAAGCCGCAGCTTGACGAACACTTGCTTGAGCTGAAGTCAAGCAGTCACTAGCAACAAAACTCAAATAATTTCTCTGATCAACACCTGAACCGCAGTGTTCAATGACATCGCAGAGAATGCAAAGCCCACAGAGTTTGATGTTGTTGTTTTCATCGGCAATGAAAGTGGTTGCGAAACTTTCCAATCTGTTTTGATAGTCAGTGTAGAACTTAGACTTCATATTCTTGAAAATGGCGGAGATGACTTTGTTAATTTCGTCGAGTAACTCCTCATCAGTGTATTCTTCTTCATCATCGTTGACCTCTTCTTTGAAATCGTCATCATCGCTATCCCTTTGCTTCATTCTCTCATAGATCCCACTCAAGTTCAATGCCAAAACATTCGCAATTGCTCCCATCTGATCTGATGACAACGAATCTGGACCGAGCGAAAGGAGGCACTCAACCAAGCTCGTGTAGTATGCAACAAGAAGTTCGGGAACGGGATCGTTGGTGAGGACATCGACGAGTTTGGAACAAATTTGCGACCAAATAGTTATCGTTTCAACAGAGCTTTTTGAAGTGGCATCAATTGTGCACTTGAGGAGCGCAGCCAACGTCAAAGCGGCGGAACCACGAACACCATCATGTAAATAAAAGTCAAGGGCTGGGAGCGCGATATCTTGAACAGTTTCTTTGACCCATGGGAAGAAATGACCCTTCAATTGCGTAGCGTAAATGCGCAACAAATCCATAGCTGCCGCTTTTTCATCAAGAGCTGCAGTGTGTACAGCGATCAATTTTCCAGACAAACTGATGACATCCCACTCTTCATTGTTGCTGTACTCTTCAGCCTCGTCTTCTTCAAGCAAGGAAATATCTTGAGCAGCTTTTGCTGCAGTCATGAGTGGTGGAAGCACAACCGGTAAATACGGCAAGAAATCCTTGCCAATAATGCGGCAAAGTCTTCCCCAGCCTTGTTCCAAGTACTGCTTTACAGGGTCATCGCTATCTTGAACAGATTCTTGATAGCCGCCCATAATATTGATCAACTCCTGCCTGTACGGCTCAAAATTCTCTGCGCCCACTGCCACGGCTATCAAAGTGGCACATTCAATGCACTTTGCAGTTAAGGTCCGGTTTTCAGGGCCCAAGTCAGATTTCAAAAATCCAATCAACATTGGAAGAAGAGTGTCGTGGTATTTGATGAACTTCTTTTCAGCAGCATCTGCGATGATGGCAATAGTGGTCAATACCTGCTCTTGCACATATCTCTTTGGAGACAGCAACAAGCCCAAAAGGTTATTGAGCAAGTCATCGAGAAATGGTTCCAATACCTCTTGAGTAGCCGCTTCCGAAAAGTTAACCAAAGCGGCAGCCGCATGTGCCTGAACACGAGGGACCGACTTATTAGTTAATTTGGAAATGAGAGCAGGCAAAATGCGGTCGCCAGCCATTTTTTGGATGACAGTGGCAAAATCAGTTGACATCTGACCCAACGTGTTGCAGCATGCGAATTGGACTCTAGAATGAGGATGGTCTAAAGTGGGCAAAACCATATCCAACAACTTTGGAATCTCGGTGATCAATACCTCGCAACAACCCTCGGCAGCAGAGGACAAGGCCATCAATGCGGCAAAAGTTTCCCTCCAGTTCGGCGATTGAATCATGGCTGGCAAGTATTGGAACAAAGGTGCAGCGAGAGATTGACCGCCCAAACGCAAGGAAATGCGATCCAAAGATTGTCTCGCTGAATCATACTCTTGCTCCTCTTCATCGTCATCGTTGTCGTCGTTGTTGTTCCATTCTGCCGCCTCCTCATCATCAATACTAACCTCAGTCAACAAAGACAAGTTGATCAAGATCATTGAGGACGTATAATTAGGGGTCTGTTTGCACATGACTGGAGAAACTTCAGAAAACGTTGTCAAGAGCTCAAGAGCTGCTAGCCTGGTATTCGATTCGAGCTCTGTGTTCTTCGCCACAGTTGAGCAAAACTCGATAATTGTGGGAAACATCTGCTTGAACATTTTTGGTGCAAGCTCAACAAGGTCAATGAGAGACTGTAAAACATTTGCCAAGGCCTCATCGTGACGGTTCTGCAAGAACTTAGGCAAGGAGTTCAACAATTCAGGTAACAATGGAGTCATCAATTGCCAAATGCTTCTTGGTAATTCCCTGAAAAACGACACGAAGGCAGTGCATGCTGCGATACGCACATCGTCGTTTTCATCACCGAAGCCTTTGCTCAAAATTGGTAAGATTCCTTCGATGTGAGTATGCTCAATGATCTCTGGAGAGCTCGAAAGAATTCTAAATGCCGACTCCCTAAAATTAGGGTCAGGGCTTCCAGCCGCTTGCAATACCGTCTCAATGAGATTGGGCCAGGTGCCAACAGGGGATGCGTCCTCCTTAGCAACTTCCGAAATAGCATCTGAAATTTTTCTTCTCACCTGTGGCTGCTGAGAGGAAGTGAAGGCTTCGAGCAATAGATTTCTTATCTCTTGTTTCACGGGCTCTTCCAAAGTTCCTATCGTTCTGTCCCCTATGCTGCTGTACTCCTTCGGAGATCTGATAGCTGTACGTCTGAAAAGGACAGCAGCAAAAGTCTTGCTTACCTCATCTGTTCCATTAACAATAGCATGGGCAAGGAAGACAAGTAAGATCCCGACATTTCCCTGATTTCTCCATTCGGAGTCAAGAGACTTTTCAGCCGCAGAACGAACAGCATTCTCCGAAGACATCAATCCTTGGAGAAGCTGGTTCAAAGCAGAAGCGGTTTCAGGACCTAGCGACATTTCAAACGTAGTTTTGATGTTGTAGCGTACCCGGTTTGTTCAAATTAGCCTAAACAGAGTGTTTGCAGAGTGCGGTACGGGCCCAGCGACATCGAGGAAAAATTGTCTAGACTGCATACACCAACATTGCAAAAATGCGTCTACTGCGTACATTACTTCACTTGTCAACTATTTCTTCAAGATAGTGATGACATCCTCATCTTGCAACGGATGACTTAATCCAACAATTTGTGGTTGATGCTTCACAGAAGTTCCGAAAACGACGGCACTCTTGAAATCCTCCACGAGCGATTTGTGAATGGAGTTACAGAAGTCTTCCACCGTGCAGCGCCCTGTTCTAAGCACAACGGGTTCTCTGAAATCTGGCAAACGGCCTTTAGGCTTAGTGTAGACACGTACCAAGTTAAGCTTGTCCCACATTGTTTGCAATAAGTCATCCAAGTTCCAACCATTTCCAGAAGAAATGGGAATGGCATTGGGAATTTTGTACAACAAATCGAGCTCCTCAATAGAAAAGGAATCAATTTTGTTGAGGACGTAGATGGCGGGGATATATCTTCTGGACTTTTCTTCGATGGCATCAATCAAATCATCGACTGTCGCATCACATCTAAATGCGATATTGGCAGAGTTAATCTTGTACTCAGACATGACGGCTTTGATTTCGCCCTCTTCCAAGTGGGTCAAAGGAGAAGTAGTAGTGATGTTGATGCCTCCTCTTTCTTTCTTTTGGATCACGATGTTTGGCGGTTCCTTGTTGATTCTGATTCCGACACCCTCCAACTCCTTTTCAATGATTTGTTTGTGTTGCAATGGCTTGTTCACATCAAGAACAAGGAATAGAAGGTTAACGGATCTTGCAACCGCAATGACTTGCTTGCCTCTACCCTTACCGTCTTTAGCGCCCTCAATGATACCAGGAAGATCCAACATTTGAATTTTGGCTCCTTTGTACTTGATGACACCCGGGACAGTGGTAAGAGTAGTAAACTCGTAGGCAGCTGCTTCAGAGTGAGTTCCCGTCAATTTCGACAAAAGCGTGGATTTCCCGACCGATGGAAAACCAACAAATCCTATCGTCGCCACACCGGTTCTGGCGACGTCGAAGCCAGCTCCGCCACCTCCACCGCCAGAAGTACTGTCGGATAAGAGTTCTCTTCTCAATTTTGCCAATTTGGCTTTGAGTTGGCCAAGATGAAAAGATGTGGCCTTGTTCTTTTGCGTTTTGGCCATCTCATCTTCGATGGCCTTAATCTTCTCCACTGTAGTCATTTTGGAAGTGTGTGTACGGACAAGAGCAAACGGAGTTGAATTTCAAATTTTTTTCGTGCCCGCAAATGTATAGCGTGCACGATACGCACTTCGATGCCGATGTAAGTTTTGAAAGCCACTCTATCGTGTGACGAGCATATCTGCTTTCTTTGTTGAAAATGATTTTTTATATTACACGCTGCTTCAAATAGCAGCCGAGAATTTCAGCTGTAGCTACCCCCAAGTTTTTAGCGAAGAGTTTTCCATCTTGGATCAATCGTGCGTGAACCAGAGTGTAGAAAAATCTGCGTACCTAGAGTTACAGCTTAGACTAAGAAAACCAGCCACTTTATCACACTAGACATAATGGCTAAAAAATCAAAGAAAGGAGCCAAAGCAGGTGGCGAAAACTGGGATGATGAAGACATGTACGAGAGCCAAGCTCCTGAGGCCTTCGGAGAGGGATCAGCAGAGCCAGAAGCGGATGCTCCATCTGGAGAGGCTGCTGACTCTGAGGAGGCGGCCCCCGCCGATGACTTCTTGAGCTCGATCAAATCTTCGAAAGAGAAGAAGCAAGCCAAGGAGCAAGAGGAAAAGGACAAGAAAGATGGACCACGTCTTTTGAGTAAGAAAGAGAAGGAGAAGATGAAGAAAGAGGCTGAAAAGGCCGCCAAAAAAGAGGCTGCTGCCAAGAAGAAAGCTGAACAAGCTTTGAAGAAGGAACAGATCAAGGAGGCAAACAAGAAGAATGCCGAGTCGAATGAGAAACAAAAGACTTCCGACTCCGCTCAGTCCACCCCTGAACCTGAGGCCCAACCCAAGGCTGCCCCTGCAAAGAAGGGCAAGAAAGCCCCAGCTGGTCTCTCGGCTTTGAAGCGCCAGTTGGAGCTTAAGAAACAGATGGAGGAGGAGCAACGCCGTCTCGATGAGGAAGAGGAGGAACGTCGCCTCAACGAAGAAAAAGCTGCTGAGGAGGAAGAAAAGGCCAAGGCCGCGGCTAGAGAGGCTAAGAAGGAGAAGGAAAGATTGAAGAAGGAACAGTTGAAGGCAGAAGGCAAGTTTTTGACCAAGAAGCAAAAGGAGGAGAAGCGTTTGCAAGACCGTCGTCGTGAATTGTTGTTGCAAGCCAAGAATATTCTGGTTCCAGGCTTGGAAAAGAAAAACGACCCTGCTGCAGCAGCTGAAGGAAAGCCAAAGAGAATTGTTTACTCCAAGAAGAAGTCCACTAAGCCAAAGACATTCCAGCAGAATACTGTCTCCAAATCCGAACCTTCGGCCGACAATGCAGAGGAAGAGGTTGCTGACGACTGGGAGAAATTGCTTGAAGATGATGATGTCGCTGAAGACTGGGAGAATGCATTGAAGGATGACGAGGACAAAAACGAGTCTGAAGCTGAGGAAGATGAAGCTGAGGAATCTGTCGAACAGGTTGAAACCTCGTATGACGCTGAAGCTGAGAAAAAGGCTTTGGAGGAAGAGAGAAAGGCTGCTGCCGCTGCACAAGAGAAGAAGCGCTTGGAGTCTGAAGCGGCACAAAAAGAGCTCCAGAGAAGAGCAAAAGAATCTTCTGTCTCGGCGTCTCCGGTTCCAGAGAAGGAATTGCGCTCTCCAATTTGCTGTATCTTGGGTCATGTTGACACGGGTAAAACCAAGTTGTTGGACAAGGTTCGTCAAACCAATGTTCAGGGTGGAGAAGCTGGTGGTATTACACAACAAATTGGTGCCACTTATTTCCCTGTTGAGGCTATCAAACAGAAAACTGCCGTTATGGCTCACTACGAGAAACAGACTTTCGATGTTCCGGGTTTGCTTATCATCGATACGCCAGGCCACGAGTCTTTCACCAACTTGAGATCGAGAGGATCGTCCTTGTGTAACATTGCCATCTTGGTCATTGATATCATGCACGGCTTGGAGCAACAAACTCTCGAATCTATCAGATTGTTGAGAGAAAGAAAGGCGCCTTTCATTGTCGCATTGAACAAGATCGACAGACTTTACGACTGGGAGCCAATTCCAAACAACTCCTTCAGAGACTCTTTTGCTAAGCAAGCCAAGTCTGTACAAGGTGAATTTACCACCAGATTTGAACAAATCAAGCTCGCTTTGGCCGAACAAGGTTTGAACTCCGAGTTGTACTACCAAAACAAAAACATGTCCAAGTATGTTTCCATCGTTCCAACTTCTGCGATGACCGGCGAGGGTGTGCCAGATTTGTTGTGGTTGTTGCTTGAACTTACCCAAAAGAGGATGTCCAAGCAATTGATGTACTTGTCGAAGATTGAGGCTACTATCTTGGAAGTGAAGGTTGTTGAGGGTTTCGGTTACACCATCGATGTTGTGTTGTCTAACGGTATTTTGAGAGAGGGAGACAGAGTTGTCCTCTGTGGTTTGAACGGACCCATCGCTACCAACATCAGGGCCCTTCTCACGCCGCCACCTTCTCGTGAATTGAGAATCAAATCGGAGTATCAGCATCACAAGGAAGTCAAGGCCGCTTTGGGTGTGAAGATTGCCGCAAATGACTTGGAGAAGGCCGTTGCCGGTTCTCGTTTGCTCGTTGTCGGCGAAGACGATGACGAAGAGGAGTTGATGGAAGAGGTTATGGACGATTTGACTGGCTTGTTGGATTCTGTTGACACTTCCGGAAAGGGTGTTGTTGTGCAAGCCTCGACTTTGGGTTCTTTGGAAGCTTTGTTGGATTTCTTGAAGAGCATGAAAATTCCAGTCATGTCTATTGGCTTGGGTCCCGTCTACAAGAGAGATGTCATGAAGGCCACTACCATGTTGGAGAAGGCACCTGAGTTGGCTGTCATGTTATGTTTCGATGTCAAGATTGACAAGGAAGCCGAGCAGTACGCCGAGGAGCAAAATGTCAAGGTTTTCAACGCCGACATCATCTACCACTTGTTCGACGCTTTCAGTGCTTACCAAGCTAAGCTCCTTGAGCAGCGCCGGAAGGACTTCATGGAGTACGCTGTCATGCCATGTGTTTTGAAGACCATTCAGATCATCAACAAGCGCAACCCAATGATCATTGGTGTTGACGTTGTTGAAGGTGCTGTCCGTGTTGGTACCCCAATTTGTGCTGTTCGCAAGGACCCTGTTACAAACACCCCTAACATTCTCGTTTTGGGTAAGGTTGTTTCTTTGGAGGTTAACCACAAATCTTCTGACATTGCCAAGAAGGGACAAACTGCTGCTGGTGTTGCCATGAGATTGGAGAACCCAAGTTCCGCCCAGCCTGTGTGGGGCCGTCATGTTGATGAGAGTGATAACTTGTACTCTTTGATTTCGAGAAAATCCATTGACACCTTGAAGGATCCTGCTTTTAGAGACACTGTTTCTAGAGATGACTGGGTTTTGCTCAAAAAGTTGAAGCCAGTTTTCGACATCAAGTAGGTTATATCTCAAATAAATTTAACACAAGTGATTCATTGTTGTGGTGCTTTGACCTGGGAACTGGTCACTGCATCGCATTGGCAATACAAGGCATGATAGTAGGCGAACAGCAAAAGCTTTCCTAACTGCTAAGACTGACCGGCGTTATGTCCCGTGTTACTTAAATTTTGCATCTGCATTACTTGTTTTCTTCGCTTTTAGTGTGAAGACTAGTGCAAGTGAAGGCGCGCGACCTCATGCACTGTCAACAACGACAGCACCCGATACCTCACTATTACAAAAGAGTCCCAGTGCACACCTCAGACGCAATCCTTGAGTTCCGGAATCGCAGATTAAGGGAATATTTTATTTCAAGGCACCATACTATCATCGCCTAGCATGACACTGAACGGCACTAAAGAAACCAACCATTTGGACAATGAAGAAGTGGACGAAGAGTTCGACGATCTCTCCACAGAGCTATTACCTAGTGGGGGGTTTGCTCAACCTAGTAGCGAGCAAAACCAAAGCAAGCCTGCGTCGGCAGGTCAAGCAGAGGCTCCCAAATTGTCAAAGAATGATAAAACCCTACAAGAACTCTTGGACCTCATGAGTGGAGATTTTGCTCCAATTATCCCCGATGCGGTCACAGACTATTACCTCAGCAAAAACGGATTTCAAACGTCAGACACAAAGGTGAAAAGACTTCTTGCGCTTGCAACGCAGAAATTTATTTCCGACATCGCCCAGGATGCGTATGAACACTCTCGGATTAGAAGCACATCTGCAGTCTACAACTCTTCTAATCCACAGTTGCGTGCCAAGCAGCTCTTGCAAGGCCAGCAATTCGCCAACCAACAAAACGCTGCTGCCGGTGGAGCAGCTGAAGGACAGGGCGAGCTGCAAACGCAGCTGTACTCCAACAATGCAGGCAATCAACAAGGCAAGGTTGTTCTCACCATGGAGGATCTCAGCAATGCGTTGAGCGAGTATGGCGTAAACGCCAGCCGCCCTGATTTTTACCGTTAGTATAGCGAAATATATAAAAGATAAATCAGATTGCAATTCATATCAAAAAAATGAAATTTCACCGGCGACTTGTGTTTTTTATGTATAGCGAACTCAGAAAAAAATATCGACAACTGCAGGATTCGAACCTGCGCGGGCAAAGCCCAAAAGATTTCTAATCTTTCTCCTTAACCGCTCGGACAAGTTGCCATTCGTGTAAGATAAGTGAACGTCTAGGTTCGAATCCTGCTCAAAAAAGGTCGAAAGCTGTTCTTAACTGATCTGAAAATCATGCAGGAATGAATTTAGTTTGGAGAAGTGTGATAAAAGTTCGACTTTTCGAAGGTCGAGGTTCGAGAGAACGGCTCATTAGAAGAAAATAACCTTTATGACTATCGGTAGCAAATCCGATGGAAATACACAGATGCCCGGAGCTCGATCACTCAAATCGTAGTTTGATTTAAAAAAGCTTCTTCTCGAAGCACATCATAAGAGCTACTACTTGAAGCACAATGTAAGAACTACTATTTAAAGCACATACAAAACAACAGCAGTCGATGAGGACCATGAAAATTTAAACGATCATGGTATTTATGATCGGGCCTGCTCGATAATTCTTTGGGTTCGGAAGCATCAATCACGTTCAGTTTGAAGAATGATTTTGTTGTTGTCCCTACGCCAACCTGATGGTCCAAAGTCAGAGTTCTTCTTGCTAATGGGTGAGCAAAGCCTCAACCCAGATTTGTCTACTGAAATTGGATTTAGCCTTTAAGGTGAGTTCGTATTTATTTTCACATCAATTCGAACTTGCTTCTCATTCTGAATGTCGTTTACTTTTTTGAACACGCCATTAGGTTCACAGTTTTGAAAATACTTACGTATTACTTGCAAAAAGGAAATTCATAAAAAGTGTTGCAAAAATCCGTTTGGTCTTAAATACTACGGAGAGATTTCATAAAGTCTCGTCGTACACACAACGACTCTCTCGGCTGCTAGAAATGCTCATGAAAGCTGTGGACGATGGTGATATTATTTAAAAATGGTGGCCGTCCTTCGCAGCCATCCCCAGAACTAAAATTTCTGAGCATTCAGGCTACAATGACATTATGGAAGACCTGAGTATTATATTATGTCGCTGGGATGCTCGAAAGGTAACATCCGTTCCCAATTTCCCTCAAAAATCTACGTGTTTTCGTACTGCTATAAGTAATTGGGAATTTGTTGCGGAACTGAATTTGGAACAAGAAAGCAAAACTTTTCGACACAACTTAGAATCGATTTAGCAAGATCCAGAATTGAAGGTTGTAGAGATTTCATAAATTGAATAGGTCCACATTATAAAGAGAAGGAGGTTATAGTAAGGCGGAGTGAGTTTTGCTCGACTCAATCAATATGGATTCAAATTGCGAGTCCAGCCTATAGCTGCCTACAAACCCAGGTAATTCATGACAGAGAACAGAAGTTCGGCATAAGCAAAGGTGAACAGTTTTGTACCTCTGTTGATACAGATGTAGTCGGTTGTAGAATTTACAACTTTGCAAAGACTGCGCAAAGAAAGAAGTTGTCTCGGAAGTTTTGCCTTTGTTCGAGGCCTAGGCTAATCCTAGGTATGCACCAAGCACAAATAACATTTAAGGGCTCAATACAGGGAATGACCGTTCATTTTGTTTTATGTGGTGTGTGTTCTCGAGCCTCTCCACTCCTACCCGCATGTCTGGTGAGACGTAGATGGTGCGCGCGCTCATTCCTGTCTTTAGAAGCCTCAGAGAACCAATGAAAAAAGAACAAATTTTACCTAACAAAAGTAATCCAACAGTTCTCGCTAGCATCAAACTGAAACCATGCAAGACCTACCACCTATTGGCGGGTACGAGCCTGTGCAGTGGAAGAGAAACCTCCCATCTAGAGGCTTCAGACCAGCCGTCTATTTCTGGGGAATTATGGGCCTCATGTCTTTTGGTTACTACAGATTTTACAAGGGTGTGGACGAGCAAAGAGAACTTGCTAGAGAGAGACAATGGGCTCGTTTCCATCTCGAACCATTGTTGAGAGCCGAAGAAGACAGACACCTCGCTAGAAGATATTTTGCCGAGATGAAGAGACAGGAGTTGGTTGCCGAGAGCATGGACCCAGAGACGAGAGCCAAGTTCGAGGAGCCAATCTACCTGGACAAATCCAAACTCAGATTCCCCAAGTACACCGCCGGAGTTGCCCCAAACGACCGTTAGAACTTGCATCATAAACTCCCCCATGAAAGTTGAACGTGGTGGATTGCGCATAAGTTATGCCAAGCAGCTGCCTCAGAAAGCACAGATGCTATGCTTTGCCAGGAAATACCATAGCATTTGCGCCTCTGCGGTTCATAAATAAATTGTCATGCCTCAATAAAGAATATAAGAGATATTAAAACGTCCAAGTGCAATTAGCCAGATTCCGGTACCTATCTTTGATTGCGCGGACGAAATAGCTACATCAAACTACTTCCACTGAGATTTGCCATGTCCACTAAAATCACTACGAAAGACCAGGCTGCGAAGCTTTTGCAAGACTACGACTATTTTCTTTTTGATTGCGACGGCGTGATTTGGTTGGGCGACCACATTTTGCCATCTGTAGTGGAAACACTTCAGATGTTGAAGGCCATGAACAAGGTGGTGATTTTCGTTACTAACAATTCTACCAAAGCCAGATCGGACTATCTCTCAAAGTTTTCCAAGTTGGGAATTCAAGGAATTGAGAAGAACGAGGTGTTTGGCTCGTCATACGCCTCGGCCGTCTACATTGACAAGATCATGAAGCTTCCAAAAGACAAGAAAGTGTGGGTGCTCGGCGAAGCCGGAATCGAGAAGGAATTGCAAGAATTGGGATACCAGACTCTTGGTGGAACAGACCCGCAATTGAACCAGCAGGGCGACTTCGATCCCGAAAACAAGCTTCTAACGGAGTTGGACCCGAGCGTCGGGGCAGTCGTGGCCGGCTTGACAATGAACTTGTCTTACTTGAAGCTTTCCGTGACATTACAGTATCTTTTGAAAGACAACAAGAGCCTTCCGTTTGTGGCCACCAACATTGATTCGACTTTCCCCATGAAAGGCAAGCTTTTAATGGGCGCAGGATCAATTGTCGAGACTGTCTCATTCGCCAGTGGCAGACAGCCAGACGCTATTTGTGGCAAGCCAAACCAGTCGATGATGAATTCCATCAAGGCAGACAATCCAGGATTGAAGGCCACTCCCAAAAAGGGACTCATGGTTGGTGACCGGTTAAACACCGACATGAAGTTCGGCCGCGACGGAGGCCTTGACACGTTGCTTGTTCTCACCGGGATTGAGAAGGAGGAAATTGTAGCTGCTTTGCCAGAAGGCGAAGCACCCACCTATTTTGCCGACAAGCTCGGGGACTTGTTTGAACTAACTAACTAGAAATGTTGCAACAGATCTTTTTTCTCAGACATGACGTCAGGGCCAGGCCGGTGGTAGACATGCGGCCCGACACGTGATTAGCATTGTCTCGACGTGCAACAATTGTAAGGAGTCCAGGAAGGAAAAAAATTACTATTTCACAATCAAACGGCCCTGCCCAAAGTTCACCCTCAACCTAAATTCCATAGTACATCCGTCGAGCTAAATAGACGACTACTCTGTCAGACCGTCTGTTTTTTCTTTCGTTTGCTACAACAGGTGTCATTGACGGTTCTATAGTCCCACATCAGGCCAACACCTCAATTACCGAAATATTCTGGACACACCCACACCTGCCAATTGATCGCTAGGAGTCCACTTCTTCCACCTACACACAATACAGCAACTTATGAGCGACGCCAAAAGCAAAACTTTACAAGAAAGCGGCTTGGTCGATTGGCCAGTTTTCTCCGAATTGATCGCCATGGACGAGGACGAGGAGGACTTTTCCAAAGGCTTATTCCAGACATTCGTCAATCAGTTCGAAGACACATTCAAAGAGATCGACGAAAACTTGGACTCGGACGACTTGGACAAGTTGTCATCTTTGGGCCACTACTTAAAAGGCTCCGCCGCCGCCTTGGGCTTGAACAAAATTGCAGAGCAGTGTGAAAGAATCCAAAACTACGGTCACAAAAACAACTTCGACGGCTTCAAGCTAGAAGGGAAGAAAGAGGCCGACGACGAGCTGTGGTCAAAGCTCATCGAAGATGCTATGGACAAAGCCAAGGCCGAGTTCATCAAGCTGAGGAAGGCCCTCCAAGAATACTTTGATGATGACTTATGATTTGGCCGGCACAACCTACAAAAATGAGACGAGTTAGCTTCAAATTATCCTATCTTTATGTCGCGAATACACTAAAAGCAGAAAAATCACTGCTTCTTGAGAACACAGTATTCTCTCTGAGATACGTTGTAGCCCAAGATTGGTCTGACGAAGTTGGGGATATACCAGATTCTGCCAATGACACTGCTGGCTTCATCAGGGTCGATCATATTCTCACACTTCAAGACACCCCAATTAGAGTCGGTCACGAGCTCGCCATTTTGCTTCCATACCAAGCTCTGCTCGCCGGCCGATTTGTCGACCTCACCAGTGTTGTCGATGAAGAAGTGGCATTCTTTCAACTCGATCTCCTTGTCTGGAGAGTAGATGTTTTGAGAGTTCATACCTTTGGGGTACGCGGAGGCTGCCATTTTCAAGCTGACATTCTCTGGGAAGTCGCCTGGTAAAAGACCATCGAACCCGCTGCGCACAAAGGCCAATCTGTAGTTGTCAGGGAGGAAAAAGGAAGTAGGGAAGTGGTACCACT